>OX422222.1:462583551-463876968 GCA_949130495.1 Sambucus nigra | reverse complement strand
GTGCAAAGTGCGCCACTAGCGCCTCTACAGCCCACTGCCCCGCACCCGCACGCGCGCGCGCGCGCGCGCGTGTGCGTGTGCGTGTGCGTACGGTGCTTCGCACCGTATTGAGGTCTCTTGAATAGCCTCTTAAATGCTAGATGAATTAACTATTCATCTTCCATTTGTACTTATTAAGTGTACAAATTCTTAACATTTTTCCAATGTGGGACTCAAAGGTTGCCCACCCCTTTTATAGCTTAGTGGTGACACTTAGCTTTGTACATTTTCCAATGTGGGACACTATCCCCTTTTATATTTGGGTTAGCTTCCCACCTCTTCCTCACACTTCCAATGTGGGACAAGCTCTTAAGGCTTTTACACCCAAAAAACTCTTACTCTCTTATTTTAAAAATCTCCAACATTCCTCCACCATTTTCAAAATAAGTTTTGTAAATCTTTGATTGTCTGTAAGACTGTGTATAAGCATTGGTGTCTCACGACTTGAACCAATACCCTGTGAAGGTTCGTCAAGGTTAACCATGAAAGTATAGTAGACTTGTCTTTGAACTATCAATCTATATTGATTATCCGGATTTGTCTTCACACACAAATCTTTTAGTCACTGATTATCCATATAAGCCGACACATGAATTAGGCCTTGTGTCTGTACCTTGATTTCATGAGTGCTTTAGAGTCAAGCCCAATACTCATAGGAAACGGCACCACTTCCACACTCATATAGGTAGATTATCATAGGTGTCCATGTAACTTAAAACACCATAAATCTATTAAGGTTAAACCCATCCTCTTTCATTATTCATTACATGTTCTAAGCACTTATCCTTGGGATGTTAAATTTCATAATGCTTACAATCACGTCGTATGATGTACTTTAATCATTGAACTTGAGACTTGAATATATCAAGTTTCAAGTTGAGTTTCCATCAAGAGTGATTATTATTAATGGGCTTTAGTCCCATCCCTATTGATGTCTTAGACACCAGTCCTCTTGCAAGACCTTTTGTAAAAGGATCAGCTAAATTTTGACTTGATTTTACATAATCCACTGTGATTACACTATCTGTAATCATTTGTCTGACATAACTATGTCTCAGGCCAATATGTCTAGACTTTCCATTATACACTTTACTATAAGCTCTGGAAAGTGTAGACTCACTATCATAATGTATAGATATTGGAGGCATTGGTTTTGGATAAACTGGAATTTTAATTAATGAATTCCTTATCCATTCTGCCTCTTTACTAGTTGCAGCTAATGCTACAAACTCAGCTGCCATAGTAGAGTCAGCTATACAAGTTTGTTTCTTTGATCCCCAAGAAACAGCTCCTCCACCAAGAGTGAAAATCCATCCACTTGTTGAGGAATGATCCTCCCTCTCAGTTATCCAACTGGCATCAGAAAATCCTTCTAATACTGAAGGATATCCACTATAGTATATACCATAGTCCATAGTTCCTTTCAAATATTTTAATATTCTATTGACAGCATGCCAATGCAATAAACTTGGATTACTAGTATATCTACTTAATTTACCAACAACATAAGCAATATCAGGTCGAGTACATGTCATGGCATACATTAAACTACCAATTACTCGTGCATATTCCAATTGTGAAATAGCTCTACCATTATTAGGGATCATCTTTAGCTGTGGTTCAAAAGGTGTACTAACAGGTGTGCAATCAAACTGATTAAATTTCTTTAAAATTTTCTCAACATTATGAGATTGAGTGAGAATTATATTTTTATCTTTCCTTATTATTCTCATTCCTAATATGACATCAGCTACACCCATATCTTTCATATCAAATTTAGAAGACAAAAAACTCTTAGTATTATTAATGCTTTCTAAACCAGTACCAAGAATTAACATGTCATCTACATATAAACAAATGATCTCACCTTTACCATTAGCAAATTTACTATAAACACACTTATCAGATTCATGAATTTTAAAACCATAAGAAATAATGACTTTATCAAATTTTTCACGCCATTGTTTAAGTGCTTGTTTTAGGCCATATAAGGACTTAATAAGTTTACATACTTTATTTTCTTGTCCATGCATAACAAACCCTTCAGGTTGTTCCATGTAAATTTCTTCTTCTAAGTCACCATTTGAAAAGGCAGTTTTCTCATCCATTTGATGAATCTCAAAATTATATATAGATGCTAATGCAATTAAAATTCTAATAGTGGCGGTTCTAGCAACAGGTGCATAGGTATCAAAATAATCAATTCCTTCTTTTTGTGTAAAACCTTTAGCAACCAATCTAGCCTTGAATTTATCAATTGTTCCATCTATTTTCATTTTCTTTTTAAAAATCCATCTACACTTAATGGGTTTAGATCCTGGGGGTAAGTCTACTAATTTCCAAGTTTTATTTCCCAAAATTGAATCCATTTCATCATTTATAGCTTCTTTCCAAAATGCTGAATCTATAGACTTAATTGCCTCATTATAAGTTTGTGGGTCTGTTTCAACGCTAAGAGTCAAAGCATATTGATTACAAGATGTGTTTCTAGTTCCTTCAACAAGATAGACTACAAAGTCGGGACCAAAGCTTTTTTCTTTCCTAGGTCTTTTTCTTTTTCTAATCTCTTCTTGTTCTACTAGTGGAGTTACAGGTAACTGTGAAGGAGTGCTTACTTCTTTTTCATTATTAATCCTAGGAATAGAAGAAAACCTTTGTTCATAAAAAATTTCATCTCTCGATTCAATTATTGTATTTACCTCAACAGAATCATTAGGTTCACTAACCAAAAATCTATAGGCTTTACTATGTTGTGCATAACCTATGAAAATACACTCAACACCTTTGCTTCCTAATTTCTTTCTCTTAGTTTCAGGTAGTCCTACAATAGCTCTACAACCCCAAACTTTAAGATAACCTAAATTAGGTTTTCTATTCATCCATAATTCGTAAGGAGTTTTCTTATTATCTTTAACAGGTATTCTATTCAGAATATGACATGCAGTTAAAAGTGCTTCTCCCCAAAACCCTTTACTTAAACCAGAATAAGAAAGCATAGCATTAACCATTTCAGTTAGTGTCCTATTTTTTCTTTCTGCTACTCCATTTTGTTGTGGTGTATAAGGTGCAGTAACTTCATGTATAATTCCCATATCTTCACAAAATTGAGGAAAGTGATATTCACCACCTCTATGAGATCTAAGACATTTTATTTTAGAATCACATTGATTTTCAACTTCATTTTTATATGTCTTAAATCTATTAAGCACATCATCCTTAGAGTTTAAAAGATATACGTAACAATATTTTGAAAAGTCATCAATAAATGTAGCAAATATTTACTACCACCTCTAGTAGGCGTTCCATGCAAATCACAAACATCACTATGTACTAATTGCAACAAAGATGTAGTTTTTTCTATTTTAGGAAAAGGCAATCTTGTTATTTTTGTTTGCATGCATATTTTACACTTTTCATTCATATCATTCTCATATTTAGGAATTAAATTTAAATTAACCATGAAATTCATTTTCTTTGTATTAACATGTCCTAAACGACTATGCCATAATGAAAGACAATCAACGATATAAGCAGAAGAATCCTTTTCATTGATATTGAGCTTAAACATGCCCTCATACAAATATCCTTTGCCTACAAAGGTACCATTCTTAGTCAGAATAAATTTGTCTGACTCAAATACAAGCTTAAAGCCAAATTTGTTAAGAAGACTTCCAGAAACTAAATT
Organism: Sambucus nigra; assembly: GCA_949130495.1. Classification (NCBI taxonomy): domain Eukaryota; kingdom Viridiplantae; phylum Streptophyta; class Magnoliopsida; order Dipsacales; family Adoxaceae; genus Sambucus; species Sambucus nigra. The sequence continues at coordinate 463,873,244 of OX422222.1, read as the reverse complement.
TTTCCTAACATCAGGAACATGAAAAATATTGGTGAGGCTAAGGATTTTCCCGGAAGTGAATTCGAGATCCACTGTCCCTTTGCCTTTAACCGCAGCTGTAGATGAATTTCCCATATAGAGAACATCTCCTTCCACTGTTTCATAGGCAGAGAACAAGTTCTTGTCCTTACAAACATGCCTTGTGGCACCAGAATCAACCCACCAAGAGTTGTCTTCTCCAAGCATATTAGCCTCGGATATCATAGCAGCAAATTTTTGCTTTGTGTCTGATGTCCCTCCTTTTTCCTTTAGTTTCTTGAACTCACGACAATCCTTCTTGAAGTGACCTGGTTTGTTGCAATGAAAATAATTTCCTTTCTTCTTTTTGTTTGCTTTAGAATTATTTGAAAAATTCTTCCGCTTGTTATTTTTTCCATGATTGCCATATTTTTTCTCCTTTCCTTCCTCCACCACATGGACCTTAGAAACAGAATTTTTTTGTTCCTCTTTACCATCTAGAATTCGAGACTCTTGTTCAATTCTTAAATGAGTCTCTAATTCTTCAAGTGAAAGATCCTCCTTTTTATGTTTGAGTTCTTTCTTATAGTCTTTCCAAGAAGGAGGAAGTTTTTCAATTATGGTAGCAACAATTACATTATCATCCATATTTAATTTTTTCAGTTTGCAACGATTTATGATGCGTTGGATGTCATGAAATTGTTCTAGCACAGGCCTATTATCATGCATTTTAAAGCTTAGAAACTGACCGATAAGGAACTTCTTACTTGTAGCGTCTTCCGTTAGATATTTGGTCTCCAATGTTTCCCATAAAGTTTTTGCTGTCCCAACATTTTGGTACAAGTCGAACAAATTATCAGCAAGTGCATTGAGAATGTGACCACGACACAAGTAATCATCGGTCTCCCATTTTGTTCTTCGCCTAGTTTGTTCCACGGTTTCATCTTCATCTTCATTTGGTTTCGGTTGTGACAAGACATATACAATCTTCAATGTTGTTAGAAGAAAATGAACCTTTTTCTGCCAACGCAGAAAATTACCACCATCAAAACGGTCCAACTTGACAAAGCTTTCTGTTATTTGTCGAAGTGATTTGGAAGAGTCGGCCATTTCCAAAATACTGTATTTAGATTGTTGGATATTATGAATGCAAATACAGAAATGGAACTCTTTATATATCTCAAAAATGTCAACTTCAATACAACAATATAATTTCTGAATAGTCACTATAAAACTTCAAGGCGTGATGTCACTTTCCTAAATACAGTATTAGCCCCACACGAAGAATTTCGGTATACAAACGGGAATCAGCAAATCCGTACTCAAGATACAATGAAGCAATTGCACTGTCTGCAACTTGTATATTTGAAGACAGCCCTTGGATGTAGCAGCGAAGAACAGTCAATCAAGTTCTTATTCTGTTTATGTGCACAAAACAGAATAAGAGTATTTGTATCTCCTGAAAATTGTAAGAGAGTAATAGCAGGGTCTGGAAATCTGAAACTGGTTTTTGTTATCAATGTAATTCCGTTTTTAGGCAGCCTTTATTTATAGAAATGAAAGGCTTTGTCTTCAAGAGTCATGACTGTTGAATTAAGTCAGTTCCGAACAGGTATGACTGTTAATTACCAACAGTCTTAAGTCCTTTCCGAACAGGTATAATAATACCGAATCGGTTTTGCACGGGTCAACCAAAAAGTGACTGCGCCCGAGCTACCGCGATCCGACCCGGACGAATCCCGAATCCCGGCAACCCGCTACCACTGCGGACACGCGGCGTGCGAAGTGCAAAGTGCGCCACTAGCGCCTCTACAGCCCACTGCCCCGCACCCGCACGCGCGCGCGCGCGTGTGCGTGTGCGTGTGCGTACGGTGCTTCGCACCGTATTGAGGTCTCTTGAATAGCCTCGTAAATGCTAGATGAATTAACTATTCATCTTCCATTTGTACTTATTAAGTGTACAAATTCTTAACATTTTTCCAATGTGGGACTCAAAGGTTGCCCACCCCTTTTATAGCTTAGTGGTGACACTTAGCTTTGTACATTTTCCAATGTGGGACACTCTCCCCTTTTATATTTGGGTTAGCTTCCCACCTCTTCCTCACACTTCAAATGTGGGACAAGCTCTTAAGGCTTTTACACCCAAAAAACTCTTACTCTCTTATTTTAAAAATCTCCAACATTCCTCCACCATTTTCAAAATAAGTTTTGTAAATCTTTGATTGTCTGTAAGACTGTGTATAAGCATTGGTGTCTCACGACTTGAACCAATACCCTGTGAAGGTTCGTCAAGGTTAACCATGAAAGTATAGTAGACTTGTCTTTGAACTATCAATCTATATTGATTATCCGGATTTGTCTTCACACACAAATCTTTTAGTCACTGATTATCCATATAAGCCGACACATGAATTAGGCCTTGTGTCTGTACCTTGATTTCATGAGTGCTTTAGAGTCAAGCCCAATACTCATAGGAAACGGCACCACTTCCACACTCATATAGGTAGATTATCATAGGTGTCCATGTAACTTAAAACACCATAAATCTATTAAGGTTAAACCCATCCTCTTTCATTATTCATTACATGTTCTAAGCACTTATCCTTGGGATGTTAAATTTCATAGTGCTTACAATCACGTCGTATGATGTACTTTAATCATTGAACTTGAGACTTGAATATATCAAGTTTCAAGTTGAGTTTCCATCAAGAGTGATTATTATTAATGGGCTTTAGTCCCATCCCTATTGATGTCTTAGACACCAGTCCTCTTGCAAGACCTTTTGTAAAAGGACCAGCTAATTTTGACTTGATTTTACATAATCCACTGTGATTACACTATCTGTAATCATTTGTCTGACATAACTATGTCTCAGGCCAATATGTCTAGACTTTCCATTATACACTTTACTATAAGCTCTGGAAAGTGTAGACTCACTATCACAATGTATAGATATTGGAGGCATTGGTTTTGGATAAACTGGAATTTCAATTAATGAATTCCTTATCCATTCTGCCTCTTTACTAGTTGCAGCTAATGCTACAAACTCAGCTGCCACAGTAGAGTCAGCTATACAAGTTTGTTTCTTTGATCCCCAAGAAACAACTCCTCCACCAAGAGTGAAAATCCATCCACTTGTTGAGGAATGATCCTCCCGCTCAGTTATCCAACTGGCATCAGAAAATCCTTCTAATACTGAAGGATATCCACTATAGTATATACCATAGTCCATAGTTCCTTTCAAATATTTTAATATTCTATTGACAGCATGCCAATGCAATAAACTTGGATTACTAGTATATCTACTTAATTTACCAACAACATAAGAAATATCAGGTCGAGTACATGTCATGGCATACATTAAACTACCAATTACTCGTGCATATTCCAATTGTGAAATAGCTCTACCATTATTAGGGATCATCTTTAGCTGTGGTTCAAAAGGTGTACTAACAGGTGTGCAATCAAACTGATTAAATTTCTTTAAAATTTTCTCAACATAATGAGATTGAGTGAGAATTATATTTTTATCTTTCCTTATTATTCTCATTCCTAATATGACATCAGCTACACCCATATCTTTCATATCAAATTTAGAAGACAAAAAACTCTTAGTATTATTAATGCTTTCTAAACCAGTACCAAGAATTAACATGTCATCTACATATAAACAAATGATCTCACCTTTACCATTAGCAAATTTACTATAAACACACTTATCAGATTCATGAATTTTAAAACCATAAGAAATAATGACTTTATCAAATTTTTCATGCCATTGTTTAAGTGCTTGTTTTAGGCCATATAAGGACTTAATAAGTTTACATACTTTATTTTCTTGTCTAGGCATAACAAACCCTTCAGGTTGTTCCATGTAAATTTCTTCTTCTAAGTCACCATTTAAAAAGGCAGTTTTCACATCCATTTGATGAATCTCAAAATTATATATAGATGCTAATGCAATTAAAATTCTAATAGTGGCGGTTCTAGCAACAGGTGCATAGGTATCAAAATAATCAATTCCTTCTTTTTGTGTAAAACCTTTAGCAACCAATCTAGCCTTGAATTTATCAATTGTTCCATCTATTTTCATTTTCTTTTTAAAAATCCATCTACACTTAATGGGTTTAGATCCTGGAGGTAAGTCTACTAATTTCCAAGTTTTATTTCCCAAAATTGAATCCATTTCATCATTTATAGCTTCTTTCCAAAATGCTGAATCTATAGACTTAATTGCCTCATTATAAGTTTGTGGGTCTGTTTCAACGCTAAGAGTCAAAGCATATTGATTACAAGATGTGTTTCTAGTTCCTTCAACAAGATAGACTACAAAGTCGGGACCAAAGCTTTTTTCTTTCCTAGGTCTTTTTCTTTTTCTAATCTCTTCTTGTTCTACTAGTGGAGTTACAGGTAACTGTGAAGGAGTGCTTACTTCTTTTTCATTATTAATCCTAGGAATAGAAGAAAACCTTTGTTCATAAAAAATTTCATCTCTCGATTCAATTATTGTATTTACCTCAACAGAATCATTAGGTTCACTAACCAAAAATCTATAGGCTTTACTATGTTGTGCATAACCTATGAAAATACACTCAACACCTTTGCTTCCTAATTTCTTTCTCTTAGTTTCAGGTAGTCTTACAATAGCTCTACAACCCCAAACTTTAAGATAACCTAAATTAGGTTTTCTATTCATCCATAATTCGTAAGGAGTTTTCTTATTATCTTTAACAGGTATTCTATTCAGAATATGACATGCAGTTAAAAGTGCTTCTCCCCAAAACCCTTTACTTAAACCAGAATAAGAAAGCATAGCATTAACCATTTCAGTTAGTGTCCTATTTTTTCTTTCTGCTACTCCATTTTGTTGTGGTGTATAAGGTGCAGTAACTTCATGTATAATTCCCATATCTTCACAAAATTGAGGAAAGTGATATTCACCACCTCTATCAGATCTAAGACATTTTATTTTAGAATCACATTGATTTTCAACTTCATTTTTATATGTCTTAAATCTATTAAGCACATCATCCTTAGAGTTTAAAAGATATACGTAACAATATTTTGAAAAGTCATCAATAAATGTAGCAAATATTTACTACCACCTCTAGTAGGCGTTCCATGCAAATCACAAACATCACTATGTACTAATTGCAACAAAGATGTAGTTTTTTCTATTTTAGGAAAAGGCAATCTTGTTATTTTTGTTTGCATGCATATTTTACACTTTTCATTCATATCATTCTCATATTTAGGAATTAAATTTAAATTAACCATGAAATGCATTTTCTTTGTATTAACATGTCCTAAACGACTATGCCATAATGAAAGACAATCAACGATATAAGCAGAAGAATCCTTTTCATTGATATTGAGCTTAAACATGCCCTCATACAAATATCCTTTGCTTACAAAGGTACCATTCTTAGTCAGAATAAATTTGTCTGACTCAAATACAAGCTTAAAGCCAAATTTGTTAAGAAGACTTCCAGAAACTAAATTTTTCCTAACATCAGGAACATGAAAAATATTGGTGAGGCTAAGGATTTTCCCGGAAGTGAATTCGAGATCCACTGTCCCTTTGCCTTTAACCGCAGCTGTAGATGAATTTCCCATATAGAGAACATCTCCTTCCACTGTTTCATAGGCAGAGAACAAGTTCTTGTCCTTACAAACATGCCTTGTGGCACCAGAATCAACCCACCAAGAGTTGTCTTCTCCAAGAATATTAGCCTCGGATATCATAGCAGCAAATTTTTGCTTTGTGTCTGATGTCCCTCCTTTTTCCTTTAGTTTCTTGAACTCACGACAATCCTTCTTGAAGTGACCTGGTTTGTTGCAATGAAAACAATTTCCTTTCTTCTTTTTGTTTGCTTTAGAATTATTTGAAAAATTCTTCCGCTTGTTATTTTTTCCATGATTGCCATATTTTTGCTCCTTTCCTTCCTCCACCACATGGACCTTAGAAACAGAATTTTCTTGTTCCTCTTTACCATCTAGAATTCGAGACTCTTGTTCAATTCTTAAATGAGTCTCTAATTCTTCAAGTGAAAGATCCTCCTTTTTATGTTTGAGTTCTTTCTTATAGTCTTTCCAAGAAGGAGGAAGTTTTTCAATTATGGTAGCAACAATTACATTATCATCCATATTTAATTTTTTCAGTTTGCAATGATTTATGATGCGTTGGATGTCATGAAATTGTTCTAGCACAGGCCTATTATCATGCATTTTAAAGCTTAGAAACTGACCGATAAGGAACTTCTTACTTGTAGCGTCTTCCGTTAGATATTTGGTCTCCAATGTTTCCCATAAAGTTTTTGCTGTCCCAACATTTTGGTACAAGTCGAACAAATTATCAGCCAGTGCATTGAGAATGTGACCACGACACAAGTAATCATCGGTCTCCCATTTTGTTCTTTGCCTAGTCTGTTCCACGGTTTCATCTTCATCTTCATTTGGTTTCGGTTGTGACAAGACATATACAATCTTCAATGTTGTTAGAAGAAAATGAACCTTTTTCTGCCAACGCAGAAAATTACCACCATCAAAACGGTCCAACTTGACAAAGCTTTCTGTTATTTGTCGAAGTGATTTGGAAGAGTTGGCCATTTCCAAAATACTGTATTTAGATTGTTGGATATTATGAATGAAAATACAGAAATGGAACTCTTTATATATCTCAAAAATGTCAACTTCAATACAACAATGTAATTTCTGAATAGTCACTATAAAACTTCAAGGCGTGATGTCACTTTCCTAAATACAGTATTAGCCCCACACGAAGAATTTCGGTATACAAACGGGAATCAGCAAATCCGTACTCAAGATACAACGAAGCAATTGCACTGTCTGCAACTTGTATATTTGAAGACAGCCCTTGGATGTAGCAGCGAAGAACAGTCAATCAAGTTCTTATTCTGTTTATGTGCACAAAACAGAATAAGAGTATTTGTATCTCCTGAAAATTGTAAGAGAGTAATAGCAGGGTCTGGAAATCTGAAACTGGTTTTTGTTATCAATGTAATTCCGTTTTTAGGCAGCCTTTATTTATAGAAATCAAAGGCTTTGTCTTCAAGAGTCATGACTGTTGAATTAAGTCAGTTCCGAACAGGTATGACTGTTAATTTCCAACAGTCTTAAGTCTTTTCCGAACAGGTATAATAATACCGAATCGGTTTTGCACGGGTCAACCAAAAAGTGACCGCGCCCGAGCTACCGCGATCCGACCCGGACGAATCCCGAATCCCGGCAACCCGCTACCACTGGGGACACGCGGCGTGCGAAGTGCAAAGTGCGCCACTAGCGCCTCTACAGCCCACTGCCCCGCACCCGCACGCGCGCGCGCGCGTGTGCGTGTGCGTGTGCGTACGGTGCTTCGCACCGTATTGAGGTCTCTTGAATAGCCTCTTAAATGCTAGATGAATTAACTATTCATCTTCCATTTGTACTTATTAAGTGTACAAATTCTTAACATTTTTCCAATGTGGGACTCAAAGGTTGCCCACCCCTTTTATAGCTTAGTGGTGACACTTAGCTTTGTACATTTTCCAATGTGGGACACTATCCCCTTTTATATTTGGGTTAGCTTCCCACCTCTTCCTCACACTTCCAATGTGGGACAAGCTCTTAAGGCTTTTACACCCAAAAAACTCTTACTCTCTTATTTTAAAAATCTCCAACATTCCTCCACCATTTTCAAAATAAGTTTTGTAAATCTTTGATTGTCTGTAAGACTGTGTATAAGCATTGGTGTCTCACGACTTGAACCAATACCCTGTGAAGGTTCGTCAAGGTTAACCATGAAAGTATAGTAGACTTGTCTTTGAACTATCAATCTATATTGATTATCCGGATTTGTCTTCACACACAAATCTTTTAGTCACTGATTATCCATATAAGCCGACACATGAATTAGGCCTTGTGTCTGTACCTTGATTTCATGAGTGCTTTAGAGTCAAGCCCAATACTCATAGGAAACGGCACCACTTCCACACTCATATATGTAGATTATCATAGGTGTCCATGTAACTTAAAACACCATAAATCTATTAAGGTTAAACCCATCCTCTTTCATTATTCATTACATGTTCTAAGCACTTATCCTTGGGATGTTAAATTTCATTGTGCTTACAATCACGTCGTATGATGTACTTTAATCATTGAACTTGAGACTTGAATATATCAAGTTTCAAGTTGAGTTTCCATCAAGAGTGATTATTATTAATGGGCTTTAGTCCCATCCCTATTGATGTCTTAGACACCAGTCCTCTTGCAAGACCTTTTGTAAAAGGATCAGCTAAATTTTGACTTGATTTTACATAATCCACTGTGATTACACTATCTGTAATCATTTGTCTGACATAACTATGTCTCAGGCCAATATATCTAGACTTTCCATTATACACTTTACTATAAGCTCTGGAAAGTGTAGACTCACTATCACAATGTATAGATATTGGAGGCATTGGTTTTGGATAAACTGGAATTTCAATTAATGAATTCCTTATCCATTCTACCTCTTTACTAGTTGCAGCTAATGCTACAAACTCAGCTGCCATAGTAGAGTCAGCTATACAAGTTTGTTTCTTTGATCCCCAAGAAACAGCTCCTCCACCAAGAGTGAAAATCCATCCACTTGTTGAGGAATGATCCTCCCGCTCAGTTATCCAACTGGCATCAGAAAATCCTTCTAATACTGAAGGATATCCACTATAGTATATACCATAGTCCATAGTTCCTTTCAAATATTTTAATATTCTATTGACAGCATGCCAATGCAATAAACTTGGATTACTAGTATATCTACTTAATTTACCAACAGCATAAGCAATATCAGGTCGAGTACATGTCATGGCATACATTAAACTACCAATTACTCGTGCATATTCCAATTGTGAAATAGCTCTACCATTATTAGGGATCATCTTTAGCTGTGGTTCAAAAGGTGTACTAACAGGTGTGCAATCAAACTGATTAAATTTCTTTAAAATTTTCTCAACATTATGAGATTGAGTGAGAATTATATTTTTATCTTTCCTTATTATTCTCATTCCTAATATGACATCAGCTACACCCATATCTTTCATATCAAATTTAGAAGACAAAAAACTCTTAGTATTATTAATGCTTTCTAAACCAGTACCAAGAATTAACATGTCATCTACATATAAACAAATGATCTCACCTTTACCATTAGCAAATTTACTATAAACACACTTATCAGATTCATGAATTTTAAAACCATAAGAAATAATGACTTTATCAAATTTTTCATGCCATTGTTTAAGTGCTTGTTTTAGGCCATATAAGGACTTAATAAGTTTACATACTTTATTTTCTTGTCCATGCATAACAAACCCTTCAGGTTGTTCCATGTAAATTTCTTCTTCTAAGTCACCATTTGAAAAGGCAGTTTTCTCATCCATTTGATGAATCTCAAAATTATATATAGATGCTAATGCAATTAAAATTCTAATAGTGGCGGTTCTAGCAACAGGTGCATAGGTATCAAAATAATCAATTCCTTCTTTTTGTGTAAAACCTTTAGCAACCAATCTAGCCTTGAATTTATCAATTGTTCCATCTATTTTCATTTTCTTTTTAAAAATCCATCTACACTTAATGGGTTTAGATCCTGGGGGTAAGTCTACTAATTTCCAAGTTTTATTTCCCAAAATTGAATCCATTTCATCATTTATAGCTTCTTTCCAAAATGCTGAATCTATAGACTTAATTGCCTCATTATAAGTTTGTGGGTCTGTTTCAACGCTAAGAGTCAAAGCATATTGATTACAAGATGTGTTTCTAGTTCCTTCAACAAGATAGACTACAAAGTCGGGACCAAAGCTTTTTTCTTTCCTAGGTCTTTTTCTTTTTCTAATCTCTTCTTGTTCTACTAGTGGAGTTACAGGTAACTGTGAAGGAGTGCTTACTTCTTTTTCATTATTAATCCTAGGAATAGAAGAAAACTTTTGTTCATAAAAAATTTCATCTCTCGATTCAATTATTGTATTTACCTCAACAGAATCATTAGGTTCACTAACCAAAAATCTATAGGCTTTACTATGTTGTGCATAACCTATGAAAATACACTCAACACCTTTGCTTCCTAATTTCTTTCTCTTAGTTTCAGGTAGTCTTACAATAGCTCTACAACTCCAAACTTTAAGATAACCTAAATTAGGTTTTCTATTCATCCATAATTCGTAAGGAGTTTTCTTATTATCTTTAACAGGTATTCTATTCAGAATATGACATGCAGTTAAAAGTGCTTCTCCCCAAAACCCTTTACTTAAACCAGAATAAGAAAGCATAGCATTAACCATTTCAGTTAGTGTCCTATTTTTTCTTTCTGCTACTCCATTTTGTTGTGGTGTATAAGGTGCAGTAACTTCATGTATAATTCCCATATCTTCACAAAATTGAGGAAAGTGATATTCACCACCTCTATCAGATCTAAGACATTTTATTTTAGAATCACATTGATTTTCAACTTCATTTTTATATGTCTTAAATCTATTAAGCACATCATCCTTAGAGTTTAAAAGATATACGTAACAATATTTTGAAAAGTCATCAATAAATGTAGCAAATATTTACTACCACCTCTAGTAGGCGTTCCATGCAAATCACAAACATCACTATGTACTAATTGCAACAAAGATGTAGTTTTTTCTATTTTAGGAAAAGGCAATCTTGTTATTTTTGTTTGCATGCATATTTTACACTTTTCATTCATATCATTCTCATATTTAGGAATTAAATTTAAATTAACCATGAAATGCATTTTCTTTGTATTAACATGTCCTAAACGACTATGCCATAATGAAAGACAATCAACGATATAAGCAGAAGAATCCTTTTCATTGATATTGAGCTTAAACATGCCCTCATACAAATATCCTTTGCTTACAAAGGTACCATTCTTAGTCAGAATAAATTTGTCTGACTCAAATACAAGCTTAAAGCCAAATTTGTTAAGAAGACTTCCAGAAACTAAATTTTTCCTAACATCAGGAACATGAAAAATATTGGTGAGGCTAAGGATTTTCCCGGAAGTGAATTCGAGATCCACTGTCCCTTTGCCTTTAACCGCAGCTGTAGATGAATTTCCCATATAGAGAACATCTCCTTCCACTGTTTCATAGGCAGAGAACAAGTTCTTGTCCTTACAAACATGCCTTGTGGCACCAGAATCAACCCACCAAGAGTTGTCTTCTCCAAGCATATTAGCCTCGGATATCATAGCAGCAAATTTTTGCTTTGTGTCTGATGTCCCTCCTTTTTCCTTTAGTTTCTTGAACTCACGACAATCCTTCTTGAAGTGACCTGGTTTGTTGCAATGAAAACAATTTCCTTTCTTCTTTTTGTTTGCTTTAGAATTATTTGAAAAATTCTTCCGCTTGTTATTTTTTCCATGATTGCCATATTTTTGCTCCTTTCCTTCCTCCACCACATGGACCTTATAAACAGAATTTTCTTGTTCCTCTTTACCATCTAGAATTCGAGACTCTTGTTCAATTCTTAAATGAGTCTCTAATTCTTCAAGTGAAAGATCCTCCTTTTTATGTTTGAGTTCTTTCTTATAGTCTTTCCAAGAAGGAGGAAGTTTTTCAATTATGGCAGCAACAATTACATTATCATCCATATTTAATTTTTTCAGTTTGCAATGCTTTATGATGCGTTGGATGTCATGAAATTGTTCTAGCACAGGCCTATTATCATGCATTTTAAAGTTTAGAAACTGACCGATAAGGAACTTCTTACTTGTAGCGTCTTCCGTTAGATATTTGGTCTCCAATGTTTCCCATAAAGTTTTTGCTGTCCCAACATTTTGGTACAAGTCGAACAAATTATCAGCAAGTGCATTGAGAATGTGACCACGACACAAGTAATCATCGGTCTCCCATTTTGTTCTTTGCCTAGTCTGTTCCACGGTTTCATCTTCATCTTCATTTGGTTTCGGTTGTGACAAGACATATACAATCTTCAATGTTGTTAGAAGAAAATGAACCTTTTTCTGCCAACGCAGAAAATTACCACCACCAAAACGGTCCAACTTGACAAAACTTTCTGTTATTTGTCGAAGTGATTTGGAAGAGTCGGCCATTTCCAAAATACTGTATTTAGATTGTTGGATATTATGAATGCAAATACAGAAATGGAACTCTTTATATATCTCAAAAATGTCAACTTCAATACAACAATGTAATTTCTGAATAGTCACTATAAAACTTCAAGGCGTGATGTCACTTTCCTAAATACAGTATTTGCCCCACACGAAGAATTTCGGTATACAAACGGGAATCAGCAAATCCGTACTCAAGATACAATGAAGCAATTGCACTGTCTGCAACTTGTATATTTGAAGACAGCCCTTGGATGTAGCAGCGAAGAACAGTCAATCAAGTTCTTATTCTGTTTATGTGCACAAAACAGAATAAGAGTATTTGTATCTCCTGAAAATTGTAAGAGAGTAATAGCAGGGTCTGGAAATCTGAAACTGGTTTTTGTTATCAATGTAATTCCGTTTTTAGGCAGCCTTTATTTATAGAAATGAAAGGCTTTGTCTTCAAGAGTCATGACTGTTGAATTAAGTCAGTTCCGAACAGGTATGACTGTTAATTACCAACAGTCTTAAGTCCTTTCCGAACAGGTATAATAATACCGAATCGGTTTTGCACGGGTCAACCAAAAAGTGACCGCGCCCGAGCTACCGCGATCCGACCCGGACGAATCCCGAATCCAGGCAACCCGCTACCACTGCGGACACGCGGCGTGCGAAGTGCAAAGTGCGCCACTAGCGCCTCTACAGCCCACTGCCCCTCACCCGCACGCGCGCGCGCGCGTGTGCGTGTGCGTGTGCGTAGATGCTAGATGAATTAACTATTCATCTTCCATTTGTACTTATTAAGTGTACAAATTCTTAACATTTTTCCAATGTGGGACTCATAGGTTGCCCACCCCTTTTATAGCTTAGTGGTGACACTTAGCTTTGTACATTTTCCAATGTGGGACACTATCCCCTTTTATATTTGGGTTAGCTTCCCACCTCTTCCTCACACTTCCAATGCGGGACAAGCTCTTAAGGCTTTTACACCCAAAAAACTCTTACTCTCTTATTTTAAAAATCTCCAACATTGCGGAGACGCCGCAACATACAAGATGATGATATCCCACCATATGGAGTTGATGGAGGCTACAGGCAACCCAAATCCCACTGGCCCTATTATCAGTTAGGTTTGTCTTGGCGATGATGCGACAGATAGGTGTTGGACCGATTTGAGCCTGATAATATTTGGGGCTTAAAATGACAAATTTATTCCGTATTTGAAATTGAGGAGGAGTTTAATTTTAGGAGTCGAAAATTTATAGATAATCTGATCTGGTCAATTTTTGTGGTCCGAAGGTCTCCAATTTGCTTCGAGAATTCGTGATTAAACTCTTCTATTGGGGAAGAGTAATGTGAATTGACAGTATTATGGGGGCTTAAGTGTAATATTTTATAGTAGAATATATTGTAAAGATCCCGGTAACTATGAGTAAATTAATATTAAAAACTTTTAGGGTGTGTTTGATAACACTAATTTTCCATGGAAAATGCAATATATGGAGTTATTTTCCATCTTTTGGATGTTTGATAAACAAAATTTTCTATGGAATTGGTTTCTTTAAAACAAATTACGTAACCACTTTTTCCACAAAAGATGGAATTAAAAAACCTCCTCCCACCCTGTTATTCATTTTCCAGGAAAAAGACTTACCACACCAAAAAACTTGATAAAGAACTTATAAAATGAAGAAAAACCCAAAAATAATGAAAAAAAAGGCAGAAAGTGAATAAAACTCAAAAATAATATAAAAAAATCCAAAAGTGAATAAAACCTAAAAAATAATGAAAAACATCCAGAAAATGACTAAAAACCCTAAAATAATGAAAAAAACACAGAAAGTTAATAAAACCCCAAAAATAATTAAAAAATACAAAAAATAAATAAAAAGTCCAAAAATAATGAAAAAAATTCACAAAATGAATAAAAACCCAAAAATAATGAAAAAAAATCTAGAATCTTATTAAAACCCCATAAATAATTCTAAAAAATCCAAAAGATGAATAAAAACCCAGAAATAATGAAAAAAAATCCACAAACTGAATAAAAACCTAAAAATAATGAAAAAAAATCCACAAAGTAAATAAAACCCCAAAAATAATGAAAAAAATCCATAAAATGAATAAAAACCTAAAAATAATGAAAAACTACAGAAAGTGAATAACTCCAAAAATAATGAAAAAAATATAGAAAATGAATAAAAATTAAAAAAATTCGAGAACGTGAATAAAAACAAAAAATAATGAAAAAACCCAGAAAGTGATTAAAACGCAAGAAATAATGAAAAAATCCAGAAAATGAATAAAAATAAAAAAAAAAATAATGAAAAAAAAGCAAAAAAATGAAGAAAAAAAAACAAAAATAATGTAAAAAATACAGACAGTGAATAACACTCCAAAAATACAAAAAATGAATAAAAATTCAAAAATAATGAAAAAAATCCAAAAAGTGAATCAAACCCCCCAAAAAATGAAAAAAATCCAGAAAATGAATAAAAATCCAAAAATAATGAAAAAATACAGAAAGTGAATAAAACTTCAAAAATAATGAAAAAAAATACAATAAATGAATAATCACAAAAAAAAAAATTAAAAATTGAGAACGTAAATAAAAACCCAAAAATAATGGAAAAAATCCAGAAAGTGATCCCGACAAATAATGAAAAAAATCCAGAAAAAGAGTAAAAATCCGAAAATAATGAAAAAAAATCCATAAAGTGAATAAAAATCCAAAAATAATGAAAAAAATACAGAAAGTGAATAAAACCCCCAAAATAATGGAAACAGTCCAAAAAACGAAAAAAACACCAAAAATAATGAAAAAAAATCCAGAACGTGAATAAAACCCAAAAATAATGAAAAAAACTAGAGAAAGTGACTAAAACCCCCAAAATAATGAGAAAAAAACGAGATCGTGAATAAAAATCCAAAAATAACGAAAAAAATTCAGAAAGTGACTAAAAACCCAAATATAATGAAAAAAATAAATAAAGTGGATAAAACCTCAAAAATAATGAAAAAAATTAAGAAAATGAATAAAAACAAAAAATTAATGAAATAATACAGAAAGTGAATAAAACGCCAAAAAAATGAAAAAACCCAAAAACAATGTAAAAAATACCGGAAGAGAATAAAACTCCACAAATAATGAAAAAATAAAAAAATGAAAAAGAAACTGAAAAATATTAATAAAAATACATAAAGTGAAGAAAAATCCAAAAATAATGGAAAAAATACAGAAAATGAAAAAAACCAAAAATATTGAAAAAAATTCACAAGATGAATAAAAATCCAGAAAAAAAATAAAAAAAATCAAGATGTTGAATAAAAATCAAGAAATCATGAAGAAAATCCAGAAATTTATTATGAGGTTAATTTTTATTTTCTTGTTTTTTATTAATTTTCTATATTTTTTATTTTTTGGAATTTTATTCCTTTTCGGATCTTTTTAATATTATTTTATTGGTTTTATTCACTTTCTGTATTTTTTTCGTTATTTTTTGGTTTGTGTTCACTATCTGGATTTTTTTTTCATTATTTTTGGGATTTTATTCACTTTTTGTACTTTTTTTCATTATTTTTGGATTTTTATTCACTTTCTGCATTTTGTTTTCATTATTTTTGGGTTTTTATTCATTTTTTGGATTTTTTTTCATTATTTTTGGGGTCATATTCACCTTTTTTTTTTGGGTTTTTATTAATTTTTTTTTCATTATTTTAATTCATTTTTTGGATTTTTTTCATTTTTTTGGGTTTTTATTCACTTTGCTGGATTATTTTCCATTACTTTTGAGTTTTTATTCATTTCCTGGATTTTTTTCATTATTTTTGGAGTTTTATTCTATTTCTGTATTTTTTCATTATTTTTGGATTTGGGTTTTTATTCACTTTCTGTACTTTTTTCATTATTTTTGAGTTTTTATTCATTTTTTGTATTTTTTTGCATTATTTTTTGGATTTTATTCACTTTCTGGATTTTTTTCACATTATTTTGGGGTTTTATTCACTTTCTGAATTTTTTTCATTATTTTTGGATTTTTATTCATTTTATGGATTTTTCTCCTTATTTTGGGGGTTTTATTCACATTTTAGATTTATTTATATATTCTTTGGGATTTTTATTAATTTTTTGGGATATTTATTATTTTTCTATTTTATATATATATTTTATACTTTTTTTCCATGGAAAATATGGAGAACCAAACACAAAAGATGGAAAGTAGAACATTTTCCACCTGGAAAATAATTGCAATCAAACAACACCATCAAATTTTTTCCATGGAAAATATTTTCAAGTTTTCAATTCCATGGAAATTAACTCTTGGCGCTTATTTTTCATCTTATTTATCAAACACACTCTTAGTGTCGAAATTGAATCCAACAATGTTTTGGCCAGTGGTGGACACATGTCAAGATTTTGGTAAAGGTTTAGCCATTATGATAATAATAGAAAAAAACTGGGAATTTGGATGAATGAGTTGGTGGAGAAATGTTGTCGATTTGTTGCTTTAGAAGCAATGGTCTTTAAGTAAATTTTAAAGCAATGGCAGAATTTGGTCTTTCATTTCATTTGATGACTGTGATTGGAAAAGGTTAAAATAGGGAGTTGGTTAACCGAGTCCACATTTATATAGGTTTAATAACTTGAGAATTCCATGTTTTATTTTTAATTTTTTAATTTTCTATGATTGTTTCTTTATATAATGTTTGAATCATGCTTTTGCTTTCCAATCATGAGAACTATTGGATTCCGTTACCGATTTGCATTCAGAAGTTATTTATTGTGTGAACCTTAGAATATTGCTATTCTAATACTCGAAATAGTTTTTTCCCCATTCAATTTCAAATTATGGGGGGTGACATTGTTCTCTTGTTGAAACTTGGAATGAAATTTGTTAGACTCCCTCTTTGACTCCGTCCCAAATTAATAGTCACCGTTCTACTTTCCAAATTTATCCCCCTAAAAATGGTGAATAACTAGTAAAATGATGAATACCTCTCATGGGTATTGTTTGGATGGGTAACTTGTAATATCACCTGATTTTATACTAATTTTAGAAACAAAACTATTAATTTTGGATGGACTAAAATGAAAGCATGACTATTAATCTGTGATGGAGGAGTAAATCTTAGGGTAAATTATAGGAACTCCTTGGACTATCATAATTAGTTGCAAAAACCTCCCTAAACCATTAATATTGCAAAACCTCTTTGAATTGTTCCATTCATTTGCAATTCTCTCCTTGTTTCGCTATGAAAGATTTTTAGTGACACATAAGGTGGTTTGCAAAATTTTCTTACTTTTTTTCATGCGTGCTTGTGTGGGAGCTGTAGTTTAGTGGGTTCTTACATTTTATCCTAATTATTAAGTTAACATTGACATGTTAATTGTATTGTTTAAACATGTTTTATATAATGTAGAGGAATGAGAACCTTATGGTAATTGGAAGCTCCTTGTTATGCACTAATGGAATTAGGGCATTAAAGATAGAATCCTCTACAGGGGTCA
Source organism: Sambucus nigra (assembly GCA_949130495.1). Lineage (NCBI taxonomy): Eukaryota > Viridiplantae > Streptophyta > Magnoliopsida > Dipsacales > Adoxaceae > Sambucus > Sambucus nigra. The sequence continues at coordinate 463,855,629 of OX422222.1, read as the reverse complement.
CTTCTTTAAGAAGTGCAAAATGTCAATGCATGGAATTTCTACAATCAACATGTAATACGTAATGAAAAGAGATTGGATAAATTTTAAATTGATTTTTTTTATATTTGTTATATATAATTTGGGTTAAATTTTGGGAATGAACATGTATATTCTATAACCACATTTTTTAAAACTGAAATATCCGGCAGCACCCAGATATGAGGTCTCTATTAACGGTGCACATTAACATTTCTTTATCTTTTTTTCCCAATAATTCAACTAATATTGAACCCTAGATTACATCTAGCAGCATGGTCTGGGCAGGCACATGTAGTGAGCTATCTATGCAAGAATCGAGCCGATGCTGGTGCTGCCACCATGGATGACATGGGCGCAATCTATTTTGCTGCTCAAAAGGGTCATTTAGAAGTTGTAAAGGCACTCCTCTCATGTTGGGTCTTCGTCAAATATTCAAGCCGTAAGAGCATTGCAGCCCTACACTACGTCATTCAAGATCAAGTACTTGGTGAAAAAAGGCTCAAACATAAGTCCTAAGACCAAAGCAGGAAATACCCCTTCTGATCTTGCGCAAAGTGAAAAAGTCTGCTAATGTTTACTAGAAGCTGAAAAGGCGTTTAGCAAAGGGGAGATAATTGAAAAGAAAGGCAAAGATGATCAGCCAAATTCAAAATCTCCAGAAAAAGTAACAAGTTTGAATGTTGAAGGAGTTGAGGAAGAGAAAGATGAACCGACCAAGAGGAAGGGCGTTGACGCTGATATTAATGAGAATGTAAAGGATGCAAAGAAGGAAAAGGTTGCTCTTAGTCATCTTCTAGCTTCGGCTGAAACTCAGGAAGGGGAAGAAAATGTGTAAGCTGTGGTTAGACTGTAGAATATTAATTACTAACTCTTTTCAGGTGTATGATCCTTATATTGCCCGAAAGTAGCAAAATGGTTTGGCTATTGTTGTTTTACAATTAACATTTCAGGATGGGGTGAGATTTTCCAAAAAATAGTTGAATGGTAAAAAAGTCACTTGGCACTCTTGACTACGAAGCGCATTTATGTTTTTTATGGCATATCTCAGTTGTTTTAATTTTTTTATGGACCAATTATTAGTTAGGTTGGTGGTACTCGTGTTGTAACCAGATGAAGTTCATTCCAAAGTTTGTTTCGTCACAGTCAGATAGTCTTCAAAATTCGAATGCTGAACCAACATATATTTCTTTAGTAGTTGAATGCAGAGTTTATGAGGGACACCCCCGAGAACTCTCAAAGGCTGCTTTGTACTATTAGTGCAAATGCCTTAGAGAATTCTTGATATAACTTTTAGCCCGTTAATCAACGGTGATTGATAAAGGCACCATAAAATTCACTTCCCAACATCATGATGCTTAAAAATGATTGTATATTTTTGCTCTAACGAAAGCACACGTGGTGCTAAGAAGTAATTTGGGTTGTATTTATAGCTGCCACCATAATTAACCTTTATTTGTGGCGATTTTGTTTTCCCATTAGCTTTATTTAATTAATAATTTTAGAGGTGAACACATCTGTTCCACAATCCACATAGACCAGGGGATGGGATACTATAGGGATTATTCCCTAGTCGTTACACTTATAATCCCTCATTGAGTATAAGGTGGTGTTGATAAAAAGGCATCACAACAATTTCTACTCATATTATATATGTATATAGGGGTGTTGCAAAGGGATTCTATACGGCAGTTGGTGATAATTTTGCTAACATAGTGAAGTGTCTTAATGTGTGAGGTATCAACTAATGCATTGAATATACCTCTATAGATGAGTTAGGAGTCAAAATACGTCAACAACTTGTCACCCTAAAATTGTTATTTTGAGCGAAAAATGAAAAGTTAACCTTGAAGTTTGGGATAATTTTTAGTGTTGGATTTAAAGTTTCAAAAGTTACAAATGTTAACTCTAATGATTAGAAATTAAACAATTTTATCCCATGTGGCATCCTCACCTGGAAATTAATAAAATATTCAAGATCACCTTCAACTTATTTTTGGGAAATCTTACCCCATCCTGAAATGCTAATTGTAAAACAACAATAACCAAACCAATTTGCTTCTCTTCATCCAATATAAGGATTATACACATGAAAAGAGTTAGTAATTAATATTCTACATTCTACAGTCTACCCACAGCTTACTCATTTTCTTCCCCTTTCTGGGTGTCACCCAAAGCTAGAAGATAACTAAGAGCAACCTTTGCCTTCTTTGCATATTCTCCTTAATATTATCCTTATCACCCTTCCTGCTAGATGTAGTATAGGGTTCAATGCTATTTTAATAAAGGGAACAAAAAGATAAAGAAATGCTAATGAGCAGCATTAATAGAGACCCCAAAGATAAAGAAATGTCGGGTGCTGACGGATATTTCAATTTAAAAAAATGTGGTTATAGCATTTACATATTCATTCCTAAAATTTATCCCAAATTAAATGTAACAATTATAAAAAAATAATTTTAAAATTTATCCTAGCTCATTTCTTTTCGTATTACATGTCGATTGTAGTAATTCCATGCATCGACATTTCTCTCTTCTCAAGAAGCGACACCTGCAGAGGAATCTGTGTTTAATGCCCTAATTGCATTAGTGCATGGCAAGGAGCTTCCAATTAGCATAAGGTTATCATTCCTCTACATTATATAAAACATGTTTAAAGGATACAATTAATAGGTCAATGTTAACTTAATAATTAGGGTAAAATGTAAGAACCCACTAAACTACAACTCCCACACAAGCATGCATGAAAAAAGTACGATAATTTGGAAAATACCACCTTATGTGTCACGAAAAATATTTCATTGAGAAACAAGGATTGAATTGAAAATGAATGGAATACTTCAAAGAGGTTTTGTAATATTAATGGTTCAGGGAGGTCTTTGCAAATAGTTATGATAGTCCAAGAAGTTCTTTACAAAATCATGAGTCAAATATGTAAATTAGTTGTTACTTCCTACATATTTGACTCATGATTTTGATGATTTTGCAATATTTGACTCATTGAGATGAAAATCACTTAGGCTTTGATTTGTTGATTTGATTTAGTCTATGTCATCTAAATTCAACAACTTTTACACCTAAGGATGATTTTGATGTTCATTCGATGGGAGTACACATATGCATCGTGCACATATGCTTGATTGAGTTTTATTACCTATTGAATTTGTTCACACCCAGTCATTCCATATCCATGATTTGGTTGTCTTAGTGTTACTCATGGTGTGATTTTTGTAAATTATTTTTGTTTAAAAAATAGAAAAATAAAAAATAGTTTGTGGATCCTTGAGTATTTCCTCTACATGCGCGTAGTTTGATCCATATTTATGCTGTTTATTGCGACACTCCATGTTTAGTTTTGTTTATTCTTTTCCTTGTCTATTTCGGAAAAATAAAAAGGGGGAGACCGAATTATGATTTTATGGGGGAGTTTGCATTATGGGGGAGATTTGATTATTGATTGATTTATTCTTATATCATTTCAAACTCAATGTATCACGAGGGTATTTGCTTTATCTCATGTGTGCAGGTACAAAAGTGAAAGTCATTATGTTGCAGACCCCGATGAGAAAAACTTTGATATTTGAAGATTGATGAAGAAAAGATTTGAAGAAAAGATTGAAGACTTACATTTCGAGTACCTTTTCACTTTTGGGTTCATGGGAGGGTATTAGATTTGCATAGGAATTTTGTTTTGATAATTTAGATTTTTTTATTTTGTACCGGCATAGAATAAGGGGAGATTTGTAAGGACATATTTTAAGTCTGTTATCAATTGAGTATGTCGTATACCGCTACAACCGTCAAAGAATTATTTAAGAACACTCAAGCTTCAAGATGGATCCGAATATCAAGTTCTTCATCAAAAGACGCCTCCATGAGATTAATTTTGATAAGGTTGTGTTTAAGTACCTTAGAATTTCACTTAGAGTGTTGGGATTATTTTTATCAAATATTTTCTATGTGTTGTAGCGGAGTTTTTAAGTTTTTCGTCAAAAGATTTTTTAAATATTTTGAGGTGGAGTTTTTATTTTTCCTGGGCACAATAATTTATTTATTTATTTATCTCGTTCGAACGAGATAAGGACATCGTTTGAGAGACATCCCTATGTCGTGAGAAGTCGTTCTAATAACAGGGCCTTTTCGTTCAAACGACATTTTATTTCGTTTGAGAGACGCGCCGCCTTAAGTTTTCTATATCAAGGCTTTTCCAACTCCGATTTTATCAAGAAGACCCGTGATTTTACATAGATACAAAACTGCTTTGGCAGAACACTTTGTCTTCTTCTTTAAGGGTTTTGATCCTTTGTTTTTCAATTCACAAAATTCCTAATCCTTTAGTGAATTATTTTGGAACCCAATATACAACTTTATTGAAGTTTACTCTTATAGGGAGGATAACCTACATCGTTGATTGGACTGCGTGTCCATGTGGATTCGTTGCGTGTGGATTCATAGCTAAAGATAGAACCGCGTGTCCTTATGGAGTAACTACGATTGTTCCATTATTGACCACAGCCGACTGACACCTACGGGTATTCGCGTGTCACTATATTCCATTGTAATCCGTGTAAGTTGCAATTTACAAATTATAGCGAAATAAATGGTTTTGCCCTTCGGGGATTTTTCCTGAAATTGGTGTTCCGAATATTTAATCTTGTGATGGTTTATTTTGCATATTTTATTTAATCTACATAGATGCATACTTTAGGGCTGAATAAAATTGTTTGGATTGACACATATTTAAAATTGGATTTATGTCAGAAGTCGCATTATTTCCACTGTAGCGCACTTTTATAAGAGTAGCAACAACCATCCTTCATGACCTCATATATAAGGAAGTTGAAGTCTACATGGATGACATAATCATAAAATCTAAAGATCATGAATGATACATTTTGGCGATCTGAATTGTTTTAAAGGCTCTACCTTTTATAAATGAGAATGAATCCTCATAAATGTATCTTCGGGGTTACCAAGGGTAAAGTCCTCGGATTCATTGTCAGAAAAGACGAAATCGTAGTAGAGCTTGCTAAGGTTTAGTCCATATAAGAAATGCCACTCCACAAAATGGAGAAAGAAGTCATAGGGTTCTTAAGTCAGATCCAATTCATAAGTTGGTTCATCGACCAGCTTAGCACCATATGCAAATTCGTCTTTTAAATACTAAAGAAAGACCCAACTAAAGAGTGGAACGCTCAATGCCAGGAAGAATTCGGTAAAATATAAGAGTATCTCACCCACCCACCTGTATTGGTACCTCCCTAATTAAGACAACCTTTTCTAATCTAGATGATTATAACTGACAGATTGTCAAAAGGAATGCACCACCTACTATGTCACTATTATCGGAGCCATGTTGGCCCAATACGTAGAATTTTTTCAAAAAGAATGTGCTATATTGTATGTCAGCAATAAGCTTGTAACCTACGAGCTCAAATACACCTCCTTGGAAAAGTCTTGTGTATTTTTGTTATGGATCACTCGTAAACTCCGCCCTTACTTGATGTCCTTCAGTATATGACTCATCCCCAGAATGGATCCCCTGAAAGACCTATTCGAGAAACCTTCTCTCTCTAGTCAGATGGACAAGTGTATACTAATGATGTCTGGTCAGGAGTTAGATACTAGGAAAATGAAGGATCTGAGACATTAAACTACAACCTTACCATGGATACCTAGAAGAGATGGCTTTACGATTCGAGCATCTTGAATTGGAATTTCTTCCCAGGGCTAAAAATATCTTTACAGATGCACTCTCCACCTTGGTCTCAATAATATATATTCTAGAAGGAACCACGGGGATCACCTTCACAGTAACTAGTTGGAGCACCCCTTCCTTTTACTTTGAGATTAATGTTATTTTGGAAATAATGGTGGGACCCACAATCCAATACTACAACATATGGAACTTTTTAGAAAAGAACCATACCCATAAAACTCCTTTTCGACTGATCGATTCTCCCTAATATGATTGGCGGCCCAGTTGATCTTTTGTGAGGGCCAACTCCACAAAATAGAATTTGATGAAGTTCACTTAAGGTGCATCATTGAGGACGAGACCCTTACGATCATGGATAAGATCCATAGTGACGAATATGACCCCCACATTAGCGGACATACCCTCTCTAAAAAAATACCTTGACGGTCATAGTATTACACTACCATGTTAGAGGACTGCACAGGGTATGTCAAAATGTGCCTCAAGTTCTAAATTTATGCCCCAAGACAACATCGACCTCCCAAGAGCTTTATTACATGACCTTATCCTAGAATTCCTTCACTTGAGGGATATGTATCAGAAAAAATAACTCTTAAGCCTCCATCGGTGATGAATTGATCTTAGTCACCATTGACTACTTCACTAAGTTGGTCGAAGCTGATCCTGTTTGATTCTCAATACCAAGAAAGTGGCCAAGTTCATACATAGGAATATTATCTGTTGCTTCGGTGTACCCCATGAATTGGTATTATACAATGGTTCTCACTTTTAGAAAGATGTATCCAACATGTTACACGACTACGGGATCATTAGGCATAAGTCTTTCCCATATAGAACTCAAACCAACATATTAGTCAAAGTTGCTAACAAAAGTATCAAAAACATTATCAACAAGATGATAATGACCCATAGTGATTGGTTAGACAATCTCCCATACGCCCTCTGGGGTTACCGCACTACATAGATAAAATTGATAGGGGCCACCCCCAACACGTTAGTTTATGGCGTGGAGGAAGTCTTACCCGTATAACTCAAGATACCTTCATCAAGAATCATGATTTAAAGATAAGTGGTTGAAACTGACTAGGTCAAAGCCCATTACAATGAACCTCTCTCGTCGATGAGCGTAGACTAAAAGCCATTTATCACAATAAAGGCTACATAATAAATCGCCCTTGAATTTAATAAGAGGAAGAAGAATCGAAACATACAAGAAGGAGACCTAGACCTAAAGGAAAGTATCAAACATGCCTAGACTCTCAGAGGAAGATTCGTACCCAGTTGGGGAGGACCCTACCTTATCACCAAAATAAACTCCGATAGAGCATCTACCTTAGTTGATCTCGATAGAGTCACATTTTCCCAACCGATTGAATAAATTATTTCCTTGAACCTCCTGCAATGAAAAGGAAGAAACTAATTTAATAAAAAAATATCGGTCATCACAGAAAGGGAAAACTACATGAGACGAAACATATTCCTAACCCTACATCAAACGCCCACTTGAGCTATCAACCCCTTATTTGAAGTCAACTAAAAATTTCAGGCCCCCAACCTTTTGATTTCACAAAACTAAGTAGACTTGATAATACGCTATATTATTATCGTAGACATTCAGATACATACACACCGTCATCTTTGAATCAGAGATATGTAGAAAACTCGAGGTATCACTTCGGTTCCACTCTAAACAAACACCAAAAACCTGTTTATGGGAAAAGCATGTTTATGGTCATTATACCCTCACTCCTAAAGAGTTGGGGCTGTCTAAACAAACTGAACATCAAGTAACAAAATGATTCCCTAGGGCATTTTAAAACTCCACAGAGTTATCCTTAGTTAAGAAATAATACACAGGCTGATACTACGAAAGAAGCAGTCAAAAGAAGCCAATCGAGTAAGACACAACACCCCGTACCTCTTTCCAATGAAATAAACACCAAAAAAAACATCCTTAAAAAACCGTACATCTTAGAAACAAATTCATGAACGATAATGGCACCTTATCTTTGCTAAAGGACGACATTCTGATTTGAAAGCAATGTCAAAGAACTCCCTTGCCTTTCCCCTATTTTGATGCCAACACACCAAACATCGAGCCTGCAAAAAAATGAACGACACCTCTCTCCAAAAGAAAAGTCTAAAAAATATGGATTAATTTTATTGTCATGTGTATATATACCTGACACGTCGCATAATGTGTGTGCTACATGTGTACACACGACTCAAGTGCAAGCCGGTCACTCAAGTAATACCCGGTAAGTCGAGGTCGAATCCTTAGGGAATAGGACGTAGAATGTTTAGACGACAATAAGGCAGGCTTCTAAAATCTAGGCGAAGACTCTCGAAAGAAAAGAAAAGATGATTTGGTTTTGGGAGAATTTCTAATTAACTGCGAAAATTAAACTACCAAGTGTAATTTAAACTAATGAAAAACAAGAAAATTAGAATTGTGGGGTTTGAAAACAATTTGGGAGTGAGTTAAGAGATCATACGAATTTAGTAATTAACTAAACATACAAATTAGAAGTAAATTGCAATAAATTTGTATGTTTAATTAGTAGGTTTATTCCTATTTTCCTTATTTTTCCTTCTATTTTTCTCATTTGTTTTTATTTTTATTTTTATATATTTATTTGATCATTTTTTCTATTTTTCTGCTCCTTTTTTTGTACCATATGAACTTAATTGATCAATTTTTCGATTTTCACAACTCTAGGCTAATTTGAGTTTTTTGGGTTATCAAACGAAAAAGGATATTATTTTTTACCTCAAATTGGCCTTCAAAAGGATGTTTTTCACTACGCTTTATGACAAATATTTTTGGATAAACAAACGATGGCCTAACTTCATGCTCCCGAATTACTAATCACCTTACCATCTTCATCTCGAGATGAATTTAATTTTGAGACGTTTTAGCACGTTTTCAAAACAATATTTCACTCGTTTTTCGTAACCGATCAAATAATGATTTAGAGAGCATCAATGAATTTTTTATCACTGAAGAACTTTTGAGTTAATTTTAACTCGGATTGATTTGATTACTCGAAAATGGTGATAGGCTAAAAAATCTCCTCGGGTTAAAATCTTCACACTTATTCGTTATGTCATCAATTTTTGCTCAATTTCCATTTTTGCTCAATTTTGGCTTAGTGCATTAGGTTTTTACAAATTGGGACTTCGAACAAAAATTTAGTGATATTTTTGAAGATTTTAAATTCCAATTTTTATTTATTTTGAAGAAAAAATATTTTTGACGTTTTTGAATATATTCAATTTTTTGGAGTTTTTGAAATTTTTCAAAATTTTGGGCCATTTTAAAATTTGTGAAGTTTTAAAGATGCACTTGCCCCCCCCCCCCCCCCCCCCCCCCAACTTAGACTTTTGCATTGTCTTCAATCAAAAGGACTAAAATCTAAATAAGACAAGAAATAGTTCAAAAATAAAACAAACAAATATTAAAATGCAAAAGACACTAATGAACTCAAATATCAATACATTGGCAAGAGAAAGATTACATAGTTCCATGAAAAGAAATAACTAAACAAAATAAAGAACTACATGATAAAAGATAAAAACACATCCGCATGATAATGGGTGGCGTCGGGCGTGTCCAGATCATCGGCGTATGGGTCCTAATAGTAGTAGGGCATTTGGGCACCTGAACCCATGCTCAAGCGACACAAATCGTCTTGAAGCCGCATCGTCATACTAGTATGTGACATAAATACAAGATAAATCTGGGCTAAATGCAACACACGGGATCGTAAAAATACCGAAATTAAGGGGATATATATGGAATATTTATGCCTAATCAATACCCCTTTTATTTTTTTATAAAACTGTGTATCGCCACTGTTTTAAATTAAAGATCTTAGGCTCACGTTATTCATAATCATATTTTACATTATTTACCATGTAAATTAAGTAACATTAAACCCATTGTTTTAATTCAGCGACAACAATGGCCTTTCCCCATGAAAATCATAAAAACTTATGCATGAATAATGACAGAATAATAGCATAAAAACCAGAAAATACTACTAATCCAAAATATCAAATTCTAAGTATCAAATCCCTAGAACAATAAATAATACCAATTTTTCACCATACAAGAATAAAGAAAGAGAGTCAAATCTATGAATTGGTAGGTATAGGTCCCCCACCTAGCCAAAACTCAAACTAGTTACTCATCATGGTGGGCCTTCTTGGCCCGCTGAGCCTCATCACTATAACACCCAGTTATTTTAAACTAGAAATAAATTAAATTAATTCAGAAATTTGGAAAAATATTTTTTTTTGGATTTAATTATTTATACTAATTTAATATGTTTAGTTTTATTATGAAAAATAAGATTTTATTCGGAATTGAAATTGGGGGCAAAATTGGGGTTTTATGCATTTTTTCATTTTTAGGGCGATTAGGCAGCAAATCAGGGGTGAATCGATTCGGTTGTATGGCCGAATTGATTCGATTTGTTCAGGGGCGACAAAAATGGTAGGTTTCTTAGAGTTTGTTTTAATTAAAACTCTTCCTTTATTTTCTATAAATTTAATCCGAGATTAGAATTTTAAAATCATATTATTCTAAACCCTAAGAGCAGCAACCTCCTCTTTCAAACCTTCTTCCTCCCACAAAACCTTAACTCCACTAAAGAGCTAATTCCAGCCCATGTTTTGAAACTTTAATCGATGTTTTCTCAAGATTGTTCAAGAACAAACCTTTGTAAATTTTTCGAGAGAAACGCAACCGTCTAATCAGAATTTTCAATCGAATTTTCTTCAGGCATGAATACTTCTATTCTCTCTCTTTGGTATTATGCATTTTAAATATTTCCTAAACATAAAGTTACATGTGTTTCTTAAAATAAATTAGCAACCTTAATTAGAAAAAGTGAAAACTAATTTGTGATTGTTTTTGTGAAAAATCTTAATATGAATTAAGACTTATAACCCTTGTGTGCTTAGGATAGAGGTTGGGTTTTGGTTAATATGGATGTAGGTTCGCATGTAGAAATCGTAGAAATTTTATTTAAATGAAAATGGGACGTGTGTTGATGTAAAAAATTGGATCGCTCTAATTATTCAATCACAGATAAATAAAATGAGACAAAGATTTTTAAAGTGGTTCAGCCTTATAAGAATGGCCTACGTCCACTGTTATGTTATTGCTGAGTGTTTGGGAATTCTCGATATGTAATTCTATCAAGAAATTCCGGTCCCCTTGAATGAGGATGATACAAGGTATTTATAGCCTTGAGGCTGTACATGAAAGGGTCGATACATTAAATGATATACACATGAAAGGGTAATACATTTAATGCAGCGTGTGTGTCAAGATTATAAACATTCAATGAATAGTTGAACTGTCATCTATCTGGTAATTAATGATACGGCCGAGATGCGGCTCGGACCGCCTTAGTTGCTCGTTGATCAAGAGTTCCTCGGAGCGCTTGAGTACCTCGGAGTGCTGGAGTTCCTCGGGGTATCTTCGCTGCTCGTAGGGAACATGAATTGGTCGGGGAAATGAACTTCCTCGTTACTATTGTGCCACGTATATTGACACGTGTCTTCGCATTATTCGTCCACATCAGCGTATTAATTTTGGTATCAACAGAAGCCCCCAATGTTTCGTATTTCGAACTTTGAGGAATATGGAACATTCTTTCTCGGTATATGGAAATATTGAATGATCTTCCTGGGTTTTAGGAGCATCGTATTTGAATTTATTTCCAAATTCACAGAATCCGCCTTTTTTCGAATTTTTAAGAGTGCTTCGATCTTCGTGTCCTTTTTGTCCTTTTAGCCGCCGGAAGCTCAATAGTTTCTTTCGTGTAATCATTTCCTTCGCCACTTCCCTAGGCAAAGTATTTAAACTTCTTAGGTAACCATACCGTCTTCTTCTTTTTCCAATTTTCTGCATTCAGGCTTTCTATTCTCTCTTTCTCTCTTGTGCGTTCATCTTTTCCTTCGCTAGTTGTCAGCAGATCTCCTTCCTTCCTGTAAGATTTTCTTCCTTCTTCTTTTATTCATCATAGTTTACATTATTGAATCTCTTGAAAAATTCCGTTCTGACTTTTCCATCCCATCTTGGGTAATTTTGGAGGAGCTTTCTGAACCTCAAAATTACTTTCGTTTGGCTGAGGGACATTGGTTCCCCAGTCTTTTCATTGCTGAATGTGGTTTTTCCTTTCCACCAAACCCATTGTGTCTTGAGTTTTGTCAGTATTTTGATCTTGTCCCTGCAAAAATAGCCCCCAATTCATGGAGAATAATTAATGGGGTGTATAAATTAAATCTAACTCATGGGACTCGTATAGGGATCCCTGAAATTATGTACTGCTATAGATGGGCCGTTCTAGATAATATTTATTACTTAAAAACTAGGTTTTTAAATAGGGCTCTTGTAGTTAACCTCCCTGATGCAAATAGAGATTATTTTGAACATGGGGTGGTTATTCAAAATTGGCAATATGCCCCTTTAGTTGGAGATGAAGTATACAATGGTCCCAGATGTCCTCCATATGGCAATGGGATAGGTTTATTTTTCATTTTATTTCTTTTTTGAATTTACGAATTCATTATGTTTGATAAAATGTATGACTGATATTTTAATATGTGTTTGTTTGCAGTTGAGAGTAAAAGAAAAACTCCAAAAGAATCAGAGGTTAATATTAAGCATCTGAAACTTATCTGGGGTTTGCATAAGAACGTTGCAGACGAGCACATCAGGTCTGCATCATATTTGCTACAGTATAAGAGCTATACAACCTCTTATACTGCTCGTCCTGTTGAACCAGCTTCAACTCCAGAGGATTCTTCTTTAGATTCTCACATCCTTTTAAGTAAGAGAATGGGCAAGAAAAGAGCTCCTCCTGCTCTATTTGATGACATTTCATCTGCTGCTGAGGCCAAGAAAAGTAAAATTGATGTCCCAGAAGGGACTAAGAAGGTGGATGCTGCACCTTCCAAAGCTGTCGAGAAGCCCCCAGTGGCTCCGAGCAAAAAGGTTGCTCCTGTCGAGATGACTGGTATCTCTCCGACCAAGAGCTCTTCCTTGGTTGAAACTACCGAAGTCCCTTTGAGGAGATTGAGGAAATCATCCTCAGTCAATTTGGCTGAAACTGTCTCTTCCCCACCATCTGGTGTTGTTGGTGTTCCAACCATCATTCCTCCGAGCTCTGCAATGAGCTCGGTAAAAACTTGGATCATACCCGAGGTCCAAGGAATTGATGAAAATATTTCCAGGGATATGCTGACATCCCTAGCTGCTCATCACCTTGCTTCGGTAAATTGCTCACATTCTGAATTTCCTTTCTGTCTTTGAATACTTGTATTTTTGCACTGACCTGTCACTTTTTCCTTTGTTTAGCTGGTGAATTGTTTTAATAACATTGTGAAGAAAGACGAAGATATTAAAGCTTCTAGCTCCTCGTCAGGTGTAGAGGATGCTCTGCTGGGTTTAACCCAATCTTTGAAGGATTCTCGTCAGCAGTATGACGAGGACAAAACCGAATGGGAGAAAAAATTATCTGCAGTTGAGGCCGAGAAGGTGAAGATGGCTGAGATCTCCAAGAGTTTGGAGAATAAAGTGAAAAGTTTAGAGGTCGAGCATAAGAAATATGACGACAAGCTCAAGAATTTTGGAGAACTTGAGGATAAGATGAGGAAGGTAGAGGAAGAATTGTCCGCCCTGCGAGATATCAAGGGCCAAAAAGAAGTATTGGATGTGAAGCTCTCCTCGGAGAAACTGAAAAGAAAGCTCGCAGTTAAAAAATCCTTCAGCGCTGGCTGGGATAAAGGATGGGACAAGGGGATTGCTGCGATGACATCCCAAGTTCAATATGGGAAGTTGAAATACTTCCGAGATGGCTGGGTAGCTGCCCTGCAAGAATTGAAGATCAAAGAAGATTCTGGGCTATTCCAGCTACATCTCCCTGGTCCTCCCCCACCAATTGTGGAGGAAGAAGAAGATGAGCCTGTCTCTGATGAATCTTCCATGGCCATAGGTGATCAAGTCCCTGCTTTTCTTCTTTCTGCCAACGATGACATTTCTTCCATGCCTCCTCCTCCTGAGCAAATTTCAACTGCTGATCAAGTCGCTGTGACCACCGAGCAACCAAGCTCCTCGTCCCAGCCTCCCGAGAAAGTCTTGGGAGACAAGGAAAAGGTGTGAAGTTGTTCGGTATCATCTCTATTTTTCATTATTTGTAATCAAACAATGTAATCCTTTTGTGATCTAATAAAATACATCTTCGTTCATCTCTATTGTTGATGATTTGTTTTTGTTGATTGTTGTCTTCTTCTCATCCTTAGTTTATGGCTAGAATGGAATTAATATCTGCACATGATACAAAGCTGATGCAGCAATGCCACGAATATTATAAAGCTGGTCATACAGACCTTAGTACATCAGAAATAGCTGACATCCTTGGTCGTGATGCTACAGAGCAAGCAATTGAGGCTTATCGGTACTTGAAGGATTTACTTGACCGAGCTGTGGCCAACAACGTGGCCTATTATGACTTGATCGAGGAACTTCATTATTCCTTAGAAGATCTCCAAGGTCAGCATAATGAATCAATTACTTTGCTGCACAAGGACTATGAAAATAGATATCAACAGCTCTCTTCTGAAACAGGCCATAAAAAGATCCTTGCTGGATACGATGTTAGGGAAAGAACTTTAAAAGGTGAAGTTGAGGCCTGCAGGCAGATTGCTGAGTTGCTGGAATAAGAGAACAATAATTTGTAGAAAAAGCTAGCACAGTATGAATCTGAAGCGTCATCTTCCACTGCTTTAGTACAAGTTACCGATGAAGGTTTCTCGTTCTTAGAGGTTGAGAATGCCAAATTAAGGCAAGAACTGGATAACTTAAGAATATCTGTTATTCCTGTGACTGCTCGGGGACGAGGAAGAGGTTCTCGTGGGCGAGGAAGAGCTGTTCAAAATGTTGTCGAGGAGCAAAATTCTCCAGTCGCTGCTCGGAGTCGATCAAGAGTTCTTAGCCGTAATGTTGAAGAGGCTCGCACTCAGTCTACTTTGGAAACTCAAGCATACCAATTAAACGCCAAAGATCGGGCTTTATCTGAAATGTCCAAGAAAAATCTATTTTTGGAAGATCAACTTACCGCAACGAAGTCTGCATTGAATGATAAAGATGTTTTTGCCAGGAGCCTTCACGAACAATTGGATAGATTAACCTTCCAATTCCATAAACAGCCCAGGGAATTTTGGATGGCAGGATACAATGAAGCCCTTGTTCATTTAGATGCTCGGATTGAACATGCCAATAATGAAGGTTATAAGCAGGGGTGGTTGAACGCCCTGGGTGTACTGAAATTGGAGCAAGGGCATTTTTTATGGGATTATCATGCTCCAGGGTTACTAGATTTGCCTGTGCCACCTTTCAAATTGGACATGGAATGGATCCCAGCTCGTTCCATTCCTCGGAGTTTAATTTCAAAATATCTCGGCGACTATAGTCTTCATTCTCAGACTGAATTATCTCGTCCAGAGCATCTCTTGGATACACCTTCTGTGATGAACGTCAGAATGCTCAGAGATATTAATTTCATCAATTCTCCTCTTTGCTTAGAAGATCCTCCTGCCGGCGAAGAACCTGTTTCAAAAGCTAAAGGAAAGAAACCAATAGAATAGGTTTTTCAGTGTAATAATTAGCACATATGTATAGCTTGTAATACATTTTTATCTTAATGAAAGAATTTCATTTTCTGTTTGCAAATTTGTATTGCGATTGTCTTGTGTTTATCAAACATTTTTACATTTGTGTATATGTATCTGTTAAAAAAATAACAATATGATGCTGTTCATCAACCAACTTAGTAATCAAAATTACAAGTATCAATGTTGCTCAATCACTTAATAATAAAGTAATGAGTATAAAATGTTTAAACTGTTTCCAACCAACCAAGGTTGTTAAATTGTGCTTGTCGACCAACTACAGTTGATGGGTTTTTATCCCCGACCAACCATACTTGGTAAACTTTTTCCTAAAATGTATCCGACCAACCATGGTCGATAATTTATCCTCGTCGACCAAGTATAGTTGATCACCGACCAACTATACTTGGTTCAGTTTGGAATTCTTTGTATTTTCTGGAATGATTTTACCTTCCGACCAACTTGTTGGCTTATTTTCAAATCAAATGATACTGTTCTTCTCTCAACCGTAGTTGATTATTGAATTATCAGGTTCTTTCGAACTATCTTGTCCACTAGTTATCTTACCAACCTTAGTTGGTCACGCTAGTGTACGCCTCCTAACCAAAGGAGTATATTTTTTGGTTCTTTCGAACTATCTGTCCACTAGTTATCTTACCAACCTTAGTTGGTCACGCTAGTGTACGCCTCCTAACCAAAGGAGTATATTTTTTGGTTCTTTCGAACTATTTGTCCACTAGTTATCTTACCAACCTTAGTTGGTCACGCTAGTGTACGCCTCCTAACCAAAGGAGTATATTTTTTGGTTCTTTCGAACTATCGTCTTCTTTTTGCTGTCGAGCAGCATAGTGTACAACACTAGTATTCCCCGAAAAACTTTCAAACAAAGGAGAGGAAAATGGTGAAAACATCATCGTTTTATTCATATTGATGAACCCGTTGTACATTTTACATCATTGATAATACTTGCGAAGGTGTTCATCATTCCAAGCATTCTTGAATTCTTCACCTTCTAAAGTTGCTATTCGGTAAGTTCCTGGTCGAACAACTTCGGTAACTCGGTAAGGCCCATGCCAGTTTGCCTCCAATTTATTGTGTTTCTGAATTACCTTCTTTAGCATATAATCTCCTTCTTTTAAATCGCATTTCCTCACCCTTTTGTTGTAGAAAAGAGCTGTTCGTTGTTGATAAGCAGCATTCCTAATGGCTGCCTCTTCTCTGACTTCCTCGAGCATATCCAAATCCAGTCTTCTCATCAAGTCGCTGACTGGGGAATTGAAATTCAACACTCTGTGTGTTGGGAGACCTAACTCGGCAGGTATTACAGCCTCACTTCCAAATGCCAGCATATATGGTGATTCTCCAATCGCTGCTCGGGGAGTTGTTCGGTAAGCCCACAATACTGATTGTAGCTCGTTAATCCAGTTAGCTTTAGCTTCACTTAGCCTTTTCTTCAAACCATTTAGCAGTGTTCTATTCGTCACTTCAGTCTGTCCATTGCTTTGAGGATGGCCTGGTGCTGAATGGACCTTCAAAATGTTCGACTGATGACAATAAGCAGCAAATTCCTCGTTATCAAATTGGGTTCCATGGTCTGTGATGAAGGCATGAGGGAGACCATATCGACAAATGATATTCTTCCAAACGAACTGGTATACCTTCTCGTACGTCATGTCGATGAGGGGTTCAGCTTCTACCCACTTAGTAAAATAGTCTACTGCGACGATGAGGTACTTGAATCTTCCTCGGGTGGTCGGCAATGGTCCCACCAAATCAATTCCCCACATGGCGAATGGCCAAGGGGAAGTTATGGGTGTCAACAATGCTTGTGGAGTTCTTCGTATAGAGGAAAAACGTTGGCACTTGTCACATTTCTTAGCATAGGCTATACAATCAGCCCTCATCATTGGCCAGTAGTATCCTTGAGTCATTACCCTTTGTAAAAGTGTTCGACCTGCTACATGAGCTCCACAAGACCCTTCATGGATTTCTTCAATCAATTCCTTCACCTCGGAGGGATGTACACATCTCTGCAAACCTGCCATAATTCCTCGTCTATATAAAATACCATTAGTTAATACATACCGAGCAGCTTTATACTTCAATTTTTTGGCAGCGAGCTTATCCTCTAGTAATCCTCCCTCTTCAATATATATCCTGATGGGATCCATCCACGATGGTCCTAAATCAAGGGTAATAACATTCATCGTCAAGTTTTCATCTATGCTCCGACTTTCCAATACTTCAATTGGTATCGTTCTTCGCAGCTCGGTATGAGTAGCTGATGCTAGTCGGGCCAATGCGTCTGCTTGTACATTCTCCATCCTCGGTATTCTCACCAATTGAATGGCATTAAATTCTATCAGTAACTCCATCACCTTTGCATGATACTTTGCCATTAAATCTCCTTTAACTGCATATGTTCATGTCATCTGATTTACAATTAATTGAGAATCACTGAATACAATTACTTACCGTGCTTCCATAACTTTTGCTAAGTTTAAACCCGCTATCATGGCCTCATACTCAGCTTTATTATTAGAGGCTTTGAATTGGAATCGTAAAGCATATTCCATGTCAATCTCATCTGGGGTGCTCAAAACAATTCCTGCGCCGCAACCTGCTGTGCAAGATGAGCCATCTACATATAATCTCCATATGGGTAACCCGTCTTCAAATTCCTTATCTGACAGGGTTCCTCGGTGAAATATTTGTTGCTTCTTTTCGTCCTCCCTTGACACTTTTCGCTCCTCGTTAACCATCTATTCTCGCTCTTTTACCAACCGAAGCTGATCTGAGTTTGAAGTTGATGATCCTTCTACATCCACAAGCCCTTTTACCAACCGGAGTTGGTCTGGACCTATGTCTGTTGATCCTGTAACATCCACAGGTTGGTCAGTGAGCAACTTTTGTTCCTCGGGGGTATCAGGGTATGTAAACTCTGCTATAAAATCTGCTACAGCTTGCCCTTTTAATGATGATCTGGGTTCATACACAATATCATATTCACCGAATTCTATTGCCCAGTACATCAGTCTTCCTGATTTTTCTGGCTTGTGAAGGGCTTGTCTCAATGGCACGTCGGTATACACAATGATGGTATGGGCCTGGAAATATGGCCTCATTCTTCTACTTGCTTCAATTAATGCCAATGCCAATTTTTCTAACTTTGGGTACCTGATCTCTGCACCTCGGAAAGCCTTACTTGTGTAATAAATTAGTTTCTGGACTCCATTCTCCAATCTGATCAATGCCGAGCTAACTGCATTCTCTTATACTGCTAGATACAAGTACAACTTCTCTCCTGTTATTGGCCTAGACAATAATGGAGGTGCTCCCAAATACTTTTTCAAGTCTTGAAAGGCCTTCTCACATTCATCAGTCCACTCAAAAATTTTTCGAAGTGTTTTGAAGAATGGGAGGCATTTGTTAGTTGCTCGGGATACAAATCTGTTGAGCGCTGCAACTCGTCCTGTAAGACTCTGCACTTCTTTCTTTGTTGTTGGAGATCGCAACCCTAAAAAAGCTTTGATCTTATCTGGATTTGCTTCAATGCCTCGCTGATTGACAATGTATCCGAGAAACATTCCTTCTCGTACTCCAAATGTGCACTTCGTCGGGTTGAGCTTCATCTGGTATTTATCCAATTGATCAAATGTCTGAGCTAAGTCAACTAGATGATCTGCAGCTTTCATGCTTTTTGTTAGCATATCATCGACATAGACTTCCATGTTGCAACTGATTTGTTCGGTGAAAACCTTGTTCATCAGCCGCTGGTATGTCGCTCCTGCATTTTTCAAACCAAAAGGCATAACATTATAGCAATAAGTTCCCCTAGGGGTAATAAAAGAAGTACTTTCCATGTCTTCAGGTTTCATTTTGATCTGGTTGTAGCCAGAGTAAGCATCCATGAAGCTGAGCAACTCATGTACCGAGGTAGCATCCACTAGTTGGTCAATTCTGGGCAATGGAAAATGATCTTTTGGGCATGCCTTGTTGAGATCAGTGAAATCAACACACATTCTCCATTTATTGTTCTTCTTCTTTACCATCACCACATTTGCCAGCCAGTCTGGATATTTCACATCTTCAATGAATTGGGCTTTCTGGAGCTTCTCGACCTCCTCTTGTATGGCTTGATTCTTCTCGGGGCTAAATACCCTTCTTCTCTGCTTCACAGGCTTGATCTCCTTATTCACATTGAGTTCATGACATAAGAAGTTTGGATCTATTCCTGGCATGTCCTCATGACTCCATGCGAAAGTTTTCTTCCGGTTTCTCAAGAACATTATCAACTCTTGTTTTATTGAAGCATCCAACGACGAACCTATATGGGTTACTCGTTCAGGGTGCTCCTCGTCCAGAATAATATTTTCTGTAGATTCTACCACCTGTCCTTTTACAAGTTGGGATTCATCCCTGGGATCAATAGTTTCAATTTCTGTACCTTCCTCCACCTGGTAGGTAATAGTCTTTTTCCTTGATTCTTCAAGCTCCTCTTGCTCGGCAGATGAATAATAGCATTCCCGAGCTATTTTTTTATCACCTTTCACAACTCCTACTCCGAAGTTTGTTGGGAATTTTAAGCATTGATGCACTGTAGATGGAACTGCTTCGAACTTCTTCAAACCAACTCTTTCCATGATGATGTTGTAGGCTGACTGCACATTCTTATCCATCACAAAGAAGCGTATTCTTTCTGTTCGACAAGCGGGACAAGTTCCAATGAATATGTCCAACTTGATCGTCCCAAGGGGAAAAACTTTCTCGCCAGTAAAACCCAGAAGGGGTCTGTGATAAGGTTCCAGTTGAGATAATTTCAAATTCAAGCTATCAAAACATGAATAGTACATGATGTCTGCTGAACTACCATTGTCCACCAACACCCTTGAAATCACCACATCTTTCATCCTCATTTTGATCACCAAGGGATCGTCATGAGGGTAAAGAACAACTGCCAAATCGTTTTTTGAAAAACCAATAACTAGCTTCTCTTTATTTGCCTTCCTCGGACGATCATCCTCGGCCAGATTTATTCGTTGAATATATGAGCAGGCTTGAGCCTCTCCGAGATAGGCCTTTCTTTCTGCAGTAAGGTCTCCCCCTCCAGCATCTCCTCCTGTAATAACATTATAATCAAATGACCCAAAACGTATGGAAAATACCTCTCGTTCAGTCTGCCTTGGCTTTTTTGGAAGATCGGGGTCTTCATCTGGATCATCTTCATGATTTCTTTTCTTTTTCTCCTCCGTCCGACGAGGAGATCTGGAACGATCTCTGGTTCTATCATCATTTTTCCTTTCACCTCTGCAATCTACATACTTTGACAACATTCCTCTTCGGATGAGCGTTTCAATCTCGTTCTGAAGGGCTATGCAATTTTTGGTCGTATGGCCATGATCTTTATGGAACTCGCAATATTTGGCCCTATTCCTCAGGTCAGGATTGGTCCTCAGTTTATCTGGCCACTTGATTTCTTCGTTATTCTTGATTTCTTCTAAAACATGATTAATACCCATCTTCAATAGAGTATAATTATCATATTTCTTCAGGACTTCCCATGACGTCCTATTATTCTTGGAGTGCTTGTCACCACCATTACCTTTTTGCTGTTTCTTCTTAGATTTGTCAACCTCCACCTTGGTTTCTTTATCCATATTCTTCTTCGCAACCATAGCCTCCTCGGCATTCATGATTTTGGCCGCTTTTGCCATCAACTCCGACATAGTTTTAGGTGGATCTTTGGACAAAGTATAATATAACTTGTTAGGCAGCAATCCACTCATCAAAGCAGTGATCGGTGTCTTTTCTTCGTAATCTATGACTTCCAACTTCTCGTTATTGAAACGAGTTATGTAATCTCTAGTACTCTCACTTGATTTTTGTCTAACACTTAACAAGTGCGCTACTCGCTTTACCGGCTTTGCTCCAAAACAGAAATTACCAATGAACAACTCGGCTAACTGAATAAAAGTCAAAATCTTACCCCGAGGAAGATTGTTGTACCATATCTGTGCAGATCCGGTAAGAGTTCCCGAAAATGCTCTACACCTCATCTCGTCGGGGACTGCATATATGTCGGCAGCAGCCTGGTATTGTTGTATATGAAGAACAGGATCTGTCTTTCCATCATATTTAGGGGTCACTACAGGTGCTTTAAATTTCGATGGTGTAGGAAAATTCACAATGGCCTGCACAAAAGGTGTCCCTTGAACAAAAGTTCTCTGTAAGGGATTCCTTTCCTTAACCATTTCTCCAAGTCTATCCTCCAATCGCTGAATGGAACCCTTCCATGCTTCATTTCCTTCCTCGGGCTGCTTAGTCTGAGAAATTGATTGTTCTGACGTAGCTTCCTGAGATCTATCTCGACGAGTAGCTGGTCTTGATTATGCTGATCCTTCTCTCAAACCTGATGGTGGTCGAAAGCTTCTCGATGGGGCTCTAGGTGGACTCATATTTCTCCTTGGTCCTAACCGACTGAAAGGAGATGCCCTGCTTAATCTTTCCAGGGCGCTAGTTCTCTCCGGAGAGAGGGTGATATGTTGATCTGTATCCGTAGCCCGTATCGATGAAGTTCGCCCAGGTTGATAAGAAAAATCATTAGATTCTTCATTACGATATGACCCAGTACGCCTGGATCGCGATTGCCCACGATCACTCCTTTGCCTTGAATGGGTAGGTGCACCGCCGTGAAGAGTTTGAATGAGTTGCCTCATTGTTTCTTGCATGGCGGTTTGTCCTTCAGCCAGATTCGTCATAATTCCAGCCAGATCTGGAGGTGCAGATGGATTTGGAGGATTTCCAGTATTTCCAGCATTTCGATTACTGGATTCTGGATTATCTGCCATTGATGATAAATGATTTTTGGTAAAAAATGATAGCAACAGTCGTTTCCCACAGACGGCGCCAATCTGTTGATGTAAAAAATTGGATCGCTCTAATTATTCAATCACAGATAAATAAAATGAGACAAAGATTTTTAAAGTGGTTCAGCCTTATAAGAATGGCCTACGTCCACTGTTATGTTATTGCTGAGTGTTTGGGAATTCTCGATATGTAATTCTATCAAGAAATTCCGGTCCCCTTGAATGAGGATGATACAAGGTATTTATAGCCTTGAGGTTGTACATGAAAGGGTCGATACATTAAATGATATACACATGAAAGGGTAATACATTTAATGCAGCGTGTGTGTCAATATTATAAACATTCAATGAATAGTTGAACTGTCGTCTATCTGGTAATTAATGATACGGCCGAGATGCAGCTCAGACCGCCTTAGTTGCTCGTTGATCAAGAGTTCCTTGGAGCGCTTGAGTACCTCGGAGTGCTGGAGTTCCTCGAGGTATCTTTGCTGCTCGGAGGGAACATGAATTGGTCGGGGAAATGAACTTCCTCGTTACTATTGTGCCACGTATATTGACACGTGTCTTCGCATTATTCGTCCACATCATCGTATTAATTTTGGTATCAACAACGTGTATAACCACATAAAATTATGTAAGTATGATTAAAGTGAATTGTTATTGTGTGCTCCATAAACTCGCATGACGTTAAATTTATAATTGTGGAATGAAATAAATTTTGTAAATTGCGACGATGGATTGGACAAATTAAATTAAAGTAAATTGTGACCATATGAGCGAATTGTATAATTGTGAATGAATTGGATTACGTGATTTATTATTTTTAATTCGTAATTTCCATCGCTGGGATGACGGGAGTTTTGGGTAGTTATTGGCTTCACCTTAATGTTAGGAATACTTTCTAGGTATGGGACTAGTGGGTATGCCTTAGTTACGATTAACACTTTCTAGGTTTGGGACTAGTTAGTGTAGATTTTTACAGATGGGATATTTCGGGGTGGGGTTCATTTTAGTGTCGTTCCGTTAATTGGGATAGCCTAGGCGCGAGACTAGGAAGGGATAAAGTGTATAAATTCATCATATAAATAGGGTAGAACATGATTGTGTTTTGGAGACCTTTAGGTATGGGACTAGGTGTAGGCTTGAGGATTTATGCGCTATAATAGGATGGGGCTAAAATAATAAATAATGAGAACTTGAGAAAATTGAGAATTGTGCCTAAAGATAATAAACGGGTATAAATATGGTTTGGCGTCGCCAATATGAGCAGTCCTGACAGAAATCAGGCGAACGGGCTCTAGCGACATGGGTGTGTATTGGCGTCACCAATATGTGAAGTGCTGACATAATATAGGCGAACTGACTATAGTGGTGTATCATGTGTGGAACCTCATCAATATGTGCAGGGCTGACAGAATACGAACGAACTGGCTATAGTGAGGGGATGGTGTGTGGTGTAAAACTGTGGGTGTGCCAGCAATTTGTGCAGGACTTGGGAGAGGGTGAATTGGCTATACTGGTGTCGCATAAATTTAAATACGAGAAAAAATAATGAAATTAAATCATAAAAGTTAATTTATTATTGTCACGTGATAATTGGCTTCAAATAATGGGGGTGGCCTAGTTATTTGGGTAGTTTGTGATAGTTATTTTTTTATTCGCATGCTAATATTTATCTCATTTAATGTTAAATACTCCATTGAAGTGTTTATTATGTATAATGCTACTATCTGAGTTCACGGACCCTAATTGGGGAGAGTAGCTTGTATTCATGCGGTGGACTCTGACCCATTGCATTTACTAACATTTCAAGTTTATCGTTGGAGTAGCTGCATAGGAGTATTGGAGATATTTTTGAAGATGCAACTGGTGATTTATTTTAGATGTTTTAGTAGTTGGACTTATTTTCCATTCCATCACATTTATTATGAGACTTTATTTATGGATTTGGTGGGCCATTTGGTTCCACAGTTGTCTAGGATTTTATTTAGATATTGAGATTCGGATTACTTTATTTGAGTTTATAATTATTTAGAGTTGGATTTGTTTAGTAGATTAGCATGGTGATGGATTTTATTATTGCATGAATGGTTATATTTATTGAATTATTATCTTGTGCAATGAAATTTTTATATGTTTCATATCTGTCACATGCTTAGATTGGTATTTAATTTAGTGGCACCTGACGCAGTTGGTGGCGACCAACGCCAAAATACGCGGGGTGTTACAATCACCTCCATGATCATCATTTATCTTTATATCCTCGTGTGGTCTACGATTGGTTAACTTGGGGGAAGGGCAAAACACTGGTCGAATGATGGTTTACTGACATGGCACAATTGTCCGAAATCCCCCAAGGATGTGTAACTGCACAAAAGAGAGATCGAGACACCCGAGACTAGTTCGTTGCTCGAACACCTTCACGGTACCAAAAATATGCACCGAATGCTCCAACCTCTGATATAGTGAAGACCGAAGGGTTATAAGGCACGACATCCTGGAACATAAATACACAAAATATGAAGAAAATCAGTGTAAAATTGGAAATAAACGAAGCCAAAAGAGTCGGGAAAGGAAGAAAAGGGAAAATATGCCTCTCTAACCCCAAGGATGTGTGTAACTCTGCAGTATATTGATCCACAATAGCCGTAAATAGAGGAACATGGACAAAAGTAGGTGGTGCTTCCTTAAAGTTCTCTAGGTTAACAGGTAAAAAAGGGGATGACAACCCTCCTAAGACGAGCGTCCCCATGAATAACACCTGCCTTCTGGTCTCACCCCTAAGCTCCTCCCTATATCTCCCTCACCCTTACATCAACTACTCGTGCTCTCTCCTCAAGTGTTTCCTCAAAGATCCTCATGCGAGACTCTATATATTATATACGAACCTCAATCGCTCTCTACATAGCTCCTCGCTTGCTCTGACTCCTCATCATGTGCTTAACATGGCATCTATCTCCTCCTGCGTGCACCAAATCCCAACCTTTATACGCCACATGATAGGGAGGGGAAGGATATCCATACTCTCTCTAGAGATAAAAGCTATTCTAAGTCTCCCTAGGATGAGAACCCTCACCCACTACGCGAAAACAAAAAAATAAGTCCACGAAGAACCCACCCTGCCAGAGCCCGAGTGTAAGTCCACCCTAGCTCTACCCTGATCCCCCATAGGCTCATTCTCATTCCTAGGCAAACAAGCACACACGTATGCAAACAAACTCTCTTCCCCACCATCAAAATCCCACGCAAGCTCACCCTCTTCCTCATCACCCTCCAAAATAACCGTATGCACACCGTCATATCCTCCTCCTAATATCCTAGGTAAAGCCCTAGAAGTCCCATCCCCGACATCATCTCTATGTAATCCCTTCACCCCTTCATTCCCTCCCTCAGAGGCCACCTAATCTCCACCCATAGTTATTGGCTCTCCTACAACTGGAGTTGCATCTGTACCAATAAAGCCTTAAAAGGAAATCCTAGCATTCGTCTATGGTTAACCCTTAGGAATGCCTTGTATAATAAGTAGGGGGAATATCACATGTATCTAGAAGTCCCACATATACTGTAGAGTCACATGCTTCCCCAAATAAAGGAGATCGCCATAAGGGCCCTCCAAAAGAACCCTTCGATAGGATAATGACCAAGCCACACCACCCACCTCCAACACATGACGGGTCAACTCCCAAGGCACCTTAAAAAAGAAAAGACGAAAAAGAAAATATAGAAAATAAGTAAACATTAAAAAGGAAAATTAAGTATGTAAATAAGATGAATACAATATAACTTCCCTTATTTGCCTCCATATCCCTCAAATACTCCCTCGTTGTCTCCCTCGATGAAAATGAATCCCCCACGAAGTTCCCCGCCTATATGTGGTGAAGAGAGTAAAAATCCTATCCATTGGCTCTGAGATCCTAGGCATCCCGATGGCTAGTGCAACATAAGCAAAAAATACATTTGTCAAATAAAAAATAAAATACAACATAAGTAATAAGGATACATCATCTAAGTAAGACAATCAAAAGATGTAAACTGACTAGTACGTACCTCCACAAATAAGAAAAACTTGTAAAGGTATTACTAGCAAACCTAAAAAAAGAGATATGAACGGGAACTTCTCCGTCGTCCAAATTTCCCCCCGTGCATATCTCTAAATTTATGAAAAATCCATCAAAAAGGGTAGCCACCACAAGTGTTTCCCTCCTGATCCCCCTAATACCAAAAGCTCCCCTGCGACCATCAATAAGAGACACCCAAAATACTGCCTAACCCCCACCATATCAAGCCCCAGGTCCCCCATCTTCTCTAAATGAATACTCAATACATTGTCATAAATAAACTCTCCCTGAAATAGAATGGGCTCTATACCTAGGTTTACACGTAGTCCATCAACCATAATAATCAAAATACGATCCACCATGAGAGGTACTCCTTTGAAAGGAAGCGCCGTGAAGGTGAAAAAGTCCAATGGAGTCATGGTCATCTCCCCCACCAACACGTGGAAAGTGTTGGTTGTATCCCACTAATGCTCCCCCAGTGTATCCATTATCTCACAAAACCTTCGAAATTTTGGTCTATGTAAGCAATCCAACAACAAGACGAACCCCACAGTGTATGCAAAAGCATGCAAAACAGTGATGCCCTCATCCAGGCCCTCCCCACCAAGCTAACAGAAACCCTGATCCAAGAATGCTCAATTGTGTGCAAATAATACAACACACACACACACACATATATATATATATATAAATCAATAACATGAATAAAATCTTTCTCCCTCTCAGTGTTTTACATATCATACATTCACACTTATACTATGTTTCTTTAGTTCTCACAAACTAAAAAGGTTAATTATTCGTGAGATGGTATAAAACTCTCTAGATATTTCTCCCTCTTAATGTTTTAATTATCATACACTCACACGTAAACTATCTTTATTTTGTTCCCTCTAATTAAAAAGGTTAATCAGTCATGAGGGTGGCCATCCCGGGGTCTCAAACTCCCTTTGGGGCATGCGCACGGTTGCGCCCTTCCTCGGGGTGCTCGACCATCGTCATTGTGGGGGATAATATGTAAAGATAGAGTTACCATCCTATTTGCCCAAAACAGGAAAAAGAATGTCGTCGCGTTGAGAGAACGACATCAAGGCCAATACTGATGCTTGCAAAACCAAATAGTTCGAGGGTCCGAGGACTAAGTTAGAGAATGGGAAGGTGTTAGGTGCCCATCCATCCCTTTCGATCTCTTATGGGCAAATCATAATGTTAATATTCTCCTTTTTGACTCCGTGCAGTGTGTGCACATGAGTATAATATAGATGGAGAATATAAACATTCAACTAGAGCCATAGATAAGGACGGGGTGAATTCTCCCTTAGGAGTGTTCCTGCAAATAATAATTCAAAATATTATGTAAAGGTTCACTGAATCACAAGTCGCTATGGAAAAGCGAATGTGTTCATCGGTCGAAACACAAGCATGTGGGGAAATAAATTCATAAAGAATATATAAGACATGCTAGAAATTGTTAAACATGAATAGGGGAAGACTCGAATCTCGAGATTGACCTAAGACTACTACGTATCCCAAGGGGTATCAAAGTCCACGAAGTTCAAAAATAGCATAGAGGTGGGGTTCAATACATAAATCCAAAGGGGGTATTTCTCCTATGTGTGTGTGTAGAGAAAAATGTGTTTTAAGAGGGGGTGTGTGAGACGGAAATCCTCCTTGTGGAATTTATGGATAAAACATATTTTTCTTATTTTTGGGTTTTTATGAAAGCATATTAGGTGCAAATACTATTAATAAAGAGTAGAGATTAGTGGATGTGATGTAATGAAATAAAAATACTAAAGTAGAAATAAAGTAAATAACACTAAAATGGAAGAATTTAGAGAAAGGGATGGATAATTTGACCTCCTTATGAATGCTTGATGTTGAACTTGATATGTAGATATGCTAATCTTGCAATGGTATGAAAGTAATATGGAGAGGTGGGGGGGAATTACCAAGTGATGGAAGGGAATGAGAGAAAATGGGTTTTTTAGGAAAGGGAGCAACTCTGAATTCGAGATAATGTTCTCTAACTTGCTGATAAGGGTGTTCAAAGGTGTCTTTCAATGTGAGGCCACGACCTCTATTTATCAAGGTTCTAAAAAATGTGAGGCTTAACCGAGGCGTGGAGGACAAGCCTAGGCATGCCTTAGGTGTAAAAAGGCGTTTAGTACTTTTTAATATATTTTAATATTTTTAACTATGGCAAGGATATTAAAATACTAAAATGGTATATACCTTAAAAATGTTTGAATACCTGAAAATTAAAATACAATTTTTTAAAATACAAAAAAATAGTATTTTTCACCCCTTACACAAAAAAACTTTTGTTTTCACGCCTTACCCTCCCAAAATGCCATACCCCAAAAAATGTTGACCATCGTTGACCACGCCTTAATCCATGCCTAGAGCCAAAACTTGGTGTATCTAAAAAGCTCCAGGCCTAGACACCGCTTAGGGTCATTTTTTAGAATACTGCTATTTATAGGGACAAGGGGTGCTGATCGACATGATTCTAGTCCGCATAGCACTTCAGGCACACTACCACTAGGCAGGGTCCTTGACATGCCTATAGTCAGTTCAAAATAGGTTGTTTGGAAAAATGGACATAAAATGCAAACCACCAGTCCAAATTGCTGACGGGGTGGACCATTGGAAAGGGTATATGGAGACTTTTAAGAATCCATTGAGCCATTCTCAGGACCAGGAGTTGACTAGGGTCAACGAAGCTCGAAAGGGACCATTGGTCTTTATACAAAAGGTTTTTAGAGGAAAACAAATCGTTCGTTCGAAACGTAAGGCCAATTTATGCACGGGATGGACTGTTCGAAAGGGTATTCATTTCCCTTTGAGAGTTCATTCAGCTTTATTTGGTTCGGAGAGTTGACCACGGTTAAACGGGGCCTAGACCCTTTGGAGTAAAATGGGTCGTTCGTACAAACTATAAGGTTGATTCGAACATGGTATGGAGAGTTGGAAAGGGGATTCAAAGTCCTTAGAAGATTCATTTAGCTTCGCTCAAGCTAGAGAGTTGACCAAACTCAAACGGGCCCCGAAAGCGTGATCGGAGTCATAAAATGCGGGCCAAAGTTAGTACACCAGTCGTTGTTTTCGTTTCACCAACTTGATATAAAAACCTAAACTACAACTACACTTGCGATACAAGTATAGCGGTATATGGTTACAAAAGGGAAAAATGAAAAGTAAGAAGTTAACTCTAAATAATATAAAAACGAGATTCGGGATCGCATACGCACCACACGGGGTAAACAACTAATAATTAAAATTTTGATTCAAAAGCTATTTAATCGAGCATCACAATTAAGCATAAACATCACACAATAAGGAATCCAATCAAAAGTTGCGAGATTAAACATTTAACAGAAATGGTCACACGCGGATTAAGTTCGGATTATCACTTTAAACACTAACGTTGCATGATAAAGAAAGTTAAATGCATAATATTTCGACTTTGATACACGAGGTTTCAATTCAATGCAATTTTATCTGAAATCTAACTTTCGGAGATAAACACCCATTAATGGAGAAAACGCAACCCTGACCCTATTTAACTAGGGACAATACATGAAATAAGCAAATAAAACAACTAATTAACTAATGAAAGTAGAAAATAAATGAAAGACAATTATCTAGGCATGGAAAGTAAGGACAATAATGGAAATAAAGAAATAAATACAATAAGGGAGATAATGAATAGTAATTAAAACTTACAAAGTGATAAAATACCCAAAGGAAATGGGAGGAGGGTGAAAAGAGCTCCTAAAAAACCTTAAAAACTAAATACAAAATAAAGAGATAATGAAAAGATATTAATCAAAAAGAGAGGTGGAAACAATATATACCAAAACCCTAATGCAAAACTTGTAATAAAGAAAACAACAAATATCTGCAGGACCGAATCGATTTGGTAAGGAGAAGCCTCAAATGCTTCATAAGGGCGAATCGATTCGGTAAGGGCCGAATGGATTCGGTCATGAAGACCCGGTGCACTGGATGGGACCGAATCAATTCGGCTGGGTCCGAATCGATTTGGAAATGGAAAACTTAAGTACTTCTTCTTAGCGAATCAATTCAGCTAGATCCGAATCGATTCGCACATGTAGGTTTTGAATTCTTCCCCTATTTTTGGTATGTGTTGTAAATCTCTTCCGCATAAAAGATCGTAACTTCTCTATTATACATCGAATTCGTGCACCATTTGTGGTCACACGAAGCTTGCTCAGAGGGATTCAACTTCCATGTAGATGCTGGACCAGATGCCCATGCTGTGAAATGACTAAATTGCCCTTGCACGTGCGATTGTGTACGGAACTTTGTCTAAATGCGTCTAAACTTCATAGTAAGTGCCAACATACCTACAAAAGCTCAATTAACCCCCGTAAAGCATATATATATATATATATATATACACACACACACACACACACACACACAAATCTGAGGTTTTCTCATTAACGAGCATAACTATAGGAATTAAGGTACTCGAGGGGGATAATAACGCGTAGGTTAACGGGTGAAATACGCAATATTTGCGCCATATCACACCCCCTAACTTAACCATTACTAGTTCCTGGCAACGAAATTGGAAAAAATAAGAACTACAAGTAAACCAAAAGCAGGAGACAAGTAAAAAATGGGATAAAAAAGATAAGGTCACTTTCGCAGGTGAACGATTGCATTTAGCCTATGAAATAAGCCGTTAAACCCCTAGGTTACTCTAGTGGACGAGTGTCGTCTCGTGAGGATTTTTAGGGATGAACCCACAAACATTGTATGGTTTCCTCGAAATATGCCCAATCAACATGCGATAAGCTCAACAACAACGAAAAATATTTCAAACACGTTATTACCATATCGAATGAATTCAAACAAAAGTCCGTTGTTATTAGAATTATAGAACGAACTTTGTATAATTGAAACCTTAAAAGTGGGAAGGGAGCGAGCACATGCAAAGTATGATTTGGTAAAAACTTAAATAAACTGGATAAACATTAAAGCGTGCTTATATTCAATCCTCACCATTAAAGGGGAGGTAACACACGGGACATGCGGGCATAAAAAGTAAATGTAAATGGAAACTAGTTCGCGCACATGTCATAAATGAAGAATGCTATGTAGGAAATAAAAACTTTAATCTTAATGAAAGTTACCGTTCATTAAAGGAGGAGACATGTATTTTCACATATTATCAAAACTATTATGACTTTTCATATAAATTCACCCTAGGATCACATAGGACTCGTATAGAGTCGTAATGTAGGTTTGGGCTCGGGTTATGAAATGAAAGGTATATGTACGGATTCAAAGTGTTCGGGGATAAAAACTCAAGATAATGGAGAATTATAATCAATATCAAATTTGGAAAATAATTTCCATAACAAGCATTAAATATACAATGGGAGAATAACAAGGATTATTGAACACTATCTACAACATATACAAACTTTCTCTTTTCTTTTGTTTTCTTTTTTTTCTCTTCTCTTCTTTTCTTTTGTTTTTCTTTTGCTTTTTTCACTTTTTCTTTTCTTTTTCACTACACTTTCTTTTCATTTTTCTCACTCTCATATACTTAAATTGCAACCATAAAGAAAGAACATCATTCAATCCCAAGTATCATTCTAAACAAAGGTATGTGAGGTAATATGTATGGTAAATAACTCCAATGGGGAGTTGGTTATGGGATTTTGGGTAATGAAACGAAAGACCATAATTAGGCTCAAAGGGGTTGACCAGGGAAGCATTTAAGGTGAGGTCAAGGGCAATATGGGTGATATAATAAAGATGGCTTATGATCATTTCCTAAAATTTATGCAATTCTCGAGTCCAAACAAACTTTGAAAATCATTCACAAGTAACACATTTAAAAAATGAACTCAATTAATGAAAGAATAGTGAGATTACTGACAAATTCAACGTTTTCAAGGAGGAATGAATAGTATATAACACTCACAAATGAAGGTATGCCTCGAATCTCACTTATCTAAGTATATACAAAGCAACAAAAGATTACCGAGTTATAAAAATCTTAAACCAAATCAATAAAACAAGAAAAGGGCATGTGCTCATGGGATAAAGTTTAATTCATGAAGTTATTCATAATATCAATGATTTGAGGACTAAAGCCTAATAACTTCTAAAATCAAGAACATGCATCGTTGAATTGTCTATTGGATCGAGCAATTATTGAAATTGAACATTGGAGACAAAGGAAAAATTCCAAATTAAGGAGAAAAAGGAAAGAAAATATTTTTGAAAATTTTCAATTTTTTCCAAAAAAGTATGCTTAGTAACTAACACGTGATCAAATCCATGGACAAAACATGAAATGGATAGAATAACCTACACCCCCTAACTTAAATGATGCATTGTACTCAATGTGCATTAAGAACACAACACAAAGATAGGAAAAGAATGATATTACCCAAAATTGGAGCGATCCCCGATAAGCACGAGTCCAAAGAATCTACAAAACAAGTTAGTACCAAGCATAACAAAAAGAATAATAATTTTTTTAACTAATTACACTAGAATAAATGTAAATAGAGAGAAAAACTAAAGAAAGAAAGAATAAAAAGCTAACTATTTACATCCTACTATTTGGACTTCCAACTAACTATACACTAGAAGTCTAAATAATTGAGGAATCACCCAAAATGGGATGTGACTTTGAAAGATCAACGGTGGACCTTCCAAAGATTACATGCCTCATGGAAAGTAATAATTTCGTTTGAACAATGAAAGGCACGTGGGTGGTGGAAAATGTGAACCATCGCTAATTATCAATTTTGGATAGACGATGGGTGATTTTGATAATAAGGGGGAGAGGTACACTTGGGATCCAAGAAAATTAAATTAACCTACCAAAGGTTTTTCAAGTAGAATGGGAGGTGGTGCACATATGCGGGAAAAATCCATCTTGGAAAACAAGTTCGGCAAAGAGTCCTCATCGGCAAAAGGCGTAGAAGTTTCAAAAATTTCTACCAACTCATAGGAATCAATCGGTACCTCTAATGGTTCGATAACGGAAAGCGTATATGGTAATGAACTAAATTCAATCTCAATCAAATCATCGTCAGAAGGAGATTGAATTTTGGGTGAGAAAGACTCACTTTCAATTAAATATTCTTTAAAAAGTTGAGGTGAAGCACAAGTTTCCACGTCCTCGTTGATTTCCACATAAGAATAAATTTCATTGAAAATTGCATCGAGTCTCAATCCAGTACCAAAAATGTTATCCACACTATGGGTGAAACGAAGAAAGGTTTCTTCTAAAGTAGGCTTCCATGGCTCTAGAACCTCAGATTCCTTATTTGGTTGAAACTCCTCTTCCACATCAAAAAAATCGAAAGGAAAATCATCGTTGGATTTGAATAATGCATCCAACTTCCCAATATAAGTTTTCAAACATTTCATTCTCAAGAAATTCTTGAAAATGGAAAACTTGAAAACTTTGAAAACTATCCCACGGTAAGCATCATTAGAATAACCGAAAAAGCTATAAAAATAGGACATGGTTACCTAATTGTTTGTAGATGGAAAATCCAACTACGAAGGTGTGTGGATAAAAATCAAATTTTCTTAGCACTTATATCTGCTATCCTACAAAAAAGGTTAAAACAAAGAATACAAATACAAAAGAAAAAAATACTACGAAATAATAAACAACTAGAATCTAAAACACACTCCCCGATCGTTCTTTTCGTTTCACCAACTCGATACAAAAACCTAAACTACAACTACATTTGCGATACAAGTATAGCGGTGAATCGAGTATCATAAGAAATCCACAAGGAGTGTTCGATAGATCGTAACGAATTTATGACTTCAGAAATAAAAGTGTAAAAGGTGATATGATTACAAAAGAGAAAATAAGAAGTTAACTCTAAATAATATAAAAACGAGAGTCGGGATGGCATACGCACCACACGGGCTAAAAAACTAATAATTAGAATTCCAGTTCAAAAGCTATTGAACCGAGCATCACAATTAAACATAAACATCACATAATAAGGAATCCAATCCAAAGTTGCAAGATTAAACATATAACAGAAAATGGTCACACGCGGATTAAATTCAGATTATCGCTTTAAACACTAACATTGCGTGATAAATAAAGTTAAAAGCATAATAATCTGACTTTGATACGCGAGGTTTCAATTAAATTCAATTTTACACGAAATTTAACTTTCGGAGCTAATCACCCATTAATGGCGGAGTTAGTACACCGTTCGTTGTTTTCGTTTCATTGACTCGATACAAAAACCTAAACCACAACTACACTTGTGATACAAGTATAGCGATAAGTTGGGTATTGTAAGAAATCCACAGGGAGTGTTGATTAGATTGATGAACTGTTTCACTACTTCAGGAATAAACGTGTAAAAGGTGATAGGGTGGAAATGGTGAGAAAGGAAAAAGAAGAAGTTAGCTCTAAAAAATATAAAAATGAGAGTAAGGATCCCATACTCACCACACGGGCTAAACAACTAATAATTAGAATTTTGGTTTGAAAGCTATTTAACCGATCATCAAAATTAAGCATAAACATCACACAATAAGGAATCCAATCCAAAGTTGCGAGATTAAACATTTAACAGAAAAAGGTCACACCCGAATTAAATTCGGATCATCGCTTTAAACACTAACATTGCATGACAAAGAAAGTTAAACGCATAATAATCCGACTTTAATATGCGAGGTTTCAATTAAATTCAATTTTATGAGAAATCAAACTTTCGGAGAGAAAAATCATTAATGGCAGAAATGCAACCTCGACCTATTTAACTAGGGTCAATACATGAAATAAACAAATAAAATAACCAATTAAATAATGAAAGCAGTAAATAAATGAAAGACAATTATCTAGGCATGGAGAGTAAAGACAAAATAATGGAAATAAAGCAATAAATACAATAAGAGAGACAATGAATAGTAATTAAAACTTACAAAGTGGGCAAATACCCAAAGGAAATGCGAGGAGGGTGAAAAGAGCTCCCACAAACCCTGAAAACTAAATACAAAATGAAGAGACAATGAAAAGATATTCCTTAAAAAGAGAGGTGTAAATAATAGATACCCAAACCCTAATGGAAAACTTTTAATAAAGAAAATAACAAATATCTACAAGACCAAATCAATTCGATAAGGAGAAGCCTCGAATGCTGTAAAAGGGCGAATCGATTCGACAAGGGCCAAATCGATTCGGTCATGAAGACCATGTGAACTGGATGGGACCGAATTTATTTGGCTGGGTCCGAATCGATATGGAAATGGAAAACTTGAGCACTACTTATTAGCGAATCGATATGGTTGGGTCTGAATCGATTCCCACCTGTAGGTTTTGAATTCTTCTCCTATTTTTAGTATGTGTTGTTAACCTCTTCCGCATTAAAACACGTAACTTCTTCGTTATATGTCGGATTCGCGCACCATTTGCGGTCACGTGAAGCTTTCTCAGAGCACTTCAACTTTCATGAGATGCTGGACCAGATGCCCAAATTGTAAAATGATTAAATTGCCCTTGTGCGTACGATTCTGTACGAAACTTCATCAGAATGCATCCAAATTTCATACTAAGTGCCGGAATATCTACAAAAGCTCAATTAGCCGTTGTAAAGAATATATATATACAAATCCAAGATTGTCTGGTTAACGAGCATAAATATAGGAATTAAGGTACCCGAAGGGCCTGATAATATCAGAGCACAATGGCCTCTAGATAAATTTTTAGAGTAAAATGGACCATTCGTCAGAACCATATGCCCAATTTATGCACAGGATAAACCATTGGAAAGGGTATTCAGAGCCTTTTGAATATTCATTGATCTTTTGCTCAAGCAAGAAAGTTGATCAGAGTCAAACGGGGGTCGGGAGTGCCTGGTGGTCTCTAGATCGGTACTCGGAGTATGACCAAGGGTTTAAGGTGGATGGTTGTGTTTTAGGTACCTAAGGAGATGCTTAGGTGGGTCCTAAGATGGGGTGTCTACAGATCGCCTCGACAAGAAAGCTTGGAACTAGTGAAGGGCATAGAATAATAGACACTATATCGATGTTGGGAAATGGGACTTTAAGTCAATTATACAGACCTAGAGGATGAGGGTGACCGATTTGGAGGGTCAAGGTCAGTTTTGTGGACCTAGAGGAGGGTGATCAATTTGGAGGGACTCAGAGGTGTTGAGGTTGATTTTGTGAACTTAAGGGGATAAGGTTACTGATTCAGAGGATTGAGGTTAATTCTGAGGACCTTGAGTTAGGGAAATGAATTCTGTGGGTCGAGGTCAATTCTGAGGACCTAAAGTTGTGATGATTGATTTTATAGGCAGAGGCCAATTCTGAGGACCTTAAGTGGTGATGACCAATCCTATGGGCTGAGGTTTGAGGACCTAAAGTTGTGACGGTCGATTCTACGGTTCGAGGTCAATTCTGAGAACCTAAAGCTATGACGACCAATTTTTTCAACATAGGTCAATTACGAGGACCTTAAGTGGTGACGACCGATTTTACAGGCCAAGGTCAATTATGAGGAACTAAAGTTATGATGATCAATTCTATGGGTCAAGGTCAATTATGAGGACCTTAAGTTGTGACGACTGATTCTGCGATCTGTGATCAATTATGAGGACTTAAAGTTATGACGACCAATTCCATGGACCAAGGTCAATTCTTAGGACATTAAGTGGTAATGACCAATTCTGAGGGTCGAGGTAGATTCTGAGGACCTAATGTTATGATGATCGATTATGTGGGTTGAGGTTAATTATGAGGACCTAAAGTGGTGATGATCAATTTTATGGGACGAAGGTCAGTTCTAAGGACCTAAAGTTATAACGAATGATTATGAGGGTTGAGGTCAATTATAAGGACTTAAATTTGTGATGACCAATTCTGAGGGCCGAGGTTAATTCTGAGGACCTTAAGTGGTAAAGACCAATTTTGAGGATCGAGATCAATTCTAAGGACCTAAAGTTGTGACGATCGATTCTACGGGCCAAGGTCAATTATAAGCACCTAAAGTGGTAACGACTAATTCTGAGGGCCGAGATCAATTCTATGGACATTAATTGGTAACGACCAATACTGAGGGCCGAGGCAAATTCTGAGGACCTAAAGTTATGATGATCGATTCTGCGGGTTGAGGTGAATTCTGAGGACCTAAAGTGGTGATGACCAATTCTGAGGACCTTATGTGGTGGTATGAGGGGATAGCTCCAATGGGTAAGGCATGAATGATTTTGGGTACATGCGTACTTTTGATTCCGTCGGGAAATATGTTGTCTTGAAATTCTTCTTGGGGGATTGTGTAGGTTAGTGGTTCCTGCTGAGGAATTATAGTAGACTTGGATACGGGCACATCGTTAGTTCCATTGGGGAATATGCTGATGATAAGAGTGTAAGTTTAATCCAGTAGGGGATTTTGAGGAGTTTGTAAGGGGCATAATGATCCAAAAAATGATTTTGGGGAGAATAATGTTCTACACTTTTCAGGATTTTTTAAGGAATTTTAGGGTATTTTTTTGGATTTTCAAGCATTTTCTGGATGAAATTTGGAGGGTAATGTCGATAAGAAGGCTTAGGGAGGTGTTTATCTGCATAGGGCATGGACTCCTGGGCTTTTCCAGGAAGAGGAAAAGACAGCTGCAGATTGACATGGGCATGGGTTTACAGATCAACAAGCCCCTTAGCCTTCTATATAAAGGGGGTGGACCCTCTTTAATTTTCACACATTCAAGTATATAAATATCTTACTTTGTCTGTCTAAGAGTCATTCCTAAGTCCTTTCTTATTCAAAACTTCAAATGGCTAGAACTTCCGGTGATGCTTATAACAACGTGTGGTTGGCTATTGATGATTGTGCGGGCCTAGAGTGGCGGTCTATGGTGCCCCTTGTGTTGGGAAATATGAGTGTTTATGACTCATTTGAGCCAAGTTGTTGATGAACGTTCTTTGTTGTGCAATCCTGCGCACCATTGTTCGTCCGGGGTAAAAAACCCTAATGGCAATGTAAGTATTGTGACTTTTGATTTTCTAATTCATTTTCTCTTTTTTGGTTTTATGCAGACTATAATAGCTCCTCTAAACATTCAATCTAGGAGAATTATAGGTTTAAAGTATGTTTGGGATAAGCTCCCTAAGGTTGTACATTGGTTGGTATAGTATGCCAGGTTTGACCAGTTAGAAAATGCTTTGTATTAGACGTTGCATTCT
Organism: Sambucus nigra; assembly: GCA_949130495.1. Classification (NCBI taxonomy): domain Eukaryota; kingdom Viridiplantae; phylum Streptophyta; class Magnoliopsida; order Dipsacales; family Adoxaceae; genus Sambucus; species Sambucus nigra. The sequence goes on along the minus strand of OX422222.1, from coordinate 463,817,068 downwards.
ACAACGGTGCTATGTGATCTCGGATAGAGATGGTGGGACACTACCCACACATTCTATTTGGGATTCGAGGAGATGACTATTAGTCCCATTGATGTTCAGTATCTGACGGGGCTAGATTGCGAGGGATTTTAGATTGTGGTGGACCGCACTTTGAGGGTTACGTCAGAGGCAGTGCATGTTGGTTTGGGAGATGTGGGATTCTATCTAGATTTCTTCCTTGAAAGAAGTGTTGTTGAGGATATGGGTGGGTGTGATAGATGGTTGACAAGTGGCTCAAATAACCCATCTATTTATTTTAGTTTTGCTTTGGTCTTCTTGGTGGCAATGAGCGGCGACGTCGTCCATCTCTAGTTTTTATCGTATTTGAGAATTTTGTCAGACATAACTATGTATGATTGGGGGATCTTTACTTCGTTGGCCCTTTATACTTCCTTGGATGCGTTCAACAGTTGCTATTGGCTGACTTTTACGGGGGCCTCATATTTTCTGGAGGTAATCATAAGTTTTTTTCTTCTCATTCTTGCAGTCCTCTTTTATTCTCTTTAATAATTTATGTCTTCTTACATACATGGTTCTACAAAGTGATTAGGCAAAATTTTGGGTTGATATCCCCAGAGGATGATGATTTGGTGAATTTCTACCGAATGTTTTGGTGGCGAAAATCCAACCAGCAGTCGAACCAGTCCTTGTCCCTGAAAGACATGTGGAGGGTCTTGAATGACTTGACCAGCGATCAAGTTAACCTTTATCTTTTCCTAAGTTTTTATGGAATCTATATTTCTTGAATAGATACTAATTCTTTTTTGGGGGTACAGGTGACCTTCTACCCCTAGGAGGTGTTTTAGCGAAACACGGGAGTTATTGTCATGCATGCGCAAATGCGACGTCTGATGGCGCACGAGTTCGGGTACGTTTGGGCACTAGGAGAGAGGGTGGTGAGGTAGATAGTCGAGAAGGAGGTTGCGGTCCCACCATCAGTGCCCCCGATGTTTATGAGGCTGGTGAGGGAGATTTATGATGATGTTAGGGCGGGTAGCGATGATAGGCGAGCCCTACACTCTTTACACGGATACGGTGGGGAGCTACGATTATCTCGACTTCACGACCAGCTGGTTGATGACCTCCTATATTTATGATGTGGAGAACATGACTCCACCTTCCATCGCTTTAGGTAGGGGTACCAGCGTGCTGGTAGGATCGGATCATAGCATGGGAGGTGGTGTGACGACACTGGCGGAGGAGGTTCCGCTCATTCAGGTTACTCCCCCTTCTTATAATTTTCAATTGAGTAGTGGGGAATCGTTGAGCGTGATCCACCGTCCTCATGCATCGCTAGTTGAGTTGACATGGCTTACTAATGAGGCTCTCAGGCCTGAGGTGTACTTATTTCTTTTTTCATTTCATGTTTTATCTGCCTTTCTCTTTACTGATTGGATCATGCTTTATTGTTTTCTATTTTCTTTGCAACTTGTGCGGGTGATAACCAACTGGTTGCGGGACATCAAGGATTGGATGGACTCCATGTATGATTATGTGAATAAGTCATCCACTTCCTGCATGGTACCGCTGACTACTACTGAGGAGAGTTCCGATTCGAGGGGGCAGAGGGTCCACCGCCCATCGTAGAGGTACACATATGCACTGCGGAGACTGAGTGTTTTATTGGGGAGATTGTGAGAGAGCGTTCGGGCAAAGTTCCGTTGTATTTTCTTTTTTGCTTTATCTTTTGTTTTCTTCGACTTGAAAAGATGTAATGCTGCCAGAGAAAGAATATATATGAAAAATGCATTTCTTTTTGTTACTTTTCTTGATTTAGTGCCTTAATCTATATGCACTTAATTTTCTGCTGAGATTATTTATTTCGCGAAGACAAGGCTAAGAATGAAAATGATTTTGAGGAAAATGTCTATTTTATAAAAAATGTTTATTTTTTACCACCAATCTTTATTTCGTCTTTTGTTTCCTCCTTTCCTTTCTCAAATGTATCTTCCAACTTTCAAAGAATTCTTTTCTTACATCGAAAGTTTTGAGGCCATGTGCCTCTATCATGTTGACTACGACACTTTCAGCTTGCGTTGGGTTTCTTTATGGTGCAATCGGGCCATAGACTGGAATTTTCTGGCAGTGAAGCTACAATTTTGGTACTCTGAGGATCAATTATTTCGATTTGGACTAGATGAGTCATGTTATACCTATGAGGAATTATAAAAAATGTTAGGGATTATCCCCAGTGTTGTGATGACTTTGCTTAATTTTTCCCATTCTCCTCGGGTGTCTCTGGCTGAATTGCTCCATATTTCCCCCTCGATGGCTCGATCATTGGTTTAGGGAGGGACTATTTCTCTTCTAGCAGTCATGCACTCGGTGCGTCAGAAGGACTTTGTTAATGCTGGAATGTTGTTGCTTTGGGCCTAACTGTGAGGTTTTTATTGGTGATAGAAGACTTGATGGCCGATACCAAGTGGCCACAATAGTAACGTGGATGTCTTACCGTTGTAGTCCTGCGGTGGTGGTGCTAGCGAAAACCTTGAACGATCTCGATGGTTCGAATGAGGGCCATTCCAATTTTTTGAGGGGGAGCCCTGTGATATTGTTCATGTGGCTGGTAGAGAGGTTTTGCCTGGGGACCCTCCTGAGTATCCCTTGTTGGATGTACCTAATTTTTTTTATCTGACCTTTCTTCAGCTTTGGCCCTTCAACAGAGAACTGGGCTAACTAGTTTATGGAGCACGAAGCCCGGTGTCTTCGTTGGTCAGTGTTATGGTGGGGGGACTTACAACCCATTTTGTAGCTAGGAGAGTACTTGTATGTATCGATAACTGGCCTATGACAGATTTCCTTATATTTTCCTTAGCGACTTCTACGCCATGTGGGGTGGGAACAAATAGCACCTCCTCGCATAATGAACTTATTCCTGGTGGATGATCTGATTGAATCTTTACGGATGATACTGGGACCTTTGTGGAAGAGTCGTCGACCATTTGCCCATCCATCACAATCTATGAGAGGGGCTTGGCATGTGTCTGGGTACTTTCTGAGGTTGTTATGAAAGCAGGTAGTGGGGAAGATTATAGAGGAAGAGACTGGGCAAAGGTGGCTTATCACCTTCGACACCATGGAGGATGGTGTCGTGGTTTCGGCCAAACTTGTCAAGGTGTATCGCTGCAAGGAGCGCTTACAGAGCATTAATCAGGAATGGGAGACTTGGGGACCTCCGGGGCAAGAAATGATAATGAGGCAAGGTCGTCTAGCAATTGAGGACAGTTTTTGTGTAGCTGGGGGTAACAATTGTGAAGCTGGGGAAATTGTGTTTTGGGTGATTTATGTTGGTATCTGGCATGTTTTTAGGTCCTTTTTTGTGAAGCTGGTAAGGGCTGGGTATTTTATAGGTTTATTAGAAAGTGGTCTTATTTGACTCCCTCCATTGATACTTCATGTAACAATTGTATTCCATCAATTTGAAATAATAATGATTTTGACATATTTTGTTGTATCTTTTGATGAGTTTCGTATTTTGAACTACCTATACCAATCGTAAAGGAATACATAATCCTTTTGTTCATGTTAATGAAGAGATGTACCACCGTTCTCAGAGGTTAGAAAATAATAGTATTTTATGAAAAAGAAAGGACCATGTCCATGTGTGTCGTAAGGGCTGCCTACGTATCTCTGTGGGGGCTTAAAATGTTTATAAGATTCATTTTTGAAAATATTTTGAGAAGATGAGGTCCCACGTAGTTATAGGTAAGGGAAATGAATATTTTTTTTAGATTAGAAGGGGGATGATAAGAATCTTAGCTCGTTGAGAATTCGGATTAAGGGTAGAATTTTTTGAGACGGTCCACATTAACTAGACGTTCCATCTCTTATCCACTTAGGTCTATGAGCATGGAGGCGATGCCTGATATGATTTTCTTCATAATGTAGGGATCGCTCCAATTTCATTTGAATTTCCCTCTGGGGTCCCAGGCGGATTCTATGATCTCTTTTAGGGCCAGGTCTCTTTCTTGGACATCACGTTCCGTGACTTTACGGTTGAATAATCACGCAATCTGGTGATGGTATCCCTATATATGATATAGTGCGTAAGTATATTTTTATCCAAGAGTGATAGATTATCATAGTGTCTCTAATTCCAACCTTGTTCGCAAACCCTGTGTCCGAGCATGACGCATAGGGAAGGTATTTCCAACTCAATGGGTAGGACTACTTCCATGTCGTATACTAGAGAATAAGGGGTAGCCCTAGTAGGTGTTCTGATTGAAGTGCGGTAGCCATAGAATGCATATAGGATCCGGTCGGCCCAATATCTTTAACTTTTGATCATTTTGTTGTTGATGGTTTTGAGTCTTTTGTTGGTGGCTTCGACAACACCATTGGTTTGGGGTCGATAAGGAGAAGATTTGGGTCTCTAAATCCCATACTTGTCAACTAGTTCTGTAACTTAGGCTTAGAGTTGGAGTTCATTATCTAATACTAACTCACAGTGAACCCCATATTGACAAATGGTGTTCTTTCTAATAAACTTAGCCACTTTCTTGACATCGAGTGCTGCGAATGACTCGACTTCATCCCATTTAGTAAAGTAGTCAATGGAGACCAGGATGAACTCGTGATCGTTATAAGGTTTGGGGGTGACCTTCCATATGATGTCTATGCCCAAAGTGGAGAAGGTCCAGAGAGAGTTCACGTTATACAATTCCCAAGGAGGCAAGCGTTGGAGATTGGCAAATTATTGGAACTTAAGGCATCTTCGAACGTAGGTAGTGCAATCGTGAACCATAGTAGTCTAATAATACCCTTGACAAATGATCTTTCTCGAAATCATGTGGCCATTCATGTGGGTTTCACATTCCTCATTGTGGATCTTCTGCATTATCCCTTTAATATCTGCCCCTTCTATGCAATGCAAATGGGCTCCATTGAAGTTTTTCATGAAGAGCGCTTTGTCGCAGATGATGTACTATCATCCAATTTATAAAGGTTCGCATGGTCTTTCTTATGTGCATCTTGGGTATTTCTACCATCTTTTAGGAGGCGCCAAATGTCATAGAACCATAATTCGTCCATATCGGAGTCTTCCTCAGTAAAGAGCTGAATGTGATAGCAGGGAGCGAGCATCGTCTATTTTTGAACTTGGAAATGGGCCATTGCTATTCCCTCAGACATATCGACTTTTGAGTCCACGGTTGCAATAATGTCAGCTAGGTTGTTCTTTGCATGAGGAAGGTAGTGGAATGTGACATCTTTGAACTGGGAGGCGAGCTCTTCTAGGTGGGCGTGGACAGGTTGGAGCTTCTCGTATTTGACTTTCCATTTTCTAATAATTTGGCCAATGATGAAGGCAGAGTCCCCATAGATGTCTAGGTGTCGAATTCCTTTCTCAAGGGCGATCTTCAGGCCTACAGTGTGTGCCTCACACTCAGTCATGTTGTTAGTGCAACGGAAGTCTAGCTTAATGCCAATAGAGGTGTGAGAATCATCAGGGTCGATCAAGAGTATCCTAATGCCATAGCCTTTTTTATTAGTATCTCCATCAAATAATAGTTGTCATCTAAGGTCCTCCTGAGAGATGCATATAATGTCTTCATCTGGGAATTCAGAGACCTCAACATCGGTTCCTTCCATGGGTAGTTGGCAAGGTAGTCGGAGATGGGCCTCCCTTTAATGTCTTTATACGTGACATATACAATATAAAACTCAACTAGAAACATGAACCAATGGGCCATTCGGCTGGATAGAAAGGGTTTCTCTAGAAGGTATTTGATGGGATCCATGGGATAATAGTTGGATTAGAAAAACAATTATATAGTGTCGAAACTTCTATGTGACGCAGACTAGGGCAACATGTGCTTTCTTCAAAGTAGTGTAGTCGAACTCATACCCAGTCAATTTCTGGCTAACGTAGTAGATGGTTCTTTCCTTGCGGGATTCTTCAATATATTGAGATAGTAAATCCCTTACTACGATATCAGTGACAGTCAAGTATAAGAGTTGAGGGAGACTCGACTGCGAAAACATGAGCAGCAGAGGTTGGGTGAGGTATTTCTTGATTTGGATAAAGGCTTCTTGGCAGGCCTCGTTCCAAACTTTAGTTGAATCCTTCCGAGAATTTTTGAAAATGGGTTCACAGATAAAGGCAAGTTTGTTGATGAACTGACTGATGTATTATAATTTTCCTAGGAATCCCCTGACTTCCTTCTCCGTTTGGGGTGGTGAAATCTCAAGTACGACTTTTAACTTGTAAGGATCCACTTAAATTCCTTACTCACTAACCATGAACCCTAAGAGTTTTCCTTTTGTGATGTCGAAAATGCACTTTTGTGGGTTTAGCCTCATCTAGTACTATCATTTTCGCTTGAAGAACTTTCGGAGAGCGGGAATATGACCTTCCCAAGTCTTGGACTTTATGATCATGTCATCCACATAGACTTCGACCTTCTAGTGAATAAGGTTGTGCAAGATGGTTATGGCAACCCTTTGGTAGGTAGCTCGACATATTTAAGTCTGAATGGCATGGCAGTATAACAGAAAGTTCCCCATGCGGTGATGAAGGAAATTTCTCCTGGTGGTCAGGGTGCATTTTTATTTAGTTATATCCGAAAAATCCATCGACAAATGATTTGAGGGCGTAGTTGGTCGTGTTGTCCATGATCATGTCATTATTGGGCAATGGGTAATCGTCCTTTTAGGATGCTTTATTCAAATCCCGATAGTCAATGCACATGCGAACTTTTCCTCCCAACTTTGGCATGGGGATGATGTTAGCAAGCCATGTTGGGTATTCGACCACGTGAATGAAACCCATATTCAACTGTTCGACCACTTATTTTTTACCTCGAGTGACCATTCAGTTCAGAGTTTTCTTAACTTGTGGTTGACTAGTTTCCATGCTGTGACTGTCGGGATCTCGTGCTAAGATATTTCTGGATCAATGCCCGGCATGTTTTCATATGACCGTGTGAAAACGTCCATAAATTCCTTCATTAGTTCTTCAAATTACGCCCGCTCATGATCGTTAAGGGTAAACCATATCCTAATCTCACGTTGATGGCTAATAAAACCGAGATTAATAATAACAGTCTCATCATTACTAGTTTGAATGCGATTATGTTGCTTGCTATTTTCTTATTTAGACCAGTTAAGAATTATTCATTTACAAAGTCATCATCATCATCAATAGTTTGATAATAATCAACACAATTAATGTAAGGCACATCAAGATACTTAAAATCCTCGTATATTTCATTTTCAAGAAAAATAGTGTTGAGAACATTGTCAAAACTGGTCTCAGTTATATTCATATTAGGAAAAGGAGAAACAATAATAGGTGAAGAGACTTGAATATGACAAATATCAGGGTTGGGTTTAACTTGGGCGGGCTAGACTCGGACAACATTCTAGTTGAGGAAAGGCATATCAGCAGTTATGATATGGGTGGATGGGACAGACGACGTAATATCTAAGCGGATCATGCAAAGACTCAACACCAGTGCCTGTAGGTCGAAGCATTGTTCAAAGTCACTACCCTCAGAGTCCCTAATAATTTCCATGGTTTGCTCGGTCGAAGGATTCACTTCATGTTTCTAGTATTCATACCAAGTGTTGTTTTCTTGAAAGAAAATCTCCAACCCCAATTTCATCTTCTTATCAACATCATCATACCACGGTTCAGAAAATATACAGAAGGGTAAATCCTTTCCCTCTTTGATAAATCTTCCATTCAAAGAGTCTTTTGAGATAATTTTTTTCATTATCCAAGATTTTTTTTATCTCGATTAGTGGAGTGCTTTGAGTTCACCTGGTGAAGGTTGGTAGCCTAGGCCGCATGGGGTAAGGCTTATTTCAAGACTATGGGCTTAAGGATTCCTTATTGGCGTCGTCCTGGCCCAATTCTGCGCATAAAGTGCATGTTCTTGAACATATGAACTACATTGATGTTGCTTTGAGGGTTGTGCTCTGGACATACTGGGTCTTTAAAAGTTGTGCCCTGTTGGGATGGGGAGTGGCTCGATCTTGAAACCGAATAAAAATATGTCATTAGTTCCATGCTGAATCTCCAATATTGGGTTGCTGGTACTGACACTGTCTATACTATCGTCGTTCCACAAAATTGTGATTACTTGAAATTTAGCAAAGAACTTCAATTTTTTATGGAGAGAAGAGGATACTCCTCGAATGGTGTGGAGCCAAGGGTGACCAGGAGCAGGTTGTAACAAGCAGGTATGTTGACGACTTAGAATTTCGTCAGAGGATTGATAGGGACAACTGATATGCCATGAATATTGCATACTAGCCCATTATCTTTACACATTCTAGTACTATTATCTCCGTTATATCCTACTTTTATGCTCATATATTGGCTAATCTCAGTTTTAATATATATGTTTTTACATGGTTTATGTGAGATTTCGTAGGTATTGGAATGCGAAACGGAGTAAGGGGTTGTATTTCGAGGAAGTTTTATCATCTGACGCAACTTCAATGTCATTTTATTATTTTAATACTCTATGTCCTAACCAGTGGATATCCATGGGATCTTAGTCATTGAATTAGCTTCGTGTGGCCATAAACAACTCATTGTTTGGAGTTCGAATGATGAAGTTATGGCTTTTTCTGCAATGCAAGTTTTCTCCCTTTTGAATGACCAATTGCCCCAGAAAATAGAGCTTCGGTTGACCGACCCCCAGACCCCGATCGATTATAATTTTCTTTTATTACTATAAAGGGAAATAATGGGGTGAACACACAACCCCCGATCGATCGATCCCTTGGCCCCGGTCGACGGGGCCCATCAGTTATTGTGCGAGTGTTTCCTTTTTCTTTTCTTTTCCATTTTCTTTTATACCAACTTACTATATATATATATATATATATCAGATTTTAGTTTGGTTTAACTTAGGGTTTTTTGGGAGCTTTCTCTCTCTCTTAGGGTTTCTCCCATGTGGGTATGTAAGATTTTTCTTTCGAGACTTTTGAAGTTGAGGAGTGTTTTGAACTAAATGAGGAATCGTTGCCTACTTTGGAACAAACCATTATTCTCTTTGCCCGTGTCATAATAGAGAATAAAAGTGAGGAAGAAATGGATGTAGTATCCATTTACAATGAAGTGATTTTTTATTTGGAAAACAAAAAGGAGGTTGAAACATATGTTTCACCTCAAACCATTTCGGAAGAACATTTCATTTAAAGTGAATCCTTCTTCTTTTGAATTCAATCTTCAAGCGATGATGAGTCATCTATTGAGATTGAATTTGTTTCCTCCCCATCTTTATTTTACATTATCAAACCGTTTTAAGTATCCAATGAATCGATGAAGATTACTTGCTTGAGTCGCTTTCCATGAAGGCAATCTTGCTTCCTTGTGCGCAACCTCCCATTCCAATTGCAAAATCTTTGGGAGGAAATTCAATTTTTCTAGGATCCGATGTGTATTCGTCACCTGTTCAATCCAAATCCCCCATCACCCCCCTAAAACTTTTAATTGGTGATGGTTTATTTCTTCTACCTTTCACATTCCTTCCATTGTTCGAATAAAATTCTTATTTTTAGAAAGGTATGAACTCAAATGAGGGGACCCGATATACCCCTCAAAGTTAAATCGTATTTTTGGTGGACCCTCAAAAATTTCAACTTCTAGCGGTTAGTTCGTTATAAGTTAAAATTTTAGTTTGTACATATTAGATTATTTTTTTCTTTTTACGTATCGTCTAGTGTAATTAGTTAAAGTTTTTGGTATTCTTTTTTGTTATGCTTGGTACTAATAATTTTTGTAGAATCTTTGGACTTGAACTTTCCAAAGATTGCTCCATTTTGGGTAATATCACAATTTTTATCTCTTTAACTTGGTTGTTGGTTCACATTGACGACAATGCATGGTTTAAGTTAGGGGGTGTGGAATATTCTTCCCATTTCTTATTGAGTCGAGGATATGTTCTTACCAAGCATGTTTTTTTTGTAAAAATTGAAATTTTCAAAAATATGTATTTTTTTCTCATTTGTTAGGCATTTTGCCTTTGTTTTCGATGATAAATTTCAATAAATTCCCTATCCAATAGATAATTCAACGATGCATGTTCTCAATTTTAGAATTTATTAGACTTTAGTCCTCAAAGCATTGATTTTATGAAAAACTTTATGAATTAAACTTTGAATCCATGAGCACATGCCCTCTTCCTGTTTTAGTGATTTGGTTTAAGGCATTTATAACTCGGTAATCTTTTGTTGCATTTCATATACTTATACCAAGTGAGCTTTGGGCCTTTTTTTTCATTTGTGAGTGTTTATACATTACTCTTTCCTTCGTGAAAATGTTAAATTATTTGGTAATCTCACTATTCTTTCCTTGATCGTTCATTAATTGAGTTCATATTTTAAAATGTGTTACTAGATAATAATTTTCAAAGTTATTTTGACTCGAGAGTTACGTAAACTTTATGAAAGGATCATAAGCCATATTTGTTATTACACCCATATTGACCTTGACCTCATCTTATATATTTCCCCATTCAACCCCTTTGAGCCTAAATATAGCCTTTCATTTCATAACCCCAAATCCCATAACCAACTCTACATTGGAGTTATAAACCATATATATCACCTTCCATACATTTTTTTGGAATGATACTTGGGATGGAATGATGATCTTGTTATGTGGTTGCAATTAAGCATGTGAGAGTGTTAAAGAAAAAAATGTGAAGAAAAGCCAAAGAAAAAGAGAAGAAATAAAACAAAAGAAAAAGTGAAGAAAATAAAATAAAAGAAAGTGAAAGAATTTTCATTTTGTACATAATGTTCAATAATCTTTGTTACTCTTCAATTTCATATCTAATGCTTGTTACAGAAATCATATTCCAATTTTGAAATTACCCACAATTTTCCATTATCCCAAGTATTTAATCTCCAAGTAACTTTTAATCCGTACATATTCCATTCATTTCATAACCCGAGCCCAACCTATATTATAACCCATTAAAGTCCTATGTTATACTAAGGCGAATGTAATTCAAAAGTCGTAATAATTGCTTTGTAGGTAACTTAGTTAGGTTGGATGGTTGAACTCACCTTGGATTAATGGGTTCCTTTTCTTTGGTGATGGGTTTTATGAGTTTAAATGGGTTAGGATGTTCTTGATTTTATGCCTAGGATAATTAAAGGTGTATATCATGTATGCGCCATATTTACGACCTTGTGTGTGTAATCTTGGGGATATTTGTTGACGCCAAAATCATATTAAGATTTTACGACATAATAGGGAGTGACAACTCTAGATTTAATTAATTGTGAGAATGAGATTTAATCTTGATAAATGTGTCTTCCCGTGTAACCATTTATACTTATTAACTTAAGATGAGGGATATCATTATCGATCTATTGTTTTTACTCATTTTGTTGATCCTAGTTTAAATATATGTGTAAATTTATCTTTTGTTATAACTTCCATCTTTTACATTTTTATTCCTCAAATAATAAATCAATTAAAGTCTGGCAACATTCCATATGTATTCGATACCCGGCTAACCGCTATACTCCCATAAAGAGTGTAGTAATAGTTTAGGTTTTTTTATATAGTGGTGGGAGACGAAAGCAACAAAAAGTGTATTCATACGACTTGAAGTTTTCTCCTACTATCACCAGCCCCTAGTCTGAGTTTTATAGGCAGGCACGATGGTAGAGGTGGGAGAGAGATCACTCACTTTCAATCCGAAATAGTTGAAGGTTTTATGTGGGCAGACATTGAGAGGAGATCCATTATCGACAAGTGATAGTGGGACTATCTTTCCCAAGACTTCAGCGAAGATGTTGAGAGCATAGTTGTGATCAGGGACAAACTTCGGGATTTCTTATTTAAAAAAAGTGAGGAATTTGGAAGATGTTAAGGATTCAACTATATTTATAATTTCTTCGGGAGTAATAAAGGGAGAAACTACGGGTCCTGTGAGGAGCTATATCTAGGCATTTTGGTTTAGCTGCGAAGACATAAAGAGTCTCCATAAGGTTATATTATCTTGGGTCTTCTTAAGCTGATCAAGCACTTTGCTTTCCTAAATGGTCATTTCTGGCACTCGAAGTTCTTCGACAACTCCCTTTCCTTTGTCTACCCCTGTCGAATGGGGGCTTAGGTTTTTATAGTATCGTCCTGATCTGGTTATGTGATTCACATAGGAGGGGTAGTATAAGAACCCCGTGACTTTACCTACCTTGGGATGGATAGACACATTGTTGATTTCTCCCAAAAAAGTTTCAAAGGATATAAGGACACAAATTCACAATTGAGTCCTTTGTAGTTTTGACTCAATTCTGGACAAAAACGTTTATGTCATAGGATAGTGTTCAAGTGTACCTACTCAAGCCTATGATGTGTTTAGTTGAAGACGTAGTGGCAAAGAGTATAAATCTTCATCAAAAGCCATGGTTCATGTCCCTCATTTGTACGTCATCAACAGTAGTTCCATGCTCCCAAGCTATGAATGCATTTATGTACATATAGGAGCTTGGAACATGTTTATTTGGGTGTTAGGTTTATTTAAAACTGTTGTTTTAATTTCAGAAAGATTTTATCAAACTTTAAAATAAAGTATATAAAGTTTCTGGGCTAAAATCGAAATTTATGAACTTTCTGGAAGTTCGTTCGATATGTCGTCCGAACGAGTTTTTCGTTCGAACCAGATGTCGTTCGATGTGTCGTTCGAACGAACCTCATGTTCGAACGAGATATCCAACGAGATTTGTAACGATTTCACTCTATAACTTCGTTAGAAGTCTCGTTCTAACGAGATGTCGTTCGAACGAATATATCGTTCGAACGAGATGTCAGGCGGGAACATTTTTTGGCAGTTTTTGACAGTTTTACCCATGTTCTCCACTTATTTCCCCACTATCTTTTCACAGCATAACTATGTGTGGGAATCATTTTTGAATGACCATCTTTTTCATATCCTTCCATCTCTAAGAGAGAGTTTGAGAGCAAAATTGTTTAGTAGAAAAAGATCAAGTTTTGAGTGTTAATTTTCAAAGAAAAATTAATTAACCACTCTAGTTTTCACCCATAGTTTAGTTTAATAGAAGTTTCTATCTATATATCTTTGCTTGGAGTTTGGCACCGGTTTATCTCTATCGTTTGAAGAGCTTGTTTGGGTTTTCTTCTAAATCCTTCAAAGGAGAAGAATTGTTTAGCTGCGGCTGTCTCACATGGTGAAAGGCACCATGTGTGGTTGACGGTGTACCTAGTGTTCGATCGGTGGTTTCGAGATCGCGGTCGAGATCCATGGTTATCCGCTAGGCAGAGGTGATTACAAGAAGACGCGTCAAGGCTTGAGAGGGTTCGAGTTGAGGAAGTAAGTCATCTGTCTTGTAAATGTAAATTCCGTACTTAGTGGATTTGAGGCTAGGGTCGTCCGAGGTTGTTTCCCGTTGTGGGTTTTTCCTCGTACATCGCGGCGTAATGGATTAATTGTATATTTTATCTTGTGCAAAATCACCTAGAATGCATGCTTAGGTAAAAAGATAAAATTTGTTTAAATTAATCACTACATGTTTAATTTGGTGCAAATTAAGTTTGGGTAATATTTAGTTAATTAATTCAAGTCATTTAATTTAATTGTTAAAATTGGTTTGGCCTAATTTCGAAATATTGATAAATATGACTTAGGCAAATTTTAGGACTTGGGTTAATTAATATGTTTAAGTGAAATCTAAATAGTGTGTGTGTTTATTCTATTTCACTTGGTGCTTCATTTTAATTTTGAAAAAGAAAATTAAAATTTGTTTATTGTGTTGAACCATCACCTAACGCTTCCACATATAATAAGGAGAATATTTCTTTTATAGTGTAAGGATTTTAAGATTGGGGGCCTATCATTCCAACAAGTGGTATCAAAGTCGGACTGCTAATTTATCACGTCAAAGATCCGTTTTTGGTCTTTTATAATTTTTGTGCTCCTTGTATTTTTAGGTGGTTCAATTTTTACTCACTCTCAATTTTTTTTGTATCTCTCGATGGGACGCCATAATGGAAATTTTTCCATTTCTAATGATAATGAAATTTTTGCTATTCGAGAGAAATTTAATGAGCTTAATAAGTGTAATGAAAAATTAAGAGAATTAAATTTGAGATTTGCAAAAAGAATTAAATTTCTTGAAGATGAAAATTCTTGTTTTAAAGCTAAAGTTCAATTTTTGCAAATCTCGCTATCTCAAAAAGATATTTTTCGTGAAAATCTCATGGACCTAAATTACAATTATAATATTTTAGAAATGTCCAAGAGAGAGAGTGATAGTCGAGAAAAGACTCTTAGGGACAAGTTTGCTCACATTGAGGGGGAGCGTGATAACCTTCTAGAAGTTATAGATAATTTAAAGAAGGAGTCCCGTAAAATTGAGGAGTCTAATTTATTACTTGAGTCCAAAATTTTAAAAATGGAAAATGATTTACAAGACTCGAGTAGTTGTGATAGTGGTTCTAGCACATCTTGTTCAAATGCTTCCGTTGATAAAGCTAAGACCATTATTTGTTTTAGAGGATCTACTTTATCCAAAGACTTTAGAAAAGATCACACCTTAGGTAACATTTCTCATGTTTTCACATGCTTGCATTGTGGTAAGGAAAGGTCACCTTAGGTCATTTTGTTTTGATCTTAAAATAAGTCCTAGGAAGTCTATGTCTAGCAATTCATTAGTCTCCAAATCCCATCAATTTAAATATACAACTATATGGATTCGAAAATAATTTTTAGACACGCTAGATATTATATTTGTTGATTCTCATTTACTTTCACATGCTTCCTCCCTTGCTAAATCTAAATGATGAATGTGTTAGTGTTTGCATACTTCAGCTCTTGTGCTTCATGCTATATTATCATGCTAAATGTATGCTTGTTTAATCATTTTATAGTCATTACTTTATTTCATATCACATGCTAGAATAATGATTTTTGTTTATCTCTTTTGTATTTTATTCCTTCATTTTTTTTTGCATTAAATTAAAAATACAAAAAGATTTTTGTTTATCATTTGAATTTTTATCTCTTGGTAATTTAAGCTTAACTGAAAAGTCAAATGATTTTTGTTTGCCTTTTGAGTATATAATTTTATTTCTGGTTAAAAATTTCAAAAACTCAAAAAGATTTTATTTTGTGTGTATTTAGTTTGACACACTTTATGTGGCATATACTTGTGTTTCAATCCCATCTTTTACGCTCCCGTGTCGCTAGAACTTTTGGTTTCGATTGTCAATCCTTATTATGTTCTTTACCATGCTTACATGGAGTAGTTGGATTTGTGTTGTTTAAATGGATTCTATTTTTATATGCCTCTATTCACACATGCACGAGCTCTTTTGAAATCTAACTTCATATGTACATTTGAGCTTTGTGAGGTGTTCTCCTACCAATCTAGTCATCTACATATTTATGACCTAGGAGGACTAGTGCATGTCAAAATCCGTTGCACGTGAGTTTGTGAGATATAAAAAATGTTATATAAATGTGCACGGGGAAGGGATCCGAAAGGTATAATAATCCTTTGCGATTGTAAGCCACAGTTTAAAATGGACCTAAAAGAAATATGTGGTCCAAAGGCCTAAAAACAGAAAAATGGCACTAAAAAATAAATAATTGCCAAGGCCTATGTTTGATTAATATATTCATTCAAACTTAATATAAATGCTTATTGAGGGAGAATGGATGGTATATCAACGGTTTACACAATGTCCATTTATCCTAGTGGACTTTATTGTCATGACTCTATTTGGTTTATAGAATCATCAAAACTCTAGGCTTGTATGCATTGTGTATGTTTGTTCATTGAGTTCAATCTATATTGTCACAAGAGGTTATATACAAATGTGATGAAGTTTGCAATCAATTGAGAACTCCGTGAACATGTTTTAAGTGATTGGGTCTAAATTTAATCGTTACTAGTTCACAACCTAACACTACCATTTTCATATGACACATTTTTGCCATACGAGTGTGAAACGATTATCGTATTTTGTGTCATTTGTGTGCTTATATCTATATATGTGTACTTGTGTCTATTATGTATATCTCTTGTATACATATATTTGATATTTTTGTTTAGTCTTTGCCTTGATTTCTAGTCCATATAATCTTTATTTCATAATTGGTATCCATCTTGTTGCATTCTTTGTTGATATCAGATGCTTATTGCTTATGTATCATATTGGTATCTGTTTCTTGCATCTCAGTTGGTATCGATTAGTGTTTATTGGATTAGTTATGAATTTTGTTGACCATATGCTTTAATGTTCTTATCACTTTATGCATCATGTTTAAATTAGTTTTAGCCTTTGTCTATTCCTGAACAAAAAGGGGGAGAATGATATGGGGAGAAATTTTATCTAATCCTATTATATCGTATCTTATTTTGGGGAGATTTATCTTAGGGGGAGACGTATTTCTAAGTTGATCATTGTTTCGATAAAAGGGAAAATTAATTTAGGGGGAGTATTTATTTTAATTACATTAAATACTTTGATATTCCCTATGCGTTTGATAGTTTGCTTAAGTGTGCAGGAATTCTTCTAAAGCGGCAACCTTCAAGTGGAAAAGCCTTTAATTCTAAAGTGGTATTCGAGTCAAGTATTTTACTCTTTATTTTGGGTGGGATCTTTTTTAGTCTAGTGAGCTTGACGGCCCTTTAGGATTTTTGTTTGGTTTTTGTCCCGGAATAGCCAAAGGGGGAAATTTGTAAGGACACAAATTTTCAATTGAGTCCTTTGTAGTTTTGGCTCAATTTCGAAAAAAAAATGTTTATGTCATAGGATAGTGTTCAAGTGTACCTACTCAAGCCTATGATGTGTTTAGTTGAAGACGTAGCGGCAAAGAGTATAAAGCTTCATCAAAAGCCATGTTTCATGTGCCTCGTGTGTACGTCATCAACAGTAGTTCCATGCTCCCAAGGTATGAATGCATTTATGTACATGTAGGAGCTTGGAACATGTTTATTTGGGTGTTAGGTTTATTTAAAACTGTTGTTTTAATTTCAGAAATATTTTATCAAACTTTAAAATAAAGTATATAAAGTTTTTGGGCTAAAATCAAAATTTATGAACTTTCTGGATGTTCGTTCGATATGTCGTCCGAACGAGTTTTTCGTTCGAACCAGATGTCGTTCGATGTGTCGTTCGAACGAACCTCATGTTCGAACGAGATATCCAACGAGATTTCTAATGAGTTCACTCTATAACTTCGTTAGAAGTCTCGTTCTAACGAGATGACGTTCGAACGAAAATATCGTTCGAACGAGATGTCAGGCGGGAACAGTTTTTGGCAGTTTTTGACAGTTTTACCCATGTTCTCCACTTATTTCCCCACTATCTTTTCTCAGCATAACTATGTGCGGGAATCATTTTTGAATGAACATCTTTTTCATATCCTTCCATCTCTAAGAGAGAGTTTGAGAGCAAAATTGTTTAGTAGAAAAAGATCAAGTTTTGAGTGTTAATTTTCAAAGAAAAATTAATTAACCACTCTAGTTTTCACCCATAGTTTAGTTTAATAGAAGTTTCTATCTATATATCTTTGCTTGGAGTTTGGCACCGGTTTATCTCTATCGTTTGAAGAGCTTGTTTGGGTTTTCTTCTAAATCCTTCAAAGCAGAAGAATTGTTTAGCTGCTGCTGTATCACATGGTAAAAGGCACCATGTGTGGTTGACGGTGTACCTATTGTTCGATCGGTGGTTCCGAGATCGCGGTGGAGGTCCATGGTTATCCGCTAGGCAGAGGTGATTACAAGAAGACGCATCAAGGCTTGAGAGGGTTCGATTTGAGGAAGTAAGTCA
This sequence comes from Sambucus nigra, assembly GCA_949130495.1. NCBI lineage: Eukaryota > Viridiplantae > Streptophyta > Magnoliopsida > Dipsacales > Adoxaceae > Sambucus > Sambucus nigra. The sequence continues at coordinate 463,799,265 of OX422222.1, read as the reverse complement.
TCTGTCTTGTAAATGTAAATTCCGTACTTAGTGGATTTGAGGCTAGGGTCGTCTGAGGTTGTTTCCCGTTGTGGGTTTTTTCTCGTACATCGCGGCGTAGTCGATTAATTGTATATTTTATCTTTTGCAAAATTACCTAGAATGCATGCTTAGGTAAAAAGATAAAATTGGTTTAAATTAATCACTACATGTTTAATTTGGTGCAAATTAAGTTTGGGTAATATTTAGTTAATTAATTCAAGTCATTTAATTTAATTGTTAAAATCTGTTTGGCCTAATTTGGAAATATTGATAAATATGACTTAGGCAAATTTTAGGACTTGGGTTAATTAATATGTTTAAGTGAAATCTAAATAGTGTGTGTGTTTATTCTATTTCACTTGGTGCTTCATTTTAATTTTGAAAAAGAAAATTAAAATTTGTTTATTGTGTTGAACCATCACCTAACGCTTCCACATATAATAAGTAGAATATTTCATTTATAGTGTAAGGATTTTAAGATTGGGGGCCTATCATTCCAACAAGTGGTATCAAAGTCGGACTGCTAATTTATCGCGTCAAAGATCCGTTTTTGGTCTTTTATAGTTTTTGTGCTCCTTGTATTTTTAGGTGGTTCAATTTTTACTCACTCTCAATTTTTTTTGTATCTCTCGATGGGACGCCTTAATGGAAATTTGTCAATTTCTAATGATAATGAAATTTTTACTATTCGAGAGGAATTTAATGAGCTTAATAAGTGTAATGAAAAATTAAGAGAATTAAATTTGAGATTTGCAAAAAGAATTAAATTTCTTGAAGATGAAAATTCTTGTTTTAAAGCTAAAGTTGAATTTTTGCAAATCTCGCTATCTCAAAAGGATATTTTTCGTGAAAATCTCATGGACCTAAATTACAATTATAATATTTTAGAAATTTCCAAGAAAGGGAGTGATAGTCGAGAAAAGACTCTTAGGGACAAGTTTGCTCACATTGAGGGGGAGCGTGATAACCTTCTAGAAGTTATAGATAATTTAAAGAAGGAGTCCCGTAAAATTGAGGAGTCTAATTTATTACTTGAGTCCAAAATTTTAAAAATGGAAAATGATTTACAAGACTCGAGTAGTTGTGATAGTGGTTCTAGCACATCTTGTTCAAATGCTTCCGTTGATAAAGCTAAGACCATTATTTGTTTTAGAGGATCTACTTTATCCAAAGACTTTAGAAAAGATCACACCTTAGGTAACATTTATCATGTTTTCACATGCTTGCATTGTGGTAAGGAAAGGTCACCTTAGGTCATTTTGTTTTGATCTTAAAATAAGTCCTAGGAAGTCTATGTCTAGCAATTCATTAGTTTTCAAATCCCATCATTTTAAATATACAACTATATGGATTCGAAAATAATTTTTAGACACGCTAGATATTATATTTGTTGATTCTCATTTACTTTCACATGCTTCCTCCCTTGCTAAATCTAAAGGATGAATGTGTTAGTGTTTGCATACTTCATCTCTTGTGCTTCATGCGATATTATCATGCTAATTGTATGCTTGTTTAATCATTTTATAGTCATTACTTTATTTCATATCACATGCTAGAATAATGATTTTTGCTTATCTCTTTCGTATTTTATTCCTTCATTTTGTTTGCATTAAATTCAAAATACAAAAAGATTTTTGTTTATCATTTGAATTTTTATCTCTTGGTAATTTAAGCTTAATTGAAAAGTCAAATGATTTTTGTTTGTCTTTTGAGTATATAATTTTATTTCTGGTTAAAAATTTCAAAAACTCAAAAAGATTTTATTTTGTGTGTATTTAGTTTGACACACTTTATGTGGCATATACTTGTGTTTTAATCCCATCTTTTACGCTCCCGTGTCGCTAGAACTTTTGGTTTCGATTGTCAATCCTTATTATGTTCTTTACCATGCTTACATGGAGTAGTTGGATTTTGTGTTGTTTAAATGGATTCTATTTTTATATGCCTCTATTCACACATGCACGAGCTCTTTTGAAATCTAACTTCATATGTATATTTGAGCTTTGTGAGGTGTTCTCCTACCAATCTAGTCATCTACATATTTATGACCTAGGAGGACTAGTGCATGTCAAAATCCGTTGCACGTGAGTTTGTGAGATATAAAAAATGTTATATAAATGTGCACGGGGAAGGGATCCGAAAGGTATAATAATCCTTTGTGATTGTAAGCCACCGTTTGAAATGGACCTAAAACAAATATGTGGTCCAAAGGCCTAAAAACAGAAAAATGGCACTAAAAAATAAATAATTGCCAAGGCCTATGTTTGATTGATATATTCATTCAAACTTAATATAAATGCTTATTGAGGGAGAATGGATGGTATATCAACGGTTTACAAATGTCCGTTTATCCTAGTGGACTTTATTGTCATGACTCTATTTGGTTTATAGAATCATCAAAACTCTAGGGTTGTATGCATTGTGTATGTTTGTTCATTGAGTTTAATCTATATTGTCACAAGAGGTTATATAGAAATGTGATGAAGTTTGCAATCAATTGAGAACTCCGTGAACATGTTTTAAGTGATGGGGTCTAAATTTAATCGTTACTAGTTCACAACCTAACACTAACATTTCCATATGACACATTTTTACCATACGAGTGTGAAACGCTTATCGTATTTTGTGTCATTTGTCTGCTTATATCTATATATGTGTACTTGTGTCTATTAGGTATATCTCTTGTATACATATATTTGATATTTTTGTTTAGTCTTTGCCTTGATTTCTAGTCCATATATGCTTTATTTCATAATTGGTATCCATCTTGTTGCATTCTTTGTTGATATCAGATGCTTATTGTTTATGTATCATATTGGTATCTGTTTCTTGCATCTCAGTTGGTATCGATTAGTGTTTATTGGATTAGTTATGAATTTTGTTGACCATATGCTTTAATGTTCTTATCACTTTATGCATCATGTTTAAATTAGTTTTAGCCTTTGTCTATTCCTGAACAAAAAGGGGGAGAATGATATGGGGAGAAATTTTATCTAATCCTATTATATCGTATCTTATTTTGGGGAGATTTATCTTAGGGCGAGACGTCTTTCTAAGTTGATCATTGGTTCGATAAAAGGGAAAATTAATTTAGGGGGAGTATTTATTTTAATTACATTAAATACTTTGATATTCCCTATGCGTTTGATAGTTTGCTTAAGTGTGCAGGAATTCTTCTAAAGCGGCAACCTTCAAGTGGAAAAGCCTTTAATTCTAAAGTGGTATTCGAGTCAAGTATTTTAATCTTTATTTTGGGTGGGATCTTTTTTAGTCTAGTGAGCTTGACGGCCCTTTAGGATTTTTGTTTGGTTTTTGTCCCGGAATAGCCAAAGGGGGAAATTTGTAAGGACACAAATTTCCAATTGAGTCCTTTGTAGTTTTGGCTCAATTTTGAAAAAAAAATGTTTATGTCATAGGATAGTGTTCAAGTGTACCTACTCAAGCCTATGATGTGTTTAGTTGAAGACGTAGCGGCAAAGAGTATAAAGCTTCATCAAAAGCCCTGGTTCATGTGCCTCGTTTGTACGTCATCAACAGTAGTTCCATGCTCCCAAGGTATGAATGCATTTATGTACATATAGGAGCTTGGAACATGTTTATTTGGGTGTTAGGTTTATTTAAAACTATTGTTTTAATTTCAGAAAGACTTTATCAAACTTTAAAATAAAGTATATAAAGTTTCTGGGCTAAAATCAAAATTTATGAACTTTCTGGAAGTTCGTTCGATATGTCGTCCGAACGAGTTTTTCGTTCGAACCAGATATCGTTCGATGTGTCGTTCGAACGAACCTCATGTTCGAACGAGATATCCAACGAGATTTCTAACGAGTTCACTCTATAACTTTGTTAGAAGGCTCGTTCTAACGAGATGTCGTTCGAACGAATATATCGTTCGAACGAGATGTCAGGCGGGAACATTTTTTGGCAGTTTTTGACAGTTTTACCCTTGTTCTCCACTTATTTCCCCACTATCTTTTCACAGCATAACTATGTGCGGGAATCATTTCTGAATGACCATCTTTTTCATATCCTTCCATCTCTAAGAGAGAGTTTGAGAGCAAAATTGTTTAGTAGAAAAAGATCAAGTTTTGAGTGTTAATTTTCAAAGAAAAATTAATTAACCACTCTAGTTTTCACCCATAGTTTAGTTTAATAAAAGTTTCTATCTATATATCTTTGCTTGGAGTTTGGCACCGGTTTATCTCTATCGTTTAAAGAGCTTGTTTGGGTTTTCTTCTAAATCCTTCAAAGGAGAAGAATTGTTTAGCTGCGGCTGTCTCACACGGTGAAAGGCACCATGTGTGGTTAACGGTGTACCTATTGTTCGATCGGTGGTTCCGAGATCGCGGTCGAGCTCCATCGTTATCCGCTAGGCAGAGGTGATTACAAGAAGACGCGTCAAGGCTTGAGAGGGTTCGAGTTGAGGAAGTAAGTCATCTGTCTTGTAAATGTAAATTCCGTACTTAGTGGATTTGAGGCTACGGTCGTCCGAGGTTGTTTCCCGTTGTGGGTTTTTCCTCGTACATCGCGGCGTAGTGGATTAATTGTATATTTTATCTTTTGCAAAATCACCTGGAATGCATGCTTAGGTAAAAAGATAAAATTGGTTTAAATTAATCACTACATGTTTAATTTGGTGCAAATTAAGTTTGGGTAATATTTAGTTAATTAATTCAAGTCATTTAATTTAATTGTTAAAATTGGTTTGGCCTAATTTCGAAATATTGATAAATATGACTTAGGCAAATTTTAGGACTTGGGTTAATTAATATGTTTAAGTGAAATCTAAATAGTGTGTGTGTTTATTCTATTTCACTTGGTGCTTCATTTTAATTTTGAAAAAGAAAACTAAAATTTGTTTATTGTTTTGAACCATTACTTAACGCTTCCACATATAATAAGGAGAATATTTCTTTTATAGTGTAAGGATTTTAAGATTGGGGGCCTGTCATTCCAACAAGTGGTATCAAAGTCGGACTGCTAATTTATCGGGTCAAAGATCCGTTTTTGGTCTTCTATAATTTTTGTGCTCCTTGTATTTTTAGGTGGTTCAATTTTTACTCACTCTCAATTTTTTTTGTATCTCTCGATGGGTCGCCTTAATGGAAATTTGTCCATTTCTAATGATAATGAAATTTTTGCTATTCGAGAGGAATTTAATGAGCTTAATAAGTGTAATGAAAAATTAAGAGAATTAATTTTGAGATTTGCAAAAAGAATTAAATTTCTTGAAGATGAAAATTCTTGTTTTAAAGCAAAAGATGAATTTTTGCAAATCTCGCTATCTCAAAAAGATATTTTTCGTGAAAAGCTCATGGACCTAAATTACAATTATAATATTTTAGAAATGTCCAAGAAAGAGAGTGATAGTCGAGAAAAGACTCTTAGGGACAAGTTTGCTCACATTGAGGGGGAGCGTGATAACCTTCTAGAAGTTATAGATAATTTAAAGAAGGAGTCCCGTAAAATTGAGGAGTATAATTTATTACTTGAGTCCAAAATTTTAAAAATGGAAAATGATTTACAAGACTCGAGTAGTTGTGATAGTGGTTCTAGCACATCTTGTTCAAATTCTTCCGTTGATAAAGCTAAGACCATTATTTGTTTTAGAGGATCTACTTTATCCAAAGACTTTAGAAAAGATCACACCTTAGGCAACATTTCTCGTGTTTTCACATGCTTGCATTGTGGTAAGGAAAGGTCACCTTAGGTCATTTTGTTTTGATCTTAAAAGAAGTCCTAGGAAGTCTATGTCTAGCAATTCATTAGTTTCCAAATCCCATCATTTTAAATATACAACTATATGGATTCGAAAATAATTTTTAGACACGCTAGATATTATATTTGTTGATTCTAATTTACTTTCACATGCTTCCTCCCTTGCTAAATCTAAATGATGAATGTGTTAGTGTTTGCATACTTTAGCTCTTGTGCTTCATGCTATATTATCATGCTAAATGTATGCTTGTTTAATCATTTTATAGTCATTACTTTATTTCATATCACATGCTAGAATAATGATTTTTGTTTATCTCTTTTGTATTTTATCCCTTCATTTTGTTTGCATTAAATTAAAAATCCAAAAAGATTTTTGTTTATCATTTGAATTTTTATCTCTTGGTAATTTAAGCTTAATTGAAAAGTCAAATGATTTTTGTTTGTCTTTTGAGTATATAATTTTATTTCTGGTTAAAAATTTCAAAGACTCAAAAAGATTTTATTTTGTGTGTATTTAGTTTGACACACTTTATGTGGCATATACTTGTGTTTGAATCCCATCTTTTACGCTCCCGTGTCGCTAGAACTTTTGGTTTCGATTATCAATCCTTATTATGTTCTTTACCATGCTTACATGGAGTAGTTGGATTTTGTGTTGTTTAAATGGATTCTATTGTTATATGCCGCTATTCACACATGCACGAGCTCTTTTGAAATCTAACTTCATATGTATATTTGAGCTTTGTGAGGTGTTCTCCTACCAATCTAGTCATCTACATATTTATGACCTAGGAGGACTAGTGCATGTCAAAATTCGTTGCACGTGAGTTTGTGAGATATAAAAAATGTTATATAAATGTGCACGGGGAAGGGATCCGAAAGGTATAATAATCCTTTGCGATTGTAAGCCACCGTTTGAAATGGACCTAAAACAAATATGTGGTCCAAAGGCCTAAAAACAGAAAAATGGCACTAAAATATAAATAATTGCCAAGGCCTATGTTTGATTGATATATTCATTCAAACTTAATATAAATGCTTATTGAGGGAGAATGGATGGTATATCAACGGTTTACACAATGTCCGTTTATCCTAGTGGACTTTATTGTCATGACTCAATTTGGTTTATAGAATCATCAAAACTCTAGGCTTGTATGCATTGTGTATGTTTGTTCATTGAGTTCAATCTATATTGTCACAAGAGGTTATATACAAATGTGATGAAGTTTGCAATCAATTGAGAACTCCGTGAACATGTTTTAAGTGATTGGCTATAAATTTAATCGTTACTAGTTCACAACCTAACACTACCATTTTCATATGACACATTTTTGCCATACGAGTGTGAAACGCTTATCGTATTTTGTGTCATTTGTGTGATTATATCTATATATGTGTACTTGTGTCTATTATGTATATCTCTTGTATACATATATTTGATATTTTTGTTTAGTCTTTGCCTTGATTTCTAGTCCATATATGCTTTATTTCATAATTGGTATCCATCTTGTTGCATTCTTTGTTGATATCAGATGCTTATTGCTTATGTATCATATTGGTATCTGTTTCTTGCATCTCAGTTGGTATCGATTAGTGTTTATTGGATTAGTTATGAATTTTGTTGACCATATGCTTTAATGTTCTTATCACTTTATGCATCATGTTTAAATTAGTTTTAGCCTTTGTCTATTCCTGAACAAAAAGGGGGAGAATGATATGGGGAGAAATTTAATCTAATCCTATTATATCGTATCTTATTTTGGGGAGATTTATCTTAGGGGGAGACATCTGTCTAAGTTGATCATTGTTTCGATAAAAGGGAAAATTAATTTAGGGGGAGTATTTATTTTAATTACATTAAATACTTTGATATTCCCTATGCGTTTGATAGTTTGCTTAAGTGTGCAGGAATTCTTCTAAAGCGGCAACCTTCAAGTGGAAAAGCCTTTAATTCTAAAGTTGTATTCGAGTCAAGTATTTTACTCTTTATTTTGGGTGGGATCTTTTTTAGTCTAGTGAGCTTGACGGCCCTTTAGGATTTTTGTTTGGTTTTTGTCCCGGAATAGCCAAAGGGGGAAATTTGTAAGGACACAAATTTCCAATTGAGTCCTTTGTAGTTTTGGCTCAATTTAAAAAAAAACGTTTATGTCATAGGATAGTGTTCAAGTGTACCTACTCAAGCCTATGATGTGTTTAGTTGAAGACGTAGCGGCAAAGAGTATAAAGCTTCATCAAAATCCCTGGTTCATGTGCCTCGTTTGTACGTCATCAACAGTAGTTCCATGCTCCCAAGGTATGAATGCATTTATGTACATATAGGAGCTTGTAACATGTTTATTTGGGTGTTAGGTTTATTTAAAACCGTTGTTTTAATTTCAGAAAGACTTTATCAAACTTTAAAATAAAGTATATAAAGTTTCTGGGCTAAAATCAAAATTTATGAACTTTCTGGAAGTTCGTTCGATATGTCGTCCGAACGAGTTTTTCGTTCGAACCAGATGTCGTTCGAACGAGTTTGCCAACGAGTTCCCAGAATAGGCCTTTGAAATGTCGTTCGATATGTCGTTCGAACGAACCTCATATTCGAACGAGATATCCAACGAGATTTCTAACGAGTTCACTCTGGAACTTCATTAGAAGTCTCGTTCGAACGAGATGTCGTTTGAACGAAAATATCGTTCGAAGGATATGTTAGGCGGGAACAGTTTTTGGCAGTTTTTGACAGTTTTTACCCATGTTCTCCACTTCTTTCCCCACTATCTTTTCACAGCATAACTATGTGCGAGAATCATTTCTGAATGACCATCTTTTTCATATCCTTCCATCTCTAAGAGAGTGTTTGAGAGCAAAATTGTTTAGTAGAAAAAGATCAAGTCTTGAGTGTTAATTTTCAAAGAAAAATTAATTTACCACTCTAGTTTTCATCCATAGTTTAGATTAATCCAAGTTTCTATCTATATATCTTTGCTTGGAGTTTGGCACCGGTTTATCTCTACCATTTGAAGAGCTTGTTTGGGTTTTCTTCTAAATCCCTCAAAGAAGAAGAATTGTTTAGCTGCAGCTGTCTCACATAGTGAAAGTCACTATGTGTGGTTGACGGTGTACCTATTGTCCGATCGGTGGTTTCGAGATCGCGGTGGAGCTCCGTGGTTATCCTCTAGGCAGAGGTGATTACAAGAAGACGCGTCAAGGCTTGAGAGGGTTTGAGTTGAGGAAGTAAGTCATCTGTCTTGTAAATGTAAATTCCGTACTTAGTGGATTTGAGGCTAGGGTCGTCCGAGGTTGTTTCCCGTTGTGGGGTTTTCCTCGTACATCTTGGCGTAATGGATTAATTGTATAATTTATCTTTTGCAAAATCACCTAGAATGCATGCTTAGGTAAAAAGATAAAATTGGTTTAAATTAATCACTACATGTTTAATTTGGTGCAAATTAAGTTTGGGTAATATTTAGTTAATTAATTCAAGTCATTTAATTTAATTGTTAAAATTGGTTTGGCCTAATTTGGAAATATTGATAAATATGACTTAGACAAATTTTAGGACTTGGGTTGATTAATATGTTTAAGTTAAATCTAAATAGTGTGTGTGTTTATTCTATTTCACTTGGTGCTTCATTTTAATTTTGAAAAAGAAAATTAAAATTTGTTTATTGTGTTGAACCATCACCTAACTCTTCCGCATCTAATAAGGAGAATATTGCTTTTATTGTGTAAGGATTTTAAGATTGGGGGCCTATCATTCCAACAAAGAAGATTATTCCACACAAGCTGGAAACGGAACTGGCTTCTTCATGATCCAATTCATAATCTGAGTTTTCAAAGTCATCATCCTATTCCGTGGTGACTAGGTCTTCCTACCAAGAGTAATCATTACATTTGATAACCTCTACAACTTAATCGCCTAAGTCCTCCCACTCATCGAGGAAATGAAAGAGTGAAGGCACCAACCGTCCTTGAAGTTTTAAAGTTGTGAGCAGTTGAGAGATGCTACATATGTCCTTCATCTGGAAAAACATATCGGTCGTGATTTGTACCACATCATCTATATTGACTTCTTCTATGGGCACCACCCATTCGTCTGATTCTCGAGCCCATTTTTGGACTTCCATGAACAGGATGCTGAATTTATGATAATCGAAGGACATCTCAGTGGGTAATCTCAACCCAAACTCTGGGAGTTGGTATAACACGGCCGGTAGTTCCATACCCCTCCCTTAGATCGAGTACGGACGATAATGCAGGACCTTGTAAGGTGTGAACGAGATTGACTGACAAGGCATGTTGGTTGTAGGATAAAGGATGGGCAAACCTTATTAGGTTTAGATGAAACTGTGGGGATAATGGGTACGATTTGAGTGGAAGGGTCAAACTAAGGGTTTCTATCTAAGAAGATGGCATTGGTATGTGCTGGTAGTGGGTTGTGACTGGTGTTAGGCATGGGATTAGCTAGCGGGGTGATGATATCTCGATCTATCAGTCCTTGGCCTGTGGTATGGAAGTCACAAGGGGAATTGGGCTTGAACTTTTTTGGGAGTGGGTTTGGTAGGGGATAGGTTTCCAATGGTTTGATGAGATCTCTAACTAGCAGGGCATAGTGAACTTTGGACAGGGGACCATGGAGCTGGGTGTACTATTTTTTGGAAGGATTAGGGTGACTTTTTGGTGCTCAAGAGGTAGTAGGTTATGATATGTTATTGATGGTTGAGACTAAGGCACTATCAGGCTTTTTATACTTTTTCAGTATAAACTGTCCTGTCAACGTTTTTAGTTCAGGTTCCACTTTAGTGATACCTTCCTCGATTTCCACACCAGTATCTCATAGGGCTCAAAAGTGAGAGTACTAATGTCCTCCCATAGATGCTCGGAGATTAGGCAAGAAATTCTTCTTCACAATGCTCATTTGTTCCTCTTCTGAGGGCCTGTTGGTCATGGTGGTGGATTTCTCTCTCCACTTTTTGACAAAACTACTAACTAATTGCCTAAGGTTTTGCTTGAGCAGCACTAAGTCTCTACATGTGACTTCTAACTATTCATTGTACATGTAATGAGACATAAATTCTCGAGCAACATCTTCCAAACTGTCGATCCTAGATTCTTCGAGGGATAAGAACCATCGGAGAGTGAATTCTTTCATGGTTTTTTGAAACATCTAGGCCATTATCTCTTTGAAGGCACCTAAAAGGGTCATGGCTTGGTGGTATCTTTGAAGTTGCACAATTTTAGGCCCGTTGTCCCTGAACTTCTCGCCGTCCGACATCTTGAACTTCTCTAGTAATCTGGCTTTGGGATAAGGAGACATATGGGTGTAATCCATATAGGTTCCAGATATTTTGACTTGGTCAAACTTCTTTAACAACAGTTTGAGGTCTTCCTTGACCTTGTTTAGTATATTATAGAGATAGATCATTTTTTATTTGCATGCTAAGTAAAGGGAGTAAATGCATGGTGATAGGGAAGCACGAGGATATATACACGTGAGTGAGGGGCATGCGAATATATACCTGTGAGTGTGCGTTCTAGTGAGCCTATACATGGATCAACTATGTGTGGTGTGTGAGGCGTATAAGTGAGCATGGAGACATATACAAGTGAGAGAAGTGTTGGTGTGTGCTAGTGAAGCTAAGAATGGATAATCTAAGTGGTGTGGGGGGCATGTGAGTGGAAGTGAAACTATGTGTAAGTGCATGAAGTGTGCATGGAATATATACAAGTGTTCTAGTGAAGCCAAGCATGGATAATCTAAGTGGTGTATGGAGCATGTGAGTGGAAGTGAAACTAAGTGTAAGTGTGTGAAGTGTGCATGAAGAATATATACAAGTGTGTGAAGTGTGTATGGAGAATATATACAAGTGTGTGAAGTGTGCAAGTGAGTGCAAAGTGATATATACATGAGAAGGGAACATGGTAGATATAATCAAAAAGTAAGTAGAGGAGTAAAAGGAACATACAAGTAGGAGAATATACACACATCCAGAAAATAATAACACCCGTTTAGAAATAGAGTCTAGTCCTCTTAAAGTAAGTCCCCAAAAGAGTTTCCACTGTGGCCATCCCGGGATCTCGAATTTTCTCAAGCGTGCGCGGGGTTGCACCCTTCCTTAGGTCTCTCGGTCATCGTCATTGCGAGGGATAATATGTAAAGATACAGTCGTCAACCTATTTTTCTTAAAACATGTAAAAGAATGTCGTCGCCTTGAGAGCAAGACATCAAGGCCAATACTAATGCTTGTGAAACCAAATAGTTCGAAGGTTTGGGGACTAAGTTACGGAATGGGAAGGTGTTAGGCATCCATCCCGCCCTTTCGGTCTCTCATGGGAAAATATTAATATTCTCCTTTTAGACTCCGTGAAGTGTGTGAACATGTGTATAATATAGGTGGAGAATGAAAAATTCAACTTGCGCCATGGATAAGGACAAAATGAATTCTTCCTTATGACCGTTCTAGAAAATAATAATTCAAAATATTATGTAAGGGTTCAGAGAATCACAAGTCGCTATGGAAGAGCGAATGTGTTCATAGGACGAAACATAAGCATATATGAAAATAAACTCATAAAGAATATATAAGACATGAAAGAAATATATAAACATGAATATAAGAGGACTTGAATCTTGGGATTGGCCAAAGACTCCTACGTAGCCCAAGGGGCATCAAAGTTCATGTAGTTCAAAAATAGCATAGGGGTGGGGTTCAATACATAAATCCAAATGGGGGATTTCTCTTATGTGGGTGTGTAGAGAAAAATGTGTTTTAAGAGTGGGACGGTGAAACGGAAATCCCTCTTTTGGAATTTATGGATAAACCCTCTTTTTCTCCTTTTTGGGATTATTATGAAAACATATTAGGTGAAAATACTACTAATAAAGCGTGGAGATTAATGGATGTGATGCAATGAAACAAAAATACTAAAGTGGAAATAAAGAAAATAACATTAAAATGGAAGAGTTTAGGGAAAGGTATGGATAATTTTACCTCCTTATGAATGCTTGATATTGACCTTGAGATGTAGAGATGCTAATATTTCAATGGTATGAAAGTAGTATGGAGAGGTGGGGGGAATTACCAAGTGAGGTAAGAAAGTGATGGAAGGGAATGTTGGAAAATGGGGTTTTTAGAAATGGAAACAACTCTGAATTCGAGAGAATGTTCTCTGACTTGCTGAGAGGGGTGTTCAGGGGTGTCTTTAAAAGTGAGGTCATGGCCTCTATTTATAGGGATAAGGGGGGTGCCGATCGGCATGGTCCTAGGTCTGCCTATTGGTATAGAACCTCAGGCACACTAGCGATAGGTAGGGTTCCTGGGGTGCCTATAGGCTGTTCGAAATAGGTTTTTCGAAAAAATGGGCATAAAATGCAAAATCGTGAGTCTAAATTACACACGGGGTGGACCATTAGAAAGGGTATTCATATCCCTTTAAGAATCCATCGAGACACTCTTGGGTTCGAGAGTTGACCAAGGTTAAACATGAATCGAAAGCGCCCACTAGTCTCTAAATAGTAGGTTTTTGGTGGAAAATAAATCCTTAATCCGAACTGTAAGGCCGATTCATGCATGGGATGGACCATTGGAAAGGGTCTATAGTGCTCATAGATATTTCATTCATCTTCGTTTGGTTAAAAGAGCTAACCAAGGTCAAATGGGGCCTGGAAATGCCAATTACCTTTTGGAGTAAAATGGGTCATTCGTCCAAATTGTAAGGTTGATTCGTGCACGGGACAAATCATTAGAAGGGGATTCAGAGCCCTTAAAAAATTGAGCTTTGCTCAAGATGGAGAGTTGATCGGAGTCAAACGGGGCCCGGGAGTGGCTGGTGGCCTCTAGATCAGTTTTAAAGTAAAATAAACCGTTCGTCTGAACCATAAGGCCAATTTGATCACGGGACGGACCATTGGAAAGGGTATTTAGAGCCATTTGAAGATTAATTGAGCTTTCACTCAAGCGAGAAAGTTGATCAGAGTCCAACGGGGTCCGAGAGTGTCCGTTAGCCTTTAGAATGATACTTGGAGTATGACCTAGGGTTTACGGTGGATGGATGAGTGTTATGGACCTAAGGAGATTCTTGGGGGGATCCTAGGATGTGGTGTCCACAGTGAGATAATCCTAAACACGATGGATATTTTTCTCTCATAATGTTTTAATTATTGTACGTTCACACGAAAAATATATTTCTTTAGTTCCCACCCACTAAAAAGGTTAATCAATCGTGAGAGACTCCTAAGTTCGCTAGAGATTTCTCCCTCTCGGTATTTTAAGTATCATAAGTTCGCATTTAAAATATCCTTATTTAGTACCTTCTAATTAAAAATGGTTTATTAGTAAAAAAAGGTTTATTAGCCGTGAGATAATCCTAAACTCGCCACAACTTTCTGTTTCTCTCAGTGTTTCAATTGTCATACATTCACACTTAAACTATCTTTGTTTGGTTTCTTCTAACTAAATGGTTAATCAGTCGCGAGATAATCCTAAACTCTTGGCAGCTTTCTCCCTCTCAGTGCTTTAGTTATCGTACGTTCATACGTAAACTATATTTCTTTTGTTCCCACTAAATATAAAGGTTAATCAGTTGTGAGATTATCCTAAACTCGTCGTATCTTTCTCCTTCTAAGTGTTTTAATTATCATACACTCACACTTAAACTATAGTTTTTTAGTTACCTCTAACTAAAAAAGGTTAATCAGTTATGAGATACTCCTAAACTCGTTGGGCCATTATCCCTATCAGTGTTTTTAATTATCATACATTCACAATTAAAATATTTTTCTTTAGTTACCGCTAAATAAAAGGTTAATCGGTCATGAGATAATCCTAAACTCATCGGATCTTTCTCCCTCTTCGTGTTTTAATTCTCATACGTTCATACTTGAACTATCTTTCTTTAGTTTGTGCTAACTAAAAAGGTTTACCAGTTGTGAGATAATCCTAAACTCATCAAAGCTTTATCGCTTTCAGCATTTTAATTACCATACGCTCACACTTAAGCTACATATCTTTAGTTCCCACTAACTAAAAAGGTTAATCGGTCCTGAAATAATCCTAAACCCCCGGATGTCTCTTCCATTTTTAATTTATTTTAAAACGTGCTTCACTTTCGCATATTAACAACCATTTGGTTATTCTTTTCAAAAATGGGTAATTAAGACCGTGAATATCCATGTTTGGAAAAACGTCTAAAGAACTTTTATTTATAATCCTAGGGAATAAAGATAGTCATGAGGGCCTCACGATATTTCACCCGTGATGGCTATCATCTTTACTATTCCCATGTCCAGTTGTCTAAAGGGTATGAATATGACATACTAGCTCCTCGGCTAATTCGTCATCATTGTAGCATTATTACGATTTATATACTTCTCATTTAATTTTAAATTATTTTAATTTTTACTATTTTATTTTATTATCCTTATTAATATTATTATTATTTCATTTTATTTTACCCTTATTTTTGTAATTATGTATAAATTCATCACATTCACCTCTATCCCTATATTATTTCGAGCTTTTCACAAAGGTTAATAAAAAGTTGATATAAGAATCATTCAAACTAAAAACACAACATTCCAAAACAAAAATACGATAAACATAACATATAAAAATGCATAAATTAAAATACAAACACGTAACCGTGGGATGTTCGTAAGAAATCCCCCTAACGCACAATGACATTCGCTCTCCCACAATAAAATCTCACTATATTCTACATCCACTAATAGAGGAAGAATGTAAACCACCTGTGCACCCAGCACCATAGGCTCGCCTTGACAAACCACACCCTCCCAATAATTAGCATGTGATAAGACACCATTACCACCTATGGGCTCCACGAAGAAAATTGGGGGCCACTGCATTTCCCCGACAGTCTTGCTTATCCTGCAGCATCCTCAACACCATCCCCTCCATCCCGGTTCAAATTTGTATCCTGAACCACACCATCTCCATCGAAATCTTGATCTTGATGATCCCTAATGTCGAAAGCACGAAGACAAATAAAAAAAATACTCACAAATGAGTGAAGGAACCAGGTTGTGACAGAGAATAAGAGAAGAGTATGGAAGAATGAATAAAACTCCCCGAGGAAGAACTCTTATACATTTCGAATTTGAATGAATCATATGTGCACTTAATAGGTTAATTAATAACACGGTTGGACCATTTAAGAACCGACTCTTCATTTTAAATGACGAGAACAAGTGCAGGATTGATCTTCTGACTTTCCAAAAATCATATCTTCTCCCCCTAAATGGGAAAACACATTTTTGTCCCAATTTCGACGAAGAGTATTCACATGCGCTTTCTTAGTTGATCGCCTATTTTGATACCTCGATTAGTAATTGGGACTTACATTTATCACCCATTGACACCGCAAGAGTCCAATAGGGGTGGAAATAAATATCATTAAACATAAGATCAAAATCAATATGGTACACACATATATCTGTAAATAAATGGGGGTGAAAGTATAAATTGCCCAAAATATCAAGCCAAAACCAATACTTCGTGACTTCACTTCATCAACCTCACAACTGTTGTCCATTAACCTCATGGTTGATCCCAATAAACTGTAAGGTTCAAGATCTATCGATATTCGTTAAAAGCTCATGAGATTAGCCGCAGAGTTGATCATAAAGGACAATTGTCACCCTAAAAGGGATCCATCCATACATGCGTCTTTACCTAACCAAAACTACCTTACGCATGTTATGTACCATCAACCGCACAATTTATCAGACCATTAATTGCATGGTTTATGATCCTAGACTAGCAGAAATAAAAACGCAAGACCCACAGCATTGATAAATAAATCCTAAAACTTAACATTGATTATATTTTCTAACTTTCTTCAACCTCGAGTATCTAAGAATATTAATTTTTATTTGGAATCCTGAGAAACTTCTTGACTTTTTGAAAAGTCACTTCCTTTAACAAACATATTCAAACCTTTATGCAAACCTAACAAAAGTTATGTCGTCCAAATAAATCTATGACCAAATGGTTGCACCTCATAGGGGACACTCCCTAGGGAAAAATTCGGCTCACGCTACAAGGGTAAAAAAAATTGACAGAAAATTTGATTCAATATTAATAATAAAAAAAGGTGATATAGAATTATACGTATCTGCCTAAACCACTGGGATCTTCCCTCGTTAGGGGATCAGGCCTACATTTTATAGCATTTAAAATTTAAAGCTTGGTTTTTGCCCAAACCTATGTCTGTTAAGTATATAACATACATATATGTTAAATAATGCTAATAAAAACCGATACAACTAAGTATTACAAAGAAATTATACTTTTTAATACCGTTCTAAGGAAATTATACTGAGCAAACAATATCATCTCAACGAAGGCACCCATAAATCTATATTTTCTTTGAGTACTTATTAAACACTTGTCTTTGATTTCATATTCTTAACATACGAATATGCACTCCAAGTCATAATGAAAATACTATATAAGGAATAAGCTCCATAAATACCCTAATTCTTTATACTGTAGACCCGGTATCCCATTGCCTCCACCTGTAAATATGCCATATTTGTTAGAACTACGTTGACATTGATACCAAGACCTCTTGGGTATATAGGCGTAATACCAAACTACACTTGTGAGGCCATTCATTTTGAATACCTCTCTCGGCATATCATATCTTAGGTGTGCCTCCACATCTAGTCTAAACCCCCTTTCTCACACGAAGTTATCATCTTTATCACTTCGAATCAACCTGAGGCCCTACAAAACCTCTTGAATTTTAGCCATTTCGATAAGGGATATAAAAATCTCTATCGGTGACTTATGGTCCACTCTAATAAAATGTACACCCCCTTCCAATCAACCTTGTACCTGCAGAAAGTGAAAGATGTTAGAATTACACCCTCCACATTTTCTAATCAAAACGAATGTTTAAGAACACCTTATAGTTAGTGATCATCCGACGGCATGCATATATTTGTACGAAAATTAGGGTCCACTCCCATTCTATACCCTGCTAGGGTCAGCTCGCTGGCTCACATATAGCTTACCCCCTCAAGACAAATACTCACACTTCCACATACATCACGTAAGAACCTTTCCATGTGGCTCACTATAATAATAAAACTATGTAGGCTTTGATCTCGTGGCTACACGGATACGTAGGTGTAATACCGAGTCCTTTTCGTGAGTACAAGCCTCGATAACATGTCTCTCTATATTTTATCTCCATAGATATGCTTCCATCTCTTATACGTCCCTTACACCTCAAATGAGATGTCGAAGTATCTCAAGCTATGACTCCTTACACGTATACACATAACACAACTCTCAAACGCTTATACAAATATATTAATGACCTCCCATTACACGAGATGAGTCTTCTTTCACCTAAATACAAACATTTTAATGACCACTCGTTACCTGAATAGATATTCTCATGTAATCACTCTTGTGTACCCAAACTGGTTTAGTGACGTCCTGCACCATATTATATATAAGCATATATCTACGTTTTAAGGGATTCTCAAAGTAAGGCCTCTTAACATGTTCTAAATGCACAAACAGTAATCTAAAATGTGAAATGTGATAATAAGTATGTAGATAAGGAAGCATAAATAATAAGTAGGGTGTCTGATACCTTTTCCACTCATAACCCGGTTCCCAAACCCACATCAAGAATCTTTGAATCATTCGTAGGTCTCAAACTGCCTTAGGAGTATCCCGAAAGGGCTAACATTACCCTTTTTGTTTATTTTTATATAAAATAAACTAACAACATAAACAATTGACAATAGATAAACCCCCACATAGAGAATTTAGCTTAGGCCTAACTAAGGGCGTGTAAAAAAAATAGATATGATTCAAGGGTCAATCATCAAACCTGAACTCTACGAGAGGGGGAAATAAAGGATCTAGAGACAAGAACTCTCGTGTCTCCGTAAGGATCATCATGCCAATCTTACATCGCATGAGGACTGGTGCACCATGTCTCCCTTGTGCACACGAATAAACATGGCGATACAGCATCCCCATAAATTCCACTCTCCCTCTCGAGCATACAAACCGCTATGGGACCATGACACCAAAACTATAAATAGAACATTATTTAGTTTTTAAGGTTATTCCCACATAATTTTATGTCTTCCCTCTCTCTCTCTCTCTCTTTCTCTCTCTCCCCCTAGGTATTTTCAATTTCTAGGGAAATGTAAATCATTATTCATCATCACTTTCAATTATTCAAGCTTAGTGACTTAGTTTTATATGCTTTAATAGTTCAAGTTAATTGTTTGTAATATAGTTTACACTTTAATAGCATTAAATTAGTTTATTTCAATTGTATCTTTCTTTATTCCTTGCGTTCGTCCATTCTTAGCTATAATTAAGCCTTAAATGCTTTCTATCTAATTAAATTGGGTTGAAATTGTTTAACTCACCTTGGGTTTTTGGTTGTTTTGCTATGTAAGGATAGTGTAGGCTTGTTTTAATGGATTGATTGTTCTTGATTTTACACCTAGGAACCTTAATGGGGTATATCATGTATGAACCACATTTGCAACCTTTCGTGTGTGATTTCAGGAGTATTGTTAATGCTAGGCCCGTATTTAGACTTTTATGAGAATTTGGGAAGTGGCAACCTAGGTTTAAGTGATTGTTTAAATGAGTATTAGTCTTATTTTAAGCTTGTCTAACCATGTAACCATTTATGTTATGTATTCCCCGACGAGGGATATTATTCTCAACCTATAACTTTAGTTCTTGTCAATTAATTTTGTTTCAATAATTTTCTAGATTAATTATAGTATAAAATATTATAAAATAAAGAGCATGTTTTACACTTTTATTTGTGAAGTAATAAATATTTAAAATTTTACAAACATTTTTCGCCAGATTAAATACTCGAACTAACCTCTACACTTAAAAAACAAGTACAGTTAAAGTTTAGATTTTTTCTATTGAGAGTTGAATCAATGACAACGACTAGCTTCTTTATATGACCGTTCGGTTTTCCCTTAGTTACAAGACTTGGTCATAATTAACTTAGGGTCATAATTTTCATTAGATCCCATGGAATTTATCTTTTGGTGTGACACTTTTTTACCACTTGGTATGTGGATTATTTCCCCTTCTACTTATCTTAATCGTTATAATTATCTAGGTTAGGGTATAATTCAGTTGCTTTCATCCTTGGCTCTGAAATATTTTATTATTGTTGTATATTTTATCCCTCGTAATTAATTATGTAACTTGATTTTTCTTTTTCTTTTTAAGGATATACAACTTTGACTTATGTGATGTTGACATCAATTAATAGCGAAAGGACATTTAGAAAGATAAGAACACATTTTTCATTTAATTTGATCGATTGTTTATAAGTTTGTGTTAATTTCATACAATATTTGATAAAAAAAAAATACAATCTCACAATGGTAATATTTCTTTGAGTGCTCAGAGTTTCAATGATTCTCGAAGGAATCTCCCTTCAGCAATTCTAGTTAATAAGTTTTTGGGCACGCCTCATCTAAGATTTGATAAGGCGAAGGATAATTTTGTTTGATCTTATTTCCCTTATAAATAAATTTCTTGATAGTTCCCTAATATTAGGGGCTAGCTTTTGACTTTTTTATTATAATACCTAGATATTCTCTATGAAATTTCTAGAATTAGAACAACTTATGTTATACTTTTACCTTTATCCCTTTTGAGTGAATCCTTAAAAATGTAACTTCATTTGACGAGGTGACAGTTATTTTAAATAATAGGACTTGTTGTTGTCTAAAAATTATTTATCAAAGTAAATCATACCGTCAAAGTTATACACAATAGTCAAAGTATAGAAAATAGAGTAGAAGAGAGATAACATGAGATTTAGAGTGGTTCAACCATGGAAATGAGCCAACGCCCACTTTAGAGCTTGATTATCATTATATACATGTAATAGTACAATTTTGGAAGCCCTTAAAGGCGTATAAGAAGAGATATATATGCTAAATCCATCACATACACGTTTTATGTAGTAGAAGTTACAGTCTTGTAGTGTAGACTGAAGAGAGTCTACGACTAAGTGTGGCTCAGGTGACCAAAGTAGGGTGACTGGAGTATGCTATCGGGCGTAGATAAATGTAGGAGATTATTTAGAAAGGATTCATTGCCTTCATGTCACCCCTATATAAGGAGGTGTGGATGTATGTTTATAGGGGTTAGTGTGAGTGTCACATGAATAGTGCACGTGACTTCTAGATAAGTGTGGATAATATGGAATCTTTATAGATAGTGGAAAGTCGCGGGTTGTCGGTGACATGTTAGGGTCCGTGTCATGGACATATGGGGATGTGGAGGTCGAGGGGCAACGACCTATTACAATCGTGGTTCGTAGTCTGTATGTGCACCAGGATGTGGTATTAAGTGTCTAAAGGGGCAAGGTTGTGCCTTTTGTGGCCTAGATGTGTGTAGGCTGTAGCCATTGGTCAATAACCTGACATATCTTCATTGTGCTTACATGGTTTTTGCTACCACGTGTAATATGTCTATGGAAATATTTTGGGTATAACAGAATCCCCCAAGACTTAGTGATAAGAGGTAACGAATTTGGTGTTGGGGTTTTGTATTTATCCATGGATCATTGTCTTGGGGGCCCCGACCACGTTTGAGTCGGTTGTTGCTAAATGTCACGGTCTACTTGCCTAGGTATTCCAAATTCTGACGGTTCGTCTTTTCGCGTCATTTTATATAAATGGGTTGAGATCGTGGCCTTATTATCTTGTTTAATACCCATAGAGTGAAGTCATAGGTGATTTCCAGTAAGGATTTTAGAAATTTTTGGCAACTTCATATCGATTTTTGATGAGGCCCTTTCCTCAATCCAGGTTATTCTTCATCCCATCTCCTTTTCATTCCTTCCTAGATTACTTTGTATAATTTTTGTGTTTAATTTTCATGCTTTAATCCTTGTAAACACTTCATGCAAATCATTTAAAACATGTAGATCTAGGTTTTATTTTTTTGGGTTTGTGTTTTCTTGGAAATTAATTCGATTCGGGGTATTTTAACTTATTTCGAGATGGGTATTTGGATTTGAGGTGTTTTCGAAGGGTATTGGGTGTTGACTAATCTGGGCGGGTAGATTTAGGCTAGTTTAGGGTTGATTTTAAGTTCTTTTAGGTTGGTTTTGGGCCAAGAACAAAAGCTATTATTTGTGGTTGTTCTTGGCTAAAACCCTCGTTTCTGCCTTTTTTATCTTGTAAGATCGTATAAGTTAGACCCTTGGTGTTTGTCTATTTTGGTTGCGACCTTTGTCTAATCTCTATGGCTTCCTGTGTATTTTACTCATAATTGCTGCGACACTTTAATTGTGGAGATACCTTTACTTTCACAGGTTACTTCTATAGCCTTATGCATTAGAATACTTAGTGGTACTCGAAGGATCTTTGGAAAAGGCATTTTGGCATTCCACCTCCCGTGGTGTTACACATAAAGACATTAAAAACTAGTGGGTGTGTAGACTAAAAGAGTGTTCCACCTGCGTAATCATTGACTCTGACTTTGTGGATGCTTCTAATTATGGGGACCCCATGGAATCTACAAAGTGGAGGAAGATGCCTGCTCCACAAATAGTGAAGTGTCAGTTCGGAAAATTTCTGTAGAATTTAGGAATCCTAGAGCAGGGTGTTCCAATCGCAGCACTAATATAACAAGGGATCATATGGACCTCAATCATCCTTGCATAATGAATGAGAGTTATTGGAACACCTGGATAAGACCTGTGAGTTTCCTAAGGGAACAATCTGCACACTACCTTTCGCAGATATGCGTTCATGTTCTGCGGTCCCAAATGATGGGATTTGCTTCCCCTTACTTGCCTTCCTGTTAGGACTATGGATTCCAATACTAGTATTAGTCAGGAAAATTTTAAAGGTGATGAATCTAGCCCTAGACCAAGTCAATCCAAATGGGTCTAAGTCTATCATGGTCTTCTTGGTCATTTGGTAGAAGATATATGGGAGAGAGATAACGACCACAAAGTTCTTTGATTTTTATAGGCCAAAATAAAACTTCGTGAAAAATTCATGGAACTATTACTTGGGAATACAGAATGGAAACAAATACTTGATGAGGGTATGACCTTCCAGTATTAAAAACTAGAAAGGCAAATACTTCTTTGTTTCTGATGACAATGTGAGTTACACATCGAAGAGTCTGAGAGAGAGAAAGAGAGAACTCATAGGGTTTTGCGGTCCTGGGGACTCCCCCTATGGAAGGTAAAATGTCATTGTCATAGCCTTTGTACTTCATACTTGAAATATTATTAACTGATTATATTTTGAAGTCCATGTAGGTTTAACTCCCAACGAGCAACAACGAAAAGAATTGAGATTGCAGTCTTGATTCCTAATAAGAAGAAATAGTTTGTTGAGGTGGTTCACCTTAGAGCGTTGTTCGAGATTGGGTACAACACGACCTACGTGGCACATGTGAGGCCATCACCGGAAGGTAACCAAATTAACTCAAAGGTCGTGGCATGTATGCTATTTATAGTTTTTAGTATCAGTTCAAATATAATGTACATGTACTTTTGCAGGCGATCATCTAGTGATGGAGATTGATAGGGAGTTGCTCATTTCCGAGTTGGATGAGATAGAGGGAGGCATAAAAAATTTAAACCAATCTCCATGGGGCAAAGGGAAAAAAGGAAGAGGGTTGCAAACAGAGATGCTACCCCAGCAATTGAGGTTCCTATTAGAGCCCCAACTGAGGCTACGGATGGTGATTCAAATGTGCCACTTTCTTATGAAGTCATGGATAATATTTCCAATGATAGGTTGGATTCCCTTTCTATTGAGGAGAAAAATACAGGGCCATCAAACTCTGTACATATCTCTATTATAAAGTCCTCTTCAAAGACAACTATCCATTTGAATCCAAATCTTCCAACTCCATAAAGTAGGGTCGTGCCTTCTCGTCTGTAGCCTCGTGTAACTCAAGTCAACACAAAATATCCATGGGACACTAATGCTAATACGGTACCCCTGATGAGGAGGTTATGGACCCTGAAGACCTCAAACATATCTTTGACGAAGATGTTGAGGATTTGGAGGGATTCACACTCAACTGCCTTCTTAGGGTAAGAAATTGTACAATATAACTCTGCAGGCTTATTTTATGTTCACTTAACTAACTTCTTATATTTTTCTTAGATTCCAATAAAGCTACCATAAGCTGGAGGATAAAATATGAAGAGCTCTTCAATATTCATAAGGCCACAAAATGGTCTCACAAAGCTCTGGTGGAAAGTGCCATGGTCTCATCTTTCGAAGTTGGGAAGGCATATGCGAAGGCCTTTGTGAAAGTTGTCAAACCCTAGGTGAAGGTTGCGTACCAAGATATAGATGGTATTTTCAAGTCCATAAATGAGGTTGAAAAAAATTTCAAGAAGGCTGTGAAATCCTTTAAGGTTTCTAAAGCTAAGTGCCTGGAGGCTGCGAGGCAGGCCAAAATTAGTGAACAGAGAGCCGACCAACTTGACACTGAGAGGCAAGCCTTAATCCAAAGCCATATCATGAATGTTAAGACGATGGTTAAAGATCATGCCACGACCTTTAAAAAGGTTACTTAAGATGCTGTGATCAGCTTCAAGACCTCCAAGGACTAGTTTATTGGGCAAAACAAGACGTATATACCAGACTATAAAGAAATTAGGCATAAGGTTTCCAAGAACTATCCAGAGCCCAAAGAGAACATTTATGCCTGGAGTTTCAGTGATTCTGAGCACACCCAGTGTGTTGAGGAGCTGCACGCTGAGGATGATCTGTCACGAAAGAAAAAGGAAGAGGCCGCGACTGCAGCTCTTAAGGCTGAGGAAACTGAGACACTCCTAGGGGACGATGATGGTGACGAGGACGGTAATACCCCGTATTTTTTTGCATTTGAAACTTAATTAATTTGGTGATTAATTGGGAAAGTACATTTTAGTTAAATTACACGTGTGACATAATTTATTGTGATTGAATAATAAATGTGATTATTAAATATTAATCGAGAGATAGATACTAATTAATATTATGAAATGAAATATATTGGGAGTCCCCACCTAAGAGTGATTGACTTAGTTAATCTGTTGATTGATAGACGAAGGAGGTAAAGGTCACCCGAGCAAGTTACCTCAAAGATTCTCCATAGTAGTGGCTCAAAGGACCTACCTTGAAGAATCTCCAATGGACCTAGTTCAAAGGATCCAACTCATAGATCAAAGTCACTTGAGTGGTGATAGTTTGTAATAGGAAATATAATGATTTGTTCATGTAATGTATCTTATGTTATATGTTGAGAGAGGTTGTTTGGTAACCAAAAGGGACCATTCCTGGTAGGGCATGGGAGAGCTAAAATGCTCTATTGAACAACCTCCTCTCAGGAATCTCGCAGGGACATGGTTTGGAGGATTGGGAGCAAGGCAACGTTGGGAATACAATTACCAATCCTCTTGGCACACTTGGGAAAAACTTCACTTAGTACATATAGTTGCTCGAGCTAACCGAGTTACCTTAACTTTTACTTATTCGAGGGAACCTCCTCGAGCTACCTATTAGCCGAGGAACCTTAAGGCATACGCCATCCCGCCTAACTGATGTGACCATACACCTAATAGAGTCACTTTATACTAACTCTCTGACGTCATAACGTCTAACATTTAGGGACTCGAAGTTACAACACTGAAGTGGGTTTATCCTTAGGACGACATATCTAGTTCACCAAACCTAATCCTTTAGCCATCCAAAGATAAGCCCCAAGTCTCCACGTCACGTCCCTCATTAATGCCCACCATGCTTCCAGCCAATAAAATAGTTTCCCGCCAAATTTTGAGATCCCATACATTTAATGCAATATCTTCTACATTATTGGCAAGTACTTGCGCATTTAGGGGGATCAATCATATTGAACATGGGCAAGATACTCGAGCAACATGGCCCTCATATAAGTAGACCAGTTAAACAGTTTAGCAAGAGAGAGCATTCGGAGCCTAGGATTGCTACCCAGCTTCCTCCATACATGAGAGCTACTGCGAGAACATTATTTCACACACCCATTTAATACCCGTGTCAGTGAGCATTGACTGTGATAGAAGTTCCTGCCATGCCTTACTGTGCCTAGAGTGCTTACTCTTTCTCCCTCCGACCAAGCTACCTGTTGGTCCCATCTATTTAGTATACTTGTTGTGTATTTATTGTGCCAACATATCATTCAATACAAGTCTGAATATTGAATCCCTTTGCCTCTTATACACTTGTGTTCACTTTCACCATTTAATACGGCACGGTGTTAATCATTATCTTGATAAGGGGTTACTTCTCACTTGATACTAACTGTATTCCAAGAACCCACATCTTACAATGTGAATAGTAAATTAATTGGGAAAATACGCTTTAGTTAAATTACACGTGTGATGTAGTTTAATGTGATTAAATAATAAGTGTGATTATTAAATATTAATCGAGAGATAGATACTAATTAATATTATGAAATGAAATTTACTTAGTGTGAATAGTAAATAGCAATGATTATTGATTTACGTCATAGCAAGTGATATGGGCGTATATAATTCTATCTCAATCGGGAGTCGCGAGTAGACTATAATGAGGTCGAGATAGGAATTAAATTTTTGGTGACTCAGATGATGATTTCGAATTAAGTAGAGAAACTTAATTTAATGAATTAAAAGATAACATGTGGAGAATGTTACTCACGATGATTTATAACATGAGAAAAATGTTAAATCGGATAGCGTACTGTATGGGCGGTACGGGGACTTAGGGATACGTATAGTCCATATATTACCTATGTCTAGTTAGATTGGGTTGTATATCTAGGTGGGATAAGTAGAGAATGTAAAGTGCGCACAATAGATGAGGGGTGAGGAAACTCAAGAGAGTGTGCGTGAACCTAACATGTGTAATCAATAACCGATTTTAAACTGTTATAAATGCTTGCTAAATATTTTCAAATTTTTTTGAGTACTGACTCTTGCTATAAAAATATTTTCCAAACCCTTTTAGGTGTCCAACCACAGGGACGCTAGACTTGATATTCTGATCTAGAGAGACGCAACTGCGTCATAGGTGAATGTTCGCACGACCTTGCTTAGACTCTTCTATTTATCATTCCTAGTGTAGGAATCTATCTCCAGTTGTCAGAATTCATTTTGGGCATGTTGCCCCAATTACATTTTATTCAGTTTAAACTTGTTGATGGTATTTGGATTGGTTTTAGCCGATGGTTTATTCAAAAAGGTGTGACACCCCGCCTAATTAAATACCGGGTGATTAGTCCTTTATTAAATTATCATCAAGGTGAACGGTTGGTTCATTCTTAGCATCACGGTCGCAAAGATAATATTTCCAAATAAACACCCTAATTAATTAAGCTAAGTGACAAAACCATTTTTAAGACATCAATTTCCAAATTCAATTTAAAAACATTACATAATTCATAAGTTACGAATCACCCAAAAACTAAACTGGAACAACCAATCCAAATAATTAAACATCCAACTAATTGATTCCAACATTAAAACTTAAAGGAGAACATCCTGACATGAATAAATCCCAAAGTATAAATACTGGAAATAAACTAATCGCAATATCTGATAAACAACTGAATAATGGAAAAGGGCAACACATGCCCAACTGAATAAATAGTGCTAGAAGTGGAATCAACAATGAGGTCGTCTAAGCAAGAGTCCTGCAAATCCCGCCTAAGCTGCAGTGCGTCCCATACGGAGGATCCTATGCAAGACGCCCCTGTGGCTGGGCACCTGTAATATATACATATATACACAAGAGAAAAGAGGAAATAGGAAACGGGTTAGGGCCCGATTGTAAAAACAGTTAAAAATTTCGTTTAGCAAGTATTTAAAATGCTACCGGCTAATGCAACCAACATATTAGTGCGGCACCCCCATGAGAAATTATCACCTATCTTCTAATTTGCACACCTATCGCACTAATCCTCTCAACAGATTAACTTATCTTATCTTAAGTTGCTCGTGAGGTTTCAAACCGATAAATTCAAATGTTTAAGAGGTTAATTTTGTTTAACAGCAAAGTTCTCATTTAAACCTTATTTAATAATAAAGTTTCTCAATAATATATCATACTTTTCAAACACTTATTCCCAAGTTGAAATAATTATTCATTTCTTACTTACCATAGACACAGTAGGTAGTTCCCAAATTCCAGATTTAAATATATATTAAATACTCATATAATATATATATTCTAACGACACCCCACATAATAATTATGGTGTGGGCATACTCTGCTATCCAGTCCCCGTATCACTCGTACTAAGGGAAATACAAGTTCGGAATCACTCTCGAACTGTATTAACACAAAAAAAACAATATTGAGGCAAAGCATAGTTCCAAGTCTCTAAGAGTTCAGCACATACCCTCACGTCTCTTAGGACTGTCTGATTATCAATTCGATAGCCTGTACCAAGGATTTCTATCTTCTAGGGTACGAGTAAATATCCCCCATAAAGGTCCCATCGAGATAAGACTGTCCCAGCGCGGTAACCTCAGGGATAGCAAGTAGGGCGGGCATGATTTTTACACATATATAGTATATGCAAAAACACAGTCATACAAATATGCTACTATTACCATATCAAATTTAGGTACACTCTCACGACCCTTAGTTATGATATTTATCCTTCTTACCCATTATTTAGTTATTACGTATAAAGGTTTATCTCTTATTCTTATTCATGGGATTATTTCAACTTACTATGTAACTCTCGTGGATTCCCATCTCTCCAAGTGTAATTTCAGTAGGTACTCATTTATATAACCACATAGCTTCCTTACGAGTTTGACCCTTTAACACATGTTCCCATTGTCTCTTATATGTAAAACACCCCCGTGAAATGTTAATCTCGTCTTACATTAATGGTTCCATATCTTTCTAAAGTCCTACTGGTCTTCTTTATGCCCCAAAATATTTTTAATAGTAATGGACAAAGATTGATATCCGCTTAAATTGAAGTTAATCATACAAAAGGAAAATATAAGTCTACTAGGAGGGGTTGATCGATCTAAGGAGGGTGTTCGATCGATCGAAGGACGTGGTTCGATCGATCGATCAAGCAGGTATGGCGAATCTGCAGAATTTCCAATTACGGGTTTCCTCTTCCAAAATCATCCAAATCCAAATTTTTAACTCCCAAACTCTCAGAAATTTATATCACAGGCATTATAAACCCAAATGAACAATATTCTATGTAAGGCATGCGAGTTTTTATCAAGTATCATGAATTAAAAGGGCCAAAATCTATATAAATCTCATGAACCCTAATAATTTCTTTAACTTAGTTCTTCTCATTCTTTTTCCAGAATTTCTACTTCTAACCCAATGTAAATTCGTGGTTCCACCTCTACATGTGAAGGGGATTTCCAGAATGATGTTTATATCTCTACCACATGCGATTTCTAACCTCCAACATAAGTTTTCTTTTATAAAAACTCATCCTAATCAACCCTAAACTAATATGAATGAAGCATTAACTAAATTAAGAAAGATAAATACTTTCCTGGGAATTTTTTTTTCTGGTTTGTGGATGAAATCAGTGTGGTTGTGATCCTTGTTGCGCGATCTAACGTTTGGCGGTGACGGCGGTGCCAACGGAGGAATTCTTGGCCTAGAACTCCTTGGTAAGCTTTCCCTTTCCTTCTACAATGACCCTCTTTTATTTCTGGTTGTGTTAACCCTAGAAAAGAACCCTAAGCATATGATATAACCTAGAATATTCGTAGGTTTCCAAGCCCAAAAATACAAAATGCCTAAAACGCCCTCCCAGGGTGTTAATTAAGCCTAAAAACGCCTCGAGACCCAAACTAAACTCCCGGGTACATTATTTTGACTATCTCGACCCTTCCGGACACATTAACGCACTCAAAATGACCATACGGGTGACTTATAATTTATTTACTTTTAATAGTCCAAATTTAATCCCGACACGACATAAGCGCGCCCCGATAAATTTCCAAAATTATCAAATCAGATTCTCATGATAATTTTTACTAATCTTAATTACACCACTTACTTTACCCATAAAGTAATTTATAACAAAAATAATTACTAACTCTTATCACTCTAGTAAGTATTTAAATGATTTTTTGGATTAATATTAATTTAATATTTCTAATTAAATTTAATAAATCCCCAAAATTAAAAGTCATAAAAATACGAAGTATTACTTACTTCCCCCCTAATAACGAAATTTTGTCCCGAAATTTGAAAAAATAATGTGTACCTAGTAAGAATAATTATGGGTACTTCTCACGCATGCCCGCCTCACGCTCCTAAGTGGATTCCTCCACATTATGATGCTCCCACTGGATCGAAACAAGTGGGAATACCTTCGACCTCAATCTACTTTCGCTATGGTCAAAGATAGCCTCTGGCCTCTCCCCGTAAGAGTTGTCGGGCTGTAAGTCAATCTCCTCAATCGCGATATGGGTATGGGCCATGTCATCCTGAAGGTATCGTCTCAACGACGAGATGTGAAATACATCGTGAATGCGATGTAAATGCTCTGGCAATCCCAATCTGTATGCTACCGGCCCAATCCTCTCGATAATGGGAAATGGTCCCACATACCTCGGGGCCAATTTTCCTTTCTTCCCGAACCTCATCACTCCTTTTATAGGAGATACACGTAGTAATACTTGGTCCCCCACATTAAACTCTTGGAAGAACCGTTTTGCATCGGCATAGCTTTTCTGCCAGTCTTGGGCTACCCGAATGCGACTCCTGATAATCTCAATCCTAGCGAAGGTTTCCTGAATCACCTCTGGTACGAGCAACTTGTTATCCCCCACCTCTAGCCAACAAGTTGGAGAATGAAAAGGCCTGCCATACAAAGCCTCAAATGGAGCCATGCCAATCGTGAACTGATAAGAGTTATTATAAGCGAACTCTACCAGTGTAAGATGCGGCTCCCAACCTTCTCCAAAATCAAGGACACACATGCGTAGCATATCCTCTAGCATCTGATTAGTACGCTCTGTTTATCCATCTGTCTGTGGGTGATAAGCTGAACTCAACCTCAACTCCGTACCCATGGCCTCCTGAAATCTCTCCCAGAAATGCGACACAAAAATCTTGTCTCTATCTAACACAATATTCAGGGGCACCCCATGTAATCTGATAATCTCAGCAATGAACAACTGAGCATACTGGCTTGTGGTATAGTCTGTCCACACCGGCAGAAAATGAGCCACCTTGGTCAAACGGTCCACAATCACCCAGATGGAGTCATGGCCCTGCTGTGATGTAGGCAACCCGGTAATAAAATCCATGGAAATACTCTCCCACTTCCACGCGGGTATTTCCAATGGCTGAAGCAACCCTGACGAATTCTGGTGGTCTGCCTTTACCTGCTGGCAGGTAGAACACTTAGACACGAACTCAGCAATGTCCTTTTTCATCCCACTCCACCAGTATTGCCGCCTCATATCCTGGTACATCTTATTTCCCCCTGGATGCACCGCAAATAGGGACCCGTGAGACTGGGTCATCATTGCATGACGTAAGTCCGCTCCTTTGGGAACCACCAATCTCCCATTAAACCTCAAACCTCCATTGAAACTAACAGAATAGGACTCAGCTCCCTCAGCTAAAAGTGGTACAATCTGCTCCTGGCAATATGGGTCTGCTGTCTGTGCCTGTATTACCCTCGTAACAATCTCGGGTGTCACTGTCATGACAGATATGAAGGAACGGGCTACTGTGTCCTGGTGAACCAACTCTTTCCACTTTGTTTTCCAGACGTCCGCTATATCTTCTACTGGTCTACGGCTCAATGCATTAGCAACTACGTTGGCCTTCCCCGGATGGTACTGTATGTCGAACTGATAGTCCTTCACAAACTCTAACCACCTGTGCTGACGCATATTCAGCTCTCGTTGAGTGAACAGGTACTGCAGTGACTTGTGGTTTATGAACAAACAAAATTTCTCCCCCAATAAGTAGTATCTCCATATCCTCAATGCAAAGACGACGGCTGCTAACTCTAGGTCGTGTGTGGGGTAATTCTTCTTGTACGGGTTAAGCTTGCGGGAGGCAAAAGCTATAGCCTTCTCCTCCTGTTGAAGTACTCCCCCAAGTCCCCCCAAAGAGGCGTCGGTGTAAACCAGATACTCCACGCCCGACTTAGGTAAAGCAAGGACCGGTGCTGAAGTAAGCTTGTCTTTCAGCTCGTCGAAAGCTAATTGACAAGCATCGTCCCAAACATATGGTACCCCCTTGCGAGTCAGGTTCGTCAATGGACCCATTATTTTGGAGAACCCCCAAATGAATCTCCTGTAGTATTCGGCTAATCCCAAGAAACTACGCACTTCCGTCGGTGTCGTGGACTGTCCCCACTCCCTCAGTGTTGACACTTTACTCGGGTCAACTGCTATTCCCTGTTCAGAAACAACATGCCCTAAGAACTTCACTTCCCGTAACAAGAACCCACACTTCTCGTACTTAGCATACAACTGATGCTCTCGTAGAGTCTGAAGAACCTGCCTTAAGTGCTCGGCATGCTCTTCCCCAGAGTGTGAATATATCAGGATTTCATCTATGAAGACGATGACAAACTGATCCAAGAATTCTCTGAACACTCGGTTCATTGAGTCCATGAATACGGTTGGAGCATTTGTGAGTCCAAATGGCATCACTCTGAACTCATAAGACCCATATCTCGTCAAGAAAGTAGTCTTTGAAACATCCTTCTCCCTAATACGTAGCTGATGGTACCCTGACCTCAGATCTATCTTCGAAAAGAAAGTTGCTCCCCTCAACTGGTCGAACAGATCATCGATTCAAGGCAACGGATACTTGTTCCATATTGTGACCTTATTCAACTCCTGGTAGTCCACACATAACCTCAGTGAACCATCTCTCTTTTTCACAAACAAAACTGGAGCGCCCCAAGGTGAGGTACTCCTGCGAATGAACCCTGGCCTAACAGATGCTCTATCTGATCTCGTAGCTCTCGCATCTCCACCGGAGCCATACGGTATGGTGCGCGTGCTATAGGTCAAGTATTCGGTAATAAATCTATGACAAAATCTATCTCTCGACTGGGGGGTAGGCCTGGTATCTCCTGAAATACATCAGAATACTCACGAACAACTGGGATCGAATCTAAGGGAATTACGACCTCCTTAGAGGTATCCTCCTCTATGTAATACAAATGAGCGGTCAAGCCTCCCTCTGGGCGGGGCATCGCCACTACAAAAATCTCTTGCCCCGAAATGGAAAAGACAATACTCGCCCCGAAACAATCTATCATGGCTCTATATGCTGCGAGCCAATCTATACTAATAATGACGTCGTGCTCATGCATATCTAAGACTAATATGTCTGCTGGTAATATCAAGCTACCAATCTCTACTCCCACACCCTGGCATATAAAGAAAATTAATGATCCATTTCCCAGTGGTGAGTCAACACATGTTACAGTGCTCTCTGTTGTAGCTAATAACCCTAAGGCCTTCACAAATTGAGTAGCTATAAAACAGTGTGTCGCCCCAATATCAAATAAAACCCGACCCATAGTTCCATGGATAGGAAACATTCCCTTAATCGCGGGTGGCGCCTGTGGAGCTGCTTCCTGGTGGATGTTATATACACGTCCGTACTGTAACTGCCCCTGCTGCACTGCAGCGGCTGGAATGGCTGGTAGGGTTGGTACCTGAGCTGTTGCTGGGAGGGCGGCTGGAAAAAGTGACCTCTGTGGCTCATTACGGGCACCCTGCTGCTGTGGGGCCCTATCACCCTCTGGACAATCCTGGCGCTTGAGGCCATTTTTACCACACCCGAAGCATCGGCCCCTAAAATTTCCTCCCCTCTGTCCCTGTTGATTACGACCCTGCTGGCCGTTACCACCCCGCCATTGGCCCTGCTGAAAACGCTGTTGGCCCTGATGACCCTGCTGATTAGGCTGGCCCTGCCTAAATCCCCCAAATCCCTACCTAGAATCACCTCATCGGAACCGCTTGGCAGGGTCCCCCTGATGGGAACTCTGCTCATGCTGATGAGTCTGCCCCTGAGATGTCGGTGCTCCACTAGCACCACTACCCCCTGTCCTTCCCTGCTGGCCGAACTCCCCTACTCGCTTACTTCCCTGCAGATGGAAGCGGTGATCCTGGCAGTGTATCAAAGCAGCATTGAGCACGTCTGTGTAGGTACTCAAAGAAAGATTTCCTATAAGGTGTTGACGGATCCTTCAAGCTAACCTGTCCACAAACAATAGTATCTTCTTACCCTCAGTGGGTGCCTCATCTGGAACTATAGTGAGAAGTCTTGTGAAATCCTCTTCATACTCAGCAACAGTAGAATTTCCGTGCTTCAGACTCAGTAACTTCCTCCTCATCTCAGTCTGCACGACGGATGGGAAGTATTTGCTGTCAAATCACGCCCAAAACAACTGAGTAATAATAACCTCCCTTTCCTCCAGAGTGGTAGTAGATTCCCACCAATGCAAAGCGGCCCCCACAAGCTTAAAGGAAGCCAACAGCTGTTTTTGCACGTCCGTGCACTCGTACATACGCAGATGCCTCTGGATATCTTTCTTCCATTGGCTGGCTACAATAATATCTCAACCACCTGCAAAATCTGGGGGATGCGCCTTCTGAAAGGCATAACTCGCTCCCATGTAGATGGAAGTTGTGTCGGTACTGGCGCCACTGCCTGAACTTGGGGTGGAGCCTGCTGTACTACCACTAGCGCGACATTTACCGTCTGAGCAACGATGGCGGCTACCTCTTTTGCGTTCATCATTCCCTGAGCCAAAGCTACTGGCTGCTCGGCTTGGGCACGCCTATCCTTTGTGGCACGTGTCGGAGGCATCTGAAACGTGAAGAAATT
Source organism: Sambucus nigra (assembly GCA_949130495.1). Classification (NCBI taxonomy): domain Eukaryota; kingdom Viridiplantae; phylum Streptophyta; class Magnoliopsida; order Dipsacales; family Adoxaceae; genus Sambucus; species Sambucus nigra. Next base: position 463,764,647 of record OX422222.1, on the reverse strand, counting down.
TATTAGTCTGCAGTTATCATCAATCTGAAATAGCTGAAGACGTAATCATAAAAGCAAGAATACAACAATCCTAAAATAGGGCTCTATAACAAGAACGCTAAGCTGAAAGTGAAATAAGCTGTACATATCCTAAGGACACTAGAACCTGATGCTCTGATACCACCTGTGACACCCCGCCTAATTAAATACCGGGTGATCAGTCCTTTATTAAATTATAATCAAGGTGAACGATTGGTTCATTTTTAGCATCACTGTCGCAAAGATAATATTTCCAATTAAACACCCTAATTAATTAAGCTAAGTGGCAAAACCATTTTTAAGACATCAATTTCCAAATTCAATTTAAAAACCAATATTTAAAAACTTTACATAATTCATAAGTTAAGAATCACCCAACAACTAAACTGGAACAACCAATCCAAATAATTAAACATCCAACTAACTGATTCCAACATTAAAACTTAAAGGAAAACATCTTGACATGAATAAATACCAAAGTATAAATACTGGAAATAAACTAATCGCAATATCTGATAAACAACTGAATAATGGAAAAGGGCGACACATGCCCAACTGAATACATAGTGCTAGAAGTGGAATCAATAATGAGGTCGTCTAAGCAAGAGTCCAGCAACTCCCACCTAAGCTGCAGCGCGTCCCATAAGGAGGATCCTATGCAAGACGCCCTTGTGGCTGGGCACCTGTAATATATACATATATACACAAGACAAAAGAGGAAATAGGAAATGGGTCAGAGCCCGATTGTAAAAACAGTTAAAAATTTAGTTTAGCAAGTATTTAAAATGCTACCCTCTAATGCAACCAACATATTAGTGCGGCACTCCCTTGAGAAATTCTCACCTCTCTTCTAATGTGCACACCTATCGCACTAATCTTCTCAACAGTTTAACTTATCTTATCTTAAATTTCTCGTGAGGTTTCAAACCGACAAATTCAAATGTTTAAGAGGTTAATTTTGTTTAATAGCAAAGTTCTCATTTAAACCTTATTTAATAATAAAGTTTCTCAGTAATATATCATACTTTTCAAACACTTATTCCCAAGTTGAAATAATTATTCATTTCTTACTTAACATAGACACAGTAGGTAGTTCCCAAATTCCAGATTTAAATATATATTAAATACTCATATAATATATATATTCTAACGGAACCCCAAATAATAATTATGGTGCGGGCATACTCTGCTATCCAGTCCCCGTATCACTCGTACTTAGGGAAATACAAATTCGGAATCACTCTCGAACTGTATTAACACAAAACACATACAATATTGAGGCGAAGCATAGTTCCAAGTCTCTAAGAGGTCAGTACATACCCTCACGTCTCTTAGGACTGTCTGACTATCGATTCGATAGCCTGTACCAAGGATTTCTATCTTCTAGGGTACGAGTCAATATCCCCCATAAAGGTCCCATCGAGATAAGACTGTCCCAGCGCGTAACCTCAGGGATAGCAAGTAGCGCGAGCATGATTTTTACACGTATATAGTATATGCATAAACACAGTCATATAAATATACTACTATTACCATATAAAATTTAGGTACACTCTTACGACCCTTAGTTATGATATTTATCCTTCTTACTCATTATTTAGTTATTACGTATAACTGTTTATCTCTTATTCTTATTCATGGGATTATTTCAACTTACTACGTAACGCTCCTGGATTCCCATCTCTCCAAGTGTAATTTCAGTAGGTACTCATTTATTTTACCACATAGCTTCCTTACGAGTTTCACCCTTTAACACATGTTCCCATTATCTCTTATATGTAAAACACCCCCGTGAAATGTTAATCTCGTCTTACATTAATGGTTCCATATCTTTCTAAAGTCCTACTGGTCTTCTTTATGCCCCAAAATATTTTTAATAGTAATGGACAAAGATTGCTATCCGCTTAAATTGAAGTTAATCATACAAAAGGAAAATATAAGTCTGCCAGGAGGGGTCGATCGATCTAAGGCGGGTGTTCGATCGATCGATCAAGCAGGTATGGCGAATTTGCAGAATTTCCAATTACGGGTTTCCTCTTCCAAAATCATCCAAATCCAAATTTTTGACTCCCAAACTCCCAGAAATTTATATCACAAGCATTATAAACCCAAATGAATAATATTCTACGTAAGGCATGCGAGTTTTCATCAAGTATCATGAATTAAAAGGGCCAAAATCTATATGAATCTTATGAACCCTAATAATTTCTTTAACTTAGTTCTTCTCATTCTTTTGCTAGAATTTCTACTTCTAATCCAATGTAAATTTGTGGTTCCACCTCTACATGTGAAGGGAATTTCCAGAATGATGTTTATCTCTCTACCACATACAATTTCTAACCTCCAACATAAGTTTTCTTTTATAAAAACTCATCCTAATCAACCCTAAACTAATATGAATGAAGCATTAACTAAATTAAGCAAGATAAATACTTTCCTGGGAATTTTTGTTTCTGATTTGTGGATGAAATCAGTGTGGTTGTGATCCTTGTTGCGCGATCTAACGTTTGGCGGTGACGGCGGTGCCAACGGAGGAATTCTTGGCCTAGCACTCCTTGGTAAGATTTTCCTTTCCTTCTACAATGGCCGTCTTTTATTTTTGGTTGTGTTAACCCTAGAAGACAACCCTAAGCATCTGATATAACCTAGAAAATTCGTAGGTTTCCAAGCCCAAAAATACAAAATGCCTAAAACGCCCTCCCAGGGTGTTAATTAAGCCTAAAAACGCCCCGAGACCCAAACTAAACCCCCGGGTACATTATTTTGACTATCTCGACCCTTCCGAACACATTGACGCACTCAAAATGACCATACGGATGACTTATAATTTATTTACTTTTAATAGTCCAAATTTAATCCCGACACGACACAAGCGGGTCCCGATAAATTTCCAAAATTATCAAATCAGATTCTCATGATAATTTTTACTAATCTTAATTACACCACTTACTTTACCCGTAAAGTAATTTATAACAAAAATAATTACTAACTCTCATCACGCTAGGAAGTATTTAAATGATTTTCCGGATTAATATTAATTTAATATTTCTAATTAAATTTAATAAATCCCCAAAATTAAAAGTCATAAAAACACGAGGTATTAAAAAAGGTTTATTTATCTTTATCATGTGATGGATTTGAATTTATGTGGGTGTATTGTGATAAGTAGATTTTTGCTTGCTGTCGTTATCTTCAAAAGTCAATCTCAAAATTCCCTTGAGTACCTACAAAACTTGTTTAAAATAACTCGTATTGCGATAAGTACGGGTATCAATCCAACTTTCAAGAGCGAAACAATTATTGTGAAAACTTGCAATTCAATTTTTTTCTAAAAGTATATATTTTTTAAATTTTTTTATTTAAAACAACTTCAAGGGAAAATTAACTCATAAATGCTAAAATTATGAAATGACTAAAGAACGAAAAATAATGTGCAACCGAGTGTGAATATGTGAGAATGTCAGGAGATAAAATTACACCGCATTATCAATTATTTTAATTTCTCAATTTATTAATTTGAAATATTTGGAGATAATATTAAATGGATAATCTAACTCTCGTTACAATTATAAATTTAATAACATCTTTTTCAGAAAACTAATTTAACAAATGTCACACGATGAAAAATTAAGAACTATACTGTGTTCAACAAAATTACCCGCTAGGATCAATTTAACAAAAACAGTATGAATTCTCAATTTTCAACACAGAATTAATATTTAGATTTAAGAAAACCTATCTCTAGTTCGATCACCAAATTCAAACATTAATTTGTACAATTAATTTACTAACTCTCATTACATAAAGTAATTGGTGACAATCAAAAATTATTTTTCCTAGAAATATAGCATTAATGAAATCAATTAATTAAATTAATATCCTACGCAGTGCATCCTACCCCTTGAACAGGGTGACTAGCCAATCATAATGAAATAATTAATCATAGTCATAAATATGGAACAACAAATTAAAGAGTAGAGCAAGAAATACAATACACAAAAATCTCCCTTTGAATTGATTCCTTAAATCGTGTTCATGCACGTGTGTCCCAATGCTTTCACAAATCCAGCACTTGATTACATAAAAAAAAAAACTAAACCTAAAAATTATTCTAATGCTAAACTTAGTTTTTTGTATTTTTTTGGATTTTTTTATGAACCTACTATATACATAATATACACAGTGTTTCTCTTTTTTCTGTCTCTCTGTGCGTCTGTGTTTTTTGATGTAAGAGTCCCCTTTTATGAGTTGCCTTACCTTCTTTTTATTAGCCACGACTTGGTTTTATTGATGAGATATTCTTGGGATTTTTTTAAACCAAGTCAAAGAAGAAAAAAATGGGATGGATATCGCACTTGGGTTTTAGCAGGTGTTAGATTTGGATCTAACAAAAATGCTATTGGAACATATTTTTTTACCGAAAGTGAAGATACCGAATTAGGTGGAGGATTTCTATTGGTTAGTTTGTGGGGTCCACGCCAGTGGGATAATAAAATCGATCAATACCACGCTGCCATGTGTGTTTTCAATCAAAATTTATGTCAAAAAAACAGGTCCAATAGAAGTACTCTGGATCTAAAGGAGTGTCCTAATTTGTAGGAATGGCAGGTATGGAGATGGGTTAGAGTGAAACGGGTCAAGGTCGGAGGTTTAAATCGGGTTTGGGTTTGTTGGGTTCGGATTTGAGCTCGGGTATGGGGCAGCAAGGGGTCGTCGAGTTTGGTCGGCGCCGACGATTTGGGTTGGTGATGACGGTTTTGGGTAAGGGCTGCCCTTGTTCGGACATGGGTTTCGACTTTCGGGTTAGTCAATGGGTTGAGGAGATGCCGGGTTCGTCGGATTGGCAAATGGTTTTGGCCGAGTTTTGAGTGATGGGTATGTGGAGGTGTGGTTGGGATTTTATCGTTAATGGGTCTTTGAAGTTTGTTAATGGAGTTGTGTGGTTATGGAGTTTTGGTGAGAGGAGAGAGAAAGAGGTTTGAAGATGAAGATGATGGAGGGATGTGTATGTGTGGTAGGGTGTAAGGGTTAAGGTGAGGGTGTGTGTGAGTTGTTTGAGTGTGAGTGAGCGTATGGGAAAATGTGTGTAAGTGATTGTGTTGTGTGTGTTTAATTTGGACCCTTAAATAAAATAACACTACCTAAAAAATAAAACTAGACTAAAATAAAAAAATTAAAATCTAAAAATAAAATTCTAATCTATTACTGAGAGACTTAAAAATTAAAAAATTAAAAAAAAAACTCTATAAAAACTAAAAAAAATAAAAATCCGAACTAAATAAATTAAAACTAAAAACTAAGGAAAAATAAAATAAATTCCTAAAAACTAATCCTAAGAAAAATAATAAAATAAAGATAAAGATAAAAAACTAATAATAATCAAAATCAGAATAAAAAATATAAGAATAGAAAATAAATCCTAGAAAATTCTAAATAAATCTAAAATAAATCCTAAAAATAAAATGACTCAAAATAAAAATCTAGAAAAATAATAAAGGTACAAACTCAACACACATCGGGCTCGGGCTATGGACTGGGCTCGATCTGGGCTAGGTTAGGGTTATGGGACTAGTTTGGGGCATCGAAACTCATCTGGACAAGCTCAATGGGACTTCTGACTTCGCAGTCTGTTTGATTTCTTCGATGCATAATTTTGATCGCTATTGTGTCGCAATTATACTAATTTAGCATTATTTGATGTTGCGACTGCTGATTGACCTGAAAAATGATAAAATACGACATAAGGCCAATTTTAGTAAGAACGAGTGACTAAAATACATCTATTCGGGGTATAAAATAGAAACTTTTGGGTGCTTATCATATTGATTATTTTAGAAGGGTCAAATTAGTCAAAATAGTATACCTGGGGATGTCAATTGAGTTAGACCAAATCGACACCTAGTGAGGACATTTTGGTCATTCGGAAAATAGAGGTTAAAGGACCTACGAAATTTAGATTCCTATATCTAATTATTAGAAATTAGGGTTAGGGTTAATAGCACAAAAATCTTAGGGAGGCCATTAAAGAGAAGAGAGAAACCATTCCCAAAAGCTTAAGGAGGATTCTTGAAGAATTGAAAGCTGTTCTTGCATTTTAAGCATCTAAGGAGGGAGGATTTGAAGACGAGCACATCAAATCATCATCTTCACCACAAAATCAGACCCCATCCTTAAAGGGAAGTGTTTATATACAGTGTTTTGAAGTTATAATACCCATGTGTAGGGTTATAATGTTTAGATCTGGTTGAATCAAATGTTCTTGGAAGATAAGATTGAAATTTTATGCATGATTGGGTAGGACTTGCATGTAGCATGATTTACTATATGTAGAGGATTAATAATAAGAGGAGACATGATCATTAACACGAATTAAATCTGGGTTTCTAAATGAATGCATTAGAAGAACATGAAAACCTAAGGTTTTTGGTAATTAGATGATTTAATCTTTTCTTGATCATGAATCATAATGTATTGATGCTAGAATTACATTAGAAATCTTCCTAAGATATGTAGGAAAGGTTTGGTATGGTTGGTTTTGATTTTGGTTAAGAATTATGTAGGACACATATGTGAAAATGGTGAAAAAATGCACTTGTGTGAGGAAGAAGACGAAGTGCAGACAATCGGACCGATTCGGTCCATATTATAACGGTTTGGTTTGGTGTAGACAGAACGGCGGACCAGTTTGGTCCAAACTATAGCGGTTCGATTCGGTTAGATTCGGTTCGATTTCCTAAAAATGTGAAATTTCTTTTTAAAGCCTAGGACTCTTAAATCGTTGTCGCGGAAACCTTTAGGACCTTGTTAAGATAATAATGGGAGACTTATTATATTTTAGTAGGCTTATGATAATGGGTATGTTTTAGTCTTATTGATAGGATTAAGACGATTATGAATTGGGTTAAACTGTATCGCAATCAATCCGAGAGACGGATAAAGAATTTCAAGAATTTTGAATGAACCGATGTGTAGACTAGTAGGGTAAGATAGACCTAACTACTGAAATTAAATAAAGGGATAACTAGGACCGTTAGAGTTGTGTGAATACTCGAATGAATACAATATTGCAATAAATCGTAAAGTAATAAGTACTATGAGTATGCGAGAGAAAGATACTACGTACTGGATATGAATAATTGGGTTGTGTGTATACCTATTGATTTGTAAGGATACTTTGGTTGTGTGAATACCTATTGTATACTGGTTGATAGGTGAATATACCGTTACTTGCTATCTCAGGAGTTAGGTAGTGATAGGGGTCATTCTACCTTGGTGATTCCAGCGAGGTTTGGATAAGTACCCCAGGGCATGGAACTTTAGGCGGATTACTATTTTGACTGATAATGTTGATACCGGCAGGTCATTTGGGTACGTTGGGTATGTGTACAACCCTAAAGACAGGGAAACCTATTCGCTCCCTTAGTATGATGATTGTTTGAGGATCTAGGGTGTTCACCGAACCATATGTCCTTGATGTACGAGATGTATGGGGACTCCTTGATGTAGAAGATGTACGGGGATATGATAGAAAATTTTGCATACATCACGGTTGTCGTTCCGTGGGATGCCTTTATATATATATATATATAGGAAGTGGTACATATATATATATATCGATGGGAAATTCCTAATTGTGTGATATAGTTTATAGTAGATAGTGTATATCTAAGAGAGAAATTTAATCGGTGAAACTTAATTATAAAGTTTGAAAGAGAATAACTTTAAGGATATGAGAAAAGTAGCGGACCAAAAACAGTTACCAAAACAAACTGCTGAAAAGTTTAAAAAATTTCAAAACTGACGCAGCTCGTTTGAACGACTATGTTTGAACGAGATACTAATGATATTTTATGCAATTAACAAAGGAAGTCGTTAGAATTTTTGTTAGAGCATATTCGTTTGAACGACATTTCTAACAAAACTTCATAACATTTTGGCAATTTGTTCGTTAGAAATATTGTTCAAACGTGGTCGTTCAAACCAGGTCGTTCGAACGACCTGGGCTGATTTCGAACGAAAATTCTAATTTTTAAATAAATTGAAAAAACTAGCCTAATCATTTTAATTTGATTAAATATTATCTCAAATACATAAAAACATATTCGGGTCATATACCTTTTGGGAAAAGAGTTTGTGAAAGCGATTGATGATGCATGAAAGACGAGGTGCCCAAACTCTTCATGGATGATGGATGTATAACTTGATATAACCAAAAAATGTTTTGTCCAATGGAATATAGCCAATACTACAAATGACCCGATTGCAAATTTGTCCTTACAAATCTCCCCCTTTGGCTATTTTGGGACAAAACATAAAATAAAAAAATAAAAAAGAAGACACTGAATTTGCTAAGCCAGTCGTCAAGACGATCCTAAAGCCCGTCCCCAAAACCCCAAAAAAATGGACAGACTCGACTGACTACTAAACTGCATTGAAGTAGGCATTATATTTGTAAATGAAGGCCGACACACTTGAAATAACAAGGACATAAAACGCATGGGGAAATAGAGATATTAAATCACAAATTGTAAACATGCAAATCATAAATAATTATGTTAAACTCCCCCTAACATTACTCTCCCCCTTTTTGTGCAGAAAAGACAAAGGGATAGAACCAAACCTGCATGGTTGATGAATATTTCAAGAGTAATAAGAGATAATGAAGAAACATAATATCCACAACATGAATGAAAACTGAAAAGGAAAACTTAAAAAAAGTATCCAAATATCCATCATAGATAACAAAATAGGAATGCAAGACTGAATCATTAAGATTAAAACCAAATATCCAAGATAAATGTAACAATATCCAACCATAGAAAGCAACTACAAGGAGTAAAAGCTGGTACAAGTGAGATAAATAAATAATACAGATAATAAACTCTCTCTCTCACAAGTACAAAATCTGAAAATAACTAAACAAAATGAATATCACGGAGCCGGAGCGTTGTGTGAAGATCATGAAAACGCCCCGGGGTGTGATTTTAAACACAATTAAAAATATTTAATTTCCTGTTGTATGCGGAAGCGTTGAATGATGATGGTTCAACTTTAAAACAACAAATTTTAATTTCTCAAACAAATTAAAATTACACCAAGTGAAGTAAAATTAATCAATTAATATATTCCACTGTTCTAAAAAACCCGCCTAGGCACGCTTAGGCTTAAGGCTTGGGAGAAACGCCTCGCCTTATGCTTTTCACGCCTTATTCTTGGTAAAACCCTTAAGGCGCACTTTTTTCTAAAAACATCAATGATTTAGTGAAACGATGTCGCCTTTTAAAGAATTTGTTTACAAACCGGACCATTATCTCATCCAAAATAATCAAATAGTATTTTAATTTGCATATATTTAGACATATTTTTATGATCTGTGAAATTTTTGTATTTTAATAGCCTTGTTATGGTTAAAAACTATTAAAATATATTAAGAAGGCCTAAACGCCTTTTTACGCCTAGTCCCGCCTAGGCTTCTAAGGCTTAAGGCTTGGCCTCCACGCCTCAATCACGCCCCGCGTTTTTTAGAATTATGATATATTCACTTAAACCAATTAATTAATCCAAGTCCTAGAATTTTCCTAACTCATATTTTTCATTTAAACGAAGTTAGGCGAAACCAAATTTTAGCAAATGACTTGAATTAAACAAACTTTACCCAATATTTAATTTAGCACCAAATTAAATGAGTGTGATAATTTAAACCAAATTTTATCTTGAATTATCCTAAGCATGCGTTCTAAATTATTTAAGCAATATAAAATAAACCAATCACACTACGCCGCGATGTACGAGGAAAAACCCAAGACGGGAAAAAACCTCGGACGGCCCTAGCCACAAATCCACTAGATACGGAATTACAAGTACAAGACAGATAGACTTACAATGACCGACTCGATCCCTCTCAAGCCTCGACGCTTCTTCTTGTAGACACCTCTTCCTAGCGAATAACCTTGGAATACCACCGCGGTCTCGGAATCCACCGATAGGGCTTTCTATGGTCACCGTCACCCGAGCAAGGAGCCTTTCTCCAAGTGGGTAGAATCGCAACAAAACGTCTTCTTCTTTGATGGATGTAGAAGCAAACCAAAACTTCTCTTTGAAACAGAAGAGATAAACCGGTGCCAAACTCCAAGCAATTGATATGTATATATGTGAACTTGGATAAACAATATGGGTGTAAAACTAGAGTGATAACATATTTTCTTTTGAAAAATAGCACTCAAAACATGAACATTTTCCTTAAAACAATTTGCTCTCAAACTCTCTCTAAGAGATGAAAATGGTATGGAAAAGTTAGTTTGGAAAATGTCCTTCCCGCACAAGATAAAGTCTGAAAAAGTTGGTTAAAAACTAAGTGGGGAAGTGGGTGCAAAACTGCCAAAAAACTGTTCCCGCCTGACATCTCGTTCGAACGACATTTCGTTCGAACGAAATCTCGTTCGAACGAGTCTTCTAACGACGCTCCAGTATGGACTCGTTAGAAGCTCGTTGGAAATATCGTTAGAACGAACAATCTCGTTCGAACGACATTTCGAACGACGGACCAGTATAGCTTGGTGGGAACTCGTTGGCAAACTCGTTCGAACGACATCTGGTTCGAACGAAAAAACTCGTTCGAACGACATATCTAACGAACGACCAGAAAGTTTAAAAAATTCATTTTTAGCCCAGAAAACTTTATAAACATTTATTTAAAGTTTTAATTAATTCTTTCTTAAAACAAAACGCAGTTTTAATAAAACCTAACACCCAATAAACTTATTCCAAGCTCCTATATATATATATAATTGCATTCATATTTTGGGAGCATGGAACCATAGTTGATGACGTAGAAACGAGGCACGCAAATCGGCACATTTGATGAAGCTTTATACTCTTTTCCGCTACGTCTTCAACAAACACTTCATAGGCTTGAGAATATTACAATGACATACTATCCTATGGATAAATGTTTTTGTCCGGAATTGAGACAACACTATACATGGACTCAATTGGAAATTTGTGTCCTTACAAATCTCCCCCCTTTGGCTATTCCGGGACAAAAACCAAAACAAAAATCCTAAAGGACCATCAAGCTCACTAGACTCAAAACATAACCCGCCCAAACTTGACTCAACCCAAGGATCAAACGCTTTGCCTTTTAAAGATGCCACTTTAGTAGAATACCTGCACACTTAAGCAAACTATCAAACGCATAGGGAATATCAAAATATTAAATGCAGTTAATGAAATTACTCCCCCTAAGTTAATTCTCCCCTTTATCAAACACATGACCTACTTAGAAAGACGTCTCCCCCTAAGATAAATCTCCCCTAAACTAAGATACGATAATAATAGGATTAGATACCATTTCTCCCCCTATCATTTCTCCCCCTTTTTGTTCAGGAATAGGCAAAGGATAAAGAACTAATAAACACGTGGAAGCTTAAAGTGTTAAGACATGAAAGCATATGGGCAATAAAAGCAAGGCAAAGACAAACAAATATTATATATATATATATATATATATATATATATATATATATATATATACTATAAATATATCAATAGAGTACTTGCATATATATATAGATATAAACACACACATGACACACACAAAATATAATAGGAGTATTTCACACTCGTATGGCAAAAATGTGTCATATGGAAATGGAAGTGTAGGGGTGTGAACTAGCAACAATTAAATTTAGACCCAAACACTTAATAAACATTCACAGAGTTCTCATTTGATTGCAAACTTTATCACATTTAAATATAACCTCATGTGACAATATGAAGATTGAACTCAATGAACAAACATACACAATGCATACAAGCCTAGCATGATGATGATTCTACAAACCAAATTGAGTCATGACATTAAAGACAACTAGGATAAATGGACATTGTGCAAACCGTTGATATACCATCAAATTCTCCCTCAATAAGCATATATATTCTTTTGCTTTTGAATGAATATATCAAACAAACATAGGCCTTGGCAATTGTTTTCTTTTTAATGCCAAATATTCTGTTTTTAGGCTTTTGGATCACGTATTTCTTTTAGATCCAATAAACGGTGGCTTACTATCGCAAAGGATTTAATTCATCCTTTCGGAGCCCTTCCCCGTGCACATTTAGATATATAATTTTTTATCTCACAAAGCTCACGTGCAACGGATTGTGACATGCACTAGTCCTCCTAGGTCATAGATATGTAGATGACTAGATTGGTAGGAGAACACCTCAAAAAGCTCAAATATAACATGTGACATTAAGATTTCAAAAGATCTCGTGCATGTGTGAAAAGAGGCATATAAAAATAGAATCCATTTAAACAATACAAAATCCAACTGCTCCATATAAAACATGGTAAAGAACATTTTAAGGATTGAAAATCTAAACCAAAAGTTCTAGCCACGTGGGAGCGTAAAAGATGGGATTCAAACACAAATATATGCCACATAAAGTGTGTCAAACTAAAATACAAACAAAATAAAAGCTTTTTGAGTTTTTGACATTTTTAACCAAAAATAAAGATATATACTCAAAAGAATAAACAAAAATCATTTGTATTTTTCATTAAGATTAAATGAAATAAATAAAACACAAATGATAAACAAAAATCTTTTTATATTTTTCAATTAATTCAAACACAAAATATGATACAAAAAGATAAACAAGTCATAATTTCTAGCATGTGATATGAAATAAGGCAATGACTAGAAAATGACTAAACATGCATACATCTATCAATGATATATAATATGAAGCACAAAAATATAGAGTATGCATAAAACACTAACACATTCAACCTTTAAATTTAGAAAGGGAGGTTTCATGTGATAGTAAATGAGAATCAACAAATCTTGTATCTAGCGCATTTAATAATGATTTCCTAACCCATATAGATTTATATTTAACATGATGGGAATTAGGAAATAATAAAATGCTAGATACAGATTTCCTTGGACTTCTTTTAAGATCAAAACAAAATGACCTAAGGTGACCTTTCCTACCACAATGCAAGCATGTGTAAACAAGAGGAATGTTACCTAAGGTGTGACCCTTTTTAAAGACCTTGGACAAAGTTGACCCTCTAAAACAAACAATGGTTTTAGCTTTAGCAATGGAATAATTTGAGCATGATGTGCTAGAACCATTAGAACTACTACTAGAGTCTTGAAAATCATTTTTCATTTTTAAAATTTCGGACTCAAGTGATAAATTAGACTCCTCAAAATTATGGGACTCCTTCTTTAAATTTTCAATAATTTCTAGAAGGTTAACACGCTCTCCCGCAATATGAGCAAACTTGTCCCTAAGAGTCTTTTCACGATTTTCACTCTCTTTCTTGGACTTTTCTAAAATATCAAACTTTGAATGTAAGTCCATGAGCTTTTCACGAAAAATATCTTTTTGAGATAAGGAGATTTGCAAAGACTCAATGTGAGCTTTAAAACAAGAATTTTCATTTTCAAGAAATTTAATTCTTTTTACAAATCTCAAATTTAATTCCTTTAAATTTTCGTTACATTTGTTAAGCCCATTTAATTCCTCTCGAAAATCAAAAATTTTATTTTCATTAAAATTGGAAAATTTTTCATTAAGACGTCCAATTGAGAAGAAAAAAATATGAGAGTGATAAAAAAATTGAACCACCTAAAAAGGTAAGGAAATTCAAAAAGCCGAAAAACTGATCTTTAACGAGATAACTTAGCGCTCCGACTCTGATACCAATTTGAAAGTGCGAAGCTTTTCTGAATCAATGCTTTGATACCAATTTGAAAACGCCCTGGAGTGTGATTTTAAACACAATTAAAAATATTTAATTTCCTTTTGTATGCGGAAGCGTTGAATGATGATGGTTCAACTTTAAAACAACAAATTTTAATTTCTCAAATAAATTAAAATTACACCAAGTGAAGTAAAATTAATCAATTAATATGTTCACTTAAACCAATTAATTAATCCAAGTCCAAGAATTTGCCTAAGTCATATTTTTCATTTAAACGAAGTTAGGCGAAACCAAATTTTAGCAAATGACTTGAATTAAACAAACTTTACCCAATATTTAATTTAGCACCAAATTAAATGAGTGTGATAATTTAAACCAAATTTTATCTTGAATTATCCTAAGCATGCGTTCTAAATTATTTAAGCAAGATAAAATAAACCAATCACACTACGCCGCGATGTACGAGGAAAAACCCAAGACGGGAAAAAACCTCGGACGACCCTAGCCACAAATCCACTAGATACGGAATTACAAGTACAAGACTGATAGACTTACAACGACCGACTTGATCCCTCTCAAGCCTCGACGCTTCTTCTTGTAGACACCTCTTCCTAGCGAATAACCTTGGAATACCACCGCGGTCTCGGAATCCACCGATAGGGCTTTCTATGGTCACCGTCACCCGAGCAAGGAGCCTTTCTCCAAGTGGGTAGAATCGCAACAAAACGTCTTCTTCTTTGATGGATGTAGAAGCAAACCAAAACTTCTCTTTGAAACAGAAGAGATAAACCGGTGCCAAACTCCAAGCAATTGATATGTATATATGTGAACTTGGATAAACAATATGGGTGTAAAACTAGAGTGATAACATATTTTCTTTTGAAAAATAGCACTCAAAACATGAACATTTTCCTTAAAATAATTTGCTCTCAAACTCTCTCTAAGAGATGAAAATGGTATGGAAAAGTTAGTTTGGAAAATGTCCTTCCCGCACAAGATAAAGTCTGAAAAAGTTGGTTAAAAACTAAGTGGGGAAGTGGGTGCAAAACTGCCAAAAAACTGTTCCCGCCTGGCATCTCGTTCGAACGACATTTCGTTCAAATGAAATCTCGTTCGAACGAGTCTTCTAACGACGCTCCAGTATGGACTCGTTAGAAGCTCATTGGAAATCTCGTTAGAACGAACAATCTCGTTCGAACGACATTTCGAACGACGGACCAGTATAGCTTGGTGGGAGCTCGTTGGCAAACTCGTTCGAACGACATCTGGTTCGAACGAAAAAACTCGTTCGAACGACATATCTAACGAATGACCAGAAAGTTTGAAAAATTCATTTTTAGCCCAGAAAACTTTATAAACATTTATTTAAAGTTTTAATTAATTCTTTCTTAAAACAAAACGCAGTTTTTATAAAACCTAACACCCAATAAACTTGTTCCAAGCTCCTATATATATATAATTGCATTCATACCTTGGGAGAATGGAACCATAGTTGATGACGTAGAAACGAGGCACGCAAACCGGCACATTTGATGAAGCTTTATACTCTTTACCGCTACGTCTTCAACAAACACTTCATAGGCTTGAGAATATTACAATGACATACTATCCTATGAATAAATGTTTTTGTCCGAAATTGAGCCAACACTATACATGGACTCAATTGGAAATTTGTGTCCTTACAGATCATTTGGAAAGGATGCGGTACCAGAGGAGCCCACACCACGACGCATATTTATGCGGTGAATCTCCTCAAGATGCTCGATAAGGATGGAGTCCCGATGAGCCTGGGCCTTATCTCGACATGCTTGGGCCTCATCTCTACGTGCCTGAGCCTCACGATCTTGTTGTATGGTAAACAAAAGCTCCTGTAAAAGTGCCCTATCCTGGCGCCTATCTTCCAAAATTTGTTCCACCTGTGTACAGATTTTGGGGATGATAGGACCCCCAATTTTTAGACTTTACCAAAAGTAATTTCCTTTAAAGACGCGAAAGCGAGATGGTTCAAATAAACAATAACATAAACCAAATTTTAATTTCTTTCAAATTAAAATTAAACACAACTTAAAGTGACATTAAATTAATCAACAAATACATTTTCACTTAAACATATTAACTCAACCCAAGTCCTAGAAAATTTCCTAACAATAAATATTCAATTTGTAATATTAGGCCAAACCAAATTTTATCTAATAAAATTAATGACTTGAACTAAATTAATTAAACATTACCCAAATTAATTTTAGCAACAACTTAATCATGAGTAGTCATTTAAACAAATCTTATCTTTTTACTTAAGCATGCCTTCTAGGTGATTTTGCAAAAGATAAAATAAACAAATAACCACTACGCCGCGATGTACGAGAAAAAATCCACAACGGGAAAAAACCTCGGATGGCCCTAGCCTTAAGTCCACTAAGTATGGTATTTTTACAAGTACAAGACAAATGACTTACTCAACTCGACTCGAATTCCTTCAAGACCCTGATGCGTCTTCTTGTACCAACCTCCGCTTAGTTTAAAATCCCGGACTCCACCGGAACCTTGGAATTCACCAATGAGGCTTTAGGAACAACCGTCAACCACCCATGGTGCCTTTCACCATGTGAGAATGCCGCAGAAAAATAACGAGACTTCTTTTTTGAGGGATGCATAAGTAACCCCAAACGAACTCTTCAACTTGGTAGAGTAAACCCGGTACCAAACACTCCAAGAAAGATATTTATATGGAAACTTAGAATAAACAAACTATGGGTGAACACAAAAGTGTTTAAGGATTTTTTCTTGAAGAATAAACACTCAAAACATGAATCTTTTCATTTGAAAATGAACTCTCTAAAACTCTCTCTCTAGGAGATGACGGAATATGAAAAGGTTGGTTTGAAAAGGGTTGTTCCTGTACATATTAAATCTGTCAAAAGTTAGTGGGGAAAAAGTAGTGGGATAGAGGTGAAAAACGGCTAAAAAACCGCCAAGTAATTTTCCCGCCGAAAATCTCGTTCGAACGATATTTTCGTTCGAACGACACTTCTAACAAAGTTCCAGTGGCCTATTGGGAAAACTCGTTGGCAAACTCGTTCAAATGACATTCTCGTTTGAACGAAAAACTCGTTCGAACGACAATTTCAAACGAACTTCCAGAAAGCTTAAAATTCAATTTTTAGCCTAGAAACTTTATTTTAAAGTTTTAAAGAAACCTTATGAAAATAAACCATAGTTTAAAATATAATAACACCCAATAAAATTTGTTCCGATCTCCTATATAAATACGTAATGCATTCATACCTTAGGAGTAAACGGAGCAAATTTTGTTGACGTAGAAACGAGGCACAATAAACTCGGCATTTGATAAAACTTTATAATCTTGGCCGCTACGTCTTCAACTATCACGTCATAGGCTTGGATGGATACACATGAACACTATCCTATGACTCAAATGTTTTTGTCCGAAATTGAGCCAACACTACATTGAGACTCAATTGGAAATTTGAGTCCGTACAAATCTCCCCCTTTGGCTATTCCGGAACAAAAACCAAAACAAAATCCTAAAGGGTCGTCAAGCTCACTAGACTAAAAACATCCCACCCAAAATAAAGAGTACAATGCTTGACTCAAATACTACTTTAGAATTAAACGCTTTGCCACTATAAATAGATGTCGCTTTACAATACCTGCACACTTAAGAAACACATTAAATTCATAGGGAATATTAAAATATTAAATGCAATTTAAATAAAGAGTCCCCCTTAATTAATTCTCCCCCTTTATCAAATAATCTACTTAGAAAGACGTCTCCTGCTAAGTTAAATCTTCCAAACTAAGATATGATTACAATAGGATTAGATACCATTTCTCCCCCTATCATTCTCCCCCTTTTTTTTCCAGGAATAGACAACGGTGATAGAATTAATAAAACAAAAGTGCATACAAAGCATAGAACATTAAAGCATATAGGCAACAAAAGTATAACTAATCCATGCAAATAATAAAGGATACCGACTAAGATGTAAGAAAATGATACCAATATGATACATAAAGTATAAAGCATGTGATATAAACAAAGAATACAACAAGATAGATACCAATCATGAAGTAGAAGCATAGATGGACTAGAAGGCAAGGCAAAGACAAATAGAATACCTCGAATATGAGTACATAATAAATATCATTAAAGCACACACACATATACTAAGTATAAATACCACGCATGACACAAAATACAATAAGCTTTTCACGCTCGTATGGCAAAAATGTGTCATATGGAAACGGAAGTGTTGGGGTGTGAACTATTAACAATTAAATTTAGACCCAATCATTTAAAATATGTTCACGGAGTTCTCAATTAATTTCAAACTTCATCACATTTGAATATAACCTCATGTGATAATATAGATTGAACTCAATGAACAAACATACACAATGCATACAAGCCTAGAATTTTGATGATTCTACAAACCAATAGAGTCATGATATTGAAAGCGCAACTAGGATAAACGGACATTGTGTAAACCGTTGATATACCATCCAAACTCCCTCAATTTAAGCATATCGAGTTTAATCTTTTGAATGAATAAATCAACTAAACAAAATAGGCCTTGATAAATATTTTCTTTTAATGCCATTAATCTTTTAGTTCTTTGGAGCACGTATTTCTTTTAGGTCCAATCCAAATGGTGGCTTACTCGCAAAGGATGATATTTCTTTCGTAGCCCTTCCCCGTGCACATTTATATATATTATTTTTATATCACACAAAGGTCACGTGCAACGGATTTTGACATGCACTAGTCCTCCTAGGTCATATTACGTAGATGACTAGATTGGTAGGAGAACACCTCACAAAGCTCAAATATAACAGGTGAAGTTAAGGTTCAAAAAGCTCGTGCTTGTGTGTAAAGGCATATAAAAGAGAATTCATTAAGAAAGTCAAACTTAAACTACTCCATGTAAGAATGATAAAGAACATTTTAAGGATTAAAATTCTAACCAAAAGATCTAGTCACATGGAAGCTAAATGAGGATTCAAACAGAAACATATGCCACAAAATGTGTGTAAAACCAAAATACACACAAAAATAAAATCATTTTGAGTTTTTCAAAGTTTTTCACCAACCACAAAAAAATTAACTCAATGGATAAACAAAAATTAATTTGTATTTTAAATTTAATGAAAATTAAAATGAAAGAATAAAATACAAAAGATAAAAAAAAATCATAATTCTAGCATGTGATTGATTATGAATCATAGACTCGAAAGATTATAAACAAAACATACAACTAGCAAAAGATATATCATTAAGCACACAAGCTAGAGTATGTAAGACATGCAAGCAATTGCTCATAAGATATGGCAAGAGAAGAGTCATGTGCAAGCATGAGAGAACCATCAAACGTAGGAAATATTGAAGGAGGCATATATTCCATTTTAAACAAAACTGCCCAAAAAGGACCTAAACGCAATAACTTAGCGCTCCCTCTCTGCTACCACTTGTTGAAGGAATGATAGTTTTTTCTAAATAAATGCTCTGATACCACTTGTTGGGGATGATAGGACCCCCAATTTTTAGACTTTACCAAAAGTAATTTCCTTTAAAGATGCGAAAGCGAGATGGTTAATTAAACAATAACATAAACCAAATTTTAATTTCTTTCAAATTAAAATTAAAAAAAACTTAAAGTGACATTAAATTAATCAACAAATACATTTTTCACTTAAACATATCAACTCAACCCAAGTCTTAGAAATTTGTCTTGAGAGAGTATATGCGCTTGCGTTCAAATGAGGGAATTATATATTAAACACCTTTTAACCCAAACAAACCTTAAACATGCAACTACACGTGATTGAATAAGATAATGAACAAAGCAAGAACATTCAAACACATGCTTGTGAGCAAAACCATTTATTTCCATTATAATATTGTATCGTACAATTTCGGATTACAATGAAAATACAAGTGACTAAGAATTACCCTCAGGTATCGAATTCTGTAGTCGGCGGCTGGAGATATCCCTTTCCAGTAGGGCAGCAATGAAGAAGAACAGCGGTCTTCTTCATAAGGGTTGAACAGCAAAAGTGCGTTCTTGGGTTGCAAAGTGATTCACAAGTGTTTGGAAATTTGTGTGAATCAATAACCTAGAGTATGATACTCAATAGGTGAAGACTTAGAGTTTCTTGTACTCTGCAAGTCGTGTATGGAAGTCTTGGAAAACCACTTCCCGTAGTGGGATTAAATAAGAAGTTCTGGCCCTTAAAAATCTGAACACGATCTGTTGGAGATTATCCCAGGCAGACCGGTCCGGGTCTGAGGCGGACCGGTCCGGGTAGACGGATCGGTTCTTTTTATATTTGGCTTATTCGGTTCGTTTGCGGTCCGGGGTATACTAGATTTTAGCAGGAGGACCGGTCCGGGTCTGAGGTGGACCGGTTCGTAGGCGGATTGGTTCTTTTTCCTGGGCAGACCGGTCCGGCCTGTCTGACTTTGATTCCTCCTCTTCTTTTGATATTCGGATTCGTTGTTGACTGTATGATTCTTGAAATTCTTCAACTGTGTAACGGCGTATGACATACCCAATAATTGATGGACAAATTGTCCTTACAAATCTCCCCCTATCTATGCCGGTACAAACATAAAAACATCTGAATTATTAAGTATAAAATGTCTATACAAATCTACCCTTCCATGAACCCAAAAACTGAAAAGGTACAAGTGAATAAGACTTCGACGTTTGATCTTCAAATCTGCAGGAATCTCAACGCTTTTCTCATCAGGGTGTGTAATCCAATGTAGTACCTACACACATGAGACAAAGCAAATACCAAGTGACGTATCGAGTTTGAAATAACATAGATACCAATTTATGATGAAAACAAATGTTATCAAATCACAAAACTCAAAGCTCCCCATAATATGATAATTCATTCTCCCCCTTCTTATGATGTCCCCAAATAGACAAATGAGAGAAATAAATCAAATACGCAAGTGCGGTGTGTCACAAGGACTAAATCACACCATGAATGAACACAAAACAACCAAGTCGGTGATAGCGTAAATGAATGGGTGTGATCAAATTCGATAGGAAAATCAATGCATACAAAGATGACATATGTGCACGATGAATATTGGATAATCCTAACGAATGAACTCAAATGCTTCCTTTGGTGTGAAATAGTGGTAATAAGTGATATTGACTCAATCATATCAACAAATCAAAGCTCAAAGCGATTTTCACACCAATAACGTCCAAAATGTTTTCATGATTTTTCAGGGCTTTCAAGGAAGTGCAAATCCGTTTATACATTCTCCAACCAAACTCCCTCAGATATATTTTGAATAGAGGTATGCTAAATTCTCAAACTTTGGAGAATTGATGGTGAAACCTAAGTGGCCCATTTTTGGCATGAACTGCTTTTTATTGCCTTGAAATTTTTTCGGGCTCTTTTAACCTCTTTGGACCCCGGATATTAAAATTCCTCCATTTTTTAGGTCCTTTTTAACGGTGGCTTTTGCGCAAAGGATAGATGATTACCTTTCGCAGCCCCTCCCCATTATACAAATAATCACATAGTCTCACCAAACGGTTTTCACATGCATTCCAATCTTATCAAGTTTTATCGCATATTGTACATTGTATAGACATAATTGAGATGGAAACACTCACGCCAATATGAGATAGACAAGTGCAATAATCAAATAAAGCCATGCATGTGTGCAATAAAGGATATAGGAGTCAAACATGTAGGAAGATATCACTAATTGCATCTCAAAGACTCCAAAACAATGTAAAGCACATGGATGAAATGATGTAGCCTCTCAAATCTCTATCAAATAGTCACATGGATATATGTAGTGAAGTTGTGACTTGGCTATCTAAAATGCTCATCCATAAAAGGTGCAAAACAGACAAAATCTTTTTGGTCTTTTCTGAAATATTTATATACAAAAACAAAAATCTTTTTGTATTTTTCACAAAATTTTTCTCAAAGGAAAATCTTTTTGGATTTTTCAAAAGAATAAAGAAATAGCTGTACAACATAGCGATGGTACATATAAAACAGACTAGTAATAGGAAGCATATGATATGATCAAGAAGAAGCATCATATTCTAGACATAGACCAACTCCTCAGTCAACTATGCAAATCCCCAAAGACTTCCTAAGACTCTCAATCTAAGGGCATCTAAAGGTTTCGTGAAAATATCGGCTAACTGATGGTCAGTGAGAACAAAACGCAGGGATACGACCTTCTCCTCAACTAACTGACGTATGAAGTGCTCGCGTAACCTGATGTGCTTTGTGCGCGAATGTTGGACCAGATTGCGGGATATGTGTATCACGCTCGTGTTATCACAAAAAATGATCATGGTGTCCTGTGAAATCCCGTAATTCGCTAACATTTGCTTCATCCACAAGAGTTGCGTGCAACAACTCCCGGCGGTTATGTACTCAGCCTCCGCAATGGACAAAGAGATGGATTTTTGCTTCTTGCTCAACCAAGAAATAAGAGCAGAACCAAAAAAGAAACACCCACCAGAAGTGCTCCTACAACCATCAGCATCTCTGGCCCAATCGGCATCCGAATAGGCTGACAAACTGTCATCGGTATCAAAAGAATACCAAATACCGTATGTGAGAGTCCCACTAACGTATTTGATAATACGTTTTAGAGCGAGTAAGTGTGACTCTTTCGGAGACACCTGATATCGCGCATAGACTCCAACACTAAAGGCTATGTCGGGACGACTAGCAGTCAAGTATAGAAGACTACCTATCATACTCCGATATAAGGTTTTCTCGACTTCCTTGCCTGAAGTGTCCTTACTAAGCTTGGTAGAAGTACTCATAGGTGTACGTGCATGCTTAGCGGAGTCTAAACCAAATTTCTTCACTAGGTCTCTAGCATAATTGGATTGGGAGATGAACATCCCATCCTCTAGCTGATGAACCTGGAGACCAAGGAAGAAAGTAAGCTCACCTACCATGATCATCTCAAACTCACTTTTCATCTCCTCCTCAAAGTGGTGAGCATGATGGGAGCATGTGGATCCAAAGACTATGTCGTCCACATAGACCTGGGCAACCAAAATAGCACCGTCATCTCTCCTGACAAACAACGTCATATCAACTCCCCCTCTCTTGAAGCCACGGGCTAAGAGATAGGAAGTAAGCCTCTCGTACCAAGCACGGGGTGCTTGTTTCAAACCATACAAGGCTTTCCTCAGATAGTAGACGTGATCCGGATGCTTAGGGTCTTCAAACCCTTTTGGTTGTTCCACAAAAACCTCCTCCTGTAGAATGCCATTCAGAAAGGCACTCTTGACATCCATCAGATATAACTTGAAGTGAAAATGACATGCGATGGCAAGTAGTAAGCGGACGGACTCAAGCCTCGCAACAGGAGCAAATGTCTCCCCAAAGTCTACACCCTCTATCTGTGTGTAGCCTTGAGCGACCAACCTAGCTTTATTTCTGGCTATGGTACCATTTTCATCCATTTTATTCTTGAAAATCCACCTGGTACCTATCACATTTGTATCACTAGGTCGGGGGACAAGTTCCCAGACATTGTTCTTTTTAAACTGAAGCAACTCATCCTGCATGGCAAATATCCAGTGTTCATCCTTGAGTGCTTCTTTGTGACTCTTGGGCTCGACTTTGGACGTGTAGCAATGATGGCTAACAACATTTTCTAGCTGAGCACGAGTCTTGACCCCTAGAGTGGGATCACCAACAATGGCAGAAGGATCATGACTCTTGTGAACCCAAGCAGGTGTGTCCCTTAAGACAGGAATAAGGTCCACAGGGTGTGAGTGAGGGACAGGAAAGTCATTCCGAGAGAAGTCCTCATCCTCACACTGTAGGTTAGGATCAATAGACGTTGAAGGTTCGTCTTCTTGCACGGTGACGTTTATTGATTCCATAACCTTAGAGCTCTTCAGGTTAAAAACCCGGTACGCTCTGCTATTCGATGAATATCCAAGCAAAATTCCCTCGTCGCTCCGGGAGTCAAACTTTCCTAGTTGCTCTCTATCCCGTAGGATGTAGCATTTACTCCCCAAAATAAGAAAATATGCCAGGTTGGGCTTCTTGCCATTCCATAACTCATAAGGTGTCTGAAGTGTGTGTGGACGTAAATAAACCCTATTCACCGTGTGGCATGTAGTAGACACTGCCTTTGCCCAAAATCTCCTAGAGACTTTACGACCTAGAAGCATAGACCTAGCCATTTCCTGGATTGTTCTATTCTTTCTCTCAATAATCTCATTTTGTTGAGGAGTTCTCACAGCAGAAAACTCATGTTTGATCCCAAGGCTATCACAGTAAAGATCTACCTTTGCTTCTGTGAATTCAGTGTTATTGTCACTACGCATCCTGTTAATAGTGACACCATGTTGATTTTGCAGGACACGACACTTGGTCGTTAAAAATTCTACAGCATCGGATTTCTCTCTCAGAAAACCTACAATCGAATATCTAGAGAAATCGTCCACCATCATGATAATGTATCTCATACCACCTATACTCTCCATAGGAGTAGGACCCATAAGATCCATGTGAATCAGCTCAAGAACACGGGAGGTGATAATGGAGTGCAACTTCCTATATGGGCTACAGATTTTCTTTCCCAACTGACAGGGTCCACAAACCATGGAAGTTGGCTTTCCAAGTGATGGTAAGCCACGTACTAGGTCCTTTTTAGCTAAACGGGATAAATCGCTAATATTCACGTGACCTAGACGTTGGTGCCACAGATCCATAGGAGTGATCGTGGCACTGTTGCAAACAAGTGAGGATGTGGGCTCAGTCCCATAGCAGTTATCCTCTGTCCTCACCCCTTGCACTAAAATTTTCCCGGCTTGATTATAGACCTTACAAGCTTCCCAGTCAAACTTTACTGCAAAGTCATCGTCGCACAGCTGGCTAATGCTGAGAAGGTTTTCTTTCAAACCTTTGACGTACAACACATTTTCTAGCTTAGGAAATCCTGGTAACTCTACAGTACCTCATCCTATAATGCTAGATTTGCTCCCATCTCCAAAGGTGACTCTACCATCCTTATAATCCTCAAGGTGGGTAAACAATGAGACATCACCTGTCATATGTCTGGAGCATCCACTCTCAAAATACCACTGAGAGGAATTATGTGCTTTGAGAGCAACATGAACAACAAGAGATTTCTTATCTTTCTTAGTCACCCAAGAAGTGGTAAACTTTTGTTTACCCTTGTTGTTGTTGGTTTTACCCGAAATGTGAGAAGCATTTACAGACGAAAACGACATCCGTCGGAATTCCTCCATCAAACTCTGTGATGTGGCGGCTAAAGACTCAACGCGCTTTCTCAGATGAGAAAACTCATCAATATGATGTGGTGGAGCACTAGTATGACGTGTTCTACCCAAATTATAGTAAAACTCCCTGAGATGGCCATTTCTTTTGCAATGGGAGCAAAAAGTCACAGTATTAAGCGGACCTCGATTTGCTTTTCTTGGTCGAACTCTCCTTCTTGCTTTTTGATGACGGCCATATGGAGTCATGGTGTACTCAGGAATTGGTCCAGGTGCAATTTGGGACGTGGAGGCACCATCAAAACCAATTCCCTGCCTATCACCAAAACCTAAAGCGGGACCGAGGAGCATCTTTCCCATCTTTCCAGATCTGTCCTCGATTTGTACCTTGACTTTCCGAGCTCTCTCAAGGTCATGAGTACTCTCTTTCTTAACATGGGCTTCAAGTTCCTTCCGAGACTCCAGGGAGGTATGGAGCTCACTCGTAAGACTAGCCACTTGTTTAGTCAAGTCCGCTTTTTCTTTCTCAAAACTACTCTCTTTCTTAACACAGGCAGACTCTCTCTCTCTCATAGCGGTGTAGGTGGAGGACTCTCTCTCTCTCGCTTCTTCTAGATCTTATTCTAACGCGGTGATCTTAAGAACTAGCGCTTTTTTTCGCTTTTTAGTTTTGAATGATTCATTATATAACTCAGCGTAGGCGCATTGTAGATTACTCTCGCTCTCACTTGCGTCATCCTCCCCCTCACTCACATTGCTCTCACTGTCGAGGTGTCCCTATGAATCAGAATCCTCAATGTCATGAGGTGCACTAGGAGTACTCACATGACTAGCCATGAACGCGGTGAAGTTACGCTCATGCGGTGACTCATCTCCCGAGTCCACCGACTCGACCTCACTGTCGTCACTAAGGGTAGCATTTAGGATAGCTTTTCCCTTTTCTCTATTCAGACGTGTAGCACACTCAAACGCTCTGTGGCCCTTACCGTCGCATTCAAAGCATCTGTCACTATCTTTCTTAGGAGGGTCTTTGAAATTTTTCTTCTCAAACTTATTTTTCTGAAAATTCTTTTTATCTTTGAAATTCCCATTTTTCTTAATTTTAAGAATTTTCTTAAAGTTTTTAGCAAATAGGGCCAAGTCATCTAAGTCAAACTCACACTCAGAATCAGATGTTACTATCTCTTTCTTTCTAGATGACTCAACACTCTTTCTTCCATACCCCTCACTTTTTCTCTCTTTGGCATTAAGTGCAATTCCTTTATCTTTGGGTTTGACAGATTTAGGAAACATGTCAATTTCATAGGTTTGCAAATCTCCTACAAGTTCTTCCAATTTTAGCGTATTTAAATTACCCATAGAATTTAGCACAGTGACTTTAGGAATAAAACGCTTAGGAAGGGAGCGTATAATCTTTTTAACAACTCTAGCATTAGGAATATGTTCACCAAGATTAAAGCTAGTGTTAACAATGTCAATTAGTCTAGCATAAAAGTCATCAAAACATTCAGATTCATGCATGGTGATGGTTTCAAATTGAGTAGTTAAATTTTGCAATTTAGACTCTTTTACTGCATTGGTTCCTTCATGGGTAAGTTGTAAAACATCCCATGCCTCCTTTGACGTGGTGCACGTCATGATACGTCGGAACTCATCGGGAGTGATGGAACCGAAAATAGCACTTAAACCTTTAGAGTTAAAAGAAGACCATCTAAATTCATCTTCAGTCCAGGAAGTGACAGGTTTTAAATTAGTCACGTTTTCCACAGTGACGGAGGGAGGTATCCACCCTCTTTCAACTAAAATCCAAACCCTTTCATCTATGGCTTTTAAAGCCGACCTCATGCGGTCTTTCCAATATGCATAATTTGTCCCGTCAAAAACAGGCAATTTATTATATGATTTCTCCATTTGAACACGCACTTTTTCAAAAATCAATTTTTAGAAAATTGATATCTTAGAAAAATTATGCGGAAATAGGAATACGCGATAGATTAGCGTAACCTGCTCTGATACCAATTTGAGAGAGTATATGCGCTTGCGTTCAAATGAAGGAATTATATATTAAACACCTTTTAAACCAAAAAAACCTTAAACATGCAACTATACGTGATTGAATAAGATAATGAACTAAGCAAGAACATTCAAACACATGCTTGTGAGGAATAATCCCCCAAAGGGGCAAAACCATTTATTTCCATTATAATATTGTATCGTACAATTTCGGATTATAATGAAAATACAAGTGACTAAGAATTACCCTCAGGTATCGGATTCTATAGTCGGCGGATGGACATATCCCTTTCCAGTAGGGCAGCAATGAAGAAGAAGAGCGGTCTTCTTCATAAGGGTTGAACATCAAAAGTGCGTTCTTGGGTTGCAAAGTGATTCACAAGTGTTTGGAAATTCGTGTGAATTAATAACCTAGAGTATGATACTCAATAGGAAGACTTAGAGTTTCTTGTACTCTGAAATTTGTGTATGGAAGTCTTGGAAAACCACTTCCCATAGTGGGATTAAATAAGAAGTCCTGGCCCTTAAAAATCTGAACACGATCTGTTTGAGATTATCCCAGGTGGACCGGTCCGGGTCTGAGGTGGACCGGTCCGGGTAGGTGGACCGGTTCTTTTTATATTTGGCTTCTTCGATTCGCTTGCGGTCTGGGGTATACTAGCTTTCAGTAGGCGGACCGGTCCGGGTCTGAGGCGGACCGGTTCACAGGCGGATCGGTTCTTTTTCCTGGGCGGACCGGTCTGGCCTGTCAGACTTTGATTCCTCCTCTTCTTTTGATATTCGGATTCGTTGTTGACTGTATGATTCTTGAAATTCTTCAACTGTGTAACGACGTATGATGTACCCAGTAATTGATGGATAAATTGTCTTTACATATCTAACAATAAATATTCAATTTGCAATATTAGGCCAAACCAAATTTTATCCAATAAAATTAATGACTTGAACTAAATTAATTAAACGTTACCCAAATTAATTTTAGCACCAACTTAATCATGATTAGTGATTTAAACCAATATTATCTTTTTACCTAAGCATGCGTTCTAGGTGATTTTGCAAAAGATAAAATAAACAAATAACCACTACGCCGCGATGTACGAGGAAAAACCCACAACAGGAAAAACCTTGGACTCCCCTAGCCTTAAGTCCACCAAGTATGGTATTTTTACAAGTACAAGACAAATGACTTACTCAACTCGACTCGACTCCCTTCAAACCCCTGATGTGTCTTCTTGTACCAAACTCCGCTTAATTGACAATCCTGAACTCCATCGGAACCTTGGAATTCACCAATGAGGCTTTAGGAACAACCGTCAACCCCACATGGTGCATTTCACCATGTGAGAATGTCGAAGCAAAACAACGAGACTTCTTCTTTGAGGGATGTAAATATAAACCCAAATGAACTCTTTAACTCGGTAGAGTAAATCCGGTGCCAAATACTCCAATCAGGATATTTATATGGAAACTTGGAATAAACAAACTATGGGTGACCACAAAAAGTGTTTAAGGATTTTTTCTTGAAGAATAAACACTCAAAACATGAACCTTTTCATTTGAAAATGAACTCTCTAAAACTCTCTGTCTAGGAGATGAAGGAATATGAAAACGTTGGTTTGAAAAGGTTGATTCCCGCACATATTAAATATGTCAAAAGTTAGTGGCGAAAAAGTAGTGGGATAGAGGCCAAAAACTGCCAAGTAATTTTCCCACCGGAAATCTCGTTCGAAAGATATTTTCGTTCGAATGAAGTCTCGTTCGAACGACACTTCTAACGAAGTTCCAGTGGCCTATTGGGAAAACTCGTTGGCAAACTCGTTCGAACGAAAAACTCGTTCAAACAACAATTTCGAACGAATTCTAGAAAGCTTAAAATTCAAGTTTTAGCCCAGAAACTTTATTTTAAAGTTTTAAAGAAACCTTCTGAAAGTAAACCTCAGTTAAAAAAAAAATAACACCCAATAAATTTGTTCCAAGCTCCTATATAAATATGTAATGCATTCATACCTTAGGAGTAAACAGAACAAATGTTGTTGACGCAGAAATGAGGCACAATAAACTTGGAATTTTATGAAACTTTATAATCTTGGCCGCTACGTCTTAAACTATCACGTCATAGGCTTGGATGGATAGACATGAACACTATCCTACGACTCAAATGTTTTTGTCCGGAATTGCGCCAACACTACATTGAGACTCAATTGGAAATTTGTGTCCCTACAACGGACATACTGAAGATCCTCCGATTCAATAGGGGGTGAGCATGAGAAGAAAATAGTTTAGAGGGAGCAGGAGTGGATGAAGTGGCGGATTGAGAGGACGCATATTGAGATGGAGTGGGCTGAGGAGTATCACGGGGTAGGTGACCACGGGAGCGAACAATCGAGGAAATATCAATTTTTTTTATAACAAGTCACCGGGATATCAGAAGGAAGAAGATGGAATCCAACATCAAGTAAATGATGAGTAATAATGAGAGCAAATGGAAGAGCTTGCCTAACGGGACCCAAAGGATTGACCTTAACAACTTTAAAAACCCTAAAAATGAAAGTTGGAAGGTTAATAGAATCTTCAATGCTAATGGCAAACTTGAGTTCAACGTGTGCCTTGGAAATTTGAGTTGAGTTAGCACGAGGTAGGAGGCAGGTACAAACAATCCAGTTAAGAATCATGAAATTAGGATTGAGATGCTTATGGAAAATGGTAATCGTACCGGCTTGAAAAATTCGACACATGGTGTTCATTATGAGGAGAGTTTTAGGGCGAGCATCAGGAAGCCAAGGGTAAGTGGGATTGGTGACACGTGGTGACCCTACAAGATGTGCTATGGATTCAGGGGTAATTGTGATTTTCCGATCACGCACAACAGAGTAAAGACCATCCGCAAGGTCATTCATCCCAAATAAATAGTCTATAATAAGGTCGAGGTAGATAGGGTCAGTTAGGGTTAAAAGGGGATCCCAATGCAAGTTTGATATCCAGGAGTAAATGACAGTGCCAGATAGAGAGGAGAGATTGACTATATTTTCTCATCTATAGGCACGAGTGGCAAACCCTTGAGAGT
This sequence comes from Sambucus nigra, assembly GCA_949130495.1. NCBI lineage: Eukaryota > Viridiplantae > Streptophyta > Magnoliopsida > Dipsacales > Adoxaceae > Sambucus > Sambucus nigra. The sequence goes on along the minus strand of OX422222.1, from coordinate 463,734,550 downwards.
GGTACATAGTATGATTCTCTAAGGTTTTCCAACGTAGTTTAAGATTGGTAATTGAAGCATCAATGTTAGTGTCCTCATCAGAGGAGGGAGAGGAGGAAGAATGTTCCTCAGCAGAGTCGCTGATGCGGTGAGTGCGGCGACTACAATTACGCATATGGGAACAAAACAAAAACAAATCTAGAATCTAACCATACCAGAATTATAGCCAAACTGCTAAACACCAACAATAAACCACAACCAACACAAGCCCAACATCCATTAGCAACAGGAAAATATATAGAGAATGCAAAAAAAAAAAAAAAGTGTAAGACCATGAAATTATTCAAAAAAAAATTGAACTTTGAAGAAAAATTTGAAATAATGTTCATGGAACTCAAACTTAATTAGGGGAAACAATAAAAAGAAATTATAAAGTAAAATATATATATGATATATCCCCCCCCCCCCCCCCCAAAAAATCGTGTATATGACATTGGGAATGAAAGATTTAACCAAAAATGGAGTTTGAAAAATAGACCCAATGGCATATATTGCTCTAATAAACTAAGCTAGGTAAAAGAAAACAATGTACCTTGAAGATGAGGGAGGAAAGGAATAGAACATGGATGCCCTGAATATGGAGCGTTTGGTTTAAAATTGGAGGTATTGGATGGAAGGAAATGGAGTTAATGGAGGTGATGTGATGGATTGAAGGAGACAGAAGTGGAGAGGGAAAGAGGAGAAATGGAGATAATAGAGATCGTGTGGAAAGGAAAGAGAGAAAAAGTGGGAAACAGGAGAGAGAAAGAAAATGTGTTGGTAAATGAATTGGTGGAATGAATAAGAAGGAAACGGCCAAAATTAAACCCATGTTGTTCGAACGAGACAAGTTCGAACCTCTAAAGAACGAAAAAACTTGAAAAAAATGCACAAAAGTTATTGGCATTTTCGTTAGAATCTCGTTCGAATGATAATTCAAATAATTTGGGGCACTTTTTTGTTCGAATTCTCGTTTGAATGAGTTTACTAACAAAAATTCAGAACTTATAAATTTCTAAAAACCAAGAAAAAATATAAAAAAACTTAGAAAAGGGTCCATTGAAGGTCAGAAACTTGCCAAACTAGGATTTTCAAATGTCCTAGGACGTGTAGACATATCCGAACTGTGGGAACAAAAATCAAGGGGCGTGAACAATACGATTGGGAGCATGACCTAAGACAATTCACAAGTGCACAATGCAAAACAATATATAAACATAATATACACTCACATATGCCTTGTGCCAATAAAGGGAAAATAAATGGACATTAATTCACTAAAGCAAAACGCATAGAAAATTGATGATTCTTTGGCCAATATTGTCACAAAGAGAAAGCAATATATCGATTGATTGCGCATGCCCATTGATCTTCAACTTATGTCTCCCATTAACAACATTATTTAGAGAACTATCTTTTTGAAGAATCAAACAAGCTAGATAATTTTGGCCTTGGCACCAACACCTCCCACGGGACCAATGTAACTCGTAGGAACTGACCATGCAGCCGCGGGACTACCGGCTTGAGAATACGACAGTAATTTGCATATTTCTAGATTTAGTCTTAAAAACATAGAGTTAGAGGGTGAAAACCCAAAACAGCCCCCGAACGGCCCCGTGGGTGGCACCAACACCTCCCACGGGACCAATATAACTCGTAGGAACTGACCACGCAGCCGCGGGACTCTTGGTTTGAGAATACGACGGTATATTGCATATTTTTAGACTTAGGCAAAACATGCCGTTAGTGGGGGAAAATCCGAAACATCCCCCGAATGGCCCCGTGGGAGGCACCAACACCTCCCACGGGAAAAATGTAACACGTAGGAACTGACCACGCAGCCATGGGACTACCGGTTTGAGAATATGACGATAATTTGCATATTTCAAGACTTAGGATTAAAAACGTGGCATTAGAGGGTGAAAATCCAAAACAGCCCCCGAACGGCCTCGTGGGTGGCACCAACACCTCTCACGGGGCCAATGTAACTTGTAGGAATTGACCACGCAGTCGCGAAACTCTCGGTTTGAGAATACAACGATAATTTACATATTTCTAGACTTAGGCTTAAAAACATGGCGTTAGAGGGTGAAAACCCAAAACAACCCTCGAACGGCCTCATGGGTGGCACCAACACCTCTTGCGGGACCAATGTAACTCGTAGGAACTGACCACGCAGCCGCGGGACTCCCAATTTGAGAATATGATGATAATTTGTATATTTCTAGACTTAGGCTTAAAAACATGGCGTTAGAGGGTGAAAACCCAAACAGCCCCCGAACGGCCCCGTGGGTGGCACCAACACCTCCCACGGGACCAATGTAGCTTATAGGAACTGACCACGCAACCGCGGGACTTTCGGTTTGAGAATACGGTGATAATTTGCATATTTCTAAACTTAGTCTTAAAAATATGGCGTTAGAGGGTGAAAACCCAAAACAGTCCCCGAACGGCCCCGTGGGTGGCACCAACACCTCCCACTGGACCAATGTAACTCGTAGGAATTGACCACGCTTCCACGGGTCTCCCGGTTTGAGAATACAATGATAATTTGTATATTTCTAGACTTAGGCTTAAAAACATGGCGTTAGAGGGTGAAAACCCAAAACAGCCCCCGAACGGCCCCGTGGGTGGCATCAACACCTCCCACGGGACCAAAGTAACTTGTAAGAACTGACCACGTAGCTGTGGGACTCCTGGTTGAGGAAAATACGATAGTAATTTTCATATTTCTAGACTTAGGCAAAACATGGCGTTAGAGGGTGAAAACCCAAAATAGCCCCCAAACGGCCCCATGGGTGGCACCAACACCTCCCACGGGACCAATATAACTCGTAGAAACTGACCACGTAGCCGTGGGCCTCCCGTTTTGAGAATACGACGGTAATTTACATATCTCTAGACTTAGGCTGAAAAACATGGCGTTAGAGGATGAAAACCCAAAACAGTCCACGAATGGCCCCGTGGGAGGCACCAACACCTCCCACGGGACTAATGTAACTCGTAAGAACTGGCCACGCAGCCGCGGGTCTCTCGATTTGAGAATATGATGATAATTTGCATAAATCTAGACTTAGGCTTAAAAACATAGCGTTAGAGGGTGAAAACCCAAAACAGCCCCCGAACGGTCCTGTGGGTGGCACCAACACCTCCCACGGGACCATTGTAACTCGTAGGAACTGACCATGCAGCCACAGGACTCCCGGTTTGAGAATACGATGGTAATTTGCATATTTCTAGACCTAGTCAAAACAAGGCATTAGTGGGGGAAAACCTAAAACAGCCCCCGAACGGCCCCGTGGGTGGCACCAACACCTCCCACGGGACCAATGTAACTCATAGGAACTGACCACACAGCCGCGGGACTCCCGGTTTGATAACATGACGATAATTTTCATATTTCTAGACTTAGGCTTAAAAACATGGCATTAGAGGGTGAAAACCCAAAATAGCCCCCGAACGTCCCCGTGGGAGGCACCAACACCTCCCACGAGACCAATGTAACTCGTAGGAACTGACCACGCAGCCGCGGGTCTCCCGATTTGACAATACGATGATAATTTGTATATTTCTAGACTTAGGCTTAAAAACATAGCATTAGAGGGTGAAAACCCAAAGCAGCCCTCGAACGGCCCTGTGGGTGGCACCAACACCTCCCATGGGACCAATGTAACTCGTAGGAACTGACCACGCAATCGTGAGACTCCCGGTTTGAGAATACGACGGTAATATGCATATTTCTAGACTTAGGCAAAATATGGCGTTAGTGGGGAAAACCCAAAATAGTCCCCGAACGGCCCCCTGGGAGGCACTAACAGCTCCCACGGGACAAATGTAACTCGTAGGAACTGACCATGCAGCCACGGGACTCCCGATATCAGAATACAACGATAATTTGTATATTTCTAGACTTAGGCTTAAAAACATGGCGTTAGAGGGTGAGAACCCAAAACAGCCCCCGAACGGCCTCGTGGGTGGCACCAACACCTCCCACAGGACCAATGTAACTCGTAGGAACTGACCACGCAGCGGCGGGACTTCCGGTTTGAGAATACGACGATAATTTGCATATTTCTATACTTAGGCTTAAAAACATGGCGTTAGAGGGTGAAAACTCAAATCAGCCCCGAACGGCCCCATGGGAGGCACCAACACCTCCCACGGGACCAATGTAACTCGTAGGAACTGACCACGCAACCGTGGGTCTCCCGGTTTGAGAATACGATGATAATTTGCATATTTTTAGACTTAGGATTACAAACATAGCGTTAGAGGGTGAAAACCCAAAACTGCTCCCGAATGGCCCCGTGGGTGGCACCAACACCTCCCACGGGACCAATGTAACTCGTAGGAACTGACCAAGCAGTTGCGGGATTCTCGGTTATAGAATATGATGGTAATTTGCATATTTTTAGACATAGGCATAAAAACATTGATATGTTGATAATTTTAAATCACATATGCAATTTTTCAGCTTGATTAAATTTTTTGTAAAACTACTTGGTTACTGATATATTTTTTTGTATCCTATCATTTATAGGATTTTTGCACATGGAACAAATGAAGCAGGCAATGGTTTACAACATGAAGATTGTTTAAATGTTGTGGACATTCAGGATTATATTTTTTATGTGTTAAAGTCGTGCGGGCTTGTATTGCTTAGTGTTATGGCCGTGCGGGCTTTATATTAAGTAGGTTTTACATTTATAGGGTTTGGAATGTCAAGAAAATAGAGGAAACTCTGCCCAGTTTTTTTTTTGTCTGTGAATTATTAAGACATGTAATATTTTTAAGTTTGTATATATATTTGTTTATTAATAATGTTCTCGATTCACAATTTGTGATTTTTTTTTATTATTTTTCCAATAATAAATATTTGTAACACCTCGTATGCGTCCAACGTTACACGTAACAACCGACGGTGCACTTACAGGACCCCCAATTTTAGGATTGGACTAAAAAAATACATTTATAGTTAAATATGGTCATGGACTTTGTCCATGACCATTTTTATTTTTTCCGTCATGCATAAAAATGGTCGCGGCCAAAGTCCGCGACCATTTTTTTCGTCACGGCTGTGGGTCGCGGACTTTGGCCGCGACCAATTTGTCACGGTTGTGGGTCACAGATGAGGACTGCGACCAATTTTTTTTTATTTTTTTATCATGGTCGTGGGTCACGAACTTTGGCCGCGACCAATTTGTCTCGGTTGTGGGTCACGGATGAGGGCCGCTACCCATCACGACCCAAGTTCGCAACCATCTGCCATGAGCCCTCTAGGCCGTGATCATTTTTTGGTCACGGACTTGGGCCGTGACCCACTAAATTGGTCACACCCGAAATGGTCACAGCCCAAGTCCGCGACCCACAATTTTGGTCAGGGATTTTGGCCATGACCAATCGCCAGTTTTGGTGTAGTGTCAAAATCAACAAATCAAAGTCTACATGATTTTCACACCAATAACGTCTAAAACCTTTTTAATGCTTTTTCAAGACTTTTTAAGGACGTGAAAAGCCGTTTTATTTCTCCAAGGAAACTCCCTCATATATATTTTCTTTTTGAGATGCTCTAAATTCTCAAACATTGGAGAATTGGAGAATAAACCTAATGGCCCTCTTTGGCATAAATATCTTTTTATTGCCTTTAAATTTTTTGGACTCTTTTAAACCTCTTTGGACCCCGAATAATTAAAATACCTCAATTTTTAGGTCCAATTAAATGGTGGTTTAATCGCAAAGGATAAATGTGTACCTTTTGTAGCCCTTCACCGTTTTTTTTAAATTCACACAAACTCACGGCAAACGGTTAAAACATGCTCACTTTTTATTATCTTGTTTTATCGCATTTGGTTCGTTTTAATAGACATAATTGAGATGAAAACACGTAACCTACATGTGATTCGACAAGAACAATATTTAAACAAATTCGTTCTCGTGTGCATAAAAGGAAATAATAAGTCAATCATGTAGGTAATAACACTTAATTACATCTTAATGACTCCAAATACTATAAATCACATGAAGGACATGACTTATTATCTCAAAACACTATATGGATATGGCATGATGTTGTGACTTGGTCATCCTAAATGTCCATTCATTTATGATGCAAAATAAAACACAATTTTTTTTATTTTTTAAAAAATTTATCAAAATAAAATATTTTTGTATTTTTTCAAAATTTTTCAAAAACAAAAATCTTTTAGTTTTTTCGAAAAATATATCAAAAATGAAAAAATATTACAAACTAGCAATATGCACTGTATATTACCATGAAAATCGTCATATGCTAGAAAACAAGTCAAACCTGATCCATTAGGTGCGGAGGAGTTCTTCAAAGACGGTGACATCTTTTGAAACAACTCCATCAAGTCATGAGAAGTTTTGACTAAAATGTTTACTTTATCTCGAATGTGTGCAAACTCTCTATCATTATGTGCAAGCAAAGTATCATGTGTGGGTGCGTGTGTGTGAGCACGTGTAGTAGCAAAATTAAGAAACACTCGACGTGACACACCACCCAACTTAAAGCAAAATTATCGAAGGTGTCCTCTATTTTTGCAATGGGAGCAAACTAGGGACACCTCTCTAAAAAACTCTAGGACGTACTCTCCGAATGGGACGCCTAGGTGGGTTAGCTTTTAGACTATATGAATCTATCACTAAATGGGACCCATCTTGAGTGCATCATGAGAAGTGGACACACCGTCATTACCAATTCCTGACCCGTCAACTCTACCCAAATTGGGATTGAGAACCATCGTTTCAACCTTCTTCGATGCGTTCTCAAAAGGGAATTTAACCTCCTGGGCACGTTCGAGATCACTCTCGAGTTGGGATATACGTGTCATCAGACTAGACACCGTATCGGTCAAATCACACTTTTCCCTCCTTAAAACTTCATTCTCTCTCTCCAAATATAAAACCCGACAACCTAAATCCTTATTATACTTATTTGTTTTCAAGGTCTCGATGTAAAATATCTAAAAGCTTTTTGGAGCTCACTTTCATCTCCACTTTCACACTCGCTCTCACTTGAAACACTTAAATCATCCTCAGGGGTCTCAACCTCATCGCCCACACGACTAGATTAAAATGCAAGAAACTTACCATTTGATGATACATCCCTGACTCATCTTCCCCACTATCACTAAGAGTGGCATGCATGGATACTTTTTTCGCTTTTCTCCTAAGCCAAGTGGAACACTCAAACGACTTATGCCCTTTGCCTTTACACTCAAAACAAGTTACATTTTCCAAGTCTTCCTCACTCTCTTTCTCTTCCTCATCACTCTCTTTGGCCTTTTCGTTCTTTTTATTTTTCTCAAAAAATCTCTTTTTATTGGAAGAATTTTCTTTAGACATTTTGAGAAACTTTTTTAAATTTTTTTGCAAATAAGGCCATGTCATCAAAATCAAAATCACCCTCAGACTCAGAGTCACAATCTATTTCTTTCTTTTTCTTCTCTCTCCTCCTCGAAACATCCTAACTCGATCTAGACTTTGACCTAAGAGCAATCCATTTATCCTTAGGTTTAACAGTTTGGAGAAACATGTCAATCTTGTAAGTTTGAAGATCTCCTACAAGCTCCCTAATCTTAAGTGTGCCTAAATTCCCCAAAGAAATTAAAACAACCTTCGGAATAAAATTTTTGGAAGGGACCTCAAAATATTTTTCACCACCCTCGTGTTATCTATCACCTCACCCAAATTAAAACTAGTGTTGAAATGTCCTACAAACGTGCATAAAACTCATCAAAAGTATCGAACTCTAACATAGTAATGGTCTGAAATTGGGTGGCTAGATTTTGTAGTTTTGACTCTTTAACAACAGTCGTACCCTCGTATGTCAATTTTAAAACATCCCATGCCTCTTTAGACGTGGTGCACGTCATAATACGGTGAAACTCGTCGGGAGTGATAACTCCAGAAATAGTATTCAAACCACGGGAATTAAAGTTAGACAATAATTGTCCGCACTCTCACACGGGTTTTAAAGAGGTAATATTATCAACAGCCATGGTGGGAGTAGTCCACCCATTTTCAACCAACAACCTAACACGCTCATCAATTGCTTTAAGTGCGGATTTCATATGGGTTTTCCAGTAGGCATAATTATTTTTGTCAAATAAGGACACCTTATTAAATGAGCATCCTATTGAAAAATTGCGAATTTTTCAAAAACTAAATTTTTCAAAAAAAATCAATATCACAAAATTTTGCGAAAGAAAAGAAAGGAATACTTTATAAATTAGAGTAACCTGCTCTGATACCAATCTGAGAATGCGGTTGTGATACCAATTTAAATTTACTCGCAAATTTTAATTAAGCAATTATATAATTAGAGTCAATTTTTAAACCCAATTTAATCTTGATTACCCTAAAACTTGCATATAGATGATTTAATAAATAAAATAAAGCATGCTAGATAAAACTAATAATTTCAGGAAAAGATCTCCGAAGGGAAAAAACCTTTATTTCACTATAATATGTAACGACTTACAATTACAGAGAAATTTGCAATGGATTAACATGCAGTCAGCCCATATAGACACGCAGTCTAGAACTCAGCTGCGGTTCACACGCAGATATACTACAAGGACACGTAGCGTAATCAACAATGAATCCACACACAGCGAATCCACACGAACCGCAACTCGAAATTAGTAAGAGAAGACCCTCAAGCAGTCCCCAAAGACACGCAGCCTTAAACGGTAGAGATCTCTTCCACAAAGATGAACAATAGCAAAATTTTGTTCTTGGGTTCCAAAAGATTCACAAAAGTAATTTGGATTCTTGTTGTGAATCAAACATGAGTTTTGGGACTAAAGAATATGAAGACTTGATGTATTTTGTCTCTAAAAAACGTCTCTCAAAGTATTAAAAAAATGCACCACCGAAATACCCTTTTATAGGAAATTTAAGAAAACTGAGTCAGTGGAAAAGTTTATCAGGTCCGGTCCGATCCGGGTAAAGGAATCGGATCGATCTGGTATATACCAGATCAATTAGATTTTCTCTTTAATCGGATCAGTCCGTTAAACCAATTTAGGCAGAAGGCTTAGACTATATACAAGATCAGTTTATTTTTTAAAACAATCGGTCCAGTTCTGTTAAATAAAACTTTCAGCTCTAATTCCTTTAAGAAAAACTCGCCTCGGGTTTATAAAAATATTTTAAAAAATATCGCAATACTTAAAATAAAATATTAAGGACCTTAAAACCCAACCTTATCAAAGTTAACCTTACGGAGGCTGTTTGTTAAAGAACCTTGATTATTCGAATCCGTCTTGACGTGAATGTGATCTTGAACTTCAATGACGGTGTAGCGGTATACGACATACTAAATGGTAATAGAAAAAAAATTCCATTATAGATAATTAAAATACATTCAATTATAAAACACATGTAATATAAATCTCATCCATCATGGCCTCGAGTCCCAGTAGGTTCGAAACTTCTTTTGGGAATAAATTCTAATATACTAATATATGTTGCTCTAGAGTCTTGAATAAACATCAATGCCATGTAAAACCATGACAAACACAACTCTTGTTTATTTGAGTTACTCCCCCAAAACCCCATAAATGACAAATCTATACTAATATTATAAAATGGAAAACAACCAAAAAATCGAAATTAATTTGCCTCTCGGGTAAGGCATCCACGTGTCATTATAAATCGAAAGTTCAGTTTCTCTCAATTTTTATTAGTTTATCAAGTTCTTTTAAGTGAAATAATGAAGGGTCTCTCTTTATCTCTCTTAATTCTTCCACCGATAAGGTTCGATCCCTCTTCACACTTCTTAATGCAATGTCGCTCTTGCCTATTATTTTCTTCCACACATGGGCGGAGGCAAGAAGAACACATGGTAGGCAGCTGCCCACCTTGTCTTTTGGGGGAAAAAAACTTCAACGGCAAATTTGTAAATTATATTACTAATATGTAAAAAATTTGTAGGGTAAAGAGGTAAATGACCACCTTATCAAAAATCTATTAGCTAGCCTTAGCTCTACAAATACTTCTATCCATAAATAATAACTAATAAAAATTAAGAGAAATTAACATTTGAAGACAGAGATCGAAAGAATCACAAAATTAGTACCTAAAGAGAGAGTAGCATGGTGTTTTTGTCCAAGGTTAGTTTAGTTTGAATTAATTTTTTATATGTTAAAATTTCAGTTTGCTTTCTTTTTTGGGTGTAAAACTTTGATCTTCTTTTGGTGTATATATATGAACTTGCTTTGTTTTTTTTTTTAGTGTAAAAATATGAACTTGCTTTGATTTAATAATTTGTATGTTAAAATTTGAGTTTGCTTTATATATTTTTTTGTAAAAATCTCATCGTGCCTTTATTTTATTTTATTTTTGTATAAAAATTTGAAATTGATTTTTTTTCGTGTTTAAAAATTTGAACTTGCTTGCTTTGATTTAATTGTTTTGTATGTTAAAATCTTGTTTTGATTTTTTTGGTTAAAAATCTGATCTTGCTTTTATTTATTTTTTTGGTGTAAAAATCTGAACTATTGTTTTGTCTTTTTGGGTAAAAATCTGATTTTGCTTTAATTTAATTATTTGTATGTTTAAATCTCACTTTGCTTTGTTATTTTTTTGGTGTAAAATCTGATCTTGCTTTTATTTATTTTCTTCTAGTTATGCTTAGGTACTTAAAAAAAATGCCTCGTCTTATAAACATCGTGATCATAAATTTCTTCAAAGAGATCAAGGAGGTTTAAGGCGATTTAATCTTTCTTGGTTTGATGAACACCCAACTTGGTTAGAATATAGTGTCCACAAAGAGGTCGCATATTGTTTTTGTTGTTATCTTTTCAATGTGGTTTGTAAGGAGCATGTGGGTGGTTGTGATGCATTTTTTATAGAGGGATTTTCCAATTGGAAGAGGAAAGAAAAAATCCAATTACATGTTAGTTGCCCACTACCACTCATAACAATACTTTGAAAAAAATCCAATTACATGTTTATTGGTGACCACAAAATAGCGTAGGTGCATAAAGTTAAGAATTTTGATATGTATCTTCCTTTTTTAATAAAGGAGAAATGCATGTTGAGGAGCTATGGATTATTCAATAAGAGGAAAAGAGAACATTATTCATGAATAAGAGTTGTAAAAGGGCTGTTCAAGTATAAATGGAGGTGTAACCCCTATAAGTATAGTGTTAACACTTAACCCGAATACCCTTGATGATCACATGATAAACATACAAACACAATTTAATAACAACTCAGATTGAACTCATAAATCTCTCATGTATAACTCAAACAATAATAAAGGAAACTCCGAAGTAACTCATTCAAAGGGAGAGAGAAGTAAGCACCCTAGATACACCTTGCACGCAGCCAACACACCAACAAACTCTGAAGAATTTCTGGTTAGTCATTAAAAGGTTCACAATAAATGACAATGATGGGTGAGTAAACCCTCTGGTTTGCAATAACTCCTCCCTGGTATATTCTCTCTCTAACAATAAATTCTCTAGAAGGAACCCCCTTTCTCAGAGGTAGTTGAGGCCATTAAATAGCCCCACACCATTTCTGAGATGCCTCAGTCCTTCACAACTATGAAAGATATCCCCTCATACTTTACGTCACAAACATTAAATACATGATGGGCCAGTCATCCCTACGTCATAAATATTAAATCTCAAGACATGCCTTTTGACCAACCATTGTGCATCAGAGGACTATCACAACAGAGGTGGCTACCCAAACTGTCTAACAACCCCAATACCACAGTGGTTTACTCAACTACGGATTGAACAGTGTTTAGATGGCCAATGACATCACCTATAGTAGATGTGACATTCAATAGAGGACTGGTTGGATCAAAACTCAATATACGATGGAACTCAAGGCTACTCCGCACAAGATTCCATGGTGAAAGGTCTCTCGGTGTCTTACCAGGTGTATCTAAGATGGTCAAGATAAGTCTTAACGATGGCTCACTTATTAATCCTCCAAACCAAATCCCTCTGAAGTTTCCAAGATGAGGTCATTCGATAGAGCATGTAAGCTCTCCCAAGCCCAGCCAGTCCTGATCTCTTGCGAGTACCATTTGACCTCACACTTTATATTACAATCATTACAACATTAAAACAAATGTATTTAACAGATGCAATTTGACTAAGTAAGAACGAAAGATGAAAAGGAGCTCTCTCGGTCAGTTTACTCGCTGAGTTGTATCACTGAGATTCCTTGTTGAGCTGCCCCGCCGAGCTGCCTCTCTAAGCTGGCTCGCTGTCTTCATGCTGCTTCCTTCTCTTGAGTCTCTTCTATTAATTGGGGAAGCTCTCTATAATTCAGAGATTACCTCCAAGCTCCCTACATGAACATTAAAGGTTAGTACTAGATTTCAAACATTCTCTAAAGAGTTTATATTGTCGCTTTTTAGCTAGTAAGCAAAATTATCTTGGACTTCGATCGTCTAATTTTTATTCAATATGAATTTTAGTTAATTTCAAAATTAGTGTTAATTAAGATGGATAAACAATGTAAACAGATTCTGATAATATTCGAATCCTGAGAATCCGAGATGACCCAGATACCGATAATTATTTTTCTATCCAAGCGGATACGTATAGGTATACAGATATAGATAGCATGGTATCTGCATCGTATCTATCAGTTCACCACCCATAACTCTCCCAAAATGTCTAACACCAAAACAAATAAAAGAAGCTTGTAGCGATATTGAGAGAACCCACTGTTGAATGACCGAACAACTTAACTTCATCTCCTACTTGCTCTTGCTCATGCGACTAAAGAGATAGATAGAGTATTGATTTTCCTAGCTCATGCCCAAGGTTAGTTTAGTTTTGATTAATTGTTTGCCTGTATGTTAAAATCACAACTTGCTTTTGATATGTTATAAGTTTTGAAAATGAATGTTAAAAATGTGCGAATTTATTTTTAATACAAAGGTTTGTAAAATGTTAGGATTTGTTAAATGCCAAGATTTCAAATTTAGATTTTATAAAATATTAATATTAAATAGTAGGGTTATTTTAAATGCTAATTTATTAAATGTTTAGGTTTATTATCTTTCATTATTTTCTTTTAGTTATGCGTGGGTACTATAAAAGAAATGTCTCGACATTTTCTCCCCCTACGAGTGATGAAGATGATTATGATCTTTATGTCACGTACCATGTATTTTCTACATTTTCTTCCTTAAAGGCTCCATACCTGCACCATAATTCTCCATAACATTCTAGATTTCCTAGTATATTATCTACTATTATGTAATATGTTATGAAATATTGTAGGATTTGCTTGAATAATCTAGAGCTTACTTGTAATGAATGGAATAATCAAGAATTATAAAAAAGTATGTAGTGTTCTAAAATGTTCCTACAAGGACGTGAGATCATTCTGGAGAATTAATCCAGACTACTCATGTACTTTGATCTCCACCATCCATTGAGGAGGTGGATGCCTACAAATAGGTGGGGAAGTCATTTGGCCAAACCATCCAAGCCAGACATTATAGTATGATCCTTTGTGTTCGACTTGCTCCATTTTTGTCCATTCTCTAGCACTTGTGTTATAACTTCAATAGATTTCTCGGCTTAATTAGTAACCCATAAATTATTGGAGTGTTAAGTTATGCACGAAAGAGTAGTTAAAGTATATCCCCATGACATTGGGAAGGAGCTAGTTTAATGGTTTTAGCTATTATAGTTTTTTTGTCGATAAGTTATATGTAGATGATAACAACCCCTCTTGTGGTGTTATTCTGATTAAATTTTGAACATCGTTTCCGTATAATATTTTTTCTTATACTATTTGAATGGTTTTTGCTATTATAGTTATTTTTTTAAACCCTTCGCCCACCTTAACAAATGTTTCTGGATCCGCCCCTGCTTCCACATATGTTTTTATCTTCCTCTCAATATATATATTCTCTCTCTCCCATATTCAAGAAAATTTTCTTAAAACTGTTAAACAATACCTACCCCTTTTGCTTCCTCTAAGGCTTTAAATTCTAAACAAAACACAACTCTGTTGTCTGACTCTCTCCCTCCATCCTCCCCCCGAAGTCGAGACAGATTATTGACTGTGATTATGACTATCGAAAAGCTACCACCGTCGGAGCCTAAAAAGCCTAAAACTATTGATCTCGCTTAAGCTCAAAGTGGGCAATTAATTAACACCTATATATGGTTCGAGCAAAAAGGTCCGAAAACCCTACACCATAGCCAAGTCTAAAGATAGATGAATTGATGAAGAACAAGAAAAATTCCTTGAAGATCTTCATTTGTTGAGTTTTTTTCCTCTTCACTTAGTCTAAATTTTTGTTTATTTCATTTTGATTTTTACTTACCAACGTTATGTACGCATATATACATGCAATTTTTTAACACTAGAAGTAAAAATCATTATCTATTAATTTATAGAGAATTAAGGTAAAGGTCATATTTCTTCCTATATTTTAATTTTTAGGACAATAATTTTCAAGTTTATAAATCTAATCCATGTGGTACAATAATATTTATAAATCTAGTCCCTATGGTACAATTGTCTTTATTTTTTTGGTCCGCGCCAGCGTCACCATTTTTCACCATTTTTCATGCAGTTTTTAGTACAGGGACTAAATTTATAAAATTATATGGAGTATCCTTTTTTTATACACGTTAAGCATTATAAGGACCTTTTCCCAAAACTTCCATTTATCTATGTAGTCAATTATTTGTTTAGAAAAATGTTATACACATCGGGTGGTAGTACCGGTTTAGTATCGGTACTGCTTTATTTGCTTATATTATGGTGTGAGTTCCGTCAGAGAATGTTGTAAGTCCTATCAATGTACAATCAAATAAGCGCATTTGGTACTAAACCAGCACTAGGACTCAATAAGAGTATCATTACTCATTTGTTTATGATGTAAATAATTGTATTTGGACTGCAGTATGGTTAGTGCTATTTTATAGTTCTGTTGATGTAGTTCGATTAGCTTGGATTGGGCGTATGACAACTAAGTGGTGAAAACTATTGTCTCATTAGGATTTTAATTGAGAAGTACTAAAGATTAATTAAAGTAATTTAGTCAGATGTGTTATATTATATTTGACTGGATGTGAGTTCTGTAAATTATGAATATACCATATGCATTCTCTCGATAAGGTGGATGTGGTGTGTATGGTAATCTTACCAGAAGGAGTTATTGATTTGGTTTAATTTTTTGAAATGGGTTTAAGTTATGTTTTCTAATTTTTTTTGATTGAAAATTGGATATTATGACCACTTGGTTTGTGATAGGGAATTTAGTTCTCTATGTAATCTGAATAGTATTACGATGGTGTATAATTTTACTTTGGAACTGCTTTGTTCAATGATTTGGGATTTTATTTGGTTTATATTTAGTTAATGAATTTTTTTTTTATTTTGATTGGTTGGTAGATGTTACGGTATTTTTGTTTGGAGTTTAATTTGTTCGAGATATGGTGGTGATGGCTTATTTTCTAGGTGTCGATGATGGGTATAAGCTTTGTCTAAAAAACGCATTAGAATAGAGTCGTCCCCAAAACAATTAATTTTTAAAAACAACACAACACAAAGTACAACTCAGTTTTGTCCACCAACTCACCCAATTATTAGCTACATTGAAATGGAAAATAAAAATTTAATTTATGTTAATATTACCTTCATCTGTGGGGGGCCGAATTTTTGTTTTAGAATAGTAAGATAGGTTTCTATGTTCTTTCGTTCTGAGTTACGTATTGTTATTATGGACATTTTCTTTACTCTAATATATATATAGTGTTTTTTGGTCATTAAAAATGGAATTGGAGCAAGGTCTCAAGCTTTATTACGTGAAAGAGAGGTTTGAATACTTTTTGGATTGGAGTTATTATGTGACGCCCCTTTTTCGGGTGTCAATTGCTAAAAATATTTTATATTTTGAGTTCATTAAAGAAAATCTTTTCTTTAAATAAAATCTTTCTTTAACATTTTTGTGTCGTACAATTTATTTAATTTAATTAATAAAATGATGTCCAGCTTTACAAAGTTTATAAGGACACTAAAAATAAAAGAGTTTTGGTCACTTCATAGAATAGATAACAATATAAGAAAGTCCACGTCATCCTATTTTATTACAAACTGAATCTAAAACACTACCAAATGGTTCCGAACAAAATTCCATTTATTTAACAAATGTAAAGTAATTAGTAAACAGAGCTCTACTGACGCTTAAATTATTTCTTTCCTCTCACGATTTCCTTAACTCTATCTTTTTTCGAAGTACAGGGAGGGGAGGGTTAGCAAATGGTGGGATATGAGTGTTCGTCTAGTAGGGGAAATACTACCAGAGCAATACGTACAAAGAAAATTTTAAACATATATAGTATATTTTAGCAATTAGAAATTCATCCTTCATTTAATTAAGTATTCTCATGCACAATGCATGTGATATGCAATTGATGTTTGATCATGTAAGCGGGGCTATGAGCCCACTGACGCTTAACCTTTCTTTTAATACCACTCGTATTTCGTTAATGTAACCATTAATTTACTTTCACATTTTTCAAGTAGTTTCATAAACTTGCCTTTATACTATTGAGCGCAATGCTTAAAATAAAATTTTAAATTAATTAACCGGGGTATCAATTCATGAGTATTATACGGCCTTTCACAGACTCCCACCATGCCGGAATATGCTACTGATCAGTGATTTTGGGTCTAAGCATTAGGCTCCAGGCCATCCTTAAATTTCTCGGTCACCCTCCGAGTATTATTTACTTGTTATGTCATTGTAATCCTTTTTTCTTTCTCTTATTTTTGTCAACTTCTAACCATGTTCCCTTTATTTTCCTTTTAACATGCCGACGAGGCCAAATACGCGGGACGAGACTAGTCCCAACACTTAATTTTCAAGTTTTACACTTTATCAAATGTCCATTTTTATTTTACCTCTAACTCGATATTTCATCTTTGAAAACAATTTTATTTATCAGTTCTGGTGAAATTTTTAAGCTTTGAATTAAAAATACCCAATTTTTACACTTTAATCCGTTTTTCATTATTCACGCACACTTATAAACTTGCATTTTATACACTTTGTCAAAAATGTTCCCTTTTATCTTTTCTTTACAAAATATGAGTTTTCACCACATAAAATTCAACTATTTTAACTAGAGTCCTTTAATTTGAAAATTGTGTTCATAAGCCCAAATTTTACATAAAATGACACTTTGGTATTAAAACATTACTTTTGTCATTTCAAAACTAATATTTTTAACTTATTGACTCTTAATACTTTATGTGTTCATATTATTCCATTTAAAATCAACTTTCCAAAATAACAATCATGTTTGCAGAGATTACTATAAATGCTATACTTTAAAAAAAAAATGACACTTTTGGCCTAAAAATTACACTTTTAACATTTCAAGACTTATTCTTACAAATTGAGAGCCTTTCAGTTTGAACTTTGAATCTTTGTCATTTTATGTGTAAATACTATAAAATTTAGTATTTTAACCTCAATACTTTACTATTTTTATTTTTAATCCATTAAATTTTAAACTCCTGAAACTTTCTTTATATAAAGTAGCGTCATTTTATGTGACTAATATGCTAATTTTTCTAACATTATTATTTCATATTCCAAGGCTTGTTCAAATGTATTTACAACATATTGAACCCATTTTCCATAACTACATATGATTTTGTTCATGAATGAAAGAATTTCTACCAAATAAACTCATATATGCATCATACATTTCTTTACCAAGTCCATCTTATCATTTGCCATGAAATAACTAGTTTAAACATGACTTTCAAAAGGAATAACTTCCTTAAATATTATAAAATTTTAATTTAATTCAGACTTTAACTTTTTACCATTTTTATCACATTTTATCAGTATACATTCATATATAGTGATAATAATTATAAATAGGGATGTAAATCGTACATATAACTAGCATGCTTGCTTTGAAACCTGAAAATAGTTTATAATCCCTTCCTTTTGAACATAAATACTTTGGAGAAGATGTTGAAAAGAAAACCCAATAAGCTCAAAACTTTTTGAATTTTAGTTCTTCTAGTATTCCTTTCTTTCACCCAATAGTATGAGTGAATTGTAGAGAGTAAACAACCTCTTACTGAGTTAAAATAGAGAAGATAATGTGTATTTTTGGACTGGACTAAATGCAAATTTTCGCTCACCATATGAGGGAGGAAATGGGGTGGGTCCCTATAAGCCACCCTACATGCCCCCCATCCATCTCCCATGACCCATATCTATTAGGAGTTGTTAGCCTACTGCCTAAAGGGTCCAAATAAAGCTAGAAAGGGGTCAAAACCCAAAGGGAGACAAAAAAATAACCTCCATAAAGTTGCATAATTGATAGCCTACAAAAATAGGCATTCTGCCCGACTTTAAAAATTCACAAAACATGTAATAGATGATTTCTTTTGAAAAAAAATGTAAAATACGAAAGTTTTTCAGAATTAAATTTTACATCTTTTTCAAAATTTACAGAATTTTCTTAGCATTTTTATTTTTTGATGAAAAATTCATTATTATTATTATTATTATTATTATTATTATTATTATTATTATTATTATTATTATTATTCTTTGAATTTTCTTCTTTTATCCTTATGATATTATAATACATAAATAAATGGAATTATATAATTCGTTCAGTTTAGTTTCCTTTAATTTTATTCAAATTACATAACTTAATTTAACACGTGTGACGTGGTACACAACATTTTTGAATTTTTCTCTTCAAACGTAATTTCGATTAAAAATAACATATTTAAATCAATTCTATTAATTTCTCATAATCGAGGTGCATATAATTTGTGAATCACGCGAGTCCCAAATATAACGCCCCTTTATTAATTCAACAAACTCCATGTGTTGCATATTGGACGACACATGTTGTCTTTTCTAATATATTCAAATTCCATTCTCACATGTCACATGTCAGATTTTATTTTTTATTTTTTATTTTTTTTAACACGCGATAATCAAAGGAGTGTATAAACACATAATAGCACCAGTTCAAAATATAGACACTCGTAAGTATATAACCAGATATAATTTTTTTTAATTTCTATTTTGGTAACTCTTACTATATTCATGTGTTTTAAAGATCAATATAACCTATAAGAGTATAATAGTTATTCAGTAAACTAGACTTACAAATAAAATATTATAATAAAATTTCGTGCGGGGTTAAGTATTTTTAACAGAACCTACAATAGTATAATAGTCATTCATTAAAATAGACTTACAAATAAACTACCTAACTGTTTATTTTTTATTTTTATTATTGTGCGCTTTAGAAATATTATATTTACTAACGATTATGTCGCGCATCGCGTGATTTTACACCTAGTTGATCTAGCTTGCCATTTTAGTAATAATCTAACACTTGATTTAACTCGGTCTTATCACAAAGGCAACGATTAGTTTATCACAGGCCATGACTTATCACATAGCCGACACTAACAGGTAGGGGTGACAATTCATGTGCGTCATGTCGTGCTCAGGTCGTATAATGTTGGGTTCATGTTAAGTATTAGTCAACCTAACCCAACTCATTTAATTAATCATGTTAGACGAGCAAACACTAACCCAACCTGTTTATTATCGTATCGTGTTCGGATCGTGTTCGGATTGACTCGCATAACTCATGAAGTAAAACTTAGAACTCATTTTTTTCTTTTCTCTTAACCAATCATACCACTGATAGACGTACGATAACTTAAATTTTTTAATTAATTTCAATTTCCTGCAACATATAAATAATTTATCATCGAAATCTCCATGAATTTTATAGGATGTCTATCAGGATATATAAATCACTTGATATATTCTTCATAAAATATGAGTTAAACGGATCTATTCTTACAATTTTCAAATTATACGTGTTTAATACTAATTCGATGCATTTCTTATTCGTAGTGACAAATTATATCATATTCGAGTTCTTGTCGAGAAACCGCGAATTCTAATCCTCTAACTTCATGTCAAATTCTTATCCCCTACAACCACCACGCAAATGAATTTCCAGGCGACATAATATTACGCTTTACACGAATTTAGAAATGGGAACAAAAACCAACATTCACCTGGGGCCCCACCACATGCCATTCATGTGTGCAACAAACAAAATTGTGATATTATTCCATAGGCAAAAAAAACGCCTGGGTCACGTAAATCTCAAAAAGTCAACAAATATGACCTGCTGTCACATTATTGAGTAAACAAAAAGAAACTAGCTGGTCCCATGTATATTTTATGTACAACACGATTCTGCATTTGAGTGTATGCTCTCAGTTCAACAGCAAAAAGATCTCTCTTGGTTAGTTCTTCATACACGCATGTACCCACTGGTGCAATCCAAACACTAATGACTGATTTGTATGTAGGGCCGGTTTCGAGGGGAGGCGAGAGAGGCTGCCGCCTTGGGCCCCCAATTTTGAACGCATTTTAGGGACCCAAAATTTTATGTGTATGTATATTATATTTATAGCGTTATTTTTTAATTATACCAAAAGCAATTTTTTGAAAATTCAAAGGACAAACATTTAAACTTGTTGCAAATCTCGAAAAATAAGTCGACATATTTTCGGTTAAAAAAACTATAAATTATAAGTTAATAAAAAAAATCTATTATTATATAGGGACATATACCAAATAGTCCCTCGGACATTTTTTAATACCCATTTAGTCCAAACTTTTTTATTTTGCCTCAAAAAGTCCTTTGCCACATATTTTGGAGAGGGAGTGCCGCTGGCGCGGACCTCTAAAAATAAGAGGATATTGAGTGCTTGAGGGACTAAATGGGTTAAACTAAAAATATGTGTCCTTTTTAAAAAATATATATTTATAGTAGGGAGTATTTAATAATTGACCCTATTATATATGGGCCCTCATTTCAAGAGTTTGTCTCGGGCCTCTAAAATCTCGAGACCGGCCCTGTTTGTATGATTGAATTATTTTAAATAATAATTATTTTATAATTATATTAATAGTAAGTGTCACTTTAAATAATAAAGGGATATTCAAAATATCAAACGTCAAAAGAAATTCTTAGGCATATATATTTTCATAAATGGTTAAACTAAAGTGACTGTTAAATATTTGAATATTGTCCATACATATAAATAAGTGATTGATTTTGCATCATTTAAACAGACATGAGAAGACAACACAATGAACCCATAGGATGGATAAATGAGAGAAATCCAAAAGACTTGATGTGTGTTCATTTTTGGAATAGTATTTTGGTCATAGAAGACGATTTAACCGTTGGAATGCACTGAAACTGTAATATGTTTTTGCCATAGACAAGATAAAGTCGTAATTAGAAAATCAGTCCGATCAAATATCGTTAAGGGCGATTACTCCGCCAATCTTTCTAACAGTGACATAACGAGGGTACAAGAAGGAAATCTAAATCTATAGTTATGAAATGAGGTATGTGATTAGATTCTTAATTTATGTTCTGCATAATGATTATATGTGAAAAACATGATTTCAAGGTATGATTATCATGATGATTTAATATCCTAATTTTTAAAGAACCATACCACGTTTAATTAATTAATTAACTAATATTTAGATTAATTAAATTATGTTATATAGTTTATGATTGTGTTATTTAATTAAAGTATTTATAGCATGTGGTATGAGAGCGCTATGTTGGGATCACATGATTATCCATTAATATTTGCGTTCAATATTTTTTAAGGACATCGATTTTTTACATATCATGTAATATGTGTGCATGTATATCTCATGAAAGTAATTTTTTTAAGCACACTCTCTGAATTAAAAATTTAAAGCACAATTAAAAATTAAAAAACTTGATCTCTATGCATGAAATCATATGAATAAATTGGTATATATGTGTAATCACATAAAATGATAAATCATAAGATGGTTTTTTTATGACTAAATTAATATTGGAATTGGTCCCCTTATTGTGATTTTCTTTTGTGACAATTTAATTATGTCTTTAAATTTATTTATTTTATATAACTATAAATTTAAAGTTTTGGGACGTTTTCATTGACAGTTTTCTTATGCCTCTAAGAAGAAATAATATAAATTAAAATTTCAATCTTACTCGAAATTTCATGAATTTTTTTATGTCAATCTGAAACGGCCTAATGATCAAAACTCACTATTTTCGTGATGAACGTTGTTTTGACTATTCGAGCACATTTAAGCCCTTAAAACCTTAAATTGTTCATATTTGATAATAAAGTTAACAAATATTTCTTTCTAAAACCGATTGTTTTTAAAATTTCGCATATTATAGAGTGTTTTAAAAAAAATTCTTAACGTTTTTGTAGTTATTACTACTAAAAAATTTCGTTGTTGAAAATTATGAATTTCTAATTTTTATATGTTTTAATAATTACATAAGTTATTCTACCTTATTTGTCGATCAGAATATTTATATTAAGTGATGCTTTTTATTTACACCAACTAATGATTATGAATATTATAGTTATATTTAAGCTTTTGACATTAATTATGATATTAGGTTAGATTTGGTGTCCATCAATGTTTCCTAGCCTATAACTGTAAATATTAAATTATTGTGTATATGTTTGATTGTCCAAATGTCCAAATATAATTATGAATGTTAGGTTGTTGATTCGATGATGATATGACTAGTTCATTGTAAGATTACACAAATGTACAATTATGATTATTAAATGAACATTAATGATCATTTAGTAATCATACAAGATTTATATTTTTCCTTAGAAGTAATATTTACCTGAAGTTTAATTAGATGCTCAAAATTTCTCTCAAATTGTAAATATTAGATTAATTTATATATGCTTATTATGTTGAATATGAGTTATGGAATATTAAAAGCATCCCTTAAGATTTTCATCTTAGTATTTATATCATGATTGGGTTACGATTTCACCAAAGTGGTCTAATCTAATAAACTACAAATACTAAATTTTGTGATAACATTCAAATACTATATTTTAGTTGCTCCATAGACTCCGAATATGATTTTGAGTGTTAGGATTAATATTGATTTCATTATGGTAGTGAAACCGCTGTGCTTTGGTTACTCTAAAGGGTCCGATTCCAGTGGAGGAATTAAATGGATGGGAAATATGTTTGTCAATTTAGATAAATATACTTGTTGCTCCAAAGAGTCCGTATCTTTTCTTAATTTATAAACACATTGCCTACTCATGATTTTTAAAAACATTAATGCTTATTAAAATCATTATACAATCCATCATATAATATAATATTCATATAATGTATTGGATGCCACCAATGTGACCCTGTAAATCTTAATTTAAAAAAAATAAAGTACGTATTAAATATTGAGTCTCACAAAAGTTTGTTGTAAAAATAATTGCACACGTTCTACTGGGTGGGTCGCATAAGGATCAAAAAGAATAATTTACGTTTCAAGTAGAAGTCCACATAAAAACTTACTTGCAAACTTTTTTTTAAACTAGACAGAGGTTGAAAATATCAAATATGAAATCTCTTGTCGTGTTCGGGCTTGGCTTGGTGCATATATGACACGTATGCATAAAAAGGATAATACATGTCAATTGTAGTGTTTGATCTTAAACGACAAAATAAAAATGTGTGAACTACTTGTATTATGTCAATAATAAATAATAAGTGTCGATGACATGTTTTTAGGTTATTTTTATATATGGGGTACAAACCTTATTTTAGCAAAGTAATATTTTTGGTAAGAAAAATATTGAATGAATAGTAACTTCGGCATATAGTAACTTCAGAAATGGTTTAAGTAGTACTTTGATTGTATCTCATTATTTAAGTTAAAAATTATACTCTTACAAAAATTGTAAGAGATACTATTTTAGTAAAAATGTGCAATTTTATCGAAAAATGGGGTTTTCATAAAAAAATAATACAGCCCAAAAAGATATAAAATTTAATTCTGAAAAACTTTCATGCTTTACATTTGTTAAAAAAAAATCATCTAATATTTATGTTGGAACTTTTCATTTTAGGTATATCATCTATTTTTGGAAGGATGTTGAGATTGGTAAGTTTACGGTCTTAAATATCATAACTTAGCTCAATATTAGACCATATTTATCTTAGATTTTGACTACCTTAGGCTTCGAGGAGGGGGAGGGGGGGGGGGGGGGGTACTTCTCTAAGGGTTTGGAACATTTAATGTGAGTTATAGGATTATTAATGAGGATGTTAGGAGGGCCACCAACCCATATCTTCCATTTATGTAGAGCATAATTATGTATTTAGACCAAATCTGAATTTGCGATTATCTCTACCATGTTTGCTCATCCATAAGCTTCTTTACGCTCCCTATAGTCATACAAACTAGAACACAATTCCGTCTTCCATTTCCCAGTGTTTAAGAATGATATAAAAGAAAGTTATTAGGTGTAGACGTGGGTTTTAGAAGGATACAATTTTCGAAAGCTTGGAACTTTTATGGATATTTATTGGAGGCTTTGGAACTTATTTTTTGTGTATTATTTGGTGAATTTCATCACTTGATGTAGGGGTTCTACATTATATATATATATGTTGAAGAATATATCATAAAAATGGAAGAAATCCAATGGCTGAAAGGAGGATAATGTTCAAATAGTTTTAAGCAAATTATTTTTAGTACAAATCATGTAAAAAAAATTGATTTCATGATAAATGTTAGATTGAATAGTTTTGAAGAAATAATAGGATTCATATATGGTTCTGTCGATACAAAATCTTATATTCACAATATAAACTCTTGTAGTTGGGATAAATTGGTAAAATGTATTAAAAGTGTATGAAAATAAGCCTTGAAATATAAAATGATACATGTTAAAATTTTATACTATTAATCATATAAAATGTTACAATTCTTGAAATGTCAAAAGTATGATTTTTTTTGCCAAAAGTATGATATTATGAAAAGTTTGGACTTAGTAGTAACATTTACAAAAGTGATCATTAATATGAAAAATTGGTTTTAAAGGAAGACTATGGAATGATAAATGCAAAGTTAATATTTTGAAAGGTTATGTCTTGAAATCACAAAAGTAATGTTTTAGTATAAATGTGTCATTTTGTATAAAAGTTGAACTTAAGAGCAAAATCACTAAACTAAGAGGACTTTAGTGAAAGAGTTGGATTTAATGTGATGAAAACTTATGTTTTGAAAATTAAAGATGAAAAGAAGAATTTTTGCAAAATGAATAAAGCAAAGATTACATGTGTGCGTGAACAGTAAAAAACACATTAAAGTCTATAAATGTGTATTTGAACTCAAAGGATTAAGTTTCACAAAAAATTATGAATAAAATAGTTTACAAAAGTAAAAATTATCAAGTTTTAAAGTGAAATAAAAATGAAATTTTGATAAAGTGTGAAAGTTAAAAATGAAGTGTGTGGGAATTGTCTGGTCTAAAAAATTTAGCCTCATCCATCGATAAAAAGAAAATAAAGGAAAAAGGCTTAAAAGAGGATAATAAAGAAAAAAAAAGAAAAAGGGTTATAATGACATACGAATTAAAAGACACTCGGAGGTAACAGGAAAATTTAAGGAGTGTCCGGAGCCCTAGGGTGCGGCTTAATGCTTAGGCCCACTGATCAGGAGTGTATTTCGGTGTAACTTAATGCTTAGACTCGTGAAACTCGTTCAAGACTTTGTAAATTTTCGTAATTTTTATTTTTCATTAGTGCTTGTAAGAGTCCCTAGGAGATACTTTTTCTATTATTGATTTATAAATAAATTTATGTTGCTTAAAAAAAATAAAAATAATATTCGTGGATTGGTACCCCAATTAATCAAGTGAAAAAATAATTTTGAGCACGACGCTCATTAAGGCAAAAGCAAGTTTATAAAAAACTTGAAAAATATAAAAGTACGTTGATGGTTGAATTAACGGGACAACAGTGGTAAAGTAACATAGATTAAGTGCGAGTGGGCTCATCGCCTAGGTTGCATGGTCCTAATATCAATTGCATGGTTACGATACAACTTGCATGTGAACACTTAATCAAATGAAAGATGATTTTATAATTGCTAATATTCATTATATATGTATGCAAATATTCATTTCTACATTATTATCTGCTAGTAATTCAACTATTGGGCATAAGCTCATACTCGCCATTTGTCACCCCAGGAACTCCAGGTAGAGGAAGCGGCAAGGATAATGGGAAAGAAAAAGAGAGTTATCCATGACTATAGAGCTATGCCACTATTTGATTTTAATATGTACTTTAATTTCTAACAATAGTTTTTTAATCATTTGACGTTAAGGCAAGGACTTCAGTTTTGGTTGTAATAATACAAGACAAATGCCAATTTTACTTTAATTAGCTATTTATTTCATGGATTTACAAACTCTGTTATTTCAAGTGTTTCTATGAATTTCATAAGCTAGACATCACTTCATTAACTAAATTAAATATATTTTTCAACACAAATCAGTAAAGCAAGTGTTTATTTCAAGAGGGGATTATATTAAATGGAATCAAAGTATAAAAAAGCTTTTTGCATTAACACCCGAAAATGAGGCACCATAACTTGGTATCATTGACTTCATGCGCCTATGTTATGAATGTCTTTTGTTAATTTTCCCATGAAAAATGTTCACACAATTGCATTTCGCTTTTTTGATTCTTATGTTTTAGTGTTATTCCATGGTGTTATGTATATTGTACATGTATGTAATATTTATATGGATAATTACTTTTTATACTATGAAAAATTTAAAATTTTCAAAATTAGTCGATATGCCTTTTGAAATTTCATCGCATGTGCTTTATTGATTATCTTTTTTATGATTATTTCTTTTGGATTTGCGTGATGTTAACATTTTATGTTTAGTTTCTAACTCGACATCATTCAACATTGATGATGATTTCTTGGGACACACAAGATGAAAACGTTTCAGTTGAAAACTTATACATTAATGCATTTCCGTTCCTTCATTTGGGAGGGCATTAGTTGTATTAGTCTTAGGTGTCAATTTTGCTTCGGTTTGTGTTTTGTATCAATATAACTAAAGAGAGAGATTTGTGAGAGCAAGTTTTATAATTAATGATTTTTATTATTATTTTGGCTTACCCCGTTATGCCGCACTGCACTTTCATGACTACCTCCACGTATTTGAAGAGAACAAGTTGATGACATCTTAGAAGATTAAAGAGCGTTCATCACAACAACATTCAAAAGAGTAACGAAGTGGTTTGGTAAAGACTTTAATTATCAAGGGGTTTTAAAAAGAGTCTGCATTAAAAAGTTTTCAAAATATTTTAAAATTATTTTTAAAAGAATATTTTAAAATTTGCTAACTCGATGGATATGTCGTTCGAACGAGATTAGGCATGTCATTAAAATGAGTTCCCATGTTCGAACGAGATCCGTAACGTCGCCTTTTGGGTATGCTCTAGAATGTCATTCAAAGTTTCGTTGAAAACATGATCCAACGAGATGAGGCAACACATTCGAACGAGGTACCAGGTCATTCAAATGAGTACGTGATTATGCATAAATTTTTTCGATTTATCTCTATAATTTAGAGGCTTTTA
Organism: Sambucus nigra; assembly: GCA_949130495.1. Lineage (NCBI taxonomy): Eukaryota > Viridiplantae > Streptophyta > Magnoliopsida > Dipsacales > Adoxaceae > Sambucus > Sambucus nigra. The sequence continues at coordinate 463,706,973 of OX422222.1, read as the reverse complement.
TCACCTCGGGTGATGTAAAATGCGTGGATTTATCTCATATCTGTGATACTAACATCTTCTAACAAATACCCCGAGTTTTGTATATTTTTTTATAAATTCTGCAGGTATTTAATGCAAGAGAGAAAGAAAGAAACCAGAAGAAAAGAAAAAAACAAAAAAAGAAAAGTCAAAAGGGCAAAAGAGTAATTTGCTACTAGAATCTGGACAAGGACCCAAAATGAAAGTTGAAGACCTCGAGTCTACAAGCACGTAGGAAGAAACGACATCCAAATCCAAGTCCCGGAGAAAAAGTTATGAGCCTTGAAAGATTCAAGATAATCATGAGAAACTGATGAGAAAATGAAGAGAAATTGACCCAAGCACCCGGACTGATCCGGATTTCATCATAAACGAAACGAACCGATCCGACCCCTTTAAGTCACTGTATAAATTTTGTAAAGCGGACCGATCCGGATTCCATAAAAAACAAACCAGTCTGGACCCTTGAATTCATTGTATACCCTGCGTGAAGCTGACCGATTCGATATAATAAATAAACGAGCCAATTCGTTATACACCAGACCGAACCGAAATATCAGGCTGGATCGATCCGGAGGTTAAATTTTGTAATTATCCAGTTTTCCAGCTAGAGTCTTGCATAGCTAAAACTCTTGTAATTTCGTAGGTTATTTATTCAAACCGAATCCCAGAACATGGGAGAGCTTCTTTTTATATAGTTTTAGAGAGACAAAGTAGAGAAGAACCTTATAAGCTCATAAATTACAAGTTGTTCCCAATTATAATTTATTCAGTAAAGTTGATTTCTTTCTCTTATCTATTGTTTGATTTCAATAATTCTTGAATAGTTAGTTTATTCACAGTAGATATTACATCTGTATTCTTCTTTAGAAGTAATTTCATCATGATTTAGTTGCATGCACTGTAGAAACCTTAGTTTTTGTTAATTGCACCATGCTAGGCTAGACTTTTAGGGGTTAGAATGCATGAACCCAACCTGATGTGGTTTGCATGTGTATAAAATTAGTTCCCTGAATTAAGTAAATGATCAAATCGTATTGTGTGGTGATCACAATCGTTGTAGGACTTTTAATCTCGTTTGTTCTAGGTAACCGGGATGCTTAAGAGTGCGATGCGCGTGTAGCTACTATGACACCGCTTTGTTCTTACTTTTGATTATGTATGATGCGTGATAGTACCCTCATATATATAATTCTTGAGATTAATAAAGACTGGATTTAATCAATTATTTAATTTATAACTAGTTTTATAAGTCAGTAAACGTACTAGGGTCGGGGGATTGTATTCTAACCTATTTTTACCATTCATACTTAGTAAATCATAATTAGCTTACTCTTGCATGTTTAGCTTCATAATTAGTTTAATTAACTTGCATCTAGTTGATAAAAATTTTCCCTCTTCGATCAATCTTTTTGTTTCTTTTTTAGAGTCAGGTTAGGGTTAGCCATCTTACCATTCGTCATCACGATTATTCGTCCTATTTTGTTGTGGATTCGACCCGATCATACCGGGTTTGTTACTTATGCGATAGGCTTGCACTTGAGCCTATATAAGCATGCAATTTAGACACATTTGTGGTCGCGACAAGTTTTTGGCACTATTGTCGGGGATCTAGTAGACTGTAGGTTAGACCGAGTTAATCTAAAACTTTGACCAAAAATTCATTAAAATCCAAACAAATTCAGAAAATATAAAAAAAATCCAGAAAGATACAACATGTTATATAGTCCTTTCATACAAACTCCGCAAGGAACTCCCCAATCAACTCCAAATCGCATTTACGAGAATCTGTTAGTTGTGTACAATCCTGATATCCCACATACTCCTAACGTACCTCTGTTTCGGGTTCCACAGCCTACACCACCAAACTCCATTGCAAGTCAGACTTCGAGTGATCCTTCGAGTTACCCTCCAGGTTACACTTTAGGTTACACTCCGAGCACACCGAGTAAGGATACTGAGTCACTTGAAGAGAGAGATATGTCTGATCAATCTAGTCATGGTACGGGTGAGGGAGAGGCACCGTATCGCCTTTTTGGAGAATTCTTATATCTCGAGTGATTAGTCACTCCGGAATGTATTCTACTCCCGTACAATGCAGGTCTATTTCACTTTAGGAATGGGATGATCCAAATACTTCCCACTTATCATGGAATGGAGTCGGAGAAACCATATCTCCACGTTCATGAGTTCGAGGAGGCGTGTGAGACTTTTAGCAATCAAATATGCACAAAAGATATATGATCCGCCTCAAGATTTTTCCGTTCTCTCTAAAGTATAATTTTAAGAACTGGCTATGGTCTTTATCTCTAAACTCGATTACATCACGGAATGAGTTGCAATCCAAGTTTCTCAAAAATTTCTTCCCTCGGCATCGAACAAACTCCATTAAGGCTCAAATTCAAACTTTTCGACAACTAGAAAATGAGCCATTCGATCAATGCCATGAGCGTTTTAGCGAGTTAGTCACTTCATGTCCTTAGTATGGCCTTGATAAACAACAACTTATCTTTTTCTTTCATAATGGGTTGAATATCAACTCCAAGCAACTCGTTGAAACTATGTGTGATGGACCCTTTTTTGAGATAGATGCTAATGATGCTGAGATCCACCTTAAGTATATCGCTGAGACTACTCAAGCGTGGGACACATATGATCCTAATACCCAAAATTGACCTCGTTAGGTGTCCACCACTCCTTATGCATCTGGTATGTACCACTAGACAAAGATAATTTGTTAGACCGTCGACTGGACCAATTTGAGAGGAGCATAAGAGAAATGCTCTATGTACAGGTAAGAGAAGCAACTGGCTCCATCCATGCCCCCATAGAAAAGGTGTTTGCTATTTGTGAGGTGGGACATTCAACTAAGGAATGCCCGATGATACTCGCCTACAAAGTTATGCTTGAGGAGTAAGTGAGTGGAATAGGAGGATTTAAGGGTAATTTCGGTGCCCTGCATGAGAATTCTTATAACCCTTCATGGAAATACCATCCTGGTTTTAGCTATGGGAAATAAAATGTTGCGTTGAATCCTAATTCACATGTTGCCCCTCCTCACCCCCATACTTTCAACAAGCACCGCATATGCAAGGACATATGCAAGCACCACCTCCCGGACCGTATATCACTCCACCGCGAAGAAGTCTCGAGGATACGATACACCAATTCATCAATGCCCAGAATGCAACCACTGCAAAGCATGAGCACATAAATTTGAATATCTCCAAGTTATAATCATCGTTGAGTATCCAAGAGAAGGGTAAATTTTCAGCCCAAGGCCAAAGACCTGCTCAAGGTCAAACTAGTGTTAGCTATACATCCATAGTGAATCAAGAGCAATGTCAAGACATCACCACTCTATGTAGTGGGAGAGTTGTTTATTTATCACCTCCCCTACATGACACACCTAAGGACAAGGAGGTTTTGCCCGACATGAAAGAGGTCGAAGATGCCCCCTTAAAGGAGAGTGAAAATTATGACACTAGTGAGCCTGAAGTCTTAGTCAAACCACCCACGACCACACCATTTCCGCAATGGTTGGTTGCTCCCTAAAAAGGAAACCCCCGTGATGATGTTCTAAAGTTCTTTAAGCAAGTCAAGCTGAATTTACCTTTCCTCGATGCCATAAAAAAATTCTCGCCTACACTAAAGTTCTCAAGGACTTATTGATGGTGAAAAGAATACTAAAGGTAAAAAATAACATATTCCTCGCACAAAACGTGAGCTCCGTTTTACTCAATGATCTCCCACCAAAGTTTAAAGATCCGGGTGCACTTACTATTTCCTACATCATAGGAGAGAACCGAATTGAAAAGCCCTTACTCGATTTAAGGGCGAGTGTCAATATCCTCCCCTACTCCATTTATAGGAAATTTGATTTAGGTGACCTCAAGCCCACAAAGATCACTCTCCAACTTGCAGATCGTACCGTGAAGATACTAAGAGGTATTATCGAGGACGTGATAGTCCAAGTTGACACCTTCTACTTCTCGATAAATTTTGTCATTTGGGACACGGAGCCCTCTTTCACCTCAAGTAACCATGTTCCCATTATCCTTAAGTGCCCATTCTGAGCTACGGCTAATGCCTTGATTAACACTTGAAATGGGCAAATGCAACTCACTTTCGAGAACATGACCTTAGAGATAAACATCTTCAACATCGCCCAACATATGGGTGATGAGGATGATTTTCACACAGTGGATCTTATTAAGGATATCGTAGAGGAGCACATAAAGGAAAATTTCAATGGAGATGCTTTAGGAGCATGCCTTCTATAGAGCGACTTCGAGAGAGAGATAGAGGAGTTGAGAGAGATATTAAACGAGATAGTGTCGGATGAGGACGTGAGAGATGTAAGCTGGGTTTCTAGATTCAAGGAACTACCACCGATGGAGTCGCGCACGATCCCCTCCGATGAAAAATTTCCTACCCTTTAATTAAAGAAACTACCCTCCAATGTCAAATATGCTCATTTAGGAGAGGATGAGATATTTCCTGTTGTTGTCTCCTCTAGCCTAGATACAGAGCAAGAGGGTAAATTGCTGAAAATTTTGAGGAGGGTGTGAAGCCCTCGAGGGAAATAAAAAAAAGATTGAACCCTACCATGAAAGAGGTAGTGCGAGCTGAAATTATTAAGCTATTGGATGTTGGTATCATCTACCCAATCTCGGATAGCAAATGGGTGAGTCCTATACAAGTTGTCCCGAAGAAATCGGGTATGACTGTGGTTGCGAATGCCAAGGGTGAGCTAATTCCCCAACGTACCACTATCGGGTGGCGCATTTTCATTGATTATCGGAAAGTCAATGCGGGCACTAGGAAAGACCATTTCCCCTTACTACTCATTGACCAAATGCTAGAGAGAGTAGCGAGAAACCCATACTATTGCTTCCTTGACGGTTATTTCGAATATAACCGAATAAAGGTAGATGTACTTGACTAAGAGAGGACGACTTTCACATGTCCTTTTGGAGCGTTTTCCTACAAACGCATGCCATTTGGATTGTGCAATACACCCGAGATTTTTCAAAGGTGATATTAAGTCTCTATAGCGACATAGTTGAAAGAGAACTTGAAGTTTTTTTGAATGACTTCAGCATTTTTGGCACCTCTTTTTATCTTTGCTTAGAGAATCTAGAGAAAGTACTTTCCCGGTGTGTGGAAAAGAACTTAGTGCTGAATTGGGAGAGGTTCCATTTTATGGTCACCGAAGGAATAGTTCTTGGCCACATCGTATCGTCCAAAGTAATTGAAGTAGATAGGGCTAAAATTGACATCATAGCTAAGTTACCCCCACCGAAATCACTAAAAGATGTGCGCTCTTTCTTAGGCCACGCGGGGTTTTATAGAAGGTTTATCAAGGACTTTAGCGCCATTGCTAGACCCTTGAGTAACCTTCTTATGAAGGACACCCCATTTGAGTGGAATGAAGCATGCCAATGTGATTTTGATAAATTAAAAAGCATGCTTGTTTTTTCTCCCATCATGCAAGCTCCGGATTGGTCTTTACCATTTGATCTTATGTGTGATGTAAGTGATTTCGCGATAAGGGATGTTTTGGGGCAAAGGAAACACAAGAAATATCATGTCATCTAATACGCTAGCCGAACTTTAACTAGACCGCAACCCAATTACTCCACTACGGATAAAGAATTTCTACCGATAATGTTTGCCCTAGATAAATTTCTCTCGTACCTCATTGGTTACCCCATCACATGCTTCACCGACCACGCAGCTCTAAAATATCTCCTTGCTAAGAAAGATGTGAAGCCACTCCTCATAAGGTGGATCCTACTCTTACAAGAGTTTAATCTCTCTATTAAAGATAACAAAGGAGTGGAAAATGTCGTTGCCGATTATTTGTCCCATCTCTCCTTCGACGTGCCTAATGATCCCTTAGACATAGACGAGTATTTTTCGGATGAGAAATTATTTTCTACCTTTTCTCTCCCCTGGTTTGCGGAGATAGTTAACTATCTTGTCACGGGAGCCATCCCTCCCAATAGGACACCACAAGAGAAGAAGAGGTTTATTAGTTGGTCACGTATGTTTTTCTATGACGGTCCATTCCTCTTCAAATATTATGCAGATCAAATCATCTGACGATGTGTACCATATGATGATATACCAAAAGTCATCTAATTCTATTATTCGAAAGCTTGTGGAGTTAATTTTTCGACGAAAAAGACGACCGCTAAAATCCTTCAAAGTGGCCTCTACTGGCCCACAATGTTTCGATATGTTAGCAATTATTCCAAATCGTGCGATAGGTGTCAATAGATGGGAGATATTTCCCGACGACACATGATGGCACTAATCCCCATACTCATTATTGAGATTTTTGATTATTGGGGTATTGATTTCATGAACCCTTTTTCCCCCATCCTTTAGATTCCTACACATTCTTGTTGTGGTAGACTACGTTTCTAAATCGGTGGAAGCTATAGCGACCAAAACAAATCACAACAAAGTGGTTATAAATTTCTTACACGAACACATAATCTCTCGCTTCGGTGCTCCGAATGCGATAATTAGCGACAACAACACGCATTTATGCAATAAGCCATTTGAGAAGCTTATGAGAAAGTATGGGGTCGTCCACAAGGTTGGAACGACTTATCACCAACAAATGAATGGACAAGCCTAGTTGGAGAATCGTGAGATCAAGAACATCCTCGAGAAGATCGTCGATCCTAACCAGAAAGATTGGTCCCTTCGATTGAATGATTCGTTATGGGCTTATCTCACCGCATATAAGAACCCCCTCGGGATGTCCCCTTTTCGCTTTGTGTATGGAAAGCCTTGCTATCTCCCCGTGGAGCTAAAACATAAGGCTTATTGGTCCATTAAGAGGTTAAACTACAACTTGGATAAAGTCGGTGAAGCTCGCAAGGTTCAATTAAATGAGTTGGAAGAGATACGCAATAATGCATACAAGAATGCTAAGATATCCAAAGAACGGATGAAACTTGCACATGGTAAGATTATCCGACGCAAGGAGTTTCATTTCGAGAAAAAAGTGCTTCTCTATAACTCTAGGCTTCATTTGTTTTCGGGTAAATTGCGGTCTAGATGGACTGGCCCATTCATCGTGAAGAAGGTATTCCCCCACGGAGTTATGGAACTGGAAAATCCAAAGGGGGAGATACATTCAAAGTTAACGGGAAATGCCTAAAGCCCTATTTAGAGGAATGTGTGGATGAAGTTGACACCATTTGATTATCAAACCCCATTTACGAGGTGAAGTGAGTTATAATTGAGAGATCGTCGCACCCCCGATGCGTATGGGGTGAATTCTTTTGTATAGTAGCTATAAGTCGGTTAGGGTATTTAGAGTTCGTAGGTTAACTCACGAGAGGTTAGGTATAGGAACACCAGCACACATTCTGAGAAAGAATATAGGGTTCGGAGTAAGCATTGGGACGTTTTAGGTCAATCATGCATAGGAATGATAGCAGGAACATCTGAGGCTTGAGAGAAAATGACATATAAAGCTAGGGGGAAAAATCAGCCTTTCTGGGAACCCGAACCGGTTCGATCCTGAGAACCCGGATCTATCTATTTTTGAGAAATTCGAAAAAAAAAATATCCGGTCCGGTCCGATCCTGGGACCCGGATCGGTTCAGTTTCTGCAACTTCTTATCTTCCTTAGTTTCAGCCCCTCTTTTCACCCAATCCCTCCATTTCCCTCCCAAATCGTCCCTTACCACTTACCCCATCCATTTTCCCTCCAAACCCATCCCCCCTTCCCTCCAAAAATAACCACCCACCTTCCCTTCCCATCTATAAATACACCCCTTTTTCACCCTTTTCCACCACCACTCTCTTACTTTATCTCACTATCCCATACACCCAATTTCCTTCTGTCAATATAGCTAACCAAGACCTTCCCTAAAAATATGACTCCATCGAGATTCTCAACGACGGTGGGGTTGCACACCGCACCCTTCAAGAATGAATATGGTGTGAGTGCTTCTTCAGCCCATCTCGTAAACTACGCATGGAGCATGCCGTGCTCTGGCCCGAGATGCCCAATTCCATCCCCAATCTCTTCATGGTGAAGGGTTGGTGTCACTTCCTCAATGAGCCACATGGAGAAGTGTGGGCAACCCAAGTACGAGCTTTTTATGGGTCCCTAGTCCGAACCAGACATATCGTCTCTGAGTCATATTTGGGCGGTATTCACGTCCCATTCTCATCCATAAATTAGCAACTAAAGACGTTACCAGCCCTTTCCTATACACATAACCCAACCACCTCCCTCCCCTTGATAAGGACGTATGCATGTCCCGCATTGAACCCGACACACCATGGGCTACCGAGACATTCCCGGTGGCCTAACTAAGCGATAAGGCATGCCTCACCTTTTAAATTGTATACGCAAATATACTCGAAACTTCTAATGACTCGGCTATGCGTTCGCGTCAAGCAACCCTTGTTTATCACCTCTTTGACCCCAACACCCCGACCCACCTAGGCCAAACCATTTATAAAGACATATTTTACACCATCGTGGACCAAAAGGGTAAAACCTCTCTCCCATATGCTCGACTCATCACTTCCATCCTAGAAAATTCATGCATTGATCCTCCCACTGGTTTTTCTCGCCTTCCCAACCCTCTTAGGTAGGGCACACGTACAAAAAGTCATAAGCAACAGGAGATTATACGGGCACAAAAGGCAGCTCAGGATGATTCGAACGATGATGAGAGTGATGATGATGAGGGGGATGCTGATGAGAGCGACAAGGAAGAGGAGGAGGAGGAGGCGAACATTGTGATAGGCGAGGGAGAGGAGGAGTACGATGAGGATGGTGATTCAGACTATATGTCGGGAGGAGAATATCTCACCACCCGGATTGTCTCTCTCGAGGAGCATTTTGAGGGGTTTATGACTGAGTACCGTGAAGACCGTAGCGCATATCAATGTGACACTAGTATGATGGCGCGTCTTCAAGCTGCGATGTATCGTCTATCTATGGGTACACCACCACCAACATATTTTTATGACCCATATGATCCTAACGCGCCCGGTAGCTCCTACCCACCACCCCAATGAAGCCCGTGTATGGTGTTTTGTGTGTTATTTGTTTGTGTTGCCTGTCGAATTGGTTGTACTTGCTAATTGTTTTGTATCCCTGTTTCTTGTAACACACGTTTGCTAGTATATAAAAATCTGCATTTTCACTATTTGTTCGTTTTATTTCTTCGCACTTTTTATTCGCTCTTACCTGGATTTTCGTCCTTTCTGCTTTAGGACAATGCGAAAGTCTAATTTAGGAGGAGGGGGGTGACAAGTGCGTATTTCTAAAACTTCACAAATTTTTAAAATGCCCAAAAAAATTAGAAAATTTCAAAAATTTCCAAAAAAAACGAAAATTTTTGAAAATACCAAAAATATTTTCTTCAAAATAAATGAAAATTGGAATTTAAAAGCTTAAAAAATGTCACAAATTTTTTGTCTAAAGTTGAAAAAAAATCAAATGCACAAAGCCAAAATTGACCAAAGATGGAAATTGAGAAAAAATTGACGACTTAACGAATAAGTGTGGAGCTTAACCAACCCAGTGAGAATTCGAGACTGTACCTTTTTGCGAGTTTTTAAATCAATCCGAGTTAATGGTTAACTCAAAGTTCATTTCAACATTTTAAAAAGTTATTGAGGATCTCAATACCTTTGCTTTGAACGGTTACAAGAAATGTGTGAGATGTTATCTCAAAAAGTGCGCTAAATATATCTTTAAACTTAAAATAATCTCAAGACGCATATGGAAAAGAATTTAGCAATTTGGACAATGAAGTAGGCCCTCATTTGACACCTAAAAATATTGACCAAGAAAAGTAAAGAAAATTTCATCCATTTTGCAACCCGAATTTCAGCCGAATATATTTTTTCCCCTTCGTTTGACAACCCGAAAAACCCAATTGGCCCAGAATTGTGAAAAGTGAAAAATCAGAAATTAAGTCCAATTTGTGTGATAAAAAGGGGCAAGAAAAAAAAGAAAAGAAAAGAAAAATGCTCAACAGAAATAGCAAGAAAAAATAGAAAAGAAGAGAAAAATAAGCAAAAGTCCGCAAAAGCACAAATGGACATACTAAGAATGGTTTTCAATTACGAATTTCCCAATCAATCCCATTTTACCCAAATACACCTTAAACCCAAGAAAGTCCTAACCGAGTCCATATTGCAAAACTGATTACCGCGTGGAGAGATAAGGCATAAAAAGATAATAAAATAGATTAAAATGGTGTGAAAAAGAGATGATGTTTCCCTTTTCCCAATAACCGTAATCCGTTAAAGAGATCTTTTCACCTCAAATATTTCGTCTTTCAAATGGTGTGCATGAATTTGTGTCCATTACATTTACTCTTATATATCACGCAACCGAGAGAAAATAGCCACAATCCGAATGATTCATTTGTGAGTGTATACGTGAGATTTTGAAATCAAAGCGAATTTTCGAAAAGTAACGTAATGATCAATCGGTGAAAATTTGCGATTTGATTTTTGGCTTCACACACACACACACTATGATTTGAGACTTGTGAACATGATTTTAAGGTGACTATTTTTATGGGGGGTTTAAATTGTCCAGTTTTTAGATATTTTGAATTTTCTTGAGTCGAAAATGAATTTTATGGGTATATTCACTATAAAACCTCAGGAGACACAACTCGTCCTACTAGGGTAACCTAGGGGTTTAAAGGCTGGTTGCATATGTTCAATGCAATCGTTTACCCATGAAAGAGGTATTCTATCCTTAGTTAGAGTTTGACCATGCTTTTGATTCTTTTACATTGCCCGGGACGATCAAAGTTCTAACTTAGGGGGTGTTTGATTAGGCATAAATTCTTTCAATTTAACCCCATAATTTAGAGGCTTTTATCACCTCGGGTGATGTAAAATTCATTGATTTATCTCATATATGTGTTACTAACATCTTCTAACATATACCTCGAGTTTTGTGTATTTCTCATAAATTCTACAGGTATTTAATGCAGGAGAGAAAGAAAGAAATCGGAAGAAAAAAGAAAAGAAGAAAAGTCAAAAGGGAAAAAGAGTAATTTTCAACTAGAATCCAGAGAAGGACCCAAAATGAAAGTTGAAGGCCACAAGTCTACAAGCACGTAGGAAGAAACGACGTCCAAATTCGAGTTCCTGAGCAAAAGTTATGAGCCTTGAAAGATTGGAGATAATCATAAGAAACTGACGAGAAAATGAAAAGAAATTGGCCTAAGGACCCGAATCGATTCGATCTAAATTTCATCATAAATGAACCGATTCGACCCCTTAAAGTCACTATATAAATTTTGTGAAGCGTACCGATCCGAATTCCATAAAAATGAATCTGTCCGGACCCTTGAATTCACTGTATACCCTGCGTGAAGCGGACCGATTCGATATAATAAATAAACGAACCGATCTGGTATACACCGGACCGAACCAAAATATCAAGGCAGACCGATCCAAAGGTTAAATTTTGTAATTCTCCCATTTTCCATCTAGAGTCTTGCATAACTCTTGTAATTTCGTAGGTTATTTATTCAAACTGAATCCCATAACATGGGAGAGCTTCTTTTTACATAGTTTTAGAGAGAGAAAGTAGAGAAGAAACCTAGAAGCTCATAAATTACGAGTTATTAATTCTCAATTACAATTTATTCCGTAACGTGTTTTTCTTTCTCTTCTCTATTGTTTGATTTCAATAATTCATGCATGATTAGTTTATTCCCAGTTAATATTACATTTTTATTCTTATTTAGAAGTAATTTCATCATGAGTTCAGTTGCATGCACCGTAGAAACCCTAGTTTTTATTAATTGTATGATGCGAGGATAAACATTTAGGGGTTGTGATGCATGAACCCAACCCGATGTGGTTTTCATGTTTGTAAAATTAGTTCCCTGGATTAAGTAAATGATCGAATCGTTTTGTGTGATGTTCACAACCGTTGTGGGACGTTTGATCTTGTTTCCCCTAGGTAATCGGGATGCTTAAGAGTGCAATGGGTGTGTACCTACTACGACACCGCTTTGTTCTTACTTTTGATTATGTATGATGCAGGCTAGTTCCCTCATATATATAATGCTTGAGATTAATAAAGACTGGATTTAATCAATTATTTAATTCATAACTAGTTTTATAAGCCGGTAAACGTACTAGGGTCGGGGGATTGCATTCTAACCTGTTTTCCCATTCATAATCAGTAAATCATAATTAGCTTACTCTTGCTTGTTTAGCTTCATAATTAGTTTAATTAACTTGCATCTAGTTGATAGAAATTTTCCCACTTCGATCAATCTTTTTGTTTCTTTTTTAGAGTCAGGTTAGGGTTGACCGTCTTACTGTTTGTCGTCACGAGTATTCATCGTGTCTCTATATGGATTTGATCCCGTCTTACCGGGTTTATTACTTACGTGACAGGCTTGCACTTGAGCCTATATAAGCACGCACTTTAGACACATTTGTGGTCACTTCAGTACGCGATTTTTTTTAAAGCAAATCATTACAAATCTCTAATGCCTATTCCCTATAAATAGAGATGCGGAATTAGAATTTTAAACAACCCATTGAGATTTTTCAAGAAGCCTTTTTTATAGTTATTTTTGTGCTTAAACTCTATTCTTTTTCCATGTAAAACCCTTGGATCTTTAAGGATCACTTGTCTAAATCAATAAGAACGTATTTCGTGATAAAAAAACCCTGGTAAATAATTTATGTACTGCAGAATTATGGAGCTAAGGCTTTACTGCTGAAGAAGAAAAGATTCTGATGTCTTGAGGCCGATTGGTGGATATCGAGAGAAGAGATACTTCCCGTGGATAGTGCTGGACTGCACCGTATCTATGAAGAGTTAAGGACCTTTTTATTATACTTAGTGGAGTTCTAAGTAGTCCGTAAGTCATCGAGTCTGTCAAATTCTTTAAAGTGCTGAAATATAGGTTTTTCTCGAAACGTATTTTTCCTGAGTTTCTTCTCCTGTTCTATATGTGCTGGTTTGATTGTTAGGTTGGACTGTAACATTTAATTTGGACTTTATCTTGCATGCACACCTTAATATAATCAAGATGAAATTTGGATTAAAAATTGAATTTTTTGTGTTCGTAACCTAATATATGGACTATCCATACAAATCCGCTTTCTCAGTAATTAGAATAGGATTTAGTCTTTCGATGTTCAGGTTTGGGTTTGAAAGATAATCCATAAAGTGAAATTGGATAAAAATTGTTTGTGTACATGAGTAAAGAATTAAGATGATGGGGTTTCTCACATTAAGTAATAAGAATTTAAAGTAATAGAATATCATGATAGTTATAGTCTTCCATGACATTAATAATGATATTGAAAGTTAGTGTGAAGAATATGTGACATGAAAGAATGATTCAGGTAGACCTTTGTAGATAAAGTATATATACAATGATATAACACAACAAGTGTGTTACTCTAAACATAAGTTTCAATAGTTAATCAAGTATATAGTAGTGTATAAATTTGCAATACTTGGAATGAGATTAAGTATATGACAAAAGAACCAAAATGTATGTTGTCTCCAGTCATTATTACTCGCAAGGCATGTCAGGATGTGAAGACACTCCTCTTAAATCGTAACAAGTATTAGGAAAATATTGGTTTTGTTTCTTAGGTGAAATGATTGAATTTCATATGAGGCATATGATAAGTAACAGAATGGTTCCTAATAACAAATAAATTTAATTGGAGTTTAAAAGTGGATTTGTTTAGATTTTTTCATTTTCAAAATAACTTCGTTTTTAATGAAGTGTAATGAGGATTTTAATTTAGTATCAAGTATACCCAATGAAAATTTAGTGACTATATGGGATGAGACAAATGACTTGTAGTTACGACTAGGTGAAATAAAATAATGTCAAGACTTAATGAAAGGCTTTCGAGCAATTGTAGTCATTAAGAAATAGTTATGTTGATTTTGGTAATGGAGATCACAATTTTAATGAACTTGAGGAATGAATGATCTCATCGTGTTTGATAATGATCTTGGAGTAAAGACTTATGTTTGGCAAAAATAGTAAGATTTTTCAGTTTTTAGTTTCCTTTATGTTAACTAGTAGATTTATGAACAGTGCATAATGGTTTTGGTATTGGTGTCTCCTATGAAGGGAGTCGTGAGGTTCGACACGAAAGGGAAGCTAGAACCGAGATATGTTAGACCATTGTTTATTATCGAGAGGGTGGGACCAGTTGCATATAAGTTGGGTCTACCAGAGCACTTACAACGAATTCACGACGTGTCCCATGTGTCATCGTTGAAGAGTTACTCGAGGAACAAGAGAGATTTTTAGCATGTTACATTAGAGGAGATAGACTTGCAGCCAAGTATCTCGTACGAGGAGAGACCGCTGACGATACCCTATTGTAGTGAGAGTAAGTTGTGGTCTAAGGTGGTACCCTTGCTTCAAGTTCAGTGGGGGCACCACAATATTGGCGAGTAAACATGGGAGTGGGACGATGGCTTGTATGAGCACTATCCAGAGTTTTACACCACAGGTACGTCCTAATTTCGAGAGCGAAATTCCTTTGTAGGGGGGTAAATTACACCCTGCATTTCAGAGTATTTAGAATTTAATTAATTCAGTTATTTTAAAATTACACATGTGCCGTAATTTAATTAAAATAAATACTATGTGTTTATAAAAAATATTAATCGGAAGATATAATGATTAATATATATTGAATAGAGTTAGAAAGTGAATAGTAAATAACTTTTGATAATTAGTATACGTTGTAGCGAGTGATATCGATATGATTGTATTATATCTCAATCGAGAGTCGCTTATAGACTATATGAGGTCGAGATAAAAATTTTATGTAGGGTGACTCGGATGGAGATTTTGAAGTCACAGTTGGTTCCGGATGGGTCAAGATAATCAGAATAGTGTACCCGGAGGTAGTAATTGTGTAAATCCCTAATATGTGATTAGGAATGTTGATTACATGATTAAGTATGAGTTATGAGTTATAAGTTGGTTATGGGTGTTAAACATGTTAATTATCATATTTAGGGGATGCATACTCATGTCATATTTATGTTGTGTACACTAGATGCTAATCGAGATTATGATCGGGGATAAAATTTTGAGATCATATGATTAGTTATGTGGTGAAATGCGTCATAAAATATTTGTTTAAATACATCATTATGTTTATGAAAGTAAACTAGGGTGTTGGTGTGAAATTCATAATGTTTGGTTGCCAAATGTGAAAGTTTTGAAATTTGTTGGTAAATTGCTACCTTTCTGTTTGAGCCCAAATTAGGCATACTAATTTTATGATTTTGGGAAAACACAAAACATAAAAGTTGTAGCTATATAAGTTATCTACGCTTAGACTCAAAGAGGGAGTAAATCTGTGTTATTACTAGTGAGTTATTATGATTTTACAAAGGTAGAACAAATGCGTCATTAGTGGGATTGTCTTATTCGACCTCTTGTCCAACCAATCACACGCCATCACCTTAAAATGGTCACATGGTCACGTTTTTATGGTTATAAGAGTATTAATTATCATCTTTTCCATTTCATATTACAAGGTTTGGAGGAAATATGCCTATGGAGAGAGAAAAAGGAAATTAAGGAAAAATTGCTTTGGAAAATTTCTATATATCAAGGAGTACTTATAAGGTAATTACCTCTTTGTTAAAGTTTGTTACATGAATGAGTTTTACACGTGGTATATTTTTGTTTCTGGTTTTGATAAAGATTTGAATGATACCCATATTACCTAATTGTGTTAAAATAAGGATGGCTTAAGAACATAGATGAGAACTTCTTCTAGGATCATAAATGTTAACTTTAAAATCCTAGATTTGAATCACCAACTCGTGAAGCCTTTTGGTTTAGAAAATTCATGTATATGACGTGCGTATATACTAAAACATGTTTAGTATGTGTTTCCATGATTGACGACTGGCGTGGAGGTTATGTATTCTTAACAAGATTAAGTTATGCTTTAATGTTCTATTCCAAACTAGTTGTGCTAAAAATCGAATAAATCATGGAATACTTATTAAAATTGAGGGATTCCAGTTGGAGAGGTTATATAACATATATTAGTATAACATACTCAAATATTAGAATATAATACCTTATGGTTTGGCTTGGGAGTTGTGTTGAAGTTCAACTTTTGTTGTTGTTTTCCTGTAGAAACGATTTAGAAAAAGGTTGTTATAAAACAAGTATAACTTTGTGTAGAAAATTCATAATTTAGTTCTATAAATTGTTCTAGAAACCTAATGAATATAGTGTTATATAAATGTGAAGCAGAATATTTAATTCCTTTTCAGCTATTTCAGATCGACCAACTGATATGATATGTTTTGGGTTTAAGGTTATTTGGTGTATTCAAAGACTAATGATGTTGAATTGTCAGGTGGGGAAGCGGCTAATACTACCGTACCAAGGAAATAGTTTTGGTATTAATCTTAGTACCTACTTTAAGGTGAGTGACCTTCCCCTATGAAATATAAATGCTTATATTTTCATATGGAAATGTGTAGTTAAATACATGTGTTGGAATGCTTATGGAGTGATGTGGTATTTATGAAACATATTCATTTGATTAAAAATGTTAAGCGAAGCTATCTAATGTTATGGACGGTGGTAGGCCATTTATCTAATATTAAGGACTGTGATGGGTCCTACGGATGTGACGCTCCCGTTAATCCAACCAAAAGGTTTGTGTACTCGGGCCTAAAAATGGGATGTGGTGCTCCCCATTAACTGTGGTGGGTTAATTAGATTGTGGCGGGTCGAGGCTTGCGAGAGTTTCACAATTACTGTTGGGTTGTAACAATTGAAATAAAAATGGTTATTCAAATTGGTTATATGTGTGGTATGTGCGTGTATATGGTCATTCACTAAGATGTTATTGCTTACACTTCTATAATATTATGTTTCAGGTATACCTATCGCTTGGAGATCACTGCCAAGTTAGGATGTTAAATGGGAGAGTGGAGGATAAATAACGTGGGTTGAATATCAAAAATCTTTTGGGGTAATTGTTAAACTAAGAAACTTATGTGAGTAAATTTGTTTGGTACTTTTAAGTTATATGTAAAAGTAGTTATATTTTCATCTAACCATATCTTTGGAAAAAAAAATCTTATGCTATATATGAGAGATTTCACATACAATATTGTTTAATGGGAGTTTATCTCTATAATTAAAATGATGATTTTAACGTAATTAAGTCAGGGCACAACAACTTGGTATCAGCGCATGGTTATTAGGTTCCAGACAAGGTGTAGATTGGCAGTGGACAATAGAAAGTGAGTTTGATCTGGGTCTTGATTTTCACTAACAATATTAATGTTAAACTAGTGCTATTGTATTTTGTTTAAGTTATTTGTATTGCTGTGAGTGATGGATCCACACGAGCCACATGATAGAGCAGAGGGTGAGGCATCCTATGTACCTAATTGTCATCAAGGACAAGGAAATATTGAATTGGATGAACCATAGGTGCAACAATAATCTATTGATGATGTGGGATGAATATTTCGTGTTGTGGCACAACTAATGGAACAAGAGAGAGGTGGAGCACCTGGTAGAGATAGGGATAAATTACATGAGAGGTTCATGAAGTTAAATACTCCATCATTTACTGGGACTACTGATACGTTAGTGGAAAAGGGGTGGATTAGAAAAATGGAAACAATATTCAAGGTGATAGAAGTGCGAGATGAACAAAAGGTTTTGTTAGAAACCTTTAGGTTAAAGGATGATGTAAAGTTATGCTGGAATGCTACAAAAGGTTACTTAATACAATTGGGGGAGTGGTGCCAGAAAATCCTCCGCCAATTACATGAGAGAGGTTTGTGAATGTGTTCTTTGAAAAATATTTACCAAGATTTTATTGGAAGGAGAAAGAGGAAGAATTTATCATGTTGAAACAGGGTAATTGAACAGTGGTCGAGTACGAGACTTTATTTATATCTTTATCTAGATTTGCAGCTAATTTGGTGAGGACAGAAGAAAGTAAATGTGATCGGTTTCAAAATGGGTCGGATGGGGATATAAAAAACATAGTTGTAAATATGAAGATCACAGATTATGTGGACCTTATGGACATAGCTATGGTGTCGGAAAATTCAATGAAAGAAGTGCAAGTCTAACATTCAAATAAAGCTAGACACGATAGTACAAAATCATATGGATGGGAGATGAGAACCTCAACTCAAAGTGTAGCACGAGGAGTACTTGAGGGTTAGGGATTTAAAAATAGCAAGAATGCAACTGGAAGATTTCAAGATCTAAGTGGAAGGACTAAAATGAGTCGATCCGAAAATGCATCCGTCTAGGAACCGAGGGCCACATTTTATTATAGATGTGGTGGTCAAAGGAATATGTCCCGGGGTGTACGATAGTTGAGATGACAGCTTTATGTTTCCATTGTCATCAACCAGGGCACTTACGAAAGAATTTTCCAACGATGGGAGCTACAACATTAGTTGGGAGTGTGACGATAGGAGGTTAGATTCTACACATAATCTACACAGTAAAGGTAGAGGAGGTACATATAAAAGCCAAGGACAAGGCATAATGTTTGCATTGATGTGATAAGATGCACAAGCTACACCGAATGTAGTGATAGGTACACTTCCTATTTGTGATAAAGATGTTTATGTGTTGATAGATCCTGGTTCTGCACATTTTTTATGTCTTTGCTTTATCTGTTGCATCTTAATAAACCATTATCGTCATTAGATTATGGTTTAGCTATGTTTACTCGAGTGGGGGGATTTATTTTTATTGATAGGGTGTGTAAGGAGTGTGTGATGCTCTTAGGTGAAAAGGAATTATTAGTTGACTTATTAACTCTCGATATGCTTGACTTTGATGTGATACTGGGTATGGATTAGTTGGCCTCATATCATGTATGTTTGCATTAAAATGAAGGTAGTGTTTTGGTTACCAGATGAATTTAAATTTATAGGGGATCGAAATGTCACTCCTACATGTTTGATTTCTACTACAAAAGCATATAAACTGCTAAGGGAAGGATGTAAGGGTTATCTTGATCTTGTGGTGGACACACGACAAGACAATGGAAAACTATCAAATATACCAGTAGTTAATGAGTTTGCAGCTGTCTTTCCAGAAGAACTTCCAGGGATAGCACCAGACCGTGAGGTAGAATTTATGATTGAGTTGGTACTAGGCACCTTATCGATATCTACTGCACCATATCTTATGGCACCAGCAGAATTAAAAGAGATAAATATACAGTTGTAAGATTTGTTAGACCGTGGTTTTATAGGCCTAGTGTATCACCGTGGGGAGGCCCAGTGTTGCTTGTAAAGAAGAAAGATGGGACCATGAGATTGTGCATCGATTATCGTCAGTTGAATAAGGTGACAATCCGTAATAAATATCCACTACCTCACATTGATGACTTGTTTGATCAGTTACAAGGCGCCAACATATTTTCTAAGATTGATCTCAGGTCCGAATATCATTAGTTGGATGTAAGGGACTGTGGTATTTCTAAAACTACTTTTCATTCCAAGCATGGACATTATGAATTTCTTATCATACCATTTGGGTCAACAAATGCACTAGCCGTATTCATGGACTTGATGAACCGCATATTTCACCCATACCTGGATTCTTTTATTATTATCTTCATTGATGATATTTTGATATATTTCCGTAGTACGAAGGAGCATGAACATCATCTGCATATTATTTTAAAGACCTTGCGAGAGAAGAAGTTATATGCTAAGTTTTCTAAATGTGAATTTCATTTAGACAAAGTAGTATTTTTAGGGCATGTTATTTCTACTAATGGAATTTGTGTTGATCCTAAGAAGGTGGAAGCAATAATGACTTAGGAAAGACCAACTAGTGTGACATAAGTATTTAGTTATTTGGGATTAGCTGGATATTACATGAGATTTATACCAAGGTTTTCTTTTATTGTATTTCCATTGACTAAGCTTACCATAAAGGAGAGAATGTTTGTATGGAATGATGGGTAAGTTGACATCAACTCCAATATTGACTATTCCAATGGGTATAGAAGGTTTAGTTATTTATAGTGATTCCACGTATCAAGGACTTAATTGTGTATTAATGCAGAATGGAAAACTAATTGATTTTTTTTTTTGATAGTTAAAGATACATGAACGCAACTACCCTTCACATGATCATGAGTTGGCCGCAGTAGTTTTTGCATTAAAGATCTAGAGACATTACTTATATGGTGTTAGTTGTGAAATTTTTACCGACCATCAAAGTTTAAAGTACTTGTTTACTTATAAGGACTTAAACTTGAGGCAAAAAAGGTGGATGGAACTTATAAAGGATTATGATTGCACAATACATCACCATTCGGGTAAGGCTAATGTTGTTGCTGATGCTTTGAGTAGAAAATCTCTAGGTAGAGTATCTTGTATTTATTGTATTCAAGTTGGAAAGCTGAGAGAGTTAGCTTTAATGGAGGTGGAATTAAATTTAAATGAGTCTTATGGAATACTAACACATTTAAATGTTAGACCTATGCTGATAGGTTGGATAAGACAGACACAGGCAGGAGATACAGAATTGGATAAAGTTAGAGATAATATAAAAAAGGGTAAAGGAAATGAATTTTCTATTCGTTATGAGGACATTTTTATGTACGATAACCGTTTGTGTGTACCTAATGTGCCTGATTTTTGGAGAATAATTTTAGAAGAAGCCCATTGTTCTTTATATGCTATGCATCCATGAAGCACAAAACTTTATAGATATTTGAAAAAATGTTATTTGTGGTCAGGAATGAAACATGACATTGCAGATTTTATTGCTAGATGTATAGCTAGCCAACAAGTGAAGGCATAGCATCAGAAGCTAAGTGGTTTACTACGGTCACTACCTATTCCTGAGTGGAAATGGGAGCATGTTAATACAAATTTCATTACAGGTTTACTAAAATCATCATGAGGGTTTGATTTTATTTGGGTTGTTGTTGATAGATTGACTAAGTCAACACATTTTCTTCCTATTAAAACTACTTTCTCCATGGATATATATGCCAAAATATATGTGGATGGGATTATTAGATTACATGGTGCCCCTGTTTCTATTATCTCTGACTGAGATCCTAAGTTTACTTCTCACTTGTGGCATAGTTTACAAAAAACTCTGGGGGACTAAATTAAAATTTAGTATAACTTTTCATCCTCGGACTGATGGGAGTCAGAAAGAACGATCCAAACACACGAAGACATGTTACGAATTTGTGTATTAGAGTTCAAATGAAGTTATGTTGAAAACTTGTCACTAATATAGTTTGCATATAATAATAGTTATCATTCGAGTTTTGAGATGGCTCCTTATAAAGCTTTTTATGGGAGAAAGTGCAGGACCCAGTGTGTTGGACTGAAGTAGGAGGATGAAAAATACTTGGGCCAAAAATTGTGCAGTAGACAACTAATAAGATAATTCTTATCCATAATCACTTGAAGGTGGAGAAAGTAGACAGAAAAGTTATGCAGATAATCGAAGGAAAGAATTAAAATTTGAGCAATGTGATCGGGTATTCCTACGTGTTTCTCCCTGGAGAGGGGTTATGAAATTTGGGAAAAAGTGAAAATTAAGTCCTCGGTACATTGTACCTTATGAGATAGTGAAAAGGGTTGGAGCTGTAGCTTATAAATTGTCTTTACCACCAAATTGTCTCAGATACACAATGTTTTTCATATATCAATGTTACGTAAGTATGTGCCCGATCCTTCACATGTGTTTATTTCACAATCGATAGAG
This sequence comes from Sambucus nigra, assembly GCA_949130495.1. Classification (NCBI taxonomy): domain Eukaryota; kingdom Viridiplantae; phylum Streptophyta; class Magnoliopsida; order Dipsacales; family Adoxaceae; genus Sambucus; species Sambucus nigra. Next base: position 463,685,167 of record OX422222.1, on the reverse strand, counting down.
TTCAAGATGACTTGACCTATATGGAAGAACCGAATGACATTTTATCTCGAAAGGATAAAGTATTATGTAATAAAATTATTCCATTGGTTAAGGTAATGTGGAGAATTTAGAATTTGAAGTATGCCACCTGGGAAGGAGAGGATAATATGAAAAAGCAATATCCTCATCTGTTTGGTAAGTTTCTTATGCGTCAAATTTCGAGGACGAAATTTTTATAAGAGCGGTAGAATTTAAAGGACCTAATATGTGATTAGGAAAGATAATTACATTATTAAGTATGAGTTATGTTTTATAAGTTGGTTATGGGTGTTAAACATGTTAATTATCATATTTAGGGGATGCTAATCAAGCTTATGACCGGGGATAACATGTTTAGAGCATATGATTAGTTATATGGTGAAATTAGTCATACAATATGTGTTTAAATTCATTATTATGTTTATGAAAGTAAACTAGGGTGTTGCTGTGAAATTGACAATGTTTGGTCGCCAAATGTGAAAGTTTTGAGATTGTCGGTAAATTGCTACCTTCCTGTTCGAGACCAAATTAGGCATACTAATTTTATGATCTTGGGAAAAAAAATATAAAAGTTGTAGATATATAAGTATCTACGCGTAGACGCAAAGATGGAGTAAATCAGTGTTCGTACTAATGAGTTATAGTGATTTTACCAAGGCGGGACAATTGCGTCATTAGTGGGATTGTCCTATTGGACCTCTTGTCTAACCAATCACACACCATCACCGTAAAATGGTCACATTATCACGTTTTTATGGTCATAAGAGAAGTCCTTATCATATTTTTCATTTCATATTATAAGATTGAGAGGAAACATGCCTATGGAGAGAGAAAAAGGAAGTTAAGGAAAAAATGCTTAGGAAAATTTCTATAAATGAAGGAGTACTTATAAGGTAATTACCTCTTTGTTCAAGTTGGTCACATGAATGAGTTTTACACTTGGTATATTTTTGTTTCTGGTTTTAATAAATATTTTAATGATACCCATGTTGCCTAATTGTGTTAAAACAAGGATGGCTTAAGAACATATGTGAGAACTTGTGTTAGGATCATAAATGTTAACATTAAAATCCTAGATTTGAATCACCTTCCCGTGAAGCTTTTTGATTTAGAAAATTCATGTATATTATGTGAATATATACTAAAACATTATTAGTACATGTTTCCGTGATTGATAACTGGCGTGGAGGTTATGTATGCTTAACAAGGTTAAGTTATGCTGTAATGTTCTATTCCAACGTAGTTGTTCTAAAAATGGAATAAATCATGGAATACTTATTAAAATCGAGTTATTACTGTTAGAGAGTTAGAAAACATATATGAGTATAACATACTCGAAGATCATAATATAATGCCTTCTGGTTTGGCTTGGGGATTGTGTTGAAGTTGAAGTTGAAGTTGAAGTTGAAGTTGAAGTTGAAATTTTGTTGTTGTTTTGCTGCAGAAACGATTTAGAAAAAGGTTGTTATGAAACTGGTATAACTTTGTGTAGAAAATTCATAATTTAGTTCCGTAAATTGTTTCAGAACCCTAATGAATAAGGTTTTATATAAATTTGAAGTAGAATATTTAATTCCTTTTTAGTTATTTCAGATTGACCAACTGATATGATATGTTACTGGGTTTAAGGTTATTTGGTGTATTCAAATACTAATGATGTTGGATTGTTAGGTGGGGAAGCGGATAAAACTACCATACCAAGGAAATCGTTTTGGTCTTAATCTTAGTATTTACTTCATGGTGAGTGACCTGCCCTATGAAATATAAATGCTTATATTTTCATATGGAAATATGTAGTTAAATAAATGTGTTGGAATGCTTATGGAGTGATATGGTATATATGAAACATATCCATATGAGTAAACATGTTAAGAGAAATTATCTAATGTTATGAACTGTGGCGGGGCCTTTATCTAATATTAAGGACCGTGGTGGGTCATACGGGATGTGGCGGTCCCTTTAGTCCAACCTAAGAATTTGTGTACTCAGACTTAATTATGGGATATGGTGGTCCCCATTAACTGTGGTGGGTTAATTGGATTGTGGCGGGTATAGGCTTGCGAGAGTTTCAGAATTCATGTTGGGTTATAACAATTGAAAATAAAAATGTTATTCAAATTATTTATATGTGTGCACGTGCGTGTATATGGTCCTTCACTAAGTTGTTAATGATTACACTCCTACAATATTATGTTTCAGGTATGCCTATCGTTTGGAGTTCACTCCCAAGTTAGGACGTTAAACGGGAGAATATGGAGGATAAATAAAGTGGGTTGAATATCAACAAGCTTTTTGGGTAAATATTAAACTAAGAAACCTATGTGAGTAAATTTGTTTGGTACTTTTAAGTTATGTGTGAAAGTAATTATATTTTCATTTAACCATATCTTTGAAAGAAAAATTCTTGTGTTGTTTTCGAGAGATTTCAAGTACAAAATATTGTTTAATGGGAATTTATCTCTATAATCAAAATGTTGATTTTAACATTATTAAGTCGGGGCACGACAAATTGGGTACTGGGGCCTTTTTGGACATGACCAGACCCACATGAGGGTGTTTGTGTCCTTTAGGATTGGCCCGTCGGCCTAATTTCGGGATTGAGGATAGAAAACCTAAGTCTGAGGGTTTGAAGATGTTGTAATTCATATTTTAAACCCTAAGAAATTGAATAAGAGAATAGGAAGAAGGAGGAGAGTTTTGGGAGAAAAAATAAAAATGAATTGGGGAGTTATGACTCCGATTCATCTTCTTCAACGCAAAATCAGACCCTAAGAACATATAAAGACAAGTAATTAACTTGCTTTTAATTTAATTTGCATAAATTCATGTTCATATCGTGGTAGGTGTTGACAAATCCATTTTTGAGGAGGGTTATCACATGAAAATGGGTTTTTGATGAATTGATTACCATGTGTAGATTAAATATTCAACTGATGATGGAATACCATATACTATTGTTAGAATCAGATTCTTATTCCAAATATAAGAATAATTTTTTTTTAATTGGGATTTGTAGAATCGAATTTAAGAAGATGCTTATAGGTGACTTGTAAAACTCAAATTCATGAAATTATGGATGATAATATAAATTAGTGATGTTTGAAGGCTTATATTATGGTTAGAATCTGCTTAGATGTGTAATAAACATTGGATATGATTTTTTTGAGTTTTGGGTTGAAACTATGGAGGCTTAATGAACCAAAATGGAGGAAAATGAATTGCGGAAGAAACTGCCAATGAAGCTGGATCGATCAATCGATCGATGATGACTGATTTTGGATAATTTTGGTTGTTTTAATTTTTAGACTCGAGTTTTTGGGAATTGTTCAAGGTCTACTTATTTAGTATAAAATAAAAGGGGAACCTATTATTTAGTGATTATAGGTGAATATGTATGGATTTAGGAAATTGAAATAGGGTGAGACATTTAATAAACGAATTAGGTGAAGTTAATTCAAATTTTTTTAAACTATGGGCCGATTAGGTGAGTCCGTGTATTTTAATAGGGTGATGCTACATTAATTATTTAATTAAGGTAAATTTAAATAAATTTAGAGTCGGGAGATAGACTCAGGGTTTATAGATTAGGCATGGGTTTATAGACTCAGGGTTTAAATAAATTTATATATATATATATATATATATAAGCCTGCTCTAATGCGGATGCAACTTGCGGATTTAACTTGAGGACAAATTTTTCCATATTGTTTAAAAATAGCAAAAAAACTTTTCTTGCCTTGATCTTTTTTGCCGTATTTAAATATTTCAGGGGACCCCTATTAAAAAATAAGGTCAAAATGAATTGTTTTTCTATTTTTAAAAAATTGATCAAACATATGTTAGTTTTTAAAGCTCTTAAAAACTGACATATGTTTGTTCTATTTTTTAAAAATAGTAAAATAATTTATTTTGAGATGATTTTTTTTACATGGGTCCCCTGAAATGTTTAAGTACCCCAAAAAATAATCAAGTCAAAATTTGATTTTTGCTATTTTTAAAAAATCACACAAAAATCCATTCGCAAGTCAGACCCGCAAGTTGCGTCTGCATTAGAGCCTAGTCGTATATATATATATATATATGGACACATGCACACACACACACACACACACTCTCAGAAAGAGAGAAATAGAGATAATATATATATGTGTGTGTGTGATAAGCACCAAAAAGTGTACATTTTATACCCCGAATAGACCATTTTTAGTTGCCAGTTCTCGACAATTTGGGTCTTATGCGCTTTGTTATATATTGTGCAGGCTTAATTGCAGTTGCGATGTCAAAAGCTACATTTCGAGGCAATTGGCGGTCAAATCGAGCTAATAACCACTCCTATAACCAAACCCGATCCTAAAACTAGCCTAAACATAACCCGCACCCCATGTGTGTTTAGTTTGTGCCTTTTTATATTTTTTTAGATTTTTAGTTTGAGTCGTTTTTATTTTTAGGATTTATTTTTTATTTATTTAGAATTTTTTAGGTTTTATTTTTCTATTTTTTATTTTATTAATGTATTTTTATTTTATTTTTATTTTTATTACTTTTTATTTTATTTTATTAGGATTAAGTTTTTTAGTTTTATTAGATTATTTTTTAGGACTTTAGTTTTCATTTATATTCCATTTTTTAGGTTTTATTTCTTTTATTTTTTTATTTTAGTTTTTATATAGCTTAGGATTTATTTTTTTAAGTTTTAATATTTTTATTTTTATTGTTTTTAGTTTGTTTTATTTTTAGTTAGACTTTATTTTTTTATTTTTATTTTTTTTATTTTTTAGGGTAAAAAATTAAACACACACACAACTAACACCTCTCCCTCATTCTACTCCCATACACCTCACTCACACAAACACCCCTCACCCACACCCTAACTCCATATACCCTCACCCACACTATCAGCCCTTCCATCATCTGCAACCTCCACTCAACACCTCCTTCTCTTTCCTCTCTCTTTCCACCATTAAACCTACCTTAAACCTCCCAACGAAACCAACACCACAAATCCACCCCAACCACCACCATAACCAACCTCTTACCCCCATTAAAACCCATATTCTCTCTCATTTCACAACCACCATAACCTCTCCTTACCACCACCTTACACCAGATGACCCGAGACTAGATACCCGGAACCAAAACCCATCAGAGCCCCCCCTTTCTGGCGCAACCACCATGCTGACCCCAGCCCCCATAGCCTGCTAGCTACCGACCCCGATCCACCTACTCCGGCGTCCCATCTCGGAGCATCAACCCGACGACGAACCAACAGCCCTCTCCGACGAGCCTAACCTGCCAACAAGCCCCAACTCCCAACCCGAATCCATCATGATCCAAACCAATAGCTGACTCACTTCAAACCTCTTCAAGCGATGAACCCATTTCTCCAAAGTCAAAAATCGTCACCTGTTAAAAACCAAGCCAAAAGCCGAACCCACATTAAACCAATTTACCTCCCATGTGACTTAAAACCAACTAAACCCCTTACCCATTTTTGCCCCTCACACCTTATTAAACCCCCATTTCCTATTATACCCTCTTAAACATATCAGATTTTTATTCCCTCTTCCAATTACCCCACTTCCTACATGACCTCACACCTCTCAAACCTCATGTGCACACACCCATGCTCTTGCATTTTACCAATACCCAATTTACCCCCATGCTCCATGCGCCTACTATATAAAAAGACCATGCTCATTCAAAGGGAATTGATTAGGGTTTTAGAGAGAATTCTAGACAGAGAAACACTTTATATTTTTAATTTTTTTAGGTAGGTTTTTATTTTAATTTTATTTTTTTAAAGAATTGTGAGAAATTAATTATTGAGTGATTCAATTGAGTGTTTGTATGTAATTGAATATTGTGGAAAGCTCAGTTTGAATGGATGTTGCTCAATTTCAATGGAGGATTAGAGTCCAATTTTGCAAATCAAGGGGACTTGTTTGAAGATTTGTCCCCTTACCCTTCTATTTTATTTGTTTATAGCCTTGATTATTTGTTCATCATGTTTAAAATAATGTTAGGCTAGATACCCTTTCAAGGGGTGGGGTGACCATTATTTAATGTTAATCTTACTTAATTAGCTTATTTAAATTGAATATCTCTTTGATGGTTAATTTTGCACTCTTACTTTTGTATTTACGCCTCGAGAGAGGGTAGATGATTTTCGAGAGAAAATCGGAATTCTAGTTATAATACCCATTTTAGATTCGAACTAGAGATAGGGGTCTCTCAATTGCGGTATTATGATTTGAATTTCAACTCTAAAATTTATTTTCTATGATTTAAACTAGTCTACTAGACCGAACCTAGCTTGTGATCTATTAAATGATGTTTAGATCTACTTTTCAAGAGTTGTAGGAGTGTTAAATTTAATCAACTAAAATGTTATTATTAAAATTACATTTGCAACGAGAGTTGATTTGTGATTTTGATACTAACTTGGGATAATTAATTTTAATGAACTAATTAATTTTGATTAACTAAAATATTTTTAGTCATCCTATCCCTTGATTGTTCTCACTTTTATTTTCTCACTAATCTCATATTTTAGATTTTTATTTAGTTAGGTTAGACTTTGTTCATATTTTTAGTCACTTTTCAGTTTGTTCTTTACATCTTTGATTTAGTTAGTGTTATTTCACATCCTCACCCAAATTGTATTAATATTAAAAAAAAAGCTAAAAAAAATAGAAGAAGTAAAAAGTCCAAAAAAGAAAATATAAAAGTGAATTACAATTGAGTTTGTCTCTAGCTTACCCCCTTGATGTGGATTGATACCCTTACTTACCTCTACACTTTAGTTGTTATATATTTTTGTAGGTAATTGAGTTTTTGATTAGAGGACTTTCAAGCAATGACGAAATATACCCAAAAGTTCCTTTATCAGTGTGTACTTTATAAATATTTGTGTGGATGATATTTATGTGAAAACATACCGCTCTAGTGCTATCATGGGAGGATGTGCAATGTGGGTGAATCCCCTGGCTAGTGAATGCAGGGGGAGTGAAATCCCTTGGTCAAAGCCCCTAGTATTTTATTATGTGATTTATTTTTTTAGGTTAGACACTTTGTGTATAATTTGGTTTCACTCTCAGGGGACTATGACTGCATCCACTATGCTTATAATTTTTTACCTATTTCGATGTGAGTTGATCGACTTATGGTAACCAGGTTAGATTGAGTATGCCTGGGATATAATAGCATTTTATAGAAAAGCATCAAGTGAGTTATTACTTGGAAGGATGGTTATTATATGCGACATATATGTGATGGTTGTAGTCTACTAGTACGTATATAATAGAGTAAATAATTATATACGAGTTAAATACATAATGTGTGAATGTATTTTATATATAACTAGTGTGTATGCTATATAATTAATTAAAGTGGAAATAATTAAGTAAGTTAATGAGTAAAATAACTTATGAGTTAATGTGAGGAAGTACTCGGGTTAGAGTAGAGGGATGGAAAGATTTGTAACAGGGCTAGTTAGGTGCAGTAGTAATTCTAGTTGGGTTAAGAGATAAGCGATAGGTGTGCACAATAGCTGAAAGGTGAGTAATATCTCAAGAGAGTGCGACACACGCTTAAATATGAATAGTGTTCATGCATATTTATTTATTGCCTCTTAATTACTTGCTAAATATTTTCAAAAGGTTTTGGGCTTTGACCCGTGTCAAAACTAGTTTCCAAAACATTTTAGGTGTCCATCCACAGGGACGCCAAGTTCGATGACTCATTCGAGGGATACATATTTGTAGCACTTATGGAGGCATGCAGGATTTGTGTAGACACTTCAGTTATTCATCCCTAGATTATGATTTATGATTCAGTATTTTCTTTGGACATGTTTCCCTTTCAGTTGATATATTCTTTTAGTTTTATAAATCAGACGATGTATGTGGATTCAGTTTTATTTCCATAGACTTAAGGTTTGGATTTTGTTTTGGGAACCGATGGTTTATTCAGTATTTATTATTTATGTATTTATCATGTGATGATTCAGACTCTAATATTTGTGTGAAGGAGTTGTATTATTTCTATTTCCACGTGTTGTTACGTTAATGAAAGATAAAATGGGCACCGACTTAGTTTAACATTGATGGTTAGTAATTTAAGAAGTTTTTTGACAGTGATGCTAAGAGTGAACCAAATGAAATTCCTATATATTTTCATAAAGGACTGATCACCCATAATTAAAATAGGTAGGGTGTCACAGATGCTAGCAGAACATCAGGTTCTAGTTTCCTAGGTGATGCTCTAAAAAATGTATGATTAAAGTGAAAATCTTTCGCGACAAGTAGTATCGGGTAAGTCCGAAATCGTATTCCATAGGGATTTAACACTCCAAAGAGAAGTAGAGTGGGTTAAAATTTATTCTCTGAACTCCACAGAGATAAAGTGTAAAAGATGATTTGTTGGTTGAAGTGGTGAGATTAAGAAACTGCTATACTAAAATGCGTTTAACTAATAAAGAACGATTTAGATATGAAGATAAATTGAAAAGATCTGAGATAAGCTTAATTTTAAAAGATAAAATGGATTGAGGATCATTCTCCTACCTCGGATTCGCTAAGAAGATGATAGGATATGGATCAAATTAATTCTAATATAGAATAACTAATTAAGTCAGAACATTAACCATGTAGAGACTAAACTCATCGATGGAGGATTACGGGTTAATTAGTTATTGCTAAATGGGTTGGGTTTATAGTAAAGCATCAAAAGCTACCCTTGCATGACAAGGGAATTTAAAGGAATAGGATACTCCAATACCAACAGATGAATTTCAATCATCCAAGGTGGGATTATGATCCCCTACCATAAGTCTAGATACTCAAAATGGAAACTAAGATACTCATGAAAAGAACAACATACTTAAGCAAGTCATCTAGTTAAACACAAACCAATACAGAGATGGTAATAAATGCAAATTAAAGCTAAGAAAACAAGTAGATAAGAAGTAAATGAACCTTTCTTGCATTAACAACAACAAACTTGTAAGTAGTCAATGCTTTACATGTGGGTAAGAACCATAAATGAACTTGACCTAGGAGAGAGAAGAGAGAGTTTTTACAATTGGAACCTTTCTACGTATAAAAAATATCTTTATAAAAAGGGTCAAAGGGTTAAAACCCCAAAAATATCTCGGATGGCATAATTATAATAAGCAAGAACAAGGGTGAATCGATTCGCAAAAGAGGAGTGCTTCACCGGGCCAAACCAAATCGATTCGGAAAGAAGCCGAATTGATTCGGACTTGCTTCCATCCTGAGATATGCTAATGCAATGGGGGTTTAAGGTGAAAGCTCCACAAAAATGATCGTAACTTATTCGTTACAACTCGGATTCGTGCACCGTCGGAGGCCACTCAAAGATGAGTCAAAGTAAATCAACTTCCACTAAGATCAAAACTTGAATGCTAAATTTACTAAATTACCCATGACTTTATGACTACCAACAAAACTTTTTTGGGATTCAACCAAAATTCATATCTTGTATTCCTTAGACGTATAAAAGCTCAAATAAGGCACACACAATATATATATATGATGAAAACAATGGTTAATCAGTAAATGAGTATAAGAATCGAGAATAACAAGCACGGGAACGCTAAAATGCAGAAATTAATGGGGTATTAAATGAAATAAATGGGACTAATCACACACCCTAACTTAGACATTTCTAGTACAGAGAAATGAAGTATGAGAAAACAACATCCAGTAATAAATCCATAATAGAAGAAATATGTACAAAGAAAAAAATGCCACTTTCACGGGCAAACGATTACATTTAGCGTATGCAATAAGCCGTTGAACCCCTATGCGGCTTTAGGGGACGAGTGTTGTCTAGTGAGGGTTTCTAGGGATGACACCCACAAACATCAAGTAAAACCGTACATTAATAAATCGAAAATCGATGCACAACTCAATAATAATCAAAGAAAGCATAATCGATTAACAAAGTGAACGATGCTCACACAAAAGTCGGTAATTATTGACATTATAAGAGGAACCTTAGAAAAAATTGAAACCATAGAAATTCGAAATAACTGGACAAATGTGGTAATTTAGATTTGGAAAAACTTTCATAATCCATGTATACGCTAAGGCATGCATGAATCAAATTCTCTCCGATTTTTACACTCAACAAATGAAAGCACTCAGAAATGGGATGTAACGCACATGGGATATGAGGGCATAAGGAGTAATTATAAATGGAAACTAGGTCGCGCACATGTCATTAATGAAGAACGATATATAAAAGTTATAAATACAATCTCATGAAAGAATATTGCATATTAACTGAGGTGAAAGGCACTCTAACAGATGATCACAAATGTTCGACCTTTGAATCAACTTCACCCTAGGATCAAATAAGACTTTTCGGGTATGTTGTTTGGTCTAGGCTAGGATTTGAAAACAAAAGTCTATTTACGGGAGCAAAGGGGATTTGGGAATAACACGTGAGATAATGGAATTAATGGGCAATTTAAGAATTGGATTTCAAGTTCCAAAATCAAGATATTCATGGGAGTAGGGCTTTTATTTACATACATGCGGTGAAATAGGATTCACGCTAGTTGGAGCCACTTATTCTAATTTTCTCACTTTCTGTTGTTTTGTTTTTGTTTATTTCTTACTCATTTCTTGATTTCATTCCACATAAGACAGACAAAATTCAAACCCTGGAATAATCCCAAATCGAGGTACGGGAGGTGTATATAAGGGTAGAAACACCAATGTGGAGCTGGTTAGGGGATTTGGGATGAAAATAAAGGTCATAATAGGGCTCAACGAGGTTGACTAAGGAAATATGTATGGGTAAGGCTAAGGTCATATGGGTTAAATAGAATAGAAGGCCTATGATCATTTCCTAGGGTTTCACGTGATTGTAGGGACACAAAACTATTGAAAACCATGCTCAAGTGTAAATATCATGATGAATTTAATTAATATGCAAGCAATGAAAAGAAAATGAGATCGTCAACAAGATACATTTTTGAAGAAAGAGAAAGAGTAATTGTATATGCTCACAAATGAAGGTATGTCTCGAATCTCACTTATGTAAGTGTATAGCATGCGCTTATGATCAATGAAGTAGAATAGCTTTAAACCGAATCATAAACAATTACTTGTGTATTGTTCTCATGGTATTGATAGTTTGATTTCATGAAGTTATTCACAATGCTAACAATATACAAGCTAAAGGCTAACAAAATAATTAAATCTAAGTATCCATCATCGCTATACAAAGGATAGAGTGATCATATACGTAATCATAGGATATAAGGGAGAAAAAGAAGATGTTGAAATTTTAATATTTTTTAAATTAAATAAATATGCTAATTAATAATAACATGTTAATTGGTTGCAGAAATGTAATTCACACCCCTAACTGGAAATATACATTGTCCCTAATGTTATTAAGGTAGAAAATGGAAAAGATGGTTAGAATATATCTTCCTCGTAAGGAGCACATCCTATAACTGAGCAACGACGTACTTGTTAGCATGTTTGTACTAAAAATAATATATACTATTAAGAGAGAGATATACAAATGCAACTAAGAAAAACAAACTGAGAAATTTCATTAATATTATAAAGTCATCTACATGGGATTAAAAACCAAAAATAAACAATATAACAAATGTACTCTCTCATCCCTCAGTTACACAACTCCAAACCAGTCACAAAAACTAGCTAAAAATAGAAAAACCATTATATAGTAGAGAAACTAATGCAGCAACAACAAATAAGGGCAGCCACTTAAGGGTGACTCGAGGACCTGGGTGTTTTAGGGTCACGTGGAGAATAAGGGTCATAGAGGTATGGTGTCACAATCGCCTCCCCACTACAAATGTGAGCGAACAACTCCATCTACGCACAGGTGAGCATAGAAATATCCCAATGGTAATCACCCATGAAAGAAGCGAAGTCGCTCTCGAGAGCGTCTATCCTGACACCCAAATCTCTAATAGGATCAAGCGGAGGTGGAACCTCTGGGACATCATGAATAAGCACATTAGCAGCATCAAAGTCTCCTCTTTCAGCCAGATTATCCATCATCCTCTTCTCTAGTCGCTCCCAATAGTCCTTTCCCAAACTCTTCTCAATTACTTGATTGTCGAGCATTGTGGTAAGCCTCAGAATTTTATAGGAGCTCGTCACCTCACATCTCGCGTCTCTGTATATCCTAGAGACAAGTTACACGTAAGGGAGATTATTTGATCCCTTATCATAGTAGGCGGCCTTTAACACCTGTTGAATCACTAAGGTGGGGAGGCTAACGACGAAATTTGTGTCTAAAAGGTGGTAGAGCAAGTGGGCCTATTTGAGTGGAGGACGGATTTTGTTTGAGTTGGTATTATGGAATTAACGACTATCAATTGGATAAGATGATGGGTGTTGGGCATGCTAGATGTGGGGAAAGTGTCCCGGGCCTAAATTTTGCTAGGCGCCAAGCGTGCAATAAGTGTCTCATTAGATAACTTCCTATCACCGACAAAGGGATAATCATAACCCTCAGGGTTATACCCCCCGATCAAGTGTAATGTCAGGATAGACTTGGAAATCGAAATGCTCCCACCCCTCACATAAGCCTCGTAAGTCCCGTATCCAGATAAGACGAGTTAAGCGTAGAATCGACGAACGTGATCCTCATTTACCTCCCCCCCTTGGTCAGGTGGGCCTCCCATGAGAACTTGCTAATGTACCACCTAACCGAGTTACGGAAATTTTCGAGGTGTATTGGCCTCTAAATAGCAATGGCATGGATGGATGGGAATCAAGCTCTGTACCAGTCCATATCTTCCTTAGTGCGGAAGGATTCGAACCCTGTTCGACTGGTTACGGTGGTGGATATCGGTTTGGAAGCCATAGTGCCCAACAAAAAAATTAATCCGATACATACACAATGAGTGCAATGCATAAAATTAAAGTATAACACGAAAATGGGTCAAAAAGGAACAGAGGGTGCACATCAGAAGAAATCAGTTGGAAAAGCATAGCCGACATGCACCACGCTCAAATAAGGACAAATCAATATGAATGTATGATAAACAGTGAAAAAATGAATCATTTTTGAACACATAACCTGTTGGGGCTTTTTGTCGAACACTTTGTGTCCATTGTATGCAAACTAGGGTGAAAATTCCACTGATTCAAGAAATACCCCCAATAAATACAACTATAATCATCAAAACAACATAAACATATTGTATTTTTTGATTTTACATGGAAATCAGTAGAGAGAATGGGACATTTCATGAAAAATAAGTAGCTCGTGACAAAATGGCATTTTTACCCTATATTGAATGCAAAGAACACATATTAAAAGTTGAAATGGACACAGTAAAGATTGGAATGTTACCTTGGATGAGATTATCTTGATAAATGAAGAGATTTTTGGAAGGGGAAGTGATTTTGGAGAGGGAAAATTATGATGGTCACAAGGTGGGGAGAGAGTAGGAAAGAAGTTGGGTTTAAAAGGAATTAGGGAATTTTAAAAGACATAAACAAATCAAATCGATTTGGGTGAGAACCAAATTGATTCGCTAAGTTCAACCTGTTGCACTATTTCTCATAGAACTGATTCGGATTTGTACCGAATTGATCTCAATTCCCAGACCTAATTACTGACTCCAACAAAATCGATTCGGATTTACACCAAATCGATTAAAAAATGAAAGCTGCTCATGGACTGGAATTGAATCGATTCGGTTCTCACCCGAATCGATTCGCAAATGGGGACCTGCTCACTAGATCTAATCAAATCAATTCTGATTTACACCAAAACGATTTGCACATGAATCTCAAGGCTTCTCCTTCTGCTAGATTTAGCTGACTCCTGAAAAATAACTAAAGGGCTAGGTTCTTTTGTTTTCTAAGGAACTTATGAGTGTATCAAAGACATACAATGGTTCGGGAAAAAAAATTCAACCCCACACATGTCGGGGTTGCTCGGCACAAAAATTAAGGTTCGATTGAACTTATCCAGCCCCGTAAATGGGGTCGAATAATGGAATCGATTCTGTAGAAGGGTCAAATAACTCTATAAATGGTTTAAGGAATTGCACGTTGACCTTAAACACATTACCGTTTTTTAAATTTTCCACCTCTATTGCACCGAAAGGATAGACGATCTCAAAATTTAATTTTTTAATTGCCCAATAGGCTTTGTCTTCGAGTCCGACATGGAGATGGCATGGTTTTTCGTACACAAGCCTTAAGGGAGACATGCCTAGGGAGTTTTGTTGGTCGTACGATAGGCCTATAAAGCATCCGTTACCCTAAAAGGCCAATCCTTTCGGGATTGATCGTCTTCTCTTGGATGTGTTTGATCTCTCGGTTGGCCAACTCGGCTTGGCCACTAGTCTGAGGGTGGTAGGTCGTTCCAACTTTACGAAGGAACCCATCCTTTCAAATAAGATTGGAAAATGGAGTATTACAAAAATGTGTTTCGTTGTCACTGATTATTACTTTGGGAGTCTCGAAGAGGGAAACTATGTGTTCTTTCAGGAACTTTAACACCACCCTATGATCGTTTGTTCGAGAAATTATCATCTCCACCCACTTGGAAATATAATCGACCCTAACTAGGAAATAGAGGTTACCGAACGGAGGGGAAAATGGGCCCATGAAATAAATGCCCCAAAAATTAAACCCTTATATCTCAATAATGGGGGGACATAAGCATCATGTTCCTACGACTAATAATGCCTAACTTTTAGCAAAGCTCGCACGAGATGTAGAATTCATGCGCATCCTTGAAAAGTGTGGGCCAATAGAATCTGCATTGCAAGATTTTACAGCAGTTTTCTTGGAGGATAAGTGATCTCCGCGCGCTTTCGAGTGGGAAAATCGAATTACGCTCAATATCTCATCATCTTTTGAATGATTTGGTCTGCGTAGTACCTAAATAAATATGTTTCATCACAGAAGAACATGCACACACAAATAAAGAACTTCCTCTTTTCTGGAGGGGTCCAATGAGATGGGATGGATCCAATGAGATGGGATGGCATTTTTTATCTTTTATCTTTAAATTAAACTCTTAGAGTAGGAGGACCCACCTAATCAAACGCGACTTGGCATCCTTCTTATACGTAAGGTACTTCAACACCACGTGATCTGTGAATCACACAATGGGAGATCCCACTAGATAAGCTCGAAACTTGTCCAAGGAAAAAACAACCACTAGCAACTCCTTTTAGGTGGTAGAGTAATTCAATTGAGCACGTTTAGAGTTATACTAGCATAATAAGTAACATGGGGGCCTTTTATCACTTCTATGTCCTAAAAGGGCCCTAATCGTGAAATCACTAGCGTCACACATAAGTTCAAAGGGCAAGGTCCAATTCGGGGCTTGAATTATAGGGGCGGTGGTAAGCATGCTTTTAAACTCCTCTAAAGCTACTTGACAAGCATCGCTGCATTCAAATGAGGTATCATTTGAGAATAAATTACACAAGGGCCTAGCAATAAGGTTAAATTCCTTGATGAAATGTCGATAAAACCTCGTATGCCCGAGGACAAACCTTATGTCCTTTAGTGATTGTGGAGAAAGAAAATTAGCAATCACCTCAATCTTTGCCTTGTCCACCTCGATACCGTCGAAGGAGACAATATGCCCATGGACAATCCCTTTAGTGACCATAAAATTTCACTTTAACCAGTTTAATATAAGATTCTTCTCAACGCACCTAGATAAAACCCTTTCAAGAATGTAAAGAAAATGGTCGAAGGAGTTTCCAAAGACGCTAAAGTCGTCCATGAATGGCTCCAACCCTTGTTCTACCATATCGCTAAGCATGTTCAACATGCACCTCTGGAATGTAGCTGGGGCATTACATAACCCGAAGGGTACCTTTTATAGGCAAATGTACCGAATGGGAATGTGAAAGTGGTTTTGTCTTAGTCTTGGATATGGAGCTCAATTTGGTTATATCCTGAATAATCATCGAGAATACAATAATACGGGTGGTCGGACACGTGTTCTAACATTTTATCGATAAACGGGGGAAGTGGTCTTTCAAAGTCATGGAATTGAGATTTCGATAATCAATGCATACGCACCACCCGATGGAAGTGAATTTTGTTATCAACCCCCCTTTTTTCATTTTCAATGACGGTGACTCCCAATTTCTTGGGAACCACGTGAATCTTACTCACCCACTTACTATCCTATATCGGATAGATTATATTTGCGTCAAGAAGCTTAATCACCTCAGCTCTAACTACTTCCTTCATCACCGAATTTAACCTACGATGCATTTCACGGGAGCGTTTGGCATCCTCCTCAAGACAGATTTTGTGAATTCATATCAAAGGGCTCACTCCTATTAAATCCTCTATAGTCCACCCAAAGGAACTCTTATGCCTCCTTAACAAGTCCATTATTTTTTTTCATATCCCCCTTCGACGTGAGATGATACAATGACTAGATATCTCTCATTGTCACCATAATATGCATATTTAAGTTCAGAAGGCTATTTCTTGAGATCAAGCTTTGGAAATCGCATATTCGAGGGTACCTCTTACGAGTTGGGGGGGGGGGGTAAATCCTCAAAATTGGAACACCAATGTACTTCCTCAACTCGCTCAACCTTATCTAACATTGAAATCACTAACTTAACTTCATGATGATAAAGAGAATGATTATTCCCCAAGTCAAGTGAGTTCACTAAACATGCCTCTAAAGGATCCTCATAACACATAGCATCAAAATGCTCTTGGACTACCTCCTCAATAAGGTCTACTTCTTGGACCTCACTATCATCACCCATTTGCTATGCAATATTAAATATGTTAAGATCCAAGGTCATGTTACTGAATGTGATATTCATTTGTCCATTTCTAGAATTAATCAAGGCATTAGAGGTTGCTAGAAACAGACGACCAAGGATAATGGGGGTATTATTCTTACCAGGAGCATCGTGATAGGTGTCCAAGACCACAAAGTCCACTATAAAGTAAAATTTGTCAACTTTAATGATGAAATATTCCACAACCTCTCACAGAACCTTAACGGAGAGATTAGCTAATTGATGAGTGATTTTTTTGGGTTTGAGGTCGCTTAGGCCGAGTTGTTCATACACCAAGTATGGTAGTAAATTGACACTCGCACCTAAGTCGAGCATAGCTTGCTCTATTTTGAAGTTTCCTATCACACAAGATATGGTAGGACATCCGGGGTCCTTATATTTTGGAAGTACCTCGGATTTAATGATTGAGGTCACATTTTGACATAAAAATGCCTTTTTCCTCACAAAAAGTTTCCACTTTACCGTAATCAAGTCCTTAAGTAACTTGGCATAGACAGGAACTTGTCTTATCACATCTAAAAGTGGGATGTTAATCTTAGCTTGATTGAACATCTCCAACACATCGACATTGTTAACATTACCTTTTGGAGGAATAATCCTGTAAGGATAAGGCACAGGAATGGGGTATTTCGCAACTACCTCCAACTCTACCTGTGGTTCCTTATCACTCTCATTCGAGGAAGCGTCTTTGACCTCTCTTGGGTGGGTTGAGATATAGACTTATCGACGACTTTCCCACTCCGTATAAAGGTAATAGCCTTAGATTAATCGGGAGGAGGACTTGAGACTTCAGTATTTTACATTATTTTTCCCAATGGGCCGTTGAGGTTGTAAAGGAAACTCACCTTTTTCTTGAACGCTCAAAGAGGTGGTCAACTTAGAGATTAAAGATTCAAGCCGAGAAAAGCTTTGCACATTTTGATCGTTGAGCGCTTGTTGAGAATTCATTAAAGCATGAAGAGTATCTTCAAGAATTTTCTTGTTCGGATGGGCATAAGGATGTATAACCAGAGGAGTAGGTCCCGATGGAGGACCTTGCATTGTACATTAGGAGGAAGAGGTTGAAATTATAGTTGTTGTCAATTGGGAGGCATGGGAGGACCTTAAAATTTTACTTGAGGTGGGTTTTGGGATTGTTGGGGCTGCTCGTAGGAGAAAGCGGGATGGTTCTCCAATAGGGATTATATCATTCTCCAAGTGGAGTCATGAATTTATTCTTATAAGTGTCCACTGCGTTGTCTTGGTCATAAAGCATCACTTTATACACCAGGATTGTAGGTCAATCCTTAGTAGAGTGATCTCTAACGTCGCAAATACCACATGACTCTTTTATATGTGATGGAGAAAAAATGGAGGGTTCCCAACTCTTTTGATACGTAACCTTAATTATCTTGGTTAGTTGAGTTACACGCAAAGACATATCATCCCCATCGGTGAGGTGATATAACCCATGGTTACAGGAAGGAGGATTAGAAGAATCCGAGTTGGCTTTATTCGGGTTTGAGGTATCCTAAGCTTGGCTGGTCTCGGAACAATACTTAAAATGTACCCACGCATCATCCGGATCAAGCCCAAAGAATTCCCTGGAGTACATAGTCTTCATAATTTATTTAGCATTGAAAGAAAGATCTTTGTGGAAAAAGGACATAAGCCTCCATTTTTCAAATTCGTGGTGTGGGCATGTATTCAATATTTCATTGAATCTTTCCTAAAACATCTCTCAAAAGTCTCACCATCGCCTTGAGAAAAGGTTTGGATTTGATCCTTAACTGAGTTCTTGCGGTGGGTAGGGAAAAACTTCTTCAAAATTGGGCTTGCATATCTCTCCAACTTCCTATGGAATTTGAAAGAGCAGCTACAACGGAAATATTGCAACTTCTCAAATAAAAACCAATTTTAATTAAACCCAAATTTTAGTTAAACCCTAAGACATGCATCTAGATGATTTATCAAATAAAATATAGCATGCAGGATAAAACAAATAAATTTCAGGAAAAATCCCCCAAAGGGGCAAAACCTTTTATTTCACTATAATTTGTAAGAGAACGGCTTACAATCGGATTACAATGAAATACAGTTTGACTAAGAATTACCCTCAGGTATCGGATTCTGTAGTCGGCGGCTGAAAATATCCCTTTCCAGGAGGGCAACAATGAATCCACACGCAGCGAACCCACATGAACCTCAGTCCAATCAACAAAGGAAGAACCGCAGCACTCCTCAATGACACGCAACCATGAAACTTTGTAGAGACTCCCTCAGCAATGACACGCAGCCCTCGATTGCAAAGATCTCTCCACAAAGGTTTGAACAAACACAAGGTTGTGTTCTTGGGTTACCAAAAATATTCACAAAGGTTTGGCAATTGTGTGAATCAAAACATGAGTCTTGGGACTCAAAAAATATGAAGACTAGATGTATTTGGACTCTAAAATTCGTCTCCTAAAGTCTTGCAAAACAACTCTCCCGAAGTTGGTATTTATAGGGAAATACATGAAGAGACCCACGATTTTAAACTGCTGAAATTCTATCCAGCGTACAGGTACCCCGAACCGGTTCGGGTACCCCTGCGAACCGGTTCGCCCCCCCCAAACCGGTTTCGGGCTGGGTTCGGGAAAGTGTGCTGGGAACAGGTGCTTAAACACTTAGAAAAATTCCCAGAATTTTCAATGAACATATCTCCATTTTCAACGGGCCATAACTTGTTAACCGTAGCTCGGATTGAGGTGCCGTTTCTTCCAGTATCTTTGTTACGGCAAGCTCTTCAACTTTTCAGTTGACCGGTCCTCCGGAAGGTGGCTATAAAATTACCAATTTTCCCTTGAACATCCCTATCATGCCTTGTTTCACTGATTTGACTTCTCTTGCGTTCCACTTGCATTACGAGCCTAAAATCAAGGAACGTGAAGTCGTTGATGCAGATGAGGGACATATTAGTGGAGATAATGCATGCTTGATTCCCAGAATTTGGATAGAGGCCGTCATGTGAGATCGTGAGGTGACGTGCCAAATGTAGCGGCGTACGACATAAATAAATGAAACATTTCGGACATGAAAAAAATGTCCTTACAGAGTTTGGAGCTAAGGACTAAAGCCAAGTTTTAGCTTTGTCCTTAAGAGAGAATGGAAAGAGCTTGAGTCATTTGACATCGAGAGGACAATTTTGATCGCTAAAATTAGTGCACACCTCCTCAAACTCTCTCATGTGTAGGTATGGTTGCTTACTCTCCATATCGTGGAAAGTAGGTAATAGTTGAATCATTCCATTACAAAAATGGAATTATGTGGCCTTGTAAGGAAAGATGATTCATGATGTAAAGGTGGTCCTATACGACTGTAAATACTCTCTCATGGGTCGATAGGGAGGCTTAACTTTCGTGCTCACTTTGATTGTCGACCATGGAGTTAGGCTAATAGTAGGATTTAATATGAGATGAGATTGAAATGGAAGGAGTTGGAGATGGTCTCCAATAGTTCGAACGTTCGTTAGACGATGAAGATTCAATTATAGGATTTGAAGTACTATCGCTTGCATCTTACATAATCGAATTTGGATTAGTGTTTAGACACCATGTTGTCACGGTGACCATAAGGAACGAGAGAGTGTAAAGAAAATGTCTTAGAACCTATAATTGTTTCCAATCCCCGGCAACGACGCCAAAAACTTGATGCTCTAAAAAATTGTATAATTCAAGTGCAAATCTTTTACAACAAGTAGTACCAGGTAACTCCAAAATAGTATTCCATAGGGATTGAACACTCCTAAGAGAACTAGAGTAAGTTAAAAGTTATTCTTAAAATGTCACAAAGATAAACTGTAAAAGACGATTTGTTGGTTGAAGTGGTGAGATTAAGAAACTACTATACTAAAATGAATTTAATTAATAAATAACAAGTTAAATATGAAGATAAACTGAAACGATCTGAGATAGGCTTAAGTTTAAGAGATAAAAGGGATTGATGATCATTCTCCCACCTCGGATTCACTAAGAAAATGATAGGATATGGTTCAAATTTATTCTAATCGAGCATAACTAATTAAGTACGGACATCAACCATGTAGAGATTAAACTCATCGATGGAGGATTAGGGGTTAATTAGTTATTGCTAAATGGGTTGGGTTTGTAGTAAAGCACCAAACGCTACCCTTGTATGACAAGGGAAGTTAAGAGACTAGGTTACTCGTATACCAACATATGAAGTTCCATTAGAACAATTATAAACCAAACCCTAAATATGAAGTTCAAGCATCCGAGGTGGGATTATGATACCCAACTGTGACACCCCGCCTAATTAAATATCGGGTGATCAGTCCTTTATTAAAATTAAAATAGAATGTTCGGTGGGTTCATTCTTAGAATCACTGTAAAAACATTTAATATTTTTAATCGCCTAATAAATAATTAAGCTAAGTGTCAAAACATTTTCCCATTTAATTACCTAACTAATCCATTAATAAATTTCCATTCTTTGAAATATAAGCTACTCACATTCCACAAGAATAAAATAAATACTGAACATGAATCAAATACTGAAATAAATCAGACTGGATAAACTTTCCAGTTCAAAGTCATAAACCAACAAACCATAATATCCTCAAGTGAAATAGAAATAAATCCTGAACTGAACTGAGTACAATCTCTACTAAATGACGAGGAAAGGGGCGTAACATGCCTTAAATGAAATATCTGAAAAGAGTGGAGAGAAATGATAGAAGCGTCTAAGTGCAAAGGCTTGCAACTCCCACAACTGTTGCATCTCACTAAATGATCCACTCATCTAAGTCCGGTACCCCTATGGATGGGCACCTAATAAATAATATATATAGCAAAAGAGAAAAGTGTAACAAGAAACGGGTCAGAGACCGAGTTTTAAAAATATTTGTTTTAGCAAGTATTTAAAACTGCAATTTTTCAATTATTAAGTGCATGTTAGTTTCGAACTCTCACATGAGATTCTCACCTCTCTACTATTGTGCACGCCTAACGTACGCCAACCCTAACCTCGTTATCCATAATGTTCCAAACTAGATCATAGACTTAAACTTATAAATCTATCTCACAGGAATAACCCGTATCGCCCATACATTACGCTAATAATATTCTTTTATGCCAATTACCCATATTTTACATTCACTGTTCGGATAGAAAATATTTTATCCACTTAAATTACTTTACTTACCAACATTTATAAATTTGCTAATTCCACAGATTAGAATTATTCACAAGTATATTTATATATACATACATATAGTCACATCACCCCTATATATATATATATATATATATATATATATATCCTACGCCTCTTGGTTAGGACCACATAGCGCAATGCATACTCTGCTTTCGTGTCCTGATGCATCGCTCACTGCGTAAAGGACAATTGGTTCGGCGTCTCTCACGAACCATAAATATCATAACACAAATATTGGAGGTGAGCATACTCACCATCCAAATGGATCACACATATAGCTGCGCTGCCATTCAGCCATCGAAACTATCCTACGTCTCAGATAACACGTATCCAAGTTCACATGCTCTGGGTACAAGTCAAATATCCCCCCATTGGTCACCCAGGATATGAATGTACACTGTGCGATGACCTCCTCCCGATAGTATGCAGCGTAGGTATGCTATAATAATAATAATAATAATAATAATAATAATAATAATAATAATAATAATAATAATAATAATAATAATAATAATAATAATAATAATAATAATAATAATAATAATAATAATAATAGGCACTCCCCTATCCTATTAAAGTTTAGGTGTTCAACCAACCCATACATACATTTTTACACATAGTATACTTCTCATTACTACTTATAATGTAATTAATTCGATTATCCACTCTCTCAAAATTTCCAAAGTTAATTCACTTATCCAAGCCTTAAGGTATCATCCTAAGAATGCTTCCCAAATAATTATGCACTAAGCTAATATTAGTAAATGGCAGTTTACCTCACTCAACTAACTGTGTAACACGATTTAGAGGGAAAATAGGGATTTTTGGAATTTTTTTTGGGACTGTCGTTCGAACCAGAACTGGTTTCGTTCGAACGAATTAGCATGTCGTTCGAACGAGACGTCGTCGTTTCCATTCTACTACCTGCTGCGTTTTTGCAATCTTACTCAACTTAAAACCTCTACAAATTTGTCCCAAACTCCCAGCAATTACTTTCAATCAATAATTAAACATGTTTGGATAATATCTAATAAACTAGAATCATTTAATCATGCATAAACCTTAATAAATTCTGAAAATCCCCAAAATTATTCAAACAAACCCCAGTTCTTCAAATTTCTATATAAGAACTCAAAATCAGATTCGTCCATCATAAATAATTCATCAATTCGTGATTTCCAACCTATCTACATGAAGGATTCATCCTAATTAGATATCATATTTCAATTAATATCCTTAGTTCTCCAATTTCATCAAAATTTATGAACCATAATTAAGTATTACATATCTATACTAACATGAACATGATTGTTGCTACAATTTTGCAAGGATTAAACACTTGCCTCGCTTTCGAAGGTCTGATCTCCTCGTGATGTTGGTATAGGTGTGTTCCTCGTCTCACGATCTACACTTTGGTGGGATTTTTGCTATGTGTTCTTGAGTTATGCACCAAGAACTCCTATGGTTTCTTCTTCCTTCCTCTGTGCCTTTCTCTTTTCTCTCTCGTAGGTTTAGAACTGATAACTCCCTTCTAACCCACATTCCCCTATATTTAATTTCCTAATTTTCATCCTAATATTTCCCCAAAAATTCAAAGGACAAAAATACCCTTACGGAATGCCGATTAGGCCTAAAAACATCCCGGAGTCCAAACAATATATCCGGATAGAGTTTTCTAACTATCTCGACCCTTATGGACTCAACGACGTGCTCGAAATTACCATACGAGTTACTTAAAAATAATTTACTTCTTTAACCCATTAATTAGCCCCGAAATGACTCACACGCGTGTCTTGACCTAATGTACCAAACTGTCATATTTCCCACTCTCGAAAATTTATAAAAATTTCATAATTCTATATTACATATTCAGAGAGTAATATTCCATAATTCTCTACAATAAGTATTAACCCTTGGCACGCTAGTTAATATTTATTTTTAAATCCAGATTAATTAATAATCAATTTTCTCACATTTTTAATTTAATTAATCCAACAATAATAATTAATCCCATAATTATTTAACATAGTAAAAATATGGGGTATTACACGAACCATAAGTCTAGATACTCATAATGAAAATTATGCCACTCATGCAAAAAAACAACTTACTTAAGCAAGTCATATAATTAAACATAAGACAATACAAGAGATGGTAATAAATGCAAATTAAAGTTAAGAAAACAAGTAGAGAAGAAGTAAATGAACCCTCCTTGCATTAAAAATAGCAAACTTGTAAGTAATCAATGCTTTACATGTGGATGAGAACTATAAATGAGCTTGACCTAGGAGAGAGAAGAGATAGTTTTTCTAATTGGAAATTTTCTAAGTATAATAACTATATTTACAACAAGGGAACAAATGGTTAAAACCCCCAATATATCTCAGATTTCATAATTGTAAAAAGCAAGAATAGGGGAGAATTGATTTGAAAAGAAGCTGAATATATTCAGAAAAGAGAAACTGCTTCATAGGGCCAACCGAATCGATACAGAAAGAATTCGAATCGATTCAGACCTACTTCTATCATGAGGTAGGCTGATGCAATGGGGGTTTATGGTGAAAGCTCCATTAAAATTATTGTAACTTATTCGTTACAACTTGAATTCATGCACTGTCACAGGCCACACGAAGATGAGTCAAAGGCCATCAACTTTCGTGCAGAGTTCAAGATCAAAACCTGAATGTTAAATTTACTAAATTGCCCCCGACTTTGTGATTGTCAATGAAACTTTTCTAGGATTTAAACCAAACTTCATATCTTGCATTCCCGAGACCTATAAAATTTCAAATAAGGCACACACAATACATATATGATGAAAACAGGGGTGAATTAATGAATGAGGAGAAGAACCGGGAATAACATGCACGAAAATGCTACAATGCACAAATTAGCGGGGTATTAATTGCAATTAACGTAACTAATCACTAGGATTTGTGTGGCTTACTACAATTTTATCTTAGCATTCTTTGATATAAATCCTTATTATTAGGACTTTTACATTCAATTTTACACATTTGAGATTACGTTCTTCTGCTATTATATTTTTATTAAGTATTAATTCAAACAATTCGATCTGATTTCAGATTCCATCGAAGAGAGGATGATCGATGAGGGCAGTGGAGAGAACCGATGAGAGACAGGCTCAACAGGAGCCACAGGCACCGCAGGGGATAGTGACAGCCGCAGAGGTGGCCGCTATTGTGGCCTAGGCAGTTAACGCCGCTTTGATTGCCAGTGAACTTTACTTTCCTTAGGCACAACCACCATAACAGCCGGTGGCATTAGTTGTCTAAGCCCACCCGAGTCATTTGAATTGGTAGAGAGTGAGGAAGACATATCATGAGGGTCACCCACTAGAGTTTCAAGGCAGTTCTGATGTGATCTTAGCTTGCTAGTGGAAGAAGGAAATTCAGTTCCACTTCGCATGGTTGAGTATAGAGACATGCAAAAGTAGATGTTGGCCACTTTTAGGCTTGTCAGGGAGGTTTTACAGTGGTGGCAATCTATTTCCACTACCGAGGAGAGGGACACTATGCCCATTACTGAGTTCTAGGTGTGGTTTGATCGCAAGTTCTTTTCACCGGCCATTGAGACAGAGATGCAAAAGATGTTTAATGAGGTGGTTCAAGGTGACAATTTCGTAGATGAGTATGAGGAGGATTTTACAAGTTTGGCTAATTTTGTGCCCGGTGAGGTGAATAGTAAAGAGAAGAAGAAAATAAAGTTTATGGATGGACTCTCTTAGAGGATTAGGCGACACTTAATTGGTAATCCCGCATTGAGGACTTATATTGATGTCTTAAATGACGCATTTCTACATTACCAAGATCATCGCTTCCATATTAAGGGAAGAAAAGGAGGGGGTGAGCCAGGAAGGAGGGAACGATGCTAGTAGAGCACCGTAACAACAGTCAGGTAGACACTAGGGGCAAGATTCATGGCAAGGGGATTCGACCATTATATTTAGATCTGGGTGTCACTGTGACGAGGGTGGTTTTAGGTAGGGCTAAAGGGTCCTTAGCAGTAGCAATATGTTCCACAGGGCATCCAGGGGCTAGGGAACAATGGGTGAGGCCAGTAGGGCTGAGGGCATTAGGCCAACAATAGGGTCAGCCTCAATAGGGCCATCAGGGCCAGAGGCAGGGGCCTTCTCGAGGTATTGCTTTGTTTACAAGAATATGGGTCATATGAAGAGAGATTAATCACAGCGAGGTAGGGGATCACAATAATAGGGTTCCCAGTAGGGGTAGCAGGCGTAGTTACCCACGATAGCAGTAGTACCATAAGCCCCACTGCAAGAGGGGCAGTTACAGTACAACATGTCTATAACGTCTGAAATGAATTCATATAGAAAAAACGACAGGCACCACTAGTAGTAGAGGGCACATTTCCTATCCACGAGCGTGGGGGTAGGATTTTATTTAATACGAGGGCATCACGCTCATTTACAGCTACAAGATTTACACATGTGGTCAATTTATTAAATGCAGCTAATAACCTCATTATGTTTATAGAGTCACCTTTAGGTAGTGGGTCGCTTATACACTTGATCTGCTGGGGTGTGGATATTGATGTGGCGAGACTTTATTTAGCCATCGACATTTTAGTGTTAGATATGGAGGGTTTGAACATCATTTTGGGTATGGACTGGTTAGATGGATACCGAGCAATGGTGGATTATTTTAGGAGGACTATTGTGTTCTTTATTCCAGGGAAGGAGATGTTACTAATGGCGATGCCTCTTTCTACGGGAGGGTTGAGCACACACCTGTATTACATTGAGGAGGAGACATCAGAGGAGGTGGTTGTCTCTTTGTATTCGATTCTAGTGGTGAGGGAATTCGAGGATGTATTTTAGGAGATACCCGAGCTACCACCAAGACAGGAAATCGAGTTTGTCATTGACTTAGCACCGATTACAAGGCCGATTACCCAAGCACCTTATCGCATGGCCCTTTTAAAGATGCGGAAGTTAAGGGGGAAGATCCAACAGCTTCTTGGTCAGGTTTTTATTCGACGAAGTACATCACTATGGGGTGCATCAATATTGTTCGTCAATAATATAAATGAGTCACTTCATCTATGCATTGATTACAGGTATTTGAACAAGGTCACGATTCGAAATAAATATTCGCTGCTTCGTATCGATGATCTATTCAACCGATTGAAAATAAATATAAGATCAGGATATCACCAGTTTCACGTCAGAGAGGAGGACCTTCCTAAGACTGCTTTTCTGAAATAGTATGGATCGTACGAGTTCATGGTGATGTCGTTTGGGCTCATTAATGCGCCAGCAGTGTTCATGGATCTTATGAATCGAGTTTTCAAAAAATTCTTTGAATAGTTCGTGATCGTATTCATCGATGATATTCTGGTTTACTCTCATTCTGATGATGATCATGTCGAACATCTACGTATGGTTCTACAGACGCTATGGGACCAACAATTGTATGTCAAATTTGAAAAGTGTGGATTTTGGCTATGGGAGGTGAAGTTTATGGACCTCATTATGTCTGGTAAGGGTATTTTTGTTGATCCAAGTAGGGTATCGGTGGTAAGAGAGTGGGGAAAACCCACGACAGTGATCGAGGTTTGTAGTTTCTTAGGGTTGGTCGGATACTATCCTCACTTCATTAAGGGTTTCTCGAATATTACGGGTCTATCGACGAACTTGACTTACAAAGGGGAGTTGTTTGTTTAGTACGACCACTGTCAATTATCTTTTGATAATCCAAAGGACAAATTAACCTCATCACCTGTACTCGCATTACCTAGGGAAGGAGTGGAGTACCGTGTTTACATAGATGCATCCTTGTTGGGAGTTGGGGGTATACTACAATAGCAGGATATGGCTATGGCTATGGCTATGGCTTATGCATCTCGTAAGTCATATGAAAGGAATTACCACACGCAAGACCATGAGTTAGCAGTGGTTGTGTTTGCCTTGAGAATTTGGAAGCATTATCTTTTGGGGGAGCAGTTTACCTTATTCACGGACCATAAATAACTTCAGTATCTATTCATGTAAAAGGATTGACTATGACATAGAGGATATTCTTAGAGGTCTTAAAGGATTACAAGTTTCATATGTAGTATCATCCTGGGAAGGCTAACGTGGGAGAAGACGCGTTGAGCCGATAACCTGGTGGGGATATAACAGAGGTTTGGAAGGAAAAATGGAGAGAGCTTTGACATGATGATGAGTTTTCTAGAGATTGTATGTCCTTATTGGTTATCATGTTTGAGATTGTTATGAGGGCGGTGAAAGCATAGGCAGGGGATTAGTTTTGCTATCACATAATTCACCAGTTGTTAGCTAATGGGGAAGAGTCTTATTCGATTAATTCTAAAGGAGGCTGTTGCTTTAATGGGAGACTCGTGGTTTCAGAGGATGAGGACTTGAGATATACAGTGATGTAAGAGTCTAACGGGTCGAGGTTTACGGTACATCTCGGTGGGGATAAGATGTGTAAGGAATTACGTAGGCAGTATTAGTGGTTTGGATGAAGTGGGACATAACGGACTTTGTCTCTAAGTGTGCTACCTGCCATCTAGTGAAGGTATACCACCAGAGATCGATAGGGATGTTATATCCACTAGAGATTCCAATGTGGAAGTGGGAGAGTATCTTCATCGATTTCATTATCGAGTTACTGATATCGCAACGAGGTCATGATTCCATCTGGGTTCTAGTGTATTGATTGAATAAGGTGGCCTATTTTCTACCGATTCATATAGATTTTGAGACAAGACAGTATGCACAGTTGTTTATTTTTGAAATAGTGTGGTTGCACGGGGTTCCGATTAATATTATGTCGAACCGGGATAAGATTTTTGTATCCCACTTCTGGGAGAGCCTTCAGGATGCTATGGGCACGAATTTAAGTTTGAGTACAATGTATCACCCACAGACTGATGGGAAGATGGAACGAGTTAATTAGACGTTAGAGGATACACTGAGACTTCAGGGGTAGATGGGAGCAGTATCTTCCATTGGTGGAGTTTGCACTTAATAACTCCTAACAGTTGACTATCGGCATGACGCCATTTGAGGAATTGTACAGATGATCTTTTTTTCGATCGCTCGTTGGTTAGAGGTGGAAAACAGCAAGCTATTAGGGTCAAATATGATTTAGGATACTACTTCAAAGATTGATCTAATTCGAGGGCACATTCGTATAGCTCAGGAAATGTAGAAGAGTTATGCCGATGCAGATAGGAGGCACATAAAGCTGGAGGTTAGTGACCAGGATTTTGTATGGGCGTCTTCTATGAAGGGAGTTATGAGGTTCGACAAGAAAGGGAAGATATTAATGAGGGTCATAAGGTTCAGTAAGAAAGGGAAGATAGTAATGAGATATGTGGAACTATTTCGGATTGTCGAGGGGGTGGGACCACTTGCATATAGGTTGGGTCTACCAAAGCACTTACAATGAATTCACAACATGTTCCATGTGTTATCCCTGAAGAGGGACTGGATGAGCGAGAGTTCTTTTTGGTGTGTTCCATTAGAGGAGATAGACTTGCAGTCAAATATCTCTTATGAGGAGAGACCTGTGGCGATACTTGATCATAGTGAGCGTAAATTGCGATCTAAGGTGGTACCCTTGGTTCGAGTTCAGTGGGGGCACCACAATGTTGACGAGTCGATGTGAGAGAAGAAGGATGATGTGCGAGAGCAGTATCTAGAGTTATACACCATAGGTACATCCCAATTTTGAGTTTGAAATTCCTTTGTGAGGGGTGAAGTGTCTAACACCCCGTATTTCAGAGTATTTAGAATTTAATTAATTCAGTTATTTTTAAATTACATGTGTACCGTAATTAAATTGAATTAAATATTATATGTTTATTAAATTATTTATCGAGAAAGATAATGATTAATATCAATGGAATAGAGTTATTAAGTGAATAGTAAATAACTTGTGATAATTATTATATGTCATCGCGAGTGATATTGACGTGACTGTGTTATATCTCAATCGAGAGTCGCGTGTTGACTATATGAGGTCGAGATAGAAAATTTTTGCAGTGCAACTTGAATGGTGATTTTGAGGTCACAATTGGTTCCGGACGGATTGAGATAGCCAGAATAGAGTACCTGTGGGTAGTAATTTCATCCCGGGGCCTTTTTAGACATGAATAGGCCCACACGGGGGTATTTGGGTCATTTAGGCTTACCCGTTAGCCTAATTTCGGGATTGAGGATTAAAAACCCAAGTCTAAGGGTTTTAGGGAGATGTAATTCATATTCTAAACCCTAAGATATTGAAAGAAGAGAGAAGGAATAAATAGGAGAGCTTTAGAAGGCAAAATCAAAGAGAATTGGGGAGTTCTAACACCAATTCGTCTTCTACAATGCAAAATTAGACCCTACGAACATATGAAGACAAGTAATTAACTTATTTTCAATTTAATTTGCATAAATTGATGTTCATATCATGGTAGGTGTAAACAAATCCATTTTTAATGAGGGTTCTCACATGAAAATGGATTTTTGATGATTTGAGTACCATGTATAGATTAAATATGAATTTGATTGTGGAATACCATGTACTACTATGAGAATAAAATTCTTATTCGAAATATGAAAGTCAAATTTGTTTAATTGGGATTTGTAGACTCACATTTAAGAACATGCTTGAATGTAAATTATAAAACCCAAGTTTGTGATATTTATGGATGATAATAGAAATCAGTGATGTGTGAAGGTTTATATTATGATTAGAACCTATTTAGATGTGTAATAAACATTGGGTATGATTTGGTTGAGGTTTGGATTGAAATTATGGAGGTTTTATGAAAAAAATGGAGGAAAACGAATTGGGGAAGAAGCTACCAGCAAAGTAGGATCGATCAATCGATCGATTTCATCGATCGATCGATGATGCCTAATTTCGGGCAGTTTTGTTTGTTTTAAATTTTAGACTTTAGTTTTTAGGAATTGTTCAAGATCTATTTATTTAGTGTAAAATAAAAGGGGAACCTATTACCTAGGGATTATGGGTGAATATGTATGGGTTTAGGAAAGTGAAAGAGTGTGAGAAATTTAAGAAAAGAATTAGGTGAAGTTAATTCGAAATTATTTAAAGTACGGGCCGATTGGGTTAGTCCGGGCATTTTAGAAGGGTGATGCTACATTAAATATTTAATCGAGGTGAATTTAAATAAATTTAGAGTCAAAAGATAGACTCGGGGATTATAAGCTAGTACTACGGGTGTTAGGCACGTTTTAACCGGATTTGTAATATATATATATATATATATATATATATATATATGTGTGTGTGTGTGTGTGTGTGTGTACTTTATAAATATCTGTGTGCACAATATTTATGTGAAATCATACCCCTCGAGTGCTATCATGGGAGGTTCCGTGATGTGAGCGAATCCCTTGGCTAGTGAATGCAGGGAGATTATAATCCCCAGGCATAGCGCCCGGTATTTTATTGTGTGATTTGTTTTCGAGGTTAGATGTTTTGGGTATGATTCTGTCTCACTCTCGAGCGAGTATGACCGCCTCCACTACGCGTACGATTTGTTTACCTATTTCGATGTGAGTTAATCGACATATGGTAATCGGGTTAGATTGAGTATAACTGGGATATGATATCATTTCAGAGAAAAGCATCCAGTGAATTATTACTCAGAAGGATGATTATTATACGCGACATATGTGTGATGGTTGTAATATACAAGTATGTATATAATAGAGTAAATAATTATATACAGGTTAAATACCTAAAGTGTGAATGTATTTTTTTATAGAACTAGTGTGAATGTATTTTTTTATAGAACTAGTGTGAATGTAATATAATTAATTAAAGTGGAAATAAGTACATAAGATAATGAGTAAAATAACTTATGAGCCAAAGTGAGAAAGTAATCGGGTTAGAGTAGAGTGATAGAAAGATTTGTAACATGTCTAGTTAGGTGGGATAGTATAACTAGTTGGGTTAAGATGTGAGCAATAGGTGTGTACAATAGTTGAGAGGTGAGTGATATATCAAGAGAGTGCGACGCCTGCTTAAATATGAATAGTGTTCATGCATATTTAATTATTGCATCTTAATTACTTGATAAATATTTTCAAAAGGTTTTGGTCTCTGACCTGTGTCAAAAATATTTTCCTAAATATTTTAGGTGTCTAGCCACATGGACGCCAGCTTGATGACTCATTCTAGGGATGCGTATTTGCAGCACTTATGGAGGAATGAATGATTTGTATGGACTCTTAAGTTATTCATTCCTAGATTATTATTTACGATTCAATATTTCCTTTGGGCATGTTGCCCTTTCAGTTGATATATTCTTTTAGATTTTTTTATCAGACGATGTATGTGGATTCAGTTTTATTTTTGTAGACTTATGATTTGGATTTTATTTTGAGAACCAATGGTTTATTCGATATTTATTATTTATATATTATCATGTGATGATTAAAACTCTCATATTTGTGTGGATGAGTTATATTATTTCTATTTCCGCGTGTTGTTAAGTTAATAAAAGATAAAATTAGCACCGACTTAATTCAATATCGGTGGTTAGTAGTTTAAAAAGTTTTTCGCCAATGATGCTAAGAATGAACCAAATGAGATTATTGTTTATTTTGATAAAGGATTGATCACCTATGATTAAAATAGGCAGTGTGTCACACAAGTGCGGGGTTAATGTACACCTTAAGTAAGTAGGGGCTTGAGTGTATACTCACTTCCTCTGATAGACTTTGAGATAAGTTGCGATGGTTAATCTATTTATTAATGATAGTAGAAATATTTGGAGAAAATATGTTATGGTGATATTTAGGTGTATTGGTCCCGAAAATTTAGTTAGTGAAGATTTCATGTAGCCCTGACAAAGGAATAAAGACAATAATCTTATGAAAATAGTATTCCAAGTAGTTTTAGTGCATTTTAATACAGTAAAGATCAACAATGATGCTCCCGAACAATTATAGGTAGCATCGTAGGATCAAATAAGAGTCTATATCTAGATCGTGCCTTGTCAAACATCCAAAATATATTAAAGGTATGAAGTGCAAACGCTATTACTATAGGGATCTATCTTGGCAAATATGGTTGATGAATTATGGTAACTTCATTTTTTATTGAAAGTCCATGGTGCTGGGTTGCATGAGCATTGATATGCATGAATTGTATTAAAGATAAAAAAAAATCCATTACGTGTGATCTCTTGGTTTACTTAATCTTAGTAGTCTGCGATATGTAGATTCCTGAGATTATGAGTAGCTCATGCAAGAAAATGACTGTAAGGGAATTATATGTATAGAGTTGAGATGGTCTAAGTTGGGATAAATGTGGATACAAAATGGGTTGAGAAGCAATTGGTAGACCTAATGATTGTTTGACCTCAAATGATGATAAATTATCGTGGGTAGCATCTGTACATACTATAAGTGATGGGACGATTATGTGTCATCGACGGTATAAAAAATAAGTTACCTAAGATAAGATTCAGTAGTAAGTCCATGACTTATAACTTTAGCTAAATAAAAATTTGGTAATAATAACCAATTAAGATTCTTTGATAATTTATTGCTATAAATGCATTGAGTACAGGGATTTAAGAAAATGGAGCTGACTAGAATCTTGTTGGTCAATGTGTAAGTTGCGATTCCTATGGGTGAAATTAGGAATGACTCGTATGCAAATAGAATAATTAATTATGATCGTTGAACTAAGAGTTTATTATTTCTCCGTACATATTGGTTGCATTTCTAGACATAGGATTGATAAAGGTTTATTGTCATTTTCCTAAAAAATTGGGCGTTTTAACTAATAGGTGTTAATAATTCTGCATATGAAATGAAGGCTTAACTATAGGGAATCAAAAAGGATAAATGTTTTATTTTATTTTTTATGAATTAGAGATATTGTTTCACGCATGGAAAAAAGCATGGATGCATAACTTTGTGAAAAAGAGATCAAATCGTGTGAATCGGTACGAAAAATGTCTATTCATGAATTAATGAAGTAATCAAAATTTTAAATGGTCATGTGTTTACCAAGGTCGAGTCTAGACATGGAGCGACTAACCTAGTTAGAAGGTCAATATTAGGATCGGGGCACATAGGACCTTAGGTGCTTTGGTAAGGTTATCCCGGTATCTTAAGGGTTTAACATTATTGTCCGAGTAGTCTCATGTTTACAATGTACACCAAATTTTTAATGTAAAAAGTGTTTTTTTATTTGTCACACGCAGTGAGTGGGAACTATCTCGGTCGTCATGATAATGTTTTTTTTATTATTAGCCCATATCAATCACAGGCAAGGGAAATTAATTTCGATGAGAAAGATAATTTTTTTGATCAAATTTGCATAGGATAAGACACGAGATAGACGGAACAGCATGGGAATGAAAGTCGACCTTCTGTTAAAACTATATGGAATTACTCGCACAAGCGCGAGATTATAGTATAATTTTAGGAATACAATTTTCAAATGAGGAAAGATTATAACACCTTAGTTTTTAATAAAAATAAATTTATTATTAAATATTGGATCATTCAAAAGTTTGACATAAAATAGTTACACATGTTGCACTGCTTGGGTCGCATAAATGGCCAAAAAGAATAATTTACGTTTCAAATAGAAGTTCCACATAACATTTTACGTAATACCCACCCTAGAAAATAAGTATTTACTGTTATTTGAAGTGTTTTATCTAAAGAAAAATTCGAGGAATAAATAATCTAAGTGTAACATGCAAGTAATACATAAGATGGTGTATTTTAATACTCCACATTTCTGAGTATTTCTATTTAATTAAATTGGAGAATTAAATGAGAAAATGCGATTTGATTTAAATTACGCAAGAAAATTAATTTAGTGAGATTTATTAATATTTGTGAATATGGAGTATTAAGTGAGAGATAGATACTGATTAATATTGCCTCTTTCTATTTACTTAGCGCAAGTAGTAAATAGTTACTTAGCACGTGTAGACCATTTTGGGATGAGAATGAGTAATATATTTTTAAGTGACTCAAATGATAATTTAGAGGTCATAGATGAGTCTTAGTCAAAATAGTATACCCGGGGATACTAGTTGAGTCTCGGGGTAATTTTGGACTAAACCGAGACCGTTCGAGGGCGTTTTGGTCTTTTAACATGTTAGGGTATTGAGACCGACGAATTTGAGAGTCTTTTATCAGCCGTATGAAAGAGGGGTTAGGGTTAGAACACCCATGTAAACCCCAAGACCATTATAGAGAAGGAGAAAATCATTCTCAAGGCTTATAAGATGCTTTTGAAGAGGTTGGGTTTCGATCTTGCATCCTAGGAGCCAAACGAGGAAGGACGGAAGAAGAGAAGCATCAATCCATCATCAACTCCATGAAATCAGAACCCCTCGGTCAAGGCAAGTAGTTTGTTACAAAAATTATAAAGTTATAATACCCATATGTAGGGTTTTTGAATAGTTTTGTTAAATCACAATCTTGATAAGAAAGGACTGATATTCATGCAAGTTGGGATAAGAATCGCATGTAGAATGATTTAACATATGTAGAGGAATAATATTCAGAGCTGATTTGATAATTATTTCGGAATAAAATTTGGGTTTTGAATGAATATATGGGAAGAACACCATAACTAGGGTTTTAAGAAATTCTGAGTTTAATCCATTATTTCTTTATATGAATTGAGGTTTTGATGTATTGGAAACGTTGGAAATTGTCCTAGTATATGTGGGAACATGTTGGGATAATTGGGTTGAAGTTTGGTGTATTATAATGAAGTTTGTAGATTTGTTAAGGGTAGAAGAAACTAACGTAGAAGTCGAACTGCTGATGCCCCTGATCGATCGATCGATCGATCTTGAATGTTGATCGATCGACTGGGTCGATCGATCGAGACCAGGAGGATCGATCAACTTAAGCTGTTTTCCTCAAATCCTTCCTTGGTTAAGGTTTCTTTGATTCTCGAGAATGAATGGGAATTCTAATATTTATATTATACTTATATGGGAATGAGAATAAGACCAGTAGGTATATTATTGAGGTTCGGTAAGGCCATTGGATGTAGGACTTGGAATATGGACCGACGAGAATAAATCGATTAAGTAAAGCATCGAGGAATTTGGGATAGAGTTACAAGGCGAGGTAAAGTCAATTCTAGTGATAGACCAGTAGGGTAAGTAATAACTGCAACTAGGGCCCTTAGTGTAGGAACCCAGCAATGCGCGAAAAACTTTTATGTGCGGAAGTAAACTTACTATTGAGTAAACACCTTAAACCTATGAGTTTATACGAATGATGCAAAGGGGACCAAATTTAACTTTTACTTAGTTTGTTAACTTTATGAAAATGAATTTGATTTTCAAAGTTAATTAACAGTCCAAATTATTATCTTTTTAAATCAAGGTGATTTGCAAAAATAATAACCAATTTAGTTTTAGGCGAGTTTCTATTTTATTAAACCTACTTTTTCATGTGAGGTGATATACGAAAAATATAAAGCACACTGTGTTTATTTTACGTCGCAAAAACCCTTCCCCGGGAAAAACGACGAACTCCTCTAGGAGTTACCTAATCTACTTCTACTAAAACAATAAATCAATAGGGACGATTTACAAACAACAAACTCGATAAATAAAGAAGAAAGATATAGCGATTACCCCACTCGACCATGACTCCTGCCTGGTTGCTTATTCCGTTCTCTCTTTAAAACTGTCCTCGCTTGTTCTTGCGTTCTACACTTCTCAGCTTCTCCCTTTTGCTTTTTTTAGCTCAAGATTAGCTGAGTGCCTATTGTTATTTTCTAGTGAAGTGATAGTGTGTGGTGTACTATCCAATATGAATACACACCCACACTTAATGAATACACACAGAATGCAATGCAATAGATTATATCACCTATATATCTTCGCAAGTCTTATGTCATTCAAATCAAGTCTTCGTGACTTTGAATACAATTTTGGAAAACTTTCTTTTCTTTCTTTTAAATCTTGAACACTAGACTTATTCAAATATTTACAAATATGTGTCTACGTGAATACAACGTGAGTGATTATATGTGAGTGATATGAGATGAAAACAGTTCCTGAAAATCACTTACACAATCAAGTAATCATGTTCACAGAATAATGACTTCAAATATATTCAATAAACTCAAACAGTCAAATATTCACAATCATATTTTTCAGAAAACAAATATTAGATTAAATCAGATTTTAATCTAAAATCTTATCAAGACTATTTTCACAAATATTTCAGATTAAATCAAAACAGTCTTAAGCACACAAGAGAATAATATTCAGTTCAGATTTTAAATCTTCACAAATCAGATCTTAAAAATCTTAGGTTTAACTTTCTAAACCACAAACAATACAGATCTGAATATTACCAAATTATTTTCTAAAAAATCTGTTTTAAAATAAAATGTTTTAAAAACATTCAAGATCTCACAAATAAGTCACAAGCAGAATATTCACAAAAAATTAATTTCGTGAATAGTGTGTGTTGTGTACAAATATTAGATCTAAAGATTGATCTAAAGAATACACACAAAGATAAGAGAACTCACTTACAAAAATAATATGTTCTTGAAAAATCGTAAGTGCAGATTTAGAATGAGAGAAGTTCAATCTTCATTTTCATTTTGACAGAAATCAACACTTGAAGATGACAAAAAAATAATTCTGGTTTAATCTCTCTCTCTCTCTCTAAAATTTTTGACAAAGTTTAACTACAAAAATTAATTCTCAGCTCTGCAAAAATGAAACACAAAGGGTTCTATTTATAGAGTGCACAAGTGCGTGCAGGTTGGTGTAAAAAAGAATCACATGGATTACAAAAATTATACCCACAACCGTAGATAAAATCAGATCTGAGGGCTAACAAAGAAACACAAAGTATAGTGTTAAAAATGTGACCCGTGTAGTGCCAGCTGTTACACACTAACAGAATAATAAACAAAACGTTTATTAAAACACAATCGTTTTGAAAAACTGAATGCCAGCTGTAACGCACTAAAATGTTACCGTTTTAAAAGAGTTGAGGCCAGTTGTTAAAATGTTATCTACACACGTCGTCCTTTTAACAAAAAATTGAAAAGCGGTTTTGAGAAAAAAAAATTAATACAAAAACGGATGGCGTCGTTTATATAAAACAATCTCGATTTTAGAACGAAACCGTGGGCTGTTTTTGAAATATCAGGGCCGGTAACAATTACATCGGCTTTTGAAATGAAGGACAACTGTTTTAACAACTGAACAAGACAACAACTAAAAGTATTACCAGCTTTAAAGAACCAAGGGAGGTCAAACAAGGGGTCACATTTCCTAGGGACATGTGGCATCCTAGTAGGTTATAGAACCAAAAATATCTAGGGCCTTTGGATGGGACAATACACCAACTTTTATGGTATGGGGACACATACTCATTAACATATATTAATATATATAATAGCTTTCAAACACCAACGGCAAACGTGGGTCAACATACACATATAAAGGCCAAAGTCTAAGGTTCTTACACATATATACATTCAAGCATACATATAATATAACATATATAATAAACATGCCATACACACGCATATAACACACACACACACACACACACACACACACACATATATATATATATATATATATATATATATATATATATATATATATATATATATATATATATATATATATATATGTGGAGAAAAAATCGCAAGCATGCATACACAACATCATGTGACTTTTATAAGGCCACGCATGCAAATTCTTAGACATATATAATGACACGCATGCAACAGGTATATATAATCGATCATATAGAAAGATAAGGGTGTACACAATTGTTACGGTAGAAAGGTATATATATAAACATACACATATCTAAACACGCATAAAATTATTTTTAACTTCAAATATTTATTCTGAAAATTATGTAAAAAAATATTGTGTCAAAAATTTATATTCACAAAAATATTTATTTTTCTAAAAGCTTCAAATTAAAACATTGAACTCAAAAAAATTGTTATGACAAAAATCAGCACTATCATGAGATATGACAAGCGACATGAAAATGCAACGTGGTGTCGTGTCCTACGTGACAAAAATTCTTATGAGCCATAGAAACTGAAAATTACCTTTTTCTGAGAGGGCAGACTGAATCGAGTGCTCATTTGATGTAGATGAATAAGGAGAGCTTGGCATAGATAGAGGGGACACGTAATCCTAGATTACAAAAATATTTTGTCAAAATTCACGTCCAACTAGATGAAGTCATATATAGCTAAAGCACGGAAAGCAAATCCTAGGAGTGCTCTATATAGGGACCTTCACTTAGAATTGAGTGAATGCTCAAATAAATGCGATAGAGAGAAATCATAAATTGACGAATACTGTTAATATAAGAGAATACTATATTACGTACAAGTATGATTGATAGGTCGGGTGTGTACCTACTAAATTGTATGAACTATTAGGTTGCTAGATGTATACCTAAATTAACTATGTTAGGGTCGATGAAGTATTCTGAACAAACGCATGGTTATTATACGTTAGGGTCGATGAAGTAATCCAAACTAACGTAGGGTTATTATATGTTAGGGACGATGGAGTATTCCGAACTAACATTAGGTTATCATATGTTTGGGGTCGATGTAAAATGCCGAACCAAACCTTCAAACTGGTGGTACGATGAAAGTGTCCGATCCAGAATATGTGTATATAAATAATTAGGGTCGATGTATCATTCTGAACCAATTCTTACTTAGGGTCGATGAATCGTTCCGAACCAAGAGTCCTTTACGTGTGTCAAAAGGACATAGTAGTAATGACTGATATTTAGTATATATTGTGTGTGAAATATATACTTAATGATATTCTACTTCTGTGTGTTAGTAGATTGATATATTATGTGTTTAATGATACATATCAAACTGGTAAGTTAAGTAGTGAAACTTAATTACGAAACGTAACGTTAGATAGAGAATATCTAATTAGTAATTTAAGTAGTGAAACTTAATTACAAAAGTGGGAAGATATTAATTGTGAGAATTGTAGAAATTTAGTAATGAAACTAAATGAGAAGTTTTGAAACATAACATAGGTGAAATGTTACTTGAAAATTAATTAAC
Organism: Sambucus nigra; assembly: GCA_949130495.1. Classification (NCBI taxonomy): domain Eukaryota; kingdom Viridiplantae; phylum Streptophyta; class Magnoliopsida; order Dipsacales; family Adoxaceae; genus Sambucus; species Sambucus nigra. Next base: position 463,645,024 of record OX422222.1, on the reverse strand, counting down.
CTTCGCGAGATGTTAATGAAATGGATGTACTGTATGGGAAGTACGAGAACTTAGGTATAGATAAGTTCAGATGATTACTTTAGTCCTAGTTAGCTTGGGAGATATGGCTAGGCATGCTAAGTGTAGAACGTTAGGTGTGCACAATAGATGAGGAGGGAGTAAACTCAAGAGAGTGTATGAGAACCTAACATGTGTAATCAACAATCGTATTTTATATTGTGATAAACGCTTGCTAAATAATTTCAAAATGTTTTGAGTACTAACTCTTGCTATAAATATTTTCAAAACGTTTTAGGTGTCCAGCTACAGGGATGCCATGTATGATGATTTCATTCCAGGGACTCGAAGCTGTAGCACAGTGGATGCTTACAAGATTTTGATTATACGATATCTCTCTTTCAAATCTAGTGAAAGATCTCACACTATTCTATATATGGACTTGTGGTCCGGTATCAGTCTCAGATGTTTAGTTTCAGACTAGTGGTTGTTCTATTGTTGTGGATTTTTAGCCGATGGTTATTCGATAATACTCTTGTTCTCTTGTACTTATATTTTGTTGATTGGGTTGTTGTACATGGTGATTGTTATACTTTGTTCCGTATGGTTGAATTATCTGTTCTAAGAAAGATAAAATTTGGCACCAGTATAATTTTCACGTAGGTGATTAGTAATTAAAAGGTTTTCAACAGTGATGCTAAGAATGAACCATTTGAGAAAATTATTTTATTTAATAAAGGCTTGATCAACCGATGTTTAATTAGGCGGGGTGTCACAGATGGTATCAAAGCATCAGGTTCTAGTGTCCATAGGATCTGTACTGCTTATTACGCTTTCAGCGTATCATTTGATTAATATAGAGCCCTATCTTAGGATTGTTGTACTCCTATACCTACGTGATTTATGATCTACTGCTATTCACTAGATGAAGTGATATATATATACGAGTTCGATTGGGTATGGTACGTCGAATATGTCGGTAGGACCAACATAGGCATTGGAAGAATTACAGGAGGAAGGGGCTCGACATAAAGCATGGAGCGTTCGAGGATGGTAATCGTGGAAGAGATGACCATTGTCGAGGTCACTCCTAGTGTGTAATGGAAGTAGATGATGCAAGGATGGTTGGGGCATAACAGGCATTTTTCCAAGTACCTCAATGACAAAGGGTGATACAAATCTGGACCGCCCAATGTAGTGATAATGGGAGGAGGTCTGAAGGACCTTTGAATAAAAGGAACCGTGAAAGATTTGATAAAACGTCGAATGTGCATGTTACCCAATGGATGTAGAAAGTCCAGAGGTCTTGGTATTAAGGATAGAGTAGAAGTACTCATAAGTGAAAATTTGGGTAAATTTTTATAGAGGCAACGTGGTGAGGATACCAGCCACCACATCCAGACTGAGGGTCAGTATACAAATAGAGGGATCTTAGATATAGTTTAACCGCAGATTCCTCCAATGATGATTCGGAAGCGAAGTGAATGGAAATTTTTGAACTCATCACGTGAAAGCCTGGTAGAGGCCAATTGTAAGAAAGAAATTAGTCTGTTGAAGTGAACTTGTACCCGATGAGACGAGTACAAGGGAAAAAGATCCCTTGAGAGAATGGACTCAAAAGTTGTTGTCCCCCGCAATTTTGGGAAAACTCAGCTTGGACGACTTATGTGTATGATGGCCGCACAATGATTTTTACAAGGTTAATAAAAATGCTCCTAGGTGAGCAGAGCTAAAAGAGTTTAAGGAATTAGTCAAAGAGTAAGACTGAATATTAAAGGGCTAGTGCAAGCCATAAGTGGAAACCCACTAAGGGAATTTATTGAATTGATTCTAAGTCGGTACTGTTAAGTCCAATAGTGCATTCCTCTTGGTCAGCGGAACTAAGGGAACCATGATGATAGTGTTCAGAATCGAGGCTGCCAAGTTCGAGAGGAGGAATACCCTAGACCGATCGTTGTGTCCTAGAATAAGGGGATATATGAAAAGATGTCTTATGTGAGATGTGAGACCACGCGTTTTGATCTTGCCCAAAGTTATTTAAGGAAATCATAACTCCGATAAGTTTTACGTTTCGAGAAGGACAAACGTGTTATGTTCAGGAACCATTTGAACCACTAGTGCGATGGGCAAGAAAGTATATGAGTTTTAGCCTCGAGTGAATGAGGTATATGACGATGCCTCATCTGAAGAGGGCCGAGCTCGCATTATTCATCAGTATGTTGGAGACTTCAGAAATTATGGACGTCTCATAGTGATTGATTTCGGTGTGTAGGGACCTTAATGATGTGATTAAAGGTATGTCGTATGACCGCTGAGGGGAGAGATCGAGCTCGTTGTCGTGGTTAGTGCTAAGGACTTAGTGATAGTATAAGCGCAGTGCCACTTCACTCCTTTAGAGATGTTGGAGTATGGTCGTACATATTATCGGGGGATGGAAGTTGAGTATCTCGATTATGTGTTGTTCTGACAATGCTCAGTAATAATGGATTGGGAGAAGTCCCTTGTTTAAGTTTGGTTACGAAAGAGGATACGACTGAATTTTTATGCATGTCAGGAAAAGAGACGTTGTTAGATGCTAGGGCATCAGTGGAGCCGGTAGTGTTGTGGGAGAACACTGAAAAGCTTATCTCACCACGAAGGGATAAGTGGGACTTTGTGGGCAAGGATTTGATTTTTAGTTTATAGAACATTGAGAATACCCCCGAGTTTGTAGTCACGCTGTGAAAACAAGGCGAGAGTTGAGCAAAAGCTGGTTACGAGTGCGACGGTTGCAATGTTTTTGCAAATATGCACGGAGAAGAGGGTGTATGGGTGCCCTAGTCAATTGACCTTCTTAGTCATCCGAGATAGAGGGATGCGGAAGATTATATTTGATAAGTACGATGATGGTGAAGTTATGAGGCAAGTCATATTGATGAAATGGATTGAACGTCATGGGAGAAAGACGATAATCCAAGCTTATATGTGCTGAGAGAGACAATGCACACTATGGGATAAGAGTCGGTGGGAAGCCGTTCAAAGGTTATCTCTTGATATGGGAGACCTAACTTTTATGAAGAAGTAACTCAAGGTGGTACTTGACTAAGTCTTGAGAGTGACTTACGCGTTACTAAAATGTTGATTCTTATAAAGTGACCAACCCTAAAAGTATGCCAATTACGAAGAGCACACAGATTATAAAGTATAAAATACCCGAAGAGAAAGGGAATAGAGGACCACTTGAGAAATATGATGTAAGTGGGAAGTGGTGTTGAGGAAGAGACATAGTGAGATTGTCTCCAGACGCACCACTAGTGGATAGAGAATGATGGGCTCCAAATGAGAAAACGGAATTGGGTAGTGAACCTACGTTTCCAGTGATGAAATGATTAAGCAGACTTATAATTTATGGATGGGCTGTGAACATCGTAACTAAGTCAACATTACGTTGGTATAGCGGAATGGGTTGACCGAAATGAACTAGTATGTTGTTGAAAAGGAAGAGTGCACAAGTGCAAGGTGCCGCTCTATATTGTTGGGAATTAGGACGAAATCCTAAAATCCCACCCTGTGAGATGGTCAGGGAGGAATGGAAGTGAAGTTTTATTTTGGGTATGTTGCGTCACCTATGACTCCATGGTTGTGAGAAAGGAAGATACTACGCTCTAACGATAGTGGAATTTCGGTAGAACCCACTGATAAATTCATAGGTTAAATGTATACCTATATGAGCATACTTATAGGTAGTGTGGGTGTACCTATATGGACTATAAATAAGGATTAGGTTCGTGGGTACCTATTATGAACTTATATGTACTTTGAGGTGTGGTTCAATGAGACATTCCGAACTCTTAGCCCTTAATGTGTGATATGAAGACATTCTATGGGAGTATGACATTTTAGAATATATGAAGTGTGAAATATATAGCTCCTAAATTGTCTACTCATGTGTGATGAGATATATTTACATATATTGGTGCTCGAGGTGTGATTCCGAGACAATATAACAAATCATTATTGGTGATCAAGGTGGGATTCCGAGCCAATAACCCCCAAAAGTGTTATAGAAGGAGGGGTGATTATAAAATAAGGGTTGATAGTATATGTTATGTGTAAGAAATATATACCTTATGATTTCCTACTTATGTGCGATAATAAGTATGCTTAATTCTGTATTGGGGTCGATGATGTTCCGGACCAATACATGAAAGATTGATTTGGGGTCGATGATTTTACGAACCAAATCGATGGTGAATGATAAACATTGGTATCGACAGAAGGTCTGAACAAACATATGCTTTACATTTACCTTGGGGTCGAGGGATTTTCGGACCAACATAAATGATAGGACGATTGGGGTCGATGATTCTGCCGGACCAATTTTCCTTATAGTATATAGTGTGTGAAATATATACCTTAAAATATTCTACTTATGAGTGGTAGTAGACACATAGATGCTATATGTAGAGATATACATCAAAAGGGTAAATTAAGTAGGGAGAAACTTAATTTCAAGAGTTAACGTTAGATTGGGAAAAATCTATGGAGATATTAAGGAGTGAGACTAAATTATAATATATGAGGCATGGATAACATGTGATAAGGGTTCAAAAATAAGCAAGGCATGTACTTGGGGCGACCCTTAAGATGATATGATTTGATTTTTGGGTATTAGAGGAGGCAGTGATGTTTAAGGTCGTTAGTCTTAATAGAAGTCTTATCCTAATTTCGAGGAAGAAATTCCTTTGTGGGGGGGGGGGGGGAGTATGTAATACCCCGTATTTCTATTTAATTAAATTATAGAATTAAATGAGAAAATACGATTTGATTTAAATTACGTAAGAAAAGTAATTTAGTGAGATTTATTAATAATTGTGAATATGGAGTATTAAGCGAGAGATAGATACTGATTAATATTGCCTCTTTCTATTTACTTAGCGCAAGTAGTAAATAGTTACTTAGCACGTGTAGACCATTTTGGGATGAGAACGAGTAATATATTTTTTAAGTGACTCAAATGATAATTTAGAGGTCAAAGATGAGTCCAGAAGGGTCAAATTAGTCAAAATGGTATACCCGGGGGTACTAGTTGAGTCTCGGGGTAATTTTGGACTAAATCAAGACCGTTCGAGGGTGTTTTAGTCTTTTAACATGTGAGGGTATTGAAACCTACGAATTTAAGAGTCTCTTATCAGCCATATGAAAGAGGGGTTAGGGTTAAAACACCCAAGTAAACACCAAGATCATTAGAGATAAGGGGAAAATCATTCTCAAGGCTTAGAAGATGCTTTTGAATAGGTTGGGTTTCGATCTTGCATCCTAGGAGCTAAAGGAGGAAGGATTAAAGAAGAGAAGCTTCAATCCATCATCAACTCCACGAAATTAGAACCCCCATGTCAAGGCAAGTTGTTTGTTACAAAAATTATAAAGTTATAATACGTTTTTGAATAGTTTTGTTAAATCACTATCTTGATAAGAAAGGAATGATATTTATGCATGTTGGGATAGGAATCGGATGTATAATGATTTAACATATGTAGAGGAATAATATTTTGAGATGATTTGATAATTATTTCGGAATAAAATATGGGTTTTGAATGAATATATAGGAAGAACACCATAACTAGGGCTTTAAGAAATTCTGAGTTTAATGCATTATTTCTTTAAATGAATTGAGGTTTTGATGTATTTGAAACGTTGGAGATTGTCCTAGTATATGTGGAAACATGTTGGGATAATTGGGTCGAAGTTTGGTGTAATATAATGAAGTTTGGAGATTTGTTAAGGGAAGAAGAAACTAATGTAGAAGAGGAACTGCTGCTGCCCCTGATCGATCGATCAATCTTGAATATCGATCGATCGACTGGGTCGATCGATCGAGACCAGGAGTCGATCGATCAACTTAAGCTATTTTTCTCAAATCCCTCCTTGGTTAAGGTTTCTTTGATTACCGGGAATGAATGGTAATTCTAAGATTTATATTATACTTATATGGGAATGAGAATAAGACCAGTAGGTATATTGTTGAGGTTCGGTAAGGCCATTGGATGTAGGACTTGGAATATGGACCTACGAGAATAAACCGATTGAGTAAAGCATCGCAAAATTTAGAATTGAGTTACGAGGCGAGGTAAAGTCAATTCAAGTGATAGACCAGTAGGGTAAGTAATAACTACTGAAATTATATGTAAGGGGTAACTAGGGCCTTTAGTGAATACTCAAATAAATGCGATAGTGAGAAATCGTAAATTGACGAATACGGTTAATATAAGAGAATACTATATTACGTACAAGTATGATTGATAGGTCGGGTGTGTACCTACTAAATTATATGAACTATTTGGTTGCTAGATGTATACCTAAATTAACTACGTTAGGGTCGATGAAGTATTCCGATCAAACGCAGGGCTATTATACGTTAGGATAGATGAAGTATTCCGAACTAATGTAGGGTTAATATATGTTGGGGTCGATGGAGTATTCTGAACTAACATTGGGTTATCATATGTTTGGGTCGATGTAAAATGCCGAAACAAACCTTCGAACTAGTGGCGTGATGAAAGTGTCCGAGCCAGAATATAGGTATATAAATAATTGGGGTCGATGTATCATTCTGAACCAATTCTTACTTGGGGTCGATGAATCGTTCCGAACCAAGAGTCCTTTACGTGTGTCAAAAGGACATAGTAGTAATGACTGATATTTAGTATATATTGTGTGTGAAATATATACTTAATGATATTCTACTTCTGTCTGTTAGTAGATTGATATATGACGTGTTTAATGATACATATCAAACTGGTAAGTTAAGTAGTGAAACTTAATTATGAAACGTAACGTTATATAGAGAATATCTAATTAGTAATTTAAGTAGTGAAACTTAATTACAAAAGTGGGAAGATATTAATTGTGAGAATTATAGAAATTTAGTAATGAAACTAAATGAGAAGTTTTGAAACATAACATAGGTGAAATGTTAATTGAAAATTAATTAACCTTTGTGAGATGTTAGTGAAATGGATGTACTGTATGGGAAGTACGAGAACTTAGGTATAGATAAGTTCAGATGATTACTTTAGTCCTAGTTAGCTTGGGAGATATGGCTAGGCATGCTAAGTATAGAACGTTAGGTGTGCACAATAGATGAGGAGTGAGTAAACTCAAGGAGTGTACGAGAACCTAACATGTGTAATCAATAACCACATTTTATATTGTGATAAACGCTTGCTAAATATTTTCAAAATGTTTTAAGTACTAACTCTTGCGATAAATATTTTCAAAACATTTTAGGTGTCCAGCCACAGGGACGCCATGTATGTTGATTTCATTCCAGGGACTCGCAGCTGTAGCACAGTGGATGCTTATAGGATTTTGATTATACGATATCTCTCTTTCAGATCTAGTGCAAGATCTCACACTATTCTATGTATGGACTTGTGGTCCGTTATCAGTCTCAGATGTTTAGTTTCAGACTAGTGGTTGTTCTATTGTTATTTTGGGATTTTTAGCCGATGGTTATTCGGTAATACTCTTGTTCTCTTGTACTTATATTTTGTTGATTGGGTTGTAGTACATGGTGATTGTTATACTTTTTTCCGCATGGTTGAATTATCTGTTCTAAGAAAGATAAAATTTGTCACCAGTTTAATTTTCACGTAGGTGATTAGTAATTAAAAGGTTTTCGACAGTGATGCTAAGAATGAACCATTTGAGAAACTTGTTTTAATTTAATAAAGGCTTGATCACCCGATGTTTAATTAGACGGGGTGTCACACGTATTACATAAATGGTTTAAATGAGAAAAATTCCATAATGCATGTGACGCGTGAATGCATATTTAATCTCTAATAATATTAGCTCGGATTTTTATTAAGTTTGGGGGAAAAATATCGGATGTGACAGGAACAAGGTTAATACGACGCGATATTTAACTAGTACGAAAAGTGAAGTATCACAAAATGGATTAAATGAGAAATCTTTACGTACCATGGTTCACATGAGTATTATTTTGAGTTTATATAATTACTTTAACTACTTCGGTTAAGTTTCACGTGATTCGGACAAACAATGAGCGTTACGCGAGCCTGGCTATAAATTGTCTGACGGTGCGCGACACTGCGAAAGTCCTGTTTTGTGCGAACTGTTTAGGACAATTGGTAAGTCAAAAAAATATTCCGACCATATATTTAGACTTATAAAGATATAAGGAATATTACCATGTGAAGAAAAATTGAAAAAAGATGCTTTGTGCAGTGGTCCCGATTTTTGTGCGCCTTGTATAGGACAATTCGGGAGGCCAAATGACTATTGTATATATAATTTTTTAGCCCCAAAAATGCAAGGAATATGAATCTCAAGTTAGAAGTTTTAAAAAAAATTAAAAAATATTTTTAGATCGAGAAAGTGACGCAAATCACCATTTTTGGGGTGATTTTGGGTGTCACATGTGAGTTTATTCTTGTGTTGTCTCAATGCACCACATAAAAATCAGATGTAAGAGCCTTGAAAAGAGTTTTTCACTTAATTAGAAGGCTCTAGTCTTGACCATGGGCTCATAGGGTTCTAGCTTACCCCTTTTATTTAATAAGAGAAATGGGAGCAAAAGTGAGTTGGCCATTTCTATCTCACTCCTTTCATCAGATTTTCTTCATCACCATGGCCAAGAAAGAGCTCTTCCTTCACCCCAAATTCGTATATATTCTTTCCCACCATCTTTACACCATGAAAGCACCATTTTGGAGGTCACGAACACCATTAAAACACCTTGTAGTTTGGGGACATCTTATAGGGAGAGTTTTGGAGAAGTTTTTGATGAGGTTTGGGAGTTGTAGAAGGGGTTTTTGAGCATGAAGAGTGGGCTATTGTGACTCCCTTTAGGTCCACCTTTACAGGTGGGGGAGTAACCCACCTTCCTAACCATTTTGAGGTGGGAAATACTTTTCTATTACTAAGTTAAGTTGATGATGATATTAGTATGAGTACTTTGCATATTGTTAATATTAGGTGCGTAGAAATAACCATCCATGATTCAAGATTGAACACTATATGATTTCAAGATATAGTTTAGAAGAAAATGGGATTTTCTATCCTTGAAATGGGTCTTGTAGTAAACCTATTTTAATCTTATTTTTATACATATTTAGAGCTTAAAATGTGTTGATTAAGATTTTAAATGTACTAATTCTTACTATTTTTCTATGAAAATGAGAACTTAAATGAATGATTGAATGGATTTTTAAAAATGGATAATTTTCATCCCACTATTCACAGACATTTTATGAAATAAAATAATTTAAACTCATATTTTAAGGTGAAAAATGATTTCTTTGATGTGAAGAACATTTATTATGTATGTTCCTCCTTTATGAGTTTACTATAGTGATTTTAATGTTGATGAATCAATATGAAATGAGAAAATGTATTTTCCTTTACAAAGTGTACAATTTGGTTTGTTAAACTAAGTTTTGGGGTTAAAAGTGTAAACATGTGAAAGTGTAGTCTTCTTGCAAACTTTGGATAAAAATATAAATAATGAAAGTGTAGAAGACTAAGTGTGAATAAAATGACTAAGTATGGATATTATGCAAAAAGTCATAATTAAAGTGTGTAACACTAAGTTTGAAATGCAAAGTGTCAAATGTTTAAATATTGACAAAAATGGGTTGTTAGTGTTAAAACTCATGATTAAAGTGTGTAGAGTTTAATATGAAAAAAGTATGATTTTATATACTAAAGGGAGTAATGTGCAAAAATATGATTTTCGAAAAAGTTGGAAGTTGAAAAAGTGTCATAGTGACTAAAATACCTATGTGTTAAATTTGAAACTTAAAAATGGTGTTTTTTTCTTTTGTAAATAACACTTGAATAAGGAGTGAAGTTACGTATTTTGATGTAAATTGGGTAAATTGGCAATTTACTTAAAGTGTAACATTTTTAGGAAACAAAAAATGTTAAAGAGTGTTTTCACACGTATGTTGAAACAATGAAATGAGTCCTTAAACTGAAATGATTGTGACACCCCGACTAATTAAACATTAGTTGATCAAGCCTTTAGTAATTAAAGCAGGTTTCTCATATGGTTCATTCTTAGCTTCAATGTACTAACCACCTAAGTGAAATTAGACTGGTGGCAAAAATGTATCTTTTGTTAAAACCGATAATTGAACAATGCGGAAAAACTAATTTAAACATTCACAATATACTAGAGTCCAACCATCACAATACATAAATGAATAAGGTTTGCCGTATAAACCATCGGTTAAAATCCAAAACCAAATACTCGAAAATAAGAAAATAACTCAATGACTAAAAATTTTCAATGGACAACATGTCCATACATGACAATATAAAATGAGATCCTACAGTAGATCTAAAAGAAAGAATCGTCTATGCTAGTCCTGCCAGCATCCACAATGCCACAGCTTCGAGTCCCTAGAATGGAGTCTTCAAGCCTGGCATCCCTATGGTTGGACACCTAAAAGGTTTTAAAAATATTTTATAGCAAGGGTTAGTACTCAAAATGTTTTGAAAATATTTAGCAAGCGTTTATTACAATAAAATTTGGTTATTGATTACACATGTTAGGTTCGCGTACACTCTCTTGAGTTTCCTCACCCCTCAACTATTGTGCACGCCTACCGTTCTCAACTTATCCCACCTAGCTGTACTACCCACTCTAACTAGATATAAGTAACTATCTGGACTATCGGCATCTCTAACTCCCCATACCGCCCATACAGTACGTTATAAAAATTAACATTTCTCGTATGTTATTTATTTCTCATGTAACATTTCACATATGTTATATTTCAATCTTTATAATTAAGTCTCGCTATTGAATTTATTAACTCAGGTATCCACTATCTAACTTTAATCCGCTAATTATGTCTCACTACTTAATTTTCCTTTCAGATATATATCTATATATAATATATGTCGGTACTACTATCACTCACAAGTAAAATAAACATAAAGTACATATTTCACCCACACTACACTCCATAATTGCATACTTTATAATCACATCCCCGTATCACACATTAGGGATTTATTGGCTCGGAATCCTACCTCGATCACCAATAGTGGTTTATATATCCTAGCTCGGAATAATACCTCTATCACCAGTAGTTATTGATTATATTGGCTCAGAATTACACCTCGATCACAAATAATAATTATATTTAGATTGTTTCGAAATCATACCTTGATCACCAATACTAGTCATCTATATTGGCTCGGAATCCTACCTCGATCACCAATATTTATTTAGTATACTTTAGGTATTCACCCGACCTATGAATTACTATCCATCAATGGGTATTGACAGAACCTGATCATTCACATTAGTACGTAGTATATTTCTCTCTAATACGTACCGTACATTTTTATTCTACGATTTATCACATTATCATATTTATTTGAGTACTCACAAAACTCTAAGGGCCCTCGTTACCCCTTCATTATTTCAGTAGTTAAATCAATATTTACCCTACTAGTTTACTTATTAAATCAATCTATCTTTTCGTAATTCTTTATCTTTCTCTCCTATCGATTATGACATACTTTAACCCAATTCATTCTCTCCTTAATTCCCTCAATAAGACTAAATTATGAACCAATTATAGGCCTGCCGTAACATAATAACTCTCTTATTATATCCTCACAAGGTTCCAAGAGTCACTACGACAATCATTTAGAAGGACTAGACCCAAAAAGAAAATTATGAGATTTTTCCCAGAGGACCGAACTGGTTCACCCAACGAACCGAACCGGTTCACTGACCTGCACGTCCTCTTCTTCTCCCAGTTTAACATTTTCCCACCATTTTCATTACTCCATCTCCCATGATTCCTCATCAAACTTTAAGATAATTGTCCCTAACCATTACTACATGCATTAAGACCAATTCTAACATAATTTTTTTTTTTTGCATCAAATCATTACAACTAATATTCAAGAATGGATTTAAACCTCTAATCCTCAAGAACCCTAGGTTTTCATTTTCTTCCTCTATTATTTATGAAAACTCATATTTAATTTCTCTCTCCTAAGGTGTGTAGCCTCCAAAAAGTAGTGTGGGGTGGTTATAGAACCATAGGTATAATCTCACCTCTTTTAAATATCGTTTTAAATAGCCTAAATTCGTAGGTATCTATAGGGCTAGACTTAAGGCCCATAAAAAGGTTGCTATTCATACCCGATTTTACCCGAAACTCTACTTAAGGTCCTACCCAACCCAACCCATAGGTCCATTTTTAAGCACTTAAAATGCGTATTTAACTCATTTAATCACATTTAAAAGTCTATAAACACTTTATACATTTATTTGTATGTTCCATCATTATCATATATGTATATTCTTAATACGACTAAAAATCAACGAGTTATTAATTTATTCGCGACTATGTTCATTATTCACAATATACTGTCGTACCATAAAAATCATAATACTTGCATCAGTTTTACCAGATATTATATTTAGATTAAATACTCTCATATAATTAAACACACTTGTTTAATCATTATGCCAAATTAAGAATAAATACAATTAACAATTATGCCATTCGAATAATAATTCTCACAATTTCAGTTGAATCAATATAACTTCAATTTAATAGTCATGAAAATGCGGGGTATTACAAATGATTTATAGACTTTCAATATCATGTAGGTCCTCCAAAGAGGAATACTAATTGTTGTGGTTGTCGGTATAAGTTTCCTAACATATAAATTTGGATTACTTATTCACGTGGGTGGCCTCCCAAATAAGAAGTTTATGGGATATGGGATAATCTAAAATTAATTTATGGTATACACTTACACCTGACTTTTGATGTCTTTTCAAAGGAGTCACTATCATCGACTATTTACTATGTTGGACAGAGGATTCTAAATTGTCCGGATAGAATAATGAAATATAGGAGTCTATCTAGTTCAAGGTGTGGTGATTTAAGCTCCCAACAAGACATCTCACCTTATAAGGGAACTAGGATGTCTGACGAATTAATTTTAAATTGGAGATTAAAGGATGCCATTTATTATCTAATCAAACCTACAATTGGAAATTAATTTTTTCAATTTCATGTTTATAAGATTTCAAAAATGAATTCAATTTTTTTCTCACTGTTTTAGTCTTAAATGTTTAATTAGAATAAGTTTCAAGAAATAAAAATGTAATTGAACATGGTAATGATTTTCCTCTTAAAATTGAATGCGTGGTTTATGGTGCGTTCTACGGTAACTTAGTATGTAAACTCGAGAACCAAAAATCAGGATTGCAACTCATTGCAAAGGTTCTAAGTTAACGAGGCAATTACTCTAAAGAGAGATATTCCTAGTTATAGGCATTAAGAATAAGGAAACGATTTAGGCAGTATGGATATGTTTTAGATAATTGTGAGGATATAAAATTAATGTAGGAAAATTATTTCTTATACCACGTTTTATAAATTGATTTCAGTTTTCTAAATTGGTTTTGAACATATATTCAATTGATTTTACAAAATTGTTTTATTAAAATTGGACATGTTTTATCAGTTCTGGAACATTGGGAAATAATTTATACATTATAAGTTTTGTCTCGCCAATATTACTAAATACTGAAATGAATAACATTGATGGACAATCATTAAAAAGAGATAAAGAGGACTTTGGACTCTTTAGGATATGATAAGGTCCGTGATAGGTTATTCAGAACTAGAAAATTCTTATTGGGATTTTTATGTAAGAGACGAGCAAATACCATGTGATTTAATTTCTTTTTAATCGGTCTCTTTAAATCCCATTGAATATTAGAGCGGGCCCAATCTCATTCTAGGGAACATTTAGTTTTGGGGGTGCATGGAACTTGTGCTATGAAAAGATCCTAAGAAGTTGAAATTAAGGAAAGAGGTATGTTGATGTAAAAAATTAGATTGCTTCTAATTATTTAATCACAGATAAATTTAAATAAGACAAAGAATTTTAAAGTGGTTCAGCCTTATAAGAATGGCCTACGTCCACTGTTTCTGTTATTGCCAAATGTTTTGGAATTCTCGATATGTGGTTCTATCAAGAAATTCCGATCCCCTTGAATGAGGATGATACAATGTATTTATAGCCTTTAGGCTGTACATGTGAAAGGGTAAACAATTAATGCCCTTAAGAGTATACATCTGTATAATGAGAATTCAATGAATAGTTGAACTGTTGATTATCTGGCAATCAATGCTATGGCCGAGATGCAGCTCGGACCGCCTTAGTTGCTCGTCGTTCAAGAGTTTCTCGAAGCAGTGGAGTTCCTCGGAGCGATGGAGTTCCTCGGAGTACACCTGTTGCTCGGAGTGTTTGACTTGATCGGGGAGTAAAGTTCCTCGTTGCTAAAGTAAATGTAGAAATGTGCCACGTAGATTGACACGTGTCTTCTTGTGATTCATCCACGTCAGCATATTAATTTTGGTATCAACAGAAGCCCCCAATGTTTCATAGTTCGAAATTTGAGGAGTATGGAACATTCTTTCTCGGTATATGGAAATATTAAATGACCCTCCTGGTTTTTAGGAGCATTTTCTCCGTATTTATTTTTTCTTCCGAATTCACAGAATCTGCCTTTTTGAATTTTTATAAACGCTTCGATCTTCGAGCACTTTTTTTCCTTTTAGCCGTCGGTAGCGTAATAGTTTCTTTTTGTAATCATTTACTTCACCTTTTCCAGAGGCAAAGTATTTAAGCTTCATAGACAATCCCATCGTCTTCTACCTTTTCCAATTTCTGCTTTCGAGTTTTCCATTGTTTTTCTCTCTCTTGTGCGTTCATCTTTTCCTCCGTTCGTTGTCAACAGATCTCCCTTTTTTTCTGTAAGATCTTCTTCCTTCTTTTTCATTTCTTTTATTCACCATGGTTTATCTTATTGAATATCTTGAGAAATTCCGTTCTAATTTTTCTATCCCTTCTTGGGTAACTCTGGAGGAGCTTTCTGAGCCTTCAGATTATTTTCGCTTAGCTGAGGGACATTGGTTCCCCAGTCTCTTTATTGCTGAGTGTGGATTTTCTTTTCCACCAAACCCCTTGTGCTTAGAATTCTGTCAGTATTTCGATGTTGTTCCTGCAAAAATAGCCCCCAACTCATGGAGAATAGTTAATGGGGTGCATAGGTTAAATTAAACTCATGGAACTCGTATAGGAATTCCTAAGATTATGTTTTGTTATAGATGGGCCGTTCTGGATAATATTTTTTATTCAAAAACAAGATTTTTGAATAGGGCTTTAGTAGTTAACCTCCCTGATTCCAATAGGGATTATTTTGAACATGGGGTTGTTATTAAAAATTGGCAACATGCCCCTCTGGTTGGAGACAAAGTATACAAAGGTCCCAGATGCCCTCCATATGGCAATGGGATAGGTTATTTTCATTTTATTTTATTTATGAAATTATGCTTTCATTATGTTTGATAAAATGTGTGACTGATATTTCACTATGTATTTATTTGCAGTTGACATCAAAAGAAAAACTCCAAAAGAATCAGAAGTTAATTTAAAGCATTTGAAACTTATCTGGGGCTTGCATCAGAAAGTTGCAGATGAGCACATTAGGTCTGCTTCATACTTGTTGCAATACAAGAGCTATACATCCTCTTTCACTGCTCGCCCTGTGATCAGCACTAATGAACCAGTGCCAATTCCTGAGGACTCTTCTCCAGAATCTCACATTCCCTTGAGTAAGAAGATGGGTAAAAGAAGAGTTCCTGCTATCTTCGAGGAGGCTGCCTCTGCTATAGAGGGAAAAAGAAACAAGCCTGATGTCCCAAAGGGGACAAAGAAAGTAGATCTTTCTCCTTCTGTTGCACCTCAGAAGGCTGCTGAGAAGCCCCCAGTGGCTTCAAGCAATAGTGATGCTCCCAAGAAAATAATCACCATATCTCCGACCAAGAGTTCTTCCTTGGTTGAAGCTGTTGCAGTGCCACCAAGGAGGCTAAAGAAAAGCTCCTTGGATAATTTGGCTGAAACCATCCCCCAGCTCCCAGTTAGTGGTGCTGGTGTCCCTATTATTATTCCTCCGAGCTCTGCTATGAGCTCGGTGAAGACTTGGATCATTCCTGAGGTCCAAGGAATTGAAGAGAATCTTTCTCAGGATATTCTTACCTCTCTGGCTACTCGCCACATTGCTTCAGTAAGTTTCTCTTGATATGCACTTTCCTTTCTTCCCTTATTACATATATCTCTGTTATGACTTGTCATTATTTCCTTTTTTCAGCTGGTGAGCTGCTTTAACATAATTGTAAAGAAGGATGAAGCAATCAAGGCTTATAGCTCCTCATTCGGTGTAGAGGATGCTTTAATGGGTTTGACCCAATCTTTGAAGGATTCCCGTCAAAAGTATGACGAGGACAAGGCTGATTGGGAGAAGAAACTGACCTTGATCGAGGCAGAGAAGGTGCAGCTTGCTGAGGTCTCCAAGGGGTTGGAGAGTAAAGTGAAGGATTTAGAGGGAGAGAACAAAAAGCTTGACGAGAAGCTCAAGAACTTTGGGGAGCTTGAAGATAAACTTAAATTGGCTGAGGAAGAACTAACCCTTCTGCGAGAAGTAAATCGCTAGAAGGAGGAGGTGGAAATTAAGTTGAAGGCCACCGAGGATCTTCTATCCGAGAATCTCTCCTCGGAGAAAATGAAAAGGAAAATAGCAGTGAAGAAGTCCTTTAGCACTGGCTAGGACAAAGGATGGAACAAGTGGGTAACAGCAATGATGTCCCAGGTGGAGTATGGGAGTCTCAAGTACTTTCGAGATGGTTGGGTCGCTGCATTGCAGGAGTTGAAGGTTGATGAGGGCTCTGAACTGTTTCAACAGCATCTTCCTGGTCCCCCTCCAAATATTGAAGATGAAGAAGAGGACGAAGCTACCTCCGAGGAGTCCTCAATGGTACTGGGTGATCAAATCCTTGCCCTACAACCTATTCAGCCAGTCAACGAGGATCTTTCATCTCTGCCTTCTCTATCTAAAAAACTTCCAGCTCCAGTTGACCAACTTATTGTACCCACCGAGCAACCGAGCTCCTCATCCCAGCCTCCCGAGAAAGTCTTGGGAGACAAGGAAAAGGTGTGAAGTTGTTCGGTGTTTGTTTTATTTTCTTTTGTCATCTGTACTCTGAACATTGTACTCATTTCTATGATGTAATAAAAATCACCTTTTTTATTCCTCTATGTTGTTGATGCTCTGTTTGCATTCTTATTAACTCTTGCTCTCTCCTCTTTATTAGTTTATGGCCAGAATGGAATTGCTATCTGCTCATGACACAACTCTGCTCAGGCAATGTAATGAATATTTTAAAGCTGGTCATACAGACTTGGATAAATCCCAGATTGTAGAGATTCTTGGCCGAGATGTTTCAGAACAAGCAGTTGAGGCCTATCAGTACTTGAAAGGTCTTCTTGATCGTGCTGTAGCCAATAATGTGGCTTATTACGAAATGATTGAAGACTTGCAAGGTAATCTCGATGAACTTCAGCAGCAGTACAAAGAATCCTCAGCTCTTTTGCAAGAAGGGTATGAAAAGAAAATCAAACAACTCAGTGCTGAGAAAGGCTATGACAAGGTGCTTGCTGGCTATGAAGTGAGAGAGAGAACGTTGAAGACAGAGGTTGAAGAGCACAGGTAAATCGCTGAGCTACTGGAGCAGGAGAATAATAATCTGGAAAAGGAATTAGCTCAGTTGAGGTCTGCTGCTTCATCTTCAACTGCCTTGGTACCTATTATCGACGAAGGATTCTATTTTTTGGAAGTTGAGAACGCCAATTTGCGAGAAGAGTTAGAGGCTTTGAGAAGAGCTGGCCCTTCTACTGCTGTTCGGGGACGAGGAAGAGGTTCTCGGGGACGAGGAAGAGTTGATTTCGAGGAACAAGGTACTCAACCTGCTCGGGGACGACGAAGAGTTCTTCGTCCTACCATTGAAGAAGCTCGTACTCAAGCAGCGTTGGAAAACCAGGCATTCCAATTGGTGGCAAAAAATCAAGCCTTGTCTGAAATGTCCAAGAAAATCCAAAGTCTGGAGGGGGAACTTGCTACACAGAAGCCTGCCTTGGAGCATAAGGATATTTTTACCAGAAACCTTCATGAGCAATTAGAGAGACTAACTTTCCAATTCTATACAAAACCTCGTGAATTCTGGATGGCAGGCTACAACGAAGCCCTTTGTCACTTGGATGCTCGTATTGAGAATGCTAACAATGAAGGCTATAAACAGGGATGGTTGAATGCTCTGGGTGTACTGAAACTAGAGCAAGGCCATTATTTATGGGATTATCATGCCCTTGGGTTGCTCGATCTACCAGTTTTGCATTTCAAACTTCACATGAGTTGGATCCCTGCTCGGGCCATTCCTCGGTGCTTGATCTCAAAGTACCTTGGTCACTATAACCTTCATTCACATGCAGAATTATCTCGTCCGGAGCATCTACTAGATACACCTTCTATAATGGACGTCAGAATGCTTCAAGACCCTAACTTCATTAACTCCCCCCTTTGCTTGGAAGATCCTCCTGCCGGCGAGGATCCTGTTTCAAAAGCACAAGGAAAGAGACCAATAGAATAGGGTTCTTAATGTAATAATTGTTTATACATTTCATAACCAATGTATTCATTTTTGTACTTCATTTTTGGATTCAATGAAATACATATAATTTTTTTTGCAAATGTTGATTGCTATTATCTTACAGTTGTAAATATTTTTCATTTGTGTATGTATCTCTGTTAAAAAGATAACAATATTTGTATTTTGCCGACCAACTGATTGTCGTCTAGCTTGATTGTATATCTGTTAAAAAGATAACATCGTTTTGTATTTTGTCGACCAACTGATTGTCAACTAGCTTAAATTTGTAATAATCATTTGGCTGACCAAAAATAATGATGTTTTGCTTCTCGACTAATTAAAAGTCACAAGTAACAAAATTTTTAACTTTGTAATAGTTGTAAAATATTCCCGACCAACAAGGGTTGGCATCTTTTACTTCTCTACCAATATAACTTGGTGAATTTTCTTTCCTGACCAACTTTGGAATTTTTCTTATTCTTCGTTGACATCCTTTCTTTCCCTTTTACCAACCTAAGTTGGTCTGAGCTCGAATTTGATGATTCTGTCATGTCCACTTGCCCTTTTACCAAACTAAATTGGTCTGAGCTAGTGTCTGCCTCCTAACCAAAGGAGTATGGTTTCCTAACCAACCGGATCTGGCATTTTTAGGAATGTCTTTCCCTAACCAAAACAAGTTGGCATTTTTAGGGATATTTTTGCCTCCTAACCAAAGGAGTATGGTTTCCTAACCAACCGGAGCTGGCATTTTTAGGAATGTCGTTCTTGCCCTTTTACCAACCTAAGTTGGTCTGAGCTCGAATTTGATGATTCGGTCATGTCCACTTGCCCTTTTACCAAACTTAATTGGTCTGAGCTAGTGTCACGGTTCCACTTTCCCTTTTACCAAACTAAATTGGTCTAAGCTAGTGTCACGGTTTCCTAACCAACCGAGGTTGGCCTTTTTAGGAATGTTGTTTTTACTGCTGAGCAACGTAGTGTGTAGCACTAGTATTCCCCGAAAAACTTTCAATAAAAGGAGAGAGGATGGCAAAATATCATCATTTTATTCATATTGATGGAACTGCTTTACATTTTACATCACTGATAGTACTTGCGTAGGTGTTCAGCATTCCATGCATTCTTAAACTCCTCTCCTTCTAAAGTTGTTATTCGATAAGTTCCTGGTCGAATAACTTCTGTAACTCGGTATGGTCCATGCCAGTTTGCCTCTAACTTATTGTGCTTCTGAATGACCTTCTTTAGCACATAATCTCCTTCCTTTAGGTCGCACTTCTTCACCCTCTTATTATAGAATAGAGTTGTTCGTTATTGATAAGCAGCATTCCTAATGGCTGCCTCTTCTCTAACCTCCTCGAGCATGTCCAAATCTAACCTTCTCATTAAATCGTTGACTGGGGAATTGAAATTCAGCACTCTATGTGTTAGAAGACCCAACTCAGCAGGTATTACAGCCTCACTTCCAAACGCCAGCATATATGGTGATTCTCCAGTTGCTGCTCGGGGAGTAGTACGATAAGCCCACAGTACTGACTGTAGCTCGTTAATCCAATTTTCTTTAGCCTCACTTAGCCTTTTCTTCAATCCATTTAGCAATGTCCTGTTCGTCACTTCAGTTTGTCCATTACTTTGGGGATGACCTGGTGCTGAATGGAGCTTTAAAATGTTGGATTGATGGCAGTAATCAGCAAATTCTTCATTATCAAATTACATTCCATGGTCCGTGATGAATGCATGAGGAAGACCATACCTGCAAATGATGTTTTTCCAGACAAATTGATATACCTTCTCGTAAGTCATGTCAACCAGAGGCTCAGCTTCTACCCACTTAGTAAAATAATCCACTGCGACGACGAGGTATTTAAACCTTCCCCTGGTCGTTGGCAATGGTCCCACCAAATCTATCCCCCACATGGCAAATGGCCAAGGGGAAGTTATAGGCGTCAACAATTCTTGTGGAGTTCATCGGATGGAGGAAAAAAGATGGCACTTATCACATTTCTTAGCATAGGCTATACAATCAGCCCTCATCGTTGGCCAGTAGTACCCCTGTGTCATTACCCTTTGTAAAAGAGTACGACCTGATACATGAGCTCCACAAGACCCTTCATGGATCTCTTCAATAAATTCTTTCACCTCGGAGGGATGTACACATCTTTGCAATCCTTCCATGATTCCTCGTCTATACAAAACACCATTCGTTAATACATACCGAGCAGCTTTAAACTTCAATTTCTTGGTCGCGGGCTTATCCACCGATAATTCTCCCTCCTCAATATATGCCCTGATGGGATCCATCCAAGATGGTCCTAAGTCAAGGGTGATAAAATTCATCGTCAGGTCTTCATCTATGCTCCGACTTTCTAACACTTCAATTGGTATCGTTCTTCGCAGCTCGGTACGAGTAGCTGATGCTAGTCGGGCCAAAGCGTCTGCTCGTTCATTCTCCATTCTCGGTATTCTAATCAAGTGAATGGCAACAAATTCTGATACCAACTCCATCACCTTCGCATGATACTTGACCATTAATTATCCTTTAGAGGCATATGTTCCCAACATCTGATTCACAATTAATTGAGAATCACTGAAGACCATTACCTGTTTCGCTTCCATAGTTTTCGCCAAATTAAGTCCCGCTATCATGGCTTCATACTCAGCCTCATTATTGGAAGCTTTGAATTGAAATCGCAGTGCATATTCCATGTCTACTTCGTCCAGGCTGTTCAAAACGATCCCTGCTCCGCAGCCTGTAATGCAAGATGAGCCATCTACATACAACTTCCATATAGGCAACTCGTCCTCTAATTTTCGATCTGACAGAGTTCCTCGGTGAAATATTTGTTGCTTCTTTTCAGTATCCCCTGATATTTCTTTATCGACCATCTTTTCTTGCCCTTTTACCAACTTGTGTTGGTCTGAGCTCGAATTTGATGATCCTGTCACATCCACTTGCCCTTTTACCAAACTAAGTTGGTCTGAACCAGTGTCTATTGATCCTATAACATCCACTTGCCCTTTTACCAAGCTAAATTGGTCTGAGACAGTGTTTGTTGATCCTGTAACATCCACATGTTGATCAATGAGCTGCTTTTTCTCCTCGGGGGTATCAGGATAGGTGAATTCTGCTATGAAATCTGCTATTGCTTGCCCTTTAAGCAATGACCTGGGTTCATAAATTATATCATATTCACCGAGCTCTATTGCCCAGTACATCAATCTCCCTGATTTTTCTGGCTTATGAAGGGCTTGTCTCAATGGCATGTCGGTGTATACGACTATGGTATGGGCCTGGAAATATAGCCTCATTCTTCTACTTGCCTCAATTAATGCCAATGCTAATTTTTCCAGCTTTGGATACCTGATCTCTGCACCTCGAAAAGCCTTACTTGTGTAATAAATTAGCTTCTGGATTCCATTCTCCATTCTGATCAATGCCGAGCTAACTGCATTCTCTGATACTGTCAGGTACAAGTACAATTTTTCTCCCATTACTGGCCTGGACAACAGTGGAGGTGCTCCCAAATACTTCTTCAAGTCTTGAAAGGCCTTCTCGCATTCATCATTCCACTCGAAAGTTTTTCGAAGTGTTTTGAAGAATGGGAGGCATCTATCAGTTGCTCGGGATACAAATCTGTTGAGCGCTGCAACTCGTCCTGTAAGGCTTTGCACTTCTTTCTTCGTCATTGGAGATCGCAGCCCTAAAATAGCTTTGATCTTTTCTAGATTTGCTTCAATGCCTCGCTGATTGACGATGTACCCGAAGAACATTCCTTCTCGTACTCCAAATATGCACTTCGTCGGGTCCCGCTTCATTTGATATTTATCCAGTTGATCAAAGGTCGGACCTAAGTCAACTAGATGATCGGCAACTCTCTTGCTTTTTGTCAGCATATCATCGACATAGACTTCCATGTTGCTACTGATTTGTTCGGTAAAGATCTTGTTCATCAGCCGCTGGTATGTCGCACCTGCATTTTTCAAACCAAAAGGCATAACATTATAACAATAAGTTCCCCTAGGGGTAATGAAATAAGTACTTTCCCTATCTTCAGGTTTCATCTTGATCTGGTTGTAACCAGAGTAAGCATGCATGAAGCTAAGTAGCTCGTGTCCCGAGGTAGCATCCACCAATTGATCAATTCGGGGCAATGGAAAGTGATCCTTTGGGCATGCCTTGTTGAGATCGGTGAAATCAACACACATTCTCCATTTATTGTTTTTCTTCGTTACCATCACCACATTTGCTAACCAGTCTGGATATTTAACATCTTCAATGAATCGCGCTTTCTGGAGTTTCTCGACCTCCTCTTGTATAGCTTGATTCTTCTTGGGACTAAATACTCTTCTTCTCTACTTTAAAGGCTTGATCTCCTTATTCGCATTAAGCTCATGACATAAGAAGTTTGGATCTATCCCTGGCATGTCTTCATGACTCCATGCAAAAGTTTTCTTTCTACTTCTCAGGAAAATTATCAACTCCTATTTTATTGAGGCATCCAACGACGAACCTATTTGAGTTGTTCGTTCAGGGTGTTCATCATCCAAAATGACATTCTCTGTAGCTTCCACCACCTCTCCTTTTACAAGTTGAGATTCATCTCTAGGATCCAGTGTTTCAATTTATGTACCTTCATCTACTTGATAAGTAGTAGTCTTTTTCCTTGATTCCTCAAGCTCTTCTTGCTCGGCAGATGAATAATAGCCTTCCCGAGCTACTTTTTGATCACCTTTCACAACTCCTACTCCAAAGTTTGTTGGTAATTTTAAACACTGATGTACTGTAGATGGAACCGCTTCGAACTTCTTCAAACCAACCTTTCCCATGATAATATTGTAAGCTGACTGAACATTCTTATCCATAAAAAAGAAGTGTATTCTTTCTGTTCGACAAGCAGGCCATGTTCCAATGAATATATCCAATTTGATCGTTCCAAGTGGAAAAACTTTCTCGCCAGCAAAACCCAGGAGATGTTTATGATAAGGCTCCAGTTGAGATAACTTTAAGTTTAAACTGTCAAAGCACGAGTAGAACATGATGTCTGCCGAGCTACCATTGTCTACCAGAACTCTTGAAATCATTACTTCTTTCATCCTCATTTTGATCACCAAAGGATCATCGTGAGGGTATAGAACACCTGCGAGGTCGTTTTTTGAAAAACCAATGACCAACTTCTCTTTGTTTACCTTTCTCGGACGATCCTCCTCGGCCAAATTTATCCGTTGAATATATGAGCAAGCTTGAGCCTCACAGAGGTAAGCTTTTCTTTCTGCAGTAATATCTCCTCCACCTGCATCTCCACCTGTAATAACATTACAATCAAATGACCCAAAACGTATTGAAAATACCTCACGTTCCGGTTGCCTTGGCCTTTTGGGAAGATCGGGGTCATCCTCTGTATCATCTTCATGATCTCTTTTCCTGTTCTCTTCTGCCCGATAAGGAGATCTGGATCTCTCTTTTGTTCGGTCCTCGTTTCCTCTTTCATTTCTACGATCAACATACTTTGACAATTTTCCTCGTCTAATGAGTGTTTTGATCTCATTCTGGAGGGCTATGCAATTTTTAGCCATATGAACATGATCTTTGTGAAATTCGCAATATTTATCTCTATTCCTTCTGTCAGGGTCTGCTTTCATTTTCTTTGGCCATTTTAACTCCTCTTTGTTCTTGATTTCTTCCAAGATATGGTTGATACCCATCTTCAAAGGAGTATAATTATCAAATTTCTTCAGGACTTCCCATGACGACTTATTCTTAGATTGTTTGTCACCACCATTGCCCTTATGCTCTTTCTTCTTAGCTTTGTCGACTTCCACCTTGGTTTCTTTATCCATATTCTTCTTCGCAACCATAGCATCCTCGACATTCATGATTTTGGCTGCTTTTGCCATCAACTCTGACATGGTTGTAGGTGGAGCTTTAGCCAAAGTGTAATACAATTTATTGGGCAATAGCCCACTCATCAAGGCGATAATCGTTGTCTTATCTTCATAATCTATGACTTCTAGCTTCTCGTTATTGAAACGAGTTATGTAGTCTCTAGTACTCTCACCAGCTTTTTGTCTAACGCTTAACAAATGCGCTACTTGTTTTATTGGCTTTGCCCCAAAACAAAATTCCCAATGAATAACTCGGCCAGTTGAAAGAAAGTTGAAATCTTACCCCGAGGAAGATTGTTGTACCATATCTGGGCAGATCCAGTAAGAGTTCCCAAGAATGCTCTACATCTCATCTCGTCGGGGACATCATAGATGTCGGCGGAAGCTTGATATTGCTCTATGTGAAGAACATGATCTGTCTTTCCATCATATTTGGGGGTCACCAAAGGTGCTTTGAACTTTGACGGTGTGGGAAAATCCACAATGGCCTGGACAAAAGGTGTCCCTTGAATAAAAGTTCGTTGTAAAGGATTTTTTGCCTTAGCCATTTCTCCCAATCTATCCTCCAGTCGCTGAATGGAGCCTTTCCATGCGTCGTTTCCTTCCTCGGGCCTATTGGTTCGAGCAATTGATCGAGCTGATGTGGCCTCCTGAGATCTATCCTGACGAGCAGCTGGTCGTGATTGTGCTAATTCTTCTCTTAGATCTGATGGTTGTCGAAAAATCCTTGACATGGCCTTAGGTGGACTCCTATTCTTCCTTGGGCCTAATCGATTGAAAGAAGACACCCTGCTCAATCTTTCCAAGGCACTAGTCCTCTCTGGAGAGAGAGTAATACGTTGCTCAGTATATGTGACCCGTATTGATGAAGTTCGCCCAAGTTGATAAGAGAAATCATCAGATTCCTCATTACGATATGAATCAGTATGCCTGGATCGTGAAGAAAGTAAATGGGTTTGCCTATGACCACTTTTCTGTCCTGAATGAGCAGGTGCACCACCATGAAGGGTTTGTATGAGTTGCCGCATGGTTTCTTACATGGCGGTCTGACATTGGGCCAGATTTGTCATAATTCCAACCAGATCTGGAACAGTTGATGGTGCAAAGGGATTTGGAGGATTTCCATCGTTTCCAGCGTTTCGATTGCTGGATTCCGAATTGTCAGCCATTGATGATGGATGATTTTTGGTGAAAAATGATAACAACAGTCGTTTCCCACAGACGGAGCCAATCTGTTGATGTAAAAAATTAGATTGCTTCTAATTATTTAATCACAGATAAATTTAAATAAGACAAAGAATTTTAAAGTGGTTCAGCCTTATAAGAATGGCCTACGTCCATTGTTTCTGTTATTGCCAAATGTTTTGGAATTCTCGATATGTGGTTCTATCAAGAAATTCCGGTCCCCTTGAATAAGGATGATACAATGTATTTATAGCTTTTAGGCTGTACATGTGAAAGGGTAAACAATTAATGCCCTTTAAGAGTATACGTCTGTATGATGAGCATTCAATGAATAGTTGAACTGTTGATTATCTGGAAATCAATGCTATGGCCGAGATGCAGCTCGGACTGCCTTAGTTGCTCATCGTTCAGGAGTTTCTCGGAGCAGTGGAGTTCCTCGGAGCGATGGAGTTCCTCGGAGTACACCTGTTGCTCGGAGTGTTTGACTTGATCGGGGAGTAAAGTTCTTCGTTGCTAAAGTAAATGTAGAAATGTTCCACGTAGATTGACACGTGTCTTCTTGTGATTCATCCACGTCAGCATATTAATTTTGGTATCAACAAGGTATATCTCATAGTTGGTTATCTTAATGGTTATAAAGTTAGTTTATATCAAATTCATAAGTACAGTAAGTTCATTCTTGTAGGAACATTATGTAATAAACTATGGGACCTAGTGTAAGTTGGACCTACAAGGTATATTAGAACATGAAAGAGTTGGCGCTTGCGTTCAATTAAGAAATAATATAATAACTGCCATTTTTAACCCAAATTAACCCTAAGCATGCAACTAGGTGTGATTGAAACACTATGAAATCATGCACAAGATATTCAACACACAAAGTTAAGGAAAAATCCCCCACAGGGGCAAAACCATTTGTATATCACTATAATTTGTAAAATACGGTTTATAATCGGATTACAATGAAATACAGATTGACTAAGAATTATCCTCGGGTATCGGATTCTGTAGTCGCAGCTGGAAGAAACCCTTTCCAGTAGGGCTGGCGGCTGGAACTATCCCTGTCCAGTAGGGCTGCAATGAAGAGGAAGAAGCGGTCCACTTCACAAAGGGTTGAACATCAATGGTGTTCTTGGGTTACCAAAAGTGACTCACAAATGTATGGAATTTGTGTGAATCAAGGGTATGAATCAATGGACTCAAATACCATGAAGACTTATGAGTTATGGAACTCAGAAAATCGTGTGTAAGTCTTAAGAAAACCAACTCCCCGATCGTGGTATAAATAAGAATTCATTTGCCCTAAAAATCTGCACACGATCTGTTCGTGGTTATCTAGGGCGGACCGGTCCGGGCCTTAGGCGGATCGGTCCGATGGCGGACCGGTTCTTTTATTTTGAGGCTGATTCGGTTCGCATTCGGTCCGGGGCTCACTGGTCTTAAACGAGCAAGGCGGATCGGTCCGGGTCTCAGCGGATCGGTCCGGCTAGGCGGATCGGTTCGTTTTAATATCAGGCGGACCGGTCCGGCTGTCTAAATTTCTGAATTCTTCCTTTCTTTTGATCTTCGGATTTTGTTGATGACGATGTGATCTTTTCAACTATCATTCTTGTAACGGCGTATGACATATCATATACATAATGATGGACAAATTGTCCTTACAGAACATCGTATTACTAATGTTTTTAAACCACTCGTACATGATGAAATATGACCTATATAAATAATATACTACCATGTTATAATAAGATATTTATTGATGATAAGGATACATGTGTCACTTATACTAGATTACAAGTGATGCCACATCATAGTGGGAGCATCAGGAGTCACCCCGAATGGTTAGTGTTTGAAGAATTCATTTTGATATGATCCCGGGCAAAAAATACCATTTCCCAAGAAATACAATGAGGCATTCCAAGATAAGATTTTTTTCTTTAACTTGTGACTATGGATACCAAAAGTGATTTAATGTATTCGAATCAAATTTTGGATTATGTAGACTTGTTGGTCGAGTAAAATCCATCGGGCACAAGTGGACCTACAAGAAGTTAAAAGAAAGATGGATGGTATGACATAAACCTTTAAGACAAGTATTGTTAAAGGGTTTACTCATAAAGAAAGGGATTGACTATGGGCAAACATTCTTGCAATAGCCATGCTAAAATCTTTCATAATTGTTTCAACGTTAAGACTACATTCTTAAATGGTCATCTTAATAAACAAATAATAAGAAGTTGGGAAACAAAAGTGAAGTAAGATTGTGGAATCTATTTATGTATTTAAGCTAACATCAAGGTATTGAGTCATTTTATTTTATTAGGTAATTAAGTTTTTTTTTTTTTTTTTTTTTTCAAAGACTACAATTTATTCATATGGGGTAGAAGAACTTGCCTCTTCTAAATAGCTAACATCCTTGGAAGAAACAAGAGAAAATTTGACTGAAATGCAAATGAGGTTCTTTATAGCATAGAACCCTTACAATGAAATAAATGAACGAGGAAACTAAAGCAAACTTAAAGAAACCTATAACGAATACTTTGCACCAATAACTTCTACTCATTCCTAAAAGAAGGATAACTCCATTTGTCCACTCTAATTAAACCCTTTAGGTCCTTAGGAAAGTCAATTGACAAATGAGAACTAGTGTTTGACAGTTGAAACCTGCCTAATTTTGCAAGGAAGTCTGCTACTTGATTTGCCTCCCTATAGATATGAACAATCTTGAACTTTAATCCCTTTAGAATACTCTGAATCTTGTGAACATACCATTTAATTCTCCAAGGGATAGAACATTTGCTAGAAAGGCAATCAACAAGGATTCTTGAATCACTTTCTATAATAAGGTAATAATCTGACAAATCATTATATAGCTCCACACCTTTCAAAAGCGCTAAAGCCTCTGCTTCCATATTTGTAACTTCTCCAAAATGAAAATTAAAAGCACATACCATATCCCCAAAATGATTTCTTAGAATACCTCCACCTCCTCCCAAGCCAGGATTCCCTCTAGAACTTCCATCAATATTTAACTTTAGAACTCCTGATGGGGGAAATTCCCATTTAATCTGCAACCTCTTATTGAAAGCATTTGCATTTTTTGGAGCTGAAATTGATTGAATCTGGAGATGAATTTGAAAAAGAACAGTAGACACACTAGGACTGCCTTCATCGTACTTGCATTTATTTCTCAAACACCATAAGCACCAACAAACTATGGCAGGGACAATAATAGAGACACCATGGTTTAATTTAACCCCATACAACCACCATTGAAATAATAGATTTCGGAAGCCGCCACCTTTACTTCTTTGAATGCCATATTCCTTAGTAATATTATCCCAAACTGAGTCTGCTATGTATCCCTTCTCGAAAATATGATCAGTTGTTTCTTCTTGCGGTCGCGAGCAACATTGGCATTTAGAGGGACCTCTTATCCCAATAGATTTAATTTTCTCATCTGTAGGAAGCAGATTATTCATGAGTTTCCACATAAATACTGAAATTTTCACTGGAAGGGAACAATGCCATATAAATTTTGTGCTCATGCTTGAAACTCCTCTAAGTCTACTTAGACTCCAAGCTGAAGAGGTGGAAAAAGATCCAGCAGTAGATGGCTTCCATATAAGAGTGTCTGGTAAGTTAGGGAAAAATTCTTGAAAATTGAGCATCTGGACAGCAATGTCTGGCTTGAAGAAATTCATAACCTTTTCCTTATTCCATTTTCTATCTAGAAACCAAAAATCTTTTAAGAGACCTGCTTCGACTGCTGTACCATTCTTACAATCAGCTATGCCCCAATTATCTTTGATAACATTAATATTACCTTCCCCTATAATCCACTCCATATGCTCTTCTGCTTTGTCTCTGATAGAACACATTCTATTCCATGTTTGCCTCCCCCCCCCCCCTCATTGGAGCAACTGTCGGGTGATGTTTCCTACAGTAGGCTGCTTGCATAAATTTAGACCATAGGGAGTTTTGATTTCTAAAATGCCACCACAACTTCATACTTTGAGCTGACTGTACATCTTTAAGAAGTCTGATACCCAATCCACCTTCGTTAATAGGTTTTGCAATCTGATCCCAACTACACCATTGATGCCTATGATCACCAAAATTAGAACTCCAAAAGAATTTTGAGAAAAGAGAGTTTAATCTTTTAAAAATAGCCTTGGGAGGACTAATAGCGGATAACAGGTACATAGGGATGGAGGAAAGAACAGACTTGAGGAGAACTAATTTACCACCTGTTCTCAAACATTTGGACTTCTAGCCTTGAATTTTACTCTTAATTTTTTGAACCAAATCTTCAAAGAAAATGATATTCTTTCTTCCACTGAAAATTGGGCAGCCTAGATAGGTGATTGGGTCTTCTTTAACCTGCATTCCAGTACTTTCCTTCAGATTGTTAACCATTCTAGAACTTAGTTTCTTGGAGACCAGTAAATAGCTTTTGGATCTATTAATGAGTTGGCCTGACACCTGTTCATATTGACTTAACACCTTCATTATTTGCTTAGCTTCCCTCCTCAAACCTGAGCTAAATATGATGATATCATCTGCAAAAGACAAATGGTTAAAACAGGGGATGCCAAGTGGCATTTTGTATCCCACATAAGAGGGATTAGACATAAGTTTTTCCAGATTTTTAGAGAGAGCATCTGCCATTATGATGAAAAGGCTTGGGGACAGAGGGTCCCCTTACCTTAACCCTCTAGTAGATTTGAAGAAGCCTGCATTTTCTCCATTGATCAAGACTGTAAACCAAGCATTGGAAACCAATCTCCAAACCATATCCAACCATCTTTCACAGAAGCCCATCCTTCTCATAACTTTGATAAGAAACAACCAGGACACTCTATCGTAAGCCTTAGCCATATCCATCTTCAATAAGATAAAGTTTTTATTATGAATTCTAGATATACATTCTTGGGCCAAAAGAACATTCTCTGTAATAAGTCTACCTCTAATGAAACCAGATTGGGAAGGAGAAATGATTTTATGAAGAATAGTAGCTACTCTATCATTCAATATTTTAGAGAATATTTTATTGATAAAGTTTTGCATACTAATTGGTCTAAAATCATTAAAAGTTAGAGGGTTATCCTTTTTTGGGATCAAAACTATTTTAGTAGAGGTAGTCACCTTTGGGAGGGAATAACCTGCAAAAAAACTGTGAACAGCCTTGAGAACAACCAATTTGATATCCTCCCAAAAGAAGGTGAAAAAATAGTCATTGAAACCATCAACACCAGGACCACTGGCTGCATTAAGGCCCTTCACTGCAGTCTCTACTTCTTCCAAATTAGGCCATTCAATAAGACTCTTGTTCATTTTCTCATCCACCGAGTGAGGAACACATTGCAAAAACTGCTCTTCTTCTCTCGAATTGCTTGTAAGATCAGACTGGAACATATCTGAAAAATATTGAACTGCTTCTGCTTGGATATCCTCTTTAGTCTCTGCCCAAGTGCTATCCTTCTTTCTTATTCTAGAAATGTGTAATTTCCTTTGCTTGCTTTTGACACATCTGTGGAAGAAAGCTGAGTTCCTATCTCCTTCAGTAGTCCACGTATCCTTAGACTTTTGGGCCCAAAATTCAGCTTCAATCTTCAGGCTTTGATTACTGATAGCATTAATCTGAAATAACCTCTCTCTATTTAGCTCTGATTGGTCATTTTCGAACTCCAATTCTGCTTGTAAAAGCTGATCTTCAGCATCCCTAGCAGACTGAAAAATATCTCCATAGGCTTGCTTACTCCACCTACTAAGCTTACCCCTTATAGCTTTTAATTTCATCGAAATGGCCACAATCGGATTAGAGCATTCCACTTCTCTCCAGGTGGATCGAACTATGTTAATACAGTCTTCCTTCTCAGTCCACAAATTGAGAAACTTAAATGGTTTTTTAGGCATAGAATCTATCCTCTTTCTAGTCAGGAGAAGGGGATTATGGTCTGACATACTTCTATTCAGATGTTGGACTTCCCAAACATAACCCAAATCAAGACATTTTTGATTCATCAGCACTCGATCCAACCTACACCAAACACTATTTTCTGGACTTCTTTTGTTATGCCAAGTGTATTTAGAACCTCTATATCCTACATCAACAAGCCCATTATTATCTATACACTCAAGGAATTCATACATGGCTCCAATATTCACAGGATTTCCACCAGCTTTCTCACTGGGATTCGTGATGATATTAAAATCACCACCAATTAACCAAGCTGAGTCATGGTCAATTGCAGACAAATAGTCCCATAGAATTCTTCTAACATTTCTTATACAACTTGCATAAACAAAGCTACACAACACTGATTGATTATTATCTTCCCAACTGACTTTAAAGGAGATGCACTGCTGCATATCAGAATGAACTTCCCACTGAATTTCTTCTCTAAAAAAACACCATATCTTGCTATTCTGGTTGGCTTGACAAGAAGAGAAGCCTAACTTCAACATGAAACTTCTAATATACTCATAATTTTTCCTTGGTTCCAACACTACCAAAACTTGAAATTTATGGACATTTTTAAGTCTTTTAAGTCTTCGAAGAGCACCTTTTTTCGAAATCCCCCTAATATTCCAAATTAATGATGCTAACATTTGGAAGTTTTAGGAAATTTGGAGTTTGAGTGTGACCTTAACAATCTCATAGAATTATTACCTGAATCCCCCTGTATCCTTCCTTTGAGATGAGACTTTTTCTTTCTGTAAACAGTAGTAAAGCCTACTTGTTCTGAAGTTCCATTATGAGGACTGTTATACTCCTTCTCCACCTGGATGACTGACTCAGTAGTTTTATCCTCTAAAGCTATTTGAAATTTCTGACTAACTGGCACCTCTGAAATCCCTTGATCCTCCTTGGAGTATACCTGAACTACATCAGACAGGTCATGTATAATGGTATCACTTCCAGTATCATGGCTAATGGAAGCTTCTGTCTCATTTATTGTGGTTGCTTCAGTATTTGAGGGAATAGAATTTTGGTCACTAGTGGGATTCTTTGTCTTAGAATTATATTTTGTATATGGAATTTTTCGAAAGAATGAGGAAATTAGAGGTTGAGTAATCTTCTTAGGGTAAGGAATCGCTGCTATTTCTCCTTCTTCAACATCATCATCTACCGCTATGAC
Source organism: Sambucus nigra (assembly GCA_949130495.1). Taxonomy (NCBI): domain Eukaryota; kingdom Viridiplantae; phylum Streptophyta; class Magnoliopsida; order Dipsacales; family Adoxaceae; genus Sambucus; species Sambucus nigra. Next base: position 463,612,275 of record OX422222.1, on the reverse strand, counting down.
ATTTTCTTGAATAATATTGACATTTGCTGATTGCTTTCCAAAAGATTTTATAACCCATTCTTTTGTTGAATCTGATCTCTGATGCTCTCCTTTCTGATATTGCACTAGAACTTCATTTGATATACTTGATCCCCTCTCCTTCTTAAAAAGATAATTCTCTTGCACATGGCCTTTCTTACCACAACAGAAGCAATATGCAGGCAAATCTTCATACACTATAGACTGCCAAAAGCCCATGCCTTTTGTATTGTTACCTAACCAGACCCTTGAAGGAAGAGTCTTTTTAAGGTCAAGTTCCACGCAGATTCTGGCCACACTAGGGCGGGCTATGGAGTCAGTAGCACTGTCAATATTGAGGGGCTTTCCTACAACTTGTCCAATTGAGAATAGAGCATTTTTATTGTACAAGTGTATAGGAAGAAGGGGAAGCAGAATCCATACAGGTACAATAGAAGATTCCTTAAGAGGATGGAAATCAATATCCCATTTAAAAGTCCTCATAGGAAATCGATGAATAAACCAAGTATCTTTCAACCAAATCCGATGAAAATCCTCTTCATGTTCCAAACGAATGAAGATATGTTTTTGATCCACCAGACCAATATTGAACGAGGCTTTGAGTTGTATAGAAGAAAAGAACTTACGAATAACATCTATGGAAGGTCTGCCATGTGAAAACTTGCCAACAATGGAATATTTAAAAGGAGTTGCCATATCTAGGAGAGTGGATTCTTCAAACATTGAAGACGGTTCCCCTTGGAATGAAGATATCTTCTGCAGCAACACTGAAGACTCCTTCTTTGAACAAACAGCATCAGCAAATGATTTGGGTTTGGAGGGTGCAATGATAGGGTTTGAGGTATGAGTAGGATCAACGATGACAGGGGAGATGGGATGAATGGTAGATGACGTTTGCATGCCTTCCCTTTCGCAAAGGGAAGAGAAGCCATGCAAACCCCAGCTAGGGTTTGAGATGGCTAGTACATTTTAGTATAAGAAGCATGGAGAAAAGATGGCGATATTTATTAGTACATTTTGTGGATAATTCTTACCTAATGGGCAACAAGGTGAGAGTATTGTTTCATATAGGATTGTGGTTTTTTAGAGATTTGATATGAGATCCTTAGGAAAAACCAGTCATATCTTTATGATAGAGCTAACGCAAGATTAATAGATTGGTAGAAAAAGATGTATAGCTTATCCCAAGTCGATTATGCTAATATTGTGTACACAATATTAGCATTAGGATTCCATGAAAATAGTTTATTTTCAAGTTGAGGATTGATTTGTCTGGGAATAAATTTCTAAAGACACTTTATTAGATGGAAGGAATAAAGGATATACTTAAATCTTTGGTGGTGGGCAACCTCAGATATGCTATGTTGTGTACTAGATCAATGTTCGATATGCCTTCGGCATAGACAGTGTATTTCAATCTAATAGTTTTATACCTTAGTGGTACAAATACTAGGTTTTGAGTCAGATAAGGATTTTAAGTTATTCCACCTCAAAACATGTGTTTACCAATAGGAAGTTGAGCTATAAGTTAGAGAAGTGTGAAGGAATATTGGATTGTTGACTTTAACAAGAAGGACTATGTTATTGACACTTTAGAGGAAACTAACGAGGCAATATGACTCGATTACTTCCTAAATAACTATGGGAAAGTTCATTTAAGTGTAATTAGATATTACACTTTTCAGTGAACATAGCGGCACAATTGCAAGTTCGAGTGAAACTATAACCCATAAAGGTGTTAAGCACATTGAATGTAGGTTTCACCGAGTTAGAGAAAATAAACGGAATGGGTGATAATTTTATCATAAGTTTATATCTAATAACACCCATTTAATACTTCTATCAATGGGAAACAAATTGTCATATAGATATAGGTTGGGAGTTAGATACATGGCTTTAAGACTAGCAGGAGATTGTTGAGGTTTTATTCTTAAAACCATATATGATGATTAATTTTATTTAAAAGTGTGCCATTCATTTTCAAATAGGAATTATGATTAGGCGAATAACTTGTATTTGGTTTAAATATATTATAGATATGTCGGTCAATAGAGCTTAGTAGGAGCTCTAGTGATGCAACATCGGGTTGATCACAAGGAGAATGTAATTCTTATTATAGCACTATTAAAACATTCACAACCTAGATAGTGAGTTGACACCCTATCGAAGTGGTTCTGATGCAATCCTAGGAGTTCATCTCAAAGGATGGGAACCTATTTGTGGGGTATAGAAATTGTTCGATGGTTCGACAGATAATTGCGATCAATACATCTAAGGAATGTATTGAATAGGGACACCTATGAGATTTGAGTCTAAGGGTTATCTTGATTAGACTCGGGCAATCTCACACCATTTAAAAAGGGTGCATAGATTCTTAATCCCAAGAATTATAAAGATTGGAATACTTGCGCAAATTTCACTTTGATTGCTATGGGTGCGATCTGATATATATCGGGTAAAATGATCTCAACATATTGGGTAATAATCGTGTAAGTAGGTTTGAGATCATAATTCAGAGGAATCCACATCCATGGAATATCGTGGATTTTGATACCCCCTTAATAGTCTAATAAGTTTTGTTTCCACTAGGTAAAATCCGTCCGACATATTATTTTATAATCCCGATGTAGTAGCAAATAAGTTAAGTTTGAGATTCAAGGAATTGATTAGATGTTAGTTAAAATGAATTAGCATCAAATTAATTTGACCAATTGGGTATTAGACTCTTAACGTGGGGAATCATATTGTGTACCATAATCAACATTGCAAATAAGACCTCATTATATTTGAGTGATTTATGACATAAATAAATTAAACTGCATTCGCCATTATTTAGTGGAGTTAATTCACGATTAAATAAAGAATAAAAATAATTACAGTAATGTAATTGGGATTTTTAAATATTTATTTAGCGTTAATTTAATTATATGTCTTGGATCCTTATTGTAGTCCATATACCCAAGTAGTTAGGCGGCCCAGACTCTTAATAAACCTAGTTTTCCCCAAGCCTACCTTTAGTACTTGTATATAAATGTGTGGGAAAGGGTTTTTATAAATATAATGGTTCGTCAGGAATTGAGGGTGAGAGAGAACACTATTTATATTTTTTTGACGAGATCTAGAGGGGGAGGACCGTATCTCACTCGTAAGGGAGGGTTTTCTTCTAAAAAGGTGCCTACACACATACCTAGCAACCCAAGCACAAAAGATCCAAACAATGATTAATCAATACCAATATTAATGCAATAAATGATACCAACATGATTTTCTACTCTTTTAGGTTGTATTCTGGTCATCACTACTGATCATATTTTCTCAGATGCTTTGGATTCCATGGTGCGACACCCCGCCTAATTAAACCTTGGGTGATCAAGCCTTATTTTAATATAAACAGGTTTCTTTAATGGTTCATTCTTAGCATCACTGTCGAACGCCTTTTTTTAAAAAGTTTACTAATCACCTAAGTGAAATTAAAACGGATGCCAAATTTTAACTTCCTTAAATAAACAAATAATCCAAACCACACATTACCAAAACTAGATATGACTATGCAGTAAGCAAAAGAAATCTGAAAGCAGTTAAAGTTTTGCCGTAAACCACGGCCCAAAGGACAACTACAAATCCATAACTAGAATAAACTGTAATAGAAAAGGTGGAACGACATGTTCCAACAAGGAATGATAAAACTGAGGTCCTGCACTAGAACTGAAAAGAAAGAAGCGTCTAAGCAATCCCTGCAACCTCCACACTGGCTGCAGCTCCCAAATCTCTGACAGGAAATCAAGCTGGGTGTCCTTGTGGCTGGGCACCTAAAAGGTTTTTAAAATTTTACATAGCAAGAGTTAGTACTCAAAACATTTGAAAATATTTTGCAAGCGGTTATCACAATTAAGTTATTGATTACACATTTTAAGGTTTCGCACGCTCCCTGGAACCTCCTCACCTCTCTTACATAGCATGTAACTATCGAGGAAACTAAGTCTACCTAGTCATACTAACCATAACTGAAGTTAACTCATTTACCGTTCATTACCTTATTCTTGTAATAATTTCAACATGCTATAAATTATTATCAGGACATTTACTTATCATAATCTTGTCTACTATTCTCATTTGGTAGATTTAGCACGTATAACATTTTATTCCCCGACAATGTATATAATATATGTTACCACTAATATATCCTTTTATTACACACAAAGGACTCTTGGCTCGGAATAATTCATCGACTCCAAGTGAATGTTGGTTCGGAATGTCACATCGACCCCAACTATATATAATTATAAATATATACACATATTCTGGTTCGGAACTCTTTCATCGCGGCACCAGTACAAAATTTGATTCGGCATTTATCATCGACCCCAAATTTAATACAACTTTATGTTAGTTCGGAATGTCACATCGACCCTAACATAATTCATTTAGGTAGTGTTCTCTTTACCCAATATCATTTATATAAATTTAGTAGGTACGCACCCGACCTAATCATTCATACCCGTACGTAATATTTCTTTCTTATATTCTCCGTACTTATTAACTACAATATAGCTCACTATTGTATTTATTTGAGTATTCGTGTAACTCTAAGGGCCCTAGTTACCCCTCCCTTAATTCAGTAGTTAAGTAAAAGTTTAACCTACTGGTATTTTCTTTCCGGAAATCAAGTCTCACTTTAACCGAAATTAGATTAACCATCTCAACTCACGGCGAAATCAATCGTTCTTTAGTCATTCCACTTCTCCAACATTTCTACTCAATCATAGGTGGAGGAACCCTATGGTACACCTACTGGTAATTTTCAAGTCTCCTTATAGGAAAATATCATTTCTAAGGTTCCCATTAAGTAACGACAATTAAAGAAGTTTATACACAAATTCTCTATAATTCAGACAGGGTCGATCGATCGAAGGAAGAGGATCGATCGATCGACTGCTTCGATAGATCGACATTCAATGGTCGATCGATCGATCGAGCAGTGACAGACCCAGTTCGTCTTCTTCCTACGGTCTTCACCATTTTTACATCTCTAGCTTTCATGATAGGCCATCAAAATCACAACCAACAATTTCTAATCATACCTACATGTTCTGGGATGATTACTAACGATTTAAAACATCAAAATCAATATAATTCTTGGCTAAATTCACTGAAAATCTCTATAATATCCAAGAACCCTAAAAACTGCATTCTTTATCTTTTTCATCAAAGTTCCAGATTTTCATACGAATTTCTCATCAAGTTTTCTATGATATAAACATACTTAGGAATTCAAAAACGTTCTACATGCAAATCCTAATCAATCATGGATTTTTCTAAACAGTTTATTTCCAAGAATATCATAAAAATCATGTTCTTCCTTAATCTTAAACATGGGTATTATAACTCAATTATTTCTGCAATAAACCACTTGCCTTAAGGTTTGTAGGGTCTGAATTCGTGGTTGTTGATGATGATTGATGATGTTGGTGCCTCAATCCTTCCTCCCAACAATCTTTTGATGAAATCTTCCTAAGATGATTTCTCCCTCCTTCTTGCCTAAGGGATTTGCCTCTCTCTCTCTCTCTCTCTCTCTAATGGCTATGGTGTAACTCTAAGTGTCTAACCCTAGCCACCATTCTTATAATCAGATTTAGGGTTACAGAAATTCGTAGGTCATCTTTCCCTTAATTGCAAAGTCACCAAAATGCCCCCGAATGGTCCCGGTTTAGCCCAAAAATGACCCGGCACTCAACTAGTACCCCCGGGTACACTATTTTGACTAATTCGACCCTTTCGGACTCAACCGTGGACTCTAAATTATCATTTGAGTCTCGTAAATATTTTTCTACTCTCAATCTTAAATTTTGTCGAGCTACATCCGGTACGTCCGTATAGTCACTAAACCGAACATATCGTCATTGAAAATTTATATTCACCCTAATAAATTTTCTATAACACATTTTCATTTTATTAACATAATATCTGTTTAAATTACTCTACTCACGTAATTTAAATCAATCATATTAAATTACATTAAGTTATTCTACTTACGTAATTTAATTAAAGCGTAATTAAATCCCATTAAATTACTCTACTTGCGTAATTTAAAATTAAGCAGAATTACGGGGTGTTACATAATTCCCCCCTTACAAAAGGAATTTCATCCTCGAAATTGGGAAAAATACCTGCAATGAATAGTTCTGGATATTGTTCGCGCATATCCTCTTCCCGTTCCCAAGTGGACTCACCCATATTGTGATGTCTCCACTGTACTCGCACTAAGGGTACCACCTTGGATCTTAGTTTGCGCTCACTATAATCCAGGATAGTCACGGGTCTTTCTTCATACGAGATATCTGGCTGCAAATCGATCTCCTCCAGTGGAATGTGCCAGAAGGCTCTCTCGCTCCTCTTGTATTTCTTCAGCGACGCTACATGGAACACATCGTGTATTCGCTGAAGATGCTCAGGGAGTCCCAATCTGTAAGCCACCGGTCCCACTCTCTCAATGATAGGAAACGGCCCTACATATCTTGGCGCCAACATCCCCTTTTTGCCAAACCTCGTAACCCCTTTTATAGGAGATACTCGAATCAATACCTGATCTCCCACATCTAACTCCACATGTCTCCTGCCGGCGTCATCATAACTCTTCTACCTATCCTGGGCTATTCGAATACGTCCTCGAATCAACTCTATTTTGGAGGAAGTCTCCTGTATCATTTCTGGCCCTAAAAGCTTGTTATCCCCCACTTCTAACCAACAAGCGGGTGAACGACAAGGTCTCCCGTAAAGCGCCTCGAATGGAGCCATACCAATAGTGAATTGGTAAGAGTTGTTATACGCAAACTCTACCAAAGGAAGGTACGGTTCCCAATCTCCCCCAAAATCTAGAATACACATTCTCAGCATGTCCTCTAGCATCTGGTTTACTCTCTCTGTCTGGCCGTCCGTCTGTGGGTGATATGCCGTACTTAACCGTAAGTCGGTGCCCATGGCCTCCTGAAAACTCTGCCAAAAGTGCGACACGAATATCTTATCTCGGTCCGATACGATATTAATGGGAACTCCGTGCAGCTTAACAATCTCTGAAATAAAAAGCTGCGCGTACCGCATAGTATCATAATCCGTACGAACCGGTAAGAAATGTGCGACTTTAGTCAAACGATCCACTATCACCCAAATGGAATCGTGGCCCTTCTGCGAGGTTGGTAATCCGGTAATAAAATCCATAGAGATACTCTCCCACTTCCACACGGGAATCTCTAGTGGTTGTAGCATTCCTGAAGGCCTCTGATGGTCAACCTTTATGAGTTGGCATGTAGCACACTTCGAGACAAATTCTGCAATATCTCGTTTCATACCTGACCACCAATATACTCGTCGCATATCCTGATACATTTTGTCCCCACCTGGGTGTACTGAGAATTTTGACCCGTGCGACTCTGTCATAACGGCATGTCTCAAATCATCATCCTCGGGTACTATCAGTCTACCGTTGAAACGTAGTCCACCTTCCGAACTGATGGAGTAGCATTCTGCCCCCTTGGCCAGTAACTGTCGTACTTTATCCTGACAAAATGGGTCTTCTTCTTGTGCCCTCACTATCCGCATAACGTTCTCGGAAGTGATAGCTAGAACTGCCTTACATGCTCTTGCCATATCATCCTCGTGTCGGAGCTCACTCCACTTTGCCTTCCAAACCTCAGCTAACTCTCCGATGGGTCTTCTGCTTAACGCATCTGCTACCACGTTAGCCTTACCAGGATGATACTGTATATCAAATTGGTAGTCCTTCACGAATTCAAGCCACCTTCTCTGCCTCATGTTCAGGTCCTTCTGAGTGAACAGATATTGCAATGACTTATGATCCGTGAATAGCGTAAACTGCTCGCCCAGAAGATAGTGTCTCCAAATCCTCAAAGCAAAAACAACCGCTGCCAACTCGAGGTCATGGGTGGGGTAGTTCTTCTCATGTGGCTTAAGTTTTCGTGACGCATAAGCTATAGCCTTTTCCTCCTGTTGTAACACACCCCCAAGTCCTTGTAAGGACGCATCAGTATAGACTCGGTATTCCATTCCGCTCTTCGGCAAGGTAAGAACGGGGGCTGATGTCAACTTGTCTTTCAATTCATCAAAAGCTAACTGGCAACTATCACTCCATACGAAGGGAATTCCCTTCTGAGTTAGACTCGTCAACGGTCCGGCAATTTTTGAGAATCCCTTGATGAAGCGACGATAATAACCAGCCAAGCCCAAGAAACTGCGGATTTATGTCGGTGTCGTGGGCTGTCCCCACTCCCTCACCGCCGATACCTTACTTGGGTCAACTGCAATGCCCCTGCTAGATACGACGTGGCCTAGGAACTGAACCTCCCGGAGCCAAAATCCGCACTTCTCAAATTTGGCGTATAACTGATGGTTCCGCAATGTCTGTAGGACCAATCGTAAGTGCTCTGCGTGCTCTTCCTCCGTACGGGAGTAAATCAGAATGTCGTCTATGAACACAATCACAAACTGATCCAAAAACTCCTGGAATACCCTGTTCATGAGATCCATGAATACTGCCGGTGCATTAGTAAGCCCAAAAGGCATCACTCTGAACTCATATGACCCGTACCGCGACAGGAAAGCGGTCTTAGGTACATCCTCTTCACGAATGCGCAATTGGTGGTATCCCGATCTCAAATCGATCTTTGAGAAGTATGCAGCCCCTCTCAATTGATCAAACAAGTCGTCAATCCTTGGTAACGGATACTTATTACGTATCGTTACTTTGTTCAGCTCTCTGTAATCTACACACAGACGAAGTGAACCATCCCTTTTCTTCACAAACAGTACTGGCGCACCCCATGGCGATGTACTCCGTCGAATAAAACCCTGTCCTAACAGTTGCTGGATTTTCTCTCTCAGTTCCCGCATTTCTGAAGGAGCCATGCGATAAGGTGCTTTGGCAATCGGTCTCGTCCCCGGTGTTAGATCAATTATGAACTCTATCTCTCTGCTAGGTGGTAACCCTGGTATCTCCTGAAAGACATCCTCAAAATCCCTCACAACTGGGATTGAGTCCAGAGAAATGGCCACCCCATGTGAGGTCTCCTCCTCAATATAATATAAGTGAGTTCGTGATCCTCCTTCGGGAAGTGGCATAGCCACAAGGAACATCTCCTGCCCCGGAATAGAGAACACGATGGTCCTCTCATAACAATCCACCATTGCCCTATTATGTGCCAACCAATCCATGCCTAGGATGACGTCATATCCCTCCATATCCAGCACTAGAAGGTCTGCCGCCAGGCTCAGTCTCCCGACCATAATGTCCACACCCTTACAAATCGAGTGTATGAGGGACCCACTACCCATCAGTGATTCCACACACATAAGATGAGTGTCTGCTATCGCTAATAGGCCGGCTGCCCGTGCAAATCTAGTGGAAATAAATGAATGCGTTGCCCCGGTGTCAAACAAAATATTCCCCTCAAGCCCATGAATAGGAAACATACCCGCAACTGCCGGCGGTGCTGGCGGTGCCGGCTGAAATGGAATGTCTCGTATGTTGAACACACGCCCGTACTGCATCTGTCCTGGCTGTGGGGCCTGTACTGCTGCTGGGGCTAATGGTGCCTGTTGCCCCTGTTGGGCACCCTGCTGTTGTGCCCGGTCTTGCTGTGGACAATTTCTGCTCTTGTGACCCTGTTGACCACAAGTGAAGCACTGTCCCTGGAACTGTCTTTGTCCTTGGCCCTGTTGGCCCTGACGTTGACCCTGTCGCCCTTGGCCTTGTTGTCCCCCATTTGGATTTCCCTGGCCCTGTCGACCCTGAGGGACTGGTTGCTGAGGACCCTGCTGGCCCTGTCGGTCGAAGCGATACTTCCCGTGCTTAAACTTCTTGGCAGGGTTCCCCTGTCTGGAATCATGTCCCAACTGCCCTGCTGCCTGCTGTTGTGTAGTGCTGCTGCCACCACCTCCATCTACCTTTCCCGGTTGGCTAGGTTCACCCCTCTTACTTCCCTTAGTATGAAAACGGTGATCCTGACAGTGTAATAGAGCGGCATTGATGACATCTGTGTAGGTTACCAATGCCGGATTACCAATTAAGTGTTGCCTGATTCTCCAGGCTAGGCCCTCCATAAATTTGGACTTCTTCCTTTCCTCATTGCTCACCTCGTTTGGCACAAAATTAGCCAAGCGGGTAAACTCCTCCTCGTAGTCTGCAACCGAGCGTTCACCCTGGACCACTTCGCTGAACTTCTTTCTCATCTCTGACTCTACTGCTGGAGGGAAATACTTGCGGTCAAACCGCACCCAGAACTCAGAAATAGTCAAAGTATCTCTCTCCTCGATGGTGGTAACTGACTCCCACCACTGAAGGGCCGCTCCTGACAGACGAAAAGTGGCTAGCATCTGTTCCTGCACTCCGGTGCACTCTAGCATGCGCAAGTGGCGCTGGATATTCTTCTTCCAGTTGCACGCTTCCACTACATCAGTACTGCCCTGAAACTCGGGTGGATGCCCCTTCTGAAATGCCTCCCTGACTCGTTGCCAAGTAGATAGTACTGCCGGGACTTGTGCTACCGGTGCCACAGGGGGAGGTACTTGGGGCTGAGGAAAGTGGGCTGCCATTGCCCTCATCGCTGTCTCAACTGCCTGAGCCACTATCACTGCGACCTGAGTAGTGGAGATTAGCTCGGGTGGGGGTGGTAGTATCGGTACCTGTGGCTCTTGCTGAGCCTCCCTCACCTCCTCTCTAGCTTCAGCCCTCTCTAGTCTCATTCTCCTTGGCGGCATCTGAAATAAGATTCAAATTGTATAAGTACACAATTTATACAAAATTTAAGAGTAGAAGTACGATATCGCAACAGTGGAATTTAAATCAACAGTCCTAATAGTAGGGCTCTATTATAAACAAACGTAACGCTGAATCCTAGTAAGCCGTACAGATCCTATGGACACTAGAACCTGATGCTCTGATACCATCTGCGACACCCCGCCTAATTAAACCTTGGGTGATCAAGCCTTATTTTAATATAAACAGGTTTCTTTAATGGTTCATTCTTAGCATCACTGTCGAACGCCTTTTTTAAAAAAGTTTACTAATCACCTAAGTGAAATTAAAACGGATGCCAAATTTTAACTTCCTTAAAGAAACAAATAATCCAAACCACACATTACCAAAACTAGATATGACTATGCAGTAAGCAAAAGAAATCTGAAAGCAGTTAAAGTTTTGCCGTAAACCACGGCCCAAAGGACAACTACAAATCCATAACTAGAATAAACTGTAATAGAAAAGGTGGAACGACATGTTCCAACAAGGAATGATAAAACTGAGGTCCTGCACTAGAACTGAAAAGAAAGAAGCGTTTAAGCAATCCCTGCAACCTCCACACTGGCTGCAGCTCCCAAATCTCTGACAGGAAATCAAGCTGGGTGTCCTTGTGGCTGGGCACCTAAAAGGTTTTTAAAATTTTACATAGCAAGAGTTAGTACTCAAAACATTTGAAAATATTTTGCAAGCGGTTATCACAATTAAGTTATTGATTACACATTTTAAGGTTTCGCACGCTCCCTGGAACCTCCTCACCTCTCTTACATAGCATGTAACTATCGAGGAAACTAAGTCTACCTAGTCATACTAACCATAACTGAAGTTAACTCATTTACCGTTCATTACCTTACTCTTGTAATAATTTCAACATGCTATAAATTATTATCAGGACATTTACTTATCATAATCTTGTCTACTATTCTCATTTGGTAGATTTAGCACGTATAACATTTTATTCCCCGACAATGTATATAATATATGTTACCACTAATATATCCTTTTATTACACACAAAGGACTCTTGGCTCGGAATAATTCATCGACTCCAAGTGAATGTTGGTTCGGAATGTCACATCGACCCCAACTATATATAATTATAAATATATACACATATTCTGGTTCGGAACTCTTTCATCGCGGCACCAGTACAAAATTTGATTCGGCATTTATCATCGACCCCAAATTTAATATAACTTTATGTTAGTTCGGAATGTCACATCGACCCTAACATAATTCATTTAGGTAGTGTTCTCTTTACCCAATATCATTTATATAAATTTAGTAGGTACGCACCCGACCTAATCATTCATACCCGTACGTAATATTTCTTTCTTATATTCTCCGTACTTATTAACTACAATATAGCTCACTATTGTATTTATTTGAGTATTCGCGTAACTCTAAGGGCCCTAGTTACCCCTCCCTTAATTCAGTAGTTAAGTAAAAGTTTAACCTACTGGTATTTTCTTTCCGGAAATTAAGTCTCACTTTAACCGAAATTAGATTAACCATCTCAACTCACGGCGAAATCAATCGTTCTTTAGTCATTCCACTTCTCCAACATTTCTACTCAATCATAGGTGGAGGAACCCTATGGTACACCTACTGGTAATTTTCAAGTCTGCTTATAGGAAAATATCATTTCTAAGGTTCCCATTAAGTAACGACAATTAAAGAAGTTTATACACAAATTCTCTATAATTCAGACAGGGTCGATCGATCGAAGGAAGAGGATCGATCGATCGACTGCTTCGATAGATCGACATTCAATGGTCGATCGATCGATCGAGCAGTGACAGACCCAGTTCGTCTTCTTCCTACGGTTTTCACCATTTTTACATCTCTAGCTTTCATGATAGGCCATCAAAATCACAACCAACAATTTCTAATCATACCTACATGTTCTGGGATGATTACTAACGATTTAAAACATCAAAATCAATATAATTCTTGGCTAAATTCACTGAAAATCTCTATAATATCCAAGAACCCTAAAAACTGCATTCTTTATCTTTTTCATCAAAGTTCCAGATTTTCATACGAATTTCTCATCAAGTTTTCTATGATATAAACATACTTAGGAATTCAAAAACGTTCTACATGCAAATCCTAATCAATCATGGATTTTTCTAAACAGTTTATTTCCAAGAATATCATAAAAATCATGTTCTTCCTTAATCTTAAACATGGGTATTATAACTCAATTATTTCTGCAATAAACCACTTGCCTTAAGGTTTGTAGGGTCTGAATTCGTGGTTGTTGATGATGATTGATGATGTTGGTGCCTCAATCCTTCCTCCCAACAATCTTTTGATGAAATCTTCCTAAGATGATTTCTCCCTCCTTCTTGCCTAAGGGATTTGCCTCTCTCTCTCTCTCTCTCTCTAATGGCTATGGTGTAACTCTAAGTGTCTAACCCTAGCCACCATTCTTATAATCAGATTTAGGGTTACAGAAATTCGTAGGTCATCTTTCCCTTAATTGCAAAGTCACCAAAATGCCCCCGAATGGTCCCGGTTTAGCCCAAAAATGACCCGGCACTCAACTAGTACCCCCGGGTACACTATTTTGACTAATTCGACCCTTTCGGACTCAACCGTGGACTCTAAATTATCATTTGAGTCTCGTAAATATTTTTCTACTCTCAATCTTAAATTTTGTCGAGCTACATCTGGTACGTCCGTATAGTCACTAAACCGAACATATCGTCATTGAAAATTTATATTCACCCTAATAAATTTTCTATAACACATTTTCATTTTATTAACATAATATCTGTTTAAATTACTCTACTCACGTAATTTAAATCAATCATATTAAATTACATTAAGTTATTCTACTTACGTAATTTAATTAAAGCGTAATTAAATCCCATTAAATTACTCTACTTGCGTAATTTAAAATTAAGCAAAATTACGGGGTGTTACACATGGATTCTCAAATTTCTCACCTTCCAATGTCTCGATCTTATAAGTTTCAGGTTTCAAGATTAAAAATATTTTGTATGGGTCATACTAATTTAGTTCCAGCTTATTCCCTTTCTGGATAACCGTTTCATCACATAGTATCCTTCCTTTAAGGTGCTATTATTTACTCTTTTATTGTAAAACTGAATTATCTTACTTTGGTAGGCTGCCACTTGAAGTGTTACGTGTTCCTAAACTTCCTTTACCAAATCTAGATCGAGTCTTCTCATTAAGTCACTCTTAGACTTCCTCTACCATATCCAGATCAATTATTTTCATTAAGTCACTCTTGGGCTACTTGAAGTTGAGTACTTGGTGGTTTGACAAGCCGTTCTCAGTGGGAACCACCACTTCTGTGTTGCACGTAAATATAAATGGGGTCTTACCAGTTACAGTCCTCAGAGTAATTCGATAGACCCAAAGTACACTATGAAGCTCATTAATCTAGTTCCATTTGGCATCGTTAATTCTCTTTTCATTCCATCCAAAAGGGTATTTGATGACCAATGTATGCCCGTTTCAATGGGTGTGGGCAGGTGCAGAGTGAAGTTTATTAATCACCGATTGAATATAATCATTCTTAAACTTATTATTATCAGTCTACATATTATGGTCCGTGATGAAGGCATATGGCATACCATACCAAAAAATGAGGTTCTGATATATAAAATAAAAAACCTTCTTATATGGTATCTCTGCTAGAGGCTCAACCTCCACCCACTTACTAAAGTAATGAATCGCGATGAACCGATACATAAATATTTTCCTTATCTTCAGTAGTGGGTTGACCAGATAGATCCCCCATATGACGAAGGGCCACCGAGATATGATCGACACCGAGACTTGTCTCGGTATCTTGTGTATTATTTCATACCTCTGACACATGTCTCACTTTCTTACATTATTGGCACAATTCTCCTTCATTATCAACTAATAATATCCTTCATTGGTGACCTGCTTCACTAATGATCTTCTTGATGAATAAGCTCCACTTGAGACCTTATAAACTTCTATGATCAGCTCTGGCACTTACATGGGATGCACATATCTTAGCAAAGACATGACGGAACCCCTTCGGAACAAAATTCCTCCTTCCAACAAACACATCGCTGCCTTGTGGTGGAGTTTCCTCGCCTTCTTTAGATCCCACGAAACTGCCTCGATCTCTAAATATGCTCAGATGGGGTTTAATATACACAAGTATAGATCTGCCTAGATGACACTACATATATCATCTAGTATCCATAAGTCTTGTCTGTTAGACGAGACTAGCCATTTCACTAAATATGACCATCAAGGTGTTGGCCTAGAATGACATTCACATTGCAAGGCATGTGAATTAAAAGCTAGTAATAAGTGTGTCAGGCACAGACAACCATCGTATCTCGTCTTGGTAATGAGCATAGAACAAGAACTAGAAAAGATCATTATTTAACCTATGCATCGAATGTCGTCCCGAACGACATTGCCTCCTATAAATATTTTTCGTTGGGCATGGAAAGTATGACATGTGTATCTCAGTCATTTTAACATAAAACAATTGACAATAATCTCGCACCCACATGAGGAGATTTACATCATGATTAATTCACCATCATAATGGGCACATGGTGCTCTCTCATAGATCATGAGCATTAGGTGGTCGTGGAATGTATGATGGGGGTCACACTACACACCCCAAACCTATAAAGGATATCTTTTTGTTCTTTATTTGGGATAGATCTTCTACACTTACTACCACTCTATTGAAATCATTCTAGAGAGAGACGTAATACCCGATACTTTTATGGTTATTTAATTTCGTATGCATATTATTATAAATTTAATTAAGGGAAATTAAATTGGGTTTCGATAAATATTAATTAGCAAGATAAAGGATTAGTATTTATTATCTTTATTATTTACTTGCGTTTGATAAGTAAATAGATATGTTATTTATTATATGTCGCGTATGAGTGAAGACTGACGATTTATTATTATATGTTGATAGAGTGTTACACTAGGGGATTAGTATATTTTATGGACATCGCATAATGCATGCATGTGTTAGACCCGATTAATGAAATATTGGTATATTTATAGTTGGGGAACTCGGATGACCGTTTCGAGTGCACTAGTGATCCCGAAAGGTTCAAAATTATCAAGAATAGGTACTCGAGTGTTATGATTAGGTTCTGGGTTTTTTTAGACACAATAGGACCTGTACAAGGGTATGATGATCTTTTTACACATAGGGTGCAATGAAAAATGGGACTATGGTGTAATTACGAGGTATTTAATATTTAGAGGGATGGATGGAATCCCCACTTTTAAATCTCTACATATTTGAGAGTTAGAGAGAGTTTCAAAGAAGAGAAAGAAGAAGAAAAGAGAGAGAAAGCCTTGGAGAAGAGAATAATGGGAAGCATCTCTCGATTCAACCAATCACAACAGTCAGAACTTCGGATTTAGATCCTCTAAGGCAAGTAATCACTTGATTTTAAATTGCATAGTTATGTAGTTAATCACTTTCATAGTTAATGGCATAAAAATCTATGATTTAAAGGTTAAAGGTTGAAACTTTAAGAAATTAATTAAGAGACGTAAATCAGAAATTAATCTCTAATTTGAATTGATAAATAGTGATGTTGATCATGCAGGAATTTTGAAATTAAATCTGGGTTGAATTAATTTCAAAATTAAATCAGAGAACATTGATAGGAGGGTTGAATTAATGAAAATCTAATTTGGAAATCATAATGAACCTATAATTTCAAAATTAAATCAGAGATCAACATCAGTATAATGATGAGCATGTAGAACATTTATAGGAGGGGTGAATTAATTAAAATCCAATTTGGGTAAATATTTAATTTATAAAATCGAAGTTTGATTTATAATCCTAGGGTTTTGATGATGGATTCGGGATTAATTCTATGTTATAATCCTTCTGGGATGTTAATATAATGATGTAGGATGTTAGTTTTGTGATTGCGGTGGTTTAGGACATCCATTGAAGGGTTTGGAGGAGAAAAACTAGAGGAAGAAGATGACAAGCAAACTAGTGAACCGAATCAGTTCGTTGGGGGAGGGAACTAGTTTGCTTAACCAAACCGGTTCGGTCTACCAAGTGAATCGGTTCGGTTTACTGGCCTTCCCAGATTTTGTTTGTGTGATGTTTTGACCCATTAGATATTAGGGAACGATCGTAGGAGCTTCCGGAGTAGAGAAGGACTACTTGGGAATGCTTTTTAGGGTTTATTACATGTGATAGGAAAATGAATAGATGGGTTCGAGTGAGGAGAACCGGTGATTCAAGTTAATGAACACTTAAATGTATAGTTGGGAAGTCGGTTTGGACTTCGGGGTTTGGGAGACTCGTACATTGTGGGATTGCATACGAGGACACTATTATATGTATATATATATATATATATATATATATGTGTGTGTGTGTGTGTGTGTGTGTGTGTTTGTGTGTGTGTGTGTGATTGCTATGTGTTTATATTAAACAAACTTACTTGGTAGTGCTATCGCTCGAAGGTTGCGCGTAGTGGGAAATCTATCCTGGCTTTGACCATAAGGCGTTGGATTGATTCCCCAGGACATAGTAATGTTGAATAACCACTATGCATGTGTGAGAATAGGTATTTGTTTGGAGATCAGTTGGGTGCAATGTGGTATGGTTGCGACCCACAAGCGTATGTTTATGGTCGCCTCAATTGTAAGTGTTTACGTTGGGGTTCGGTGGTGAGATTTTGACCCGATGGATCAGTGTAATGCGTGATACTTAGAGTCTGATAGAACATGAGGGATGTATCCTCGAGGTCCATGCTCTGGGGATACAGTTATACTATATACCGAGCGATCTATATGGATGCTTATAAGATATAGTGTGTATATCTACTTATATCACGAGTGTAGCTATGTTACATTTATGGTGTGAATATTTATCAATAGCACGTGTGCCGCGACAATATTATTTATAAGTTTATACATGGTAAGGGTGATTTACACTTAGCTAATTTATGACTATTAGCGGGTTTGGGCTTGGATAACAGTTATATGTCCTAGTTAGAACGTGTAGATTAATTAGGATAATAAAATGAATGTGTTAGGTGGGCGTTATAGATGAGAGGTTAGGTTTTATCTTATGTGAGTGCGATTGGTAAATTAATTATGAAAGTAATACACTACGTGTTTTACTCGATTTAAAACATCTAATTACTTGCAAAATATTTTCAAAGTTTTTAGGCTTCGACCCGTGGGAAAATTTTATTTTCTTTTAAAATACCAGGTGTACAGCAGTAGCAATCGGGATAATAAGGATATATCCGTCTTCCCATCGCAGTAACTGTGGATGCTACAGGATTGATTTATCCACCTCAGCTCTTTCTATCAAGATAGGATCTTTATTATTCATGTATTTTCATTTTAGGTGTGTTGCCCGTAGTTTGGTTAGGAGTTTATTTATGTCAGAGAGATATTTCATTATTTAATTTTTATTATAGCGGATGATTTCTATTTGGTGAACGATAGTTTATTTGGTTCACATTTATTTATTAATCTATGCATGATGATTTATTCCGTTCAGTTAATTGTATAATTTTTATTAGTACTATATTTATATTTCTTATTGTGACAATGATGCTGATAATGAAACCATATTGGATTCTTATTTTATTTTGTTATAGGATTGGCCACCCCTTATTAAAATATGCAATTTGTTACAGTTCATATGCGAGCATCAGGTTATAGTGTCCTTAGTATCTGCGCAAACTTTTTACATTGTCAGCATTGTGTTTCTTTGGTATAGAGCCTTATGATTAGGATTGTTGTTTCATATTATGCATTTATGTTCTTCTACTATTATTAATATTTGAAGTGAATTTCATACAATTTCAGTTTTGTTTCATACATCAAATTCTAGGAGAGGTAGACCAGCACGTGCCATGAGGATGTCCATAGAGGATGAGGCTCAGTCGGAGCCACAAGCCACTCAAGGGACTGTGACCGTAATAGAGGTCATAGCTATAGTCACAGAAGAGGTTAATCCCTCTACGAATGCCCTAGTACGTCATTTTCTCAAGGCACAGCCATAGCCTCTAGTGGCGGCACTAGTTCAATCTCGTCTAGTGTTGTCAACTAGGGAGCGAGTCAGAGAGTCCTTCTAGAAGGGCCATTCATCGGATTTCCATGGGAGTGCATATATTGTACCCTCTAGCTGATGAAAGAAGGACATCCAAAGGCATTTGCATATCGTTGAGTGCAGTGACGCCCAAAAGTATTTACTATCTACGTTCAAGCTAGTCAGGGTAGCTCTTTAGTGGTGGGAGTCAGTGACCACATCGGAGGAGAGAGATATGATGACAATACAAGAGTTCTGGGTGCAGTTTGACCGCATGTCCTTTCTGTCGGCAATTAAAATGGAAAAGAGGAGGGAATTTATAGATCTCTCGTAGGAGGATCGGACTGTGATCAAATAGGAGGAGTTAACTCGCCTGGAAAACTGTGTGCCAAAAGAGTTAAACATTGAGGAGAAAAGGGTTTTAAAGTTTATATATGGGCTTACTTGGAGGAACCAACATTTATTGGGAACCCGACATTAAGGACTTATACTGAGGTCCTTAATGCCGCATTGCTCCACTTTCAGGACCATAGCCTCCATCGAGGAGAGCGAAGAGGATAAGAGATTCGGGTCAGTAGGGTAAGACTATGGGTAATGGTTCCAGTGAGGCGTAGCCACAACAGGGTATGCAGCAGGAGCAGGATTCCCAATAGCAGGACTCGAATAAGAGATTTAGGTCGGGTAATGGCATTTTTAGGTAGGGCCATTAGGGTTAGCAGCACACCCTTCCGAGCCAACAGGGATAGGGGAACCAGATCAGAGGCCAACAAGGTCGGGGTTATCAAGGCTAGAAAGCCCACAGACAGGGGTAGCCTCTCCAGGGCCAGCAGGGCTAGAGGTTGACAGATTTCACAAGGAAATGTTTCGTATATGGGGAGCAGGTCCACATGTGGTGTGCATGCCTGGATAGGGCAAAGGATCAGTAGTGGAAGGCCCAGTACAACAGCTTCCATCCCCACCGATTGTTCCACCATTGCCGCCTCCACCAAGGTAGATGCAATTAGAATGTGTTAATAACGTTCGTGGACTAATTTTTCCTCCAATGCCGCCAATCATCGAGTGTATGGTTTCTATCCATGGGCATATGGGGCACGTATTATTTGACACGGGGGTGTCACATTCTTTTGTTAGCACTAGATTCGCTTGTGACGGGTTTAGTGGATTTAGCGTCAGACATTATTATGATCGTATATTCACTATTGGGTGATGGGCTTCTCATTCATTCCTTCTGTCGGGGGTGGGTGTGAACATGGGAAGGTTATTCTTAGTAGCTGATCTGCTTATTTTAGATCTGGATGAGTATGATGTTATTTGGGTATGGATCGGTTAGAAACGTATAGAGCAATGGTGGAATGTTAGAGTATGACTATCGTGTTTTCTTTTCAAAGTCAGGACATATTTCTTGTGGTAATGCCTTGTCCGGAGGGATGGTCGAGCACGTATTTATATTATATCGAGGAAGAGACTTCGAAGGGTAA
Organism: Sambucus nigra; assembly: GCA_949130495.1. Classification (NCBI taxonomy): domain Eukaryota; kingdom Viridiplantae; phylum Streptophyta; class Magnoliopsida; order Dipsacales; family Adoxaceae; genus Sambucus; species Sambucus nigra. Next base: position 463,591,896 of record OX422222.1, on the reverse strand, counting down.
AGTCATCTCGTTAGATTCTATCCCTATGGTTAGGGATTATCCTAATGTGTTTCAGAATATACCGAGGTTCTCATCGAGTCAAGAGATTGAGTTTGTGATCGACTTAGCATTGGGGAATACGTCGATATCGCGAGCGTCATATCGTATGGCTCCTTTAGAGATACCAGAGTTGAGGGATCAGATTCAAGAGCTTATAGTTAGCGACAGTTGGTTTTTCCTTGAGGATTTAGGCACACTATCTTCTAGGGGAGAAGTTTTGGTTTTTTTGAACCACAAACCACTGTAGTATTATTTCATGCAGAAGGAGATGAGAAAGAGGTAGTGTACATTGCGTGCATTTCAGAAGGATTATTAGTTTGACATCTAGTACCATTCGAGGATGACTATGCATTAATTCGTATGCTGGAAGGGAAATTGGCAGTTGTGTGGAAGGTGAACTGAGTTGAGCTTCATTAGGAGGAAGAGGTGGTCTGTTAATACATATTAGTGATGACAATCCCACCCGAGATTATTTTGAGGGTTGTGAAAGCACAGGCAGGGGACCATTTTGGTCAGGAAAGGATTCAACAATTGTTACTAGGTGGAGTGGAGTCTTACTTGATCAGTTTTGAGGGTATCTTAATCTTTAATGGGAGGTTAATTGTCCCAAATGATAAGGACCTATGACACGCAACAGTAGAGGATCTGCATAGGTTATGGTTTTCGGTTAATCCCGAAGTGGATAAAATTACTATGATATAAGGAGGTAGTATTGGTGGGTATGAAGCGGGACATAGCAGAGTTTGTCTCTAGGTACACCACTTGTCAAATGTTGAAGGTTAATCATCAAAGACTAGCCGAGATTTTGCAACCATTGAAGATTACATATGGAAATGGGAGAGTATTTTGATGTACTTCATCACAAGATTAGAGACATCGCCGAGGAATCACAATTCCATATGGTTCATTATGGATCGATTAACTAAGGTAGCCTATTTCTTGCTGGTTCAAGTGGATTACACGACATGACAGTATGCACAGCTTTTTATAGCAGAGATAGTGACAATGTATGGGGTGTCAATCAACATTATTTCAGATCGGAAAAATATTTTTGTGTACCACTTTTGGCAAAGTTTTCAGGAGGCGATGGGGAGGGAGTTGCATTTGATCATGGAAAATCACCCACAAACCGATGAACAAACGAAGAAGGTGAATCAGATGTTTGAAGATATGTTAAGAATGTGTATTCTGGACTTTAAGGGTATCCAGGAGCAGTATTTTCCATTTGTATAGTTTGCATATAATAACTCATACAAGTTCACTATTAGCATGGTACCATTTGAGGCTTCGAATAAGAGACCTTGTCGTTTTCCCTCTTTTTGGTCAGAGATGGGGGACAATAAGATTCTCGGGCCATACATGATTCAGGAGACATCATCAAAGATTAAGTTGACCAGGATTCATATTCGAGTAGCTCAGAATAGGCAAATGAGCTAAGCCAATGCGAATCAAAGATTTTTAGAGTTTGACGTGGGTGATCGAGTGTTATTATGGGTATCTCTCGTGAAGGGAGTGATGCAATTCGGGAAGAAGGAAAATTTGGCACCTTGGTATTCATGTCTTTTTCCCATTATTGAGAGGGTAGGGCCAGTTGTGTATAGGATCACCTTACTGGAGCAATCACAACAGATGCAAGACGTGTTTCATGTGTCATCATTGTGGAGGTATCTCAGGGATAACCTGGAATACCTACATATAGCATTGAAGTAAATTGACATATATTCGAATATTTCTTATATAGAGAGATATGTATCCATTTTGGGTTGTAGCAAGCGAAAGCTTCGATCAAAGATGGTATCGTTAGTACGTGTACATTGGGGACACCACAATGTTGTCGTGTCGATGAGGGCGCATCAGGATGACGTAGGAGAAAAGTATATGGAGATCTTTGTGTAAGGCACATGCAAATTTTAAGGAAGAAATTTTGTTATTAGACGGGAGAATGTAATACCCCTTACTTTTATGGTTATTTAATTTTCGTGTGCATATAATTATGGGGAAATTAAATTGGATTTCGGTGTATATTTATTATCAAGATAAAGGATTAATATTTATTATTATTATTATTATTATTATTATTATTATTATTATTATTATTATTATTATTATTATTATTATTATTATTATTTACTTACGCGTGATAAGTAAATATATATGAGATTTATTATATGTTGTGTATGAGTGAAAAGAGACGGTTTATAATTATATGTCAATAGAGTGTTACATCGGCAAATCGGTATATTTTATGGGCGATGCGTATTGTATGCACATGTCAGGACCAGTTAATGAGAAATTGGTATATTAATAGTTAGGTGGATCAAATGACATTTTCGAGTGCACCGGTGATTCGAGAAGGGTCGAAAGACTCCAAAATGGGTACTCGGGTGTTATGATTAGGTTTCGGGGCTTGTTATACATAACCGAACTCATGTAAGGGTAGGATGGTCTTTTTACATCTAAGTTTTAATGGGAAAATGGGATTAGGGTGTAATTAGGCGGTATTTAAGGTTTAGAGCCCCACTTTTCAATCTCTGCATATTTGAGAGTTAAAGAGAGTTTAAGAGAAGAGAAAGAAGAAGATGAAGAAAAGGGAGATAAAGGCTTGGAGAAGAGAATAAAGGGAACCTTCTCTAGATTCAACCAATCACAATAGTGAAATTCAAATTTAGGTCCTCTAAGGCAAGTAGTTACTTTCTATAAATTTCATAGTTATGTAGTTAATCACTTTCATAGTTAATGGTATAAAAATCTATGATTTAAAGGTTAAAGGTTGAAACTTTGATAAATTAATTAAGAGATATAGATCATAATTAATCTCTCATATAAATTTATAAATAGTTGATGTTGGTTATGTAGGAATTTTTCAAAATTAAATAAGGGATTATAATGATGAGCATGTAGAACATTGATAGGAGGGTTGAATTGATGAAAATCCAATTTGGGTAAATTTTGAATTTGATAAAAGTGAACTTTGATTTAGAATCCAATGGTTTAGATGATGGATTTGGGATTAATTCCATGTTATAATACTTCTGGGATGTTAGTATAATGTTGTAGGCTGTTAGTTTTGAGATTGGTGTGGTTTGGACCTCCACTAGAGGGTTTGTAGGAGAAAAAGTCGAGGAAGAAGATGGCATGTAGCCCAGTGAACCGAACCAATTTGATGGGGTAGCAAACCTCTTTGCTCAACTGAAACGATTTGATCTGCCAAGAAAATTGGTTCAGTTTGCTGGCCTGCTCAGATTTTGTTTGTGTGATGTTTTGACCCGTAGGGCTTTGGAAATGATCATAGGGGCTTCCAGGGTAGAGAAGGAATACTGGGGAATGCTTTCCATGGTTTGGTACATGTGATACGCCAATAAATAGATGGGTTCGGGTGAGGATAATCGGGGATTCGAGTAAATGAACACTTAGATATACAATCGTTATTCAATCTTTGAGATTTGGGAGACTCATACGTTTTCTTATTGGATATGAGGTAAAGTAATATATATATATATATATATATATATATATATATATATATATATATATATATATTCTAGTATATGATCTTTATTATTCTAGTATTTTAATTTTTGGCATGTCACCCGTAGTTTGGTTAGAAGTTTATTTATGTCAGAGATATATTTCATTATTCAGTTTTAATATAGCGGATGATTACTATTTGGTGACTGATGGTATTTATTTATTTATCTATGCAGGATGATTTATGTCGTTCACTTAATTGTATGGTTTTTTTATTAGTATTATATTTATATTGCTTGTTGCGACAGTGATGTTGAGAATGAAACCATGTTGAATTCCTGTTTTAGTAGAGGATTGGTCACCCGATATCAAAATAGATGGGTTATCACAAGAAAAATCTTGTATTTGTACTTAACAATAGTTGTTCATGCCTCAATATAGTGAAATACTCCCATACCTTGCACAGTGGACATAGGCCAAATGATGAACCACTTAAATCCTTAGTTTATCTCTCTGTCTCTAATTTATTCTTTTAAATCATTTGATTATTGCCTATAAATATATTATTCTTTCTCATAGGTGCAAAAATCTCCTCCTGGGTGAATCTAGTGTATGATTTGCATCATTAATTTGGTGTTGTATGTGGCAACGTTTTCATCGTTCTCATCTTAGCATTGGATTTCCTCTCTCATCTTTGGTTATGGTTCATATCCTCCATTTCTGGATCTGAACCACGATTAAAATATTTTGGGTGTTAGGTTTCATCTACTCAATTTCTAATTCATCCTTTCTCTAAGTTATTTTGAATCTATAGTCATTATTTTCTCTCTCCCTGATCGGACATGCCTTTCGATCCACCATCAAACATCAGGGCTAGTTCAGTCAACCACCCCCGCACTTAGAGCTAGATGATTTCACGACAACACTGAAGTCTCTGGTGGCCAGTCAATAAGCCATGCAATACCAGGTACTGGCAGTCACCTAGGACATTATGGGTTGGATTACTGATGATCCATCTGTGAACCCTTTCACACCAACAACCGTGAGAGGAAGTGTACCACCGGTATCTAGAGGGCCACTTAAAGACTCAATAAAAGAACATCCGTATAGTCAGAGGTGAAAAGAGACCACATATCCCAGTCATCTCTAACTTGGAAAGGAGATGAAAGGAAACCATAAACGAGTTTCATATGAAGAGGATCTCTACTAGGCCCACAAAGAGCATCACGAGATATACGGCATCTCATATTGACCGGGTAAAAACTCTACCCTTACTCATACGTATCAAGGAAAAAGTATCCAGTATACCCCTCAGAGTCAACACATGAATACTTCTTTTACAAGCCTAGGAAGAGGGTCAACATTTTATCGGCTCAGCCCATGAGTATATTCTATCCGAGAAGCTTTCCTAAAACACCAATTAACCCAAAGAGAAGACTGAAAGGTGACCAGTGCTCTAGAAGGCCCACACAGAGTCATCTCGAAGGTTCAAGGGTTAATATATAATGATGTTGCTAAAGAGAAAGCATAGAAAATTTTGATTAAATGACTAGAAGATAATATTGATAGGATCATAAAAAGTCGAGATCCCAATCATCGGGGATATATTAAAGGCTCTCCTTTCATACCAAGTATTGTCGGCTATTTGACACCTACAAAATTCAAACCACCAGAAGTGATTCCAATGTATAAAGGGAGTACAAACCCAGTACACCATATAGAGATGTACCAATCCACAACTAAATTTTACTCATCTCTTGACGAGATGATATGTCAGGCATTTTCTTGAACTTTAACTTGTTTTACCATGTGTGGTACACTAGTCTGGTGGGAGGCATTAACAAGTTTAAGGAGTTGGTTGAAAATTTTATTAATAACTATTGTTTCGCCATGAAGTTGGCAAAAAAAAGTGACCCATTTATTAAAATTAAAGTAAGGAAAAGGTGAACCATTGAGAGATTTTATATCTTGATTCAACAAGGAGAAGTTAAAAGTTGATAATGATGATGAGAATATTTTTATGACAGCCCTCAATAGTGGACTTCGACTTGGAAAACTCAACTAGAACTTCTCCAAAGATCCTATAAAATACATTACATAACATTTGGTTAAGGTCGAGAGAATCATGAATGCGTAGGAGGCCATGGAAGCCAATAAAGGAGACCAGACAGTCACGTAGCAGTAAATTACGGCAGGGCCGAGAAAAGAACAAAGACGTTAAGAAACCAAATGAAGATAAGTTTTCAAATTACACCCCACTCACTGTTATCCCCGATATTATACAGAATGAGATCAAAGATGAAAAATAGTTGATTTCTCCTGATAAACTTAAATCCCATGCCCATAAAAGGGATAAGATCAAGTGGTGTGAGTTCCACCAGGATCGTGGCCATAAATCATACGAGTGCTATACTATAAAGGATGAGATATAAAAGCCGCTGACGTAGGGAATATTGTGAAAGTATGTTGATAAAAGTGGAATCTTATACGATAACAGGAAGAGGTATCCACATCAATGGATGACAGAACAAAGAAAAACGAAGTTCAAGCCAATCAAAATGACAGAGTTGGACGATGATGAAGAAAATGACCCAGATATTCCAAAAAACTAGGGAAATTAAAAGTAATATCCATATGATTTTATTAGATGTCAAAATGATCTTGGGAGGCATAGCGGGTGTATAAGTGTGGTTGTACTGGGGTTTATGAATATCTGGATCTGGTTAAGCGTGACCCAGTCCAATAGAAGTTGTCTCCAAGGACTCCAAGGTTTCAAGAGCAGCTAAAGAAGAAAACTATCCATTTCTGTTTACAATGTAACTTTTATAGTTTCTATCTGATAAAAAAATGATTAACTACAACTTTCACAATAATGATAATATCTGAGAAAATGTATCACTTGGAAGTGTTGGTTGTTGGGAATGAAGAGACAAGCACTTCAGATACTAAGGAGAGAGTAGGGACAGAATATATTTTGGTGAAAATTTGGCAGAGTAATAATGCTAACTTGTGTTCTTATTCTTGACCTTACCTAAGGGTTCTATTTATAGGTAAAAACTAGGGTTGATGTCGCATGTGCGTGCCAAAATGAGATACTCTTTTAGATAACATTTGAATTGTACCTTTTGTCTCGATTAACTGTTTGTCACTTATCCCCTCTGAAAAGAGACACCTGGTGCATACCAAAGTTAAAAAGAAAATATGTCGGGCATAGTGCCAAAAAGTGTGATATGGTAAATATCTTTTCAAACGGTAACTTGTTGAATAAACTATTAAAACTTTTGAGTGGCCTTGGGAGCCACTCGCCAATGGCTAGTTTCAAAATACTCTATGAGCAACACCTTGGTTACTCGCTTATTTGTCTAAGTGTGGACTCTGTGAGTTCATGAGTGACCTATTGGGTCTCTCCTATTAGTATTATCTATTTCCTAGGGTATCTAAGTGGTTAGGCCTAAGATTTCCCAACAAAACTTTCCTCTTATCCACAAAACCAAGATTCCCTAGAGATCCCAACTGGCCTTCTCGAGCCCTTCTTTCTCAATCAAGGCTACATGTGCAATAAAATAACAATGTTAATAATTATTCAACATATAAGAGCCTTTATAATTATATGACTGTTCACAGATCATCACCTCAATCTTTTGGGGTTGCTCTCATATTTTCTCTCTTATGTTGGGGTTGCTCATTTAGCACCACCTCGACAACTTTGAGGCTAGTTTGACTAGGTGTATCTCTTTTGGTCTTTGGTCCACTCGTTGTGGCACCCAATCGTCCAATACTCTATCTTGGATTTAATCTTGCTGGGCCCACTCACCGTGTCCAAACTTCAAGTCTTCACTTCGATCTGTCTTGGGCCCACTCTGTATGAACCCTCTCGCTAAATATTCGAGAATTAAGTAAAGTCCTATTTTGGAACTGCTCGTTGTAGCCCCTCTCGTTAAGTGGCCCTTTTGGTCTATTTTTTCTTTTGTCCCATTTGTGTGGTACCTCCTCGCCTAATTGGGCTTATTTGATTAAAAGTTTATATGTGGCCTACTCGTGTGGAAGACCCCCTCGCTTGGTTGTGCACCCACTCGTCTAGCACTCCCTTTCCCTATTGGGCCTATTTATGGGAAGTTAAGTGGGTACCCCTCTACATTATAACCCTCATGAAAAAGTGCTTGTGTTGGTTAAAATGAAGAGTTTTCCATGAAATAATCATCATCTTTTTGAGAATTCAAGGGATTTTTCCTTCATTCAAATCCTTACTTTTCTAGGCATTTAGTGCGCCTGGCATGATGGATGCACTGTCGCACCTTTTAGTGTTTCGAGGAGACACTGGTCTACATGTGAGCACTCATTTTATAATTTGGGTAATCGTTATTATTCCTTTCTAGACGTCCATCATGCACCCAATTTCAAGGTATAAATACCTATTTTAAAAAAAACTCTTACCTTGGCATTTGGATCCTTATATCTTAAGAGCATTAGAGAGAGAAAGAGAGCTTCCTCCCCAAAAATCATTTTCCATAACCGTTTCTTTCAATGTTCTCACCATATCAATAGCTTCTTCATTATGTGTTTCATTCGTCGTTGTTTCCACTGCTACCAGTGATATTCTTGTGGGTTAATTACCCATTTAGGTCACCGTCTCTACTATGAATCCTTCAGGTGCCACCACTATGGCTGCTTGCATGGATATTCCCACCACCACCACCACCACCGGTGGGTCTGGTGGTGCTGGCCCTTCTGCTAGCAATGTTGTCGCCCTTTCCAAGGTTAAAAGGAAGTACCTTGAGAATAGTTCTAAAAGGAATTTAGTGTTTACCTCCTTTCCCCTTACTTTGGGGATAAGGGCACTTTCACGCTATGGCTTGAGATTTTTGAAGATGAGTTTGTAGAGAAAATCAACGAGCAACCCCTCATGTATTTTTTGGAGTCTGCTGATGCTCCTATTGTCTTGGTTGATAGTATCCTATGTATTCGAGTGGATAGAGGTGACTTTCCTTTTTCCAATATTAAGATTGATGTTTGTGGAGGTGCCCCATGATGAGTGGGACCTATGGGTAGACTATATCGTGGCTGAGCCCACCCACAAGGTTATTGTCGAGTAGTTTGGTCTGGCGAAGACCCTTACCAGTTTGAAGACCTGCACAATTTAAAAACACACCAATACTTTCAATATTCTAGCCTCTCGCTAGAGTGGTGACTCCCACAGTTGTCTTACTAGTTAGTGTGATTTTTCTATCACCTTTCAAGACATTTGCGAGTTGACAGGCCTCCCTCTCTTGGGAAGTCATGTGTTCACAGATGGTTATGAAGACGATACCAAGAGGGTGATGTGCAAGGATCTCCATTAAGCATTATCTAATTGTCCTCGTTATGTGGCAATTGATAAGACTGGAGCCACTAATAACTCTTTCAATAAGTTGAAAAGATATTTGTTCAGGGACTTTGAGCTAACTCCAAAAGAAGGAAGTTAGACTAATGTGCCCAAGAACCAAGATGGCCCAAAGATTAACTCCAAGTCTCACTTGGTTACCTTCTTTGTAACTTTTCATGAGTAAGTTTTTATTTTAGGGGAGGCCCAATGATTCCCCTCGTGGATTATTGTTTCGTCTTGTAGTTAGACTTGCTCGAGGGAGGGATGTGCCCCTCACAGCTCTTACCTTGGGTTGTGGGTACACTTACCTGGATCATGACCACGTGGACATGGAATGTTCCCATGGACGTTTAGATGTGAAAAATTGTTTCAACCCTTTTATTTTGATGGGGTTCCTATTCGAGACGTTCCCAAATTTTATACTAGAGCTGAGAAAGCAAAATAAATGCAAGGGAGAAAACCAAAAAAAAATTGCAGCACCAATTTAAATGCAGAAGCTAATTTTAAAATAGATTTTATCTTTATATCTTAAACACGCATCTATTGTGATAAAATAGATAAATCATTCAATCATTCAACAAGGCCCAAGTTTAAGGAAAAATCCTTGCATGGCAAGACCTTTTATTCCAATAATAATTTGCAAATCGCAAATTATAAACTTACAAGTGAAATACAACAATAATTCTCGTAAGCACCATAATGACAGCAATTGACAACAATGATTTCCTCGAGAAGAACAAAAACCTCAGTTTTTGTCCTTCAGTCTCAGACTCAGCCTCATGATTTAATAGCAGTGAATCCCCATAGGTATCACAAGTCCTCTCTATAAAAGGTGTATGCAATGATACAAACTTTTTAGGGTTTAAACAATTCACAAGAAGAATATTCAAGAATGTTTTGTCGTGAATTAAACAAGTGTTTTTCAACATAAAACTTGAAGAACTTTCGCAAAAGTTATGCATAAATAGTTCTAGCAAAATTCTTAAACGTTCTGAACATAAAACAAGTATTTATACAAAACTTAAGGCGGCGCATTGTTCGAACGATAATAACAGGTCGTTCAAACAAGATTAAATCTCGCTTCTAACGACGTAATAAAAATCAATCCAGAAGGCTTCAGTTGATGCTCGTTTAAACTCAGGCTTCGAGTAACCCGTATACGTTGTTCGAACGACAAGGTTATGCCGTTTGAATGATCCAAATGAAAAAATCAAGCTTTAAAAATTCCACCTATAGTAAACTCAAAAAATATTTTTCGAAAATAAAAGTTTATGTTCGTCTTTTGAGAAAATAAACATCCTAAACATTAATTTTGTAAATTAATTCAAACTCTAAATGGTTAAATACCTCATTAGGATGTCGGGAAGTCTTAAAACTTGGGGATGCTTGAGTTCAGTTCGTCTTGATGGTGTGTGACAATTTGAAACGGGATACGCCAAACTAGCCTAATGCTATGCTATGAACAATCCAAGAAAAATTATTCTTACAAGAGCCTCGTTTACTACACAGCTAAGCCGCTCGAATTGTAGCGTGGCACAAAAAGTCCCCTATGTAATCCTTGGGTTCATCGATTGACAACATTGATGAGTTTTCTTTTAACCCTTACTCCAAATGAGTGGGTAGTGTCTTTTCTTGGGTATTATTCACAGCCTTTCCTAGCACTTTCTATCACCCTACAGACTTGGAATTAATACCTGAGTGCCCTCATATTTCTGTCATGGCAATCGTCTTACCCTGTGTTCTCCCATAAATTACTGATCTTGGCCGAGGAGTAGAATTTTATCACTCAGAAAGAGTAAAGAGACGTTTTGGATATGACCAGGAGATTTACACCCCAAACTATCCTTCCAGCCACTCGCCAGCAGAACTATATTTGGAGGCCTATGCCAATTTCACATTTGAGGGGATTCTTTAAAGAAATGATAGCTTTGGTAACTTCTTTATTCGCCCTCGTGACTATATTCCTTCATTCATCCACTCATGGTTTGGCTTGTGGCAATGCTAAATCATGTTCATAAAAAATTGCATCCAAGATGTACCACATGAATCCATCGTCGCTCGAATTGCCAACAGTGATAAGTATTTGGGCAAGAGGACCCAGAAGGAACTTTAGTTTTAGAGTACCATTGTGATGACCCCTCTCGAGCAAGTCTAATGCCCCCTCAAAAATTAAACAGCCAGACACTGATATGTCAAAATTTGTTCTTGCTCAAGTAGAAGTGGCAGTTTCTTATCCTTCACCAGTGAAGACCAGAGAGGCCAAACAAAAGAAAAGGGTAACTGAGCCCACTGGAAACTCTATCGTACCTAATTAAGAATCAAATATTGATACTCTGGGAATTAAATAAGCCTTCAAGACGATTCGTGAGTAAGGCTATGAAGCCCTAGGCATTCCTCTTTCCCAGCCTCAAATTTCATCAGCCCCTCCTTTCACTGAAGTTACTCTAGTCACTTCCTTTTTACTTAGTAAAATTGTGAGTCATGGGGTTACAAATTCGTGCTCCTTTCCCTACTCATCTGGAGAAGGACTTGTTGATTATGTAAGCATTCCCTCCTATGATGACAATAATTATTCATTAACTGACATTAGTATTATTGACATTAACCAAGGTCACTCACTTGACACTTGTTCTTTGTTATCAGCTTTGTGAGGCGCAGATAGTGATCATGATTACACCATGATCTGTTCCCCTTCTGAGACTAACACCAACACTGGGAATTTGCATTATAGGCAAGCTCCTTGCCAAGGCACTATAATTTTCTTTATCTCTATTATTTTTCTTTCATTTCCTTTACTTTTCTTTTACAATATTTTTCTAGCTTTTTCTCTTTCTTTTAACTTTTTGTTGAACAGGTTTCTACCTTGGGTATGAGCGACTCCTTAGAGGTGGGGGTCACCCCCTCGTCTGTTGCTCCACCAATTCCCCGAGAACCCTTTCTTCCTAAGAGGAACTCTATGCTTCTCTCCACCCTAGGTCTGTTCAGAGAGGTCTGTCTACCAAACTCTAAGACTTATTTCTTTATTACTTTTTAACTTTCTTTAACAATTTCTATCTTTTTTACTCTGCAGCTCTCCGTTGTGTTTTCCACTACTACGAGGGGCTCCTTTATATCCTCTCATTCTGGGTGGGTATTGATCAATATTTTTCGAATATCTTTAAGTCTTATCATCTATTAGCTTTGGACTTGTTCTGCTAAACTTATTCTATATGGTTGCCTCTTTGATAGGTGATTGTATCCCCCTGTCCCCCTACTAGGACTCCTGCCACCTCCCTAGTAGGAAATTCTTCAGTTGGGCCTCCTATCACTATCCTTTTAGAGCTACTTCTTTACAAAAATTACTTTGCATGTATTTTATCTTTTATTTGTGACTAACATCATCTATCTTTGTTGTGTCTGAACTTTATTTTGTAGGTTCCCTTTTGAGCAAGCCTTCTACAAGTGGAGGAATACTTTTTCCCACTGGGGTTGTTATTCCTGCCTTGTCACCCTTTGGGAGGATATCAATCCTTAGGTTTTGTCTCCCTATATATAACAGGCCCCAGGTCCAACCTCTTCCTGGTCAGCCTATCTACAGTTTGGCTTCAAGTGGACCAGTCTCACATGTCCCTATCTCTACACATGTACTCAATCATATAGCCTTTTCCATTTTTTTTCTTTATCACTTTTTTTATTTTCTAACCAACTTCCTTGTTGACAGGTTGGTACGAGAACTTCTACCATACCCATGATTTGAGCCTCTCTCCCCCTCTTAGGGTTCAAGTACCTGATTCTAATATTTCTAGTTTTCAACACCTTGAGTGGCTTATTTCTTGTCTGTGTTTTATACTAGTGCTAGAACTAGCACTACTTTACCAGACACATCTATAGCTGGTGTTCAAGTGAGTAGTTCGCCAGCTACTCCTCCTCAGGTTTTTACTCCTTTCTTTTTTATTTCTCTTTTTCATTTTTGAGAAAGAACAATTTCTTTGTTTGCGAGAAATTTTGTTCCCCACTATTTGTTTATTTTTAGGTGATCCCTCTAGCAAGTCTCTATTGTGTTGGACCTTGTTGTGAGCCTTACTTTGAGCAACCCTCAGTAGGGGCCCCTGAGGTATTCATGATGTTATACTTAGTTCACCATTCTTACTTTCTTTACTATGTAAGATATGTTGGTGACCTACTTTCTATTCCTTTATTTTCAGACTAGTGGTGCTGAAGTCCCTTTGTCTGTGGGACATACTAAGAGCACCATTGAAGTGGCTCCTCGGGTGCTTATTTCAACACATTCTTATTTCTCAATTTCTTTTTCTTTACAAGTATTAGCTAACATATTCTTGTTTCCCCATTCTCAGGTTAGTGCTGCAAGTGTTCCCATGACCGTGGAACAACTTGGGGGAACTACTTTGAGTGAGGTATTACACTATTATGCTTTATTCACTCTTTTATATTTTCCCCCTTTTCTCTTTTCATTCTTGCTTTTATTGTGCAAGTACTCATCATCTCTCCTCTATTTCCTTATTCTCATGTTAGTGAGGAAAGTGTTCTTATGCCTGTGGAATAAGTTGTGAGTGTCATAGTGAGCACTCCTCGGGTATTATATTGTCATGTTAGTGAGGCAAGTGTTCTTATGCCTGTGTTCTTAGTCACTCTTTTATATATTTTTTTAGAGTTTTTCTTTTGACGAGAAAGTGTTGTACTAACATCATGTTTCTTTCCCTTTGCCAAGTCAGTGAAGAAGGTCAAGGGAGACTTCATAGGATGGCTGACATCATGATCACTCCTCAGGGCTTGGGGCTAAGCTCTTACCCTATTATTATTTTTCCTTTCCTTGTCATCTTCTTTAGTCTAATGTTATTTAAGTTATCTTTTACTTCTACTCACTCTCTTTTTTCCATATTTTTGTTTTTAGGTGCGTGCGAGTGAGATAAGGGAGGCAGCTGGTGACAATGATCTCATCTCTGAGGCCACCTAGTCAGATGGTGTTGAGGAGGATTCTGGAGAGGGGCTCTCACTAATTCCCTTTGAGCCTAAATCTCTGAACACGAGGTATGATAACATTGAAGTGAAGGCTCATGAAGTTTTTATGAGTGATTTATGGCTTGTGGATTACTTTAAAAGATTTAGAGATTATGAGTGGGAGGTCTTAAATTTGATTCTCGAGCACCATCCTGAGACTTTAACTTAGAAAATTATCCTCAACATTGATAGCCTTATCATTCTCAATTTGAAGTTTCTCTACAATCACCTACACAAATACTTATCCACTTCACTTGTTGATCTCACCTCTTCAGATGCTCGTATCTTTTTAGCAGTTATCGATGACCTAGAGAGATGCTACCATTTCAAGGTGGACTGGCTCGATGCTTATGTTCGTCATCTTATCGACCTTCCCTATAATAAACTAGTGAAAGAGCAGACATATATACAAGATAGGAGTGAGCGATATCGTACTGAAGCCACTCAACTTCACAATCAGATCCAGCTACTGGAGGCTAAGCTGGCCAAGGACGCGGATGGTGACTCTGAGGATGATGCTCTCCCCATTAGGCTGGAAGAGGAGTTTGTTCAAAAGGATGGCCGTTATTTACTAATTTTTAGCTCACGAAAATTTCTTCATCCTTTTATCTAGTTGAGATTATTTGTAAAGAAACTTCTCTTTTCTTTTTTTATCCTTTTAACTTCAAAGACGACTCACTTTCGATCTAGTCTTTTATATAAATGAAAACAAAAGTTTTACCTTCATATCTATATCACTATTTTCTCTTTGCATTGACTTTACATAGACTGTTATCTGTTTGCTGTAAACTGCTCCCTTTTTATGTATAAGTACTTGCGCATAATCTTGGTAAGCAATATCTGTGGACTGTCCCATAATCTATGGGATACTTATTCTATATTTCATTTAGAACATCTAGAGAATGACTTAGAGGGGGTGGTTAACCCCCTCTTAATAATCCTAAATAATCATTTAAACAATGAACTCATAGAACGAAAGTAAGGATATTCCTTTTTAAAACTTGTTCTCAGTATAAAATAAAACTGTCATTCTTTTAATTTACGAATGGCCAAAAAGACTATGGGCCCTCTATTTGGTAAGGTGTTCGAGCTGTTATAAATAAAGGTACTTTGCTCACTATACTTTATCCTTGGGATGTATAAACCTTTAAGTATAAGGAGTAAGGTTCCTTACCTTCTAGACCGTCTCATAAATTTTAAGAGTCAAATTTTGTTTTGCCTATTGGAAATTCTTTCTTTCAAGTTTAGGCAAAAATAATAAGTAAGGAAATCTAGGTGCATCTACTCGCAAATTATTAGTGAGTGAGTGATCAAAAGACACTAAAATAAATATAAGTTACTGTCATTAAAAGATTCTCATATGTGGTTGGTTAAAAAGACTTGTATTCATTCATTTCTATAAAATACCATATATATGTGCTGTTTAAAATAGTCTTTTGCACAAAATTACTTTTACTAGAAGGATTATCTATTCTAGAACTAACATTTGAAAATAAAAAAGTTTGAAGCACTTCGAGCATAATACTTTTTAGCCACTTATAATTGATAGACTGAATATAATCACTCTCGGGCTCTAAGATCTGATAATAGCCTGACTTTCCTAATCCTCGTACCACAAAGGGTCCTTCCAAGTTTGGCCTTAACTTCGATGTTAACATGCTTCTAAGGTGATGAGTGGATGCCCATAAGACCAAATATCCAACTTGAAACTTTCTAGGATTAACTAAATTTTCATAAGACTAGATAGAGCCTAGGTATAGACTTTGAAATTTTTATTGGCCTCGTCTCAGTGCTCATTTATAGATTATATTTATACATGCCTAGGATCAATTATGAGGCCATTACGTATAGCCACCCTGGCTAAGGGTACTACCAACTTTACTGATAGGACAACTTTTATCCAATAAACCAAGGAGAAGGGGATAAACCCCGTTGGATTTCTCTTTGAAGTTCTACGAGCCCATAACACCGTTGGCAGATTTTCATCCTAAGACCCTCGAATATCTTTAAGCATCTTCTTTATAATGTTGATCAACATTTTATTCGTAGCTTCTTCTTAGCCATTCCTCTTAGGATAATAGATAGTTGAACTTTTCTGAATGATCTTGTATTTACTAGTCCGGAGAGCCATCTCTTTACACATGAATTTGTTCCCCATTATATGTGAGGATAACCTTAGGAATGCCAAAACTACAAATTATTTATTCTCTGATAAATTATTTCACTACTTGAGTTGTGACTCTCCTCAAGGGGAAATCTTCTGCCCTTTTAGTATTTAGCTCGGTAGCAACAATGATGAAATATTTTCTATGAGAAACTGGGTTGATCTTACGTACCAGATCGAACGCCCAAGTGTGGAAGGGGTAGGGGCTAATATGCTCCATAAACTTACTAAGGGGTTACGAAAGATGTTTCCATTCACTTGTCATTCCCCTCACTTCTTCACAAAACTGATAGAATCAGCCTCCATTGTCGGCCAATGATACCCCACAGTCATCAACTGGTCATACAATTTAGCACCACCCATGTGGGAAGGTTCATAATTTTCTTCCTTGTCATATGCTACCACCATATTTGTTGTGCCATAGTGGTGAGCTGGCATAGGGTTTTAATTAACATCTACTTATAGGATTTGCAAAGATCCATTGGCCACCTGCTCGCTAACTATTCTTCACAAATAGAAATAGTCTTTAGTAGCATGATGGACTCTTTGATACAACTCACCAAATTTGGCATCTGCCTTCTTTACGGCTATCGACATCTGACCATTAGAATGGGGGGACCCCTTGTGTACCAATGTGCGGTAGTAATCCATGGCCTCGGCACTACTGCAGGGTAGCGATGGTGGGATGTCATCACTAAACTTCCTTTTCCTATTGGACTATTGATCTTAAACCCTTGTCCTCCCTTCTTTACTTTAGGGCTCCTGTCCACAGTTCACTGTTTGGCACCTAGAGACTTGAAATCTTCCTACCGTCAAAGGCACTTGGGTCCTCCACCCTTGGGGCTTGGATTTGATAATCATGGAAATGTTGTTAGTCGTTCACGTGAAATCTTTAAATGTGCTATCTCTGGTCTCATTGACCAAGTGAATTTTTTATTCCTCCAACAGCCCCCCTTAACACAGATTTGCAATAACTTGGACTCCGCTACATATTCGTGGGAATCCAATGCTTTCTCTCGGAAATCACTTGATGTATTGCATTAGCACCTCACCACGATTTTTCACCTCCTATGTAAGATGTCTCAGCGTGAACTCATCCTTCGTCAAAAAGAACTTTTGCAAAAATTACCTATGCATCTCTTCCCAGGTGGGAATGCTATTTGGAGACAAGTGGGAGTACCACGTGAAAGCCTTTTTAGTGATAGTTTTTTATAACTCTCGTAGCTTAAACTCTTTATCATTTCCCTGCACACCTAGGTATTCCATAAACCTTTTCACGTGATCTCTAGGGTTTCACCCTTTTCACTAAATTTTGTAAACTTGGGAGGAACATACCCTTCTGGGTACGGTTTCTCATTCATTCTCTCTGGGTAGGGATTATGTAGCTCCTCAAACATGTGAGATGACTCCCTTTGAGAGGAAAGAAATTTCTTTACCTCCTCCATAGAAATAACTTCGGATGGTGACTCCTCTGTGCCATCTTTCTTCACCACTGGCGAGCTTGTGGATGCCTCCCTCTACTCCGTCATAGTTTTTCATGGTGGAGCCACCTCCACCATTGCGGCATCGATTATTTCTCCTTCTACTGGTGTCATTACATGCATCATGCAAGTCTGACTTAAACTTTCCATATCAATATTTTTCTACTTCAAGAATTCAAAAAACATGCTCATCAAGTTCATCCCCGCTAGTGGCGTGGCAGCTGTGACAATGACCTAACCCGTTGAGGGTCAAGTGCTCTCACTTTTGTCACCACAACCTCCTCCTTGACTATCTGGTCTATTTGAACTCCATTACCAGTTGGTGTATCTCAAAACACTAGTTATATTGAAACCATGTATCCTTCTTTATCCATGGAAATGAGAATACCTCCCGAGTTGAGTCGTCAAATGTAGGAGGGCAGTTATACTGGGGTCTATAAATAGCTGGACTTGGTAAGGAATGACCCACTCCAATGGAAGCTATCTTTAAGGTCTCTAAGGTTTCAAGAGCAGGTACATAACAAAACTATCTATTTGGTAACAATGAAACTTCTATAGTTTCTATTTGAGAAAAAAAATGATTAACTATAACCTTCACAACAATGATAATATTTGAGAAAAGGGATCACTTAGAAGTGATGGTTGTTGGCAGTGAAGAGACAAGCACTTCAGATACCAAGGACAGAGCTAGGAGAGAATACTTTCTGGTGAGAATTTGGCAGAGTAAAAGTGTTTACTTGTGTGCTTGTTCTTGACCTTAACTAATAGTCATATTTATAGGTGAAAACTAGGGTTGATATGACATGTAAGTGCTAAAATGATATACTCTTTGAGACATCTTAATAGTAACTTTTATCTCTATTAACTGTTCGTCGCATGTCCCCTTTGACAAGCGACACCTGGTGCATACCAAAGTTAAAAAGCAAATATATCAGGCATAGTTCCAAAAAGTGTGATTTGGTAAATATTTTTCCAAATGGTAACTGATGCGACCATAAATGTGTCTAGAGTGCGTGCTATTTAGGCTCAAGTGCAAGTATATCGCTCAAGTAATAATTCGATAAGTCGGGTAACGATCCTCAGGAAAATAGGACGAACGGAGTCGTAACGACGTTGGAAAGATGAAGGTAACCTAACTTGGACTTATAAAAATGAAATGATGATTTGGATTGTGAAATGACTATAACTAGATGCAATTTTGAAAATGATTAACTACTGAAATTATGAATAAATGAAATTCAATTACTTCTAATTAACCTAAAGGTGAATGACGATTTGACTAAAACTTTAACTCTGAGATGAGAAAGATAGGTCAGGTTACAATCCCCCACACCATATACTAGATTTGGAATTAAAGAATTAAATGAATCCGACGTTTTAATGCGCCTAAATATTACATATATGAGGGAACGTAGCCCGCACAGTACGTAAGCAAAGATTGAATTAAAATCCGGTTTTCATTTCTACTAAGTATTACATATATGAGGAATCGTAGCCCGCACAGTATGAAAGCAAAGGTTGAATTAAAGCAGTATCATATTACTACGATACATTTTATCTAACATTTTAATTCCAACTTCTATTTCCACTATCATGAATTACATAGGGTGGGGTTCATGTACCCCAACCCTCGAAAACTTAGCCGGACATATTAAAACTAAAAGAAAACATGTTTTCAATGAAAGAAAATATTTTTACTAACAATTGAAAGTGAATAATAATGAAACTACTACTAAATCATTAACTACTGCAATAATGAAAGCAAGGATTGGAATAAATTTACTTGGATTGCAAAACTGGAATCAAATTAGGGTTTTGTTGTGTTCTTCTGTAGTCTACTTACAAAGCTTATCTTCAAATGAATTTAAAGCCTCCTTTTATCTGGGAGTTACTTTAAATTTATATCTTATGAAATTTATAAGAGTTGGATTAATGCAAAACTCTAAGAAGAAGAAGATCAAATCAAATCTCGAACACCGGATCAATCCGATCAATACATACCGGACTGGTCCGGTCAGCAACCGGACTGATCCATTTTTCAAAACACCTAAATCGATCCGCTAGACATCTTCTTTACAGTGTGATTTGGGGATCGAACCAATCCATTTTTTTGGAAAACTGGATTGGTCCGCTAGACGTATTCTTTTGCAGTGAATTTGGACATCCGAATTGATTCGTTTTTCTAGTGAACCGGATTGGTCCGGTTTGTCTTCTCTACTTCTCTTGAATTTCTCTTCAAAATCTCATGATTATCTCATATCTTTGGGTCTTAATAACTTCTAATCCAGAACTCATATTGGGACGTCGTTTCTTCCTATGTGTTTATAAATACGAGATCTTCGACTTTTATTTTGGGTCATCAATCGAATTCCTGGTAGAAATTATGCTTTTTACCTTTTGATTCGTCCCCTCTCTTTTCTCTTGCTTATTTCGATTTCTTTCTCTCTTTCATGTGTTAAATACTTGTAAAATTAATAAGAAATACACAAAACTCGGGATACTTGTTAGACGAAACCGTTCGTAAAGATATGAGAAAAACGAATTCATTTTATGTTATCCGAGGTAATAAAATCCTCGAAATTAAGGGGTAAATTTGGAAGAATTTATGCCTAATCAAAACCCCCTAACTTTGAACTTTGATCGTCCCGAGCAATGTAAAAGAATCAAAACATGATCCAACTCAGAAAAATGAAAAATGGGATAGAATACCTCTTTTGCGGGCAAGCGAATTCATTTAGCGTATGCAAAAAGCCTTTAAACCCCTAGGTTACCCTAGTAGGACGAGTTGTGTCTCGTGAGGGTTTGCAGCGAATATACCCACAAAATTTAACTCAAAGAAAAATTCAAAATACACAAAAATTGTACAACTCAAACTTTTCCAGAAAATAGTCATCATCAATTCATATTCAAGAGTCTCAAATCATATTGCGTGTGTGCGAAGCCAGAAATTTAACCGAGGATTTCCACCATTTGATCATTGCGCTACTTATTCGAAAATTTATTTTGATTTCAAAATCTCACGGGATGCTCTCACAAATGAATCCTTCGAAAGGGTGGTTATTTTCTCTCGGTATGCATGATGTATAAGAGTAAATGCATTGGAACCAAAGTTCACGCACACAAATAGAAAGATGGAATTTTATGGTAAATGAATCTCATCATTGGACTACGGTTGTAAGAAAATGGGAACATTGCCTCTAATTCATTTTTATAATATCTTTTATTATCTTTTCGTGTTTTAGCTCTCCCCGCAGTAACCAATTTTGCATTTTGGACTCGGTTAAGAATTTTTCGGGTTAAAGGTGTATTGGGTAAAATGGTAATGGTATGGAAATCTGGAATTGGAAAATTTTCTTCTGATTTCCATTTGTGCTTTTTCGGGCTTTTGCTCATTTTTTTCTTCTCTTTCTATTTTTTCTATTTTCCATGCTTTTCTTTTCTTGCTATTTTTGTTGAGCATATCTATTCTTTTGCCCCTTTTTGTTGCACATTTTGGACTTACTTTCTGGGATTATCCCCGTTCACAATTTCGGGCCAATTGGGTCTTTTCGGGTTGTCAAACGATAGGGAAAAATTTATTCGACTCAATTTTGGATTTACAAAAGGGATAATTTTTTGCTACTTTTTCTGGCCAATATTTTTGGGTGATAAACGAGGGCCTACTTTATTGTCCAAAATACTAATTGCGTTACCATATGCGTCTCGAGATTAATTTAGTTTAGAGATCTATTCATCACGTTTTTCAAGGCAATAACACACATTTTCTGTAACCGGTCAAAGGGAAAGGATTGAGATCCTTGACGACTTATTAAACGCTAAAACGAACTTTGAGTTAACAATTTAACTCGGATTGATTTTAAAACTGACAATAATGAAAGGCTCGAATCTCACTGGGTTTGTTAATCTCCACATTTATTCGTTAGGTCATCTACGTTCGCTCAATTTCCATCTTTGTTCAATTTCGACTTTGTGTATTATGTTTTTACAATTTGAGACTTTAAACCAACTTTTAATGATATTTTTGAAAATTTTGAATTCCAATTTTTATTTATTTTGAACAAAAATATTTTTGAATTTTTTCAAAAATTTTCAATTTTTTTGAAATTTCTAGGCACTTTTTAAGATTTGTGAAATTTTAGAAAGACGCACTTGTGCCCCCCCTAACTTAGACTTTTTCATTGTCCTCAAGCAAAAAAGGACTAAAAGCTAACTCAAAGCGAATTAAAAGTGCGAAAAAATAAAACGAACAAATAAAACAGAAATGCAGATTTTATATAAAGGATCAGCATGTGTTACAATGGAAAGGAAATCAAACGACCATAAGAAAACAACCAATAATTAAACAACCATTTTTCATTAAAAAAAAACTAACACTGGGCGGGGGGTTGGAGATTTCGGGCGCGCTAGGGTCATACGGGTCATAGAAAAACTTGGAGGGGGTCCACCGAAGTTGAGTTCGCACATGTGAGTTTGGAGACGATGCATCATGCTCGTGTCCCTTCGGTGGGCCGCCTGATCCCGTTGATATGCCCCTTGGTCCCTATTATATTGTGTGATGAATCCGTCAACTTGGGTTTCCACCGCTGACAGACCCTGATTAATTTCAACGTTGGCAGGGGAAAACTCAGAATCTTCACCACTATCATAATCTTCGTCTCCCTCGCCCATCAGAATGTCCTCCTCCCCGTCGTCGCTGCTCTCGTTGTCACTGCTCTCGTCCGCTTATTCATCACTACCTTCCTATTCTTCGCTGCTCTCTTGTGCCAATCGGGCTTGGATATGGGCTTGTTGTCGTTCCCGTTTAGTCCGGGTGGTGGATGCAAACGGAGTTGGGAGGCACAAGAAATCTTGCGGTGGTGCAATGCCGACGTCGGCTAGCATGGATGTGATGATTCGGGGAAAGGGGAGAGGGGTTATGCCCTCTTTATCCGTGCCGGTGAAGAATATATCCTTATAAATGCACGCCGCCAGGCTAACAGGGGTGTGGTGTTCGAAAAGGTGGTAGACGAGAGTGGCTTGACGTGGGCACATCGCCGACCGATTGCTCGTGGGGAGAATGTCGGCGCACACTATTTTGAAAGTGAGGCTCGCTTTTTCACTTATCTGTCCCACCGGGTAGGTTTCGGTGTTCCAATGAGCATTTGGGTCGATGCGAGACATGCCCACGTCTTTCTCAAGTGGGGAAAGAGGGTTTGGGTACATGTATTGCTGCGAGGTCGGGACATCTTTGGCAGCCAACTTCCGGGACAGAAGTTCCAAAGAGAAAGGGATGCGGGCTCTGCCAATGTAAGCTTCAGGCTCGTGGTGGCCGGTGAGAACAAGGGAGCCATAGAAGGTGCGCACCGCATTAGGCTAGACAGCGTCATGAGGTTCGTTGAGGAAATGACACCAACCTCGGGCCATGAAGATAGCGGTGACATCATTAGGCATGCCATTCCAAATGACTTGTCGCTCGATTTGGACTTTGTGAGGTTGGCTGAAGAAACATTCACACCACTATTGCTCTTGACGGGAGCAATAGCCGGCGGCTCCGTCGGTGAGAATTGTGACGAAATCATATTTTTGGTGAGGTGGTTGGTTGGCCATGGTAATGGGATGGAGTAAGAGTGTTTGGGCAGAATAAGGGAAGGAAATGAGGAGAGTGAGTGGTGGTGGTGGTGAGATGGGGTGGGAAAGTGGTGGTATTTATAGGTGGTGAGTGGAGGAGGTTTGGGTAGGATTTGGAGGGAAAATGGGGAGGGATTTGGAGGGAAAATGGGTGTTGGGAAGGGAGGGGACAAAAATGGAGGGAAATTAAAGGATTGGGGGAAAAGGAGGTGAACCTAGGGAAAACCAAGAGTTGCAAACACCGGACCAATTCGGGTCTCCAGGATCGGATTGATCCAGTCCCTGTATTTTTTATTTCTTTATTTGCCAAACCGGACCAATCCGGGTGCCCAGGACCGGATTGGTCCGGTCTCCAAAAATTCTCTAGTCCACGTATGGGTGATATAAACTCCTCCGACAACTCTCGGTTGCTCTAACTTATGATCCGACACCTATATGACTTGATTACCTCTATCCTCAATATTGTGGCTCTAAAATTATCGCCTCTTAAGGTGTGTTGCTGCTCGAATTCCTCTCCTATTGTGATGTGATCCTACGGACTCCACTCATCCTAACCTACATGCAACTACTATACACAAGAATTCACTCCATATGCGTAGGGGGTGCGAGGACCTCTTAATTTAATCTCACTCTACCCTTTAAACGGGGTCCGATAACCAAATGGTGTCGATCTCTTTTATCCATGCCTCAACATATAGCTTTAGGCGTTGTCCATTGACTTTAAACGCATTACCCCCTTTGGGATCTTCTAATTCTACTGCTCCGTGGGGGAATACGCTCTTCATAACGAATGGGCTAGTCCATCGAGACCGCAATTTACCCAAAAATAGATGAAGCTAGTAGTTATAGAGGAGCACCTTTTGTCCCTGTTGAAACTATTTTTGTCGAATAATCTTATCATGTGCGATTTTCATCCCGGCTTTTGTAATCTTGGCATTCTCATACGCATCATTGCGTATCTCCTCTAACTCATTAAGTTGAAGCTTGCGAGCTTCACCGGCTTTGTCCATATCATAATTTAATCTCTTAATGGCCCAATACGCTTTGTGCTCTAACTCAACGGGAAGATAGTAAGGTTTTCCATACACAAAGCGAAATGGGGACTTTCCGAGTGGGTTCTTCTATGTGGTATGATAGGCCCAAAGCAAATCGTTCAATCAAAGGGACCAGTCTTTCCGATTGGGATTGACGGTCTTCTCTAGTATGCGCTATATTTCACAATTGAACAACTCGGCCTGCCCATTCATTTGTGGGTGATATGTTGTTCCAACCTTGTGAATGACACCATACTTTTTCATGAGTTTTTCAAATGGCTTGTTGCAAAAGTGTGTGCCGTTATCACTGATTATCGCTTTAGGTGTTCCGAAATGAGAAGGTATGTGTTCGTGTAGGAACTTTATCACCACTTTATTGTCATTAGTCTTGGTAGCTATAGCTTCCACCCATTTAGAAACATAGTCTACCGCGAATAGGACGTATAGGTATCCAAAGGATGGGGGAAAAAGGCTCATGAAGTCAATACCCCAGCAATCAAAAATCTCAATGATGAGAATCGGGGTTAATGGCATCATGTCTCATCGGGTAATCTCTCCCATCCATTCACACTTATCACAAGATTTGCAATAATTATTAACATCCCGAAATATTGTGGGCCAGTACAAGACGCTTTCGAGAATTTTAGTGGTTATCTTTTTCACGGAAAAGTGACCTCCACATGCTTTCGGATGACATAATGGGATGACTTTTGAAATTTCATCATCCGGTACACATCGTCAGATGATTTGATCGACGCAATATTTAAAAAGGAATGGGTCATCATAGAAAAACATGCGCGACCAAGTGATGAACCTCTTCTTATCTTGCGGTGTCCAATCGGGAGGGACGACTTCCGTGATAAGATAATTCACTATATCCGCAAACCAGAGCAAAGAAGAGGTGGAAAAGCATTGTTCATCAGGAAAATATTCGTTTATGGGTGTGGTATCACTAGGTACGTCGGACGAAAGCCGTGATAAGTGATCGACAATGACATTTTCTACTCCTTTTTTGTCTTTAATGGAGAGATTAAACTCTTATAGGAGTAGTACCCACCTTATGAGGTGCAACTTTGTGTCTTTCTTCTCAAGTAGATATTTTAAAGCCGCGTGGTCGGTGAAACAAGTGATGGGGGAACCGATAAGATAGGATCAAAATTTGTCGAGAGCAAATACTACTGCTAGAAATTCCTTCTCCATGGTGGAGTAATTGAGTTGTGTTCCGGTAAGTGTTCGACTAGCGTAGTAGATGACATGAGCCTTATTGTCTTTTGTTTGGCCCAAAACAGGCCCTATCGCATAATCGCCAGCATCACACATAAGATCGAATGGTAAGGACCAATCTGGAGCTTGCATGATGGGAGCGGATACAAGCATGTTTTTCATTTTTTAAAGGAACTTTGGCATGCTTCCGTCCACTCAAATGGGTTGTCCTTCATAAGATGGTTGCTTAAGGGTCTAGCGAGGGTGCTAAAGTCATTAATGAACCTTCTATAAAACCCCACGTGGCCCAAGAAAGAGAGCACGTCTTTCAGTGATTTAGGCGGGGGTAGGTCAGCTATGACATCTAATTTTGCTCTATCAACATCGATCCCTTTGGATGACACGATGTGGCTAAGAACTATACCCTCGGTTACCATGAAATGGCATTTTTCCCAATTCATCACTAAGTTCTTTTCCACACATCGGGCTAATACTTTCTCAAGATTG
Source organism: Sambucus nigra (assembly GCA_949130495.1). Classification (NCBI taxonomy): domain Eukaryota; kingdom Viridiplantae; phylum Streptophyta; class Magnoliopsida; order Dipsacales; family Adoxaceae; genus Sambucus; species Sambucus nigra. The sequence continues at coordinate 463,566,033 of OX422222.1, read as the reverse complement.
GCTAAACATAGGTCGAAAGAGGTGCCAAAAACACTAAAGTCGTCCATAAACACCTCTAGCCCTCTCTCAACCATGTCACTGAATAAGCTCAACATGCACCTTTGAAAGGTCGCCGGTGCATTACACAAAACAAATGGCATATGTTGGTTGTCAAACGTTCCACAGGGGCAAGTGACGGTTGTTTTCTCTTGATCAAGTACATCTACCTCAATTTGGTTATATCCAGAATAACCATCTAGGAAGAAATAATAGGGGTGGCCCGCTAATCTTTCACTCATTTGATCGATAAATGGCAATGGGAAATGATCTTTCCTAGTTCCTGCATTGAGTTTCTGATAATCAATGCAAACGCGCCACCCAGTGGTGGTACGTTGGGGAACTAACTCTCCCTTGGCATTTTTTATCACAGTCATGCACGACTTCTTCGGGACGAATTGAACGGGTCTCACCCACTTGCTATTCGATATTGGGTAGATAATCCCGGCATCCAACAGCTTTATAATTTCAATCCTCACCACATCTTTCATTGTGGGGTTTAGCTGTCTTTGCATTTCTCTCTAAGGCTTAATGTACTCCTCATGGTGAATCTTATGGGTGCAAATTAAAGGGCTTATCCCGTTTAAATCTGCTATACACCAACCAAAAGCACTTTGGTGCTTCCTCAAAATCTTTAATAGCTTACCCTCCTGCTTTTCATCTAATCTAGAGGATACAATAACGGGAAATTTCTCACTTTCACCTAGGAAAGCATATTTAACATTGGAGGGTAGTTTCTTCAAATCGAGAGTCAGGAATGTGTCGCTAGACAGCAACATGAATTCTTCCCTAGGAGGTAACTCTTCGAATCGAGAAACCCAATTAATATCTCTTGCATCCTCGTTCGATGCTCTCTCATCAAGTAAGCCTCTCAACTCCTCTATCTCCTTCTCAAACTCGATGTAAGATCCCTCACTCGCATGGCTAGAATCTAGGCAAGCTTCTAAGGCATCTCCACAGTTATTTTCCTCAAAGTGTTCTTCTACAATCTCCTCAATTAAGCTCACCACTTGAAGATCATCTTCTTCCCCTTCTTATTGGGCTATGTTGAAGATGTTTGTTTCTAAATTCATATTCCCAAAGGTGATTTGAATCTGCCCAATTCTGGTATTGATAACTGCATTAGCCGTGGAAAAAAATGGGCATCCAAGGATGATGAGAACATGATTTTTCAAGGCGAAGGAGGGATCCATGTCCCAAAAGACAAAATCCAACGGGAAGTAGAAAGTGTCCACTTGGACTATCACGTCCTCGACTATACCCCTTGGTATCTTCATGGTTCGATATGCTAACTAGAGAGTGACCTTTGTGTCTTGAGATCGCCCAGATCAAGTTTCCTATAAATCGAATAGGGGAGGATATTAACACTTGCCCCCAAATTGAGTAAGGCTTTTTCGAATTTGTTCTCTCCAATGGTGCAGGAAATGGTGGGGGCACCGAGATCTTTATATTTAAGTGGAAGATCATTAAGAAGGACTGAGCTTACATTTTGTTCTAGAAACACGTTCTTGTTTACCTTCATCCTCCTCTTGACTTTCAATAAGTCTTTTATGACTTTTGCATAGGATGGGATTTTCCTTATTGCGTCGAGGAAAAGTAAGTTTAGTTTCACGTTCTTAAGCACTTCTAGCACTTCTTCACTTATGGTTCCTTTATGGGTACGAACCAATATTTGAGGAAATGGCACAACGAAGAGTGGTTTATAACTACCTCGGGATCAATAGTGTTTTCCTTTTCACTCTCATTCAAGGAGATATCTCCGACCTCTTTTGTGTCGGGCAAATTCTCCTTGTCTTTTGAAACGTCGTGTGGGGGAGGTGATAAATTAATAACTCTCCCACTATGAAGAGTGTTTATCGCTTGGCAGTGATCCTTCTTTTAGGTAGAGGTGGAGCTAACACTAGGTTGACCTTGGGGAGGTCTTTGGCATTGGGCAAGAAACTTTCCCTTCTCTTGTATTCTCAATGCGAATTGCATCTTGGAGATGTTTGCATTTATTTCGGTGAATATGCGTTCATATCGAGCATTGTTTGCACTTTGAGAATTTATGAATTGATTCATTGTATCCTCAAGGCTCCTCTGCGGTGGAGCTACATATGCGACTGGAGGTGGTGGTTCTTGTTGATATTGAGGAGGTGGTGGAGGCGGGATAACCTGTGAATGTGGGTTCATCGCAGCTTGTGGTTGCCAATAGTTGAAACCAGGATGGTTCCTCCATGAAGGGTTATAAAAATTCTCATGCGGGGCATTAAAACTCCCCTTGAATCCTCCTATAGCATCCACCTTCTCGGTGTGCATGGCTTTGTAGGAAAAAATCATCGAGAATGCTTTCGTGGAGTGGCCCTCCTCACAAATAGGGCATACTTTTTCCTTCGAACCATGGCTAGATCCAGAGAAGTTTTTCAACCTGCCATCAAACCACTCTTTCATATTCTCTGAAATTGATCGAATTGACGGTCTATTAAGGTATTGTAATTCAAATGGTATAGACCGGAGGTTATTTGATTGATACATGGTTGTTTGATTGATACATGGTTGTCTGGGTTAAGCTTGGTTGGGATCAGATGTGTCCCATGCTTGGTTAGTCTCTATGACATACTTAAGATGGGCCTCGGCATCGCATGAGTTTAAATCCCAAAAGCGTCTTTCACACATTATTTGCACAAATTGTTTGGAAGTTATTATCAACCCATTATGGAAGAAAGATATCACTAGGTGTTTGTCAAAACCATGATGGGGGCATGCGCTTACTAACTCTTGGAATCGTTCCCAACATTTGTCAAAAGACTCATTATCGTGTTATCGAAAAGCTTGGATTTGAATCTTGGCAGAGTTGGTATTGTGTTGTGGATGGAATTTTGAGACAAACTTAGACTTCATATCTCTCCAGGAAGTGATGGAGTTTGGGGGTAGAGACCATAGCCAGGTCTTGGATTTATCCTTTAAGGAAAAAGGAAAAACTTTAGGCGAATGATATCTTACGAGCAAGATTGATCACTAAATGTATCACACGCCTCTTCGAACTCACGAATATGTAGGTATGGTTTCTCTAAATCCATGCCATGAAACGTAGGGAGAATCTGTATCATCCCATTGTGAAAGTGGAACTGATCGGCATTATACGGGAGTAAAATTCAACCAGGGGTGACAGTTCGCTAAGGAAAGAGTAAGTATTTTATGGGACGATAGGGGAGATCTCCTTCTCCAGTACCGAAACTCGCTGCGTCAGACATCACACTCACACTCTCTTCAAATGACTCTGTGTACTCACTCGGTGTCCTAGATGTGTGATTCGAAGTTTGACTCAGGGTGTAGCTACTGATAGAGTGCTCGGGAGTAGGAATTGGGAACCATAATTGTGGAATGCGAGGTGTGTGGGGGCTTTCAGAGTTATACTCAACTATAGAGTTTTCATGAATTCTGGTTGGAGTATTGTGAGGAGTCTGAATGTGTTCAGGATTTTGCATTAAAGGCTTTTGAGAGATGATGAAATTCATTTTTATATTTTTTTATGTTTTTTGGATTTTTTTGGTCAAAGTTTTAGATTAACTTGATCTAACCTAAGTCTACCTAATTCCCTGACAACAATGCCAAAAACTTGACGTGACCACAGATGTGTCTAGAGTTCGTACTATTTAGGCTCAAGTGCAAGCCTGTCGCTCAAGTAATAATCCAATAATTCGGGTATCGATCCTCAGGAAAATAGGACGAATGGAGTCCTAACGACGTTGGAAAGGCGAAGGTAACCTAACTTTGACTTCTAAAAATGAAAATATGATTTGGATTGTGAAATGACTACAACTAGATGAAATTTTGAAAATGATTAACTACTGAAATTATGAATAAATGAAATGAAATTACTTCTAATTAACCTAGAGGTGAATGACGATTTGACTAAAATTTTAACTCTGAGATGAGAAAGATAGGTCGGGCTACAATCCCCCACACCCTAGTAATTCACTTCGTAGGATACTAGATTCATAATTAAAGCTTTAAATGAATCCGGCGTTTTAATGCTCCTAAGTATTACATATATGAGAGAACGTAGTCCGCACAGTACGTAAGAAAAGATTGAATTAAAATAAGATCTTTATTTCTCCAAAGTATTACATATATGAGGGATCATAGCCTGCACACTATGTAAGCAAAGGTTGAATTAAAACAGTATCGTATTACTACAATACAATTCATCTACCCTTTTAATTCCAACTTCTATTTTCACTATCATGAATTACATCGAGTGGGGTTCATGCACCCCAACCCTTGAAAACTTAGCCGGACATATTAAAACTAAAAGAAAACATGTTTTGAATGAAAGAAAACATTTTTACTAACAATTGAAAGTGAAGAATAATGAAACTACTACCAAAGCATTAACTACTGCAATAATGAAAGTAAGGATTGGAATAAATTTACCGGGATTGGAAAATTGGAATCAAACTAGGGTTTTGTTATGTTCTTCTCTAAGCTACTTACAAAGCTTCTCTACAAATGAATTCGAAGCCTCCTTTTACCTGGGAGTTATTTTAAATTTATATCCTACGAAATTTACAAGAGTTGGATTAATGAAAATCTCTAAGAATAAGAAGATCAGATCAAATCTCGAACACTGGATCGATCCGGTCAAGACATACCGGACTGGTCCAGTCAGCAACCAGACTGATCCGTTTTTCAAAACACTCGGATCGATCCGCTAGACGTCTTCTTTATAGTGGGATTTGGGGACCGGACCAATCCGTTTTTTTGGAAAACTGGATTGGTTCGCTAGACGTCTTCTTTTGCAGTAAATTTGGACACCCGGATTGATCCATTTTTCTAGTGAACCGGATTGGTCCGGTTTGTCTTCTCTACTTCTCTTGAATTTCTCTTCAAAATATCATGATTATCTCGCATCTTCGGTTCTTCATAATTTCTAATCCATAACTCAGATTGGGACGCCGTTTCTTCCTACGTGTTCATAAATGCGAGATCTTCAAATTTTATTTTGGGTCCTCAACCGAATTCCTGGTAAAAATTATGCTTTTTCCCTTTTGATTCGTCCCCTTTCTTTTCTCTTTCTTCTTCTGGTCTCTTTCTTTCTTTCATGTGTTAAATACCTATAAAATTAATAAGAAATACATGAAACTCGGGTTACTTATTAGACGAAACCGTTAGCAAAGATATGAGATAAACTAATTCATTTTACGTTGTCCGGGGTAATAAAAACCTCTAAATTAAGGGGTAAATTTCAGAAGAATTTATGCCTAATCAGTAACTTGGTGAACAAACTTTGAAAACTTATTAGTGGATCGCCAATGGATGGTTTTAAAATACTTTGTGAGTAGCAACTTGGCTACTCATTCATTTGACTAAGTATGGACTGTGTGAGTGCTTTAGTGACCTCTTGGGTATCTCCTATTAATATTCTCTCTTTCCTAGGGTATCAAAGTGGTTGGGCCTTAGATCACCTAACAAAACTTGCCTCTTAACCACCAAACCAAAAGTTTCTAGATCCCAACTGGCCTGCTCGAGCCCTTCTTTCTCGATCAAGGCTACTTGTGCAAGAAAATAACAATGTTAGTAATTATTCAACATGAAAGATAATTATAATTACTTGTCTGAGAGACTCAGGGTTGAGGCTGAGCTGAGATAGGTATGTTGTTATCGATACATCATCTAAAATTGGGACACTAGGAGCTGTGGGGTTTCTCAGATTTCTAGATTTCTTTTATTCCTCTTCTTCTTTTTTAATCCCTCAGCATTTGGACCAATAGTCATAAACTTATGATTAGAAGGCCATATCGATTGGGCAATAGACTTCCTTTTAGCGGAGCAAGTAGGCTTCCTATGATTGAGAATACATTTCCTAAATATGGTCGGGCATGTTCTTAAGATGATCTGTAAAAATGGAAAATATCAATAACCATTAGTTACAACTAAGTAATGAGACGAAAATAAATGTTTAAATATGGTGGGATCCAGTCGTGATTAAAAGCGTTTCTCATGTTCATCATCTTTTGAATGGGTTTGTCTGCAACGAAATGGTAATGGCATTGAGAAAATTTGGTGGTGACTATAAAATAACACACTCGAAAGATGTATGCAGGTAAATCTTCTTCATAGGAAAGTCTTCAAGGATAGACCAACCCTATGATTTTCCTCCAAACATTAGGGGATAGTTGTGACAGAGCAAGGCCAATAATTTAAATAATGTTTCTTATTCTCATTATGAATGGAAGATGAAAGATAAATTTAAACATCATCTTGTACACGACAATCTCATCACTATTTCTAAGGTCATGTTCCCTCTTGCCTTCGGTCGCCATTCTGATTTTGATGTTTGGATAAACGTTGTACAAGTGTCATGAGATAATTATATCAGTTTCTTAAACATCACTATTATAATTTGGGGCACACTTGTGTTAACCTCTAAAGCCTCTTCCTCCTCCTTATTATTTGCAGATTATTACCACTGATGTTTCGACCCAAATGGACTGGCTTAGACGCTTCAGTCAATGACATTGGCACCCCATTGGATTACTACCCCTAGTATCATCATTGGAGATATCATAAATTTGGGGGTTAATATCCCCATGCTGATGAGACGAGGTACTTAGATGACCTCTGTTACTAGACTCAGAAAGATACATAGTCTCGTCTAAGTTTGGAAGGGCAATGGTAAATTTCATATCTTCCTCTAGTCGCCCAAGGTTCACAGTGTCAACTAGATTATTCAAACTCTCAGATGGGCTATAACCCTTAGACATGGAATCATTATCAGACTTGGTATAACACCTAGCCCTAGATGTAGACATGATATCACTACTAATGATACGAACACTTGAAGAATGAACTTCTGGTAAAAAGTCTTGGTGGGGAAGGTTGGTCAGACACAAGGGAGGAACTATTATAGCTAAAGGTGTTGGAGGTACTCTCCTTCGATAATACCTCTCTAGAGTAAATTGAGACTCAACCTCTTCCCTTTCTTACCTAACCCATTTGCAAAGGCGGCGTAGCTCAAGAAAGTAGCATACAGACTCCAGTACATTCATAAATAGTTTCCTAAAAGATTTTTAGGTTTTGAAAGATAAATAAGGGAAAAGTATACCATTTACAATAAAACATCCAAAAATTCCCAATAAACCACAACCCCTTACACCGACAAAGGGATCACTAAAAAATTATGAAGGTCGCTGGAAAGTACGAAATATTATTAAATTTGGACAGAAAATAGATAAAAATCGTCCAAATATATCAAGGACACTTATCACAACCTAAATCCACCAAATCTTCACCATAATGCCACCACAACAGGAAGTTTAAAATCAAAACAACACAGTCAAAAAACCAAAAGGTAGAGATGGAAGAAAACAACAATGGAAAGCAAATGGGATGTGATTTAGAGTGCACCGTTAAGAGGAAGACAACCAAAGAATGAGATAAAATGCTAAAAATTGAGTAAGGAAGGAGAAATAGATGAAAGAGCTCTAGAAAGAGGAAAGGAAGTTGCTCTGGTTTGAAGGTTTCATGAAAATGACAAAATGAAGGGAAATTCCTATCTAAGGCAATTTTTCAATTTGAGTAGGGTGGTATTGATGAGATGCACATCAAAAGGCATGGTACAAAATTAAGGGTTAAACACATGAGAAGACGTGCCCAGAATATTTCACTAAATCCCTGAGAATTGTGTAATATATGATACGATGCGAATATTGCGTATTTACGCCCGTTAACTTACGCATTTTAAACCCCTCGGGTACCTTAATTCCTATATTTATGCTCATTAGCCAGACAACCTCCGTTTTGTATGTTAACATGCTATATGAGGTATAATTGAGCTTTTGTAGGGATTTCAACACTTAGCATGAAGTTTGGACGCATTTCGATGAAGTTTCGTACCCATCTGCACACGTAAGGGCAATCCGGTCATTTTAAAGTTTGGGTATCTGGCCCAACATCTACATAGCAGTTGTAACCCTCTAAGAAATCTTCTCGTGGCCATAAATGGTGCACAAATTCGAGTCCGAATGAAGAAGTTACGGCATTTCTCGCGAAAGGGAATTTCAAACCAAAGTAGGAGAAGAAAACCAAAAACAGAGGAGCGGATCAATTCGGTCTCTGGCGAATCGATTCACTGTGATAAACTGTCAATTATTTCATAGCCTAATCGATTCGCTATGAACCAGTGCACCAATTATTGAATTTTGAATCAATTCGGTTTCTACCAAATCGATTCGGCCTCTTGCAGACTTCGAGCTTTCCCCTATACCAAATCGATTCAGATTGGCACCGAATCGATTCGGTCCCCTATTTTCATCTCTCTTATTTACAAGTTTGCACCCTAGGGTTTTTGTATAAATTAATTTCTTCTTATTTTAAGACAAATATCTTTCATTATCTTTCATTTTAATTAGTTCTTAAGGTTTTTTTGGGAGCTCCTTTCACCCTCCTCCCATTTCCTTTGGGTATTTGCCCACTTTGTAAGTTTATATTACCATTTATAGTCTTCTGGCTTTATATTTCCTTGTTCTAGCTTAATTTTCCTTGTTGTCTTTATATTTCCATGCCTAGTTAATCTTTTATTTTTGTTATTTATTGCTTTCTTTAGTTTAAATGTTGTTTAAATTAGTTTAATTCCATGTCTAGCCCGTAAATGACGGGTTAGGGTTACATTTCCACCATTAATGGGTATTGAGCTCCGAAAGTTGGGTTTTGTGTAAAATTGCGTTTAATTGAAACCTCGCATATCAAAGTCAAATTGTTATGCGTTTAACTTTCTTTGTCATTCAACGTTAGTGTCTATAGCGATAATCCGAATTTATTCCGTGTGTGATCATTTTCTGTTAAATGTTTAATCTTGCAACTTTGAATTGGATTCCTTATTGTGTGATGTTTATGCTTAATTGAAATGTCGGTTAAATAACTTTCAAACTAAAATTCTAATTATGCGTTGTTTAGCCCATGGCGGGGATGTGATTCCAACTCTCATTTTTATTAATTTTTATTTAGTGTTAACTTTTTATTTTTCCTTTTCACCATTTTCACCATATCATCTTTTACACTTTTATTCTTGAAGTGATAAATCGATTAAAATCTATACGACATTCCCTGTGTATTCTCGATACCCGAAATGGCCGCTATACTCCTTTAAAAGATCGCGATTGAGAGCCGATAACAATGATTAACGTATCACTCAGACGCTCGGCTTCCCTCCGATAAAAAATGGCGCCGTTGCCGGGGAATGTTTTGTTATAGATTGTAGTTGATTTAATATTTCGTATATTTATTTTGTTCATATTTCTATTCTTTATTTTACTCTTTCTTTTTTACTTGTGCTATATTATTTCGAGAAATTAAAATTTTGGCACTTGTCGCTTTTGTCGAATTGACTATTGTGAAATGTCTCGATATAACTCTTTAGATAACCTTAATTGTTATGAGAACAGTTTTCCAAGTTATACTCCTGAGGCTATGCGAAAATGCCTACAAATTCTTGAAAATGAGCCTCTTGAGCATGAAATTCAAGAATTTGTACGTAGTCCCTCATTGTTTTGGGAACAAACTTTGAATGGTAGGAAACTTGCGTTTAACCTCCAACCCTTTTTGAGGAAGAAATAATTCAAAGTGATCCAAGAACTTTCAATGGTTTTTCCTTTCCTTTATTCCCCACTATTCTTTAACCATTAAATTTATCACAAGAATTGGTTGAAAGTCTTGAGAACTTTGACCCGATTCTTGAACGAAAATGTTATTTTAAGATGCTTCATCTTATGGGCTATTCACTTGCACTATCCCCACCTCCACTTCAAATTGAAAAACCTTGGGGAGGTGATTTTGATTTTCCCGAGATCAATGTGGTCTTGTCCCCCTTAGCATCCAAATCCCCCATCGTCCCCCTCAAATTTTTAATGGGCGATGGCTCATTTCTTACTCCTTACACATGCCTTCCGTTGTTCAAATGTAATTCTTATTTTTCGGGAGGCATGCATTCGAGGGAGGGTCCACCGCTTATCCCTCGAATCCAAATCATATTTTGGGCGGACCCTAAAATATTTAGACTTCTAGTGAATAGTTAGTTAGAAGTCCAAATTGTAGGTTGTAAATAGTTAGTTTTTTTAAAAAAAAATCTTTCTTTGTTTATTCTTTCTTTTCAATGGTAGTCTAGTGTGATTAGTTAAAATCTTTGTTATTATTTTTGTTATGCTTGGTACTAACTTGTTTTGTAGATTCAATGGACTTGTGCTTATCGGAGATCGCTCCAATTTTGGGTAATATCATTCTTTTCCTATCTTTGTGTTGCATTCTTAATTCGCATTGAGGACAATGCAACATTTAATTTAGGGGGTGTAGGATATTATATCCATTCCTTATTTAGTCCATTTATTTGATCACATGTTAGTTACAAAGCATGATTTTTTGTAAAAAAATTGAAAATTTCAAAAAAAAAATCTTTCTTTTTTATCCTTTCTTGGGCATTTTGCCTTTGTTTTCAATGATAAATTTCAATAATTGCCCGATCCAATTGACAATTCAATTGTGCATGTTCTCTATTTTAGAAGTTATTAGACTTTAGTCCTCAAATCATTGATATTATGAATAACTTCTTGAATTAAACTTTAATCCCATGAACACATGCGCTTTTCTTGTTCTATTGATTTTGTTTAAGATTTGTATAGCTCGTTAATCTTTTATTGCATTGTACATACTTACACCAAGTGAGCTTTGGTATTTTCTTCATTTGTGAGTATATACACTATTCTTTCCTCTTTAAAAACGTTAAATTCATCAGTAATAGCTCTATTCTTTCATTTTATCGTTTATTAATTGACTTCATTTTTTAATGTGTTACTTGAGCATGATTTTCAAAATTGTTTTAACTCAAGAATTGCATAAAATTTATGAAATGATCATAGGCAATCTTTGTTATATAACCCATATTAGCCTTGACCTCACCTTATCTTTCCCTAGTCAACCCCATTGAGTCTAAATATAGCCTTCCATTTCATTACCCAAAAATCCCATAACCAACTCATCCTTGGAGATCAAACCATACATATCACCTCCCTTACCTATGTTTGGAATGATACTTGGGATTGAATGATGTACTTATCTTACGGTTGCAATTAAGCATGAAAAGAGTGAGAAAAGTAGAGAAGAAATGAGAGAAGTGAAAAAGAAAAGAAAAAGTGAAAAATAAAAGAAAAATAAAAGAAAAGTTAGAAAAAGTAGAAAAGAAAAAGAAATTGAAAGTTTTTATATGTTGTATATAGTGTTCAATAATCCTTGTCGCTCTCCAATTTCATATTTATGCTTGTTATATAAATCATTTTCCAATTTTGAAATAGCCCACAAGTTTAAATTATTCCAAGTTTTTCATCCCCGACCACTTTGAATCCGTACATATTTTCTTCATTTCATAACTCGAGCCTAGCCTACATTACAACCCTATAAAGTCCTATGTGATCTTAGGGTGAATTTAATTTAAAAGTTGAAATAGTTTGATAATATGTGAAAATGCATTTGGCCTCCTTTAATGAGCGGTATCTTTCATTGAGATTATATTTTTTCATTTTCTATATAGCATTCTTTATTTGTGACACGTGCGCGACCTAGCTTCCATTTACTTTTACTCTTTATCCCCGCATGCCCCTCATATTACCTCCCATTTCATAGTGATTTCATTTGTTGAGTGTAATTCTCAGAGAGGATTGATATATGAAATATTTTATGTTTATTCGGTTTATATAAGTTTTTGCCAAATCATACTTTGCATGTGCTCGCTCCCCTCCCACTTTTAAGGTTTCAATTCAATGAAGTTCGTTCTATAATGTTGATAACAATGGACTTTTATTTGAATTCGTTTGATATGCTAATAACATGTTTGAATTTTTTTTTGTATTTTTGAGTTTGTCGCATGATGATTGGGCATATTTTGAGGAAACTATATGATGTTTGTGGGTTTCATCCCTGAAAACCCTCACGAGATGATACTCATCGACTAGGGTAACCTAGGGGTTTAACGGCTTATTGCATACACTTTTATTCTTTTTTACTTTTATCCCATTTTGTACTTGTCTCCGATCTTTTGGTTTACTTGTAGTTATTGGTGTTTCTTATTTCATTGCTAGGGACTAGCAATGTGTAAGTTAGGGGGTGTGATATGATGCGAATATGGCATATTTGCGCTCATTAACTTACGCATTTTATCCCCCTCGGGTACCTTAATTCCTATATTTATGCTCGTTAACTAGACAACCTCTATTTTATATGTTAACATGCTTTATAAGGTACAATTGAAATTTTGTAGGGATTCCGACACTTAGCATGAAGTTTTGACGTATTCCGACGAAGTTTTGTACACATTCGCACGCGAAAGGGAAATACGTTCATTTAATAGTTTGGGTATCTGCCCTAATATCTCACGGAAGCTTTATCCCTCTGAGCTAGCTTCAAGTGGTCGTAAACGGTGCACGAATCCGAGCCCGAACAAATAAGTTACGGCGTTTCTCGCAAAAGGGAATTACAAACAAACCAAAGCAGGAGAAGAAAACCAAAAACAGAGGAGCGAATCGATTCGTTAATGAGAAAGTGTCATTTATTTCATAGCCGAATCGATTCGGTCTCTTTCGAATCGATTCGCTATGAACCAATGCACCAGTTATTAAATTTTGAATCGATTCGATTTCTACCGAATCAATTCAGCCTCTTGCAAACTTTGAGCTTTCCCCTTACCGAATCAATTCGGATTGGAACCGAATCGATTTGGATTGGAACCCCCATTTTTAGCTTTCTTATTTATAAGTTTGCCAACAAAGGTTTATGTATAAATTGATTTCTCCTTATTTTGAGACAAATATATTTCATTATCTTTCATTTTAAATAGCTCTTAGGGTTTGTTTTGGGAGCTCCTTTCACCCTCCTCCCATTTCCCTTGGGTATTTTCCCACTTTGTAAGTTTATATTGTTATTCATTATCTTTTAGCTTTATATTTTGTTGTTCTAGATTAATTTCCATTGTTGTCTTTATATTTCCATGCCTAGTTAATCTTTTATTTTTGTTATTTATTTCCTTCCTTAGTTTAATTATTGTTTAAATTAGTTTAATTCCAAGTCTAGTTTGTAGGTAATGGGTTGGGGTTACGTTTCCTCCATTAATGGCTATTGAGATCCGAAATTTGGGTTTTGCATAAAATTACGTTTAATTGAAATCTTGTGTATCATAGTCGGATTGTTATGTGTTCAACTTTATTTGTCATGCAACCTTATTGTTTATACCAATAATCCAAATTTAATCCGCATGTGATCATTTTCTGTTAAATGTTTAATCTTGCAACTTTAGATTGCATTCCTTATGATGTAACGTTTATGCTTAATTGAAATGTCGGTTAAATAGCTTTCGAATCGAAATTCTAATTATGCGTTGTTTAACCCATGGCGGGGATGTGATTCCAACTCTCCTTTCTATTAAATTTTATTTAGTGTTAACTTTTTATTTCTCCTTTTCACCATTTTCACCATATTACCTTTTACACTTTTATTCTTGAAGTGATAAATTGATTAAAATATATACGACATTACCTGTGGATTCTCGATACCCGGACTAACCGCTATACTCCCTTAAAAGAGTAGTAATAGTTTAGGTTTTTGTATCGCGATCGGGAGACGATAAAGACCAGCGTATCACTCAGACGCTCGATTTGTCTCTGATTAATATTTGACATGACCAAAGGATAATTGATAGGTGGAAGATGTCTTATCATTAGAAGAATAAGAAAGTACAGGGGGTGATAAGACCATTACGTCTGATGAGATTGTCTTTATACCCTAGATATTTGATTGAGTGTTCATGGACAATTAATCTTTCAATATTTTAGCTGTAGACCCTTCTTCGAACTAGATGACGCACTAAGTTGAATCAACTTGCGGCCAATGGGGACCAACATAGACCTCATCCTCCTACTAACACAGAAGGCTAAAGGCAAGGGGTAATTGATATACATAGGTATAGTCTCATCTTGATGACAAAACTAATATCAACCAGTCTCGTCAGACCAGACTAGACATTTCACTAAATATTACTATCTAGGTGTCGAGCTAGGATGACATTCATGTTGCAAGGCACATGACCGAAGATCTAGGTATTGGTGTGTCGAGCAAAGAAGACCGTTATATCTCGTCCTGATAATAAGCATTAAACATGCACCAAACAAACTCTCAGCTTAATCGATGCATCTAGTGTTGGCTCGGCGATATTGCCTCCTATAAATATATTCAGTTAGGCATGAAAAGCATGATAGGGGTATCTCAATAGTTCTATCATAATATCGTTAACAAGAAATACTCACCCACATGAGCGGATTCACATTAGGATTACTGCACTATCATAATGGGCACATGGAACTATCTAATAGGTCATGAACATCATCTGGGCATGGAATGTATGCTGGGGGTGACACTGCGTACCCCCGAGCCTATAAAAGCTCACTTTGTCTTCTTCACTGTGGATCGATATTCTACGCACTTATTGTTACATTGTTCAAATCCTTCGAGAGAGAGAAATCTTTTATTTGTACTCAAGCATGGTTGTTCATGCCTCAATATAGCGAAGTATTCTCAAACTTTGCGAAGTGGACATAGGCCAAAGGTCGAACCACTTAAATACTAGTGTTATCTATATATCTCTCATATATTCTCTGGAATTTTTCTATTATTTCTTGCAAGTATCTTATTCTTTCTCATTTGTTCATAACTCTCTTCATGAGTGAATCCAATGTATAATTTTTCTATCATCAGGTTCCATCCAAGATGTCCTAAAGTTAAACTCCATAAGGAGGAAACATTCTTCTTTGATACTACGTTGTGATAACATCTCTGCAGGCACTGTTCTACAAAGTTCAATTCTTGTTATTTATGCCAGTTGAGTAAGTGCATATGCTTGCGCATTTTTAACTCTTAGGATTCTGACCATCTGTATGGACGAGAACCTTGACAATAAAATTTTAACCTTTGCCAAACATTTAGCCATGGAATATTCTCTTGCTTCATAGATTCCAAGTATTCGGTTCACCGCCAACTGGGAGTCGCTTGAGCCAACAGCAGCTTAACACCCAGTTATAATGTCAATACCAATCCAGCTACCAGAGCTTCGTATCATGCCTCATTATTGGAGGCCATAAAGTTTAACCTGAGGGTATACTCAACGTCTGCACCATTAGGTATATTAATGATTAGCCTTTATCCACCACCGTTGGAACATAATGAGCCATTTACAAACAACTACAATGGGGGAGTGTCTTTTTCAAAATTTCCTTTAACTAAACAACCATCGTTAAACAACTTGTTCATCTGCTCCAAGTCATGATATCTTTCTTATTGCCAATTTAATGACTCTGATTGGTTATGTTTCTTCACGAATGGATTTTTTTTACTTTCGTCTTAGTTTTTTACTCTTAAAAAGTGAACTCTACTATAAAATCATCCACTACTTGACCCTTAATCATCGTTCTAGGCTAATACAACATGTCACTCACCTAGTTCTATAGCACAAGCTATCAATCAACTTGATTTCTCAATCTTATGAATAAATTTTCATTTAAGGAAGGTCTGTATAAATGAAAATAATATGTTCCTGAAAGAACGACTTCATTCTCCAATATGCTTAAATCAAAGTCAATGCTAACTTTTCCAGCACAAGGTACCGAATTTTATCTCCACAGTATGCCTTACTGGTAAAATATACAAGCTTTTGTAATACATCTTATTTTTGCACTAGTGCCTAGATGGATGCTATCTCCAACACTACCAAGTAAAAATAAAACTTCTCATCGAGGATCGACGTTGATGGTAACAGTGCAGATACAATGTACTTCTTAAATTACATAAAATCTTTGTGAAACTAATTTGTTCCACTCAAAGGTCTTTCTAATCACCTTAAAGAATGGAAAACATCTATCGGTGGCTCTTAAAACATACTTATTCAGTGCAATTACTCATTCTATAAATCTTTGAATCTTTTTTTTAATCTTGGGAAGCTGAATGTTGACTAATGCTTGAATCTTTTCCAGATGACCCTATATACCCCAATGGTTGACAATTAAGTCAAAGAACTTTCCTTTCTCACTACAAAGATAGACTTCACTGGATTCCACTTCATTTAGTACTTATCGTGTTGATTAAACATCCTACAGAGGTCAGTGACATAATCGATTGCCTTCTTACTCTTTATTAGGATGTCTTTAACATACACCTCCATAGGCTTTCTAATCTATTCCTCTAAGAATTTATTCACCAATCTTTGGTACATTACGCTAGCATTTTTCTCCCCAGGGGGCATAATGTTGTAGCAGTATGTACCTCGACTGGTGATGAACGAGGTCTTGTCCTTATCCTTAGATTTCATTCTAATCTGGTTGTACCCCGAATAAATATCCATGAATTGAGTATCTCCTGCCTAGCAGTGATGTCAACCAGTTATTCAATTTGGGGTAGAGGATAATGGACCTTAGGGAAAGCGTTGTTGAGGTCAGTAAATTCAACGCATATACGCAACTTGTCATTCTTCTTTTTTACCATGATCACGTTCGAGAGCCATTCTGGTTACTTGACATCCTCAATGAAGTCTGCCTTTTTCAACTTGTCAACCTCCTCTTGAATTTCCATATTATTCGTTCGGCTGAAATACAACGCTTTGTTTAACGAGTTTATTGTCCTTCTTGATACTGAGGTCATAGTAAAAAAAGATGAATCCATGCCCGACATGTCCTCGTGACTCCAAGTAAACACACAATTTATTTGCCCTATGAATTTTTCTAACTCCTTCTTGAGATTCAGATCCATTGATAAGCTAATCTGAGTTATCCTCTATGGATGTTCGTCATCTAATATCACAAGTTTAATATGTTCAAAAACCTCTTTTAACTATTTTATCTTCATCGTGAGGATCCAAAATCTCGATTAGATAAGTATCGATCAGTTTCTCATTGCCCTCTTACTTTGTCGATGTGTAATATCATTCAAGATCTTCCACCTGATTTATTTTTACCTCACCAACTCCATAGTTTATAGGTAATTTTAAGCATTAATGAACAATAGGGTAGGAAACCCACAAAATTCTTCAATATGACCCTACCCAAGATGATGTTATAGGTCGAGTGGAAGTCCTCTTCAAGAAGAAAGAAATGTATCATCTTTGTTTAGTAGGTAGGACACATACCTATGATGATAAGAGGCATGTGATATACCGCTGCCTTTCTGTCTTTTAACCTCAATTTCTTGAAACAACTGCAAAACAACACGTTTGCAAAGATGCCATTATCTGTCGAAATTCTTATTACTTTGTTCTCATGCACTATAATGGTGATGACCAGAGGGAATTCATGTAGATAAATAACACCAGAAAAAAATCTTTTGAAAAGCAATTGATGAGACGATCTTTATTTACCTTCCAAGGATGAGTCTCCATATCATCGACCGAACTCATCTCTGTGACATGAGCACAAGCCTTCACCTCGTTGAGGTAGGATTTACCATATACTAGTTCATTTCCACCACCAGTGTCATCTCCAGCTATAAAATAACACCTAAGAGAGATCATACCAGCAATATTCATAGGCTCCTTGGGATTATTGGGAAGATCTGGATCATCCTCGGAGTTCTTATCTCGCCATATTTCTTCTCGTTAACCTTTTTACAGGAAGACTTAGACCATCTACTGGTCTTCTACTCGTCCCTTCTATTTGCTGGAATGCCTTTATATAAAGACTTCACTAAAATGTCTGGTCTGATCAAGGCCTCAACCTCATTCTTTATGGCCAAGAAATTAGCAGTGGTGGGTTGTGATCTTTGTGGAACTCACAATACTTGCTCCTGTCACTCTTGTTTAGTGGAACCTTTAATTTCTCGGGCCACTTAAGGTCATTACTTCCCTGGATCTCATCGATGATGTGGTGGATGACCAGGGTGAGCAGAGTATATTCATTGTATCTCTTCAACCTGCTATACTTATTGTCCTTAGAGTTTTCCTTCTTGTCCGAGCCCTTACCAGCATCATAATTTGCATGGCTAGACTTCTTTTCTGCCATTGCCTCCTCATCATTCATAATTTTACCCACCTTGGCTAGATGCTCAATCATTGTGCTCGACGGATCTTTAGTTATCGCCCAATATAGCTTCCCAGAAAGTAAACCAATCATAACTGTTGTGATCACGACCTTATCATCATTATTGATCACCTCAAGATTCTTAGTATTAAAGCGTATATTGAACTCCCTTGTTGTTCCATCTACCTTTTAGTGGACACTTAACAAGTGGGATACTCTTTTTCTCGGCTTCATACCAAAACATAAATTGCTCACAAAGAGGTCTACCAACTATTAAAAATTCAAGATATGCCCTCTTGGTAAGCCTTTATACCATTTGGGTCGACCCAGTGATAGTATTGGATAAGTCCCTGCAACACATCTCACAAAAAATGGATAGTATTAGATATTATTGGATAATTACCTATAACACATCTTGTAAAAAATGGAGTAAACCTCTGAAGCAGCCTTGTACTATTCCACATGTAGCATATGATTTGATTTTCCATCATATTTAGGAGTGATGACATTTGATTTGAATTTTGTGGGTTTTGGTAAACCCATTATTGCAGTTGTGAACGACAATCCTTGAAAAACACCATATGAAAAGGTTTCTTCATCTTGATAATCTCACCCAAATGTTCTTCCAAACATTAAATAGATCCCTTTCGTGGATGTTCTTCTTTCTCGGCCTTAACTGTGACTATCTTGCCTTTTTGTTCCCGACTTTCAACTGAGCTCTCTTCCTTATAAGTCTACTTATCTCTAGCCGACCCTCACACACTTAGCTTTAACCTCTACGAGAACTCGACTCTCCTGGTCTCATACCTCTTGGACTCTTTTATGTTTTCTCGAGGCTCTCTTGGTTCCCTATATTGGGGTGCCCTTACTGCTCTCGGGGCCAGTCGATTAAATGAAAGACTCCAACCCAGTCTCTATTGAACACATGGTCATTCCATGAAGCATTTTTGTTCATTATCATATATAACTGATTTGATCCTGGATGTTTCCCCTATACAATAGTGTAACACCTTGTATTTTTTATGACTTTTAAAATGGGATTAATTAGAATTAATTATGGGATAATTGAAAATTAATCTGAATTTGAATATTACTTGAGAATAAAGTAATATGTGATTTATGTTGAATATTACTTAGTGATTAAAAATAATGTATATGATTATGACTTTACATATGATTAGGATTTTATAAATTTTCGCGAGAGATAAATACGACAATTATGATAATTAAGTTAGAGCGCGCACGTGAATCGAGTCGGGACTATAATTAAATGGAATGAAAAGTAAATTACTTTTTTATGTCATTCGAATGGTCGTTTTGACTATGCCAAAGTGTCCGGAAGGGTATAAACAGTCTAAAAAGTCTATTTGGGGGTTTGATTTGGGTCTCGAGGCATTTTGGTACCGAATAGACAACCCAGAGGGGTATTTTGGTCATTTAACAAATAGGTGAATGCTACCCACAAAAATTGAGCATTATTATATAAGTCTAAATGTGGTAAGATTCAGAGTCATTCACCAAAAATTAGAGGGAAAGCCTTAGGGGAGATTGAGAGACTTCTCTGGGGAAAGGGAGGGACTCTCTAGGAAGCCAAAAGGCCAAAAGTCATCCTGCACCACCACCACCATCGAAAGTTGGCAGAAAGAGGGAGGAACACCAGAAGAGTATCGCCTCCAACGGTTCAGACCTACAATCTGAAGGCTAGCAATTTAACCTTTGCAAACTTAGCATGTATATTGTCCATGTCAGGATAGTTATGAAATTCTGAGAAATTGCATGATTCAAAGATAAATTAAGGTGATTTTAATAGATTCCTACAAATGAGAATTATGTGGGATTAATATCTTTTGAATATATATTTTAATCCACGAAATTTGGAATCATTTAGTGAAGAAAATCTGGGATTTATAAGTTGTTCTTAGAGAAATGATAAAATAAGAGGTTTCTGAAATTTAAGGGAAATAATATGTGTTAATGCAAACTTCTTGATGATTCTATGTTTAAATGTTAGAAATCATTTATCCACCTTGATATATCATTTGGGGATAAATTATAAGGAGTTTGGGATCATTTGGTAGAGGTTTTAAGGATTGAATGTGTTAAGATTCGTAGGTAAAGTTATGCATGAATAAGGGAAAATACCTGATCGATTGACCCAAGAATGTCAATTGATCGACTAATCGATGGATCGACCAAAATTGTCGATCGATCGACTCCCCCTGGACAATGTGATTTGTTTCCTTTTTAATTTTTGAGTAAATCCCAACTCTTAGAAATCTTTGTTGATGATTAATTGAACATAATGGGACTTAGAGAATGGCAGTTTGAGATACTTAAGGCCCCAAAAATTATTATTATGTGCGGGACTGAATGGAGGAAATTAACGAGTGTTAATTGAATTAATTATGGTGGAGAATGTTGTAAATTGAGGTTTAAATCGGATAAAGGATGACTTAAGGTTAGTACCAGTAGCAAGAGGGCCGTTAATTATAGGAATAACCTTAGGCTTATATGGGATTAACCCTAAGTGATGGAATAAAGGGTTAAGATTGAATTAGGGATTGTCGAGAAATAAACATAAGTGAATATAAGTTTAATTCATAGAAATTTGGGAGTTGTGATGACATGATCTAGTAGGACGTGGATGTTTACCTACTGAATTTATATGAGAAGTAAATGATTACCCTTTGAGTGATGAGAGAAGCTCGGGAATATACTTTAAGAAGTAAAGTCATAATCTGTAAATACGTAGGATATGTGAAATAAATATACTACGTATGGAAATATTTATATGGGTTGTGCGTGTGCCTTATTGCTATTATATATAGGTGGGGTGAATGCCTATATTATTATTTATTATGTGTATGACATACCTACGTTTCTTCCTATCGGGGTGGCGATTTCGCATTGTGAACGATCTTATCCTAATGATCCCATTTGGGGGGGATTTTATATTAGTACCCTGAGCATAGGACCTTGTACGTGTGAATGATAGTTTTGATGGTTGAATGGGAATGTAGGTATGTGCGTGACCCATTTGGCTGGGGAGTATCGTCGCCTACAATATATGTGTTATGTTAATTGTGGTTCATGAGAAGCGTCGAACCTATAGTCCTTTATACAACGAGATATGTATCAGGACATCATAGCAGAGTACGCATGCACCGCAGCTATGTTTGGGAGGTGCCATATTAGTATATATAATATTGTGATGAATATATATATTGTGATGTAAGTTACTGTGTGAAATTATAGATTAAAATATATACTATGATGTAGTCTACTGTGTGAAATTGTAGATGAAAATGAATAGTAAGATCGGATTGAAATAAGTAAGTGAATACTTAATCCTAAATATTCAAAAGTTCATATTAAAGAGATGAACATGTTTAACTATCATAAGTATTGTGTGGAATATACAGGGAAATGATATTGGGTAGAATCAGGTTAAGAACCTTACTAAGGGATATAATAAGGTACGTTAGGCATGCACACTAGATGAGAGGTGAGAATTCTCAAGCGAGAGCCCGAGAAGCTAAAATTTACATAATAATTTCTTAATTCCATTTGTTAAGCACTTATTATTTTTTTAAAATCTTTTACAATCGGGCTCTGACCCGTTTCCTTGCATATTCTCTTCTCTATTGTATCTTGTACATCAGGTGTCCAGCAGCAGGGATGCCCATCATAGATTATGGATGTTTCGATGGATTATAGTTGCTAACAGAGATGCAAATTTTTTTTCGACGCTTCCATTCTGTTGATTCATACATCTGTAGTGTCTACTTTTATTTAGGGCATGTCACCCATGATTCTAGAGGTTGTAATTATTTCTGTCAGTACTATGGATATCAGTTTTAATTAGTGGTAATGATATATCTTAACTGGAGAGTTATTCGAGCCACATTTATTCTTGTTATATTTAGTTCATTTGTGTTGTGATGTTGCTTTTTATTTATTCCGTATTGTGGAATGGTTTTAATTAAATTAAAACAGGAAAAGTTATTGACACTAGGTTAATTAATTATTAGGTGAATTAATAAAGAAATTATTTTTTATAATGATGTTGTGAATGAACCAACTGGATATTTTGATTTAATATAATAAATTACTGATCACCTATATCAGAGCATCATGTTCTAGTGTCCTTAGGAGTTGTACAACTTTCTACGTTTCAGCGTAGTGTTCTTTGATGTAAAGCCAGATTATTAGGTGTGACACCCTGCCTAATTAAATATCGGGTGATCAGTCATTTATTAGATTAAAATCAAGGTGAACGGTTGGTTCATTCTTAGCATCACTGTCACAAAATAAAATTTCCAATTAAAAAACCCTAAATAATTAAGCTACGTGTAAAAAAATTTAATCTTATAAATTAAGTCCGAATGTTATTATTAATTACGAAGTCATTTTCACGAATAAAATTGATAGTAATAAAACTAAACCATTCAAAATGAAAGTACATGCTAGATAAATCAATCCAAATAAAATATCCCAAATCGCAGGACAAAGAGATAATTACAAGAAATCCCAACTACAACAGAATACTGAAATAAATCAAAGTACAAATCTCTCTGAACTAGATAAAACTGGAAATCAGCGACACATGCCCTATCTAAGGACAACTAAATGAAAGATTGAGGAAACAAGGATGAAGTCGTCTACTGCGAAGACCTGCAACTCGCACACTAGCTGTAGCACGTCAACGGTCCAAAGATCCAAGCATGACGCCTCTGTGGCTGGGAAGTTGTTATACATACATATATATATATATATACAAGAGAGAGAAAAGATGACATGAAACGGGTCAGAGCCCGAGTGTAAAATTGTTTTAAAAATATTTTAGCAAGTATTTGAAATGCTTACTGGCTAACGAAACAACCATGTTAGTGTGCGACACTCTCTTGAGAATTCTCACCTCTCATCTAGTGTGCACGCCTATCGTACTAATAAATCTCATAGGTTTCTCTAACTTATTGTCCATAAGGTTTTATCATGTGAAAAGTAAGGTTATGATATTTACTTTAGGAAAAATCATTCTCTTCAAGATTTCTTACATTATTTAGGATAACTCATTACCGTTATAAAGTTCCCGAGCACTTATAAGACAGTTGAAGCATTTATTCATTATATATCTACTTATAAGCACCGTAGAAAGTTCTCATATAGATATATGTATATATATTAGTCACACATATAATATATATACTAACGGCACCCCACTTAAAATCTATGGTGCTGGCATACTCTGCTATCAAGTCCCCGTATCACTCAAACTAAGGGAAATACTAGTTCGGAATCACTCTCGAATAGTATTAACACAATACACAAACAAATGGAGGCGAAGCATAGTTCCAGGTCCTAAGAGGTCAGCACATACCCTCACGTCTCTTAGAATATCTGACTATCATTTTCAGATAGCCTGTATTAAGGATACTATCTTCTAGGGTACGAGTCAATATCCCCCATAAAGGTCCAATCGAGGTAAGACTATCCCAACGTGGAAAACTCCGTGATAGCAAGTAGCCCGGGTATGATTTTTACGCCAATACATAATATATGCACAGTCACACAGTCATATATATATAAATATTCACATTTTCTAAATTAGGTGCGCCCACGACCCATAATTATAATTATCCGTTCTTAGCACAATTTCCTCAATTATCTCGCATAACGGATTCGTCTCTTTTATTCTCATATATAATTTATTTCATACTTACTTCTCATCTCTCGAAGTATTCTATCTCACTAAGTATAATTTCAGTAGGTATACCATCTTTAACCTTCTGGCCTAAGTCTTTCATGAGTCCCTCAATTCATTAACGAATTTACTCACAATCTCTAATGTGTACCGAAATTCCCTGTTAACCCACTATTTCGTCCCATATTAAATTTCATTCAACGGGGTTTATTTAGACCCTACTGGTCTTCCTCACGACTCCTCATACTCTATAAATAATAAGCAAGGGTTCCTACGTAATTAAATCGAAATAAAGAAAAAAGGGGAAATATGCAGTTTTCAAAAAGGGTTGCTCGATCGAGGGAATGGGGTCGATTGATCGATCATCGATCAATCGATGTTCTTGGTTCGATCGATCGATTGAAGCAATTCTGGCCCAGAAACTGCAATTTTAACCTACGGGTTTCAATCAATAATCTTATCCAAAACGTCATTTAAAATTTCCAAATTCCTAAATAAGGTTACTACTGGTTCTATATACATATGTGCATGAATTTCTACGTAAGACATGTATAATTTCTTCAACAGAATTGAATTAAAGGGCCAATTTGTATTAACTATCAAGAACCCTAATTTTCATAAAACTTCCATTCTTTTAATTTCTTCTCCAGATTTCTTGCTTCTAATCTCATACCAATTCGTGGGTTATCCTCTACGTATGATTGGGATGTCCAGAATACAATTATTTCCACCAAAACATGTGATTAAATCCTCAAATTCCTCAAATTTTTCTATGGAACATGTGTATAGCAATCCTAATCTAACATGGATGAAACAATAACTAAAAGAAAAGCAAGATAGATACTTGCCTAGAAATTTAAGAGTCTGATTTGTGGACGAAAAAGGTACGGTTGCACTCCTCGTCGTGCGATTTACGTTTTGGTGGTTGTGGCTAAGGGTGTGCAAAAAAACTGACCGAACCGAAAACCGAACCGAATCGGCCAGAACCGAACCAAAATCGGTGGTTTTTTTTGCCCGGTTTGGTTTGTGGTTTAAGGATTTAAAAAATCGACAATGTCGTTTCAGTTGGCTGTTTAGGCAAAGAGAAAACCGATTCGAACCGAACTGAACCGATATCAATATTTATATTAAAAAACCCTTAAATATCTTTTATTTTTATATCCAAAACCCATTAACCAACCTCCAAAACCGATCAAAACCGAAAACCGACCAAAAAAAATGACCAAAACTGAAAATCGGTTAAAACCGAACCGAAATGAAATCGACGTGAACTAAAATCGATAGCTTTTTTCATCATCAGTTCGATTTTGGTCTGATTTTTTCCAAAAATGAACCGATTGGTTCAGTTTGAATTGCGGTCCAAAACCGAACCGACCCGACCCATGCACACCCCTAGTTGTGATGTAAACGGATGGGTTCTTGGCCTTGGATCTCTTGGAAATCTTCCTACCTTCTTCTCTAATGGTCGTACTTAGGTTATGTGATTGTTAACCCTAAAGTAATAACTCAAATGGATGATATATATTAGGAAAATTCGTGGGTTTAATTACCCAAAAATACAAAATGACTATAATACCCTCCCGGGATGCCAATTAGGCCTAAAAATGCCCCGAGACCCAAACTAAACTCTCGGGTACACTTTTTTTTCTATCTCGACCCTTCCGGACACATTGGCACACTTAAAATGACCATACGGGTGACTTAGAATTTAATTCACTTTATAATAATAATTTAGTCCTAACGCGACACAGGTGCGTCCTGACTTACTTTCCATAATTGTCATATTATTCCCTCGTGACAATTTTTGTAAATTCAATTCTATATATTACTCTATTAAATAAGTAATATTTAACAAATCAACAATTTTCCAATAATTACTAACTCTCGTCACGCTAGTAAATATTTAAAACAAATTTCCAGATTAATATTAAATTCATCTATCTCAATTAAATTTAATAAATCCCTAAATTTAAAAGTCATAAAAATACGGGGTATTACATACTTTCCCCCTAATAACGGAATTTTGTCCCGAAATTCGGAAAATAAGGCCTATATGGTAAAACAATTTTGGATACCTTATCAGTACGCAAACTATCTACATAGTAAGGTGCTCAATCATTATAGCCCCAGCTTCACAGTAACTGATACATCGCAAATATTGCGTATTTCACCCGTTAACCTACGCCTTATTAGCCCCCTCGGGTATCTTAATCCCTATATTTATGCTCGTTAACCAGACAACCCTCGGATTTCTATGTTAACATGTTTTTCAGGGGTTAATTGAGCTTTTGTAGGTATTTGGATGCTTAGTGTGAAGTTCGGATGCATTCCGGCGAAGTTCCGTACACAACAGCACGTTCGAGGGCATTTTAGTCTTTTCACAGCTTGGGTACCTGGCCTGACATCTCATGGAAGTTGTAACCCTCCTCTCTAGCTTCGCGTGGCCGCGAACGGTGCACGATTCCGATTCATAACGAAGAAGTTACGGCGATTTCAGCGGAGGAAAACCAAGGAAGCAAAAGAAGAGAAGGAGAAGAGGAAGAAAAGAAGCAGGGGCTGCTGTTGCTGCAATCTGCCCTGCTTGATCGATCAATCGACGCTTCTGGTCGATCGATCGACCTTTCAGGATTGTCGATATTTTCCCTTGATCGATCGATCGACCAAAGGGGTCGATCGATCGATCCCCTGTTTTTCTGCAGATATTTTCTTTTCTTTTCTTTCTTCTTTTCTTTTAATCCAACTTACTATATAAGCCATTTTTTGTTGTAATAACAGGGAGATTAGCCCTTATACGATTTTAGCTTAGTTTAGTTAGGGTTGGAGCGTTTTTGTTTGGTTCTTCTTCTTCCTCTCTTGGATTGACACAATAATTGGTTGTAAGATTGACTATTCATCTTCCCTCTCCTTTAATCTAGTTGTATTTCTTCATTTCCTTGCTTTCTAGATAATTTCCATGCTTTCTAATTAGGTTTTCAAGCTTTATTTATTGCTTTCTTAGTTAATTAGTGTAAATTAGTTTAATTCATTATGCGTCCCTAGATAAATAGGGTCGGGATTGTATTTTCGCCATTTTCGGGTTCGGGTTTCGTGTAAAATTGCATTTAATTGAAACCTCGCGTATTAAAGTCGGATTATTATGCGTTTAACTTTCTTTGTCATGCAATGTTAGTGTTTATAGCGATTATCTGAATTTAATCCGCGTGTGACCATTTTTTAGTTAAATGTTTTATCTCGCAACTTTGGGTTAAATTCCTTCTTGCGTGATGTTTATGCTTAATTGAGAATGCTCGATTAAATTGCTTTCGAGCCTTAATTCTAATTAGTAGTTGTTTCGATCCGTTTGGTGGAATGCGATCCCGATCCTCGCTTTACTTTAATTTAGCGTAACTTATTCTTTTCTTTTGTCACGACAACCACCTATCACCTTTTCTTTTATTTATTTTACACCACTTTTATTCCTGAAGTAATTAAAACAATTAAAGTCTAAAATTCAATCACTCCCTGTGGATTCTCGATACCCGACTTACCGCTGTACTTGCTTGTCAAGTGTAGTTGTAGCTTAGGTTTCTTTTGTATCGCGGCGGCGAATCACACGACGATTGTGCACTTACACGCGCACACTTTTTTCGCCCGGTCACAAAATGGAAAATGGCGCCGTTGCCGGGGATTTTGTTTTAGATAGTAATTATTTTATTATTTCGTAGTATTTTTCTTTTCCTATTTGTAACCTTTCTTGCAGGATTTTCATACTTGAGCGCTAAGAAACTTTGATTCGCGGTTTCTCACTTTATTTCTCGGATTCTCCATCTGAAAACAACGAGGTAATCATGTCCTTCTATTATAGTTATTATAGTCATTCTAATGATTCATACTTTGGGGATAGTTTTCAAGTTTTCCATTTTCAAGATTTTCTTGAAAATGAAAGACTTGAAAACATTTATCGGAATGAAAATCGTTATTGGGAGCTTGAGTTGGATTCATTATTCGAATCCAATGACGATTCTTATTTCATTACTTTCGAAGACGAGTTTCAACCAAATGAGGAGTCCGAGGCTCTTGAGCCGAGGAAGCCTACTTTGGAAGAAACTTTGCTTCTTTACTCCCAAGGTTTGGAAAGCCTAAATGATGCTGGAATGAGACTTGGTGCACTTTGCGACGAGATGAATTCTTATGCACAAAACAACGAGGAGGTGGAAACTTGTGTTTCACCTCAATTTTTCAGAGAATTTCTCATCGAGTGTGCATCTTTCTCCTATGAAATTCAATCTCCTTCCGACCATGAGTCGATTGAGATTGAATTTGTTTCATCACCATATTCGTTTTCCGTGATCGAACCATTAGAATTACCGGTTGATTCCCGTGAGTCGGTAGAAATTAAAACTTCTACACTTTTTGCCGATGAGGACTCTTTACCGGACTTGTTTTCGATGGATGTTATCCTCATGTGTGCACCATCTCCCATTCCATTCGAAAAACCTTTGGGAGATGAATCAATTTTTCTTGGATCTCTAGTGTACCTTTCCCCCTTGTTATCCAAATCCCCCATCGTCTGCCCAAAATTTCAAATTGGCGATGGTTCACTTTTTTCACCACCCACATGCCTTCCGTTGTTCAAACGGAATTCCTATTTTCCGGGAGGCATGTTCGCTTTGGAGGGTCCACCGTTGATCTTTCAAAGTCAAATACCTTTTTGTGTGGACCCTCAACTATTTAGACTTCTAGTGTATAGTTAGTGTGAAGCCTAAATAGTAGGTTGTAAATAGTTAGCTTTTTAATTTTCTTTCATTCCTTTTTTTTCTTTCCTTTTAATTTAGTCTAGTGTAATTAGTTAACTTTTTGTTATTTGTTTTTGCTATGCTCGGTACTAACTTGTTTTGTAGATTCCTTTGGACTCGTGCTTATGGAGATCGCTCCAATTTTGGGTAATATCGTTCTTTTCCTCTCTTTGTGTTGTGTTCTTAATGCGCATTGAGGACAATGCAACATTTAAGTTAGGGGGTGTAGGATATTCTATCCATTTATTTGTTTTGTCCATGTATTTGCTTACTTGTTAGTTACTAAGTATGCCTTTTTGTGAAAAATTTGAAAATTTTCAAAAATATTTTCTTTCTTTTTTCTCCTTTGTTGGGCATTTTGCCTTGTTTTCGATGATAAATTTCAATAATTGCCCGATCCAATTGACAACTCAATGATGCATGTTCTCGATTTTAGAAGTTATTAGACTTTAGTCCTCAAATCATTGATATTGTGAATAACTTCATGAATTAAACTTTATCCCATGAGCATATGCACTTTCCTTGTTATATTGATTTGGTTTAAGATTTTTATAACTCGGTAATCTTTTGTTGCATTGTATATACTTACACCGAGTAAGCTTTGTACCTTTCGTCTTTTGTGAGTGTTATACACTATTCTTTTCTCATTGAAAACGTTGAATTCGTTGGTAATCTCACTATTCTTTCATTTGACCGTTCATTAATTGAGTTCATACTTGAAATGTGTTACTTGATTATGATTTTCATATATTGTTTTGACTTGAGAATTGCGTAAACTTTGTGAAATGATCATAGGCCATCTTTGTTATATCACCCATATTAGCCTTGACCTCACCATATATGTTTCCCTAGTCAACCCCTTTGAGCCAAAATATAGCCTTTCTTTTCATAACCCCAAATCCCATAACCAACTCCAAATTGGAGTTTTAAACCATACATACACTTTCCATACCTTTGTTTGGAATGTTACTTGAGATTGAATGATGTTATTGTGATGTCGGTTGCAATTTAGGCATATGAGAGTTTGAAAAGTAAAGAAAAGTGATGTGAAAAAAAGTGAAGAAAAAGAGAAAGCAGAAAACAAAGAAAACAAAAGAAAACATGAGAAAAAGAAGAAAAGAAAAGAAAAAGAAGTTTGTATATGTTATATATAGTTCAATAAGCTTTGATTACTCTCCGATGATATATCTAATGCTTGTTTTGGAACTTGTTTTTCCAATTTTGTTATTGCCCGCATTATCCCATTATCCCGAGTTTTCATTCCGAACACTTTGAATTCGTAAATATATTCCTTCGTTTCATACCTTAGCCATACCTATATTATAACCCTATTAAAGTCCTATGTGATCGTAGGTTGATGTAATTTAAAAGTCATAATAGTTGTGATAATCTGTGAAAATGCATTTCTCCTCTTTTAGTGTGCGGTATCCTTTCATTGAGATTACAGTTTTTCATTTTATATATAGTGTTCTTCATTTGTGACATGTGTGCGGCCATGTTTCCATTTACATTTACTCTTTAGCCCGCATGTCCCGTGTGTTACCTCCCTGTTTCGAGTGAATTCACTTGATGAGTGTAATGCCCGTGAGGATTGAATATATGCATGCCTTTATGTTTATCCGATTTATTTAAGTTTTTGCCAAATCACACTTTGCATGTGCTCACTCCCCTCCCACTTTTAAAGTTTCAATTCTATGAGGTGCATTCTATAATATTAATGATTTGGACTTTTGTGTGAATTCATTCACTTTGCTAATAATATGTTTGAAATCCTTTTCGCCATTGTTGAGTTTGTCGCATGTTGGGTTGGTCATATTTTGAGGAAACCATGTGATGTTTGTGGGTTTCATCCCTGAAAACCCTCATGAGACGACACTCGTCCACTAGGGTAACCTAGGGGTTTAACGGCTTATTGCATACGCTAAATGCAATTGAATCGTCCGCGAAAGTGGCCTTATCTTTTTATTGCTTTTATACCATACTTTTGTACTTCTCCTGCTTTTGGTTTTCTTGTAGTTCTTGTTGTTTCCTATTTCATTGCTAGGGACTAGCAATGTGTAAGTTAGGGGGTGTGATACACCGCAAATATTGCATATTTCACCCGTTAACCTATGCCTAATTAGCCCCCTCGGGTATCTTAATCCCTATATTTATTCTCATTAACCAGACAGCCCTCGGATTTCTATGTTAACATGTTTTGCAGGGGTTAATTGAGCTTTTGTAGGTATTTGGATGCTTAGTGTGAAGTTCGGATGCATTCCGGCGAAGTTCCGTACACAACCGCACGTTCGAGGGCATTTTAGTCCTTTCAAAGCTTGGGTACCTGGCCCGACATCTCATGGAAGTTGTAGCCCTCCTTGCTAGCTTCGCGTGGCCGTGAACGGTGCGCGATTCCGATTCATAACGAAGAAGTTACGGCGATTTCAGCGGAGGAAAACCAAGGAAGCAAAAGAGGAGAAGGAGAAGAGGAAGAAAAGAAGCAGGGGCTGCTGTTGCTGCAATCTGCCCTGCTTGATCGATCGATCGATCGATCAACG
Organism: Sambucus nigra; assembly: GCA_949130495.1. Lineage (NCBI taxonomy): Eukaryota > Viridiplantae > Streptophyta > Magnoliopsida > Dipsacales > Adoxaceae > Sambucus > Sambucus nigra. The sequence continues at coordinate 463,534,904 of OX422222.1, read as the reverse complement.
CTTCTGTTCGATCGATCGACCTTTCAGGATTGTCGATATTTTCCCTTGATCGATCGATCGACCAAAGGGGTCGATCGATCGATCCCCTGTTTTTCTGCAGATATTTTCTTTTCTTTTCTTTCTTCTTTTCTTTTAATCCAACTTACTATATAAGCCAATTTTTGTTGTAATAACAGGGAGACCAGCCCTTATACGATTTTAGCTTAGTTTAGTTAGGGTTGGAGGGTTTTTGTTTGGTTCTTCTTCTTCCTCTCTTGGATTGACACACTAATTGGTTGTAAGATTGACTATTCATCTTCCCTCTCCTTTAATCTAGTTGTATTTCTTCATTTCCTTGCTTTCTAGATAATTTCCATGCTTTCTAATTAGGTTTTCAAGCTTTATTTATTGCTTTCTTAGTTAATTAGTGTAAATTAGTTTAATTCATTATGCGTCCCTAGATAAATAGGGTCGGGATTGTATTTCCGCCATTTTCGAGTTCGGACCTCGAAATTTAGGGTTTCGTGTAAAATTGCATTTAATTGAAACCTCGCGTATTAAAGTCGGATTATTATGCGTTTAACTTTCTTTGTCATGCAACGTTAGTGTTTATAGCGATTATCCGAATTTAATCCGCGTGTGACCATTTTTTAGTTAAATGTTTTATCTCGCAACTTTGGGTTAAATTCCTTCTTGCGTGATATTTATGCTTAATTGAGAATGCTCGATTAAATTGCTTTCGAGCCTTAATTTTAATTAGTAGTTGTTTCGATCCGTTTGGTGGAATGCGATCCCGATCCTCGCTTTACTTTAATTTAGCGTAACTTATTCTTTTCTTTTGTCACGACAACCACCTATCACCTTTTCTTTTATTTATTTTACACCACTTTTATTCCTGAAGTAATTAAAACAATTAAAGTCTAAAATTCAATCACTCCCTGTGGATTCTCGATACCCGACTTACCGCTGTACTTGCTTGTCAAGTGTAGTTGTAGCTTAGGTTTCTTTTGTATCACGGCGGCGAATCACACGACGATTGTGCACTTACACGCGCACACTTTTTCCCCCCGGTCAGCAACCTTGTTTAACACTTTCATTAAAGACACTTCACATTGTGCTCCTATCCAATAACATTCGTATAAGACATGACTATACATTATTAATTCCCATTATTTCAATACCATTGGGAGGCCGCACCTCACTACATGAAAACTACTCGGATTTATCTAAACACAAAACTCCCATTCTGGGAGAAACCATACGAACATCTGACCACTCTTGTTTGCCTAAAATAGTCATGGAGTTATACCATAGTCATCAGACTTTTACTCAACCAATACAAAAATCTGATTATCTATCCATCTCTTAACATTCACAGTGAGAAAAGTTAAGGTTTTTCCACACCAAAACCTCAATAAGCATCTTGTTCACAATAAATAGGTACGAGTTCTCCCACGGAACCCTACCATTAGGTAATATCCTCCCCCAATTACCGTACTATACTCTACTTGTTAGCTATACCCGTTGTGGAAAAGAAGCGATCACAATGAATCCAAAATTACTTTCACACTGCTCCACTAATGGTTAATCACCGTTTGCTTACTCCTCGAATTATGCGTGATACAACCTGCTTAAAACGATATAATATCCCAGCTGCTTCCTGAAATCCCATATTGAAGGTGGGATTCAAAAAAAGCTCAACCTAATTCAGAAAAAAAATACCGTTTAGGACCACGTACCGGCGCGATCCTTCCTTTCAAAGGAAGACTGGGGCACACTAGCTAATATTGTAAATCACCCCAAAGTAATGTCAATCACTTCCTTCTTGGGCATCTTGTTACACATGTTTTAAGGAACTCTTGATCTTACCTTGATGTTGTCAACTCATACAAGAAACTTTACCGACTTTATCGGCCTCTTCCATTATAGGAATTGTCAATAGCCACAAAATTCTCTAGTTGCTCCTCTTGTTCCAACCGATTTATATTTATGAGTAGTGCCCGCGGAGACTACTCACTATGTCCCTCTCGACATCGACTTCTACTTGTAATGTCTCACATTAAGTGAGACTTAAGACTCCCCTTCTTTCCTTTGCGTATACTGAAAGTTCCGACCCCTGAACTTTTCTCCATGATGTGCACTTCCGGGCCTTTTATACCATACTAGCATCTTCACTCTTTGTACGCGTCAGCTGCTCTCAACATTTGACTCATTACAACTCCGCTCTGAGTGTTCTCCATAATAATTGAATTCTACCCTTCTCAGCGGATACCCCTTTTTAAATGGCTTCCCAAAGCCTTCCAGCCAGATTTGGTGTGCTACTCTGAACATAAATATATGGATTTATCGTCTTCACACAATGCCCAATCCACTCTACCACTTCCACTTCTATTCCCACATCCCTACAACTCGAACGATTCTAAAATCAGCTCACCAGGATGCCCACACACCCTATAAGCCATGCATACCAATGTAAGCATCACATACGCTTCACACATAACACCCAATTCTTTATTTCCCTTGTGCTCACAACGTGGTTACAACACTTGGGTACTCTCAAATACCCTAGAAACCAAAATTTTAAATCCTCCATATCACCGTTACACCCTTCAACTCATGGTGATAAAATAAACTTTCAATGCTTTCTTACCACACAATCGACTCCACTGGCCTTACTTCATAATTCAACTTCCAATTTACATATATAATTACCTACTCCTACTACGATCGAGGTACCAAACTTATAGACTAATGACCACATCTTCCTACTTCCAACCTTACGCTAAGTTTCATGCGTGGGATGTCTCGCAAAGCGAAATCCAAACAAATAACCCCCCGATACACTACTACCTAGCATTATCGGTTAACAAAATTCGTTAGGCCCTCCATCCATAACATATAACCCTTTATTCCGTCTCTTGACAGAAAAGTTATATCTCCTCCCGTAATTACACTTAATAAAGAACATTTCGCCAATTGTACAATCGCTCGGTATTGGTGGAAATTCCATTCCATAAACCTCGAATACATACAATTGGGGTTCTCAAAATCCTTAACTCTTAACTCTCACATCTCTAAAGGATAGATATATCAATGCGCTCTTCCTATCACCAAGTCCTGAGCGCTAAACATAATAATGAGTTAAACATTTTCTCTTGACAGTAAACCCAATACATAATGAATCATAACAACAAAGTCCCTACACACACCGGGATCGAATATATCGAGCCCACTATCCCCTCCAAAGTCTTTAGAATAGGTAAAATAAGTGCAAGTCCGACCCTCTCACGGGTGAGGTCTCGCCAGAACAAAACATGCTTCACTAATGCAATCATTTCAATAGTTCTGCAATAACTGCCTACTATCGTACTAACAATTACTATAAAGTTTCCACCAAGACAATATCATACTCGTATATCACATCACTAAAATGAGTAATATTAATAAAATATATAGCACTATTAATACACACATTCATCCTCCGCGGATAGCACTAAAGATAATCCCTCTAAACTAAGGAAAATATTCACATAATAGTAATGTTTATAGTTATACGTATTAAACTCGTCTCACATGCTAATCTAGCAATGTAAAACATATAGTGACTCGATCGTTTCACATACAACCCGCCTCATCCTTTGAGGATAAAACTCATACTTCTACCTTGCCAATCGTCTTGACTGCACAAATGGCCCCCGGACGTAACACGCCTGTCCAATCCAGAATAAAAACTACTTTAATCATTGTCCTTTACTGGTCATCCTACTCTTGTCCCTTTACTCACTTCGGGAAAAACATTAACGCATGTGAATCATTCTTCACAAAATACCTCTACACATAGTTCACTTATCATCTGTCATACTAACCATATTAGGACTGTCCTTCTCTCGGACTTTGGTAGGCTCAATTCCTGATGGCTACCCCCTGTTGTTCCCTTAGCCTTGTTGGCCCTAAAGAACTTACTAATGGCTATAGTAATCCTTAATAAATTCACCATCGCTCGGTAAGAATTCAGCTATCCGATTTATTTAAATGGGTCCCCTGATGTGTATCCACACCCCCTTGTAGTCCTACACTACCACTGTTGCATACAATCTTATTCTTGACTAAATTCTTCGATTCTTTTAGCTTCCCACACAAAGAAGCATTATCATCTCCATTGACAAAGCACGGCATTGTCAATCTATGAATCGACCATCCAGCAGAATTCCCTTTTAAGTGTTATTAATTTTATTTACGAGTCAATCTCCCGCTTGGAGTCCTCTCCTCCATTTGTATCTACATCCTCCGATACAAGATTCGCTAGAGGTTTAAATTCATATTCACAAATGGACCTCTGTCAGGTCCTCTTGTGATGAGTTCAGAATGATGTGCACATCTTATTCTGAACACCCGATGAAGAAACGTGCGGTTAAACTGTACCTAAGGTCCTTCTATTGACGCAACAGTTCACTATTAAATGTGGTGGTTCACTTCCACCATTATAACTTTGCTTCGATGAGTCAAGAAACAAATTTACCCCAAATTTTCAATTCTAGTTAACCACACTCCACCATATTCCCAAGCCTTTGAATGTATTACCTTCGTTAGGTGACACACACAATTCTCGCATTTCTAGAATTTTCGCTAATGACCCTCCTCAATTTTTCCATTTGACCCTCTCCCAAGCATTCTACGCTGGGTGAGTCTAATCTTTTACCACTTTCAATAATGGAAGCATTTGGAAATCTTCAACTGCGCCCTAGCCATCTTCATAGTCCTGTCTTCTCGTGCTATAATGGGGGTGACCTTAACTACGGTCATCCTCCTCGAATATACTTTACAACCTCAATTAAGCCTTGCCTATTGATGTCCGCCTAAGGGCCCTCGTCTGACATCCTTTATTGCTCGGCACACGCACACATCCGAACGCAAATAGAATTCACTAATATACATACGTTATAGCAGGAGTATGGAATCTCACCATAGAAATCAACAATCCTAAACTTAGGGCTGTATATCAAACAAAGCAACGCAGGAAACATAATAAGCCGCACAGATCCTAAAGGACACTAGAACCTGATGCTCTGATACCACCTGTGACACCCCGCCTAATTAAATACTGGGTAACCAGTCCTTTATTAGATTAAAATCAAGTTGAACGGTTGGTTCATTCTTAGCATCACCGTCGCAAAAAAAATTCAAATTTAAACACCCTAAATAATTAAGCTAAGTGTCAAAACATTTAATCTTATAAATTAAGTTCAAATGTTATTATTAATTACGAAGCCATTTTCACGAATACAATTGATAGTAATAAAACCAAATCATCCAAATGAAAGGACATGCTAGATAAATCAATCCAAATAAAATATCCCAAATCGCAGGACAAAGTGATAATTGGAAGTAATCCCAACTACAACATAATGAAATAAATAAAAAATGCAAATCTCTCTGAACTAGATAAAATTGGAAATGGGCGACACATGCCCTATCTAAGGAGAACTAAATGAAATATTGAGGAAACAAGGATGAAGTCGTCTACTGCGAAGACCTGCAACTCCCACACTAGCTGCAGCACGTCAACAGTCTAAAGATCCAAGCCTGACGCCCCTGTGGCTGGGCACCTGTAACACATACATACATACATATATACATACATACATATATATATACAAGAGAGAGAAAAGATGACATGAAACGGGTCAGAGCCCGAGTGTAAAATAGTTTTAAAAATATTTTATCAAGTATTTGAAATGCTTACTGGCTAAATAAACAACCATGTTAGTGTGCGACACTCTCTTGAGAATTCTCACCTCTCATCTAGTGTGCACGCCTATCTTACTAATAAATCTCATAGGTTTCTCTAACTTATTCTCCATAAGGTTTTATCATGTGAAAAGTAAGTTTATGATATTTACTTTAGGAAAAATCATTCTCTTCAAGATTTCTTACGTTATTTAGGACAACTCATTACCGTTATAAAGTTCCCGAGCACTTATAAGAAAGTTGAAGCATTTATTCATTACTTATCTACTTATAAGCACAGTAGAAAGTTCCCATATAGATATACGTATATATATTAGTCACACATATAATATATATACTAACGGCAGCACACTTAAAATCTATGGTGCTGGCATACTCTGCTATCAAGTCCCCGTATCACTCAAACTAAGAGAAATACTAGTTCGGAATCACTCTCGAACAGTATTAACGCAATACACAAGCAAATGGAGGCGAATCATAGTTCCAGGTCCTAAGAGGTCAGCACATACCCTCACGTCTCTTAGAACATCTGACTATCATTTTCAGATAGCCTGTATCAAGGATACTATCTTCTAGGGTACAAGTCAATATCCCCCATAAAGGTCCAATCGAGGTAAGACTATCCCGATGTGAAAAACTCCGTGATAGCAAGTAGCCCGGGTATGATTTTTACGCCAATACATAATATATGCACAGTCACACATTCATATATATATAAATATTCACATTTTCTAAATTAGGTGCGCCCACGACCCATAATTATAATTATCCGTTCTTAGCACAATTTCCTCAATTATCTCACATAACGGATTCGTCTCTTTTATTCTCATATATAATTTATTTCTTACTTACTTATCATCTCTTGAAGTATTCTATCTCACTAAGTATAATTTCAGTAGGTATACCATCTTTAACCTTTTGGCCTAAGTATTTCACGATCCCCGCGATTCATTAACGAATTTACTCATAATCTCTAATGTGTACCGAAATTCCCCGTTAACCCACTATTTCGTCCCATATTAAATTTCATTCAACGGGATTTATTTAGACCCTACTGTTCTTCCTCACGACTCCTCATACTCTATAAATAATAAGCAAGGGTTCCAACATAATAAAACCGGATTAAAGAAAAAGGGGAAAAATATGCAGTTTTCAGAAGGGGTCGATCGATCGAGGGAATAGGGTCGATCGATCAATGTCCTTGGGTCGATCGATCGATTGAAGCAATTCTTGCCCAGAAACTGCAATTTCAACCTACGGGTTTCAATCAATAATCTTATCCAAAACGTCATTTAAAATTTCCAAACTCTCAAATAAGGTTACTATTGGTTCTATATACATATATGCATGAATTTCTACGTAAGACATGTATAATTTCTTCAAGGGAATTGAATTAAAGGGCCAATTTGTATTAACTATTAAGAACCCTAATTTTCATAAAACTTCCATTCTTTTAATTTCTTCTCCAGATTTCTTGCTTCTAATCTCATACCAATTCGTGGGTTATCCTCTACGTATGATTGGGATGTCTAGAATACAAATATTTCCACCAAAACATGTGATTAAATCCTCAAATTCCTCAAATTTTTCTATGGAACATGTGTATAACAATCCTAATCTAACATGGATGAAACAATAACTAAAAGAAAAGCAAGATAGATACTTGCCTGGAAATTTAAGGGTCTGATTTGTGGATGAAAAAGGTACGGTTACGCTCGTTGTCGTGCGATCTACGTTTTGGTGGTTGTGGCGGTGTAAACGGATGAGTTCTTGGCCTTGGATCGCTTGGAAAGCTTCCTACCTTCTTCTCTAATGGTCGTACTTAGGTTCTGTGATTGTTAACCCTAGAATACTAACTCAAATGGCTGATATAACTTAGGGAAATTCGTCGGTTTAATTACCCAAAAATACAAAATGACTATAATATACCCTCCCGGGATGCCAATTAGGCCTAAAAACGCCCCGAGACCCAAACTAAACTCTCGGGTACACTTTTTTGACTATTTTGACCCTTCCGGACACATTGGCGCCCTTGAAATGACCTTACGGGCGACTTATAATTTAATTCACTTTATATAATAATAATTTAGTTTTGACGCGACACAGGCGCGTCCTGACTTTATTTCCATAATTATCATATTATTCCCTCGTGACAATTTTTGTAAATTCAATTCTACATATTAATCTATTCAATAAGTAATATTTAACAAATCAATAATTTTCCAATAATTACTAACTCTCGTCACGCTAGTAAATATTTAAAACAAATTTCCGGATTAATATTAAATTAATCTATCTCAATTAAATTTAATAAATCCCTAAATTTAAAAGTCATAGAAATACGGGGTATTACATTACGATGTTACATTCCGCTGCGTATTACGACTTACATGCTCCTGCCAGAAAATACAGGTGATGTAATTCTTATACGAGTTCGATCGAGCATCATGCACCCAACATATTGGGATGACTAGCGAGGGTCATTAGAAGGATAGAATGAGGAGGACTCAGCCAAAGACATAGAGGATTTTGGAAACGGTGATCGAGATAGAATCCACCATAATCGTTGTTCAGGATGAGGACAATAAAGAAGACGTTCGGGAGCTATAATTTCCCAAGCACCGTCATAGATAACATTTATTCCATTCTAAACTCACCTAGCACTGTCAGTGAAAGGCGAGGGAGTCAGAAGGACTCTTATGAAGGAAGAAATCCAAAGGAAATTATGTCGGGTGAAGTGTAGTAACACCCAGGACTTGAAAATTTTTACTGAATTTTTTTTGCTAGGGGGAGAAATCTAAAGTAATGAGAGTTAGATATCACATATAAAGAAGCATGCGTGAAGCTAAAATGAGAAATTTGAGTATGGCTCAATTGTGAAATCATCCATTTGATGTTTTAATCGGGATATGAATGGAATTTCAAAACTTATCTCACATGGGTAAGATAGAAAACCCAATGCAAAATAGAAGTTCACTAGTTTAATGAAATCCTTACCCAACGAAGAAGGGGTACATCAAAGATAAGAAAAGTTCATTATGTGAAAGGACTCATGATTTAAATACTCAAGTACGAACGATAAATTTGACTCAGACGACTAGGGTTGATGTCGTCAAGAATTTTGTTAACGCTTCCAGAAGAAGGGGAGCCAGGAGAGTTGGTAAATATATCCGAAGGGAAAGATTGAATTCAACAGTATTAGTGGAACATTACCGAAAGGTATACCCATTAGGGGAACCATTTATAATTATATGATTATATCCCTACTAAGTGTCTATGAATTCAGCCAAGACCAACGAGGTCGACAACGTGTTCCATAGGACTAGAAGAGTCAAAGGAGAAACAAAAATAATAATTAGGAGATAAGACTGACAGGTCCGAGAGAAGGACATTCAAAAATGGTCAGTGGGACCAGTGATGGGGAATGGCAGGGGAAATTGCCCTCAGAGTAGAGAGAGATTACTAGTGTTGAATGTGTCCATGTTGAGAACTGAGAACGATAAGTTTGGGAATGGTAAACCATGCCAGTTAGGCATAACAACGGGAGGAGCGAGATTTCCAGCGAAGGCATTGGGTGAAGAAAATTAGGTCCAGGAATTTACAACCCGAGTGTAGTGGGTTTAGGCAAGACCAGTGTGTATCACCCCGCCTAATCAAATACTGGGTGATAATTCCTTTATTAAATTAAAATCAAGATGAATGGTGTGGTTCATTCTTAACATCACTGTCGATAACAATTTTCCATTTTAATCACCCTATAAATAATTAAGCTAAGTGTCAAAACAGTTTAAAATAATATTTCATTTATTAAATTCCATAATGAAAACCCTTTTAAATCATAACAATTTATTACCAACACGAGAGATAAATAAAACAATCCATTTAAATGAAATGCCAACTAGAAATATCAACCCAAATAAATATCCATAAATGTAACCCACATGACAGAAGAATAAATCCCAAATGAGTACTAAATACTGGAAACATAAATAAATACAAAATCTCTAATAAGTCTAAATTAAAATAGGAAATGAGCGACACGTTCCCTATCTAAGAAGAGACTAGATCAGAAGCTAAATCAAGGAAGAAATCGTCTACTGCAAGGACCTGCAACTCCCACATAAGCTGCAGCACATCCAATCCAAAGAGTCTATGCCTGACACCCCTGTGGCTAGGCACCTGTCATATATATACAAGAGGAGAAAGAAAATGACAGGAAACGGGTCAGAACCCGAGTGTAAAAATAGCTTTTAAAATGGTTTAGCAGGTATTTAAAATACTTACTAGTAGATATGACATATATGTTAGTACGCAACACTCTCATGAGAATTCTCACCTCCCATCTAGTCTGCACACCTATCGTATTACTAAAACATCATAAGTCTAACCCAAATGCTCCTCCCATAAGTTCTAGTACTGGAGGTTGTACGATTACAAATTATTTAAGTTAACATCTTCTTAAGAATTATTTACGCCAATTATGTGTACCTCAGTACTGATGTGAAATCTTATGCACATACTACCATTTGGAATAGCTATACAATATTTATCTACTTATACGCATAGTAGAAGGTATAGGTAAATATCTCACACCATATATATATATATATATATATATACAATAAAGCACCCCACATAAAATCTATGGTGATGGCATACTCTGCTATCCACTCCATGTACCTCTCGTACAATAAGGGAAATACTAGTTCGGATCCACTCAGGAACCGTATTAACATAAACACACATATTGGGGGTGAAGCGTAGTTCCAAGTCCTAACAGGTCAGCACATACCCTCACGTCTCTTAGGACCATCTGACTATCATTCTCAAATAGCATGTATCAAGGATACTATCTTCTAGGGTACGAGTCAATATCCCCCATAAAGGTCCAATTGAGATAAGACTCGGGTATGATTATACACAGATACATAATATATATATATATACTTTCACATATTTTAATTAGGTCCGCCCATGACCCAATAGTAATATTTTAACCTTACGTAATACAATTTTTACCCAATTATCTCGCATAAAGGATTTGTCTCTTTTATTCTCAATTATAATTGTTTCATACTTAGTTCTCATATCTCGAAGTATTCTCTCTCACTAAAGATAATTTCAGTAGGTTCACCCTCTCTAACCTACTGGTCTAAGTCATTTATAAACATCCCAATTCTGTAGCTAATGTGCGAATGATTTTCAATGTGTGTTAAACCCCCCGTTAACCCAAGGTTTCATCCCATATAAAATTTCATTCAACGGTATTCTACTTAGTCCCTACTGGTCCTCTTTATGACCCATTATGCACTTTAAATAATATTCAAGGGTTTCTACGTATTTTATCCGGATTAAATGAAAAGGGGAAAATATGTTGTTTTCCAGGAGGGATCGATCAATCGAGGAAAGGGGTCGATCGATCGATGAGTCGATCGATCGACACTCTTGGGTCGATCGATCGATCAAGCTGTTCTTGCCCAGAAAACTGCAAATTTGACCTACGAATTTCATCAATAAAACTCACCCAAAACACAATTAATAAATCCCAAACTCCCAACCGATTATAAGGAATGTTACATAAACATTAATAGACCATTTTCTAATGTAAATTCTTACATTAAATTATTAAGAGTCATCATCAAACGGGTCATTTTCAAAAATTATCCTCTAACCCTAGTTTCTCAAGTTTTCTCAAGAACCCATGTGATTTCCAGATTTCTAATTCTACTGCCATCCAATTTTGAGATTTATATCCAACACATAACATCTATTCATCCTAATATGATTCTGACTCCATGTTACGATAATGATCTCTCAAACAACAATATAATTTCATAGAACTTAAGATAATAAATTCCTAGACTAGCATGGATGTTATATCAACCAAAAATAGCAAGTTAGAATACTTGCCTCAAAGATGAAAGTCTGATTCTTAGGTGTTGATGGGTATGGTTGCGTCCCTCATTTCCCGATCTACGCGATGGTGGTGAAATCCAGCAAGGGTGGTGTGAGTTGGTGGTTTTCCTCCTTGGAAGGTTTCTCTCTTCTATATAACTTAGCCTCTTTGCAATTCTATCACTCTAAACCCTCGAGGAATCTAATTCCCATCAGATTTAACCCTCTAATTTTCGTCCATAATTAAGCCTAAAAAGGGTTAATTATCAAAATGCCCGCCCGGGTTGTCGGTTAGGGCTAAAAATGTCCCGAGACCCAAACTAAACCCCCGAGTATACTTTTTTGACTATCTTGATCCTTCTGGACACGCTGGCGCACTCAAAATGAGCATACATGTAACTGATAATTTATTCACTTTTATTCTAATAATTTAGTCCCGACACGATACATGCGCGCCCCGACTTAATTTCCATAATTGTTGTATTGTTCACTCGCGATAATTTTTTTATAAAATCAATTATTTACATTACTTTACCCATTAATTAATATTCAACAAATTCCTAATAATTACTAACTCTCGTCACGCTAGTAAATATTTAAAATAAAATCCGGATTAATATTAAATTAATTTATCTCAATTAAATTTACACTACACTAAATCTGCCCATTTGTCAAGGTCATTGACCTTGACAAATTCACCTTGTCAAGGTCAATGACCGTGACATTTCGAGGCGAGACAACTTTTTTTGTCACGGTCATTGACCTTGACACAAAACTCGCGTTTTGTGTCACGGTCGTGTCAAGGTCAATGACCGTGACACGTTTGTCACGGTTATAAACCGTGACAAAGCCGTGACCTTTTTTCAAAAAAATTGTCACGGTCATTGACCGTGACACGTCCGTGACAACTTTTGTCGCGGACTTGTCACGGTCAATGACCGTGACAATTCTGGGCAGAATTTAAAAAAAATCTGCTGGGCAGTATGGCCACCGCCACTGCCCAGCAGTATATTTGTACCTGTTATAACAACGTTGTACCTGTTCCAAACATCATATATCCAACACAAACTAAAGATAATGCAAATATATATTCATGACAGTATAATCCAAATTTTCAAAGTAAAAATAATATACATGACGATATAATCCAAATATAATTAAAATGGACAAACTTAAAAATAATGTTACTACATGTCTTGGGTAAATGTGAGGAGGTGAGTAGGCCACACGACATACGAATTGACGCACCCACTAATATATGTCGTGCTGCATTGTTCGCGCAACCACAGTAGGGAGTTCTCCTTCCCGGGTATGACATGCGTGACGAGCACCCTGGACTCCATCCCTTGAAGCACACGTCCATGGACTATTCCACCCTCGATGATATCCGGGTCCCTCCACCCCCGCCCTATCCGTTGGCCATCAAATATGTCCAATATGAACACGCTCGGCCAACCAATCATCGATAATGGTCTGTTGGAGGGCGTCAAATAGGGAAGTGGATCGTCGAAGTACGAACGTGTCGGTGATGAAGCAGCGAGGTTCACATCCTCGTCATCCTGCGCCTCGTCCTCCCGCACCTCCTCGTCCTCCCGCACCTCCTCCTCCACCGCCTTCTCCTTCCCTTTCCCCTTACCTTTCTCTTTACGGTCTCCACCCAACGTACGCTTCATGAATGCGTACATATCTTGGACCGTCGCCTCCAAACGGGACAGCTTCGCGTCGTGTGAATCCACCGTTCGAGCCAACCCGGTGTCGCTCGTCTCCAATCCGATGATCCTAGATTTGGCCACCCGCGAGCTCACTCCCCTTGTCCTCCCCTTGCGATCAGAGCCAAGCACTTGGCTGAGTGCGTCTGTGGATAAAGATGCCTTGTCGGCATCAGACTGCGACTCATGCACTTCCTTAAGCTTTGCCTGAAACGACAAAAAGCACATGATTAGTAAAATAAGTAAACTAAAAAATTATAACGTAATTAACAATAATTAAACTGTCGGATTACTTACAATCGTGGCCGCGACGCTCGGGGACACCTCCTTGTCCTTCCCCTTCTTCGTCCGAAGAGCCACATAAGTATCGAGCCTATGTGGCTTACCCCCTGACCCACTCCCTACCCCCTGAAATAAAATAAAGTAAAGTAAAATTAGTATCGGCCCCGCAAAGTAAAATAATATCCAATAATATATTTCTGTAGTTATAGATAAATTAAATATTACCTTCATCCTATGCTCCACCTCAGCGTAAGAGGTCCGGCCGGAGTAGTGCACGTCCGTCTTTTTAGCCCGATTTTCCCTCCCCGATTGGCGAGATGCCAATTGTCGATCCTCGATCTCATTGTCAATGAACTTTTGCCATTGTGCCAATGAGATCAACTCCTTGGGCGGGACGGATCTGCGCCATTGTAAAATGGTCTCTCGTGTTTTTCCAAAGTACCGTGTCCGCATATTTTTTTTCCACGTCTTGTGTTGCTCCCTCAACTGCTCCAAGACGGAATCGCGTAGCTTTGGATCCAAGTTGAATTGTTCCTGTCCAACAAATACAATGTTAGTTGCGAATAAATATAAATATAAATATAAATATAAATATAAATATAAATATAAATATAATTATAAATTGAAATTGAAATTGAAATATTCATATAAATATTACCTGTAGTGCCGCCCAAACAGCTAACTTGAGCTCATACGGCATCTCCTTCCAACTCATAAACCCCGGGCCGATGACCGTCTTTAGCAGCTCGAGGGATCTCGCTAAAAGCTCCGACTTGTTTTCGACGGTAATCCCAAATTTTCCATATTTGGGGAGCCTAGGGGCGGAGGAGCCCTCGTCGCCTCCGCTACCACCGAACCCAGACGACGACATCATCATAAACAGCATCATCATCTTCGCCCTAACATCTGAAGGAGACATTTTTGCTGTAAAAAAAATGTTATTAGTACAGATAAAAAAAATGTTATTAGTACAGATAAAAAAATGTTTCGTCTATATTATAACGTATGTGTAAGTTCCGTCAATACCATTTCGTTTCAATTTTGTAATATTATGTTTTTTCCAAATATTTAAAGAGTTATTGAATGGGTGCCCCACCCCCGCCACACACACACGCACACCTACGTACACGCACACACGCACACACACACACACACACACACACACACACACACACACCACCCCACCCCCTCCCCCCACCACGACCGTGACAACTACATAAAATTATGACATGAGATAATTGTAGCATAAATTTCATTATCATGGGTTTTACCTAATTGAATTAATTTCATGAATAAAATTATTATCAATTTAAATGAAAATATCAATTATTATCCAATATTTTTGAATGAAATATTTATTTTGAATGAAAATATCAATTATTTATAAAATTGATGTCTACTTTTAGTGTTGTGTATATATGTTAGTCTACTTTTGCTTTTTTTTTTTAAATAATCAATTAACCAAATTTCATAATAGTGAATAAGGGTTAATCCTAGCCATTGATTAAGTGTATTATTAGTAAGTACAAAAATTAAATATGGACTCTTAATCTAGGATATAAGGAGTATTTGTTAGTGAAATAATAATTTAGTGATAAAAACACACTCGAACACTACCAAGTTTTGACGACACGGGTCTCTAGAAAGAAAAACAAGCATTTCCAAATTAATATGTCCTCTTTCTTGTTTAGTGTCGTGAATTGATAGTATGATTTTAAAAATAGTATACAAAACTAGGTGAGATTTTAGAATTACACGTCGAAATAATACATGTTGTATAATAATAATACAAGTGCATGCTTTGCAATCAAAGATATTTATCTTTATACAATTAGGATTTCATCGAATAGTTTTCCCCTCCCGTTGTGGACAAATTATTCCTTCCTGTGGCTTACACGTCCATTATTGAAACGTTGGCTCCAAATCTTTAGGCCAAAATTATGGCCTTACTGACCTCCCTTTTACTTCTTGGGCCCCATCGACCCTGAAATGCGGTATGATACTATTATCGAGGACTCCATTGTGTAATACCCCGTATTTTTATGGCTTTTAAATTTGGGAATTTAATTAAATTCCCAAATTTAAAAGCCATAAAAATACGGGGTATTACACAATGGAGTCCTCGATAATAGTATCATACCGCATTTCAGGGTCGATGGGGCCCAAGAAGTAAAAGGGAGGTCAGTAAGGCCATAATTTTGGCCTAAAGATTTGGAGCCAACGTTTCAATAATGGACGTGTAAGCCACAGGAAGGAATAATTTGTCCACAACGGGAGGGGACAACTATTCGATGAAATCCTAATTGTATAACAGTGCAAGTGATCATGAGTTGTTTTGGCCGTGAGAAGTGCATGTAAGGACCCTATGATCAGACGAGACCGATGAAGTTTTGTTTCATCCTTGTGAGTAAAGGATTAATTCTAGTGACATGGGTGTGTCATAACATATATATAAATTGTAAACCCTAAAATTCACGTGCGAGTCGATTTTAGTGGGTACGTTAGTTTTAACAGTCTGGTTGCTAACATATTCCTCGTTGATAACGGGGTTTTTTTATGTCGCCCGTGAGCGAACTGAGTGGGCCTTAAGAGCATATTTTGTTGTTACAATTTTACTACTGCGTTGAGTTAGCAAAGTAGATATTATTATGGTAATGTGTAGTGATTAATTACCAAAGGTTTGAACGATAGTAGATTGAGTGATAAGACTATCGTGCTGGAGACTCCGGGGGACTAATATTAATTTTGTGCGGCACCACTTGAAATAGGGTTGGGCCTATATATATGTATATATGAAAATTTCATGGCATCGTATACCTCAACAAGTATGTTGTCTAGTTATATGTGATCCTGGTGCGTAGGGATTTATTTACTGATGTGACTCAAGATACATTTTATCCTTTATCGAGCAGCGAGATATAGTTCGTTATATATATAGCACCGAGAACTTGGGATAGTGAGAGCTCCATGTTTCTTGGTATTTTTAAGGGACATAAGAGTGGATGAGTAGACTTTTATGTCAACATACGGAGATTGTGGGAAAGTAGATATTATGGACTGAGGGTCTTATAGATCTCAATAACCTACTATGTTAGGCAGTAGTTTATCAAGGGGGTTCCTTGTTTGGATTTCTCTTTGCGAGACATCCCATGCATGAAACCAGCAAACATCGGGAGTTGGAGAGAAGTTTGTTCAATAGTACATGAGTTTTGTACTTTGGTCATTGTACATATACAAAAATATAATTGAGAGATGATAATTCTATTATGACTTAAGGCTAGTAGACTCACCTAGGCCTGGTATCATTTTGAATATAACAATGATGCCACTAAAAGAGTGATTAAGTTATGACTAGTGGGGTGGTTGAGTTCACCCCTACCATATCAATATGCCAAGTGCGCGAGAATTGATGTAAGAAGAATACATGTCATTTGTGCAATAATGCATGAGACGTAGGGTGTATGGACGCCCTAGGTGATTGAATCATGAAGTGGATTATAATTGTCATGCGAATTCGATAACATTTAGTTAGATAAGTAGAAGCTTATTCCGTAAGATTTGGCAAAGGCTTATATTTCACGAGAAACTAACTTTTAGAACGGGGGAAGGACTTGTGACACGCGGTGAGGAAAAGTCATATGGATCATGGTTAGAGGTACATTCGATAAAATATAAAATGTATTAGGTTATAAATAGCAGTGGTGAGGGAATTTAATGAAGATAAATATTACTAAATTCGTCTTGCAGTGGGTCACCTGTCTGTTGGTAAAAGGGCGGACCATCCAAAACCAGTTGAGGTTTCTTCAACCAGTATAATGGGAGAGTATTCCCAAGGATCTTATCATGAAGGTAACTACTTCCTATAGGGGTAACGATCCTATATGGGTGATTGTGGATCGGTTAATCAAAGTAGCTCACGTTATGCCAGTTAGGAATGATCATGCTAGGGATAATATGCACAGATCTTTATATAACCGAGATAATGAGGTTATATAGGGTACTTCTTGATATTGTGTTCGATTGGGACAAGGTCTTTGTCTTCTAATTTTGGGGGAGTTTTCACGAGACCATAGGTACCGAGTTGTGATTGAGTATGGCCTATCATCCGATGACTAATGGGAAGACCAAGTGAACTAATCAGATGTTAGAAGATAAATTATATGTGTACCCTTGAATCTTAGGGGAGGACGGGAGCCGTACCTTCCACCAGAGGAGTTTGTGTACAATAAATCCTATAAGTTCACTTTTGGGCATGGTGCCAGTAGAAGTATGGTACGGTAAGCCTTGTTGTTCTCCTTCTTATTTGTTAAAGGTAGGGGACCAGGTACTATTGTGAATATTATACATGAGTTGACACTTATAGTATATATTGCGTGTGAAATATATACAACACAAATATCCTACTTCTGTGCAATTGTCGTGAGACGAGCTCGTATCTATTTAGAGAACGATTAATCTACTAAAATTCGAATAGTAGAAGGCTAGATAGTGAATTTCTAAAATAAGTTTAAGTAGTGAAACTTAAATGACAAGGCTTGGGCAAGACCCTACGTGACAGGGTAACCTGGGGTTTATAAAGAACATATGTGAGGTGTTCATTATTAAGGGTATTTGATAGCGTACTGTATGGGCAGTACGGAGTAGTTTACTTATGACCGCGTGGATGCGATACGCAACATATATCGAGAATTTTTTGCCTGGTATACTTTTTCTGAATTTCAGGACGAAATTCCGTTGTAAGGGGGGAAGTATGTAACACCCCGTATTTTTAATGACTATTAAAATGGAATTAATCAGAATTAATTGTGGAATAATTGAAAATTAATTCGAATTAAAAATAATATATATGATTATAATTTTACATATGATTATGATTTTGTAAATTATCGTGAGAGATGAATACGACAATTATGGTAATTAAGTTAGGACGCGCGCATGAGTCGTGTCGGGACTATAATTAAATGGAATGAAAAGTAAATTATTTTTTATGTCATCCAAATGGTTGTTTTGACTTCACTAAAGTGTCCGAAGGAGTTTAAATAGTCAAAAAAGTCTACTTAGGGGTTGATTTGGGTCTCGGGGCATTTTGGAACCGAATAGACACCCCGGAGGGGTATTTTGGTCATTTTACAAATACGGTGAACAGTACCCACAAAAATTGAGTGTTATTATATAAGTATAAAGGTGGTAATATTCAAAGTCATTCGCCAAAAATTAGAGGGAAAGACTTGGGGAAATTGAGAGACTTCTCTAGGGAAAGGAAGGGACTCTCTAGGAAGCCAAAAGGTCAATAGTCATCCTACACCACCACCACCGCCGTCGGAAGTTGTCCGGAAGAGTGAGGAATAATAGTACTAAAGGCAAGTGATTTAACCTTTGCAAAATTAGCATGTATATTGTCCATGTTAATATAGTTATGAAATTTTGAGAAATTGCATGATTCAAAGATAAATTATGGTGATTTTATTTGATTCCTTGAAATTAGAATTATGTAGGATTAATCTATTTTTGAATATATATTTTAATCCATGAAATTTGGAATCATTTGGTGAAGAAAATCTGGGATTTATAAGTTGTTCTTTGAGAAATGATAAAATAATAGGTTTCTGAATTTTAAGGGAAATAATATGTGTTAATCCAAACTTCTTGTAGATTCTATGTTGTTTAAATGTTAGAAATCATTTATACACCTTGATATATCATTTGGGATCAATTATAAGGAGTTTGTGATCATTTGGTAGAGGTTTTGAGGATTGAATGTGTTAAAACCCGTAGGTAAAGTTATGCAAAAATCTGGGCAAGTACCTGATCGATCGATCGATTGACCCAAGAATGTCGATCGATCGACCCAAGAATGTCGATCGATTGACCAAAATTGTCAATTGATCGACTCCCTCTGGAAAATGTTATTTTTTTCCTTTTTAATTTTTGAGTAAATCCCAACTTTTGAAAATATTTATTGATGATTAATTGAATATAATGGGACTTAAAGAAGGGCAGTAGGAGATACTTATGACCCGAAAAATTATTATTATGTGAGGGATTGGATGGGGAAAATTAACGAGTGTTAATTGAATTAATTATGGTGGAGAATATTATAAATTGAGGTTTAAATCAGATAAAGGATGACTTAAGGTTAGTACCAGTAGTAAGAGGGGCATTAATTACCCGAATAACCTTAGGCTTATATGGGATTAACCTTATGTGATGGAATAAAGGGTTAAGATTGAATTATGGAATATCGAGAAATAAACCTAATTGAAGATAAGTTTAATTCATAGAAATTCGGGAGTTGTGATGACATGATCTAGTAGGGCGTGGATGTTTACCTACTGAATTTATATGAGAAGTAAATGATTACCCTTCGAGTGATGAGAGAAGCTCGGGAATATACTTTAAGAATTAAAGTCATAATCTGTAAATACGTAGGATATGTGAGATAAATATACTACGTATGGTAATATTTATAAGGATTGTGCGTGCGCCCTATTATTATTATATATAGGTGGGGTGAATGCCTATATTATTTATTGTGTGTATGACATACCTACGCTGCTTGCTATCGGGGTGGAGGTTTCGCGTTGCGGATGATCTTATCCTGATGAGCCCATTTGGAGGGATTTTAGATTCGTACCCATAACTTAGGACCTTGGACACATGCTATCAGTGTGAATGATAGTTTCGAAGGTTGAATGGGAACATAGGTATGTGCGTGACCCATTCGGATGGGGAGTATTCTTGCCTCCAATATATATGTGCTATGTTAATTGTAGTTCGTGAGAGACCGAACCAATAGTCCTTTATACAGTGAGAGATGTATCAGGACATGATAGTAGAGTATGCATGCACCGCAACTGTGTCTGGGAGGTTCCATATTCGTATATATAAAAATGTGATGAATATATATACTGTGATGTAATCTACTGCGTGAAATTGTAGATTAAAACATATACTATGATTTATCTATTGTATGAAATTGTAGATGAAAATGAATAATAAGATCAGATTGAAATAAGTAAGTGAATACTTAATCCTAAAACTCTAAAAGTTCATATTAAAGAGAAATGAACATGTTTAATTATCATAAGTATTGTGTGGAAAATACGGGGAAATGATATTGGGTAGAATTAGGTTGAGAACCTTACTTAGGGAGATAATAAGATACGTTAGGCATGCACACTAGATGTGAGGTGAGAATTCTCAAGCGAGAGCCCGAGAATCTAACATGTACATAATAATTGCTTACTTGCACTTGTTAAGCACTTGCTATTTTTAAAAAATCTTTTACAATCGGGCTCTGACCCATTTCCTTGCATATTCTCTTCTCTATTGTATCTTGTACATCAGGGTTCTAGTAGCAGGGACACCCAGCATAGATTATGGATGTTTCTATGGATTATAGTTGCTAACGGAGATGAAAATTTTGTTTAGACGCTTCCATTCTATTAATTCATACATATGTAGTGTCTACTTTCATTTATGGCATGTCGCCCAGGATTCTAGAGGTTGTAATTATTTATGTTAGTATAGTGGATATCAGTTTTATTTTATGGTAATGATATATTTTAACTGGAGAGTTATTCCAGTCATATTTATTCTTGTTATATTTAGTTAATTTGTTTTGTGATGTTTCTTTTTATTTATTTCGTATCGTGGAGTGGTTTTAATTAAGTTAAATTAAAACTGGAAAACTTTTTAACACTAGCTTAATTAATTATTAAGTGAATTAATAAAGAAATTATTTTCGACAGTGATGTTGTGAATGAACCAACTGGATATTCTGATTTGATGTAATAAAGGACTGATCACCCAATATTTAATTAGGTAGGGTGTCACAGATAGGATCTATCATCCCGTCTATATCCAAAGTACCATGACATGCTACCTTCGCCTCACGAGCCAAAATCAAATCTCCTAGGATTTTCAAATCGTTTGTCATAATGAGTCTGTCTCCTATCATTTTATGGGTAAGAAGGTAGAATTTATCGCCTCCTATCATATTTTTCATCTTAGGCCTACTTGCCCTACCAAAAAGCTTTGCACAAACTGCTTCAAAATTTTTGGCATATCCTCCTGGAATCAAGCCAGGATTATTAAGATCCCCTGTATCTCTCCCATACTCACATACGTAGAGGGAGGAACGCCTTCAATGGATTGACTGCTTTTTGGGTTTTCCTCCATTTTCAAAGTGTTTCCAAAAAAATAGAGTATTGTAATACCAAAAATGGAGTATGATAATTGCGAAAACAGAATTTGCAGAAAAATGGATTTAAAGAAGGAAGAAAGTGTATTCAATCGAGGACTTGAGGGATTAAACTGAATTGAACGAAAATTTATTAAAAATAACTCTAACCCAATAAAATATAGATGAATCAAATTTCGATTCACTGGTTTTCCTAAGCTGGGTATTCTCGAGTTTCAAGAAGTAACAATGGTGGCAAGCAACAAATGGCTTGCCATTTACCAAAGATATCGCCAATTTGTTAACACCTATAACTAGTACACTGATTTGGTCTAGTAAGAGTATCTAATTACAAGTTATAACGGATAAAAAGATATAAATCACAATATGCTAATCTAGAGAAAATGATAGAGACAGATGATAAAAAGGGAATGAGGCTATATTTATGTTATTCGACCCAAGGAGGGGCCTATGTCCACAGGCCCAAGTGTTGATTGTATTGATTTAGTGGGAAAAATCCATAGATGAAGGTTAGATAAAAGCTCTCAAGTTCACTCTAGACTTTGATAGAAGAATGGTAAGGTAAAAATATCTCGATCCCCTTAATATAAGGGTGTGTGTACTATTTATAGGCTGTTAGAAAAGAGAGAATAGAGAGTGACATGTGTCATCACTTTATAGATTATATTATATACACTTTACATGAAAGTGGGAGAATAATCATAAGGTTTGCTATGGGCACACAGGGGAGAATATTTTCATATCTCCCACAAGTATGTGCACTATTGATGTCATCCAATCACACAGTACATTCTTGTTTAAATGGAGTTACTTGATGGTGAATTAAACTTAATGATGTGACACTATAGCTGACCTAATGGCCTGAGCTGACCAAATTGGTAACTGAGTCGACCTCATTTCTATGAGTGGTGAGTCCATGTGTCCTCTTCTGACTGGTACATGAGCCAAACCATATTCATGGTATAACATGGGATATGATGTTGATGATAATGTTGATTGGAAAGTTGTCAAAGAATCGAGTTCATCTTATGGGAATTCGGGACATGTAGATTGATTTATAGGTTTTTGGTCTAGTAATAATTGTGGATCTTTTTCATTTTTCTTTTTCTCTCTAAATAGCAAAAGGGAGCAATTTATAAGGACATTATTTTACCCTGTTTTTTTGGTGTTGGCTTTATTCTGGAATAATATGAACAAAAAAAATATATTTAAGTGTATTATTTAAATTATTTTGAGTTGTAAATATCATATCATTAAAGAAAAACACCAAGGACTGCGATGAAGATATTCCGAACCAAACATATTCAGACATTCATGCAATAAGAGTTTTGTTAAGCATTTGAGTTTTTTTATAATTTTCTTGAGTTACTTATGAGTAGGAAATTGATATGACCAAATCATTTTAAATGTGAGGAAAAGGTTTTTAAGTTTTTTTTTTGCAAAACTTGTAAGAGAAGAAAATTTTTCCTCTCCCATTCGAATGAAAGACTCCTTGGGCGAAAGGGTCTTTGCACGAGTACATTTTTTTCTAAGTATAAGTCCTTGTATGTTAGAGATATCACAAAGGAGACCCTCAGATAATGTGACTTCGTTCGAATGAGGGTAACTTGGTTTGAATGACAACATGTTTTTGTTATTTGTTTTTTTCTTGTTATCTTATACTGCATAGTATAAATAACAACATAAATGCATCTTTTATGATACGCAACCTAGTTTTATCTAAACCTTAAGAACTTTTATGAGAGTGAGATCCTATTAATATTCATGCGTAAAGGTAAACTTTTTTTTTACGATCCCCTCTGGTATTCTACATTATTTGAGGATATTGGCATGAGAAATTTTGTGGGTGATTAGCATGTAGCATATGTACGGGCAATTTATCAATAAGAACGATTGATGGATAACGAGGTCTAAGTGTTGTGCAAGAAGAATTAGGTGTGGAATAAATTATTTCTAAAATGATTAGAGACATCGATTTGAAATACAAAAGAGAGAATTAGTGGTGGTAATCGTTATATTATATGTAGGTCATGTTTGTCTATTTTAAAAGTTGAATTATTATCACTAGGAAACTTGTTGGGCTCGGAAGATAATGGTTTTTCCATTGAGGGATTCCACTCTAAAATCCTTTTGCACTGTGTGTGATTATTTTCCTAGCTTTCACATTCATATTCTGGACCACTTGCATAAAAATTAACCTAATTAATTTTATTTAATAAATTAAAATATGGTTAAGTAAAAAATATTTGATTTTGACTCGATGTTGTAATTAATTAATTCGACTAGATCTATAGGGTACATACTTTTCACATGTTACTTGTCCATTTTATCGTTTTTTCATTTTTGTACGTAAGATTCTTCAAAGGGTCATGGGAGACTTTTTCTTTGAAGGAAAACAACAAGGAATTCAAGTATTGGGGCGTCAACTAGGAGGAGGTTTCTAAAGCTATAAGGGAGGAAAATGGTGACATCGAAAGGCTATATATGTTCAACAAGGATATACTAAGTAAAAGGTTACGAAGATTAGGTTTGAGGAGGATTGAATATAAAGATAAGTGGTTGTCTCCATATTTAATGTGGACCAACAGGGGTGGTATAGTCTCTTGGTGAGGGATCTATATGGTGTGGGTTTGTGGAAGTTAATATTGAGCGGGTGGGATAAATTTTATAAAACTCTACATCTAGTGTTGGAAATGGTCAGAGAACCACGTTTTGAAAAGATGTATTGTGTGGATATGTTTTTCTAATTAACATATTCCAAGGATTTTATTGTGTGTTGGTGAACAAAGGTGGAAATGTAGTGGATAATGTCACACAGATTGATGGTAGGATGGTGTGGAGTCCTCATTTTAGGAGGGCGTTTTAAGAATAGGAATAAAAGTAGGTTGACTCATTTATAGAGATGTTGGGGAAGGTGATCATTCAAGGGATATGTTTATAGACTAATGCATAGGGGATACAAGACAGGATAGAAAACTATTAAAGCTTCATGTGATAAATTGAGTGGGAGTTATGTCAATTGATTCTCGTGGAAACAAATATGGAGGACTATGACCCCAATAAATGTAGCCTTTTGTGTGTGGATATCGATGAATAGAAATATTCTTATAGTCGATAATTTGAAGATGGGTGTGTGTGTGGGGGGGGAGGGGGGGGGGAATCATATGAGTAGTCGATGTTGAAATTTTAATGCATAAGAAGAATATGTGGATCATCTATAAATACATTGTGATTTAGTTAGAGGTTTGTGGTGTGTCATCTTCCCTTATTTGGTATCTAATGGGTGAAGCCTTCATTTGTGGTGGTTTTTTTTATGCTCTGGACGGCCGATTTGAAGCAAATACGAGTGTAATAATTATGTGAGGCCATTCAACTTTCTTTATTGTGGCAATTATGGAGAGAAATGAGTATGAGTTGCTTTGAGGGAGTTAATCTTCCCATCCATAATGTGATGTTCAATGTTTTGTTTGTTGTATTTGTTGCTAAAAAGGATTATCCTTTGTCAATTTTGCCATGTGTCAATTTTTTTATCTAGTTAAGTAAAAGTGAGTAGGATTTATGTTCCTTGTAGAAGAGTACCCTTTGTTTTTCCCCCATTTCATTTTGTATCTAGGGCTAAGTGTGTATACTCGATGTACATGTGTTTCAATCCCTTAGGATGCTTTTTGTAAATATATTTTTTTACTTAGAGCAACCACAATGGTGAGAGTAAAAAGAGTAGATTTGTAGAACTGGATGTTTGCAATGGGCAGACTATGTAAGAGAAGAATGGCTATACGATTGTAAATGTCCATACGAAATACCATTTAATCGTATTAATTCATACGAACAAATCATGTTCACATGAATTGATATGGTTAAATGTTATTCATACCAATTATTATAAATTTGATTTAATTTACATAAATATTTGCTACCAATGTTGGTAAGAATAACATTAATTTATAGGAAATGATACGAAGAACTCAAATATATTAAAAGGTAAATTCCCTTGCTCATCATCTAACGTTAGCTTTCAAGAGCATCAACCATTGATGCTCTTATAAGGAAAGCCTCTAAATGTTGTACGCTTAACTCTAAATCCTGAAAAGTATGTTCATTTTTGTCGAACGATCGTCTGAATGTATGTTATTTGTTTGAACTTATTTAGATTCTAAATGATAAATACATATTTTTCTAACCATTTTACCATTATGAACTATTTATTAAAACATTTTATGTTAGTCTAATTTTGTAGAAACAATAAAAGTAAAAACTCTAATATTCTTTTATTTCAAAAACTAAGCGTTCCCATATGTTTTGGAACCCAAATCCATGCACTGGAATTTATTTCAAACTTGAATTTAAAATATTCTACTATAAATTCCAAACTATAGAATTGAAATTCCCAAATATACATTGTGCTTATTTTCCTTATTTGAATTTGGAAAATATGCATATTTTATTTCTAAATAAAATATCTAAATAAATATATTCAGAAATACAAATCAATATTAAGATTAAGAGACAAATAAAATTGTTAGCCACTTAAATTATTAAAAAAAAAAAATCATAAAGTACACTTAAGTTCTAAATCGTCCTAGGCATGAAACTATTATAATTAGAGATTAAAGCCATTTCAATAATTTGTTACCATTAAAAAAGCACAAGACACCAATTTGTTTTTTTTTTACCAAAAACACATTTAAATTTGTCCGCCGGAGTTCTATCGGAAAAAAGTTCGTCAATGGGGAAGAATATAGTGGTTCCTCGTCGGCGCTGGGACCGGAGATGTTAACTATGGATTAGGGCTTTAGTGAGTTGATCATACTTCAGCTTCACTTTTTTAGTTAATCAACACCGACAGCTCACTCCTTACTCAGTAGTCTTTGCTTAATTGTAATTTGTAAATATAAATTATGAACTTAGGTATTTTTACTGGTAGGTATGTCCAGTTTACTAAGTACCTAGTGATGCAAGCAAATAGTAAATATGAAATGTAGTCCTATTTAATATATATTACATGTTCAAAACATCTATTCCTAGGATTACTTACTATCAATACGCATCCTTAACATGTCCAAACCATCTAACCTGACGAATTTGTTCATTTCAAATTTTATACTTTCGAGTTTTGCCTAAATCCATATTAGCATTTGCATTTGCATTCGCCACGCTCATTTTCGGTGTGTTTTGTTATTCGGTTGCCTAACACACCGTCCTATATAGCACGACGGGTCTAATGGCCGTTCTAGATGTCAATCTCATACTAGCTCACTACCTGTCATATTAGACATAATAGCAGGGATTAGGGATCACACAAATTAAGTGTTTGGCCGCACACAAAAACTCCCCTGACCCTAAGGGCTTTGGACATGTTCTTTATAATTTAATAGAGGGAGGGGATGAGTTATGCGCTCTCTCTCTCTCTATATATATATAGAGTATTACTCTTCTGCGAACTATCCCGCATTTTAACAGTGCGGACTGAACATGTGTCACCCGACGATAGGCCCAGAAAATAGAGAGTCCCTATAATTTAGCTGATAATTTCTACGCTCACCGCCAAATAACACATGTATAGTAAATGCGGGAGAGTCCGTACAAGAG
Source organism: Sambucus nigra (assembly GCA_949130495.1). NCBI lineage: Eukaryota > Viridiplantae > Streptophyta > Magnoliopsida > Dipsacales > Adoxaceae > Sambucus > Sambucus nigra. The sequence goes on along the minus strand of OX422222.1, from coordinate 463,507,499 downwards.
CATTATTTTATATATATATATATATATATATATATATATACTAGCGGATACCCGTGCCGAGGACACGGCGATAAATTTGTTCCCGTGATAAAAAAACTCGGCGCATAAAAAAATAAAAAGAAAAAAGAAAAAAAACAGTTAAAAAATTTTTATTAAAAAAAAAAAACAACTTTTAGCATGACATTTCACGCATGGGCATGAAATGTCAAAAATATCATACATGAATTTTGGCCATCCCCATATGGCTCCATATTATATGGATATATATATATATATATATAGAGAGAGAGAGAGAGAGAGAGAGAGACTCTTACATATCATGCTTTCTACATTAACCATACATCACACCTAATTCTACACCCTAAAAAAAAATTCATTTTTTTATTTTGCTCATGGAGTTAACCTTCCAATCAACATATGTTCAAAAAATTTGGTCGAAATACAATTTCTAGCTATTTTTTAAAAATCCAATAAAAAACTGCTGAAAATACTTTATTTCTAAGGTTCTGCGTTTAGTAGAATTTTGTGAATTTTTTAAACATAGTTAGAAAAAATAAAAAATTTGGAAAAAAGATTTCTTAAGGCCTAGAATTAGATATGATGTATAGAGCATGATGTAGGAGTGTCATGCTCTCTCTCTCTCTCTCTATATATATATATATATATATATATATATATGGGGTGGACGTGGAGCAACGGTAAGGTTGCCCCGTTGTGACTTGGAGGTCACAAGTTCGAGTCGCAGAAACCACCCCTCTGCATATGAAGGGATAAGACTGCGTACATCCAACCCCCCCGTACCCCGCAGTGGCGGGAGCCTTGTGCACTGGGCTTGCCCTTTATATATATATATATAATAGTTATACTTCATAATACCACACTCACTTTGTAATAAGTCTAAAAGGCCATACTGTGGAGTTATCAAATTACAGAAGCCAATACATATTATACATACTTTGAGAGACTCAACATTCCTTATGTTCAAAGGGAAAATACATACTTTGAATGAAATATTCTCATGACATTAGGTGGAGAAGATCTCTTCAACATGAACATCATCTACACCAACTTTTATATAAAAAAATCTTATCATTTAGTGGATGATATTTAATGACTACCAAAATTTTCAACTTATTTGCATTTCACCCACTATTTTGACGTGTAATAGGACATTTCGGATCATATATGATAAAAAAATTGATCTACACATTGCCTGTAAAAAACGTTTCTCCAATACAAATGTCTATACCAATGGAGAGGTATTTTTGGGCTTATTTTCTTTGGATATGTTATGGCATTTACATCATATTGTGGATACTCATCGTTGTCACGTCACTTTCTAAATTATTATAGAAGGTTGCATTAGATAGTTTTTTTCTTAAACTCATTGCGTATGGATCTTGGCACTTCACGTTCTTCCACTTTATACTAGCATTGAGGATCAAGGCCGGTTTTGAGGGGAGGCCAGGGAAGTGGCCGCCTCAAGCCCCCGGTTTTCGACGTATTTTAGGGGGCCCAAAAATTTATGTGTATACATATTTATAGCGTCATTTTTCGATTGTCCCAAAAACAATTTGTTAAAAACTGAACAAGCAAACATTTAAACTTGTCCCCAAAAATAAGTCGTCATCTTTTCGGTTAAAAAAAAACCTACAATTTATATATTAATAAAGAAAATCTCTTGTTAAATATGGGGCCCCCAATTCAAGAGTTTGCTCGGGCCCCTAAAATCTCGGAACCAGCCCTGTTGAGGATGCTCTAAAAGTCAACATACAAATAATTGAATTATATTCAGCTAGTTCAATTTAAGCGCGATTCACAACAAGGTCACAATGTTTGTGCGCACAAGTGATTATAAACATGTCAATATTTTAGATAAAAAATACTTATACATAGGTTGATAACCAAGAAAATAAAAAACAGAGATGGAGAGAAAAATCACTAAGGGAAGGAGATGGACATGGATACTGAGAGTCAGAGAGTTATTCGAAAGGACGGCCCTCTTTAAAGACACCATAAAAATATATCTCGTGAAAAGTTAAGTATTAGTGGCCACCACATAACATAATGTGAGATTTTTTCAAAGGGCCTTTAGCAGAACCCATTCTGATAATATTACTATGTGTAGGTTGTTTTTTCAGTGAGATTGTTTCACATAATAATATTTTCAGAATTTAGGCTATCAAAAAATTCCAAGGAAAATTTAGGCTATCAAAAATTGATATTTTTTTCTGTTACATTGGCAGCTTGCCACCCGTGCAAGATTTAACCTCCAGTCATCAACAACCAAACAGCCCAAGTATTAATTGCAGGTGGGGACAAATAACTACCTCTAGATTTGAGGGTGTGTTTGGTTGAAAGTATTTTCCATGGAATATATGGAAGATGCTTGTGTTTGATAGCCTAAATTTTCCTTGGAATTTTTTACAGGTTGGCCTAAAGTACAAACCGATAATGCACATTTTACACATTTTCTAAGGACATTTTTCGTCTGAAAGAAAATTTTCATTGGTATTTTTTCTCATATAGTGATAACGCACTTATTGAATGTAGACGTGGAAGGCCGAACTACTTACATCTGTCTCAATAGTGTTTCAATGTTCCGATGAAAAAAGGTCATTTTGACTTTACTGCCTATTTAGTTATCATTATTTTGGGGGTTATTTACACTTCGACCCCTCCAACTTTATCCTCACTTTCACTTCACCACCCCTACTTTCTTTTTCTAATACATCAACCAAACCTTAACTCTAATGGAGTCAAGTATTTGATGGAAAGTTAGTCATGTTCGTGGCACGCCGGAGGTTTTTTGTGTAAAAATACCCTCATGTAACACGCACATGACTAATTTTCCATCCAATACTTAATAACATTAGAGTTTGGGGTTAATTTGATCCGTTTTCAAAAGTTCAGGGGCTTTGGTGTAAAAATTGGGAGTATGAGTGGTGAAGTGAAATGGGGGAAAGTTCGAGGGGTCAAAGTGTACTTAACCCTTTTTTTGCTTTAGCATCATTTTGTTTTCCTTAGAACTTTAGCCACAGTTTTGACTTTCAGCAACACTTGTTTTCACTTTTGCGACTCTTTTTTGCGTTGCTGAAGGTTAAAATGGTGGCGTGAGTACAAAGAAAAACGTGATTATTTATGTAGACACTGTCATTGATGTGTTTTACGTGCTATTTTTTCAATCCGAAACTCTGCATCACAACTGCCTCTAGTTTCTCTCTGCATCCCCTTCTACCTATATATACATATATAATCATTGTAGTATGTAGTGGGTTGGCTTTAAACTTTACAATGGCAGAGGAAAAGAAAGAATTTGATTTTTTCTCGGAAAATGAAGATGATAATGATGTAGACGACAACAACTTTGATAGTGGTAGTAATGCTGAAGAGATTGGTGAGTGTGATCGTACCTCGTCTTTCTATTCCCAGAAATGGCCACAGAGTTATAGGTTAGCAACATTATTTTCTCAAATCTGTAATCTCTATGCATCTTTTGATTGTGTATAAACCATTAGAAAAAAAGGAAGTAAAGAATGTGAGAAATGAGATCTTATGTACTTTTCAGTGTGTAATTCTTGCACTTGGGGTGCAATAATTTAATGCACTTGGGACAAAAACTTGGTACGTATAGCCTTTTCCAAATGATACTGCACTTTGATATAGCTTCGTTTATGTGTCCACTAGGAGTTTTCTGCTGGAGCTGACATTCAGATAGTTTGATCAATTTGTTTTGTGTTGGGGATATTAGTTGGGAATGTAGATAGTATGAACAATTATATATCTGTTGATTTTATTCTTCTTCAAGTTTCTTCTATAACATAATAACTGTTGTAAAACTCCATACTGCCTCTTTAATGTTTCTCCATAAGTTTCTTTGTTTAGTTAATATATAGTGGTAAAATATTGAATTGGGAGGAAATGTGTGATGGGTTATGGTGGATTTGGCAAAATAACTAGGAAAATTATCCTGGCTAAATTGCAAAACAAACTGCAAGGTTGCACATACTGAATCATAGTAGGATGATTTGTCTGCTGGAGATGAAATTCGTCTCGAATTTGAAAAAGGTAAACACTTGAATTGATGACCTTTTGGGTGAATAAAATCATTGGCATAAGATGCTATTGGTGTTATTCTGTTAAATTTATTGCTGTTGAGATGCTGAAACCCAAACCATAAGTTTGTTGGCACAGTTATCCATCATTTTCTTGATTCGGATCTCCCTTTATACTAGTAGTGGTGAAAACTCTAATGTCCAAGAACATTATCGGTTAATTTTACATCCAGGGGTGGAGCCAGAACTTGTGAATAAGGTGGGCGAACTCTTATATTAACCTTGTATTCAATATTAAGTGGCAAAATGTTGTATTTTTTAAAATTCCATCTATATTTCTGTAAAAAATTTCCATCTTGTATTAATAATAATAGTAACTTTCCAGACATAAGGTGGGCAATTGCTCACCATGCATTACACATAGATCCGCCATGGTCAACATCAGTATTTAAAATAAAGAATTCAGATGTAGCCCTTCTAATATTATCCATTATGGGTTTAGGACAGTCTGACTCATAAATTTAGTCCCTATTGGGTTTGTCATTGATAGATTTTTTCTATAAAAGTACCAATTCTACCATTATATTAAAAATTAGCAAAAGATTAGAGGACCTATGGTTTTCCGGTTATTCGGGCCTCCAGTCATGACACTGATTGATGGACTCACAACCAGCAAAATTAAAGTTGAAGGGAAGATCTTCATAGTTAGCTTTAGCTATTTGGGATTCATAAATTTGAGTTCTTATGATTCCTTCTATCATGGCAGGGAGGCAACTGATTCGTTCACAATTGTTGCATCGCCAAATTTCGGAATCCATCGACGTGCATCCGGTACTGGATATGCACACAGTGATACTGATATTGGAAGTAACATTGACATTGATGTGAAGGCTCCTTTGCTGTCCGAGTATGAAAAACATTATCAACAAGAAAGCTTGGAGAGAATCTCAAGAACGCAATCATTGTGGTCCGAAAAAGCTTCGTTACATGAACAGCTCAATGGAGAACTTCCCGTTGGCGGTGGATGCAGCCTTATTCAGACTATTTTCAATGGTGAGCAATGGCATTACTGTTTCCCAGTTTCATAATTGTGGGCTTCCTTTTTCTTGGTAAATTACGTTGATACATTACGAGGTTTGAAATGATTTTGCATGCCTTTTTGTTAGTATGTTATATTTCACTTCTACATATGTTGGGAAAAAGAGGAAACTAATTGGCTATGGTTGGAGAGGCCTCGGATCTTATTATTATAGTGAAAGGCTTATAGTTGTTGATGGGAATCCAAACCAATTTAATTTGTTGATTGATTTGGGAAATCTTTTTGGAGGTGGAATGTTTTGGTAAAAACATGTTATAAAAGGATCGTTTCGACATTATCCCATACTAAATTCGATCATCTTAATTGCTACCTAATTAATTGGCTATGGATGGAGAGATCATCAGATCTTTTTTTTTTTTTTTTTGGTCGATGATCATAAGATCTTATCTACTGTGATGTGAGGCTTAGAATTCTCTTTTGAGAATTATCATTATTTTTTTACTATATGTATTTCTATTATATTCAGAAAGTGTTACATTTGAATTTCATTTACGATAATCTTAGTTTGCTGAGCTGGGCAGGGTTAAATGTGATTATTGGAATTGGGCTTCTTTCTACACCGTATACTGTGAAAGAAGCTGGCTGGTCAAGCTTGGTGGTGCTCGTACTTTTTGCAGTTGTATGTTGTTATACGGCTTCTCTCATGAGACACTGCTTCGAGAGCAAAGAAGGCGTCATTACATATCCAGATATTGGAGAAGCTGCATTTGGAAGATGCGGACGCATTTTCATATCAGTAAGTGATATTCTTTTTAGGCACCTAGTTATTAGCTAGCTAGCCTCGGAAAAATTCTATATGGTGTACATTGCTACTCATTTGTGGGGGATTGGATGCACCGAGAATCAGCAACAAGCAATTTTAGTTCAAATTTGATCATGGCTTTCTATGAACCTGTTTATTCTATACTGGGAATACCAAGAACGAGGCTTCTATTAACTTGCTGATTCTAGGAATTCTCAACTAAATAGAAAGTATCCAAGTGTGTGTGTGATAGAATAGATAGATAATGAGTAGGTTGAAATTTTTTGTCACAGTTAATTCTGCCATGACATATTTTGCTTTGGAAAATAATATTTGGAGTTGTTCAATATCATTTATTTTGCCGAGTGGAAATTTTTTATTTCCATTTTTTCGTTTGATTGGCATTTTTTTGTGTGATAAATTTGATTTATAGTTTATCTCGTTTGAAGATGAAGTAAACGGTAAATTTCTACTGCAAATTTGCTCTTCTTTGGGATGGAGAAAAGAAAAAATTTCCTCAAAAACATGGAAAACGATGGGTAGCATGGAAAATCTTACCATGGTTTGCCATGGCAAATTTCGGGTATCAAGCACACTAAAAAAATCGAAGATATAAATAGTCCTCGGGATACCCAATCAAACAGGGCTTAAAGTTTTGATTCACAATGAATAGCAAGAATTGTAATGAATCTCATTATCTATAATGACTGGAGTCTGTAATTTATATTTCTGTGCTAAATGAGGGATATATATAGTATTGCCACGGAACAACCCTCCAAGTATAGGGAAAACTAAAAGAGTCAAAAGTGTGACATCAATGAAGCTGGAACTCTATCTGAGAGCTGCAAAAATATTAAGACTGCAAAAAGATATTGAGTCTTAAATTCCATATGGAAATCTGAACTTTCTGAAAGGAATAAAGTACCCTTGTAATGTGGCCCGGAATCCCTGCCTATTGTGAGTATTGATTTTGGTTCATCAAACACAGATTTTACCATACAAGGCTATAGCCAATATTACCCTACCCCCAAAGTAACAAACAACAGTAAAAATGATTTGCAATATTGAATATGCGTAGATTTGCTAGTTATAGGTCATTGTGCTGTGTAATCTATTTTTTGATAGTATTGTACTCGGGTTTTGGTGCAGGTCATTTTGTATGCAGAGTTATATGTAAGTGAACTACATAATTGGTTTGGTCTATAATTGGTTTGGTTCTCTAGTTGATTCCTCATATTTATTTTCAACCATGTAGACGTATTGTGTGGAGTTTATTATTTTGGAAGGGGATAATCTTACAACACTATTCCCTGGAACATCCTTTCATTGGGCTGGTTTTAATCTGGACTCTTTGCACTTTTTTGGGATTCTCACTGCCCTTATTGTTCTACCCACTGTTTGGTTGAGGGATCTCCGACTAATCTCGTACCTTTCAGGTAATTTGTTCTATTTATATCTAGGAACATACGGAAATCAATTTTGTCTAAGTATTTTGTATTCATTTACAGCTGGTGGTATTCTTGCAACAATCGTGATCATTCTTAGTCTGTTATTTCTTGGTACGGTGGATGGGGTAGGATTTCATCATACTAGTCAAGTGATAAACTGGAGTGGTGTTCCTTTCGCCATTGGTGTATATGGCTTTTGCTATTCTGGGCATTCTGTGTTCCCCAACATTTACCACGCAATGGCTGACAAAACAAAATTTAGCAAGGCACTTATTATATGGTACAAAATCTTTTCATTTTCATAGCAGCATATGCATTTATATGCCATTATTCTCCATATTTAAGTTGTTCGCGCTTGCTTGCTTGCAGTTTCCTTTTGTGTGTTTTAGTATATGGGGGTGTCGGAGTCATGGGGTTTCTCATGTTTGGTCAAGATACATTGTCCCAGATAACTATAAATATGCCAGTCCATGTGATTTCTTCGAAAGTTGCATTGTGGACAACAGTAAGTACTAAACTCTCATTCTTCTATATATATTTTGTTCTATTATTTTTACACATTTTTGATGTCGAATCCTTAACCTCGTACACAATGTGAAATACATTGTTACTATGCTGATTATGCTTGCTATTGATGTGTATTTATACATTCTCTACAGGTCATCAACCCATTCACGAAATATCCTTTTTGCAGTCAATTATCCAATTAGGAAAGTAAAATTGCGAATGCAAATTGATCGCGATTTTCAATCACTTCATAATTTTTTTTTTCATTTGCTTCCTTAACAGTGAATACATATGCCTTGTTGATGAACCCATTAGCCAAAAGTATAGAAGAACTGCTTCCTTTGAGAATTTCTAGTAGTACCTGGTGCTATATCCTTCTCAGGACAGCACTAGTTATCTCATCGGTCCTAGTGGCATTTCTTCTTCCTTTCTTTGGTACGTACAAAAATGTTTACAGTTTTGTTATCTTTTTATCACAGGGAGAGAACTGTTTTACTCTTTTTGGCTTTGTAAGATGATCTGCAAAGTTCCAATCTTCTTGACTATTTGGTTTTCATAGCTTACACTTAGGTTATTATATTTGTATATGTCTTGGAGGATGACTGGTTCACTGAACTTATGTACTTTGTTTGGCTAAATTGATAAAAATATTGTTTTTGTTAAGGGGAAAAGAAGGCAACTGAGATGACCATTTGATGTAAACATACAATTTTTACTAAACTCTCAAATCTCATTAAAACTGATTCTTTAAAATGCTGGGCCTATCTCCTTATTCATAATAAAAGCTAGAGACTTAGATATATCCCACCTCCTAATAAATAAAAACAAAGTAACAAAACAATATATAACTAGAAAATTGGAAGTCTCTTTCTTACTCGGCTAGCGTGGGACCCCGGGACCCCCGCCACATTTCCTTTCCTCTTAGAAGAGCATACAGTTCAAAGAAGATGACATGTTCATCTCAGAAACGTATTGGACAAAGACACTATTAGAATACTTCATTTTGGACTTATGTCATAACTGTTAGGGCACTTGCAAAAACTTGACTAGCAAACTTTCGATGGTGATATAGTCTTCCCTTTTTGTTTCAAAATAAGAATAATTGCAAGAAGAAAAAAGTTCATCATAAAAAACTAAGATAAGCAAAGATTTTATTAAAGGAATGGGGGTATGGATTGTGGGAAAGTAATCATCATAACTATGTTCTTATAGCATAAAAATACATTATTACATATCCATATACTTGCATGGATAGGCATACATATGCATTCCTTCTTTGTTGGATACTTACCTAATAAGTGATTTTTGACTATTATGATTCAGAAGCTAAAAGTTCCATATTGCACAATATGATATTAGATTTACTAGTCACAAGAAAGTAATTATCATTTAAATGTATATGAATAGAAAATGTATGTATTCTTGATGTGTTCATGTCTCTGCCTTACTTATTTACTCAGAGTCCTGTTTTCCATTTTGGTCCATCCCTGATTAAAAAACCATTTTTCTTTTTGGGTGTAATCAATGAACCAAATTCCATATCAGTGAACGAGTCTTGAATCTGGTCATTGATTGAGTGTGTCTTAAATGCCGTCTCTTTAAAGGGGGCTATTAATTTTGAACGGAGGGTTTATTATTTTACGTGCTGTATAGTTTCTAGTCATTCTCCAACACTTCTTCCCATTTCACTCCAAGTCTGTGAAAAGTAAGAAAGCAAATTTCCCAAACCGCAATCGAAGAAACACATGCTTCTTTAAGCAAAACCTCCAGCATCTTTCACAAAACATAGTGTATAAGAATATTTATCAGCCTCTTGTATAGAATACCTTATATTCTTTGTTTGAATCTGGTTCAAGAACTTGATCAATTATATACAGGGAAATCCTATATTTTTGTTTACCAAATATTAAAGCATCCAACTCAAAAACTAACTTACATTAAGTGGAGAGGCCCATAAGACTTGTCAACTAAATTTTTTTCATGTGGGACACTTCACGTTTTCAACACACGTCACGCGTGGTTATCTCTCTTCCATGAATAGACCAAACACGTAATTGAGTTTACTGAAGGTGGGATTAAAATAACTTGCGTTGATACTATGTTAAACTCTTCAACCCCAAACCATGGAGAGAGGCTCATATTTTAACTTATCTAAAGTGGGGCATTTCATGTTTTTAACACTAGGTGTATATTAGATATGATTTAGAACAGTTACAGAACAACTACTATTAGAGTTTGCGAAATTTATCTTTCTGGTTGTTAGTGTCTAGTGATTTAATTTCTTCTAAAGCATGTCTTGTGATTCAATCTTTTAAAAGCATGTCCAGTTGTTTTACTCCTTTTTGTCATTAACACTATTTTTTCCGTTGATGTTATTTATTGAACAGCTAAAAGACTAGACCCTGGGCTGTTTTTTATTCTAGAGCATTGATAGCCTTTTGTTATTCATGTTTATCAATACATGTCATATTCATATGAAATAATGAAATTTATATTGTGAACTGTGACCTATACTTCCTTATATTTCTGGTATTTACTTAGAATATACTTGTGAGAAACTTTATAGATAGAATTCATGATTAAGGGATTAAATTATGTAATACTACTTTTTTTTAAAACGGAAGGTCTAAGTCTCTATGTTGCCTAAGGGAGTTAAAGGAAGAGATAAAGTCCTTTTTTTCAAATTAAAATGTGAAACTTGTCCCATGGAGTTTTGAACCTACTACCTATTGAATGTGAGGCGGGCTTACTTACCATTGAGCTATGAGCTCGTGCGAGCGTAATACAATTTTTTAAATCAGGCAATATTTAGTTATTGAAAGAATTAGATTTTTTTATACGAGGAACTTATCGTGAATTCACTAATTTATGCCACTTCAGTTATTGCTGCAGGAAAAGTTTCAAACTGAACTATGGAGTCTGAAGTAGGTGTAAAAAGGATGTATGAAAAAGATATTGGTGAAACTAATTTACACTTGGAAGCAATTAGAACAACAACAATAATATTGGAAATTTAAGTATACTCTCTAATTCTCATTCATTCTCAAAATAGTAGTAGTATGTACAACATAAGAGAGAGTCCCTTATTTATAGGTATGAAGAGAACATTTTAGGTTAACTGGTTTCATGGATAATGTCATCAAAGTGGTGGCATTACTAATGACATCAATAGAAGACACTAACTACAAGGAGAAAGGCTACAAGTACAAATATATCCATCTAAACTAATGAACCTGCACCATTCTCGAGAATTTTCTATATTGGCTATAGAAATTGAATCCACATGCTAGAGAGTGGCCTTGGTGATCCAAGTGTCCTTAGCCTTTGGGCATCCATGTTAGTGGATTAAGAATAGGGTGTAGTCACCAGAGGAGGATGTAACATGCTTAGAATCAATAGCACCCTCAACATGATTAACGTGAGAGAATTTTGGGTGGACCTCTTTCGAAGGTATGAGAATCGGAGGAATGCGAGTTTCCGGGTAAGGAGAGAGATCGATGATGTCGAAGGTGTGTTTCATGTGAAACATGGCACGCAGATCGATCTCGTAAGCATTCTCCCCCCAACTTCACACAGCCGCGAGGGTTACGAACAATGCATGTGAAGCTTGTGACCCCAATAGGTTAAATTAGCCCTAAAGAGGTCTCCTGATTGGAAAATGAGAAGCGTATATATGCGCGAACGTCCTCATGGATAGCTGTCACACATGTGGCAAACTCTACCATAGACAGGTTGGGTGAGAATATGGGCAATAATAGGGCAAGGTTAATAGGCAGGGGCAAGGATAACCGAACCACAATTTAGAATAGTGACAAGCCGGTGGATAGATTGACAAAATTGTCAAAGGAAAACTAGATGTGGGAGATCACAAGGTCCCAATACTATGGAGTATTAGTAGCAATGCATAAGTCCCTGATAGTGCAGTTTACCACATCATTCGATAATGGAATGTTGTTAAGAATTGTAGGGAGCATCGTTACAACACGAGAGGATATATTACAGTTACCGATGAAATGACATTTCGACCAGAAATGGTGTGCAAATGGACTCTCACAGAAATAAAGTGTGTCGACATGGGAGACATCAATTGTCTGGGTGAGGTACATGGGATGAAGTGAGCCATCTTTGTGATCTACCAGTGCGAAGATGGATTCATGCCCAGGGGCCGTACGGGGAAGAACAATAACAAAGTCCATATAATTATCCCGCCACGGTTGTTTTGGCATCAATAAAGAGGCATATTAGAATGTTACCCATTTTCCATCTTAACACTTTCCATATTTAAACCACATTTTAAATCCGGGCATTTGTGTACCTTTGCATGGTGGGCATAAGAACCGTTCCCATTAGGAAATAAGTTATGAGCAATGCCTATCTACATAGCGAGGCCACCGAAATGGTCACCGGTTATAATTTTTCCTTAAAGAGAACATGAGGGAATGCAGATGGTCGTTCCACGAAAGAGGTACCCGTCATGTAACAAGAAATAATTGGAGATGCTCCTCTGCTGGTAGATAGCGCCTAAGTAAGCATTTGTGACATAAGTAGCGCACCTTATCGAAATAGCAAACCTTAGTGTGTACTACTACTAAACCGTGATTGCGGTAGATGAGCGCATATACTACATGGTTCTTTAAAATCCAAGTCATACGTAAAATGATTTAAGGACAACACCAATAAAATAGGCACAAAACCAATCTTACATGAATAGCAAGACAACTTGAATAGCATGGAAAATCATGGGTGCTAAGAGTAAGACCAATTAGTGGTCATAAGGGACTTAATATGCCAGAAAACCTTAATCGACAACATCAGTTTAATGAAACTCAAGTCTTCTAATAGGTTATCATCAAGTCGAGAATTGAGGTCCATAGGAGTTTGAATCCCATAAGAAATCGATGATAGAACCTTGCAAGCCTATGGAAATCAAGAACATGCAACGCGGAGATAGGCATTAGCTAATCAACAATTGCCTGAACCCTACCTCAATCAACACAAACTCCCCATAAGACTATGTAACGAAGGATAACAGATGACACCATTAATGATAACTTTTTCAAGTGCAAGAGCTCGGACAACGGATCTGGCCTGTGCCATATGAGAGAGGTGATCCTCCTTTGAACAACTATATCACCATATATCATCGAAATAACTAACACAATAGAGAGTAACACATGTCAGCATTGGGTGTGGTGCAGGCATTCATGTATGAATTGAAGAGGTTTGGAACATCCAGTGTAATATTGACTTTAGGGGGTGGGGTGGAGGTGGGACCTAATAGAGAGTAACACATGTCAGCCTCCTCTTCCTTCGCGAGAGTGTTGTGGGATATAATAAGGGTCGAGGGTCGAGGTTGGAATGACAAGTGCCATAGATAAGCTCTATTTGGCCTCGAGCATTGATTCCCCAAATAGGCTAACTCTTTCTCTTAGTCACCTAACCTGTGCTCGAAAGGTCCCATAGATCCTCTGCAGTACCTCAAAAAAAAATTTACTTTCTCTTACATGACTCTCGATATTCCCCACTACATGGCAAGACACCTTTTCCCAATGCATTATGCCCCCTCATCTAGACATTATGCCTTTTTCATATTGATCTACCACCCTTTCTTTCCTCCCGAGTCCCGACTATCCATGCATGAAGATTGTTGGCATATACATGCTCGACTTCAATTTCCAGTGCCATGACTCTAAGCCTCACAAGAAAACGCGAGAGAAGCAAACAAAGTAAAAACTTTGCCAGAAGTAAGCGGAGTAGTAGAGATGTCGTGGAAGCGTATGTTCTCCCAGTTGACTAAAATACATTATTCGCCACCTACATTGAAAAAAGGCGAAGGGTTTGGAAACAAGTAAGTGGATTTTTATCATAGCTGCAAGTGTTCCAAAGTCCAAACCCTAATTACTAAAGTACCAAAGGCTGCTTTAGAGCTCTCGCAGTCGGTCGCCACTGAAACTGCTAAGCCTAATTTTGAAAGGTGTAGGTATTTGCACGACCATCATTGATCCTAGAATACTTGTCCTACCAATTCGCCTAAGCAAAAAATGGAAAATACTCATGTCTATAACCATTCGTAGGACCTCATTGGGACTCATGAACCAATTGAGAACTACATGTGACACTAAAGACCCTATATTAGGGACCTCCCTCTTAACAAACCTATGCTACAGCCTAAAAAGGGTCTCAAAGGGTACTTCCTAACTTTCCACCATATCTTGACTACCAAGTGATATGTACCCTCAATCAATAATGACCATGCACAAATGCTCTTGTAATACAAAGGGTGGAAAAGAGGGTGGTATGCACCCAATTAGGGCTGTCGGATTGATCCATTGTGGTGGTAAGTGTCCTGGCCATCATAAGGGCCGATGTGGAGGTCTCAGGTGGTGATGGTTCATGAATATCCGAGGGAGGGGTTTTGGTAGCTCACCTAGTTTGGTGGTTGAAGTGAGTGTCCCGTATTAAATGGCTTTGGCCTCCGACATTGAAGTACTGGGTGGGATAATTTGAATGTGTAAATAGGATGACTCGTGATAAAAGAAGGCTAGCTCCAGGACATAGGGGTTTGTAACCCATTTTTTCTAGCTTCCACCCATGTAAAAGGTTGAAGCTAGAGCTTGAACTGGGGGTTGAAAGGTGGTGGAAAATGTTTCGGAATTATTAAGAGTGGTTTGGCAATTTTGTAGTGTTAAAATGCTATTTTTCGGATACTTTATAATTATAGGGTAATGATGGAGTTTCCCCTTCGGAAACAACAAGATTCTAAAGAGTGGTTTCGCATGAAAAGTCACGACAAGAATCGGGGGGAGGGGGGGGGGGGGCTATCATCATTTGAGAACAAGTTTCCAGACATCAGGTGGTCGTCGTAGGACGACATCGAAGTGTGGTGGTCACGGATGCAACAACGAGATGGCTAGGTCTAACTATCAAAAGTAATGCATTTAGTACTCTCATTGTTCCCTCGATTTTAAGGCATGGCTAAGTATATATTTTGAGTTGGAACGACATCGTCATGGCTTGCTAGTACTCGTTTGATCCCAGTGTCGGAGATGAGACAAACATTGGGTCTTAAGTTATCGTTTGGGCAGAAAGACTGATTTTGATTATGATTTCTTTGTAGGGATTTGTGCCAGCAAGGTAAAGAGGCCTAATTGCGAGGGGTCTAGATTTAGTAGCCTGATGTGGAAGCGATGCCAGGGGCATCATAGGCTTCGGAATCAGTAGATACCAAAGTTGTCTTATATGACACCTTGAGTCCTTTTTATCTCACATGAATGATTTCCTCACGAGTAAGTATCGCTCTAATATTTCGTTGGTGTACACATGGAAGCAGCAACAACAACAACAACAACAACAACAACATGGAAATTTATGGATACTCTTGAATTCTCATTCATTCTAAAAAAAGTGGTATAAACCATACAATAGAGAGTTCCTTTTTAAATGTGCAAAGAGAATCGTCTTAGGTAAATGGTGTCATGGGGGATGTCATGAGAGTGGTTTCATTATTTATGACATTACTAGAAGACTCCTGATTCAACTACAAAAATCCTGATGGCAGAAATTGGAATCAACATGCTGGAGAATGGCACGATTATCCAAGTTTCCTCTGCTTTTGCAGCCGTGTCAGCATATGAAGAATCGGTATAGTCACCGGAGAGGGAAGTAACTTGCTTAGAATCTATAACACACTCTACATGATTTACATGAGAGAAAACTGGGTGACCCTCGTCCAAAGCCAGGGGGATAGGAGGAAGGTTTAAGATTTTGTTTCACTGAGTGATTCAGCTAAAGGCATGGTCAGAGAGTCGCACCAGTGTATTGTCATGATCATATATTCGCTTGATTTTATTGAGTGCTCGGGAAATGAGAGAGGGCAGCGTTGTTGAAGGTGTGCTGCATACAAAACTTGGCACATAGATCGACCTTATAGGCATTCACCCCTAACTTTGCATAATCAGAAAGGTTACAAACTGAGCATATGAAGATTGTGTCCCCATTCCTGGGTCCGGCTTCTTCAAATAAACCATGGAGTGGTCTCAAGGACGAAAAATGAGTCATAGTGGTGGGATTTATCTTGCTCATTATACGATGTGTTGTTGGATAAGGGTGCGAGAATCCTTGTGGATAGCTTCCATATGAGTGGCAGTCAAAGCATTAATTCAAACAATTTAAAAAATAACAGTGGAAAATTCATAATTGGGAAATTAGGATATGAGCTATGTAATTCTAGATGCAAAATATGGTATATCACTTCAGTAAAACTAGGAGTAGTATTAACGAAACATGAATATTAGTGATTTTGAAAAGCTAAAAGTGGCCACTTTAGTTATAGTGGATTTGTTTTACTTGTGGAAAGAATGATTTTTTTTTCTTTGTTGCATTGTGAATTCTAGAATGTCTATCAAGAGAAGAGGAAATTATGTACTATACCTATCGGTCTGGTTATGCTTCATGATGTAAATATAGGTTGGTTGAGAAGTTTTATTAATAAGTGAGTGCATAGAAATGAAAGATACGTGAATGGAGGCACGATAGATAATATATATATATATATATATATTACTGAGAAGCTAGGAGTGCCACACGTTCAAAGCAAGGTGCAGAAGCTCATTTAGTTGTGTAAATCGGAAAAGTACTATTTTAGTGTCAAAGCTATTACGAAGAAATGTTGATGTCCAAAAAATCACGATTTTAGAGAAGATGGGACTCATTAATAAACACTCAATATGGATATATATAGACTTAATTGGGAAAATTGTTAGTCGCGGAAAATAAAATGAGTGAAATAAAGGTTTAAATAATGGCCTTAGTTATTATAGAGAATGAATATATATGGAGTCTGAGAAACTCTTGGACAACTTTCTCTAAACATTTAAATTTTTGTTTTCTAAATTTTTTTCTAGTATATGTTATACGGTTGATCAATGGTTGAAAAGCTAAAATCTGTCTCGAGGCGTTTTCCCGAAACTAGGCTGGTGTCAGCCAACTTAGCCTAAAGGAAACTTGACCTGGAAGCCTCTATTTAGGGAAACACCCCACCCCACCCCCCACACCCAGTCCGGAAAAAAAAACTGTAATAAATTTAATCTGTTATCACAAACATTACAAATAATCAAAGTCACATCATCTCCCGGATTATCATATCCCCATCATAAGAACAAAACCAATCATAACTAAAGAAGCTATCATCAAACATTATGTTAAAATCGATAGATATAAGTATATAGCGTGTATGTTATAACATAAATATACACATTATAGCCTTAGATTTTATATAGTGTAATTGTAAAAGTGTAAACTGAGGCTTACGCTTGATTGGACTCGAAGCGTTGTAGCTATTTTTGCTATAGTCTGAGGCGTAGGTTCTAACTTTACATTACTTTGCTATAGCCTCGCCATGCAAGCTCGTGACTTGAGGCTATAACCTCGAAAGCTATTTCAAACATCGGGACTGATTACAAGTTTTCATGAAAGAGTAGTGTATTGGTTGAAATACACAATGTTGAATAATCAGAGTTTCTTGTCTATCAACTAATTTGCAATAAAATCTCAGTGAGCTCAATTTTGTTATTGTTCCTATTGCAGGTCTTGTAATGGCCTTAATTGGCTCTCTCTTTAGTATCATTTTGGTAAGCATATAATTCCACTGCTCAATTATACCTAATTTAGGTAGGCAAATTGTATGCAAATATTTGAATTTGACATATAAGCCATATAAGTTCTTACTAGATCATATGACATATAAGCCATATACCTAATTTAGGTAGGCAAACTTATATGGCTTTTATGTCTCATACAGGTCTACCATTTGTGGGTTCTCAGTTAAAACTTCTACTAATCTGTATTATTACTGAAAATGGGAAAATTTGCTACCATTACAAGCATATTTAGGTTAGTATTACAACGCAAGAATTCTTTGAGCTAATTATTTAGTCCCGACCACGAGTGCCATTTCTAAAAACTTGAAGATAGTTATCATGTTCATTAGAATATTGCCTAGGAAATGGCTGAAAGATGGACTATCCAGTGCAAAAACCGCAGTATGATTTCTTTTATCCTGTATTTTTTGTTAGATTTGTAACTAAGTTGATTGCAATCCAAATGCTGACAAACTGGATCTTGAAGCAGCCTCTATCGTTTTAAAAGAATCGAAGATCTTGGTCCATATCATCCTAGAAAACATGCAATGAAGATGAATTTGTTCAATGTTTTCGTCATTTTCATTCTAATGAATACACCATGAAAGAGATAATCAATTATGAGGTTTTCTCCCTTGTCTTTCTTTGATTAATAAATAGTTTTTGATTATGCGTTTGGCTTTGAACAGGCAATAATAATGCCAGCTTTATGTTTCTTGAAAATTATGAGGAAGAAAGCTACAATAATCGAGGTATGCCTTAATTCAATACTACTTTATTAAAATGTCCAAAAAACTATAATTCAAAATGTCAATTATTATATTCTTGAGAAAAGATTGATACATGGCAACTCTCATCGTAATTCTCTTAAGATAAGAATGATAGTTAAAATAAATATAAATTCTAAATTATATCAATCTAACCAATAGAGATTTAAAATCCTAATTTAACTAAGGGTTGTTTTTCATAATATGAATCATTCAGACTTAAGTTACCAAAAAAAATTTGTTTTAGAAATATTTAGAGATTACGGTTAATTTTTCCTCTTACTGGTTAAGAGATTTAAACAATGACTCTGAATTGGAGTATATACACATCCATTTAGATATTTTATTCAGTAAAAAAATATATACAGATTCAGTTTTAGATTTGAAATTTAGATATACATGTCTTATGTAAGACTACTGCAATACTAATTAGAAACTAAATAATAATAAATTAATCTATAATAATATATAAATTTAAAAAATATCTATTACCAAATAATTCCTTATCCAATTCCTACTTGCCTGCAACATGAAAGGTTCAACAATTTACCAATATTTCAAATTTGACAATTCAATAGGACCTCGTTTGGTTGTCCCAAAATTTTAAATTATCCAATTTATCCATTGGCTCATTTACAAATTGGCTCATTAGTCATGTTTGATTTTATTAATGAAATGATTCATCAATTGATTCACTTTAGTTGTGTAAAATCTAAAATTGGAACATTTTGCAAAAAACGTGAAATGCATCCATTTGAAATATGAAATAAAGTTCATCTTGACTCCTCCTCCTCCTCCTCCTCCTCTCTCTCTTTCTCTCTCTCTCTCTCTCTCCATTCGTCTTTAACTTTTTTTCCTGATTGAACCTTAAGATCAAATTTAGATTACCAAACATCACTCAAAATTGAATTTAAGCTCATTTCAAATTCGCTCATTTAAAATTCACTGGTTTACAATAACCTAATTTACATAATCAAACAATCTACACAACCAAACTGAGCCTAAAGATTTATTGTTCTTGTTTTCTAAAATTCAGATTGTTTTGAGTACTGCTATTGTTGCATTGGGCATTGTGAGCGCGGTGCTTGGAACGTATTCTTTATTGTTAGATATTGTGAAGAATTATTGAGACAGACATTTCAGAACTTCAAGTTTTATCATCTCAAGAGGGTTTCGTGTTACTTTTTATTTGAGAGAGTTTGTATGAGGTTTGCTTTATTGTGCCTTATAAGAGTTTTTATTGTTTTGTTTACGATCCCTCTTGTTAAATAACCATGAATATGTGATAATATTAGAGGTGACAATATTTTGTTTGACACGATAAAATGACTCAAACCCAATACGAAAGGTCAGTGTTGACCATTTCTTAATGCAAACAAAAGAATGACACAACACGCCAACACAAATTATAGAAGGTTTGGGTTAGTATAAAAATGAATAACTTGGAAATGACATAAATATAACTATTATTTATCTCATATTCTATGAACAATGCACCAAATTTTTTTATATCCCGATCTTCTATTATATTTATTTCTTATATAATTATATGGTATTTATTTATTAGTTAGTATTATCAGTTTATGATTGGCATGTGAAAGAGAGAAGACTTGATCAAGACTCGATTAATAAACATGTCGGGTTAGTTTTAAGTCATTTGACACGATTAGTTAATTGAGTCGGGTTAAAGTTGTCTAATATATGACACGATATAGACGAATTGCCAAATTCTAGAATATATTAATACAACGGTCTTTCATAGTTATATAGTAACATGACTTTTTTGTAATATAACTTTGTTACATTATTATATTATGCAATTTGTGTGATGGCATAACATTATTTATTAGTGTTTTCATAATGTACAAGTCTTATATTTTTATAGGGGCAACAAGTCGTGGACCACATGCTAACCTTTTGTAACTTTTGAAACTTTAAATCCAACACTGAAATTATCCCAAACTTCAAGGTTAATTTTTCATTTTTCCCTCAAAATAATAATTTTAGGGTGACAATTTGTTGACATATTTTGACTCCTAACTCATCTAGAGAGGTATCGCAATTGCATTGGTTGGTACCTCACACACTAAGACACTTATGTTAGAAAAACTATCACCCCATAATTACTCTATCATATAACATCCTATGGTGATGAGTAGCAACTGCCGTAGATTCCCTTTGCAACACCCCTATATACATATACAATATGAGTAGCAATTGTTGTAGATACCTTTTTATCAACACCACCGTATACACAATGAGGGATTATAGGTGCCATGACTGGGGAACGCATTTTGGGAATACGCCCTATAGTATCCCATCCCCTGGTCTTTGTGGATCGTGGAACATATGTGTTCACCTCTAAAATTATTAATCAAATAAAGCTAATGGGAAAACAAAATCGCCACAAATAAAGGTTAATTATGGTGGCTGCTATAAATGCAACCCAGATTACTTCTTAGCACCATGTGTGCTTTCGTTAGAGCACAATATACAATCATTTTTTAGCATCGTGATGTTGGGAAGTGAATTTTGTGGCTCCTTTATCAATCACCGTTGATTAACGCGCTAAAAGTTATAGCAAGAATTCTCTAAAGCATTTGCACTACTAGTACAAAGCAACCTTTGAGAGATCCTGAGGGTGTCCCTCATAAACTCTGCATTCAACTACTAAAGAAATATGTGTTGGTTTAGCTAAACATTCGAATTTTGAAGCCTATCTGACTGTAACGAAACAAACTTTGGAATGAACTGCATATGGTTACAACAAAAGCGCCACCAATACTAATAATTGGTCCATAAATTAAAACAACTGAGATATGCCATAAAAGAAAAATAAATGCCCTTCGTAGTCAAGAGTGCCAAGTGACTTTTTTACCATTCAGCTGTATTTTGGTAAATCTCACCCCATCCTGAAATGTTAATTGTAAAACAACAATAACCAAAACATTTTGCTACTCTACGGGCAATACAAGGATCATACACCTGAAAAGAGTTAGTAATAAATATTCTATAGTCTACCCATAGGTTACACATTTTCTTCCCCTTACTGGGTATCAGACGAAGCTAGAAGATGACTAAGAGCAACCTTTTCCTTCTTTGCATCTTTTACATTCTTATTAATATCAGCCTCATCACCCTTCCTCTTGGACGATTCATCTTTCTCTTCCTCAGCTCCTTCACCATTCAAACTTGCTACTTTTTCGGGATATTTTGAATTTGGTTGATCATCTTCGCCTTTCTTTTCAATTATCTCCCCTTTGTTAAACACCTTTTTAGCTTCTAATAAACATGAGCGGACTTCTTCACTTTGAACAAGATCAAAAGGGGTCTTTCCTTCTTTGGTCTTGGCACTTATGTTTGAGCCTTTTTTCATCAAGTACTTGATGAGGTCCATGTGGGACCCTTAAACGGCGAAGTGAAGGGCAGTCATTCCCTTGCGGATTGAAGAATTGACGAAGACCCCACATGAAAGGAGTGTCTTTACGACTTCTAAATGATCCTTTTGAGCAGCAAAATGGATTGCACCCATGTCATCCATGGCGGCAGCACCAGCATCGGCTCGATTCTTGCATAGATAGCTTACCACCTGTGCCTGCCCAGACCATGTTGCTAGATGTAATCTAGGCACTATTATAAATCTGCCGAATTTTCACGCTCACTGACCTTGACAAGTTCAACTTGTCAAGGTCAATGACCGTGACAATTCCGGGCGAGACAATTTTTTTCGTCAAGCTCATTGACCGTGATAAGCTCGTTATAATTGTCACGGTCATGTCACGATCCGTGACCGTGACAAGTTTTGTCACGGTTTCTAACCATGACAAACCTGTGATAATATTTAAAGAATTGCCACGGTCAATGACCCTGATAATTCTAGGCAGAATTAAAAAAATTTGCTGGGCAGTATGGCCACTGCCATTGCCCAGCAGTATATTTGTACCTGTTATAGTAACATTGTACCTGTTCAAACATCATATATCCAAATAAGCTAGAGATAATGCAAATATACATTAAAAAAAACAATATGCATCACGAAATAATCCAAATATAATTCAAATGTACCAACTAAAAAACAATACAATTCAATTCAAATAATGTCACTACATGTCTTGGGTAAGGTTAAATCCGAGGAGGTGAGTAGGCCACACGATATACAAATTGACACACCCACTAATATACATCGTGCCGCATTGTTTGCGCAACCACAACGGGGAGTTCTCCTTCCCGGGTATCACATGCATGACGAGCACCCTGCACTCAATGTCTTGAAGCTCACGTCCATGAACTAGTCCACCCTGGACAATATTCGGGTCCCTCAACCCCCGACCTATCCGTTGGCCATCAAATATGTCCAATATAAACACGCTCAGCCAACCAAGCGTCGACATAGGTCGGTCAAAGGGAGCCAAATAGGGAAGTGGATCATCAAAGTCCGCACGTGTCGGCGATGAAGCAACGAGGTCCACATCCTTGTCATCCCCCACCTCGTCCTCCCGCGCCTCGTCCTCCCCCACCACCTTCTCCTTACCTTTCCCCTTGCGTTTTTCGCCGCCCAACGAACGCTTCATGAATGAGAACATATCTTGGATCGTCGCCTCCAAACAGGATAGCTTCGCGTCATGCAAGTCCACCGTTCGAGCTAACCCAGTGTCGCTCGTCTCCAATCCGATGATCCTAGATTTGGCCACCCGCGAGCTCACCCCCTTGTCCTCCCCTTGCGATCAGAGACAAGCACTTGGCTGAGTGCGTCTGTGGACAAAGATGCCTTGTCGGCATCAGACTGCGACTCATGCACTTCTTTAAGCTTTGCCTGAAACGACAAAAAACACATGATTAGTAAAATAAGTAAATTAAAAAATTATAACGTAATTAACAAAAAGTAAACTGTTGGATTACTTACAATCGTGGTCGCGACGCTCGGGGACACCTCCTTTTCCTTCTCCTTCTTCGTCCGAAAAGCCACATAAGTATCGAGCCTATGTGCCCTACCCCCAGGGCCACTCCCTGTCCCCTGAAATAAAATAAAGTAAAATTAGTATCGGCCCCGCAAAGTAAAATAATGCAAAATAATATATTTCTGTAGTTATAGAAAAATTAAATCTTACCATCATCCTATGCTCCACCTCGGCGTAAGACATCCGCCCGAAGTAGTGCACGTCCGTCTTTTTTGTCCGGTTTTCCCTCCCTGATTGGCGAGATGTCAATTGTCGCTCCCCGATCTCATTGTCAACGAACTTTTGTCATTGTGCCAATGAGATCGGCTCCTTCGGCGGGATGGATTCACGCCTTTGGATAATGGACTCTCGTGTCTTCCCAAAGTACCGAGTCCGCATATTTTTCTTCCACGTCTTGTGTTGCTCCCTCAACTGCTCCAAGATGGAATCGCGTAGCTTTGGATCCAGGATGAATTGTTCATGTTCAACAAATACAATGTTAGTTGCAAATAAATATAAATATAAATATAAATATAAATACATTACCTGTAGTGCCACCCAAACACCTAACTTGAGCTCATATGGCACCTCCTTCCAACTAATGTACCTCGGGCCGATGATCATCTTTATCAGCTCGAGGGATCTCGCTAATAGCCCCAACTTGTTCTCGATGGCCGTCCCCAATTTGCCATATTTGGGGAGCCTAGGGGCCGAGGAGCCCTCGTCGCCTCCGCTACCACGGAGCCCAGACGACATTATCATAACAAGCATCATCATCCTCGCCTTAATACCTGAAGGAGACATTTGCTGTAAAAAAAATATTATTAGTACATATCAAAATGAATTAAAAGAAGACATGCAAATAAACTAACAATTAAAGTATACAATTATTAATTTACTAATTTACAATGAGGGGCAATTATATATTAATTTACAATGAGGGGAAATTAATAACCAATCAATTCGTTTACAAGGGACATTACGCACAAACACGCACATACACGCACACTACACACACATACACACAAACCCGCACACATTCAGACACACACACACACGCAGCCCCCCTAACCCCCCCCCCCCCCCCCATCTCCTCTTAAGGGTGAGTTCAAGTATGTTTCATTTAATTTTAAGTAAATTTCAAAAAAAGTTGAAAAATTCCACCCCCATATGGACAATAATCTAGTGGTCATGCCACTTTTAAAACTAACCAACCTAACATCGATCCACTATAATCCTGTACTCCTTCTAATTCATCTACTCAATTAATTCATTTCATCAATTAAACTAACAATTAAAGTATAACAATTATTAATTTACTAATTTACAATGAGGGGCAATCCTACTTTCATATGAAATGGACACTAATTATGAATTTACTTTCATATAAAACTATACAATTAAAGTTACAATTAAAGCTATACAATTTATTAATTAAAGTTATACAATTGTTGAGATTGCCCCACCACACACACACCCCACCCCACCCCCACCATCACCACCGCCACCACCACCACACACACCTCAATTCTGAATTCCAAAACAACAGCATCTAGCTCATAATATGTACAAGAGTGAAACATCCCCACCCCCACCCCTACTGCCCACACACACGCACACTACACAAGAGTGATACAAAGTAATTTTAAAAAAAAAAGTTAAAAAATCTCACTCCCATATGAACATTAATCCAGTGGTCATACCACTTCTAAAATTAACCAACCTAACATCGATCCACTATAATCCAACCGCAACAACAAAGGTGTATCCCGTACTCCTTCCAATTCATCTACTCAATTAAATCATTTCATCAATTAAACTAACAATTAAAGTATACAGTTATTAATTTATTAATTTACAATGAGGAGCAATCCTACTTTCATATGAAATGTGCACTAATTATTAATTTACTTTCATATAAAACTATACAATTAAAGTTACAATTAAAGCTATACAATTTATTTTATTAAAGGTATACAATTAAAGTTATTTCGAATCTCAACAATTATCTGTTAATGAGGGGCAATCCTACTTGCATATGAAAAGGGCAATACATATTTTATTAATCAATTTGTTCGTTTTAATTGTTGAGATT
This sequence comes from Sambucus nigra, assembly GCA_949130495.1. NCBI lineage: Eukaryota > Viridiplantae > Streptophyta > Magnoliopsida > Dipsacales > Adoxaceae > Sambucus > Sambucus nigra. The sequence continues at coordinate 463,482,211 of OX422222.1, read as the reverse complement.
GCCCCACCACACACACACTCCACCCCACCCCCTCCCCCACCACACACACGCACACGTACATGCACACACACCACCCCACCCCTGCCCCCCCTCACCCCACCACACACACCTGCACACACACACACACACACACACACACACACACACACACCCCACCACCCCTTGCCCCGCTCCCCCCACCACACACTACCACACACATATATACACACACATACACACATATAGAAATGAAAGAGAAAGAGAGGAAAAAACATACCTTAGAGAGAGAGAGAGCTCGAAATCGCTTAGAGAGAGAGGGAAACCAAAAACGGTGGGAAAAAAAAGAAAGCGTAGGATTTTTTTACTGCGTGTCACGATCATTGACCGTGACAATATTATAAGGTTTGTCACGGTCATTGACCGTGACAATACATTGTCACGGGCTTGTCACAGTCAATGACCGTGACAAGGCTAGCCGCTGAAAGGATGTCTATTTACCCATTTTGGTATAGTGAGGGTTCAATGTTAGTTGAATCAAGGGAACAAAAAGATAAAAAAATGCTAATGCACACCGTTAATAGAGACCTCATATCTGGGTGCTGCCGGATATTTCAGTTTAAAAAAATGTGGTTATAGCATTTACATATAAATTTAACCCAGATTAAATGTAACAAATATATAAAAAAATCAATTTAAAATTTATCCAATCTCTTTTCTTTACGTATTACATGTTGATTGTAGCAATTCCATGCATTGGCATTTTGCTCTTCTTAAGAAGCGACACCTGTAGAGGAATCTGTCTTTAATGCCCTAATTCCATTAGTGCATAGCAAGGAGCTTCCAATTAGCACAAGGTTCTGATTCCTCTACATTATATAAAACATATTTAAACAATACAATTAACAGGTCAATGTTAACTTAATAATTAGGATAAAATGTAAGAACCCACTAAACTACAGGTCCCACACAAGAATGCATGAAAAAAAAGTACAAAAATTTTGCAAACCACCTTATGTCACTAAAAGTCTTTCATAGCGAAACAAGGAGAGAATTGCAAATGAATGGAATAATTCAAAGAGGTTTTGCAATATTAATGGCTCAGGGAGGTCTTTGCAACTAGTTAGGATAGTCCAAGGAGTTCCCGCAATTTACCCTAAGATTTACTCCTCCGTCACAGATTAATAGTCCTGCTTTCGTTTTAGTCCATCCAAATTAATAGTTTTGTTTCTAAAAATAGTATAAACTTAGGTGATATTACAAGTTACCCATCCAAACAATATCCATGAGAGGTATTCATCATTTTACTAGGTATTCACCATTTTTAGGGGATAAATTTGGAAAATAAATTCTTCCATCACTTCAAAATTTACTTGAAGACCATTGCTTCTAAAGCAACAGACCGACAACATTTCTCCACCAACTCATTCATCCAAATTCCCAGTTTTTTTCTATTATCATCATAATGGCCAAACCTTTACCAAAATCTTGACATGTGTCCACCGCTGGCCAAAACATTGTTGGATTCAATTTCGACACCAAAAGTTTTTAATATTAATTTACTCGTAGTTACCGGGATCTTTACAATATATTCTACTATAAAATATTACACTTAAGCCCCCATAATACTGTCAATTCACATTACTCTTCCCCAATGAAAGAGTTGAATCACGAATTCTCAAAGCAAAATTGGAGACCTTCGGACCACAAGAGCATCTTGAAAAATTGACCAGATCAGATTATCTATAAATTTTCCAGGCCTAAAATTAAATTCCTCCTCAATTTCAAATGTGGAATAGATTTGTCATTTTAAGCCCCAAACATTATCAGGCTCAAATCGGTCCAACACCTTATCTGTCACATCATGGCCAAGACAAACCTAACTGATAATAGGACCAGCGGGATTTGGGTTGCCTGTAGCCTCTATCAACGCCAGATGGTGGGCTATCATCATCTTGCATGTTGCGGAGTCTAATTCGACAAGGAATGTGACATTTTGTATTGTATCTTGCCCTATGTCATTACTGAACTAAGGGTCCGTTTGATAGCACAAAAATTTCAATGCAAATTTTCAAAAGTTGAAATTTTTTGATATTTTTCAGCTTTTAGGTTGCTTAATAGCATTAATTTGTTCGGGAATTTGTTTTCTATGTACAACACCCTTTAAGCACAATTTGTCACCCTAGGGTGGAATTCAATTTTTGGGAGCAGGTTTTTATTTGTCACTTTTGGACGACAAATCACTTAAAACCAATTTTTTTATAACTCTATATATTTCATAAATATATAAATTTATATTGTTAATAAATATATAAATATATATATTTCGTATATTTTAATATATATTCGTATATTTTATATATTTTAGCACATATATGTATATTGCGTATATTTTGTATATATATATATTTCGTATATTTTAATATATATTCGTATATATATATATATATTAATTATATATTTTAGCATATAATAATATATTCGTATATTTTATATATTTTAGCACATATATGTATATTGCGTATATTTCGTATGTTTATATATATTTCATATATTTATATATTTTGTACATTTGTGTAATTTAGCACATATATGTATATTGCGTATGTTTAGCTATATATATATATATATATATATATATAGGAGAAGGGTCACCTACATCATGCTCTATACATCATCCATACATCACACCTACTTGTACGCCCTAAAAAACTTTTTTTTTTCCAATTTTTTTATTTTTCTTTTGAAATTAACCTACCAATAAACCCATGTTCAAAAAATTAGGTCAAAATACATTTTGTAACTATTTTTAAAAATTCCACAAAAAACTGCTCAAAATATCTTATTTATAAGGGTATGCGCCAACCGTTTTTTGTGAATTTTTTAAAAATGCCTACAAAATGTATTTTAACGTAATTTTTTGAATACGGATTAATTGGAAGATTAATTTCAAGAGAAAAATAAAAAAAATTGAAAAACAAGTTTCTTAGGTCCTAGAACTAGGTGTGATGTATAAATCATGATATATATATATATATATATATATATATATATATGGAGAAGGCTCACCTACATCATGCTCTATACATCACCCATGCATCACGCCTAATTCTGGGCCCTAAAAAACTTTTTTTTTCAAATTTATATTTTTTCCTTGAAATTAACCTTCCAATCAACCCATATGCAAAAAATTAGGTCAAAATACATTTTGTAGCTATTTTTAAAAAATCCACAAAAACCTGCTAAAAATACCTTATTTTTAAGGGTCTGCGCCAACAGTTTTTTTGTGAATTTTTTAAAAATAGCTACAAAATGTATTTTGACCTAATTTTTTGCATATGGGTTTATTGGAAGGTTAATTTCAAGGGAAAAATATAAAATTTGAAAATAAAGTTTTCAAGGGCCTAGAATTAGTTGTGATGTACGGTATGATGTATAGTGCATGATGTAAGTGAGCCTCTCTCATATATATATATATATATATATATGCTTTGTGGTGTTGTGTATGTGTGAGTATATATATGCCTACATGTGTGTATGTGTGAGAAAGAGAGAGATAGAGAAGAAGGAGAAAGGGAGTTCAAGTGGAAGAGAGAAAGTAGAACGAAAAAAACGAGAGAAACAGAGAGAAAAGGGAAAGAGTATTTGGGTTTGTGAAATGTATTGAGGGAGAGAGAGAGTGAGAGAGATGGGTGCGGCTGTATTGATTAGAGAGAATATGGTATTTTAGGGGTTTTTTTACTATAAAGCCATATGGAAAATGGGTGTCCATATTTGGTCCACCACTTTTTATGCTTGGGTCTACATTTGACCCATAATTGTAAAATATGGGCCCCATATTTTAAAAACCGGGCTAATATGGGTGACTTCAACAATAAGGGCCTATTTTGCCATTTCTAGCTGGAGCGCAACCCCGCCTCGGTCAAAACTGCAACACATTAAAATCCAAACAGTAAGTCTAAGTGTCTAACTACAAAGTCATTACTGTCCAACTAACTGTTAGAGGTGAAACTAGATCTCTTTGGCGACACCACCAGGGTGTTATGCGAAACCCCGCGCTCGATGGTAGGCGATAGGTTTGGCCTAGTATGCTTGTCATTAAATCCAGCAAGGGACATGCACGCTTTTTCATCCAGTTCTGGTGTCATCGTAACTCGTTAAACACCGACGGGGTCATTAGACTTGGGCGAGGTGGGGTGAAGGCATGTAGACATTTGACGTGGATATGGGGGCTGTTGAAATATAAAATTGTTTATATTTAATTTCTAAGAAGCATCCTAAGTTAGGTAAGGTGTTATGTAAGGTGTGTTTATTAGGTGTGCTTATTTATTCTTAGTGCTTCATAGTGGCTAAATAAGTGGAAGCAAATTGTGTGGCTTATGAATATGTGTATTAATTTAATTTGAACCACATTGAGTGCATTTGATTTTCTTCTAGTATAAATAGCCATCATCCTTGAGTTCTTAGTATCATCAAACAACAAGGAAGATAATAAGCAAAGCTTATTAGTTGTAATAGAGAGAAGTTAAGTTGTAAGAGTGTTTTCTTCTTTGTAATAATATTTGAGTGCTAAATACAAGATAGTTGTGTGAGTGTCTTTGAAAGCTTATTTCCAACAAAGTGGTATCAGAGCAATTGAAAATTTGTTTCAAAGTATACACTATAGCATATCAAATCGAAGCTCTCGACGAGACGAATCCAACGCCGCCAGATTCATCCCAATCGAATGTCTGACGCGCTACCACGTGTCACCAGAACGTTGTTGCCAGAAAGTGAGTTAACTCACCGAGTTAGCCAAATCATCCGAGTTGGAGCCGAGTTGACCGAGCCGTGAAGCCTGTTGATCGAGCAGTTAAGCTTGTTTGAGCTGCTTGACCGAGTTGTCGAGCCTTGACCAAAGACTGATCGTTGACCAAAGGTTGACTTTGACTATTGACTTTGACCATTAACTTTGACTATTGACTTTGACCAGATTTTCATTTTTTGGTCCACGTTGTTCCTAAGGTTTTTGGACGTTTCGAATCCATCCGCTCAATCAAAATTGCCAAATTATCACTAGAATTGTGGCAAACGGTGGTATGGCATCCTTTCAAGTCCCGATACTCAACAACAACAACTATGATAATTGGAGTATTAAGATGAAGGCACTTTTGGGTGCACACGATGTTTTGAAAGTCGTGGAGAGAGGTTACAATGAGCCAGAAAATGAAGCTGTCTTAAACCAAACTCAGAAGGAGAGTTTGAAAGACTCAAGAAAGAGAGACAAGAAAGCTCTTTATTTCATCTATCAAGCATTAGATGATGATGATTTTGAGAAGATTTCAAGTGCAATCTCCTCTAAGCAAGCGTGGGAGAAACTGCAAACCTCTTACAAAGGAGCCGAACAAGTGAAGAAAGTTCATCTTCAAACTTTAAGAGGTGATTTCGAATTTCTACATATGAAAGTGTCCGAGTTTATCTCCGATTACTTTTCAAGAGTCTTAGCTGTTTCAAATGAATTAAAAAGAAATGGTGAGAAGTTAGAAGATGTGACGATCATGGAGAAGATACTCCGCTAGTTAGATCCAAAATTCGAGTACATCGTTACGACGATTGAAGAAACCAAAGACTTGAATGAGTTCACAATCGAACAACTAATGGGGTTATTGCAAGCATACGAAGAGAAGAAGAAGAAGAAGAAGAAGAAGAAGAAGAAGAAGAAGAAGCAAGAGACCGTGGAACAACTTCTTAAGATGAAACTCTATCCGACAAAGAAAGAAGAAAGTTTCAACAATGATAGAAGCCAACGTGGAAGAGGTCGTGGCCGAGGACGAGGTTACGAATGTGGATGAGGTTGGAATTCTAACAACTATAATTCCAATAACAACTACAAGAGAGGGGAAAGCTCAACACGAGGTTGTGGAATAGGCAATCCGAACTCGAGGCATGACAAATCTCAAGTTCGATGTTATAATTGTCAGAAGTTTGGTCATTATGCTTAAGAATGCAGAGCACCCAACAATAGAGTTGAGGAGAAGACCAATTATACGGAGGAGAAGATAAATGAGAAAGAAAATCTTCTTCTTCTAGCACGGAAGGAGACTGATGGTAGCCAAGAAAATTCCTGGTTTCTGACAGCGATGCAAGCAATCACATGTGTGGAAGGAAAGGCATGTTCGTGGAGTTGGACGAGTCAGTAAGCGGAAATGTCTCATTTGGAGATGATTCCATAATATCGATGAAAGGAAAAGGTAACATCCTTATTCGTGCAAAAGATGGTAGTCACCAATTCATTTCAAATGTCTACTATGTGCCTAATATGAAAAGCAACATCTTGAGTTTAGGTCAACTCTTAGAAAAAGGCTATGATATCCATATGAAAAATTATCCTCTTTTTATAAGAGATGACAAAGGAGATTTAATTACTAAGGTAAAAATGTCAAAGAATAGAATGTTCCCTTTGAATATTCAAAACGATGTTGCAAAGTGTCTAAAGGTATGTTACAAAGATGCATCGTGGCTATGGCATCTTCGATTTGGGCATCTCAACTTTGGAGGATTGGAGTTATTATCCAAGAAGGAAATGGTGAGAGGCTTACCTTGCATTAATCACCCTGACCAACTGTGCGAAGGATGTTTACTTGGGAAGCAATTCAGAAAAAGCTTTCCAAAGGAGTCAAACTTAAGAGCTAAGAATCAACTTGAGGTAATCCATACATATGTATGCGGTCCGATCAAGCCAAGCTCTCTTGGTAAAAGTAATTATTTCCTTCTCTTCATTGATGATTTTTCAAGAAAAACCTGGGTATATTTCTTGAAGCAGAAATCAGAAGTTTTTGAAATATTCAAGAAATTCAAAGCTTCCGTGGAAAAGGAGAGTGGCCGTAAGATCAAGGCAATGAGATCTGATCGAGGAGGAGAATTTACTTTTAGTGAATTTCAAGAATTTTGTGGAGCAAATGGAATTCGTCGACTAATGACAGTTCCTTGATCCCCTCAGAAAAATGGAGTAGCGAAAAGAAAGAATCGAACTGTCCTCAACATAGCTCGGAGTATGCTCAAAAGCAAGAAACTGCCCAAGGAATTTTGGGCGGAAGCAGTGGCGTATGCTGTCTACTTGTCCAACCGATATCCAACAAGAAGTGTTTTAGGAAAGACACCGCAAGAAGCATGGAGTGGAAGAAAACCGGGTATCTTCCACCTGAGAGTCTTTGGGAGCATAGCCCATGTACATGTACCAGGCGAGAGAAGAACCAAACTTGATGACAAAAGAAAAAAGTTCATCTTCATTGGCTATGACAACAACTCCAAAGGTTATAAATTGTACAATCCTAACAATGGGAAGATTGTAATTAGTCGAGATGTGATATTTGATGAAGAAGGAGAATTTGATTTCGGCTCAAATATAGATGATTTCAACTTCTTTCTCGATTTTGAAGAAGAGAATGAAGAAACCATGATAGAGAAAGGAGGAGAAGTTCAATAAGAGACCAATACTCCACCTACCTCACCAACTTCAACAACTCATGGAGACTCATCACCATCATTAAGTGAAAGTTTCAATGAAAGAGTTATTACCCGCACAAGAAGCCTACGGGATCTCTATGAGGTAATCGAAAGACATGATAATCTTACACTCTTTTGCCTCTTTACTGATAGTAAACTTCCAAGAAGATGCACAAGCCAAGAAGTGGAGAGACGCGATGAACGAAGAGATCAAGGCCATTGAGAAGAATGACACTTGGGAACTCGCTTCACTTCCAAAAGGTCAGAAGGCTATCGGTGTCAAATGGGTGTACAAAATGAAGAGGAATGCTATGGGAGAAATAGAAAGACACAAGGCGAGGCTAGTCGCAAAAGGATATAGTCAAAGAGCTGGCATTGACTTTGATGAGGTATTTGCTCCTGTTGCCCGCTTAGAAACTGTGAGATTAATTATCTCCCTAGCATCTCAAAACAGGTGGAAGATTCATCAGCTAGATGTAAAGTCTGCATTTCTAAATGGAATACTTGAAGAAGAAGTCTACATCGAGCAACCTTTGGGATATATAGCAAATGGACACGAAGACAAAGTCTTGAAGCTGAAGAAAGCTCTCTACGGATTAAAGCAAGCACCAAGGGCGTGGAATAGCTGTATCGACAAGTACTTTCAAGAGAATGGTTTCAAAAAATGTCCCTACGAACATGATTTATATATCAAGATCAAAGATGGAGATATTTTGATCGTGTGCCTGTACGTGGATGATTTGATATTTACCGGAAGCAACCCAAACATGTTCAATGACTTCAAGAAAGCAATGGAAAAAGAGTTCGAGATGACAAATATTGGGTTAATGGTGTACTATCTTGGCATTGAAGTTAAATAATAAGAAGATGAAATTTTCATCTCACAGGAAGGCTACACAAAGGAGATCCTCAAGAAGTTTAAGATGAATGACTGCAAGCCAATTAACACACCAGTGGAGTGCGGAGCTAAGCTATCAAAGAATGACGAAGGCGAAAGCGTAGATCCAACTTTCTTCAAGAGTTTGGTTGGAAGTTTGCGCTATCTAACTTGTACAAGACCTGACATCCTTTATGCAGTTGGACTTGTAAGTCGATACATGGAAACCCCAATAACCTCGCATTTTAAGGCTGCAAAAAAAATTCTTCTCTATCTTAAAGGTACAATTGACTTTGGTCTGTTATACTCTTTTTCTAATGATTACAAGCTTGTTAGTTATAGAGATAGCGATTGGGGTGGAGATACAGATGATCGAAAGAGCACCACAGGGTTCGTGTTCTTCATGGGAGATACCGTTTTCACATGGATGTCAAAGAAGCAACCAATTGTCACACTCTCTACATGTGAAGTTGAATATGTAGCTGCTACATCATGTGTTTGTCATGAAATTTGGCTCAAAAATCTGCTGAAGGAACTGGGTTTATCACAAGAGGAGCCAATAAATATTTTTGTTGATAATAAGTCAGCGATAGCCTTGGAAAAGAATCCAGTTTTTCATGATCGAAGAAAGCATATTGATACTCATTTCCATTACATAAGAGAATGTACTACACGAAAAGATGTGAAACTAAGGTACGTAAAATTTCGAGACCAAATTGCCGATATCTTTACCAAGCCACTGAAGTATGAGGAATTTATCAGATTAAGAAATTCTCTTTGCATAACAAAACAAGTTTAAGAGGGGTTGTTGAAATATAAACTTGTTTATATTTAAATTCTAAGAAGCATCCTAAGTTAGGTAAGGTGTTAGGTAAGGTGTGTTGATTATGTGTGTTTATTTATTCTTAGTGCTTCATAGTGGCTAAATAAGTGGAAGCAAATTGTGTGGATTATGAATATGTGTATTAATTTAATTTGAACCACATTGAGTGCATTTGATTTTCTTCTAGTATAAATAGCCATCATCCTTGAATTCTTAGTATCATCAAACAACAAGGAAGATAATAAGCAAAGCTTATTCGTTGTAATAGAGAGAAGTTAAGTTGTAAGAGTGTTTTCTTCTTTGTAATAATATTTGAGTGCTAAATACAAGATAGTTGTGTGAGTGTCTTTGAAAGCTTATTTCCAACAGGGGCTTGATGGTGAGCCTCTTCCCCACCTTCTTGTGACGGTGATATGGTTTGGCGAGGAAAAAAGTTGGACTGACAAAAGGCTTGGTAGAAGGTCATTTCCCCTCCATCGCGGTAAGGTGATGATCAAAATCAGAAGAGATGGTGGAGGAAGCATGGTTAGAGGACAAAAGGGCCTCGGAGTGGTGAAGGGTGTATTGTCTAGGGAAAACTCAAATGTCTCGTCGGAGGGTGCTAACAGACTCCTCAAGCGACCTCATACTCCGCTCTTGCTCGGCTTGGTAGTTCTTGGCCTCCATTGTTGTTCGTTACAGTTTTGTCATCCTATACAACAACGGTGAAGCGACTAAACTCCCAATTATGCACATAATAAACTTGTACACAAAATTACTGGAAATCCTCTAAATAGTATATTCAATTATTAAAAAGGAGGTAATTGCGTTCAATATTATAGGCCTAAGAAAGTGTGCCCACCAAGTTGAGGAAATACTAACAAACGTTAAATGAACCACAATGTTTTTCTTGCTAAAATAAACTCCAAGCGTTATAGTTATATTAACAAGCAAAATAACCAAAATTTAACTTTTGCCAACAAGAGCCAAAACCCCAGCGTTCCAACTGGATCTTTACACCACAATTTCCTCGGGAAGCAAGACCTTTGCCGATGCACAATGGGATATGATAAGGGGGTGGAAGTTCACTTATTTCAAACTTGCAAACATTTCTTACGTTGCTTTTTTAGAAATCTCTCTCTAGGCCAGTTATGGACTGGCAAGTCCACAATTCGAAAGACAGGCATCTTACAACCCTAATATTTGAGAGGAAAGGTAGGTGCAGCAGATCCAAAATTTGCCATTTCAGCTAGGCAAAATTTTTGACAACCCGCCGATCCGAAATAGGGGTGGCCAGCCCGATACTCCAAAATAATGGAATCATGGATGGAATCATTCTCAGCATCACAACAAAGTAAGAAGTATGCGGGATAACCACTCCATATTTCAGAAAAACGGGTTGTCAAAAATTTTGAATTTAAAGTTTATAAAAAAGGAAACAATTTAACAACCCCATTAAAATAAAAAGTGGAAATCCAGACTAAATTATATTACTTACACATAAATGTACAATAAGGGACCGAATATACTGTCTGTCACAGACTGATACAATAATGTTACACAAATTTAGTAATTTACATAATACATGACATTAAACAATTATTAAAGCTTGGGCCTCTCGCCCGAGTAAAAGACCCGATCATAGCTAGAATATAAGAATGGGAATGTCTATACCAAATATCCCGTAATACCCGCAAAGCATCACGGCTCGTCAAAGACTCCGGGATTCGAAAAGTCAGAATAGGAGTCCCTTGCGGTGGAGCACCTAAGCGGAAACAAGATGCATGTACAACAAGAAGTATAAACGGGTCAGGGCCCGGTTCTATGCGATTACCAGATGAATAAAGAGGATGACAGTTATGAATAATATCATGTTAGACAAGATAAATAAAATCTATCTACACAGTTCAAAAACATATGCTAAGAAATAAAGGAAAGCATGAGTTTAATTTAACTAAGCAGGAGAAAAGGAAAGATTATCATAATTAAAAACTTCCATCATATACCGATTTATTTCATTGTTTATTCCTTATCAGGAAATTATAACTATAATTATAAGCTCTTTATGGCTTTTATTTCAATTTTAAGCTCTTTGTGGCTTTTATTTCAATTACATGCCCATCCTGGCATTACCATTCTTTAACAGGAATATATTCATTATTAAATGCTCTTTGTGGCATTTTACTGTGCTCTTTGTGGCACTTCTTTATGCTCTTTATGGCATATCACATACATCAAGTCCCACTTGATTATGAACTGTTATATTTATATACATACAACGAATTCTAAGACCGCCCGTCCGGGTTTTCCCACTATGCGTGCCCCTAAATGATCATCATCTTCCAGGGCCTATTAGAAGACAACTTGGGCACCTACATCGCAAGACGTCGGGAAGCGGCCATGTGCCTGCGGGGTAGTCATAACCACACCCAGAATTACCTACCCATCGCAGAAAAATATACAACAACAAACGCTCACATGGCCTAGGACTATATCCACCCTGCATGCACTAGCCAGGGGGGCTTCACCTGTGCGCGCGGACTTCCCTTATGATGTCATTTATAGAGGTGTGTTTCATAAAAAAAAATCATTTACCATAGTCATAATTATCATTTACCATATTCCATTCTTTTCCATTTCCATTTACGTTTTAGCAAATGTATATATCCTTCTCCGAAACCATATTCGTTTACATTTTGTAATTAATTCACCTTTTAACCCGGAGCCATACGTATTTCATCATATCGTTGCAACCTCAATGAATACATAAAATTTCAATTTATTCTCCCAAGAATTCGTTGTGAGGGTATTATAAACCATCAAGAATAACATAGCTCAATTGATCTTCTAAAATCTCCCAATTTACCACTACATCTCCTAGTTTAATAATAATCAACTAGAAGAAGGAATGCCCTATCTTCAATAGGCATAACCCTGGAAAACCCCATCTAAATCATTTCTATTTCTAGGGTAGCTTCCCACTTGTTGATGTAAAAAATTAGATCGCTCTAATTATTCAATCACAGATAAATAAAATGAGACAAAGATTTTTAAAGTGGTTCAGCCTTATAAGAATGGCCTACGTCCACTGTTATGTTATTGTTGAGTGTTTGGAAATTCTCGATTACAAGTTCAATCCAGAAATTCCGATCCCTTTGAATGAGGGTGATACAAGGTATTTATAGCCCTTAGGCTGTACATGAATGGGTCGATACATTAAATGAGAATACATATGAAAGGGTAATACATTTAATGCAGCGTGTGCGTCAAGATGATGAACATTCAATGAATAGTTGAACTGTTGACATTCTGGCAATTAATACTACGACCGAGATGCAGCTCGGACCGCCTTAGTTGCTCGTTGCTCAGGAGTTCCTCGGAGCGCTAGAGTACCTCGGAGTGTTGCAGTTCCTCGGTATATCCTCGTTGCTCGGGGAGAACATGAGTTGGTCGAGGAAATGAACTTCCTCGTTGTTATTGTACTCCGTAGACTGACAAGTGTCTTCGTATGATTCGTCCACATCAGCATATTAATTTTGGTATCAACAGAAGCCCTCAATGTTTCATATTTCGAACTTTGAGGAGTATGGAACATTCTTTCTTGGTTTATGGTAATATTGAATGATCTTCCTGGGTTTTAGGAGCATCGTATTTGAATTCATTTCCAAATTCAAAGAATCCGCCTTTTTTCGAACTTTTAAGAGCGCTTCGATCTTAGTGCCCTTTTTGTCCTTTTAGCCACCGGAAGTTCAATAGTTTCTTTTTTGTAATCATTTCCTTCGCCGCTTCCCAAGGCAAAGTATTTAAACTTCTTAGGTAACCATACCGTCTTCTTCTTTTTCCAATTTCCTGCATTCAAGCTTTCTATTCTCTCCTTCTCTCTTGTGCGTTCATCCTAGTTTTCGTTCGTTGTCAACATACCTCCTTTCTTCCTGTAAGATCTTCTTCCTTTCTTCTGTATCTCATTTATTCAGTATGGTTTATATTGTGAAGTCTGTTGAGAAGTTTCGTTCCGATTTTTCCATTCCTTCTTGGGTAACTCTGGAGGTTCTTTCCGAGCCTTTAGATTATTTTCGATTGGCTGAGGGACATTGGTTCCCCAGTCTATTCATTGCTGAATGTGGATTTTCTTTTCCACCAAACCCATTGTGTCTTGAGTTTTGTCAGTATTTTGATCTTGTCCCTGCAAAAATAGCCCCCAATTCATGGAGAATAATTAATGGGGTGCACAAATTAAATCTAACTCATGGGACTCGTATAGGGATCCTTGAAATTATGTATTGCTATAAATGGGCCACTCTAGATAATATTTATTACTTAAAAACTAGGTTTCTGAATAGGGCTCTTGTAGTTAACCTCCCTGACTCAAATAGAGATTATTTTGAACATGGGTTGTTTATTAAAAATTGGCAATATGCCCCTTTAGTTGGAGATGGAGTATACAACGGTCCCAGATGCCCCCCATATGGCAATGGGATAGGTTTATTTTTCATTTTATTTTACTTATGAAGTTATGCTTTTATCATGTTTGACAAAATGTATGACTGATATTTCATTATGTGTTTGTTTGCAGTTGATAGTAAAAGAAAAACTCCAAAAGAATTAGAGGTTAATATTAAGCATCTGAAACTTATCTGGGGTTTGCATAAGAACGTTGCAGACGAGCACATCAGGTCTGCATCATATCTGCTACAGTATAAGAGTTACACAACCTCTTATACTGCTCGTCCTGTTGAACCAGCTTCAACTCCAGAGGATTGTTCTTCAGATTCTCATCTTCCTTTAAGTCAAAGAATGGGCATGAAAAGAGCTCCTCCTGCTCTCTTTGATGACATTACTTCTGCTGTTGGGGCTAAGAAAAGCAAAACTGATGTCCCAGAGGGGACTAAGAAAGTGGATGCTGCACCCTCCAAAGCTGCCGAGAAGCCCCCAGTGGCTCCGAGCAAGAAAGTTGCTCCTATGGAAGTGATTACTATCTCTCCGACCAAGAGTTCTTCCTTGGTTGAAGCTGCTGAAGTCCCTTTGAGAAGATTGAGGAAATCATCCTCAGTTAATTTGGCTGAAACTGTCCCTTCTCTACCAGCTGGTGGTGTTGGTATTCCAACCATCATTCCTCCGAGTTCTGCAATGAGCTCGGTAAAAACTTGGATCATACCCGAGGTCCAAGGAATTGATGAAAATTTTTCTAGGGATATGCTAACATCCCTAGCTACTCGTCATCTTGCTTCAGTAAATTTCTCACATTCTGAATTTTCTTTCTTTCTCTGAATGCTTGCATTTTGTATTGACTTTACTGTTTTTCTCATCTTTCAGCTGGTGAATTGTTTCAATAATATCGTGAAGAAAGATGAAGCTATTAAAGCTTCAAGATCCTCGTCAGGTGTAGAGGATGCTCTGCTGGGTTTGACCCAATCCTTGAAGGAATCTCGCCAACAGTATAGTGAGGATAAGGCTGTTTGGGAGAAAAAGTTGTCTGCAGTTGAGGCCGAGAAGGTGAAGATGGCTGAGATCTCCAAGAGTTTGGAGGATAAAGTAAAAGGTTTACAGGTCGAACATCAGAAGTATGATGTCGAGCTCAAGAACTTGGGAGAGCTTGAAGATAAGTTGAAGAATGTAGAGGAAAAGTTGTCCGCCCTGCAAGATATCAAGGTCCAAAAGGAAGAATTGGATGTGAAGCTCTCCTCGGAGAAGCTAAAAAGAAAACTCGCCATTAAAAAATTCTTCAGCGCTGGCTGGGAAAAAGGATGGGATAAGGGGATTGCTGCGATGACATCCCAAGTTCAATATGGGAAGTTGAAATACTTCCGAGATGGCTGGGTAGCTGCCCTACAGGAATTGAAGATCAAGGATGATTCCGATCTATTCCAGTTGCACCTCCCTGGTCCTCCTCCACCAATTGTGGAAGAAGAAGAAGATGAGCCTGCCTCTGATGAATCTTCTATGGCTATAGGTGATCAAGTCCCTGCCTCTCTTCCTGCTGCCAACGAGGACATTTCTTCCATGCCTCCTCCTTCTGACAAAATTTCAACTCCTGCAGATCAAGTTGCTGTTACCACCGAGCAAGCCCCTCGTCCCAGCCTCCCGAGAAAGTCTTGGGAGACAAGGAAAAGGTGTGAAGTTGTTCGGTATCATTTCTATCTTTCAGTTTTTGTAATCAAACAATGTAATCCTTTTGATGATCTAATAAAATACATTTTTGTTCATCTCTGTTGTTGATGATTTGTTTTTGTTGATTGTTGTCTTTTTCTCATCCTTAGTTTGTTACTAGAATGGAACTGATATCTACACATGATACAAAGCTGATGCAGCAATGCCACGAATATTATAAAGCTGGTCATACAGATCTTAGTATATCAGAAATAGCTGACATCCTTGGTCATGATGCCTCAGAACAAGCAATTGAGGCTTATCGGTACTTGAAGGATTTACTCGACCGAGCTGTGGCCAACAGTGTGGCTTACTATGAATTGATCGAGGAACTTCATTGTTCCTTAGAAGATCTACAAGGTCAGCACAATGAATCAATGGCTTTGTTGCACAAGGAATATGAAAATAGATACCAACAGCTCTCTTCTGAAACAGGCCATAAAAAGATCCTTGCTGGATACGATATTAGGGAAAGAACTTTAAAAGGCGAAGTTGAGGCCTGCAGGCAGATTGCTGAGTTGCTGGAACAAGAAAACAATAATTTACAGAAAAAGCTGGCACAGTATGAATCTGCAGCGTCATCTTCTACTGCTTTAGTGCAAGTTACCGACGAAGGTTTCTCATTCTTAGAGGTCGAGAATTCCAAATTAAGGCAAGAACTGGATGCTTTAAGAAAGTCTGGTATTTCTGCTATTGCTCGGGGACGAGGAAGAGGTTCTCGCGGACGAGGAAGAGCTGTTCAAAATATTGCCGAGGAGCAAAGTTCTCCAGTCGCTGCTCGGAGTCGATTAAGAGTTCTTAGCCGCAATTTTGAAGAAGCTCGTACTCAGTCGACGTTAGAAACTCAAGCATTCCAATTGAACGCCAAAGATCGAGCTCTGTCTGAAATTTCTAAGAAAAATCTATCCTTGGAGGATCAACTTACTGCGATGAAGTCTGCTTTGGATAATAAGGATGCTTTTGCCAGGAGCCTTCACGAACAATTGGATAGATTAACCTTCCAATTCCATAAACAGCCTAGGGAATTTTGGATGGCAGGGTACAATGAGGCCCTTTGTCATTTGGATGCTCGTATTGAACATGCCAATAATGAAGGTTATAAAAAGGGGTGGTTGAACGCCCTGGGTGTACTGAAATTGGAACAAGGGCATTTTC
Organism: Sambucus nigra; assembly: GCA_949130495.1. Taxonomy (NCBI): domain Eukaryota; kingdom Viridiplantae; phylum Streptophyta; class Magnoliopsida; order Dipsacales; family Adoxaceae; genus Sambucus; species Sambucus nigra. The sequence continues at coordinate 463,465,769 of OX422222.1, read as the reverse complement.
TATGGGATTATCATGCTCCAGGGTTACTAGATTTGCCTGTGCCACCTTTCAAATTGGACATGGAATGGATACCAGCTCGTTCCATTCCTCGGAGCCTAATTTCAAAATATCTCGGCGACTATAGTCTTCATTCTCAAACTGAATTATCTCGTCCAGAGCATCTCTTGGATACACCTTCTGTGATGAACGTCAGAATGCTCAGAGATATTAATTTCATCAATTCTCCTCTTTGCTTAGAAGATCCTCCTGCCGGCGAGGAACCTGTTTCAAAAGCTAAAGGAAAGAAACCAATAGAATAGGTTTTTCAATGTAATAATTAGCACATATGTATAGCTTGTAATACATTTTTATCTTAATGAAAGAATTTCATTTTCTTTTTGCAAATTAGTATTGCGATTGTCTTGTGTTTATCAAACATTTTTACATTTGTGTATGTGTATCTGTTAAAAAGATAACAATATGATGCTGTTCATCAACCAACTTAGTAAGCAAAATTACAAGTATCAATGTTGCTCAATCACTTAATAATAAAGTAATGAGTATAAAATGTTTAAACTGTTTCCAACCAACCAAGGTTGTTAAATTATGCTTGCTGACCAACTACAATTGATGGGTTTTTACCCCCGACCAATCATACTTGGTAATCTTTTTCCTAAAATATATCCGACCAACCTTGGTCGATAATTTATCCTTGTCGACCAAGTATAGTTGATCACCGACCAACTATACTTGGTTTAGTTTGGACTTCTTTGTATTTTCTGGAATGATTTTACCTTCCGACCAACTTGTTGGCTTATTTTCAAATCAACCGTAGTTGATTATTGAATTATCAGGTTCTTTCGAACTATCTTGTCCACTAGTTATCTTACCAACCTTAGTTGGTCACGCTAGTGTACGCCTCCTAACCAAAGGAGTATATGCTTTGGTTCTTTCTAACTTTTTGTCCACTAGTTATCTTACCAACCTTAGTTGGTCACGCTAGTGTACGCCTCCTAACCAAAGGAGTATATGTTTTGGTTCTTTCGAACTTTTTGTCCACTAGTTATCTTACCAACCTTAGTTGGTCACGCTAGTGTACGCCTCCTAACCAAAGGAGTATATGTTTTGGTTCTTTCGAACTATTTGTCCACTAGTTATCTTACCAACCTTAGTTGGTCACGCTAGTGTACGCCTCCTAACCAAAGGAGTATATTTTTTGGTTCTTTCGAACTTTTTGTCCACTAGTTATCTTACCAACCTTAGTTGGTCACGCTAGTGTACGCCTCCTAACCAAAGGAGTATATTTTTTGGTTCTTTCGAACTATTGTCTTCTTTTTGCTGTCGAGCAGCGTAGTGTACAACACTAGTATTCCCCGAAAAACTTTCAATAGAAAGAAAATGGCGAAACATCCTCGTTTTATTCATAATGAAGGAACTGCTTTACATTTTACATTACTGATAATACTTGCGAAGGTGTTCAGCATTCCAAGCATTCTTGAATTCTTCTCCTTCTAGAGTTGCTATTCGGTAAGTTCCTGGTCGAACAACTTCTGTAACTCGGTAAGGCCCATGCCAGTTTGCCTCCAATTTATTGTGTTTCTGAATAACCTTCTTTAGCACATAATCTCCTTCTTTTAAATCGCATTTCCTCATCCTTTTGTTGTAGAAAAGAGCTGTTCGTTGTTATTAAGCAACATTCCTAATGGCTGCCTCTTCTCTAACCTCCTCGAGCATGTTCAAATCCAGTCTTCTCATCAAGTCGCTGACTGGGGAATTGAAATTCAGCACTCTGTGTGTTGGGAGACCTAACTCGGCAGGTATTACAGCCTCACTTCCAAATGAAAGCATATATGGTGATTCTCCAGTCGCTGTTCGGGGAGTTGTTCGGTAAGCCCACAATACTGATTGTAGCTCGTTAATCCAGTTAGCTTTAGCTTCACTTAGCCTTTTCTTCAAACCATTTAGCAGTGTTCTATTCGTCACTTCGGTCTGTCCATTGCTTTGAGGATGGCCTGGTGCTGAATGGACCTTCAAAATGTTCGACTGATGACAATAAGCAGCAAATTCCACGTTATCAAATTGGGTTCCATGGTCTGTGATGAAGGCATGAGGGAGACCATATCGACAGATGATATTCTTCCAAACGAACTGGTATACCTTCTCGTATGTCATGTCGATGAGGGGTTCAGCTTCTACCCACTTAGTAAAATAGTCCACTGCGACGACGAGGTACTTAAATCTTCCTCGGGTGATCGGCAATGGTCCCACCAAATCAATTCCCCACATGGAGAATAGCCAAGGGGAAGTTATGGGTGTCAACAATGCTTGTGGAGTTCGTCGGATAGAGGAAAAATGTTGGCACTTGTCACATTTCTTAACATAGGCTATACAATCAGCCCTCATCGTTGGCCAGTAGTATCCTTAAGTCATTACCCTTTGTAAAAGTGTTCGACCTGCTACATGAGCTCCACAAGACCCTTCATGGATTTCTTCAATCAATTCTTTCACCTCGGAGGGATGTACACATCTCTGCAAACCTGCCATAATTCCTCGTCTATACAAAATACCATTAGTTAACACATACCGAGCAGCTTTATACTTCAGTTTCTTGGCAGCGAGCTTGTCCTCCGGCAATCTTCCTTCTTCAATATATGCCCTGATGGGATCCATCCAAGATGGTCCTAAATCAAGGGTAATTACATTCATTGTCAGGTCTTCATCTATGCTCCGACCTTCTAATACTTCAATCGGTATGGTTCTTCGCAACTCGGTACGAGTAGCTGATGCTAGTCGGGCCAGTGCGTCTGCTTGTACATTCTCCATCCTCGGTATTCTCACCAACCGAATGGCATCAAATTCTGTCAACAACTTCATCACCTTTGCGTGATATTTGATCATTAACTCTCCTTTAACCGCATATATTCCCGTCATCTGATTCACAATTAATTGAGAATCACTGAATACCATCACTTGTTGTGCTTCCATAACTTTTGCTAAGTTTAACCCCGCTATCATGGCCTCATACTTAGCTTCATTATTAGAGGCTTTGAATTGGAATCGTAAAGCGTATTCCATGTCAATCTCATCTGGGGTGCTCAAAACAATTCCTGCGCCGCAACCTGCTGTGCAAGATGAGCCATCTACATATAATCTCCATATGGGTAATCCGTCTTCAAATTCTTTATCTGACAGGGTTCCTCGGTGAAATATTTGTTGCTTCTTTTCATCCTCCCCTAACACTTTTCGCTCCTCGTCGATCATTTCTTCTCGCTCTTTTACCAACGGAAGCTGGTCTGAGTTTGAAGTCGATGATCCTTCTACATCCATAAGTCCTTTTACCAACTGGGGTTGGTCCGGATTTATGTCTGTTGATCCTGTAACATCCACAGGTTGGTCAGCGAGCAACTTTTGTTCCTCGGGGGTATCAGGGAATGTAAACTCTGCTATAAAATCTGCTATAGCCTGCCCTTTCAATGATGATGTGGGCTCATATACAATATCATATTCACTGAGTTCTATTGCCCAGTACATCAATCTTCCTGATTTTTCTGGCTTGTGAAGGGCTTGTCTCAATGGCATGTCGGTATACACAATGATGGTATGGGCCTGGAAATATGGCCTCATTCTTCTACTTGCTTCAATTAATGCCAATGCCAATTTTTCTAACTTTGGGTACCTGATCTCTGCACCTCGGAAAGCCTTACTTGTGTAATAAATTGGTTTCTGGATTCCATTCTCCAATCTGATCAATGCCGAGCTAACTGCATTCTCTGAAACTGCTAGATATAAGTACAACTTCTCTCCTGTTATTGGCCTAGACAACAATGGAGGTGCTCCCAAATACTTTTTCAAGTCTTGAAAGGCCTTCTCACATTCATCAGTCCACTCAAAAGTTTTTCGAAGTATTTTGAAGAATGGGAGGCATTTGTCAGTTGCTCGAGATACAAATCTGTTGAGCGCTGCAACTCGTCCTGTAAGACTCTGCACTTCTTTCTTTGTTGTTGGAGATCGCAACCCTAAAAGAGCTTTGATCTTATCTGGATTTGCTTCAATGCCTCACTGATTGACAATGTATCCGAGAAACATTCCTTCTCGTACTCCAAATGTGCACTTCGTCGGATTGAGCTTCATCTGGTATTTATCCAATTGATCAAAGGTCTGAGCTAAGTCAACTAGATGATCTGCAGCTTTCTTGCTTTTTGTTAGCATATCATCGACATAGACTTCCATGTTGCAACTGATTTGTTCGGTGAAAACCTTGTTCATCAGCCGCTGGTATGTCGCTCCTGCATTTTTCAAACCAAAAGGCATAACATTATAGCAATAAGTTCCCCTAGGGGTAATAAAAGAAGTACTTTCCCTGTCTTCAGGTTTCATCTTGATCTGGTTGTAACCAGAATATGCATCCATGAAGCTGAGCAGCTCATGTCCCGAGGTAGCATCCACCAGTTGGTCAATTCTGGGCAATGGAAAATGATCTTTTGGGCATGCCTTGTTGAGATCAGTGAAATCAACACACATTCTCCATTTATTGTTCTTCTTCTTTACCATCACCACATTTGCCAGCCAGTCTGGATATTTCACATCTTCAATGAATTGGGCTTTCTGGAGCTTCTCGACCTCCTCTTGTATGGCTTGATTCTTCTCGGGGCTAAATACTCTTCTTCTCTGCTTTACAGGCTTGATCTCCTTATTCACATTGAGTTCATGACATAAGAAATTTGGATCTATTCCTGGCATGTCCTCATGACTCCATGCGAAAGTTTTCTTCCTGTTTCTCAAGAACATTATCAACTCTTGTTTTATTGAAGCATCCAACGACAAACCTATCTGGGTTACTCGTTCAGGGTGCTCCTCGTCCAGAATAACATTTTCTGTAGATTCTACCACCTGTCCTTTTACAAGTTGGGATTCATCCCTGGGATCAAGAGTTTCAATTTTTGTACCTTCCTCCACCTGGTAGGTAATAGTCTTTTTCCTTGATTCTTCAAGCTCTTCTTGCTCGGCAGATGAATAATAGCATTCCCGAGCTACTTTTTGATCACCTTTCACAACTCCTACTCCGAAGTTTGTTGGGAATTTTAAGCATTGATGCACTGTAGATGGAACTGCTTCGAACTTCTTCAAACCAACTCTTCCCATGATGATGTTGTAGGCTGACTGCACATTCTTATCCATCACAAAGAAGCGTATTCTTTTTGTTCGACAAGCGGGCCAAGTTCCAATGAATATGTCCAACTTGATCGTCCCAAGCTGAAAAACTTTCTCGCCAGCAAAACCCAGAAGGGGTCTGTGATAAGGTTCCAATTGAGATAATTTCAAATTCAAGCTATCAAAACATGAATAATACATGATGTCTGCCGAACTACCATTTTCCACCAACACCCTTGAAATCACCACATCTTTCATCCTCATTTTGATCACCAAGGGATCGTCGTGAGGGTAAAGAACACCTGCCAAATCGTTTTTTGAAAAACCAATAACTAGCTTCTCTTTATTTACCTTCCTCGGACGATCTTCCTCGGCAAGATTTATTCGTTGAATATATGAGCAGGCTTGGGCCTCTCCGAGATAGGCCTTTCTTTCTGCAGTAAGGTCTCCCCCTCCAGCATCTCCTCCTGTTATAACATTACAATCAATTGACCCAAAACGTATGGAAAATACCTCTCGTTCAGGCTGCCTTGGCTTTTTTGGAAGATCGGGGTCTTCATCTGGATCATCTTCATGATTTATTTTCTTTTTCTCCTCCGTCCGACGAGGAGATCTGGAACGATCTCTAGTTCTATCATCATTCTTCCTTTCACCTCTGCGATCTACATACTTTGACAACTTTCCTCTTCGGATGAGCGTTTCAATCTCGTTCTGAAGGGCTATGCAATTTTTAGTCGTATGGCCATGATCTTTATGGAACTCGCAATATTTGGCCCTATTCCTCAGATCAGGATTGGTCCTCAGTTTATCTGGCCACTTGATTTCTTCGTTATTCTTGATTTCTTCTAAAACATGATTAATACCCATCTTCAATGGAGTATAGTTATCATATTTCTTCAGGACTTCCCATGACGTCCTATTATTCTTGGAATGCTTGTCACCACTATTACCTCTTTGCTCTTTCTTCTTAGATTTGTCAACCTCCACCTTGGTTTTCTTATCCATATTCTTCTTCGCAGCCATAGCCTCCTCGGCATTCATGATTTTGGCCGCTTTTACCATCAACTCCGACATAGTTTTAGGTGGATCTTTGGCCAAAGTATAATATAACTTGTTAGGCAACAATCCACTCATCAAAGTAGTGATCGCTGTCTTTTCTTCGTGATCTATGACTTCCAACTTCTCGTTATTGAAACGAGTTATGTAATCTCTAGTACTTTCACCAGACTTTTGTCTAACACTTAACAAGTGCGCTACTCGCTTTACTGGCTTTGCTCCAAAACAAAAATTACCAATGAACAACTCGGCTAACTGAATAAAAGTCGAAATCTTACCCCGAGGAAGATTGTTGTACCATATATGTGCAGATCCGGTAAGACTTCCCGAAAATGCTCTACACCTCATCTCGTCGGGGACAACATATATGTCGGAAGCAGCCTGGTATTGTTCTATATGAAGAACAGGATCTGTCTTTCCATCATACTTAGGGGTCACTACAGGTGCTTTGAATTTCGATGGTGTAGGAAAATTCACAGTGGCCTGCACAAAAGGTGTCCCTTGAACAAAAGTTCTCTGTAAGGGATTCCTTTCTTTAACCATTTCTCCAAGTCTATCCTCCAATCGCTGAATGGAACCCTTCCATGCTTCATTTCCTTCCTCGGGCTGCTTAGTCCGAGCAATTGATTGTTCTGACGTAGCTTCCTGAGATCTATCTCGACGAGTAACTGGTCTTGATTGTGCTGATCCTTCTCTCAAACCTGATGGTGGTCGAAAGCTTCTCGATGGGGCTCTAGGCGGACTCATATTTCTCCTTGGTCCTAACCGACTGAAAGGAGATGCCCTGCTTAATCTTTCCAGGGCACTAGTTCTCTCCGGAGAGAGGGTAATATGTTGATCTGTATCCGTAGCCCGTATCGATGAAGTTCGCCCAGGTTGATAAGAAAAATCATCAGATTCTTCATTACGATATGAATCAGTACGCCTGGATCGCGATTGCCCACGATCACTCCTTTGCCTTGAATGGGTAGGTGCACCGCCATGAAGAGTTTGAATGAGTTGCCTCATTGTTTCTTGCATGGCGGTTTGTCCTTCGGCCAGATTCATCATAATTCCAGCCAGATCTGGAGGTGCAGATGGATTCGGAGGATTTCCAGTATTTCCAGCATTTCGATTACTGGATTCTGGATTATCTACCATTGATGATAAATGATTTTTGGTGAAAAACGATAGCAACAGTCGCTTCCCACAGACGGCGCCAATCTGTTGATGTAAAAAATTAGATCGCTCTAATTATTCAATCACAGATAAATAAAATGAGACAAAGATTTTTAAAGTGGTTCAGCCTTATAAGAATGGCCTACGTCCACTGTTATGTTATTGCTGAGTGTTTGGAAATTCTCGATTACAAGTTCAATCCAGAAATTCCGGTCCCTTTGAATGAGGGTGATACAAGGTATTTATAGCCCTTAGGCTGTACATGAATGGGTCGATACATTAAATGAGAATACATATGAAAGGGTAATACATTTAATGCAGCGTGTGCGTCAAGATGATGAACATTCAATGAATAGTTGAACTGTTGACATTCTGGCAATTAATACTACGACCGAGGTGCAGCTCGGACCGCCTTAGTTGCTCGTTGCTCAGGAGTTCCTCGGAGCGCTAGAGTACCTCTTAGTGTTGTAGTTCCTCGGTATATCCTCGTTGCTCGGGGAGAACATGAGTTGGTCGAGGAAATGAACTTCCTCGTTGTTATTGTGGTCCGTAGACTGACAAGTGTCTTCGTATGATTCGTCCACATCAGCATATTAATTTTGGTATCAACACCACTCATCTAAAACTCTAAGTTTACTTCATTCAAGAAGGTTCCTAGGTCCTAAACCTAAAGAAAGGGAGTCGAAATTGAAAAAAGAAAAACAACTAAAAAATGCAGGATTTTCGAATCGATTCGGACCTACCGAATCGATTTGGTCAGGAAAAACTGACTTTTTGCATACTTGCCGAATTGATTCGGATAGGCCGAATCGATTCGGCCCACTCATACCTGTAAGCTACCCCTTGGGCGAATCGATTCGGACAGGCCGAAATGATTCGTCCCTGCAATTCAGCCAAGAATGGGTTACGGGTTTTAAACCCTAGTTTTACCCCAAAACCAAATTCTACTCCATTTATACACACAACCAACAATATTAATCTCCCCCAAACTATCCTACATGATCAACCAAGATTATAATCCCTAATTTCATCAACACAAACTAAGATTTGGGCTTAAATCCCATAAATTTCACATTTAAACCATAAATGTCAATTACATAACTAACACACAATTTATTCAACTTAAATCACATATTAGCAAGTAGAAAACTTGCCTTAGGGTCGATATCTCAGATTTGTTTGAGGTAGAAGCAAAAATCCATCTTCAATCTTCAATTCTCTCTCTCATTCTTCTCTTTTCTCTTCCTCTTTCTTTCTCTCTTTTTTCTTCCTTTCTATGTTTAAGACATAAAATGGGGAAAATAAGGGATTTAGAAGCCTAAAAATCATGGCTTAAGTTAAAACTCCCAACTTAAATGGTTAACACCACATTAAAATGACTCCCAAATACGCATTTAAGTTAAAACCAGTCAAAAGTGCCCGGAACCCAAAAATACAATATGGCACTTAATTTTATTGTCTCGCACCTTCCGAGACTAACTACACCCTTTAAACTGACATCCGAAAATTTTATAAATTTATTTCAAGTTTCAATTTCATTTAAACCACAGTGTCATTTAAAATACATGACACTATGAAACATACCACATGAGGATATTTACCAACATATACAGTAAATATACAACATCCCAGTAAATATTAACTTCTATCTCATTAAATTAATATTTACTCCAGTCCCAACACTTTATATAATTACCTTATGAGGTAAAATTAATATAAAAATGAGCCTCCTAAAAGCGAGGGTTATTACAAAATTCTGGCCACATCGCCTGAAAAAATAGGTTGAAAATGGCGTTAACCCATTTTGCAACATGGCTTGGAGTTGAATCAAACTTGCAAAGTGGGTTAAAAGACATTTTGGTCAATGGATTGGATTGGGTCTAATAAGCCTAAGAAGGTTCTCGTGTGTCATTTCAACTGAAACCATATAGTGCCTAATGAGTGAAGGCTACATATTCCATGGTGTTAAATGTTTAATGAGTTTACATGGTTTCTAAGTAGTACCTAGTGATTGAAGGCTACACATTACATGGTGTTCAAGTTCAATAAGTCGCAAATGATTTTACATGGTTTATAAGTAGTGTTGCATCTCACAACATATGCTTTATAAAATATCATGCAATGTCTCTTCAGCCAATACAATAGGTTGCCTAATTCACAACATCTCTTTGTGAGCTCAAGCACCTTGATATGCCTCTTTTATTTATATTTTTTTCTTTTCATTTTTTTTTTCCATTTCCAAATCTGTGTAGAAAGAAGAGTACATAACATGAATGGAGGGCCACAAAAACAGTCCCAATCTTATACCAATTGCAAGACTTTGTTAATCCACTTAAGCATCGCTAATGTATTGGGCAAAATAGTCGTGCCACTTAGGCACGACCCATGACATGCCCACCCATTTTACCATTTTGCATCAAGGCAAAATGCACACCACCAAAATGTTCTAGTGAAAATAGGCATATATTCAACACCTTTCACAAAGATAATAATGATTCAAGTACTGAATTAGCCAAACACTACATTTATCGCAAGCTATTATCATCACTGTTGACACAAAAATTCTCCATCTATGAGGACCAATCAGAAAAGGACACATGTCATCCTACGTGGCAATATTCGGCACCCGAGGAGAGTTGATCGACACCCGAGGAGAGTTGGTCAGTACCCGAGGAGAGTTAGTCAACACTCGAGGAGAGTTGGTCGGAACCCGAGGAGAGATAGTTGGCACCCGAGGAGAGTTGGTCGGCATACCAACCAGGAAGATCAAAGGATAACTATGCATTTAATGCGCATTAATGTAGACGACAACGCATTTAATGAGCCTTAATGTACATTTATACTGTATTAATGGATGGCAACACATAGCATACCAAGAAATTCAAGGAAGACTAGCCATCATAGAAGGCCAACAATTAGATTCATTGTATGTAAACATAATGAACCGCCTCAATTTTATGGCTACGAGAATTCTTTTTATCACAAGAGATGAAGATCATCATCACATGCTAAGTTTTCTCCATTTTTTCTCATAATATATTATATGTTATATAAATATCTTTTGATTCAATCAAATGTTATACATAGACCCTATGATTCAATCATGATTTTATAATCACAAAACTGTTGGATTAATTTTTATTTTGTAATCTTCAAAATAGTAGATTTCAGAATTATAATTTTTATAGAAGTCTTCAAGGCTATGCACTCTTGTAAAAAATAAAAAATCAATCGACCTCTTTGTAACAACGATCGTCACACAGGTCGGAGAAGAAAATTATGGTATTCGGATAGTTGTCTGTGTCTCACTGGTCGACAAAATCAATTCTTGATTAGCAGCATCGCCAAGTCCGGGGAATTTTCCCAAATTACAGCGATATGGTACTCTGTTACTCCTGGTTGGTCAGCATCAAGGTTTGAAGACCCCAAAACAACATCGTTGGATCACCCATGATACAGCCTTTTATGGGCCGTCAACAATTGTGATAGGACTTTCAACATAGGTCAGCGGCAAGACCGAAGGGCAAAGGCAAATCAGAGTCCTCTCAAATTAAGAATTCATGTAGGGGTTAACCTGATTGCTGGTCAACGACATAAATTACGACAACGAGTGTTGTTGTTGGTGGGCAATATGAATTTCGATATCAAAGGTTGTTGTTTGTCGACACCATGAACTATGTGTTATCGTTGGTCGACAATTCTTGTACGACGAACAAAGCAGATCGGGGGGTCCTCGATTATTGGTCAGCACCTACTACTGTTCGGATGCATTTGATACTGGTCGGAGACCACTGACTTCTTGGTCAGCGACATCTTATGGTGGCCTGCATCATCTAATGTTGGTCGGCGAACCTATTTGCTGATCGGAGAGAAAAAAATTTCTAGTCGGAACCTCCTATACTTGGTCGGCAACAATTATTGAACATCCTGAAAGGTTCCTATTCCACTATTTATTGGTCGGCGACTTGGTTACAACACTAGATTGGGGTTCTCGATCACCTATTATTGGTCGGCTCAAGTATAGAACCAAGGTTCCTCGACCGTCACCCTTGGTTAGAAGCAAAAGATTGAACAGGGATAAACTTTCTTTGACCTATTAAAATACGCATTTGTTGATTAATGCTTAGCCACACCCTATTTCCACTTTATCAAAATTCAACCTCTCCTATTAAAAGATTTTGGTTTCTTACACCAACCTATTTTGCCTTTATTAAAACAAAAATTTTGGTGTTAAAATTTGTTGGTTTTTAGACTAATCTTATACTCACAACTTCACGAGAAAATGTATTTTCAAACATCAACTCATATCTGATTAGTTGTTAGAGTTTAAATAATTTTACAAAAAACTCTAGATTAAACTTTATGCCTTACATTTGGTACATATTTGATAAAAGGATGCTCGTTTAACACAGATTTGGGGCAAAATATATTGTTTCATATTTTGAAATTTTTATTGCCTTATGTCTGAGCTAATACATATCATATATTGTTTGGCTGAACAATTATTCTCATGATAATGACTATTTGATTTAGCCTTTGCAGAAGTTCGAGCAAGTAATTAATTTTTACAAGTACAAGATTCAGTACCGACAATGCTCGAAAATAATCTTAAACTTCTGGAAAATCTATATCCATTCTATATTCATCTCAGCATGGAGCTTGGCAAAATATTTATTATCATATATTTAGCCTCAAAGAGATCTGCAACAGTTATTATATTCCACGACTTACTATTTGTTGGTCGGTAACATCTACTTCTACTCGGCAATTCTCATACACTTAGTCGGCATCAAGTCGACAATAATCCTCCACTGAATTTCAGTTTACCAATTCCAATCATCAACAAAGAACAGTTGAAAAACTTCTGGCATAGGTCAGATGTAAAAGGTCGGGGCACCTCATAATTGCAAGTATGGCCGAATGATTGTTGGAGAACAGGTCGACAACCAATACTACAACAATAAACATCACCAGCACCAATTGTGTTGGTCCACGATATATAGCTAGTCGGAAGAATCAAATGTTGGTCAGAGGCATTTCATTATGATCGGTGATGGGTATTATGCAGTTTGAGGAGTTCCCGAGCTCCCATTCATTGATCGGCTACATCTATTTCTACTCGGATGTACCAATTATTGGTCGGCAACATCTCAACCTTGGTCGGAGGCAGTAGAAAGATAATACCAGAATTGAAAATTGACGATTCCTTTGGTTCTCTCTCTTTTTATTTTGACAAAATCACTACTTTGCTGCCAAAGGACAAGACTATCCCTTTATTCTTATCCTTATCCGTTACATGAAACTCCCAATGGAAAATTTGCATGGAGAAAAATTAAAATGCATTCTTGGTTATTTTCTGATTTATTAATTCACAGAAACTTTATGTAAAAAATATTTCAAGACCAAAAAATTATATTTGAGCATTTACTGAATTTCAAATAATTCCTAGAGTGATAAATAATTTCTAAAAAATCAACGTACATTTGGTTTTTTACTCAAAATTAAAATGCCTAGCATTTTTTATAAAAAATTGTCCACATTGACACACACTTGGCACAAAACATTCTATTTCATATTTTGAAATTTTTATTACCTTATGCTGATACACATCACATATTGTTTGGCTAAATAATTATTCTCATGACAATAATTATTTGAACTAGTCTCAACAGGAATTCGAGAAACTTATTAAAATTCCATGGGGACATGAGTTAATCCCGACGAAAACTCGGCCACAATCTTAAACCTCTTATTGCTCGACATCAGGCAATTTTGCCTCGACAGATCAGCCGGACATATATTATTTCATATTTTGAAATTGATATTTTTATTGCCCGAGTAAATACATATCATATATTCATTATATTGAATAGATTATTCTCATGATAACTAATCAATCCAGCCTACACATATGGTAGAGCAAGTTATTAAATTTTACAGGTACAAGAGTCAACTCCGGCAAAATACTTATTATCATATTCAGCTCCGAGGGAGAACTACAACATTTATTATATTTCACCCCCAACGGATAGTTGGTCGGGCATGGAGCTCGGAAAATTTCTTCTCTCTATATATATTCAGCTCCGAGGAGATCTCCAGTATTTATATTATCTTATTCCCAACAATCTGTTGGTCAGCTCCGAGGAGGTCTCCAACATTTATTATATCTTATTCCCAACAATTTGTTGGTTAGCTCCGAGAAAGTCTCCAACATTTATTATCAAAAATCCACCAACTCCGGTTGGCCGGGAATAAAAATCCACCAACTACGGTTGGTCGGGAATAAAAATCCACCAACTACGGTTGGTCGGGAATAAAAATCCACTAGGGAATAAAAATCCACCAACTACGGTTGGTCGGGAATAAAAATCCACCAATTACGGTTGGTCGGGAATAAAAATCCACCAACTCCGATTGGTCGGTGAATCAACAAATAACAACTCCGGTTGGTCGGACAACAGATAGCAGGTGGAGCAAAGCTTATTGTATATGCAAAATAAGAAAATTTGTCAAATAACATACTTCAAGGCCGAGAAAGCATTAAAAGTTCATATTCCACACTTGGGGGCTTCTATTACAAATTCTGTTGTTCATTCGGTGGCACATTCTCATAACATCATGCAGTCGAGCATCAAATTCAACTCCACAAACTTACATAGTCGGGGCCCCGACTAATTATCATTCAGAAGTTGTTTTTCTTTCTCAGGAGGCATATTCAGAAGTTCAGGAGGCATATTCAGGAGTTATTATGCACATGCTATTGAAGTTCAGGAGGCATATTGAAGTTCAGGAGGTATATTGAAGTTCAGGAGTTATTATGCACATGCTATTGAAGTTCAGGAGTCAAATTCGGCATCTACAGCACTGAGATCTTTACTATTACTGTCCCGACCAATAATGAAGAAGAAGTTGTATGAAAATGTTTCGAAGTCCACCACGAGCTTGGTACATTGAAGAATTGGGTTTAAAAGCTAGAATGTTACTCGACAAAGTATTTAGAGGAGCATAAATCAGAAAAATCAAGCACGTGAAGTTAGCACTCAGTTGCTCGGCACAGGAGTCAGTTGGTCAGCTAGCAAACCAATCAACATACTTGAAGATTATGACAAGCTACAAGCTGCATAATATGGCATGGCTGTATCCAAATTCCCAGGGGTGATACATAGCACACGAACGGAGTTCCTCAAAAGAGATATTAGCAACCATCGATCAGCCTGCATCATATTTCATCCAGGAGATAGTACACTTTATGTTTAACAAATCAAGAAGGTAGATCAAGAATTTCACGAGCACCAAGCAATACTACAGAATAAATACTCCATCCTTTCAGTAAACCATCGAGCATGGAGCATTGGGGGCTTCGGTTGACACAAAAATTCTCCATCTGCGAGGACCAATCAGAAAAGGACACATGTCATCCTATGTGGCAATATTCGGCACCCGAGGAGAGTTGATTGACACCCGACGAGATTTGGTCAGTACCCTAGGAGAGTTAGTCGACATCCGAGGAGAGTTGGTCGGCACCCGAGGAGAGATAGTCGGCACCCGAGGAGAGTTGGTCGGCATACCAACCAAGAAGATCAAAGGATAACTATGCATTTAATGCGCATTAATGAAGATGACAACGCATTTAATGAGCCTTAATGTACATTTATACCGTATTAATGGATGACAACACATAGCATAGCAAGCAATTCAAGGAAGACCAACCATCATAGAAGGCCAACAATTATATTCATTGTATATAGACATAAATGTCTGAATGTATAAAGACATTGTATCTCTTTATCTCCCATCACTATAAATACATGTATTCCCTTAGCCAAAAAGGGAGGAGGGGAGAAAAATAATGGAGAGACACTGTACACAAGATCCACACCTTTTTCTTTCTCCACACCACATTGTGCTATTGTAAACCCCTGGGAATAAAATAACAGTGGACGTAGGCTTTTTCTTATAGACGAACCACTTTAAAAATCTTTGTCTCTCATGTGCTTGATTGGATTGCTTTTATCTATTTATCTATGATCATAAAAATGAGATTCGGTCCAGTTTTTTGCATCAACAATCCCCATTGGCAAAATCATTACTATTGCACTTTCGTTCCAATTTCTATAGAGAAATCTTTCACCATCACTAGAACCATCGCGAACTTATCACTAAAATCTGAATTCTAATGATTTCTCATTCCTTTACATGGATTCCATCAGATTACCACTCAAATCCGTTAATGGAGACCCTCGTCACCCATCTTAATTCAGCAAATACCCCAACACCAAGACCCACTACCAGAGTCCTTCCCAAATGCAAACCTCGTCTCTTCTAATGGAGTTCGCCACACTCTGCACTCCGTCCTTTTAAGAAGACACCTACTATTTCACTATCTCAAATCATCACATACAAAAACACTCCACGAGGTCTAAAATACTCATGGCCTCTTATAAACTAATTTCATGTTGGACATTTCACTCTTAGCAGAGATGAGAAGTCAAAAGTTTATCACACGACAAGTAAATTCCCTCGTGTCATTGTCAATCCCCCATGCAATAAGGTATAAGGGGGCACTGTTCCCTTCAAAAGGCAGCCTAAAATTCCCAAAGACAATTTTACCTAGCAATGAAGTATTACTTAATGTCGACAAATTTTTACTAAATGGAAATAGGCCATTTGGGTTAGGGTTGATTTTAACCCCAACTCTTATGTAGTCTCGGTAAACTAGTATTCCGAATCTGTATGACAAATGCAACAGACAAAATCAAACACAATTGCCAAAAACTATTTAAAATTTGGCCTTCATTTATTTGTGCTTACCTACTCGAGCCCCAAAAATCTTAAACTCTTCGTATTTGACCCCCAAAATGACTTCCTGCAACACTTGGCAACCCTTTCTCCAACTTTTTATGACATTTTTAGAGGTCCAAGGTGTTCCAAAAAGTTATTATCTATGGTTAAGAAGGTAAAACCTTTGGGACTAAAGTAGGTAAGCATAAATAAACGGCAGCAACGTTACAATAACCCCAAAGGTATACATCTCATTATAGAACTGCAAATTCTTTAAAAATACTTTTGCATATATATAGTATTTAAGTAACATTTGAAGATAATTAATTTTATGAGTCCCAAATCATTCCTAAATGATGTAACACAACAATAATTGTTGTACCATATATACTTTATTGTTATACACCTTTATTTGGGGCTGTATAGAGCCATATTTAGAGTGGACACGGGCACGGGCAACAAGTTTGGACAAGACACGACGTCAAATAAATATATTTTCAAAAGTATATGTATATAGATACATGGTTTCATTTATTTTGCAGTTCAAAAGAAAATGTCGGAGCCGTGTTGGAGGTTCCGACATGGATACGTCACCTCCGTGCTTCCTAGATAGAGCGTGACAACGAATTTTAGTGCAGATTACAAAAGCATATTCTAACCAAAGTATCAAATTGAGAACAAAGTAACAAAAAACATTCACCCAATGAGAATTTTCCATCCCCAATAAGAGTATTATTCAAAAACCACATGAAGCAAATAAATTTCTTTGAAATGAGGAGCAAACACATTACCCAAATGCTCCATTATGGTAAAAACGAAAAAATTGAAAAAAACTAACTAGTATGAGAGAAGTAAATAAAAAAAGGATACGGGGTTCTGGAGTGCTTATCTCTAATGTTAACTGCCAAAGGGTGGGAGGAGCATATTAATTGTACGGCGTTCAGGTCGCCTGACCGAGCTGCCGTATGTAAATCTTGCCCCTATTTTGGCTCTTCCTTTAGATTTTTCATTCTCTTTACTTCTCATAACAACACCCCAAAACAACGATTTTAGTGTGTCGCCAAATCATACTCTTTCTGTTTCAAAATCAAACATTCTTTCCTCTATTATCTTAAATTCGAAAGAAAAATTTGTCAAAAAAAAGATAATAAACTTTTAAAAAAACTAGTATACCTTGTGAAGGTAGGGACGACCTCGGATGTGGAGATGCAGAAAGGGGAGAACAAATTTTGAAAAATCATTTTTTTTTCAAGTCGGCTAATCCAGAATTTTCGGAATTTTTGAAATTGTCGGATATTTTATTATTCGAAAAAATCTCAGAAAAGTTGGAATTATCAGTTTTATTTTTTTCGGAAAAAATCGAAGGTAAAGAACTCTCCACACAAAAAAAAGGTATATAACTCAACATACAAAAAGTGTACGGTTTAGTCTTCGAGGAAACTACTGAACCCCCAAAACTACTGAAATACTCCAAAAATTGCTTTAGTCTTCCAGGCGCATAAAATCTACTTTTAACTTGCGATCGATTAAAAAACACGAGAAAAACAAGCAGGGGTATCAAGCATTCTTTGTTCCCAAATGAGTAATTTAGTGAGATAAAAACTGAGGCTAGGAAAATATTCCAACTTAAAACATAAAAGTTTAGCATTAAAGTGAAAGCTCAAACAACAGATTCACATAGATTAAGGGGGAATTTCTAATTTCCAAACTAAGGTCCTGTTTGTTTGCACCTCTGAAGTCTGAATTTAACCCATTTAGATTTCAGAGGAAACAAAAATATGTTTGTTTTTTATAGGATTCAGAGAGTAACGGTAATATTTTTGAGTTAATGGTTCAGAGGTTCTAAACCCTCAGAATCTGAAAACTTAAATCTGAACCAAAACTCGTTTCCAATAATACCCTTAAAATCATAGTAGTGTAGATAATCCATAGATATATCATAATAATATCGTGTGAAAACATAAGATTTAAAAGAGTTCTAAATAAAATAAAACTCTTCTCAAACAAAATCTATATATAGTGACACAAATACACCAAAAATGCGTAGAAGAATTTGACACCTTTACAATCTAGTTGAAAACAAGCTTCAATAGGTATTTTCTCCTTCTTCTTCCTTTTTTTTCAATGTGTATAACTCTTAGAACAGATGTTGAAAACAAACTTCAACATAACATATATAAGATTTGCTGCAGATGTTGTAAAAAATAAATCTGTTTTTAGAGTCTCTTGTGCCTCTCTAAACCAGAGGTTTATATGTAACAAAAAAAAAACAGACGTTTATAATAAACTAGACGTTACCTCTGCAGACGTTTGTGTTT
The DNA here is from genome assembly GCA_949130495.1 of Sambucus nigra. Taxonomy (NCBI): domain Eukaryota; kingdom Viridiplantae; phylum Streptophyta; class Magnoliopsida; order Dipsacales; family Adoxaceae; genus Sambucus; species Sambucus nigra. The sequence continues at coordinate 463,447,326 of OX422222.1, read as the reverse complement.
TTGTAGTCTCTTTTGTAGTGTCTCTAAATCAGACGTTACCTCTTTATTTATTAGAGTAGTTGACATATGTCATAGACCTCTATAACCTAAAAAGCAAGCTATGTCATGGTTTAACACAAAACGAAGTACTGTCTGACAAAAGAAAGGAAAGTGTCACTGTATCAATTCAAATGGACTTTTCTACTGACTTATTAGGCTTAGCAAGTCATGTGATGGACTAGTGTTTTGTCCAAGAATTTGTACTTGCTTTGCCTAGTGAGTAATGTTTCTCTAATACTGTTTGTTATATAAAAAAAGCAAGATTTTGTTTAGCAAGACTTTGTTTCTTTTAATAAAAAGTTGTTTTTTCTACTAAAAAAAAAAACTGTTTTTAAAAAAAAAAGGCTGTTTTTTCTACTAAATAGAAAAAAAAGCTGTTTTCATTATAAAACAAAAGTTGTTCTCATTAACAAAAAAAGTTGTTTTTTCTACTAAAAAAAAGGTTGTTTTTTCTACTAAAAAAAGCTGTTTTTTCCACTAAATAGAAAAAAAAGTCGTTCTCATAAACAAAAAAAGCTGTTTTTTCTACTAAATAAAAAAAAGTTGTTTTCATAACAAAAAAAGATGTTTTTTCTACTAAATAAAAAAAAAGGTTTTCATTAAAAAAAATGTTGTTCTCATAAAAAAAGCTATTTTTTCTACCAAACAAAAAAAAGTTGTTTTCATAAAAAAAGGCTATTTTTTCTACTAAATAAAAAAAGCTGTTTTTTCTACTAAATAAATAAAAATCTGTTTTTTTTATTTACCGTTTCTTTTAATAAAAAGTTTTTTTTATAATTAAACATCTTATGTGTTTTTGTTTTTTTATAATTTACTTCTTTCATCTAGTAACCTAATTATTTTAAATAGTTTTAGATATGGCTCCGAAAGAATCGAAAGTGACTCCACGATCGAAATTTGCGGGCACTAGTTTAGGCAAAGATTTTATAGATATGTGTATGAGAGAAGTTAGCAGGGAAGGGTATAGTGGAACTTCGTTGAAGACTGTGTTGTGGAATAGGATCATTCAGGAATTGAAAATGAAATATAATCAAGAATTTGATAAAAAAAACAATTAAAGAATCAGTGGGACTATCTTCGAAAATCTTATTCCGCTTGGAGAGTGCTTGTGCTTGTGAATAGGACTGGTCATGGGTACAATGCAGAAACAGGGACTTTCGATTGGCCAGATGATGTTTGGGATGATATTATAAAGGCAAGAATTAAATATTTGTTTTGTTTATATAGTAATTTGGTAGAACTTATGATTTATAATTCAGCCTTATTAGTATTTTGTGACTTTTAATAGCTACTTAATCAGTTTTTACATATTTTTAAACATTTTATATTACGCAAATTCCTTATTACTTGGAATGACTAATATTATGTACATATTAAATTGCATATTATGTGTAATAATATTTATTTACGGTCATGAATGTTTTAAAAATACATTTTGTATATAAAATAAATATAAGGGTAAAATGGTCCAAATAATCTGCATTCAGATTTCAGACATAAATTTGCAAACAAAGAGTATACATTCAGAAGTTTCATTCAGACAGTAAACAAATAATTTTTTCAGATTCAGACTTCAGACTTCAGATTCAGACAAAGAAACAAATGCAACCTAACTTTGTATCCAAAATAAATATTTATGACAACATACAAACAGCCTCACCTGAAACACCTTGCTTCAGTTTTTCCTTCTTCAATTTCTTCTTGGAGATCGGAACGGTCTTTTGCTAGAAAAAAAGGAGGTAACATATTATATATTAACAAAAAACAAGCATTTTTTTTTACAAAACGTCGGGAAAACATTAACCTGAGGTGCACGATGGTAGCCTGAGGGGCGATGGGGTTAGATTTTAGGTTTAGGGGTGAGGGAGAGAAGCGGGTTAGAGGCCGGAGAATAAGGAAGCCGCTGGTTAGGTTAGACTAATAAATTAAGAGGAGTGTACTCTTTGGTTCATTTGTTTTTACCTCTAAGTCTGAATATGAACCATTCAGACTTAAAAGGTATCAAAAAATATTTATTTTTTTAAATGATTAATAGGTGAACGACTATATTTGACTCTTAGGGTCCGTTTGATAGAAAACTGAGAAAATGCAAATGATTCCAGGACAATTGATTCCAGGGCAAACAATTCTAAGGCAAATAAATATTTTTCAACTTGTGTCTGTTTGAGACAAGTTGGAAAATCATCAATTTTCCACATTTTCTATCAAACACAAAAGTTGGAAAATAGATATAAGTGTGGAAAATTTATTTATGGAATATATATATATATATATATATATATATATATTTACTATATCTAATGTATATTAATATATATTTGGTATATATTCCATAAATTATTATATATTATATTATCCGAATATATATTATTTACGGAATATATATATTCGGATAATATAATATATAATAATTTATGGAATATATACCAAATATATATTATTATACATTAGATATACTAAATATATATATATATATATATATATATATATATATATATATATATATATATATATATATATATATATATATATATAATATGTGTATATTTTGTAAATAATATATATTCAGTATATATATAATATATGTACGAAATATAAATATATATATTAAAATATATGAATTATATAAATGTACGAAATATATAAATATATGAAATATATATAAATATACGAAATATACATATATGTGCTAAAATATATTAAATATACGATATATATATTAAAATATACGAAATATACATATTTACATATTTATTAACAATATATATTTATATATTTATGAAATATATAGAGTTTACAAAAAAAAATTGGTTTTGAGTGATTTGCCACCCAAAGGTGGCAAATAAAAACCTGCCCCCCCCCCCCCCCCCACCCCCAAAAAAAAAAAGAATTGAATTCCACCCTAGGGTGGAAAATTGTGCTTAAGGGGTGTTGTACATAGAAGACAAATTCCAAAGCAAATTAAGGCTATCAAACAGCTTAAAAACTGGAAAAGATTAGAATTTTCCAACTTTTCTGAATTTGCTTTGGAATTTGTTGGCTATCAAATGGACCCTTAATGATTAAAAGGTTGAGTTATATCTGAAGTCTGAATCTGTCTAAATACATCCATTCAAAGGTACATTCAGACATAAAAACAAACATATTTTTCGGATTCAGATTTCAGTCTTCAGATTTTAGATTCAGACTTCAGATTTAGATGAAAAAATAAACGCAACCTTAGTGTGTAGTATATATATACACTAGCAGATCCCGTGTCGAGAAAATGGCGTTAAATTTGTCCCCTTAATAAATCTCAACCCATAATTACCTGGCCTTTTTAAAAAAAAAAACACCTTTAAAAAAATAAAAATAAAAAATATATATTATTTTTAAAAAATATATTATTTTTAAATAAAATATTAAAAAAAAAACTTTTTCACCTTTTAAAAAAAAAACTTTTGGCATGACATTTCATGCATGTGCATGAAATGCCAAAATATCATGCATAAAAAGCAAAAATGTCATGCATACCAGAGTTAAGATATTTTTGCAAAAACCATTGCATCATATTATATGGATATATGGTATAAATTATGGGTTGAGATTGTTTCAAATGGAGGGTCCGGATTACATTAATAATAAATTAAATTTTAATGTAAAAATGTTAGTAAAAATGATAACTAAATAATTAGTAAAATAAATATAAATATTATGATTTCAGAATATATTTTGGATAACTCGGATCGACGTGGTATCGGAATTTTCGGATCGGAGATTTGGAAATTCGAAAAATTAAAGGGATATACCAAATAGTCCCTCGAACTTTTTTTTAATACACATTTAGTCCAATCCTTTTTATTTTTCTCCAAAAAGTCTTTCACCATGCCAAAAAGTCATTTACCATGATGCTCGCACGAACCTTTAAAGATAAGAGAATAAGGGACTTTTTGATACAAAATAAAAGGCCTAGACTAAATGTGTATTAAAAAATGTTTGAGGGACTTTTTGGTATTTGATCCAAAATTAAATGTGGTTTCCAATTCCATTCCAATTTATTTCAAAAAATTCGAAAATCAAAAAATTCAAAAATTGAAAATAAAAAATTTAAAAACGATGCCAAAGTCAGAAAATTACGGATCGAAAATTGGAAAAATTGGAAGTTGGGAAATAATTAACACCCCTAAGAATATCGTTATATGGTGGGGAACGATCGTTTCCTCGCCTAACCTATAAGATCAAGAAATTGAATGAGAGAGATATAAATATTTTTTGTCACCTTAATGTATACATTAACATATATGCAATATTTATACATTAGCATAGTATCTAAACCTGTCCATATTAACATTAGCATTTAGTATCTGTATTTGTACACGTACATAGACATGGTTTCGATCAAGTCCAAATAACCTTCAAGTCCAAAATTTTCCTCAAATACGAGGTTGACTCATTCGCTGAAATTTCAATATAATAAACAGGAATTTCAATATATCATCAATTATATCGAGCATTAGAACATAAAATTGCAGCTAATAACTAATCAACCTCAAAATCAAACTTAAAGCATACCTCTGTAACAACCCGTCCTTTTGAAGACAATTAAATTCCATAATTAAATATAAATTAGAGATTTGGAGAATTTCTCGAATTAGTGATTTTGGGGATTCTCGAGGATTTAATGGTTTTCGAGGGAAGTTGTAATTACTTTTGGGACTAATTAGGTCGAAGTAATTTAATTATATGTCGCCGTGGGGAAAAGTGACAAAAAGGTAAAATTTTAATTAGAAAACCCGCATAAAGTTATTTTGGGTTGAAATAGTGATTTGCAGTCAGGTACCCCGGATGGGAATTTCCTCTCGGAATGTCCGAGATAGTCGGAAAAGAGTGTCCGATTGTCGAAATTGAGTTTCGGGTAATTTTAGAGGTAAAAGTAACTCGTAATTGGGTAAACGAGTCATTTTTGGGTTTTAAGGGGTATAACCCTTTTTCTTTCTTTATAAAGAGAGGGAGAGGGAGAAAAGAAGAAAGAAAGAAAGAAAGAAAAGAGAGAGAAGAAAGAGAGGAGGAGAGAAATGGAGATCTCGCGCCAAACTCCGCCGGATTCGACTCGAGGTCGTCGGATTTTATCCACGAGGCAAGTTTTTACTTGCTTTATTTACTTTTTGGATAAATATCTCATACCGTAGTTTGGTATAAACAAACCCTAAAGATTTCGGGTTGGATTTTCGTGGATAAAACGGGTTTTTGGAAGTTAAAACAAACAAACCCCTAAAATTTTCTAATTGGAGATACCTAGAAATTTATTTGAAATTAATTGGTGGTTTTGGGTTCTAGGATGTTTAGAACCCTTAATATATGTGTATTTGTAGTTGGTTGAGGTTGTAGGACGTTGGGTGAGGCGACAAAAGCTTGGGAGAAGCTTTAATGGCCGAAATCGTCTCGGAGAAGATAATAAATAGTAACCCGTGACTTTAGGGGGGCCATTTTGGCCAGGAAAAAGATTGATTTAGCTCTCGGTCAAAAGACGAAAGTTGTAGATATTTTCGATACGGTCGCGTGGGCATTGACCGCGTATTTTTCTTATTTTTCCTCGATTTGATATGATTTTTACAAGATGACAGCTCCGGGTTGAAATCATCAACTCGGAAATCAAATCGGGAATTGGAAAAATAAAGGCTAGGATTAGTCGTGTAGCTGTTTTGGATGATTTTTGGGGTAGTTTGGAAACCCCGATAATGAATTTGGGTTGTTGAATAATGGATTTGAGGAATTTAGTTTTGGGGACCTGGTGTGACCGGTCGACCGCGCCCATAAGGCTGGTCGACCGCGTCAAGGAGAAAGGTCCTAGTGCTTTGTTTCGTAGGGTTATTTGCAACCCGCGATCGATCGGGGGTCCAGGACCGGTCGACCGGTGCCCTATTTTCAGCCCAAGATTTTGGAGATTATTATTACTTCTCCTTTTTTAGTCTAAAGTTTAAGGTCCCTCTAAATTAGAGTATTATAGAGGGTTATGTCCTAAAGGACTTGAGGAATTGGGAATATATATATATGTGTGTGTGTGTGTGTGTGTGTGTGTGTGTATTCACTTAGAGTGAATTAGTATAATTGGAGATATCCAAATGAATCCGTAAATGGGATTATGGTATATATTACTTGTTAAAGTAAGAAAATATTTTGGGTTTAGTATCATGCATATATGATTGCATGATTATGATTCTTTGAGAGAATCTTTGGGATTATTGGTCATTGATAGATGGTTTGGAAAATATGGCCATTTATATATATATATATATATATATATATATATATATATATATATATATATATATATATATATATATATATATATATATATATATACTATGTGATTATGTATATATATGATATGATATAAATGATTTTGAAAATATATAGATGAATATTTTCAAAATGAGAAAAAGGTAAATGATTTTCATAATTAATAAATTATGGTTACACACCTCCCTAAATCGCTATCATAAGGGAAGTTGCGTGCGTTATGGTGATGCCCCCTGGCTAATGAATGCAGGGTGGATATAGTCCTATAGGCCATATGGGTGATTATTTGTACTGCGCTGGTTAGGTGATTCTGGGTGTGGTCATGACTATCTCGTAGGCATATGGCCGCTTCCCGACATTGTTAGGTTCCCAGGTTGTCTTGTTTGATAGGCCCTGGAAGATGATATCCATTTAGGGGCGCGTCCAGTGGGGAAACCCGGAGGGGCGGTCTTAGTTTTATTAAAGCAATTTATGATAATAAATTGGCTTTAATTTACATTTTCTGAGTATAAAAAGGGAAATGGGATAAAGGTTTGGATTCGGTAACACTCCCGGATGGAAGAAGGGATGTGGAAGCATGTGGTTGATCAAAGCATTTTTATAATAATGAAAATGGCTTTGAATACATTTCCTGAGTTTAAAAAGGGAAATGGGATGATATAAAACGGAAAAGCATTTTTATGATAATAAAACTTGCTTTTAAAAGTATATGATTTGTTAAAGCAATTCATGATAATGAATTGGCTTTTATATTTACATTTCCTGAGTATAAAAAGGGAAATGGGAAGTTTTGAGAAAATGAAAAGTATTGATAAGTACTTGATATATGAACTCTCAGTCCGGGAGATAGATCCGGATGTTTATGGTAAAATGAATATGTATATTTGGATGAATCGAGTACCGAGGGTCTAATGGATCCCGACGATCGACCTTGCCGCATAGTAGTGTATCGGGGGGGGGGGGGGTTCCTTGTTTGGATTTCGCTCTGCGAGACACCCCACGCACGAATATGGCAATGTGTTGAGACTGGGGAGAAGTTTAATCCTTAGTGCTCTAATATTATAAATTCTTATGGTATATATATTAATATATATCTTTCTATACTGAGGGACTGGCGGATCTCGACGATTGACCTTATCGCATAGTAGTGTATCGGGGGGTTCCTTGTTTGGATTTCTCTTTGCGAGACTCCCCACGCACGAACATGGCATAGCGTTGAGACTGGGGTGAAGTTTAGTCCTTAGTACATTACTTGGACTATCTAGGGTCGATAGTGGGTTGGGTGATTAGACTAGTTTAGCAGGGTAGCTTGACTAGGATGTTTAGAGGGATGCGCTAGGAGTGCACAGTTAGTGGAGAGGTGAGGGGTATCTCATGGGAGTGCGATACCAAACTTAAATATGAGGTAAAACCTTTTTCTAAAAAAAAGGCATTTATGCAGTTGCTAAATATTTTCAAAACTCGGGCTCTGACCCGTTTATCTACTTTTCCTTTCTTGCTATATATATATAGGTGTCCAGACACAGGGACGCCTGGATGACACCTCTTTCTAGTCAGACGTCAGCTGCAGCAATTGTGGATGCGTGCAGGATTTTCAGTAGTCGCTTCTATTCTTGTACTCTAGATAGGAGGTACTGTATAAATATTCGGGCCAATGGTCCAATTGCATTTATTTATTCTTTTAGTACAACATTCGATATGATTGTATATTTTGACCGAGTGTTCGGTTATCTTATTTCATTTCAGTTTCATTTTCGCAAAACTGTGTGGATGTTTTATTTATAGTTGTTAAAAAGAGTTGTAAAGTTAAAATTTTGACACTGGCCTAATAGGTTATTAGTAATTAAATGGATTTTTTCGACAGTGATGCTAAGAATGATCCATATGAGACTCCTGTTATAATTTGATATAGGAGTGATCGCCCGGTATTTTATTAGGCGGGGTGTCACAACCTCCAATCAAATCAAACACAACATCTACACATAAATGCATGCGTCTATACTAATAGCAACTGGAAAAAAAGCTAATGAAAATAAGAAAAAAATCTATTGAAAAACTCTAAAATTTTCCTCAAATAAAATGAACGTATTTAAAAATACTGAAATTTAAAATGAGTTTACAATATTTCATCCTCAAATCTCATTCTAATCCTAAAACTTAATTAAAAACCCTCAAATCGCAGTTTTTTTACATCAAATTTTTGTAAAGATAAGAGAGTAATGAAGAATAAAAAACAAATGAGCAATATAAAACCATAAGCCTAATTTAGAGTAACCATACCAAATTTATGTGAGTGCTTTAACTAACCAGCGCATTATTATAGTCTTTGCCAAAATTCTAATACTTAAACCCTCACAGTTCATCCACTGTCAAGATCCACCAAACTAAAACCCAAAAGAGATAGCTTAAAACCACAATTAACCCAATTGTAATAATAAAAAATAAAAATCAAAGTGTTTTAAGTAAAAGATAAGACCAATATCAACAAATAATAAATAACTAGAACCAGTCAAAATTATCTTGTACAAAAATAAATTATGGTTAAAGTTAAAGTTAAAGAGACTTACCTGATATCATTTGGATCATCATCGATGCTCCTTCCACCATATAGAGTAAGCAATAATACAAGTGGGTATTTGAATTTTCCTTCAACTTTGCCCTAAATTCATCGATTTATTACAAGTTAATAATATGTGCAGTCATAAGACCCTGTAAGGTTTTGTTTCTTTTTTCATAAACGACAATGGAGTAGAAAATCAAAGAGATAAAAAGGGTTGTTAGAGTGATGAATGTTTTTGTTGTAATACTAAGTTGATGATGATGACCAAGACCTGGGACAGGAAATCTTTACAATATTTCATCTTAATCCTAAAACTTATTTAAAAACCCTAAAATTTGGAAATGAACTTACCTTTATGGAAGAAATTTTGTTGGATTTGTGTTCCGAATGAATGGTGGACTTGCATGGAAAGTGAGAGAAGGAAAAAGGGTTGATCGTTTGAGGGGAGAGAGAGAGAGAGAGAGAGAGAGAGAGAGAGAGATAAGGAGTTGATTGTTTGAAGGGAGAGAGAAGGGTATGTTTCTTGTGTCTATCGAGGGAAAAAAGAGAAATGTAAGGTTTGTCTCAAAAACACGATGGACGAACGGATGGACAAGTTAGATTTTGGGTGAGTGGTGGAGAAAGACCTCCCTACGGTTGGTCTATTATGGTGTTGTTTGTTATTACCGCTTAACTTTCAATCTCAATCATTCATATTTAAAAGGTACCAAATATTGTTTATTTTTTAAATGATTAAGAGGCTAATGGCTATATATGTTTCTGAATGATTAAGAGGTAGAGTTACATCTGAAGCCTGAATTTAAAATCTGAATCAGTTTAAATACATTCATGCAGAGGTATATTGAAACATAAAAGCAAACATATTTTTTAGATTCAGATTTCAAACATTAGATTCAGTCTTCAGATTTCGGATTCAGACTTCAGATTCAGATGAAAAAGCAAACGCAACCTAAGGTTAAAATATACTTAACTCCTATAAACCAATTATTAATTATCCTTAATTAATATATATGACTCAATAATTAACATTGTATCTAATATAAATGAGTTAAGCAGTTGTTATAGACATTTTTGAACAAAAAAAAGCAAATGAAAATAGTAAAAGAGTGAAGAAAGAAGAGGTATTAAAGGTTACATGGGTTGACATGTGAATATGCCTACATCCACAAGATGTTGATCATCACTACTAAGTACTAATAGGGAGGAACTTCCATTACGATGGGTGTACTTAGTCCTCGCTCTACACACAATTTCATTTAAATAATAATATGTTCTCCAAACTTAGATGATGCATACAATTGATGCATGTATATATACAAGTGAAGTAGTAAAGTGTGTAGGGGTGTAAATGAGCCAAATCGAGCGGAGCCTAAGGTTGCTTAAGCTTGGTTTGAAATTGTAATGATCATATATATATATTTTCAAGCTTGGTTAGTTTGTCTTGTGAGCCGAGTTTTAATGAGCTTAAAAAAGAATGGATAAGATCCAAGCTCGAGTAGCTTGAATTTTTTATAGTATTATAGTATGATTATTAGTAATTGACTCGAATTTGATATGAGGATAATGAGCTTACCAATATGTTCAAGATTGGCTCGATTATTTTAGGAGTTTGTCTCGAATAAGCTTTAATTTGAACGAATAAGAGTTGAATGCAAGTAGTTTGGTTCATTTTACATCCCTAGTGCACCCCATAGAGGGAAAATCCCCATATGTGAAGTAAAATCTAGGTCCTCTAAGCCACTTTTACATTTACCTTAAAAGTTCAAAATTTTGGCTTACTCTGGAAAACTGTCGTGATAAAGCTTTTGGTAAAGTTCGATATTTGGAGCATGAATGTGAAGATGTTTATATACCTCTTAGACTAAAACTAAAAGTGGGTTTTAGAAATGAAATAATATAATTTAACAAGTCGAGGGCACTTGGGCATACACATGCTCTTACAAATAACTTGAATTTTGGGTACAGCTAAGTGAATGACTTCCTTTATCGCCTTTACTCGTACGTTAAATAGCCATTATAGACCTCGATATAGATAATCCTAAGGCTTTCAAGATTATCGAGGAGCTTGACCAGAAAGAGGATGAGGATCGAAAAACACTGGTCAAACAAAATGTTGATACTTCAGTCAATAATGATATTGACAAGATGGATGAGGATAATGTTGTTAAGAAAATGATCAAGGATAATGGTAGTGAGAAAGAACGTGAGTTGATGGTGTTTCTTTTATGGCCACCGAGACAGCTGATATCACTCTTTAGAAGTAGTTTTGTTATATATATTGGACCAAACCCGAGTGGTATTTTTTTTATTGGGATGCTTTAATATTTTTTTTCCATGCTTTATTTGATTACCTTGCAAGAAATGTTGGCCAACGTGTAACGCTCCGACACGAATTTATGGGTTACCCGTAGTCAACTCAGTCCGACCCGAGCGTTAGGTGTGAAGTGCAATGAAATAACCTATATAATGTTGATATTCCAGTTTTATTTTAGTTAACATTTCACTTGTTTAGCATGCGATTTTAATTTCAAATAAACTAGCACCCCGAAGTCCAGCATACAGATCTACTAATGTAAAATAAAGAAAGTACTCAGCTATATAGCGCTCTCAAAATACGAAACCACTCCTAACCTTACCTAATAAAGTGAGGGTGTATGTCGATGCTCAGTGGGAAACATACAAATGCAGTATAAAATCGGACGGTGGAAAGGAGACTCTAACACGTTATTCCTACGTGCACATGAAACTAACTTGTGTGTGTGTGTGTGTGTGTATATATATATATATATTCTTAATGCAAGAAATAGTTTAGCTTCTGAACATCTTATTTATCCAAACTAATTTACCTTAATCTTATAAAAGACTTATTTTTTCTCCATTTATCATTTCTCGCATTATTTAACACACACGGTTCAATACTTGAAACCACCACACTTGATTTAACTGAAATAATTTCTTTACCAAAATCACCCTTTTCATTTTATCCAATACATATTATTATTTTTTGTTGAAACCCTCCCTTTCAACACACGCGAACACCGTGTTAGAAAATACTCATTTAGCCTCCGGAGAATCTTTTCGCAACACATTTTAGTGTTAATTATGATTTTAACCATTTAGGTTGCTTAATCATCCCTTTTTTCAACTTACTTTACCCTTTTTTCCTTACCTTATGGACATTAATCAATTTCATATTTACTTGTCCATTTTAACCTTTATCGGAACATTTATTAATCCATTCAAGTTAGGTTGTATTAACACATTTCACCACACAATCCATTTCTTGACATGTTCCTTATTCCTTTATATTTTCTCAGAATCTTCCAAATGCCACATACTTCAACGGGCTCTACACCGTTGGCTATGTGCACCATGTGCTCTAGCCAGTGATTTCACCTCAACTCGTGCCACACCTTAAATTAGTCAATTCTTGTCCTTTACATACTTACGTTGATTTTATACCAAATATATTTACGTCTTAGGGACTTATGTCAATTTCATCCGCAATAGTGTAACTTCATTCATTTACAATTTTATATCATAAAAATGTTCCACTTTACGTAAATTTACCAATTTACCCCTTTCTTGTCAAACTTGCAATTTAGTCATTTTAACAAGTATTATTTCTCAAAACGGTTATTAAGTTTCCAACTTAACATTTAAAACACTATTAGCCATTTTAACACTTGTTTAATGCCACACTTTTACCCAACTTTCACACTTGTCACTTTAACACCTTTAATACATAAAATAACACATTTTACATATTGAACTCCCATTTTTTACACATTCTTGATCCAAGAAGTCCAACTACATTTAAAGACTACTTTTTATTAAAAATTATCATTTCCTCTTATTAACACATGTAGTCTTACAACTTTATACTATTCACACTTTCAACATCATTATTCCACACTTTGAAGACTAAAATTTTCATTCGTCTTATTTCACGTTTAAACCCAACAAGACTTTCTTTAAACTTGTTCATATATTTATTATCAAAATACTACAAGTTTATATGCGTGAGAAAGTAGATTTTAAATCCTAAAATCTTGTTAAATGGGTTAAACCTACACTTTATTCTTGAAATTTATACCATTTGCAACAAATATATTTTTCAAGACATAAAGACATTTTTAATTTCTTTAAACTCAACAAATGTCCGTTTTTTTAACTAAAACCTCCATTTTTGCAAGAAACATTGGAACTTTATTTCACAAAAATATTTAGGCAAGATCAACATCATTTCAGTATTTTATTCTATAAAATATTTAAAATCAAACCTCTGGAAATACACCATTTTCACAACATACAATCTTTATTCCAAGAAACTTTGAAATATGTGTTCTTTATTTATCTTCAACAAAATGACATTTTTCGAACATTTTTATTCCATAAAAACGTTTATTATTAGTTTTACTAGAAAATCCATCGTATCCTCAACATTCAACAATAGCAAGACTACAAATACACAAAATAGAGTCTTTAATTTAAGAGTAGATTTTTCCCACCTCAAGTGAAGCTCTAACACTGGAAGACCAAAGAAGATGACAACCCCCCACCTCATAAGGTGGCCTTAAGAAGGGTTGTCTAGCCCTACCAAGTTTGTATCCAAGAAAGCCCATCAAAATCCTCTTGAAAACCTCCAACAAATACCTCCAAATTCGTAGATCTATCTCAATAATGGGGGAGATTGCCATTCTATAGTGTGAGTGTAGTTACTATAACCCTGAATAGTGAAAGACAGTTTAGGAGAATGAGAGGAACCGTGATCTCTTGAGAAAGGAAAGGAAATATTGGCACTGCTTGTGGGTTCATCATTCCACATCTCTTTCACTTATACACAACAAAACTCCCATATAATACAACCCTCACACTTATTTAACCATCTCCATCCATTTTACCCCAGACGTCAAGCTCCAAGAGTTGACATAAAGTGTTCATCAACGGCCCATAAGTTGACACAAAAATCGCAATATGTTTTGTGGTTTACCATCCCACATTTCTTTCTCTAATATATTTAACTAACAACCTACGAAATATATAATATGTTTCATCTGCTTCCATCCAGACCATCAGGCCCAAGAACTGACAAGGAAATCTTGATCCACGGCTCTAAAGGTGTCAATAAAAATGGCATTCGAACGATAGTAGTCCCTCGTTCGAATGATAGTAGTCCCTTATTCGAACGATAATGATCCTCATTTGAATGAGACAGGAATCTCGTTTGAATGACATAATTCTTATTTGAAGCCCTAAGTTTTTAGATTTTTCGTAAATTTTCCCAACAACTTCCAAAATCTTAAAAGAGGCACCAACTTAAATCAAAAGAAATGATAGAGGTTCTATAAACAAAATTTCTCTTTATTTATTTTCCCACAATTGCGAACTATATGAACAAGAGATACAACATTTGGGTCTGGGTATTACACTGTGGCTCTTCATGAGCTAGAAATTCTTCCAACTGTTATTGGGTTTTGGTGTGCATCTTTCCCCCACCACTTAAATGAATTTTATTTGCTCACGTCATTTTATTATTGTTATAGTATGTGTTACGCTTACTTAATACTTATTGTAACATACTCTTCAACGACGAGCTAGATGAATAGTCATAATTATTGCATTTAGTACCATTTATTCTAGCGCATTATAGCATTCGTGTGTCCGTTAATTCTTATATTTAAGCTATTATATTATATTACCTTTGTTCTTGATGTTTATATGTTTTCAAGGTTTATTTGAGCTTTTATAGGTATTGGGGATGCATTGTGTGAAGTATGATGAATTTCAAGAAAGTTTCATCGCAAGATGAACCTTCAGGGGCATTTTCATAATTTCATACTTTTGAATTTGTACTTTGGTTTTCCATTATTTTGTAGCTATTTTAATTATCTTTGTGTGACCTTTAATCGTGCATTATTCCAAGTCTGAACGATCAAGTTATCTCCATTTCCATGAAGTGTTCTAATTTGAGGATAATTGAGATGGCCCACACCATCGATCGACTGGCCAACTTTTTACCCTCACAAATATTTTTCCATTTATATGGTCGATCAATCGACAAAATCCATTGATCGATTGATGGGTGCTGATACCCATTTTCGTGATCTTTTAGTTCTAGTTTTTCTTTATTTTTTTCATTTTGTTTTCAAATTATCTATTTTGGACACCCCGATTTGTAATCGGGGCTTACATCTATAATTTATTGACACCGCGAGAGCCCATAATGGGTGGAAATAAATATCCTTATCTAGAGGGTCAAAATCAATATGTTAAACATATATGCCTATAAATAAATGGGGGTGAAAGTAGAAATTCTATAAAATGCCAAACCAGAACCAAAACTGCAAGACTTCGCTTCATCAATCGCATGGTTCAAGATCCATCAGTAATCATTATAAGATCAAAAGATCAATCGCACAATTGATTATTAAGAACAACTTTCCCCCAAAAGGGATCCAGCCATACACGTGTCCTGCCCCAACCAAATCCACCTTACATTTGTCATGTACCATCAACCACACGGTTTCTGGCTCGGTAGCTATAAATATAAACCCCACCACATTGATAAATGCATCCTAATATTTATTTGATTTTCTAAATTTCTGCAACCCAGAGTATCTAAGAATCTCGAGTTATGTCCGAAATCCCGAGCAAAGCCTCCACTTTTCAAAAAATTTGCTTCCTCCAACAAACAGAGTAAAACCTCTGCATGCAACCCACAAAAGTTAGCTCTTCCGAACGAACCTCTGCCCAAATGGTGCCACCTCATATGGGACACTCCCCTAAAAAAATTAGCCCACACTATAAGGGTAAAGAAACTCTGCAAAAAATTCAGGTCAATATCATATATACAAATAGTTATATAGAACTATACATAGGGATCGGGTATGCATTTTACTGCATTTATAATTTAAAGCCTTGGTTTTACCCATCACCTTTGTCTGTTGAACTAGATAACATACATATATGTTAAATAATGCTAATCAAAACTGGTACGACTAAGTACGATATATAAACATACTTTTCAAAACAGTTCTCAGGAAAGTGTTTGGGAACCGACTTACTCCGAAACTTGGCTAAAACTACAGTATAAAATCAAAATACTCTTCACCACTTCTTCGAGTGAACAATAATGTCTTAAAGGCGGAACCCACGAATCTTTGTTTTCCTATAATACTTATCAAACACTTATCTTTAATTACTTATTTTTTAACATACGAATATGCACTTCAACTCATAATGGAAATGCTATTTAAGGACTAGACTCCATAAATACCGTAATGCTGTATATTATAGACCCGATATCTCATTGCCTCCACCTATAAATATCCCTTATTTGCTAGAACTATATTGACTTGGATCCTAAAGACCTCTTGGGTATGTAGGTGCAATACCGAGTTGCACTCATGAGCTCAAGCCTTATAATATGTCTCCTAGTATATTATCTCTTAAGAATGCCTCCATCTCTAGTCTAAACCCCATTTCTCGCATAAACTGATCATCTTTATCACTTCAGATCATCCTGAGGCCCTAAGACACCTCTACGATTTTAACCATTTTGATAAGGGATACATAGATCTATCTCGATGACTTATGGTCCATTAAAATCCTAAATATAACCCCCTCCCAATCATCCCCGTTCCCGCAGACAGTGAAGGATGTCAATATTACATCCTCCATTTTTGTTAATCGACACGAAGGTTCTATAACACATTCTAGTTAGTGATCGAATGACTGACATGTATATCTTTATCGGAAAATTTGGGTCCACTCCCATTATGAACCCCGCTAGAGTTGGCCTTTTGGCTCACAGATTGATTATCCCCCTCTTAAGCTAAGTCCCCACACTTGCACACACATCACGTTAGAACAATTTTATGCAGCTCAATGCAATAATCAAACTATGTAGGATTTAATCTCGTGGTTAGACAGGTACGTATGCGTAATACCGATTCCTTCTTGTGAGCACAAACCTCGATGACATGGCTCTCAATATATTGTCTCCAGAGGGATGCTTACGTCTATTATACCTCGGTTACACCTCAAATGAGATATCAAAGTATCTTAAACTGGGACTCCTCGTGCGTATCCACATAATACAAACGGTAAAATGCTTATACAAATATATCAATGACCTCTTGTTATACAAGTCGAGTCTTCTTGAACCTATATACACGCATACTAACGGCCACTCATTACCCAAATACATATTCTCACACAAACACTCATGTGTATCAACACTGGTTTAGTGGCATTCCTACACCTCTCACAAAACCCCATTTTTATACCTAAGCATATACCTACACTTTAAGGAATTTTCAAACTAAAGCCTCTCAACATGTAATAAACTAAACAAAAAGTAATATTAAATGTAAAGTGTGATCATAAGTATGTAGATAAGTAAGCATAAAGTATAAGTAAGGTGCTTAATACCTTTCCCACTCACAAAAGCAGTTCCCTAACACACACTAAGAATCTCTAAATCTAGGAACAAAGCTAGCTGGAGGCTAGATCGGAATGTAGCATGGGTCCAGCTATGACAATTTGTTAGTATTACTAAAATTATCCCAAACTCTACCCAAAATATAACATACAACCCACCCAAAGTAAAACCCGCAGCCACCTAAGTCCAAAAGAACTTCAAATGTACATATTAGAATGTCATCTGTCTTTAAAAAAATATTTTGAGTTCTCTTTTAAGACTCATTTATTTCCTATCACAACCAACAAAATCAGTGACGGTGACAAGGTAATGGATGATGACGAAATGGAGATAACATGATATTTATTAGTTTTCTTTTTTCTCCATCCTGTTTTCTTTAGTCTTTGACTAGTTTTCCTAATAATTTGTTTTAAACCTTTAATTTAAAAAATCTCAAAAGAAAAACCATAGTTTTTGTTTTTCACTAATTTGCATACCAATTTCTTCCTTGTTGGATATTATATTTTTAATTTTGTTATTATACTATCATTAATTTCAAAAGCCCTAACGTGTAATTTTTATTCCTTTTTAGTAGGTTTATTATTTGGTTAAAACTACCCATATACTAAAAGGGGCTAACACCCTAATTTTTCCTATTGTTTTAGAGCTAAGCAATTATATCTTTTAAGCATTGATCAACTTCTGAGTCTCTCCTCTCAAGTATAAAGGTATAGGGACAAGTTTTAATTAATTTGTTTTTGTTAATGTTTATTTGGCTTGGTCAATTTATGTTTTTCTATTTACCTTAGTTGCCCATGTTTTGTTGTTTCACTATGTTGCACAATTCAAACTTTGTCGCCGTTTAATTTTCTTAAATATATATTTAAAAAGAACATTGATAACATTCTAATTGGTAAAAGAAAATTGATTTAAAAAATATTTATAAATATTAATTGGTTTGAATATTTTCATTTTTTTTAATAGCAACAAGGCTTCAATAATGAAATGGTGAAATATTTATTCGGCGCAAAAAAGAACAAGAGCGACAAAAAAAGGGCCCTAACTAAGCACAATGTAGCCTGGGGCGATATAAAATGCTATCTCCACCACTTTTAGATCATTTGCAGGCCTCAAACTACCTTAAGATTAACCCAAAAGGGCTCACACAACCCATTTTGTTTGTTTTTTATATAAAATAAACTGGCGACTCTGAAAAATTGACGAAACCGCCCATGAAGAATTAGCCTTAGGCCTGAATAGGGGAGTGAAAAAAAATGGGTATGGTGTTAAACAGCTTCCAGCGGCAATGATCACAAGTGAACCCGGCCTCAGGAGAAACAACGTACCTAGAGATAAGAAGTCTCGCGTCTCTGTAGAGATCATCACTCTTTCTCACATTGCTTGTGGACCGGTGCACCACATCCCTTGCGCACACATACAAACATAATGTCGGAGCATCCCCGTGCATTCCGCTCGGGGCCCATAACACCACATTAGTGACTCCACCGGGGATGCAGTAAGCGAGCCAAATTATCGTTTTGCTTCCTTCCTATATACTTAATGTCTCCCTCATAAATAACTACTTTACGAACATTTTGGAACTATTTAGATGCCTTAGTTGTAGAGTCCCTCAAAATATAAATACCTGCTTAGGTCCCCATGTAAATCATTATACATTCATCCAAACCTATAGGGGTGCACGAAGGACCTTGCAATAAAACAAACACTAAAGTATGTAAAAATAAAGATTTTATGTTTGCATCATGCACTACGTAGTATTTATTTTCATATTGTTTAAACCTTATACCCATGACTCCAAAAGCATTCATCCGAAAGGTTGGTCGACAATGACAATCCTCACTATTTATGCCCATCGGTCTGGTATATCGGTAACTCCTCTCTCGATCCCAAAGTCTCGATGACAGGGAACATTTAGAGCTCGTTCAGTACTAGGGTATATTGAATAGGTTTTCACAGATGTCCAATACTAGGGTAAAGTGGTTTCACACGTACCTTAAAGATTATTTAGTTCAAGAAAACCGATATACTGGGATCCATGATAATGAAAAGAGATCCACTGATCACCAATTCGTATCACCTTTTTCGCATGGAGAAAAACTCTAGGTACACACGTTATGTCACAAAAAAATACATACTCGTGGGACACTTTCTTTCACAAAAAAATTTCAAAAACTGTCAGACGATTAGAGGTTGTTCCAAAACTACTAAGATTATAAGCTCATTGTCTTCCCTTTTTATACACAAGATAAAGCAATATGAATCCACTAGTTATTACCAAAACATAAATTCCTTACGTTAGATTCCCCCATCCACATTTTATTTTTTGAGAAAATAATAAACCACGGGTTATTACTTCCTCGCTCCTCTTATGAAAGTCGAGAACACACCTCAGTTCACCGAAACCCAACAGGACCCTTATCAGTTCTTCCCCTTAGAAGATAATACTAAACAGAGAATACAAAAAGTAAAATACTATCCATATACGGTTAAAGTAAAAAAATAATTGCATAAACGAAGTCATGCATATGTGAGTCTTTCTCCCCCTATGTATCGTCCTTTTATCAGCCCTTCTTTGGACTGTGTTTTTTTCGAGCTTTCGATTTTTCTGAATTTTCGATCCGATTTATTCCAAATTTGGAATTAAATTTTTGTTTGTCGATTTTCAAATTTTTGATTTTCGATTTTTTCTAGAAAAAAATGGATCGAAAATCGGATATAATTTCGAATTTCAAATTTTCCAATTTTTTCAATCTGATCCTTTTGAAACTATGTCGATCCGATTTTTCTGAATTATTTCCATTTTTTTCATTTTTTTAAAACTTTCTCATGTCCGACATCGGTTGGGAGAGGATGAGGGTTCCAAAGTAATGCTTTATAAACTCATTCTAACACAAATTAAAAAATGGGTTAAATCCTCATGTATTTACATATTGGGTTACATATTTTTCTTTGCTTCTTTAAAATGAGAATTTCGAGTAATCGAAAATCCTAAATTTATTTTTTTTAAATTTGGAATTTCCAAAATTTCATGATTTTTAGTATATTTTGTGATTTTTTTTTATCGATTTTCCGATTTTTCTCGAATTCATTTTTTTTTTAATTTTCCAAAAAAATTGATCGAAAATCGGAATTTTTTTCGAAGAGGCATGTTTTAATCCGATCTGGTCGTAACACAGACCTGGAAACCTGATTTCTTTTTAAGCAGTTATCGCCACTTTAGAAAATTCATACTAAATTTTTTAGCCTAGACGAAGTAAGATCAGGATCCATATGTAATGGATCAGGTTTTGAGGCACTTAGAGAATATCACGGCCTCTCAGAACACCATGGAATCGAAAATCCGATCACCAGGCCAAGCATAGGTCCACCTACAGGAGGCTATCCCCATGACTGGAAAAAAATATACTTTTTCCCCTATCCCCAGCATGAGTATCCAGCCTCTGGAAACTATCGAGACGACACCGAAAAATCTCAAGACCCACTTTCACCAATTTTAGCATCAATTCCTCCTACTAATGTCAGCGCTCCCCACTTTCATGCGCCGCTTTCCCCTCATGGTTACTTCAAACCATACCACTAGTACCCTGAGTATCCTCACCCAACCAATCAGGGTGCCTCACGAGATGAATCAGTAGCTCCTCCACTAGCTGATAAGATTACTCCTCCTCCTCTGCCAAATCAAGAGATAACCCAAGTTCACACTGAATTACATTTTCTCCAGGAAGCAATCGAAAAAGTGCAAACCTCTGACAATTTAACCAACATCAATAAATTGGCCCTTTATCCCGAAGCCTAACTGTCGAATAAATTCATACCAGAAAACCCAAAACTAGAGCACTAAGAGTTGAACTTCTCCCCAGTCTCAACACTAGGCCATGTTCGTGCGTGGGGTATCTCGCGAAGAAAAATCCAAACAAGGAACCCCCCGATACACTACAACTTGGCAAGGTTGATCGTCGAGATCCATTAGACCCTCAGTACTCAACTTATATATATACTCATATAAATAAATATGCATAACCTCCTCATTTATAATACGAATCACAATATAAGTCTGGATACAATCTCCCGGAATGAGAATTCATTTCATATTCAATTTATCTCTTTACTTTAATAGAGATATAATATATTGTTCTCTAAAAAATCTGGAAAAATAATATAAGAAACTAAGATAAAGAAAATATTAGGGTTCATGAGAATTATATAGTGTTTGGCCCTTTTAACCCATGATTCTTGATGAAAACTCACATGCCTTACGTAGATTATTACTCATTTGGGTTTATTATGTTTGTGGTATCAATTTCTGGAAGTTTGGGAGTTAAAAGTTTGGAATTTGATGAGTTTGGATGATAGAACCCGTAACTGCTATTCTGCAGATTTCGCCATACCGATTTGATCGATCGATCGAGCCCAGAGCATCGATCGATCGACGGTTCGATCGATCAACCCCCTTCTATCGATCTATCGACCCCTCCTGGAAAATTGCATTTTTGCCCGTGTTAGTTTAATCCGATTTTATACGTAATAAATCTTGATTAGGGTTGCTAGAACATAATGGGACATAGAAAGGACTAGTAGGGTCAAGATAAACCCCGTTAAGTGGAACTGTAATGTGAAGTGAAATAAAGGGGTGAACGGGGACACATTTATACTTAAGAAATCATACGTACGTTGATAAAATAATCGAAACATCTAGCAAGTTGGATTAGAAGGTGAGTGAGGACCTACTGAAATGGTACTTAGGTAAAGATAATACTTCGAGAGACGAGAAGTAGGTTTTGAATAACTTTATTACGAGAACAAAAGGAATGGGTCCGTTATACGAGAAAATTGAGTACAATGTGTAATAACGGATAATTATAATTATGGGTCGTGAGCACGACTGATTTAATAATGTGGATGTTAATACATATTTATATATGACGGAGTGATTGTGCATATATTATTTTTGTGTAAAAATCGTACCCGGCTACTTGCTATCACGGGGGTTTCTGCGCTGGGACAGTCTTATCTCGATGGGACCTTTATGGGGGATATTGACTTGTACCCGAGAGCATAAGATTCCTAGGTATAGGCTATCTGATTGATAGTTCAGACGGTCCTAAGAGACGCGTGGGTATGTGCTGACCTCTAAGGGCCTGGAACTATGCTTCGCCTCCATTTGTATGTGTTTGTGTTAATGCAGTTCGAGAGTGATTCCGAACTATCATTTCCCTAAGTATGTGTGATACAGGGACTTAATAGCAGAGTATGCCAGCACCATAATTTTTATGTGGGGTGTCGTTAGTATATATATATTATATGAGTGGTTGGTGTATATATACTCATTTATGGAAATGTTGCACCATAGATTTTATGTGGGGTGCCGTTAGTATATATATATTATATGAGTGGTTGGTATATATATACTCATTTATGGAAACGTTGCACCATAGATTTTATGTGGGGTGCCGTTTGTATATATATTATATGTGTAATTAATATATATACGTGTATCTACATAAGAACTTTCTATTGAGTGAAATAGTAGTTAATAAAGTATGAAATTCTTCAACTTCACTATAGGTATTCGGAAACATTATAATGATACGGAATCATTCTAAATAACGTAAGAAATCTTGAAGAGATAGATTTTTATAAAGTAAATATCACAACCTTAATTTCACGTGTTAAGTCTTATGGATAATAAGTTAGAAAGATATATGGGATTCTTTAGTACGATAGACGTGCACACTAAAATGAGAGGTGAGAATTCTCAAGAGAGTGTCGCATACTAATATGACTGTTGCATTAGCCGGTAAGCATTTTAAATACTTGCTAAACTATTTTTAAAACTGTTTTACATTCGGGCTCTGACCCATTTGCTATTACCTCTGCTCTCTTGTGTATATATATATGTATTATAGGTGCCCAGCCACAGGGGCGTCATGCTTAGGATTCTTTGGATGGAACGCGCTGTAGCTTTTGTGGGAATTGCAGGCCATTGCTTAGACGACCTCATTATTGACTCTACTTCTAGTTCAACTTTATCCAGTGGGGGCATGTGTTGCCCCTTTTCCATTATTTAGTTGGTATTGTCAGAGATTGTAATTCTTTTACTTTCAGCATCTTTACTTCGGGATTTATTACTGTCAGGATGTTTTCCTTTAGTGTTATAGAGTTGGGAATTGTTATTGTTGGTTAAACTCTTGAATGTTCATTTTTATTCTTATACTAAAGGTGTGACTCTTAAAATGTTAATGGTTAAAAGTTTATAATTGGATTAAATAAAATGGAAATAAGGTTTTAAATGGTTTTGACACTTAGCTTAATTAATCAGGGTGTTTAAATTTGAAAATTTTCATTTGTGGCAGTGATGCTAAGAATGAACCAACTGTTCACCTTGATTTTAATTTAATAAAAGAGTGATCGCCCGGTGTTGATACCAAAATTAATATGCTGATATAGACGAATCATAAGAAGACACGTGCCGATCTACGTGGCACAATAGCAAGGAGGAGGTTTATTTCCCCGACCAGGTCTTACTCATTTCGAGGAACTCCAACCCTCCGAGGAACTCCAGCGCTCCGAGGAACTCCTGAACGACGAGCAACTAAGGCGGTCCGAGCTGCATCTCGGCCACAGCATTAATTACCAGATAATCAACAGTTTAACTATTCATTGAATGCTTATCATACAGACGTATATTCTTAAAGGGCATTAATTGTTTACCCTTTCACATGTACAACCTAAGGGCTATAAATACATTGTATCACCCTCATTCTAGGAGACCAGAATTTCTTGATAGAATTACATATCGAGAATTCCAAAAACACTTGGCAATAACAGAAACAGTGGACGTAGGCCATTTTTATAAGGCTGAACCACTTTAAAATTCTTTGTCTCATTTATACTTATCTGTGATTAAATAATTAGAAGCAATCTAATTTTTTACATCAACAGATTGGCGCCGTCTGTGGGAAACGACTGTTGTTATCGTTTTTCACCAAAAATCATTCATAATCAATGGCAGATAATTCGGAATCCAGCAATCGAAACGCTGGAAATGCTGGAAATCCTCCAAATCCCTCTGCACCTCCAGATCTGGCTGGAATTATGACAAATCTGGCTCAAGGACAAACCGCCATACAAGAAACAATGCGGCAACTCATACAAACTCTCCATGGCGGTGCACCTGCACATTCGGGACAACAAATTGGTCAGAGGCAAACTTATTTACTTTCTTCACGATCCAGGCGTACTCAGTCATATCGTAATGAGGGATCTGATGATTTCTCTTATCAACCTGGGCGAACTTCGTCAATACGGGCTACAGATACTGATCAACGTATCACTCTCTCTCCAGAGAGACCCAGTGCCTTGGAAAGACTGATCAGGGTGTCTCCTTTTAGTCGATTAGGCCCTAGGAGGAATAGGAGTCCACCTAAGACCACGTCGAGGAGTTTTCGACGACCATCAGATCTAAGAGAAGGATCAGCACAATCACGACCAGTTGCTCGTCAAGATAGATCTCAGGAGGCCACTTAAGAATAATCAATTGCTCGAACTAATAAGCCCGAGGAAGGAAATGATGTGTGGAAAGGGTCCATTCAGCGGTTGGAAGATAGATTGGGAGAAATGGCTAAGGCGAAGAATCCCCTACAACGAACTTTTGTTCAAGGGACGCCTTTTGTCCAGGCCATTGTGGATTTTCCTACACTGTCAAAGTTTAAAGCTCCTGTGGTGACCCCCAAATACGATGGAAAGACAGATCCTGTTCTTCACATAGAGCAATATCAAGCTGCTGCCAACATTTATGTTGTCCCTGACGAGATGAGATGCAGAGCATTCTCAGGAACTCTTACTGGATCTGCCCATATATGGTACAATAATCTTCCTCGGGGTAAGATTTCAACTTTCTTTCAACTAGCCGAGTTGTTCATCGGCAATTTCTGTTTTGGAGCAAAGCCAGTAAAACGAGTAGCACACTTGTTAAGTGTTAGACAAAAATCTGGTGAGAGTACTAGAGACTACATAACTCGTTTCAATAACGAGAAGCTGGAGGTCATAGATTATGAAGAAAATACAGCAATCACCGCCTTGATGAGTGGGTTGTTGCCTAACAAGTTGTATTACACTTTGGCAAAAGATCCACCTACAACTATGTCAGAGTTGATGGCAAAAGCGGCCAAAATCATGAATGCCGAGGAGGCTGTGGCTGCGAAGAAGAATATGGATAAAGAAACCAAGGTGGAAGTCGACAAATCTAAGAAGAAAGAGCATAAGGGCAATGGCAGTGACAAGCATTCCAAAAATAATAAGTCGTCATGGGAAGTCCTTAAGAAATTCGATAATTATACTCCTTTGAAAATGGGTATTAATCATGTCTTGGAAGAAATCAAGAATAACGAGGAAGTAAGGTGGCCAAAGAAACTGAGGTCAGACCCTGACAAAAGAAATAGAGATAAATATTGCGAGTTTCATAAGGATCATGGTCATATGACTAAAAATTGCATAGCCCTCCAGAACGAGATTGAAACGCTCATTAGACGAGGAAAGTTGTCGAAGTATGTTGATCGTAGAAATGAAAGAGGAAATGAAGACCGAGCAAGAGAGAGATCTAGATCTCCTCGTCAGACAGAAGAAACCAGGAAAAGAGATCATGAAGATGATACAGAGGATGACCCCGATCTTCCCAAAAGGCCAAGGAAACCAAAACGCGAGGTATTTTCAATACGTTTTGGAACATTTGATTGTAATGTTATTACAGGCGGAGATGCAGGAGGAGGAGATCTTACTGCGAAAAGAAAAGCTTACCTCGGTGAGGCTCAGGCTTGCTCATACATTCAACGGATAAATTTAGCTGAGGAGGATCACCCGAGGAAGATAAACAAGGAGAAGCTGGTCATTGGTTTTTCAAAAAAAGACCTTGCAGGTGTTCTTACCCTCACGACGACCCTTTGGTGATCAAAATGAGGATGAAAGAAGTAATGATTTCAAGGGTTCAGGTAGATAATGGTAGTTCGGCAGACATCATGTTCTACTTCCTGCTTTGACAGTTTAAACTTAAAATTATCTCAATTGGAGCCTTATCACAGACCTCTCCTGGGTTTTGCTGGCGAGAAGGTTTTTCCACTTGGGACGATCAAGTTGGATATATTCATTGGAACTTGGCCTGCTTGTCGAACAGAAAGAATACGCTTCTTTGTGATGGACAAGAATATGCAATCAGCTTACAACATCATCATGGGAAGAGTTGGTTTGAAGAAGTTCGAAGTAGTTCCATCTACAGTACATCAGTGCTTAAAATTACCAACAAATTTTGGAGTAGGAGTTGTGAAAGGAGATCAAAAAGTAGCTCGGGAATGCTATTATTCATCTGTCGAGCAAGAGGAGCTTGAAGAGTCAAGGAAAAAGACTACTACTTACCAGGTGGATGAAGGTACATAAATTGAAACACTGGATCCTAGAGACGAATCTCAACTTGTAAAAGGACAGGTGGTGGAATCTACAGAAAATGTTATTCTGGACGATGAACACCCTGAACGAACAACTTAGATAGGTTCGTCGCTGGATGCTTCAATAAAATAGGAGTTGATAACTTTCTTGAGAAACAGAAAGAAAACTTTTGCATGGAGTCATGAAGATATGCCAGGAATAGATCCAAACTTCTTATGTCATGAGCTCAATGTGAATAAGGAGATCAAGCCTGTAAAGCAGAGAAGAAGAGTATTTAGTCCCGAGAAGAATCAAGCTATACAAGAGGAGGTCGAGAAGCTCCAAAAAGCCCAATTCATTGAAGATATGAAATATCCAGACTGGTTAGCAAACGTGGTGATGGTAAAGAAGAAAAACAACAAATGGAGAATGTGTGTTGATTTCACCGATCTCAATAAGGCATGCCCAAAAGATCACTTTCCATTGCCCAGAATTGATCAACTAGTGGATGCTACCTCGGGACACGAGTTGCTCAGCTTCATGGATGCTTACTCTGGCTACAATCAGATCAAAATGAAACCTGAAGACAGGGAAAGTACTTCTTTTATTACCCCTAGGGGAACTTATTGTTATAATGTTATGCCTTTTGGTTTGAAAAATGCAGGAGCGACATACCAGCGGCTGATGAACAAGGTTTTGCCGAACAGATCAGTTGCAATATGGAAGTCTATGTCGATGATATGCTGACAAAGAGCAAGAAAGCTGCTGATCATCTAGTTGACTTAGGTGAGACCTTTGATCAACTGGATAAATACCAAATGAAGCTCAACTCGACGAAGTGCACATTTGTATCCTCGGATACATCATCAACCAGCGAGGTATTGAGGCAAATCCAGAAAAGATCAAAGCTCTTTTAGGGTTGCGATCTCCAACGACGAAGAAAGAAGTGCAGAGTCTTACAGGACGAGTTGCAGCGCTCAACAGATTTGTATCCCGAGCAACTGATAGATGCCTCCCATTCTTCAAAACACTTCGAAAAACTTTTGAGTGGAATGATGAATGTGAAAAAGCCTTTCAAGACTTGAAGAAATATTTGGGAGCACCTACACCGTTATCCAGGCCAGTAATGAGAGAAAAGTTGTACTTGTACCTGGCAGTATCAGAGAATGCAGTCAGCTCGGCATTGATCAGAGTAGAGAATGGAGTCCAGAAGCCAATTTATTACACAAGTAAAGCTTTTCGAGGTGCAGAGATCAAGTACCCAAAGCTGGAAAAATTGGCATTGGCATTAATTGAGGCAAGTAGAAAAATGAGGCCATATTTCCAGGCCCCTACCATCGTCGTGTATACCAACATGCCATTCAGACAAGCCTTTCATAAGCCAGAAAAATCAGGGAGACTGATGTACTGGGCAATAGAGCTCGGTGAATATGATATTGTGTATGAACCCAGATAATCACTAAAAGGGCAGGCCGTAGCAGACTTTATAGCAGAGTTTACATATCCTGATACCCCCGAGGAATAAAAGTTGTTAGCTGATCAACCTGTGGATGTTACAGGATCAACAAACACAAGCTCAGACCAACTCCGGTTGGTAAAAGGGCGTGTGGATGTTAAAGAATCAACAGACATAAGCTCAGACCAACTCCGGTTGGTAAAAGGGCTTGTGGATGTAGAAGGATCATCAAATTCGAGCTCAGACCAAGTCCGATTGGTAAAAGGGAAAGAAAAGATGGTCGACGAAGAACGAGAAATATCAGGGGAGGATGAAAGGAAACAGCAAATATTTTACCGTGGAACTCTGTCAGATAAGAAATTTGAAGACAGGTTACCCATATGGAGATTATATGTAGATGGGTCATCTTGCACAACAGGTTGTGGGGCAGGGATTATTTTTAACACCCCAGACGAGATTAACATGGAATATGCCTTGCGATTCCAATTCAAAGCCTCCAATAATGAGGCTGAGTACGAGTCCATGATAGCAGGTCTTAATTTAGCAAAGATTATGGAAGCGCGACAAATGATGGTATTCAGTGATTCTCAATTAATTGTAAATCAGATGATGGGAACATATGCAGTTAAAGGAGAATTAATGATCAAGTATCATGCAAAGGTGATGGAGTTGTTGGAAGGATTTGATGCCATTCAGTTGATCAGAATACCAAGAATGGATAATGCACGAGCAGACGCACTGACCCGACTAGCATCAGCTACTCGTACCGAGCTGCGAAGAACGATACCAATTGAAGTATTAGAAAGTCGGAGCATAGATGAAGACCTGACAATGAATATTATTACCCTTGATTTTGGACCATCTTGGATGGATCCCATCAGGGCATATATTGAGAAGGGAGAATTACCGGAGGATAAGCTCGCTGCCAAGAAATTAAAGTTTAAATCTTCTCGATATGTACTAATTAATGGTGTTTTGTATAGACGAGGAATTATGGCAGTTTTGCAAAGATGTGTACATCCCTCCGAGGTGAAAGAATTGATTGAAGAGATCCATGAAGGGTCCTGTGGAGCCCATGTAGCAGGTCGTACACTTTTGCAAAGGGTGATGATGCAAGGATACTACTGGCCAACGATGAGGGCTGATTGTATAGCCTATGCTAAGAGATGTGATAAATGCCAACGTTTTTCCTCTATCCGGCGAACTCCACAAGAATTGTTGACACCCATAACTTCCCCTTGTCCGTTTGCCATGTGGAGAATTGATTTAGTTGGACCATTGCCAACGACCCGAGGAAGATTCAAGTACCTCATCGTCGCAGTGGATTATTTTACTAAGTGGGTAGAAGCTGAGCCCCTCATTGATATGACATACGAGAAGGTGTACCAGTTCGTTTGGAAGAACATCATCTACCGATATGGTCTCCCTCATGCCTTTATCACAGACCATGGAACACAATTTGATAACGAGGAGTTTGCCGCCTATTATCATCAGTCAAACATTTTGAAGGTTCATTCAGCACCAGGCCATCCTCAAAGCAATGGAAAGACTGAAGTGACGAACAGAACATTACTAAATGGTTTGAAGAAGAGGCTAAGTGAGGCTAAAGCTAATTGGATTAACGAGTTACAATCAGTATTGTGGGCTTATCGAACAACTCCCCGAGCAGCAACTGGAGAATCACCATATATGCTGGCGTTTGGAAGTGAGGCCGTAATACCTACCGAGTTGGGTCTTCCAACACACAGAGTGCTGAACTTCAATTCCCCAGTCAGCGACTTAATGAGAAGATTAGATTTGGACATGCTCGAGGAAGTTCGAGAAGAGGCATCCATTAGGAATGCTTCTTACCAACAACGAACAACCCTGTTCTACAACAAGAGGGTGAAAAAATGCGACTTAAAAGAAGGAGATTACGTGCTAAAGAGGGTCATTCAGAAGCACAATAAGTTGGAAGCAAACTGGCATGGACCTTACCGAGTTACAGAAGTTGTTCGACCAGGAACTTACCGAATAGCAACTCTAGAAGGAGAGGAATTTAAGAATGCATGGAATGCTGAACACCTACGCAAGTATTATCAGTGATGTAAAATGTAAAGCAGTTCCATCAATATGAATAAAACGATGACATTTTGCCATCTTCTCTCCTTTTATTGAAAGTTTTTCGGGGAATATAGTGTATAACACTATGCTGCTCGGCAGTAAAAACAACACCATAGTTCAAGCTCAGATCAACTCCGGTTGATAAAGGGCGAGAACAAACATACCCCTTTGGTTAGGAGGCGTACACTAGCTCAGACCAACTCCGGTTGGTAAAAGAGTGAGTGGACATGATAGTTCGAACTCAGACCAACTCCGGTTGGTAAAAGAGCGAGAACAAACCTACTCCTTTGGTTAGGAGGCTGACACCGGCTCAGACCAATTTTGGTAAAAGGGCAAGTGGATATGATAGTTCGAACTCAGATCAACTCCGGTTGGTAAAAGGGCGAGAACAATACTCCTAAAAATGCCAATCTCGGTTGGTTAGGAAACAAGATATGCTCTCAAATGCCAACTTATGTTGGTCGGGAGGTAAGATTATTCCAGAAAATACAAAAGTTCCTCGTAGAACGAAATATTCCAAACTGAACCAAGTATAGTTGGTCGGGGATAAAAACCCATTAACTGTAGTTGGTCGACGAGGAGAATTTATCGACCTTGGTTGGTCGGACACATTTTATGAAAAAGACAAAAATTTACCAATTATGGTTGGTCGGGGATAAAAACCCATTAACTGTAGTTGGTCGACAAGCATAAT
The DNA here is from genome assembly GCA_949130495.1 of Sambucus nigra. Classification (NCBI taxonomy): domain Eukaryota; kingdom Viridiplantae; phylum Streptophyta; class Magnoliopsida; order Dipsacales; family Adoxaceae; genus Sambucus; species Sambucus nigra. Next base: position 463,416,332 of record OX422222.1, on the reverse strand, counting down.
TTAACAACCTTGGTTGGTTGGAAAAATTTTAAACATTTTTATACTCATTACTTTATTATTAAGTGATTGGGCAACATTACTCATACTGGGAATTTTTTACTAAGTTGATCGATGAACCACACAATATTGTTAGGCAAGCACAAATATAAAGTGTTTGACAAATACAAGACAATAGCAATACAAATTTGCGAACAAAAATGAAACTCTTTCATTAAATTCAAAATGAATTACACAAATATATTACATTGATATTAAATTGTGTACTAATTATTACATAAGAATTTCCTATTCTACTGGTCTTTTCCCTTCTGCTTTTGAAATAGGCTCCTCGCCAGCAGGAGGATCATCCAGGCAAAGGGGAGAATTAATGAAGTTAGGATCTTGAAGCATTCTGACGTTCATTATTGAAGGTGTGTCCAGACGATGCTCGGGACGAGATACCTCAATCTGAGAATGAAGATTGTAGTCACCGAGGTATTTTGCAATTAAGCTCCGAGGAATGGCACGAGCTGGGATCCATTCCATGTCCAAATTATATGGTGGCACAGGCAAGTCCAGTACCCCAAGATCATAATAGTCCCACAGGTAGTGTCCTTGTTTGAGCTTCAGCACGCCCAAGGCATTCAGCCAACCTTGTTTGTAGCCCTCATTATTGGCATTCTGGATACGATCATCTAAATGGAATAGTGCTTCATTGTATCCAGCCATCCAAAACTCCCTGGGCTGTTTGTGAAATTGAAATGTCAACCTCTCAAGCTTCTCGTGAAGACTCTGGATGAAAAGTTCATTAGTCTCCAACACTGATTTCTTTGAATAGAGTTGTTTTTCCAATTCTCTAATTTTCTTGGACATCTCAGACAAGGCTTGATTTTTTGCCGATAATTGGAATGCCTGGTTTTCCAACGTTGATTGAGTTCGAGCTTCTTCAACAGTACGCCGAAGAACTCTTGATCATCCCCGAGAAGGTTGAGTACTTTGTTCCTCGACAACATTCTAGGCAACTCTTCCTCGTCCATGAGAACCTCTTCCTCGTCCCCGAATAGCGGTAGAAGGCCCAACTCTTCTCAAAGCCTCTAACTCTTCTCGCAATTTGGCATTCTCAATCTCTAAAAATGAAAATCCCTCGTCAGTCACTGGGATTACAGCTGTTGAAGAAGAGGCTGCAGACTTATACTGTGCTAGCTCTTTCTGCAAATTGTTATTCTCTTGCTCCAGCAGCTCGATAATTTGTCTACAGGCTTCAACTTCACCCTTTAGGGTTCTCTCTCTGACATCGTACCCATCAAGGATCTTTTCGTGGCCCTTCTCGGCAGAAAGCTGTTGATACCTCTTCTCATACCCCTCATGTAATAGGGCAGTTGATTCTTTATACTGCTGCTGAAGTTCATCGAGAGTACCTTGCAAGTCTTCAATCATTTCGTAATAGGCCACATTATTGGCCACAACTCGATCAAGTAAGACTTTCAGATACTGATAAGCTTCGATTGCCTGCTCTGAAGCATCATGACCAAGGATGTCAGCAACTTCTGATTCACTCAATTCTGTGTGACCAGCCTTATAATATTCATGGCATTACTGCATCAACTTTGTATCATTAGCAAATAGCATATCCATCCTGGCCAGAAACTAGCAGAGAAAGAAAAAGTAATTATCAAAAAGAAGATCAAGACAGAGTACAGATAGAAAAGAGACAATCATATGGAAGAAAAGAACTCAAATTTTATTAGATCATAGTGCAGAATTACAAAGATCTTGGTTACACTTGAAAAAGAAGAAAAATAGAAAGAGAATACCGAAGAACTTCACACCTTTTCCTTGTCTCCCAAGACTTTCTCAGGAGGCTAGGACGAGGAGCTCGGTTGCTCGGTTGGAACAATAAGTTGGTCTGAAGCTGGAACTTGTTCAGGAGGAGCAGGAAGAGATGAAAGCTCCTCGTCGTCAGGCTGAGTAAGGATTGGATCACCCACTGCCATTGAAGATTCTTCTGAGGCAGCTTCGTCCTCTTCTTCATCTTCAATAACTGGGGGAGGACCAGGGGGGTGCTGTTGAAATAATTCTGAGTCCTCATTAACCTTCAATTATTGAAGGGCAGCCACCCAACCATCTCGAAAGTATTTCAAACTCCCATACTGCACCTGCGTCATCATTGCTGCTACCCCCTGTCCCATCCTTTGTCCCAACCAGTACGGAAAGATTTTTTCACCACCATTTTTCTTTTCATTTTCTCCGAGGAGAGCTTCTCGGATAGAAGATCCTCGGTGGCCTTCAATTTAGCTTCCACCTCTTCCTTCTGGTGATTCGCTTCTCGCAGAAGGGACAATTCTTCTTCTGCCATTTTCATCTTGGCCTCAAGCTCCTCAAAGCTCTTGAGCTTCTCGTCATACTTCTTCTTCTCTCCCTCCAAATCTTTCACTTTATTTTCCAGCTGCACCTTTTCTGCCTCAACTACAGCCAACTTTTTCGCCCATTCAGCCTTATCCTTGTCATACTTTTGACGGGAATCCTTCAAAGATTTGGTTAACCTCGACAAAGCATCCTCCACTCTAGACGAGGAGCTATAAGCCTTGATTGCTTCATCTTTCTTCACAATGGTGTTAAAACAACTCACCAGCTGAAAAAAGAAGATAATGATAAGTCATCACAGAGATACATGTATTGATGGAAAGAAAGAAAATTCAGAATAGGAGAAACTTACTGAAGCAATGTGACGAGTAGCCAAGGATGTAAGCATATCCCTGTACATATTCTCCTCGATTCCTTGGACCTCAGGAATAATCCAAGTCTTTACCGAGCTCATCGCAGAGCTCGGAGGAATAATAGTTGGAACACCAGCTCCACTAACTTGGAGCTGGGGAATGGTTTCAACCAAATTAACCAAGGAGGATTTCTTCAGTCTCGTCGATGGCATTTCAACAGTCTCAACCAAAGAAGAGCTTTTGGTTGGGGAGACGGTGACCACTTCCACAGGTGCATTTTTCTTGCTCGGAGCTAATGGGGGCTTCTCGGCAGCCTTCTGAGGAGCAACAGAAGGGGCATCATCTACTTTCTTTGTCCCCTTTGGGACATCAGTCTTGTTTCTTTTCCCATCTCCAGTAGAGGTAGTCTCCTCAAAGAGAGTAGGAACTCTTCTTTTGCCCATTTTCTGACTAAGAGGAATGTGAGATTCTGGAGAAGAGTCTTCAGGAATTGACACTGGATCACTAGTGTTGACCACAGGGCGAGCAGTAAAGGATGATGTATAACTCTTATACTGTAAAAAATATGAAGTAGACCTGATGTGCTCATCTGCAACTTTCTTATGCAAACTCCAGATAAGTTTCAAATGCTTAATATTCACTTCTGATTCTTTAGGAGTCTTTCTCTTACTGTCAACTGCAAACAAATACATAGTGAAATATCAGTCATACATTTTGTCAAACATAATGAAATCGTAATTTCAAAAATAAAATAAGATGAAAATAACCTATCCCATTGCCATATGGGGGGCATCTGGGACCTTGATATACTTCATCTCCAACCAAAGGGGCATGTTGCCAATTTTTGATAACTACCCCATGTTCAAAATAATCCCTATTTGCATCAGGGAGGTTGACTTCTAAGGCCCTATTCAAAAATCTTGTTTTTAAATAAAAAATATTGTCTAGAATAACCCATCTATAACAATACATAATCTCAGGAATTACTATGTGGGTTCCATGAGTTTGATTTAACTTATACATCCCATTAACTATTCTCCAGGTGTTGGGGGCTATTTTTGCAGGGACAACATCGAAATATTGACAGAACTCTAAGCACAAAGGGTTTGACAGAAAATAAAATCCACATTCAGCAATAAAGAGGCTGGGGAACCAGTGTCCCTCAGCCAAACGAGAATAATCTAAAGGCTCAGAAAGATTCTCCAGAACTACCCAAGATGGAATAGAAAAATCAGAACGAAACTTCTCAAGAGATTCAATAACATAAACCATGGCGAATAAAAGAAATGAAGAAGAAGGAAAAAGATCTTACAGGAAAAAGGGAGATCTGTTGACAACGAACGAAGAAAAGGATGAACGCACAAGAGAGAGAAAGACTATGAAAACTCGAAAGTAGAAATTGGAAAAGGTAGAAGACGGTGAGATTGCCTATGAAGCTTAAATACTTTGCCTTGGGAAATGGTGAAAGAAATGATTAATAAAGAAACTATTACGCTACCGGCGGCTAAAAGGACAAAAAGTGCGCGAAGATCGAAGCGCTTATAAAAATTCAAAAAGGCGGATTCAGTGAATTTGGAAGACATTCGAACACGGAGAAAATGCTCCTAAACACCAGGAAGGTCATTTAATATTGCCATATACCGAGAAAGAATGTTCCATATTCCTCAAAGTTCGAAAAATGAAACATTGGGGGCTTCTGTTGATACCAAAATTAATATGCTGATATAGACGAATCATAAGAAGACACGTGTCGATCTACGTGGCACAATAGCAACGAGGAGGTTTATTTCCCCGACCAAGTCTTACTCATTCCGAGGAACTCCAACCCTCCGAGGAACTCCAGCGCTCCGAGGAACTCCTGAACGACGAGCAACTAAGGCGGTCCAAGCTGCATCTCGGCCACAGCATTAATTGCCAGATAATCAACAGTTCAACTATTCATTGAATGCTTATCATACAGACGTATATTCTTAAAGGGCATTAATTATTTACCCTTTCACATGTACTTCCTAAGGGCTATAAATACATTGTATCACCCTCATTCTAGGAGACCGGAGTTTCTTGATAGAATTACATATCGAGAATTCCAAAAACACTTGGCAATAACAGAAACAGTGGACGTAGGCCATTTTTATAAGGCTGAACCACTTTAAAATTCTTTGTCTCATTTATATTTATCTGTGATTAAATAATTAGAAGCAATCTAATTTTTTACATCAACACCCGGTATTTAATTAGGCGGGGTGTCACAAAACAGTGCGAAATTAATCAAGAAAATCTGGGTTTATCCATATTTATAGTATGATCATTTCAATTCCATAAAGGTATAGCATGACAATATTTAAACTAGGCTCTGATACCACATGTAATATGAATAAGAATTATGTATAACATGAAACTAATTCTTATAAGATCTTCAATATTATCATGCAATCACAATTTCATTTTCAACTACTAATTATATGGAAAAATACCTTTTTCCATGAAGCTTTGATTTATTTTATCCCTTGACGTGTCTTGAGAACAACTTCTTAAAAGATCCTTGTTGTTCCTTCTTCAAGCTCTTATCTCTTCCTCCCAAATAATCCAGAATCACTATTGGAAAACAACCAGAAATCCAAAATATGGAAAATTTGAAAAATCACGATTTTCCCTTCCTAGACGAAATATATTTTGTATGTTATTGTGTACCAAATAGTGGATATTGGTTCACTATATATAGGGTGGAAGGGGAATCGAAATTCCCCTTAAAACGCTTCATCTACCATCCACCAAAGTAGCTAAAGGGACTCACATATATACCAAAAGTCATGTGACCTTTGGAATAACAATTTTCTAAGATTAATACATTGATTTAATAAAATTCGTCTCCTTATTTGGACCACATTAATTAGGCAAAATAATTAATTTATTTAATTTATAATTACAAAATTTGGCCAAATTTTGTAATTATTAAATAATTAAATATTAATTCTAATAGGTGGATCATAATGAAAACCCTAACGTTCTCAAAGGTTTTTAACCTCAGTGATCCCAAACCTAACTTGTCCTCCATCTGATCTTAGGGCCTTCATAGACCCTCGCTCTCACAGTCTTATTTCTAATAATGTTTCTACCCTTGGTGTCTACTCTCTTATCTTGATCGAGCTCTGAGAACTATCTTAATACTATGCGGCCTAAATAAACTGGCATTCTCTTGAGTTAGATTAGTCAAGGGTCAATAATCTTAGAGATTCCTTCCAAAAAACTACTATAATATCCAACTAAACCTAAAAATCCTTTAAACTAAGTCATTGTTGTTGATCGTCCCTAGATCACATCGTGGTCTTCCAAGTGTCCATAGTCAAATCATACTTACATCCTCAAGTCATAAATCAGACCTTTAAAATTTGACATACAATTTTTCTCTCCTATAAGTCTCAAATATGCCATATAGGTCATATGTACATCTCTAGACTTGTAATATATTAGGATATCATCAATAAATATAATAACAAATATGTGAAAAAGGAAGACTTAACACTCTATTCATCAACTCTATAAATGCAACTGCGATGTTTCTCATCACAAATGGCATAACCACAAACTTTGTAATGCCTATGCTGCTTTCTAAGAGTCACATTACGGATGTCATCATTATTAGTTCTCAATTGGTGATGTCATGTCTATACTCAAGAAGTCTTTGACATCCTTCATCTCTTTAAATAGATAATTTAACCACGGCAAGGGGTATTAATTCTTTACTATGACCTTATTCAATTTTTTTAAAATCGATGCACCTTCTCATAAATCCATCCTTCTTCAAAACCAATATCACGACACCCTAAGGGTAAGTGCTTAGCCTAATGATTTCATGGTCTAAAAGGTCTTAAAGTTGATCATGTAGTTTTTAACTATGCATGAGTTGTTATACATCATAAAAAATATTAAAATAGTTTTTAAACCCTAGGAAATCTTCAATTTTGGTCGTGTTATTCTCCATATGCTTCACACGCGTTAATTAATGATGCACGAGAGGAAATAATCTCTTAACCCTAAAATAAGTGAACATAATAGGTTTAGTAATATGTTTAGTGCCTCTAAAACATCCTTTCACCTCCTTAAGTTACAAAATGAAACTCTTTCCTATCATAGTCAAATTTGGGAAATTGGGTTGGCAACTGATTCAATTCTAAGATCTCATCAAAGTCATCAAGCTCGAAAGTGATTTAATTAACCTTTAATGATCTACCATCAACTTCGCAGATCTAAGGGTGGATGGTTACAGCCACAACTGTTACTCCTAGCGAGATTCCATCTACCAACGCAAGTTTAAGTATTTGGGACCTTGTACTTATAAGAAAATGAAGTAGATACAAAAGAGTGTGGTGTACCATAACCAAATAAGTCATATGCATTTATATCACTCAATAACAACGGTATCACGTCTTTTATTTCCACCTGAATAAGATTTCCAAAACTACTATAGTAGCTCATCCCCAAGAAATAACTCTTGGACATGTAACCTTTCCCTCTACAAATGGTAATAAGTAGTGGTTGTGGTGTCCTTATTTGTGGACTTTTCGCTTGTTGGCTTATTATTGGTTCATGACTTGTGAACTTATTAATGGATTCTGTCATCTTTCTTGGCAGCTCTGTAATTCCACTTCTTTACCTTAACATTTAACCTATCATAAAAAACTTGTTACCTGATTTGGGCCACTGCCACTATCTCGTAATATAATTATAGCCTCAGATCCACCAATGGGCTAAGCAGACTTGGTTTTAGACATCTCTTAAAAAATTTTGACCCTTCCAACCTCAATGTTAATCAGGCGAGGAGAAAAATATAATAAATATGAAAACTCAGAATACTTGGCCACTCAATAATTTCCTTGGGTTCACTTAATAAACTCCATTTTCTCCTATCCTTGGTTATAGAAGAAAAATAAAAAATATTATACACAATGCAAAAGACTTCGCTTATTAACATGGTTTGAGAGAGGTGGATGTCGGCTGGACTTACCCCCATATATGAAGAGACTGCTCCCATTTCTCGAACTCAAGACCAACCGTAGCTTGGGAGAGGACACTTGTCATATCATCATGATACGATTTCTTATAAAAGAAAAATATTTCTCATAAAAAACTCTTCAATCCTTGGTTATTCTATTTGTGTGGCCTCATTTCCATATTGGGTTCTTCCACAATCTTCAACAAATGGTCAAACTCTCCTTCAAACATGAGCGTGAAAAAATCCATATTTTTCTATTAAAAAAACCATAAGACCCCAAGAATCTTATCAATATTATTGAACCAAGCCACAATTGTAAGGACAAATTTTCTATCATTACCCCTAGTGTCTATGACTTGTTCATAGTATTTAGTTTACATCGAGTATGGTGTATCCCATTGCATCCGTCAAGGCAATTCCCGTTCACAAATTCAAAAAGATAGATCTGATTATCAATCTACTTTAACATGCTCCACAATGTCATGTAATATTGGTATAGTTTTGTTTTGTGTTTTGTTGATTTTTTACAAAACATTGGGAGATTTTTATAAACTGATTTTTTACAAATCAAGGCCATTTTCGAATAGTTATTTGAACATTTTTAAACTTAAAAAATATTTTATTTTTTTACAGTCTTGTTCAAACGAGAGTATCATCTCTCTTAAATGACCTGCAACTCGTTAGAAAGTCGTTTGATGCATTTCTCAAACCTGGTTCAAACGAGGGATTACTGTCTTGAGTTTTTCATCTAGTTAGAAGTGAAATGTCATTATAACAAGCTCTAATTCTTGTTCGAACGAGATAACGCCACCTCAATTTTGTCACCCTTATAAATACCTACTTTCTGTAGGATTTTTATTAAGGCATCCCATTTATGAGTATTGCAGAACAACTACTTTTAAGTCTTCACTTTTATAGGGAAAAAAACACTTTTTGATTCATTAAACATTCCTATATACTTTTATGAATCATCTTTGGAGCCCAAATCACTTCTATATTGAAGTTAATCTTGTGAAGAAGGAGTCTTCACTATTTACCTTATAGAGAAGGAGTCTCTACTGCTTCTCTTGTGATTCTTAAGAGAATCATTATCGAAGGAAGATTGCTATCTTTATAGTTTTCATGGGAACTATTGTTGAGGTTGATGTAGATCACTTGCGGGAGATTCTTTGGGCTGTATTTCTCTATTGTACTTGTAAGTTGTGCTTTGCAAACTATAGTTAAATAAAAGGTTTTGCCCCTTGGGTAATTTTTCCTAAAATTATGATTTCTTTACATACTTGATTTGAATCACATAGTTGCATGTTTTAGGCCTAATACGAATTAAAATTTATTTATGGATTGACATTTAATTAAATAAGTTCAAGCCATTAGAGAATTTTGCACTCTCAAATTGGTATCAGTGCCATTTACACAACTTTATCATCTAATTGATTTTTCGAAAAAAACGTCTATGATTTCAATTGTTTTGAAAATTTGATGTTGAACAATCGCAATTTTTTTATGGATAACTTATATAATAGGATGCCAACTTTCAATGGATCAAATTATGCCTATTTGAAAGACTGTACGAGATCCACTTTAAAAGCAACTGATGAAAGAGTCTGGCTTGTTTATGAAAGAGGATGGACTCCTCCCACTCTCACAGTTGATAATGTTACAAATCCCAAACATGTGTCTTTTTGGACTGAAGATGAGTTTACCTGGAGTACATATAACTCCCATGGTCTTAGTGCTATTTCTAGAGCCATCAACCTGATGAGTTCCACCTCATCATGACATTCACTACGTCTACAGAAACATGGTATATCCTCTACTTGACACATAAGGGTACCAACGCTATTAAGGCATATAAATTATAAAATTTGACCACCCAGTTTCAGACCATTACTATGTTAGAGTTCGACAGTTTTGATGAATTTTATGCTAGGGTTTCAAACATTATTTACCGGAGTTTTATTTTTGGGTGAGAAGATTGATGATTTGAGAGCCGTGAAAAATATTTTGAGGTCACTCCCTTATCGATTTATTCCTAAGGTCAGTATGTTAAACTCTTTAGGGGTCTTAGATTCTTCTAGGTCAAAATAACTCCTAGGATACCTTCAAACTTATGAAATCGACATGTTTCTCAAAACAATAAAGCCTAAGGTTAGAGGGGTAGCTTTAAATACTCACATTAAGAAAAAGGGAAAAAATAAAGTCTATGAGTTTGAATCTGAGGGAGAGTTTAATGCTGATGACATGTCCTTTTTTGTAAATTTTTTTAAAAAGTTTCTCAAAATTTTCAAAAATAATTCTTCCAATAAATTGTTTTTTGAGAGAAACAAGAAGAAAGATGAGGTTAAGAACAATAGTGAGAAAGAGGAAGATATAAGATGTTTTGAGTGCGACGGTAAAGGGCACATGTAGTTTGAGTGTCCTACTAGTCTAAAGATAAAGGGCAAGGAGATTGCTAATATGGCCATTGTTAGCACTAGTGACATCGATTTAATTAATTTTGGGGGAGAATCACCACATGAAAAGTGTGTTGATTTTATGGCTAATGATGCCAACATATCTAGTTTGTCTTACGACGATGAGGACACTGATGATACCTAAATTGGTACCAACACTAAATTTTTTTTAGTTCAATTTAATGAAGTTATGAATGTGTAGAAATGGAGATGCTGAACAGTTTGTGTAATGAAGATGGGTATAAGGTGTAGTTTTCTCTATGTAAAAGAGGCTCTAATGGCCTTAGTTGTAAAATTATCAATATCACCCCCCCTCTCTCTGTAAATTAGACAGAGTTTGTCTAGAGTTTATAATTTTGGATCCTTTCCACTTAGGAAAAAGATGAGTATATATAACACTTGGGGTGAGCAGTGCACCAAGCATGAAAGGAATGCATCCTTGATGAAGCCTCCAACAGGGTATTGACACATGTCCCCCGAAACAAGTAGGTAATGATGATTCAATATTACTCATGTGCTCCTGTGATCTTGTTCTAACTTCTTGCCTATGCGGATTGGTTATGGTGGAAACCTGTGTCACACGTGGTTTAATGTCGTCATGTGAGATCTCGGCATAGCCGAGGATAATACCTCTAGTATCTTATTTAAGAAAATGATGGGTAACACTGAAGTGTGGTCTCAACTGTCTAGGGGTGACATACTGAGACGAGACATATGAGGGGTTAATGGGCCAGCTGATGGATCTCGACCTAAGTGACTGGGATGAGGCAGAGACTAGTGATGTAGTGCCACTATAGAAGGGTCTATAACTATCTGTTATGATGGTTTGTAAGTTTATCCTTGGATGAGTGGATCCCATCTTAGAACGAGGTAACACTTGGGTATATCAATCACCCCTAGCCCTTATCCTTCAATGTAAGTAGAAGGCTAAGTGGCAAAATGTCTGAGAGTAGACATTGATTGAGACGTCCTTGATTGATGGCTGAGATGTCCTTTAATTGTCAGGTCTGAAATATTAAATAAGTGCCATGGAGTGACATTTATCATGTATCTTATAGCTTAGCGTGTTGCCTAAGAGTGGCGATTGCATGTTTGCCTTAGGAAAATGTGCCCTAATGATGACTATATTAGAAGTTATGCGAAATAATTTTTACTATTTAAATCATTTTGAAACTCCTAATTTTTCTTTCTTCTTCACATTCCATCGCGCCAAAACTCTCTCTCTATACTAAACCCAGTTTTCTCTCATTCTCTCTCTTTCGTTCATGGTTCTTTGGCCAGATTTAGGGTATTGTCTTCATTCTTTAGGAACTTTCTTCCACCAGGTAGCCTCTATCACCTTCTTTCCTTAAGCTTTTGCCCTTTTTCTTTAGTGATTTTAGTCTTTTATCGCTTTTTTGACGACATTTTGGATTTTTCGGCAACCTTCATTGGTGACTTTAAGGTTGTTTTAAGAGATTCTAGATTTTGTTTGTAGGTGGGGTTAGCTATTTAGGGACTTTCCATCCATTCTATGTCTTCTTTTCTCCCTGTGAGGGTCACCGGATCTACTCCGATTCTTCGATGATCTTCATTTCTATGTTCTTGGACTATTCTTGGGCAAAAATGATTCACTTCCTCTCTTTTGATCCTTTAATCAAACTAGGTCAAACCACTAAACTGTTTGAATGTTAAGAACCCTTTATGAGATGATAGACCAATACCCTAACCTCATGGAGATATTGTTTAGTGAGATACAAAAGGTTGAGAATGAGGTTGAGGAAAAATGCAAGGTCAGAGCCGACCTTAAACTTATAACCCATACAATTCCATTAGTTGTCATTCATCCTCCCATTGCTGAAGTTATTCACTCAATTTTTGAGTCTTCAGTCTCTCCAACCGATATTACTTACGTCCCCTCTCAAGTCGAGGGTATAGATTCCTTCACAAAAAGGATGATAGTTCCCATTCTGAATCTTAGGGGTCTGAGGAAATTGCGATCCCCTCTCAAGCCAATAGTGAGGATTCTTTTGGCACCTCATCTTCCATGTGCATTGAGTCCTCCCACCATGAAGACCATTATATGCATGAGAATACTGATAAGCCGAGAATGGGGGTTTTCATTCCACCCCCTGTTATGGTTATGCCCATCTAGTCCATGACCGATGCTAAATATACCAGAGCATGTTAAGGGGGACCCAACCGTTCAAGCTAAAGATCTTTTGTCTGATGAGGACAACAATCCATTAGATACCAGCTATGCGGAACAGTTCCCTAATACTATCCGAGAGTTAGACCTGCTGCTATAGAGACATCAGTATGGCATCAAGTCTTGACATTAATATGAGGGTCTCATCCGACCATGATAGGGTCTACGACGATCGAGGCAGTGAGGAAAGTCGAATTCAGAATTCCCATCCATCCTACCATTAGAATTATTCTTGTAAGGTTGGGTTTAGCACCAACACAATTGTCTCCCAACTCCTAGAGAATTCTTATCGGCTTCATCCAATTTAGGTGTCTCATATATAAGACATATCTCTCTATCACAGTGTTCAGAGGCTTATGTAACGTCTCGTGAACTAAGGAACAACTTGGCTATTATGTCTTTGTAGTAATTAATACTTCTAAGAAAGTCTTGCGCCTCAACCAAATGTCCAACCACCACTGGAAGCTGAGATATTTCTTTATTTCTGACGCCTGGGAGTTTATCGCTGACACTCCTAATATTTCCACTACGTCGAGAGTGCCCACAAAATGGGTGAATGCTTCCATATCGGACAAGATTGATCCCAGCCTCAGCGTAGATTCTAGGGATAAAGTAAACAAGCTTCGTGATAAGGGAGATTCCAAACGACTTATAGAGTTTGAAAAATTAACAACTCCCGAGTATCTTCAAAAGATGGGACTGTGGGTTGGCCCTTTATTTGATTTGCGTAAGTTACCAAACAATTTAATCAGTAGCATCGGCGTCGCCATTATATGTTTTTACTGACTCAAAATTTTCTAATATGAAGATCATTTAGAAGGTATCTTTAACCAATTGTAAAAGATGGTTGCACTAGCTACTAGTATCCTGTTAAGAAACTTGCATCCAAAGAGGATAAAAAGTAGAAGTAGACCACTGTTGATGGTCTCGACCAATATAAGTCTTAACATAAGAGATTGTCCGTACTAACCCTCCTCAACCAAAAATAACCCCTAGAAATAGCTCGGTCGCTATCCCTATTTTGTCGAACTCAGCCTTAGCCAACAGATTTTCCATGTTGCCTCTCATATTGGATTCCCACATTGAGGATTCATCCAAAGCGATGTCTGTTGTCATTTTTTGGACACCTTACTCTGATAGGCGGTTCCTGGATTCCCTAGAGCCGAAGCGTCTTGCCGATTTCTTAGTTCACAGGGTTATGCAGGTATCTATTTTCATTTTTGTTTTCTATATTTTCTTTTGGCCTATGTAACCTCATACTAATAACTTTACTTTCATTTTGTAGCCCCTATTCTCTCTCTAAAATCTATCAAATTGGGTTCAAGCTAACAAGTCGAATATTGACAAGGCCGATTCAGCTATCAGGGTCAAGAAAACGATAATCGAGAAAGCATTGAAGAAGAATACCACACGATTGACTATCTAGAGAAGAAGCACACAAATTACCTTGTTGCTAAACATAAGGAACATAATGATGCAAAGGCTGAGGTGGCAAAAAAAGCATGAGGCTGATATGGAAACGGTAGTGGAGAAGTCTAAGCTAAAGGCAGTGGAGGACTTTAAATCCTCTGAGGAGTTTATCGGGTAGAGCATCCAATATCTGTAGATGGGAGCTCGAAGTTTCATCATGTGGGCAACCCTGAAGTTCCCTGAGGTCTCAACCTAAGCCAATAGGTCATAAGCCTTTGACTTAATGGAACCTTTAGTGGGGACTGTCCTGAATGAGGTCAAAGTCGAACTCCATATTATGGAGCTGTTGGTGACTGAGACGATCGTGAATGATGACATTTCCATTAAAGTTCAAGATTAGACCCGGATAGATGCCAATGATATCATTGTCGCCTAGAATGACAGTCATCCTTGAAGACGTCTCATCTTATCAATCCTATAGGGCAGTCGTATGTGTCCTTTATGCCCTTTTCTTATAACTACCATCTTTTGACACTATCATCTCTTTCTGAACAGTATTTTTGTTTGATGATTATGTTAACACTTGTTATCCTGAAAGGGATATTATCTTTTTCTGGAATGCAAATTGTCTCATAGTCATATTTTTCATATCTACTTTCTTTGTAGCTGTACGACTGTTAATGAACTTGCAATAATCTTTCTAAGTTTACACTCATCTCAATTGATAAGGATAACCAATAAATGATTTTTGTATAGCCATAAATGATTTTTAATCCCATGTCCCCTCTCGTCGTATTTGGTAGTGTATGGGTAAGTCTCATCTCTACATGCACTCTCTTCCTCAGCCGAGAGAGAGAGATAGCCAACTTAATGATTTTTAATCACAGATCACCAAACTAATGATGTTAAGACAACCTTAATAAAATAACTTTAAATGTGAGAGTAACGAATTAATAATGTTATTTCTCAAGTCTACTCTCATCTAAGCTGACGGAGAGATAACCAAATTAATGATTTTTGATCAAAGATCACCAAACTAATGCTTCTAAGATAACCATAAAATGGTTTTAAATTTTAGACCAACAAATTAATGATGTTATTTCTTAAGTTTACTCTCATTTAAGTCGAGAGAGAGATAACAAAATTAACGATCTTTAACCATGGATCACCAAACTAACGATGTTATAATAACCATAATAAAATGATTTTAAATGTGAGACCACCAAATTAATGGTGTTATTTCTCAAGTCTACCCTCGTTTAAGCCGAGATAGAGATAACCAAATTAATGATTTTTAATCAGAGATCACCAAACTAATGATGTTAAGATAACCATAATAAAATGATTTTAAATGTGAGACTACCAAATTAATGATGTTATTTCTAAAGTATACTCTCGTTTAAGCTGAGAGAGAGCAATTAATGATTTTTAATAAATTTTTTATGTTTTTAGCACCTTGATGACGTTATCACACCACTCCCCATCTCAGTGTTACTGAGAATCCATGGACGAGACTAATCTCACATGGATTATCGTATCATTGAGAGTGAGTTAATGCAAATTCACCAAATGAATGATGTTATTTAGATTAGGGCAATTCAAAACATATATTTGGACAATTTGTACAAGAAGCTATGAGGGAACACTTGAACTCTTTTCATTCATTACTCTGAAATATTTTAAACGCAAAGAAGATGAGAAATAAATTATACACAAGTCTACTAATAATACTTCTTGAAGTGGTCTTCACTGAAAATCTCCATTTTGTGTTGGCTCAATTTTGAGACAAATCATTGTTTTTGTTCCTGCAATTCTTATTCTTGGCTAAACTCAATTTCTTATATTTTTAAAACCTAAATTATCTTTTTTACCTTGTGTTGGTACCGAAATTATTTTTGTCAAAATACAATTCGTATATATTTTTCTTTTAAATATTTTTTATAATTTAAATTTTGTGTTTTATTATCTTTCTAGATTTTTTAATTAATTTTTATGATATTTAATTATTTTTTATGTATTTTAAATGTGTTAAAAATACAATTAATTAAACGTTAGTTTTGTTTAATTAAACAATTTTAACACTACATTTAAATGGCAGCATTTCATACCTTTGCGTGCCGATCCGTGTAGTTGTTGACCAGCCAATGGGAGACGTTCATTGGTTTAACGCGTTGACTGGTGCGTGGGTTCTCTGTCAATCTCTATGTTCTGAGATCTTGACTGATGTGTGTTCCTTTCCTTTTTACGATTTTACCCCTTCTTTTCATTTGGTTGTTTACGCATGTACCCCTCCTTTTGCCTTTCTTTTTTATCTCTTAGATGCCCTTGGTCAATTTCTTTTATGCCCTTTAGGTTTGTGGTATTTTCGAGTTTACTCGGCCTCTTATAGACCCTTCCTACCTATACTATACTATATATATATATTAGGCTTTGGGGTGTTTGGAAATAAGGGTTTTTATTTTGCAAAAAACATATGTTATGTAGCTGAAATATTCCCTTAATTTCTCCCACTAATTTCTAAGCATTTGTTATGTAGCAAAAAACTTTTAGAGATCTTTCTTCCATGATATATTTCCTACCCCAAACCTATTTCATATACATTTTTAAGTGTTTGGGTTTCCATTTTCACTTGTATGATTTGAGGATTGTTTGAGCTTTCTGTGTTGGTTCTTGAAATCATGTTGAAGTTTTGAAAGTCTATTACCATCAAACTTTTTAGGTTTAGACGAGGGTTAGTAATGGCTATTCTTGGTTTGTTGTGGAGATCTTTGAATTATCAATTTGGCTCTCCTTGTAAGTCTCTTCCTTTTTCTATAATACACACACACACACACACACACACACACACACACACACACACACACACACATATATATATATATATATATATATATATATATATATATATATATATATATATATATATATATATATATATATATATATGATCTGTTAGACAACTATATATATAGATGTTTTTGGAGTTAATTTTTAGATCTAGTGTTGCATGTTTAGATCTAGTTGTTAAGACAGGTTTTTGTTTAAGACATAATGTTTTAAAAAGTATTTTTTTTGTGATCTACATTTTTTATTTATTTAAGCTACTGGTGTTATTTAAAACTAGATCTAGTTTTTTTGATTTTGTAATTTGAGGTTAACTTTGTTTGGCATGTGAGTTTTGTTTCTTACATGTTTTTAGATCACTTGCTATTAAAATATCCCCCTGGTTTAAAATTTGAACCTAACTAAAATCAGTATCTACACACTTGAGTACGTTTGTTTTGGTGTTTTTAACACAAGATGGATTTTTAGTTTGTTTTTAATGAATTAACACCATGTTTAATAACTCACGGATATTAAAACTATTTCGATTAATTTTTTAGATTAATTTTAATCTGGTTTAAATTTTTGTTTAGTTATCGTTTTCTGATTGTTTCCACTATGTGACAGCCCGCCTAATAAAATACCGGGCGATCACTCCTGTACCAAATTAAAACAGGAGTCGCATATGGTTCATTCTTAGCATCACTGTCGAAAACTAAATTAATTACTAATAACCTATTAGACTGGTGTCAAAATTTTATTTAACTAATCTTTTTAAACAAACTATACAAATAAAACATTCACACAGTTTATATAAACAGAACTAAAAAGAAATAAAACAATCGAGCACTCGGTAACCATAATATAACCCAATGAATTCCGCAGAGAAAGGCGGTAAAAGAATAAATAAAAGCAGTTGGGTTATCAGCCCGAATGTTTATACAATACCTCCTATCTATATTAGAAGGATAAAAGCGTCTATAGAAAACCTTCCTGCATCCACAGCTGCCACAGCACACGTCAGACTCGAAGGAATCATCATCCAGGCGTCCCTGTGTCTGGACACCTATATATATAATATATAGCAAGATGGAAAATATAGAAACGGGTCAGAGCCCGAGTTGTGAAAATATTTTGTAAGTCCATAAATGCAATATTTTTGAAAATATATTTTATCTCATATTTAAATTGGTATCGCACTCCCATAAGATACCCCTTACTTCTCTTCTAATAGTGCACTCCTAGCATATCCCTCTAAACATCCTATTCAAGCTACCGTGCCTAACTAATCCGTTACCCCCAAACCCTAAGGTCCTAAGTAAACCGAGTACTGAGGGCTAAACTTCTCTCCATTCCCAACACTGCGCTAAATTCGTGCGTGGGGTGTCTTGCGAAGCGAAGTCCAAACAAGGAACCCCCCGATACACTACTACTTGGTAGTGTTGTTCGTCGAGATCCATTAGACCCTCAGTACACAATGTATATAGGTATACTCATATAATTATATACATCATCATACTCACCTTTATATGTATATCACTATACACGTTCAGATATAGTCTCCCGGAATGAGAATTAATCCTTTTTCATTTTATCTCTTTACTCTAATAGAGATATATAATACCTTGTTCTCATACACAAGTAATATACTATACACACAAGTATAATAACCATCCCAATGATCTATAACTCGAGGATGCGGTCTCTCAATGCTACATCTTCCAAGGCATCACTAACATACCATCCTGGGTACCAGCGGTCGGACTCAATATCACCAACATTGCGGTAAAAAATCACAACGTCTGGGAAGCGGGCATAGTTCCTCCCCAAAAATGAGACGAAACATACCCACCATGTATCACCCCTAATAAAAATCACACAATATAAAAATGGACGCTATGACCTGGGGACTATACGCTCCCTACTCCTCAAGCCAGGGGCCTCACCCACATCACGTAACTTCCCATGATAGCAAAGATGGGGTATGCTTCACCTAAATATATATATATACCATTCACACATAGATATATATACATATTCTTATCATAAAATATATACTCTAATCACATCGTATATATCTTCGACATCATTCCTCAAATATATAAATGGTCATAATTGTCAATCTCACACAACGATGACCAATAACCCCAAATTCCATCCTAATCACATTCTAGGATTTTCTCGATTTTAATCGGCTCATATTTATTATAACCGCATAAATATATCTATACACGCTTGCCGAATGATTTTCTCGAATGTCTCTTATCCCAAAACATTAATTAAATCCATACCCCAGATTGTACTCTAAATTAGTCCGAGGTTTACTTATCTTCAAATCATCATCTAGGAGTCCTAATATCCCATTTAGAATCTCCTACAATAATCTCCAAAACCATAATTTAAGTCTCCCTAAACTTAAAAGGAGAAAATCTCAAAAATTTGCCAAGATCGAATCGATTCGGCCTGTCCGAATCGATTTGCTGGCCACCGAATCGATTCAGACTTTTCGAATTGATTCGAAATGGTTCTACTTTCAAACTTTCTCTTATCGAATCGATTCATCTAGTTCGAATCGATTCGGCTGGTCCGAAATCCACAAATTTTCTTAGGTTTTATATATATCCCCAAAACCCAAAACTCAATCCAATCTCCATTTAAATTATAACTCGGATTTATTTCAAAGAACCCAAAGTTTTCATTTTTTGACCAAAAGCCGAATCGATTCGCCTCATGGCCGAATCGATTTAGGAAGGACGTTGAATTACTATTCATCATCTTCTCCAAAATTCCAAATATCAACCCAACCTCCATTCTTATGGTTTCTAATCTCAACCAACATCACCACAATCATCCTAGCACTGGTTTATAACTAACACATCAATTTATTTGTGGTATTAAACCATTTCTCTTAGGTTTAAACCTTAAAGCCATAAAACCCTAGTAGTGACATTTCTCCCATTTCAATTCAATTTTATACTCCATTAACATGGTTTTAACCCTAGAAATCACTTAGAGTTTACAATACATTAATTTGTAAGCTCATACTCAAAATTTTCCCAAATTTACTTTAAGGGTTGTAACCAAGAATCACATAATTTACCAACTATGATATGAGATATGTACACTAAATTAAATAAAGCAAGTAAACACTTGCCCAGGGGATAAAATTCGACGACCTCGAGTTGAATCCAACGGAGTTTGGCCAAAATCTCCCGTTTCTCCTCTTTTCTCTCTTCCTTTCCTCTTCTATTTCTTTTTCCTTTCTTTCTTTCCCTTTCTGTTTCCCTCTTATGCCTTATAAAGAGAGAAATAAGGGTTTATCCCTTAAAAACCCAAAAATGACTCGTTTACTCAATTACGAGTCCCTACTGGTCCAAAAATTCACGGAGTCCAAACAATACCCCCGGATACTCTATTATGACTATCTCGGACATTCTGAGACCAACCACGCAATCAGAATTTCCATCCGAGGTACTTGACCACAATTCACTAATTTAACCCAACACAACTTAATGCGGGTTTGCCCATTAAAATATTATCCTGTGTCTCTTTACCCAGCTGCGACAAATAATAAAATACTCCAACTCATTCACTTAATCCCAAGAGTAATTATAATACACATCGAAAATCATTTAATCCTTGAAAACTCAAAAAAATACTATTCATGATAATTTCTTAAATTCCCAATTTGCACTTAATTAATTAAATTTAATTTCTCATTAAAGTGTGGGGTATTTCACACTATTGAACGTTATTGTTTGTTCACTTTATTTGTGGCCATAATCAGTTATTGTACCTAATATAAATAATTTCCTTATTTTGTTATGTACAACTTCACGGGTACTCTTGTGTTGGGTATGTAGTTGAGCGTGCATTCCAAGTTGTCACTATATGGATTGTTTAGTTAAATTCAGTTGTTTTGGGGTAGGTTAATTTAGTCTTGGTTTACAGTTTGTATTGACTAAATTAGTTCATTTGCACTTTGATTTTGTTATCTATAATTAAACATTGGTAATAGTGGACTTGGTTGCGTGTGTTGTCCTAATACTAACGGACACAGGGTTTTCCACTTGTTGGTTTCCTCGAGAATAAATATTGTGTTCCATTTCTCTTTTCCTCATCCCATTATAATTTATTTTTATTTGGTGAACATCATCATAAATTAATTTTTATTTTTCTCTGTGTGTGTATTAAAGTTTCAATCAATATTTTTTAAAACTGATTTATAAAATAGTTAACAGAGTTTTTAGTTGGAGAATAATCTAGCTTATAACAAGAAGGACTGACAAAACTCTCTCCCTAACCCTCTCTCCCTAACCCTATCTATCCCTAACCCTAGAAAGGGTTGCCTGGAAACCTCTCATCCCCCTACCCCAAACACTATCAATCCCAAACCTCCTGATCCTTTTAACCCATGGCAGAAATCTTTCGCAAATGTTCTAAAAGGATCCTCATCTTCCCATGCAATTAACATCAAGCCCTTAGCAAAATTTAGAGGAGAGCATGCAATAACATTTTCCAACGAAGATGTTGATCAATTGGCCTTGCTTTACAAGCACGCTATTGTTGGTAAATTTTCTCATGGAAAACCTACTATGGAATTCATACGTAAAAACTTTGAATATTCTGAATTAAAAATATCTTTCCATATTGGATTAATCGACCAAAATCATATCCTGACTAGAGTGAATTGTGATGAATATTTCATGAGACTTTAAATGAAAGAACAATAGTATGTGTAGGAAAGAGCCCAATGAGAACTTTCAAGTGGACTCCCAGATTTAGACCAGATTAAGAAAGCCTTATCATTCCAACATAAATAAACTTCCCAAATCTCCCTGTGCCTTTATTTGAAAAATTGCTCAAGCTGTTGGCAGCCCCCTAAAGATTAATAATTCAACAACATATGTGAATATACCTAGTGTATCTTGAGTATTTGTAGAAATAGACTTGTTAAAGCCTAGATCAAAGAGAGTTTGGATAGGACAAGGTGAAGATGGATTCTGGAAGACCCTTAAATTTGAAGCATTACCCCATTATTGTAATCATTGTTGCAAACTCGGGCATTAAGAAAGCAATTATATTTTTATAATTGAGGAAAAAAGATAAAATGCAAAGAAATAATTGTTCAAGAGGAGATCCCAACCAAGAAGACAACATAGCCACAAGAAGCTGCCAAAAATCTCAGTATTAAAAAATAAGAATGTACAAGGAACATGGTTTAGAAGGGGAGGAAAATTAATCAAGAAGCCCATACAAATAGGATTTCTCAAGAAAGTCAAAAGAAATATTCCCAAACAGGTAGTCAAACCCAATCTCTTACCAAGAATGTAGCAGTCCCTTCAATACTACAAGACCTAAGTACAATTATAGAACATGAGCAGATGTTTGATAGGTTCAATGAGAAAATGGAATAAGGGAAATGGAAGAATAGAAGATGAAGAATATGAAGAAGAGATGAACATTGAAGATCTTCGGAATTCTAAAAATAGGAATTTTTAAGATTTAGAACCAAGCAACAGTTCTGATGAAAAGGTGAAAAACAAGGTAGACCAGAATAAATGATGAAGCATGGGGTATTACTCATAATATGAAGTTTTTAAAGTTGATCAAGATTTTTGCACTAGAAGACCTTATTCAATTCTCAGTTATGCTTTCTGATAAATTGAATCAAAATAAGAACCAAGTGGAGGAAAAGAAGAATAACAATCCTGTTAAAACAGTTCCTACAAATCAACAACAGACAAAGTTGGGGAAGAAAAATAAGAAGGTGCATAGAAGAAATTAAATAATGAAAAAAAAGAATCACAAGGTCTGCAAACAAAGTATAACACCCCGTGTAACTCTAGTGTCAGTCGCCACAAAAAATACACTTGGCATCCCTAATAAAATACCATTCTTAGCCTGTGAAAGTTATGAGACATATATAAATTAATTCCACAAGATGATAATGATATTTATCCAATAATAATAACCAGTTGTGCAATAATAAATCCATCACCATGCTAATCTATTAAATAAATCAAACTCCAAATGAATATTAACTCTAATAAAATGATCCAACTATGAATATCTGAAAGGAATTGTAAACAACTGTGGAATCGAATGTTCCACCAAATTCATAAATAAAGTCTCATAATAAATACGAAGGGATGAAAAATAAGTTTAACTACTAAGCATCTAAAAATAAATGAATCTCCATCTGCACCTTCAAAATATATCTCCAATAACTCCTATGCAACTACCTCAGTGCTATACTTGGAAAAATTAGTCAACACACGGGGTCAGAGCCCGAGCACGAATACCAGCTAGTCATTCCAATTAGGGTTCATGAATTCAAACAGTAGCATTATAGATGATAAATACCGCAATAGAATATTTTAAAGGGAAATTTACATTTAGGTCCCTTGGTAACAATTTTTAAACATTTAAGGACAATTTACAATTAGGTCCACTTGGTATGCCACTAGCGTGGACTTGTACAAGAAGAGAATTAGTGGACCTAAGTGTTTAAAATTTGTCAAAATTACTTTAGTGTTTAAAATTTGTTTGCGAGGGATCTAAGAGTACTTTCCCCTATTTTAAATTAAATGAGATGTAATATTAACATGTGAAAAAAATAAATGCTACTGAATACCCACATAACTATGCCACCCCATTATTTATATCAAATTTTCATGTGACAATATTTAATCACCTTTTACAATTTAATTTAATTAATTCTTCTCATTTTTAGTTTGTGCAACACCAGTAAAGCTAGTTTACCCTCGCTCAAGTCCCGAAAATATTACTGGCATGCCCTCTATTCTATACCACACACAATCCCCTCACTATAGCTAGTTCACCCGTATTCTGTCAGCCCTGTACATATGGTGAGGTTCCATACACAACACGCCACTATAGTCGGTTCGCCCATATTGTGTTAGCACTGCACATATTAGTGACGCCAACAACCACCCACGCCGCTATAGCCAGTTCGCCCATTTATCTGTCAGCACTTCACATATTGGAGATGACAATCCATTTTAATACCTATTTATTATCTTATGCATTAATTCTCAATTTCTCATTATTATATTATATTTACCCCACCCTTATTATTGATGTTATATCCCCAAAACAACCTTAATCCATACCTAAAGGTCTCCAAAACACAACATGTCCTACCCTATTATATAGGATGCAAATATACCAATAATCTCATCCTAGTCTTATGCCTAGGATAATGAATCGACAAAACGACATAAAAATCATCCCCACCCCGGAATATCCCATCCATAAAAATCTACACTAACTAGTCCCATACCTAGAAAGTGTTAATCGCGATTAAGGTCAAACCATTAGTCCCATACCTAGCAAGTATCCTAAAATATAGGTGAGAGCATACTACCCAAAATCCCATCATCCCCGTGATGGAAATTATAAATAACAATATGTCACAGAATCTGATTTATCAAGAATTATGCAATTTATTCATACGATCACAACTTCAATTTAATTTAATTCATAAGAGCCGTTATTGTAATTGACACAATTTAATTTCATCCAACAATTTTAGATTCACATCATGCCATTTTATGAAGCATACAATAATAATACACTTTAATCATACTACATAATTTTATGAGTTTGTACGTGCCCTATTTTCATTTAAATAAGATCTATGCATTTTCTACATGCAAACCTACACACATAATACGAAAACCCAACCTCTATCCTATGCAACCAAGGTTTAGAAGTCTTAATCTATATTAAGAATTTTCACAAAAACAGACTCAAATTAGTTTTCACTTTCCTTAATTAAGGTTTAAGAACACTAGGGCCCCAATTTATAAAAAACAAGTGCGAAAAATAGATGGATTCTAACTAAATTTAATTTTTCAAAAATAAGTAAATTTTCTTTTCTTTTAAAAGATGAAAAATTAAATTTATCACAAATTTTAATTTCTAAAATAAAATTAAAATTAAACCTAAAGAAGTGAATTATGGTGAACACACACACACACACACACACACACACACACTCAAAACTCACTCAAACCAAATTTTAGATTTTCTTAAAAACAAAAATTTCACTTAAAGTTAAATATGAGAATTTTACTTTTAGCCCAAAATTAATTTACCACAAGTCCTAAATTTTGCCTACAGAATGTATTCCAATTTTTCCAAATTAGGCCAAACCAAATTTTATCAAAATAAATATATGACTTGAATTAAATAAACTTAAATTTCACCCAATTTAATTTTACCACCAAAATAAATAAGTGTGATTATTAAACAAATTTTATCTTGTTTAGCCTAAGCATGCATTCTAAGGTGATTGAGCAAGATAAAATAAATAATATCACATGGCGCGCCGATGTACGAGGAAAACCCAAATAGGAAAAACCTCGGACGGACCTGGCCTAACAAACTCACTAAGTATGGTACGAGTTTTATAAAGACTCGACAAGAGAACTTACACAACTGACTCGACTCCCTTCAAGCCTTGAAGGGCTCCTTCGATCTTCAACCTTCGCCTAGAGAATAACTGCGAAGTCCTCCACAGTCTCGGACTCCTCCGATGGGCCTCTTGGACACCGTCACCCTCATGCGAAGCCTTTCTTCGAATGAGAACACCTCAACGTAAACATAAGTTTCTCCTTTTGATGGGGTAGAGAAAATAGACCCAAACTCTTTTCTTTCTTGGGTAGAAAAGTGAACCCGGTGCCAAACACTCCAAGAAAATATATCAATGTAGGAACTTGGATTAAAACTAAACTTTGGGTGTAAATGTTTTGGTAGAAATTAGTTCATGGATACTCAAAAATACTAACAATGAACTTTTGATGTTGGAAATTTTTCTTTGTAAATTTTCTCTCAATGTGTGTTTAGAAATTATTAAAAGTTAGTTTTTCAATGTAGTTTCCCACACTTAATAATGCTGGAAGTGAGTTAGTGGGTACAAAGGTGGGAAAGTGGGAAAAAACTGTCAAAACTGTTCCTACCAGAAATGTCATTCGAATGACATTTACGTTCGAACAAAGTCTCGTTCGAACGACCCATCTAACGATAGTCCAGTATAGAATATATTAAAAGTCATTTATAAATTCGTATGAACGACAATCTCGTTCGAACGACAATTCGAACGATTTGTCCGTGCAAATTAAAAGGGAACTCGTTGGAAATAAAATAAACTCATTCAAACAAAATTGTTGTTTGAACGAAATCCTCGTTTGAACGATAATTTCGAACGACATGCCAGACTATAGGAAATGAAAGTTTAAGCCGAAAAACTTAAGTACAAACTTATGAAATTAAATATTTTAAATATAAAATTTATACCAAGTTATAAATTTAGTTTCTGACATTAAAAAAATGATTTTAAATAAAATTACACCCATTAAAAATTATTCCAAGTCTCTTACAAATATATAAAAGCATTCATAACTTTGGAGTCTTGAAGTATAATGTTGATGACGTGAAACGTGGCACTTGAAACTCGGCAATGATGTTCTCTTAAAAAGCAGGCCGTAACATCTTCAACTTTACATGTCACAGGCTTGAATAATACTCAAGGACACTATCCTATGACTCAAGTGTTTTTGTCCGGAATTGCACCAACACTACATTAAGACCCAATTGGAAATTTTTGTCCTTACAAATCTCCCCCTTTGGCTATTCCAGGGAAAAAACCAAAACAAAATCCTAAAGGGACGTCAAGTTCTACTAGACTAAAAAACATCCCACCCAAAAATAAAAAAAAATAACAACTTGACTCAAGACCCAAGGAATACTATCTTTGCCGAATGAAAGGTGTCATTGAGAATGATAAGTCATGCACACTTAAGAAAAACATTACACGCATAGGGAATATAAAAAAAAGAATTAAATGCAAGTAAATGTAAGTAAATTAATGCAAATGCACCCCTAAATTTATTCTTCCCTTTTATTTAATATGATTTACCTAAGAAGGTCACGACTCCTCATAAGTTAAATCTCCCTAACCTAAAGGTTTAGAAACCAGATTTTAAATAAAATTACACCCATTAAAAATTATTGCAAGTCTCCTACAAATATACAAAAGCATTCATACCTTTTGGAGACTTAAATGATGTTGATTACGTGAAATGTGGCACTTCAAACTTGACAATTATGTTCTCTTGAAAAGCAGGCCTCAACGTCTTCAACTTTACATGTCATAGGCTTGAATAATACTCAAGGACACTATCCTATGACTTAAGTGTTTTTCTCCGAAATTGAGCCAACACTACATTAAGACTCAATTAATAATTTGTTTCCTTACAGATCTTCCCCTTTGGCTATTCCGGGAAAAAAAGCAAAAAAAAAAAAAAATTCTAAAGGGCCTTCAAGCTCTACTAGACTAAAAAACAACCCACCCAAAAATAAAAAAATTATAACTTGACTCAAGACCCAAGGAATACTATCTTTTCCAAATGAAAGGTGCCGTTGAGAATGATAAATCCTGCACACTTAAGCAAAACATTACACACATAGGAATATAAAAATAAGAATTAAATGCAAGTAAATGTAAGTAAATTAAATTCAAATGCTCCCCCAAAATTTATTCTTCACTTTTATCTAATATGATTTACCTAAGTGTAATATCCCGTATTTTTTATAACTTTTAAATTATGGGATTTATTAAATTTAATTGAGATAAATTAATTTAATTTTAATCCGGAATGTTGCTTTAAATATTTACTAGCGTGACGAGAGTTAGTAATTATTGGAAATTTGTTATTTGTTGCATATTACTGGATGAGTATAGTAATATATAAGATTTATTTTAATAATATTGTCACGTGTGAATAAAATGACAATTGTGGAAATTTAAGTCGGGACGCGCCTGTGTCGTGTCGGGACTAAATGTGGATTAATAAAAGTGAATATTTTATAAGTTGTTCGTATGGTCGTTTTGAGTACGCCAACGCGTCCAGAAGGGTCGAGATAGTCAGAAAAGTGTACCCGGGGGTTTAGTTTGGGTCTCGGGGCGTTTTTAGGCCTAATTGGTACCCCAGGAAGGCGTTTTGGACATTTCACCTTTTTGGGTAATTCAACCCACGAAAATTCATAGGGTTATATCAGATATCTGGATTGTCATCTAGGGTTATAAAATCTAAACATAAGTGACGGCCATAGGAGAGGAAGGAGAGAGCTCTCAAGGCAAATTCAAGGCCCGAAATCCACCCGTTTGCACCGCAACCACCACCAACGCGTAGATCGCGAGACGGGGAATGCAACCACACCAAAATTAGCCGTAAATCAGAATACCAAAAATCCCAGGCAAGTGTTTATCTTGCTTATTTCATTGATGCATCTTTCATATTAGTTTAGGAGTAATTAGGTTGAATTTTAATGGAAGAAAACCCAATTTGTGATAGGAAAATCCATGTAGTATTGGTTTATATGATAATTCTGGAAACCCTTGCCATGTAGAGGAATTTAACCACGAAATTTTGATGATTATAAGAAGGAAATTATGGAGAAAATTTGTTAGAAACTTGTTTAAGAAAATTCTAGGGTTCTTGATAATTAGATAAAACTTTGGGTTGATAATCCATGTTTAAATGATAGAAATACACATGCCTTACGTTGGAAATATCTGGTATATAGATATAATGTTAGTAGTAGAATTTTTGGGAAGTTTGGGTTTGGAAAATATGGATTTGGATGAACATAGGTGGTAGAACCCGTAACTGAAATTCTGCAGAAATCGAAATACCTTCTTGATCGATCGATCGAGCCTAGAGCTTCGATCGATCGAAGGCTCGATCGATCGAGCCCCAGACCTCGATCGATCGACCCCTCCTGGAAGACTCATGTTTCCCTTATTAATTAGTTGGAAGTCACTTTGATGTGAAATAATTCTTGGTCATCCTAAATAAAATGTTTTGGGAGATATGGAGGACCAGTAGGAAATATGAATAATTTTGGGATTCTTAATATGAGGCGAGAATTGTACTTGTGGGATGATTACTTAAGGGTTGATGAATTTATGAATTAACGGGAGAGTTGCGTAAGAGAGTTACGTTGGGACATAAAAGTACCCTTACTGAATTTTATACTTGGGAGGATAGAGTCCATGCATGTTACGTATTCAGATGAGAAAACCCTTCGAGTTAAAGTTAGAAACGAACTCTTATACGTAATACTAATAATGTGGAAATTTAGTATAAATGTTGTAATTATGGGTGATGAGAGGAACCTATATTAATATGATAAAAGTGGTATATTTATATGATTGTGTATGCATATATTATATACATGTGAAAACCATGCCCGCGCTACTTGCTATCCCTGAGGTTACAGCGCTGGGACGATCTTATCCTATGTTGCCTTATGGGGGATATTGATTCGTACCCTAGGAGATAGATATCCTTGGTACAGGTTATCGAATCGATAGTTCAGACGGTCCTAAGAGACGTGAGGGTATGTACTGACCTCTTAGAGACTTGGAATCCATGCTTCGCCTCAATCTTGTTTGTGTTTATATGTTGATACAGTTCGAGAGTGATTCCAAACTTGTATTCCCTTTAGTGTGATTGATACGGGGATTGGATAGAAGAGTATGCCCGCACCATAGTTTTATGTGGGGTGCCGTTATGATATATATATTATACGAGTAGTTAATATATATATATATGAAATTCAGAAATTTGGATCTACTTACTATGAATTGATATGTAGGACATGGTTGACGACTCAAATTGTAAATATTTGTTTTTAGAAAGTATAATATAATACTGGAAAACTTTATTGATTAATAAAGTTAAAATGAGAACTTTGGTTGCTAATTGAAATATCCTTTTCAAACAATTGAATCGTTAAATGTTGAATCTTACGAGTAAGCTAAGATAAATTAAATCATTGGGAAGATTAGTGCGATAAATGATAAGACAAACAGTTGGGAAGGTAAGTGCGATAGGTGTGCACATTAGAAGAGAAGTGAGAATTTCTCAAGAGAGTGTCGCAATAATATGTTGTTGCATTGGCTTGTATCAATTTAAATACATGCTAAACAATTTTTAAATCATATACACTATCGGGCTCTGACCCGTTTTTCTTTCTCTCTCTCTCTCCTGTATATATATGTATGTATTACAGGTGCCCAGCCACAGGGGCATCCTGCTTAGGATCTCTTGGAAGGAACGCACTGCAGCTTAGGTGGAAGTTGCAGGTCTCTTGATTAGACGACTTCGTTCATTCGGATCCGCTCTTAATACTTTTATCTAGTTGGGCATGTGTAGCTCTTTCCATTATTCCGTTGTTATTGGACATTTGTATTTCAGTTATTTCCAGTATTGTTACTATGTGATTTATTCAGTTTGGATGTGTGACTTTTGATTTCGTATGTTGACATTCGATTGACGAATGTATTAAATTAATTGGATTATGTTGCAGAATTTATTGTGGTGTGATTTCTTACTTATTGAATGTTGTTAATACAATAAATGATTTTTCTTTAAATAGAATTTGGAAAGTATGTATGAAAATGGTTTTGACACTTAGCTTAATTAATTAGGGTGTTAAATTGGAAAAATTTATTTTTCGATAGTGATGCTAAGAATGGGCCATCTGTTCACCTTGATTTAATCTAATAAAGGAGTGATCACCCGGTATTTAATTAGGCGGGGTGTCACAGGTGGTATCAGAGCATCAGGTTCTAGTGTCCTTAGGATCTGTACGGCTTATTATGCTTTCAGCGTTGCTTTGTTTGTTATAGAGCCCTATGTTTAGGATTGTCGATTCCTTTGACGAGATTTCGTTCTCCTGCTATAATGTGTATACACTAGTGAATTCTAATTTCGTTCGGATGTGTGCGTGTGCCGAGCGATGATGGATGTAAGAAGAGGACCGTTAAGCGTACATCAGGAGGTAGGGCTCAGTTGAGATTACGAAATATATCCGAGGATGATGACCGTAGTCGAGGTCACCTCAATTGTGGCACGAGAAGCCAAGACTAGAAAGGCGACTAAGGTGCAGAAATGATTTTCAAATGCTGTTATAGTCAAATGAGGTGCGAGGGTAAACTTACCCAACGTATTACAAAAACGTGTAGAGACTATCAATGGGAAATTTTAGAAACGCGAAAATTGTATGTGTCTTTACCAAAGGAGATAAAGTATCCAAAGGCTTAAATATAGGACGGAGTGTGGCAAACCGAAAGTGAAAATTTAAAGAAAATTTTCTTGGCTTTCGGGACGAAGTTATAATGGTTGGAGTCAACCACCAATTTTAGAAGTGGAATGCTATGCCTATAGGAGAAACTTAGGTACAGTGTTGACCGTATGTTCCTTCCTCAACTGTTCAGGGTGAGAAGCAAACGTGGTTCTGAACTCATCGCAGGAGGGCATGACGGAAGTCCAATTGTGGATATGAATCCTAATCATTAGCAAATTTTGTATCGAAAGAGGTAGATACTAGTGGAGGAAACAAATCCAAGTGGTAGACCAACTTGTAATAATAGTTGATAAAACTCGAGGAGGAAATTCTGATGGACGACCGATTCGGAGGTTGACAATGTCATATTTTGTCAATATAGATAATAACGCTTCTTTGTGGGGGAAGTTAAAGAAATCGAAGAATTTAGTCGAGAATGAGACTGAATGCAACGATGGTGGTATAGCACCACAAAAGGATGTGGATACACATCAGGAAAACCATTTAAATGCTTTAGATAGTTAAATTCTTACGAAGTGATGGTAAATTCAGTAAGTACTATTATAGATAGTAACATGATCTTTATGGCCTAAAAAGTTAAGAGAACAATCGGGATGGTTTACAGGAATCGAGTTTACTAAAGTCCGAGAGGACGACAAATCCTAACCTGGTTAGTAGGACATGTGGTAAGTGGATTATGTACTGAGGTATTTTGTGCGGAGTGAGATCGCTCACGATAATATGTTCCAAAGTGAGAAAAAGGACAAGAATACGGTGCCTAGAAAAAGGCAACGATTAAAATAATTTTTTTTTGGTTTGGGCAGACGTGTTACGTCCGAAAACCATTTGTACAGTCAAGATGATTGCCAGGATGGAAGTATAGGTTGTATCCTTAGAGGATGCGGCGTGTTTATGTGACACGAGTGAGTCACCATATTTTGTTCATTGCTAGATTAGCATGTGAGACGAGTTTAATGCATATAATTATAAATGTTACCATTATGTGAATATTTTTCCCTAGTGTAGCGGGATTTTTCTGTAGTGCCATCCGCGGAGGATGGATGAGTCTATTAACAAGTTTTATACTCTATTGAGGTTACTCGTTGTAGTGATGCGATACACGAGTATGATATTATCTTTCTTAAAATGTTATAGAAATGGGTAGTATGATAGTGGGCATTTATTGCAAGGCTATCGGAGTAGTTGCATTGGTGCAACATGTTTTATGTTTGTTTTGGCGAGGATTTACCTGTAAGAAGGTTGGACTTGCACTTATATTATCTATCAAAGAGACTTCGGAGGAGATAGTGGGCTCGAGATATTTGATGCCAAAGTATGTATAGACTTTGTCAGTATAATTTCGCATGTATCGGGATTTACCATTGAGCGAAAAGATTTGACTCAGTATTATGTTTAGCACTCTGGACCTAGTGATAGGAAAAGTGCATTGTTATATTCATCCTTTAGGGATGTGGGAGTTAATATTTATACCCCTATTATTAGGGAAAGGAATTTCGAGAATTCCGAGTGTATGTATTCGAGGTTTATAAAATCCAATTACCATCAACCAATGCGGGACGATAGTGAAATTGGTGAAACGTTCTTTGTTAGCATAATTACGGGAGAAATTGTAACTTTTCTGTCAAGGGACGGAATAAAGGGGTATATACTATGGACGGAGGACCTAACGGATTTCGATAATCGACAATGCTAGGTAGTAGTGTATCGGGGGGGTTCCTTGTTTGGATTTCGCTTTGCGAGACATCCCATGCATGAAACTTATTGTAAGGTTGGAAATAGGGAGACGTTTGGTCACTATTCTATGAGTTCGGTACCCTGGTCGAAATGGGATCAAGTAATTATGTATGTAAGTTGGGAGTTGAATTTTGTTTTAAGGTCATTGGAGCCGGATTTTGGGGTAGGAAAGCATTGAAAGTTATCCCCACGAGGTGAGGGGTGGAACTATGATAAGGAAAATTTAAGAATTTTGATTTCTAGGGTGATTGAGAGTACCCAAATGTCATAATCGCATACAGAACACAAGGTGAATAAAGAGTTGGAATGATTTTTAGCATGGATTATCTGGAAAGAACTTTATACTATACAAAAGAGATAACCTGTAATCATGTTGATGAATAGAGCGTTAGTGATTTATTTTGGCTGTTGTACCTATTTTGGAAAAATTGTTGTACTTATTTAAGGAAGGTTGAGAATTATTATTCCTGTTTTATTGTCATGGAATTTGAATTCCCTATTCCTTCTATTCCATTGAATTTAGTTAGTCCTACATAAGAGTAGCCTCCGATCGCTCTCCCAGGGCGGTCGGGGTGTTGCAAAAATGTGGGCATCTGGGTTAGCTAAAGTTAAAATAGTCCGAGTCGAAGGGACGTGGTAATAGACATGTGAAATATATGTTTGTGGGACTATTATAACGAAGTGGAAGTGATAGAGTGGATTAAACGTCACATGAGGGGCGATAATCCATACATAAGTGTGCAATTAGAATAGCACGCACTAACTTCATTGGAAGGTTGTGGTAAGCCATTCAAGAATTGGTATTCCTTGAATAGAGTAGAATTTAATTGTTATGAAGCACACCCGAAGCGGAATTTTTATTAGTCAAGTGTGAGAACGACTTGCGCATACAAAGAGTAATGATGTTAGTATAGTATAAGAGTTCCATAAATGCGCTTCGTGGAGATAAGAGCACGGGTGGAACTTTCGGCATACTATAAGGAAGGAAGGGGAGTATTACGTGTCACTTAATGGGAGACTTTTCAAGGGAAGAATCGATGTTTAGAGAGACGTAGTGAGTAGTCTCTACATGCACTGCCCATAGGTAAGGTTTGGTTGAAAGAGGAGAACCAACCAAAGAATTTTGTGTTTATCGAAAATTCCTGAAATTGGAAGAGGTTGGTAAAGTCGGTAAAGTTCTTGGATGAGTTGCCATCCTCAAAACAAGATCAAGGGTTTATCCCGAACATGTGAATTAAGTCGCCGAGAAGGATGTGATTGATATTCCTTGGGGCTAGCTTACAATATTAACTAGTATGCCCCAGACTTCCTTTGAAAGGAAGGATCGCGCCAGTGCATGGTCCGGTGCAGTATAAATTTCTGAATCCGGATGAGATTGGTGAATCCCACCTTTGAAATGGGATTTCAGGAACCATCGGAGATAAGATTTCATTTTGAGTAGGATGTATCACCCTTAGCCAGGGAATGGGCGCACGGTGATTAAAGATTTGTGGAACCACGTGAAGGAGATTTTGGAAACTTGATACGATGATTTCAAGAATGCTCTGTAGAAGCACTCGTACCTGTTTATCGCGCACAAGGTACTTATTAAGGTTTTGTTATGGAAGAACCTCGACTATTCTCCTTCCGTATGTTTATAGGAGAGTAGGTAATCAGAATTTTTGGATCGGTCGAGAAAACATCCGATAAATGTGGTATAATTCCACAACTGTTTTAGGCGAGCAAGAGTGATCAAATGTTCGTAATATTTTCTTAGAATGGGAGTTTTGTATATGAATAAATCAGAGTATTTGTCATGTAGTGAGGTGCGGCCTCCTAATGTTAGTGATATAATGAAATTTATAACGTATAGGCGTGACCTATGCGAATGTTGTCGGTTGGGAGCACAAGGTGAAGTGTCTCCAATGAGAATGTAAAACAATGTTGCTGTAAAAAAAGGGCTATAGTAATTGAGCACCGTAATGTGTAGTTAGTTTGTGTACGGAAAAGGAGATCCAGAATTGTGCTAACTGATAGGCCTTATTTTCTGAATTTCGAGACGAAATTTAGTTATTAGGGGGGAAGTATGTAATACCACATATTTTTATAGCTTTTAAATTATGGGATTTATTAAATTTAATTGAGATAAATTAATTTAATTTTAATCCGGAATGTTGCTTTAAATATTTACTAGCGTGACGAGAGTTAGTAATTATTGGAAATTTGTTATTTGTTGCATATTACTGGATGATTATAGTAATATATAAGATTTATTTTTATAATATTGTCACGTGTGAATAAAATGACAATTGTGGAAATTTAAGTCGGGACGCGCCTGTGTCGTGTTGGGACTAAATGTTGATTAATAAAAGTGAATATTTTATAAGTTATTCGTATGGTCGTTTTGAGTGTGCCAACGCGTCCAGAAGGGCCGAGATAGTCAGAAAAGTTTACCCGGGAGTTTAGTTTGGGTCTCGGGGCGTTTTTAAGCCTAATTGGTACCCCGGAGGGCGTTTTGGACATTTCACCTTTTTGGGTAATTCAACACACGAAAATTCAAAGGGTTATATTAGATATCTGGATTGTCATCTAGGGTTAGAAACTCTAAACAAAAGTGACGGCCATAGGAGATGAAGGAGAGAGCTCTCAAGGCAAATTCAAGGCACGAAATCCACCCGTTTGCACCGCAACCACCACCAACGCGTAGATCCCGAGACGAGGAACGCAACCACACCAAAATCAGCCGTAAATCAGAATACCAAAAATCCCAGGCAAGTGTTTATCGTTCTTATTTCGTTGATGCATCTTTCATATTAGTTTAGGAGTAATTAGGTTGAATTTTAATGGAAGAAAACCCAATTTGTGATAGGAAAATCCATGTAGTATTTGTTTATATGATAATTCTGGAAACCCTTGCCATGTAGAGGAATTTAACCACGAAATTTTGATGATTATAAGAAGGAAATTCTGGAGAAAATTTGTTAGAAACTTGTTTAAGAAAATTCTAGGGTTCTTGATAATTAGATAAAACTTTGGGTTGATAATCCATGTTTAAATGATAGAAATACACATGCCTTACATTGGAAATATCTGGTATATTGATATAATGTTAGTAGTAGAATTTTTGGGACGTCTGGGTTTGGAAAATATGGATTTGGATGAACATAGGTGGTAGAACCCGTAACTGCAATTATGCTGAAATCGAAATACCTGCTGGATCGATCGATCGAGCCTAGAGCTTCGATCGATCGAAGGCTCGATCGATCGAGCCCCAGAACTCGATCGATCGACCCCTCCTGGCAGACTCATGTTTCCCTTATTAATTAGTTGGAAGTCAATTTGATGTGAAATAATTCTTGGGCATCCTAAATAAAATGTTTTGGGAGATATGGATGACCAGTAGGAAATATGAATAATTTTGGGATTCTTAATATGAGACGAGAATTGTACTTGTCGGATGATTACTTAAGGGTTGATGAATTTATGAATTAACGGGAGAGTTGCGTAAGAGAGTTACGTTGGGACATAGAAAGGACCCTTACTGAATTTTATACTTGGGAGGATAGAGTCCATGCATGTTACGTATTCAGATGAGAAAACCCTTTGAGTTAAAGTTAAAAACGAACTCTTATACGTAATACTAATAATGTGGAAATTTAGTATAAATGTTGTAATTATGGGTGATGAGAGGAACCTATATTAATATGATAAAAGTGGTATATTTATATGATTGTGTATGCATATATTATATACATGTGAAAACCATGCCCGCGCTACTTGCTATCCCTGAGGTTACCGCGCTGGGACGATCTTATCCTGTGTTGCCTTATGGGGGATATTGATTCGTACCCTAGGAGATAGATATCCTTGGTACAGGCTATCGAATCGATAGTTCAGACGGTCCTAAGAGACGTGAGGGTATGTACTAACCTCTTAGAGACTTGGAATCTATGCTCCGCCTCAATCTTGTTTGTGTTTATATGTTGATACAGTTCGAGAGTGATTCCGAAATTGTATTCCCTTTAGTGTGATTGATACGGGGATTGGATAGAAGAGTATGCCCACACCATAGTTTTATGTGGGGTGACGTTATGATATATATATTATACGAGTAGTTAATATATATATATATATATATATATATATGAAATTCAGAAATTTGGATCTACCTACTGTGAATTGATATGTAGGACATGGTTGACAACTCAAATTGTAAACACTTGTTTTTAGAAAGTATAATATGATACTGGAAAACTTTATTGATTAATAAAGTTAAAATGAGAACTTTGGTTGCTAATTGAAATATCCTTTTCAAACAATTGAATCGTTAAATGTTGAATCTTACGAGTAAGCTAAGATAAGTTATATCATTGGGAAGATTAGTGCGATAAATGATAAGACAAACCGTTGGGAAGGTAAGTGTGATAGGTGTGCACATTAGAAGAGAAGTGAGAATTTCTCAAGAGAGTGTCGCACTAATATGTTGTTGCATTGGCCTGTATCAATTTAAATACTTGCTAAACAATTTTTAAATCATATACACTATCGGGCTCTGACCCGTTTCTCTCTCTCTCTCTCTCTCTCTCTCTCTCTCTCTCTCTCTCTCTCTCTCTCTCTCTCTCTCTCTCTCTCTCTTGTATATATATGTATGTATTACAGGTGCCCAGCCACAGGGGCATCTTGCTTAGGATCTCTTGGAAGGAACGCACTGCAACTTAGGTGGAAGTTGAAGGTCTCTTGATTAGACGACTTCGTTCATTCGGATCCGCTCTTAGTACTTTCATCTAGTTGGGCATGTGTAGCTCTTTCCATTATTCCGTTGTTATTGGACATTTGTATTTCAGTTATTTCCAGTATTGTTACTATGGGATTTATTCAGTTTGGATGTGTGACTTTAGATTTCATATGTTGACATTCGATTGACGAATGTATTAAATTAATTGGATTATGTTGCAGAATTTATTGTGGTGTGATTTCTTACTTATTGAATGTTGTTAATAAAATAAATGATTTTTCTTTAAATAGAATTTGGAAAGTATGTATGAAAATGGTTTTGACACTTAGCTTAATTAATTAGGGTGTTAAATTGGAAAAAATTATTTTTCGACAGTGATGCTAAGAATGGACGAACTGTTCACCTTGATTTAATGTAATAAAGTAGTGATCGCCCGGTATTTAATTAGGCGGGGTGTCACACTAAGAAGGTCGCGACTCACCCTAAGTTAAATCTCCCTAACCTAAAGGTTTAGAAACCACTTCTCCCCATTTTTTTCAGGAATAGACAAAGGTGATAGAATAAATTAAATACTAAATTCCCCCTAGTATATTCTTTAGTTTAATACTTCCCCTAAAAACTACATAAGGGTATAAATATGGGAAAAAGAGTAAAACTTAAAGGTGAATAAAGTGTAAAGGACATGGAATTATATGGGCAATAATTAACTAATCCAAGCAAGTAATAATGGAAGCTAACTACGATGTGAACAAAAAGATATCAATTTGAAACATAAGAGAGTAAGCATGTGATATCAAACAAACATTTTGCAATAACTAAAATGAATTATACAAACATGTGATACCAATCATGAATTAAAGCATATGCGGACTAACTAAAATGGCAAAGACTCAAAACAAAACAAAATATCATATATATGTATGCACGATAGATATAATGTATAGACAAGCACGCATATATAGATATAAACACACAAATGACAAAAACTAATATAATATGAGTTTTTCACGCTCTTATGGCATAAATTTGTCATATGGAAATGAAAGTGATGGGGTGTGAACTAGATACTAAAGAATTTAAAACCCAGTCACTTAAACATGTTCACGGAGTTCTTATTTGATTGCAAAACTTTATCAACTAGAATTTAGCCTTTATGTGACAGGATAAAGTGAACTCATGAACAAACAGACATAATGCATACAATCCTAGTATGTTGATGATTCTACAAACCAATAGATTCATGACATTTAAAGTATTACTAGGATAAATGAACATTGTGAAAACCGTTGATATACCATCCAAACTCCCTCAAAATAAGAATATTATGTTTTGAATGAATATATCAAACTAAACAAATATAGGAATTGGCTAAATATTTTTCTTTTTATTGCCATATTTCTTTTAGGCCTTTGGACCACATATTTCTTTTAGGTCCGTAGCAAACGGTGGTTTACTCGCAAAGGAAAAATATTTCCTTTCGGAGCCCTTCCCCGTGCACAAATATATATATCAATTTTTTTAACACTTAATTCTCACGTGCAACGTATTTTAACATGCACTAGTCCTCCTAAGTCATAGTATGTAGATGACTAGATTGGAAGGAGAACACCTCACAAAGCTCAAATATAACATCTAAAGTTAAGGTTCAAAAAGCTCGTGCATGTGTGTGAAAAGGCATATAAAAGTGAATCCATTAAGCAAGTCAAACTTAAACTACTCCATGTCAGCGTGATAAAGAACATTTTAAGGATTACAAGTTTTAACCAAAAGTTCTAGCCACATTGTAGCGGAATGAGGATTCAAACACAACATATGCCACAAAATGTGTGTAAAACCAAAATACACACAAAATTAAAATCTTTTTGAGTTTTTTAAACAATTTAGATACCAATTTGGAGATAAAAATTATTTACTCAAAAGATAAACAAGGATCATTTGTATTTTTCATTAAGCCTAAATAACTCATAAAATAAAACACAAATGATAAACTAAAATCTTTTTGTATTTTTCATTTAAAGCAAACTAAATAAAAGAAATATAATACAAAAGATAAACAAAAATCATAATTATAGCATGAGATATGAAATAAAGTAATGACTAGAAAATGACTAAACAAGCATACTACTAGCAAGGATATATGAGATAAGGCACAAAAAGCTTAGAGTATGCAAACAACTAACACATTCAACCTTTGGATTTAGTAAGTGAGGTATCATGTGCAAGTAAATGAGAACAAAAAATCCTATTTTGTAAAGCTACCAATTCGGATCTCCTAACCCAAACCAATGACGAATGACGATCTCGGGGTATTGGAATCTTGGCTACCTCGGTTGCCTTACATTGGGATTATCTAGGAATTCTTTTAATATCAAAACAAAATTTCCTAAGATGACCTTTTCGACCACAGTGGGAACAAGTAAAAATACATCAAAAGGTGGTACCCAAGTGTTGATCTCTAAAGTCTTTAATAGGTGATTCTCTTAAAACATTGGTTTTGGCTTTATGAGTTGACTCATTATAAGTATCGAAGCCTAAACCACACGTGCCATTTTTAATTTGGATTGTTCCTAATATTTTATCTAATTTTTTCGAACGACACTCCAAATCAAATTTGACTTTACTAGAGTGTTTTAATTTATTTTCTAGCTCTAAAACGCGAGACTCTAATAAAACATTGCACTCTTCAAATATGAGAAGCTCATTTTCAAGGCTTCCATTAATCCCTTAAGGCTATCTCCCTCGCCTTAAACATAAACAAGCTTCTCTCACAGAAGCTTTCTCTCGTGTCCTAAGGTCATTAACTAACGCACTCTCGTCAACAACTTTGGCACTCTCTTTTAAACTTGCTTCTAACTTAAAATTTGCCCTTTTTAATTTAACAGATTCAGCATATAATTCTTGAAATCTAATTTGAAGTTCACTCAAATCAACCTCATATTCACTTACACTCACTTTCTTCTCACCATTCTCACTACCATCAACATTTTTATCTTCACAAATAAAGGGCTCAGAAGTGTCATGATTTGAGATGTCATCGTCGGACACTTTCTCACTATCACTCTCATGACGATCCATGAACGTGGTACAGTTGCGCTCAATGGGGGGAATCGGGTCCCTCTTACTTTTCACTATCACTAACGGTTTCATTATAGGAAATAGGTTGTTTGCCTTCTCTCCTTAGTTTAGTGGGGTACTCTCGCACCCTATGGCCATAACCCTCACAACCGTAGCACCAATTGGACTCGTCCTTATTAAGGTTTAGGGATCTTCTCAGCTTTGTCATGCTTAGATTTTTCAAATTTCTTATAATCCTTTTCAAATTTATCTTTGTTAATTTTAAGAATTTTTCAAAATTTCCTAGCAAACATAGCCTTTTCTTCTAAGTCACTATCACTCTCATCATCCAAAATTATTCAAACCTCCTTTTGGGTTTTCAAAGAAATTCCCTTATTAGTGTTCTTATCGTTGTTGGACGGAAACATGTCTAGTTCATAGGTTTGTAAATCACCTATGAGCTCTTCTAGTTTCGTCGAGGCTAAGGTTGGTAAAGAATTTAAAACAGTCACTTTTGGGATAAACCTATCGGGTAGGGACCTAAGAATTTTTTTTACCACCCGGTCGTCGGGTATTTTCTCTCCTAAATTAAAAGATAAATTTACTATATTGGAAAGTCTAGCATAAAATTCATCAAAATTATCTTTTTCTTTCATTTTGATGGTTTCAAATTGAGTGGTGAGGTTTTGGATCTTAGAAGCTTTAACGAGACTAGTACCATCGTGGGTGAGTTGTAGTATACCCCAAG
The DNA here is from genome assembly GCA_949130495.1 of Sambucus nigra. Taxonomy (NCBI): domain Eukaryota; kingdom Viridiplantae; phylum Streptophyta; class Magnoliopsida; order Dipsacales; family Adoxaceae; genus Sambucus; species Sambucus nigra. Next base: position 463,375,335 of record OX422222.1, on the reverse strand, counting down.
ACTCTTTAGCGGTTTCACACGTCGGAATTCATCCGGTGTGATCGAGCTAAAAAAGGCATTTAAGCCTCGAGAATTAAAGTTAGCGGATTTAAGTTCATTCTCACTCCAACGCTCGACGGATTTGGGTAAACGCTGATTTTCTATAAGTATAGTCGGTGGGGACCACCCATTAACTACCGAAAGCCAAACCCTCTCATCTAATTATTTAAATGCCGTTTTCATACGCGCCTTCCAATACGCGTAGTTAGAACCATAAAAATAGGAAGTTTAGAAAATAGGGAAATTCATTTTTTGCCAAAAAAATTAAACAGACCTTAATGAAGTATTTTATCGCTCCGTCTCTGATACCAATTTAAGAACGCTAGGACCCCCATTTATAAAAAACGCATGCGAAAAATAGATGGATTCTAATAAAATTTAATTTTTCAAAACTAAGTAAATTTTCTTTTCTTTTAAAAGATGAAAAATTAAATTAACCACATATTTAAATTTCTAAAACAAAATTAAAATTAAACCTAACGAAGTGAATTATGGCGAACACACACACACTCAAAATTCACTCAAACCAAATTTTATATTTTCTCAAAAACAAAATTTCACTTAAAGTAAAATATGAGAATTTTACTTTTTAGCCCAAAATTAATTTAACACAAGTCCTAAAATTTGCCTACACGATATATTCCAAATCTTACCAAATTAGGCCAATCAAAATTTTATCAAATTAAATATATGACTTGAATTAAATTAACTTAAATTTCACCCAATTTAATTTTACCACCAAAATAAATAAGTGTGATAATTAAACCAATTTTATCTTGTTTAACCTAAGCATGTGTTCTAAGGTGATTGAGCAATATAAAATAAATAATATCACACGATGCGCCGATGTACGAGGAAAACCCAAATGAGAAAAATCTCGGACGACCTTGGCGTAACAAATTCACTAAGTATGGTATGAGTTTTATAAAGACTCGACAAGTGGACTTACAGAACCGAATCGACACCCTTTAATTCTTGATGCGCTCTTTCGATCTTCAACCTCCACCTAGAGAATAACGGCAGACTCCTCCATAAACTCGGACACATCCGATGGGGCTCTTGGACACTGTCACCCTCACGCGAAGCCTTTCTTCGAGTGAGAACACCACAGCGTAAACATAAGTTTCTCCTTTTGATGGGGTAGAGAAAATGGACCCAAACTCTTTTCTTTCTTAGGTAGAAAAGTGAACCCGGTGCCAAACCCTACTAGCAAATATATCAATGTAGGAACTTGGATTAAAACTAAACCTTGGGTGTAAGTGTTTTGGTAGAAATTAGTTCATGGATACTCAAAAACACTAAACAATGAACTTTTGATGTTGGAAATTTCTCTCTCTAAATTTTCTCTCAATGTGTGTTTAGAAATTATCAAAAGTTAGTTTTCCAATGTTGGTTCCCGCACATAATAATTCTGGAAGTGAGTTAGTGGGTACAAAGGTGGTAAAGTGGGAAAAAACTATCAAAACTATTCCCGCCAGAAATGTCATTCGAATGACATTTTCGTTCGAATGAAGTCTCGTTCGAACGACCCATCTAACGATAGTCCAGTATATAGAATATATTAAAAGTCGTTTGTAAATTCGTTTGAATTCTCATTCGAATGAATATCTCATTTGAACAACAATTTGGATGATTTGTCAGTGCAAATTAAAAGGGAATTCCTTGGAAATAAACTAAACTCGTTCAAACAAAATTGTTGTTCGAACGAAAGTCTCGTTCGAACGAAAATTTTGAACAACATGTCAGACTATAGGAAATGCAAGTTTAAGCCCCAAAACTTAAGTACAAACTTATGAAATTAAATCCTGAAAATATAAAATTTATACCAAGTTATAAATTTAGATTTTGACATTAAAAAAATGATTTCAAATTAAATTACCCCCATTAGAAATTATTCCAAGTCTCCCACAAATATATAAAAGCATTCATACCTCTGGATACTTGAAATATGATGTTGATGACGTGAAACATGGCACTTGAAACTCGGCAATGATGTTCTCTTGAAAAGACGGACGCAACGTCTTCAACTTTACATGTCATAGGCTTGAATAATACTCGAGGACACTATTCTATGACTCAAGTTTTTTTTCCCCGAATTGAGCCAACACTACATTAAGACTCAATTGTAAATTTGTGTCCTTACAAGGTTGCTAATTTATTTTAAGAAAAACATGTAGATTAATGTTTAGCCGACATTTGAAACGCATAATACTTAAGAGAGACAGTAGAGTATCCATGCATGTGAAAAATCATTTGAGAATTATGAATTGTTGGTCATGTTGCTCTTGAGAAGATGATTAAATGCCTTCTTGGATGATCTTGAGAAAACCTAGGATGAACCTTCAAAACTCGGGTTGTAATCTTGCTTTTAAATGGGGCTAGGATTTTCTACATGGAAGAAGATCAAAATATAGGAGGCTACAGATTTTTGAGAAGGCTAAAATGTGTTTTAAAAATCCTAAAATCTTCCATTATGTTTATATACCAAAAATAATTGGAGTCCTAACCAAACAAAAACACCCGAAAATTTATTACGGACGATCGGACCATCGAAATTGGCTTAAACTTTATATGTTCTAGCTGACGGCGAGACAAAGCTTCTGTAAAAAAAATAGCTGGATTAGACAGTCAATTTTTTTTTTACTTTTTTCCTCTTTTTGTCGGATCCTCCCCCAATTTTCATACAAAAAGTTATAATTTACACATTTTAATCCTGATTTAAATTCCACTTAAAACCTTATTTTTATATATAAAAACCAACATTTTTATATACCAAAATTAAATAGATTCCAAATTTTTTATTTTTCGAATTTTTTTATATAACAAAGATTTTGTTTTACAGCTCAAAAAGCACGAGGTGTAACATACTTCCCCACTAATACAGGAATTTCGTCCTCGAAATTTGACGAAGCATAAGCGCTCAAATTAAAATAAGGCTCACAAACGCCTACCCATAGAATATCACATACGCCTACCCATACACCCAATCCTACCCGTATGTAACCCACGATAAAAATACAATATATATATATATATATATATATATATATATATATATATATATAACTATGAAAATAACGAAGTACCATGATTTCCCACGCATCACCACTTGATTTTATCTTCAAACGTCATCACAATGCTTAAATCCTCAAATCAATTCTCATCACTGTGTAGATACTAAATATGCCCAAAGTTTATACTAATGATCTGCCAAAAATATCGCCTCCAAAATCAACTCTAAGGATCCTCATATCTAGATTACTACTTCTAACGTCAACGCCTTCAATGTCCTTAACACAAAACTCCATATCTCCAAGAAACATAGATAACACGTATGCTAGACCCAATACCTTAAGGAGTGCAAATAAACAAAGGGAATCAAAGATCTATAACGCAGAAGCTAAACATACTCAAAACCTATTAAACCTAATACCTTACTCTGATACTATCTGTAACACCCCGCGCAAATCTGGCATCGGCCGCCAACAAAAATACATAGGGTGTCACTAAATAAAATACCATTCTTAGCATGTGACAGATATGAGACATATACAAATTCATTCCACAAGATGATAATCAGATTTATCCAATAATAGTAACCATTTGTGAAATAATAAATCCATCACCATGCTAAGCTCCAAAATAAATCCAACTCTAAATGAATATTAACTCCAATAAAACGATTAAACTATGAATATCCGAAAGGAACCATGAACAACTGTGGAACCGAACGACCCAATAAAATTCATAAATAAAGTCTCATAATAAATACGACGAAATGGAAAATAAGTCTAGCTACTAATCATCTAAAAATAAATGAATCTCCAACTGCACCTTCAAAATATATCTCCAATAACTCCTATGTGTCTACCTCAGCACTATGCCGAAAAAAGTTAAGTCAACGCACAGGGTCAGATCCCCGAACATGAATACTAGCTATTCCCCCAATTAGGGTCCGTGAACCCAGCCAGTGAATTATACATGATAAATACCACAATAGAATATTTTAAATTAAAAGAGATTTAGTATTAACATGTGAATAAAATAACTATCACTGACTACCCACATAGCAATGCCACCCCATTATTTATAACAAATTTCGTTGTGACAATATTTAATCACTTTGTGCAATTTAATTTAATTAAACCTTCTCATTTTTAGTTTATGCGACACTCGGATAGCCAGTTCACCCTTGCTTAGGTCTTACACATATTGCTGGCATGCCCTCTGTTCTACACCACACACAAACCCCCCATTATAGCCAGTTCGCTCATTTTCTGTTAGCCCTGTGTAACACCCCGCGCCCCCGAAAAGACACGCAACATGCTACTAGGATAAACCTAAACTAAATCTATCAATCAACAAGTATAGAGTGTGACAACCCGCTTATCAAAATAAGAGGTGGTCATCCCGATACTCCAATAATAACAGGAATCATAGATGGACCATTCTCAGCATCACTATAATATAATAAGTATACATGATAACCATCCAAAATGTTGGAGAACGGATTGTCAAAATATTATTTGTAAATTGAAATAAAAGAATTTAAACAATCCAATCTGAAAAGAAGGTGGATATAATCTACAGGTATAAACTGAACAGTACATATATATCACAATAAACGAATAAGCTGTTGGTTAACAGTCTCATACAAGTAGTTTCAATAATTAAACTAAATTACATAATACATGACAGTAGGCAAGTACAAAAACTTGAGCCACACGCCTGAATAGATGACCCGTTCATAACTAGAGTACAAAAATGAAGGCGCCTATCACAAAATAACCCGCAACATTCGCAAGGTGTTGTAGCTCCAAGACACATGAATGGGGAAGTCAATACGGGCGTCCTTGCGGCGGAGCACCTGAGCGAATATAAGATTCATGCACAACAAGAAATATGAACGGGTCAGGGCCCGATTTTATATGGTCACCAGATGAATAAAGAGTATGACGGTTATGAACAGTTAATCATGATTGATAATTATAAGAATCTAACTACTCGATCTCAAAGTGTAAACTAAGGCAATAAAATGTCCATGATTTAATTTAGTTATACAAGAGGATAATGAATAATTATTATTAACTAAGAATCACCATCCTTTATGCACAGTTTCATTTCATTGTTTTGAAATCTCATTAGAACCATAATCAAAGTTATTTTCTTTATAAAGCATTTTATCATAAATCAAGTCCAACTTCAATAAGAATAGTTATATTTAATCATATATAACGATTCTAAGACCGTCCTTTTAAGTTTCCCCACTTGACGCGGCCCTAAATGGCTATCATCTTCCAGGTCCTATCAAATAAGACAACCTGGGCTTCCTACAACACAACGTCAGGAAGTGGCCATATACCTTCGACGGTGAGTCATAACCACACTCGGAATTACCTCACTTCGAACAATAAATACACAATACATAATAATCGGTCCTATGGCCGAGGACTATATTCACCCTGCGTTCACTAGCCAGGGGACTTCACCTCATGCGTGTACTTCCCTTATGATAGCGATTTAGAGAGGTGTGTTTAAGTAAATTATCATTTACAGTTTTATTTCCATTTTAATATATACATGACATTTTATCCGGAGCCACAAATAATTATACCATCATTATATCCTCAATGATTGATAGACCTCCAATTCATTCTCCAAGAATTTATGGTGTTGCTATAAACCACCAAGTCTAGCATATCCCAAACGTGTCGAAAACTCTTCACTTATTTATTTCAACATCTCTTAATATCAAACTAACTTGTTAAGGAAAAGAAACACCTAATCATCTATTTCCTAATTCCCAAAATACGTCCCAACTATCCCTTCTAACATAAGGTAGTTTCCTAACTAATATAAAACTCTAGGACTGTAAGTTTACTTCATACAAGAAGGTTCCTAAGTCCTAAGCCTAAAGGAATAAGGTAAAAATTGAGTTAAGAAAAATAACTCAAAACAGCAGGATTTCGAATCGATTCGCCTTAGGGCCGAATCGATTCGCCCCAAGCAGCGAATCGATTCGCCCAAAAGCGAATCAATTCAGATGGGGAAACCAACTTTCTTCCTCAGACCGAATCGATTCGGTCTTAGCCCGAATTGATTCGGGTTTCCAGACCTGTGGCCTCACCCCTTAGCGAATCTGCCAAGAATGGGGCTACGGGTTATGAACCCTAGTTTTTCCCCAAACCCCATTTCTCATCCAACCAACATCATTGATTCATTCCAAAACAATCATACATGCATCCTAACTACTCTAATCCACACAATAACCATCTAAATCAAGTCTTAGGGGTTCAAACTCTACAAATCCCTTAAAACCCCAAAATTGTTAAATTATTTCCAATACATAACCATCACACATATTTATTCATCCTAAATCATATATTAGCAAGTAAGAAACTTGCATTGAGGTTGAAATCTCAGATTCTTGGAAGATGAATACAAGATCAAATCCGAAATCTTCAATTCTTCTCCTTTCTCTTCTTTTCTCCACAATTCTTTTCTTCTCTCTTTCTCTCTAGGTTTAGAAATACATTTAAGAAAATAAAATAAGGTGCAAGACTTAAACGTGCCTCTATCCTTAATTCCCACCTTTAAGTGTCAATACCACATTAAGATGACTCATAACTACGCATTTAAGCCATAACCAGTCAAAAGTGCCTGAAACACAAAAATACAATATGGCACTTATTTTAACTATCTCGACTATTTCGGGACTAACTACGCCCCCTAAATCGGCATCCGGAGATATTTAAGTCATTTCAAGTTCCGGTTTCATTTATATCATAAATGTTGTTTAAAGCACACGACGCAATAAAGTATAACACAATGCAATTTATTTTCCAATAACAATAAATATGCAACATTCTAGTAAACATTCTTTATTAACTCACTGAGTTGATATTTACTCCATCATCCATTATTTTATATAATTTCTTCACACAGTAAATTAATATAAAACAAATTTCTCAAAAGCGAGGGTTGTTACATTGAGCATCTAAATGTCCACAATTTAAATACAATCAAGTCCACAATTTTTCTATTTTCACAATTTCAATAAAGTCTCCCAAATATAAAATCCCAACTAAAAATTACACCACTAATTATTGCATCAAAGTAAATCTTCTAAATCCAATGATCTATAAAAAATCTCCGAATAGTCCATAGCCTCCCAATCCTCGCTAACCTGCCAACTAAAAGAAAATACGGGGAAACATATAATATGACAGGAATGGATGCTCAAAAATTAATTAGCACGGTGAATAAATCGCAACAATGCGAATCGCATAAAGAAGTACAACATGAAATATTTAAGCATTATCTCATTATTAATTTCTCAATAACACATCTATGAGTCACAAGGACGCACCTCACCGCGCTTATGCATTTTCTAGCATATTTGGATTTTGGACTTTTGGCGGTTGCCCATTCTCTGTGCCATATTAAAATCTCATGACACGGTGCTCAAATCACAATATAATATATCACAATGAATCAATATATAGATTCCAACAATTTTTAGATTTCAAATGAATATCACAATTCAATATGAGTGCAATCGACACAGAAATCAAACGGAATACTCTCGAGAGAATTTAGGAGCATATTGTGTAAGTCATGTACCTCAAAATCATCACATAAAAATAATCTTCTAAATCTAATTTCACCATCATGTTCTTGTCATGAAAATAATCAAAACTCGTTCTAGCCGAAGCTCGAGAAAACACCAAATAAGCCCTCAAATATTGAGTCAAACACTTGATTAAGTTTAGGGCTAAACTTTGTAGATGAAAATGAATAATTTTGGAGAGGTCTTATGGTTGAAAAGTTTGAGAAAAAGTGATTTGAAGAGTCCATCCACGAATTAGTGGTGATATATAAAGGATTAAGAGTTTCATTAAGAATATAGTTCTAATCAGATACAAATACTAAAAAAATTATTCCAGACGATCGGGCCATTGGACTTAAATGAAATTCGAAGATATATTACCTGAATATGAGAAAGAAGTGCACAAAAAATTTCAGCTCGATCGGACCGTTCAATATTTTTAAATATTTTTTTGTAGAGATTTTTATGCTTTGAGGACTCTTAGAGAGTTTTATGTTTTGAGGACTCTTCTATACAATAAAAATTCAATTAAAAATGTATTTTAATTCCAATTTCAATTCCGTTTGAAATTTTATTTTTCAAATATAAAAACAAACATTTAAATTATAAAATTAATAAAATTTAAAATTTCATTTTTCTCCGATTTCCACAATAAATTTAAAAATTCCCATTTTAAATCCGGGTTGTTACATACTTCCCCACTAACAAGGAATTTTTCCCTCGAATTTGACAAAGCGTATACACATAAAATAATATAAGGCTCACATATGCCTAGCCATAACTACCATGATTGAGCGCCTATACACCCAATCCTACTCGTACGAAATCCCACGATAAAAAATAATATATATATATATATATATATATATATATATATATATATGTGAAAATAATGGCGTACCACGCGCTCTTGTGAATCAACACTCGATTCTATCTCCAAAAATTAATCCCAAACACTAAAGTACAAAAATTTCTTCACATCACCAAAACCAATACTCATGACGGCTTTCATTTGTGCTAACGATATCCAACAAAGTCCTCATCTCCTACAATCACCATTATGTCTCCTTTCCTTAATACTTTGTGACACCCCACTTAAAATAATAACGGCTGGCCAGCCCTATACTAAAATAATCAGGAATCTCAAGTGAATCATTCTAAGCATCAACTTACGATTCTAAAATAAAAACGGCTAACTACCCAATACCGCAAAAGAGGGTGCCAAAAAAAATAAAACATTAATTTACATTACTAAAACAAACCATGAAACAACTAACCAGCGACATAACCTCTAAATATGATAAGAGACACACACATGCTCAAATAATATAAAAGAGACTAATATAAGAGTACAACAAAATGTACAATATAAAATACCCGAATATGTTGTCGGGCCACAAACAATACAATAGTCTGGGAAAAATATAAAAGTATTACTTTACAACACTTGGGTATAAACCCAATTACACAAACTGAATCCTGATCTAGATAAATGAAAGATAGGAAGCGACTATAACAAAATACCCTAACAGTCCGTTACTGCCACAACTCCACGAATACATTGGATGGATAACATCAATGGAGCCCTTGCGGAGGAACACCTAAAAGAATACAATATATACAAGGCAAGAGAAAATATAAACGGGTCAGAGCCCGAGGTGTGAAAACATTTTTATCAAGTGCATTAAAATGCATAATAATTATAAATTCATTATGACATGATTAAAGTGGAGTCGCACTGTCCATAAAATTTAACTCACCTCTTAACTAAAGCGCGCAACTAAACGGATGCATATGATCTCCTAATTGCCCAAATCTATCTAGGGGAAAAGTAATCTAAATTACCCCCAAAATTTATACTCAATTAAAACCCATCTAAATCATATCTCTCAACTTCTACTATTTCCAATCACAAATATTCGCCCCCTTTCTAAACATATATAATATACATAAACATTCTCTTTTACTAGAATTCTCATATTCTAGTTATAGACATATATATATATATATATATATATATATATATATATATATATATATATATATATATATATATATATATATGAGTTATTAGCATCTAAGTGCTAACGACTAAACTTCTCCCAATTCTTAATACTGCATTGCGTTTCGTGCGTGGGACGTCTCGCAAGAGAAATTCAAACAAGGAATCCCCCCGATACACTACTCCTTCGTTGTATTTATTATCAAGATTCATTATGCCATCAATGCATGATGCGTATAACTCAAATTCTTTTATACTATAAATTCTTTTATAAATTATTCTCAATTCTCAACAGTGCACGGAGTTTCGTGCGTGGGACGTCTCGCAAGAGAAATCCAAATAAGCCCCCCCCCGATACACTACCCCTGACACTGTCGATTGTCGAGATATACTAATATATAAATATGAGCACTAAGGACTAACTTCTCCTCACTCCCAACATTGCACTGCGTTTAGTGCGTGGGTTGTCTCACAAGCAAAATCCAAACAAGGAACCCCCCGATACACTACTCCTTGGCAATGTTGGTCGTTGAGGTACATTATGCCCTCGATACCCAAAGTACTATATATACTCATATAATTAACTACTCTTCATTTTCTCATAATTGATTCATCACAATTTAAGTCCAGTTAAAATCTCCCGAAATGAGATTCAAGCAATATTCTTATGCCTCTTTACTCTAGAGACAAATATGACGTCACAAAATCATATTCAATTAATATACTATTCACACAAGTATAATAATAACCATCCCAACGAGCTATAACTCGAGGATGCAGGTTCTCAATGATATCATCTACTAGGGAATCACTCACATATCATCCTGGGTACCAACGATCGGAATCTCAAACCGCCTTGGCAAAAACCATATCACAACTTACAGGAAGTAGTCATAGTTCCTCCTCGGAAATGAGACGAAACATACCCACCACGTCTCACCACTAATAAAAATCACAAAATAACAATAATGGACGCTATGACCTAGGGACTATACACGCCCTGCTCCTCAAGCCAGGGGCCTCACCCACATCGCGCAACTTCCCATGATAGCATAGACGGGGTATGCTTCACACACACACACACACACACACACACATATATATATATTGATCATTCACACAAGATATACATACATCATCACGTCATATAAATGTATACCATCACACAGGGTATATAGATATCTCACTATTTACAAACTCTTATTACGCTCTTAGGCGTGAATGAAATAATGTCATTATTTAGTATATTATACTCTCGATATACTAGTCGTCAATGACTCACATAAATTCCCCACTTTTTATACACGATATCATTACTCACTTGAAGTTCACACCTCACTTCTACTTGTATGAATCATCTCTTAATTCTATTTACGTTAAGGATATTCTCTATATCCATATGCACATTGATCATCATTTGTTATTCTCAATCAATAATATGGTTCGATCAATCATATGAACCTTTAAAGTTATCCCATTTGGGATTTAATTCTAAAATCCATTATCCCTAAGCACATCTTCACTCCCTCTATTATAAAGCCATAATTATCTCCAAATCGAAATCTCAATAGTAGTGGGCTTCCACACTAGACGACACGATAGTCTCTAATCGGTATTCTCTCGAGTTAAGTCAATATGACTCAAATAATTTCTCATAAGGGAAACTCCCTAAAAATCTCCAAAACACACGTCTCATAACCCCTATAAATATTCCCCATTGATAAACTCAAACGGAACCGGATGAAACTCACTCCAGAAAAACTCCCCCAAAACAGCTCTGTTTCCGAATCGATTCGGGCCCAATCCGAATCGATTCGGCCCAGCGAATTGATTCGGCCTTCAAGGTGAATTGATTTGAGTAAAAAAACCTATCAAGATGGAATATTCCGAATCGATTCGGGTTGGGGCCGAATCGATTCGGCCTGTGCAGCAGCTATAGAAATGGCAATTTTCTATAAAAACCAAAATTCCCAAAATTCATTTTTATCATCTTCTAACCATTTCTCTTCAACCCAAACATATATATAACATTAATACTCATCAAATAACAGACCTCAACTAATTTGTAACCTCAAATCCATTATATACCCAACAAATCTAAGATTTTACCCAAAATCTAGGTTTTAACATTTTTTCCCAAAAATCCATAAATTTATGCACAAATCATGAAATGAATGATACACAACAATTATTTAGCAAGTTTAATCACTGGACTCAAATTTATAGAGACTGATTTGTCCTCGAAATCGCGTAATGGCCGAAAATCCCAAGTTTTCTCTCTTTCTCTTCTTCTTTTCTTCTTCTCTCTATTTCTCTCTATCTTTCTCTTTCTCTCTAAGGAGATTTTTTTCTCCCGTAGGCTAAATAAGACTTATCTCCCAAAATACACAACTTTAAATGATAATACTCGGTCACTTTAATTCAATCCAAATGAACTTAAAATATTTCGGAACCCAATTAAACCCCAAGCACAGTCATTTCGACTATCTCGACCCTTCTGGAAACAACTGCAGCCTCAGAATTGTCATTCGAATCACTTTCTAACATCTTCAAATTTTGACCTCAAATGTCAATTTAATCATTCTGTAATTAAAATAATATTTATTTCTCCCAAAAATAAATAAATTATTGTCCCAAAAATCTCGGGGTATTACAGACTTCTTCACTTACAAGAATTTTGCCCTCAAAATTAAGCTAAGCCTAATCCTCCATAGCTCAACTAGTTCCTACTACACTTATCCTCACTAACACTATACCCAATCCTTTATCTTCTAACGATGAATTGTTTTAACTTTATAAAACCAATTTTAACGATTAGGGCGCCCATACACCCTTTATTCGAGCTCGACTCGTATAAACATAATTAGGCTTCACTTGCCTCAAATAGTACAATAACTTGAAATATATTAAATTATACTAACTTACTAATAACATTACAATTTTGAAAAGTCCAAAGATTTAAATCTTCTCAATTCCTGACATTCACTACTTTCATGCGGGGGAGGTCTCGCAAGTGAAATCCAAACAAGGAACCCTCCCAATACACTAATATGTAGTGACGATGGGGATTGAGAGTTTGGTAGATCGGGACTAGAGTTAAAAAATATTTTTGTGAAAACCATTTTGATATTGCCCAAAGGCCTATAAAAAGTTTGATTTTGAAAACAGTTTATTTTAAAAACGGTTTATGTCTTTCGACATTTATATAAAATACCTTATGCCCAAGACACAAGGTTTTGGTAATCATCATACTCATAATAATATATAGCTCTCAAAATTGGCATAATTATGATCTAAAATTCTCTCGCTCAACAACAATCCACTAAATTCTGAATCATTTCAGTAATAATCTCTCACATCATATTAACATATTTCCATACACTAGGCTCTTACATAGCTAGAATACAATAATTATATAAGTCTAGCACGATTATAAAACAAATAACTTTACTGTTACTACTGAACACATTTTAACAATTCTTACATTCACAATAAAGCTATAGCTCTCTATTAGTACATCACAAGATAATCTATTCTCTCAAAAGATAATAATATAAGAGCCTCACTTGCTCAATATTACCTTTCGGGTCATTCCATACATAATAGGGTTATAGCACTACCCTCTCATAACAAACTTACATACGATACTCCCCAAAGCTTCATATAGCATAATCCTATTCACATAGGAAAATAACTTGTGTCATACCTCTCTAGTGCGATTGCTTCTCTTCTTTAATGGGTTCCCACACAAAGTCCCCCGGCCTAAAATGACCTCGAATCTGCTGTAAGGGTTTCACTTCCAAAACTTCCTCAAAACGTGGTCATTTACCTCTTTTAGGACAATCTCTCTTTGTATGACCTATTTCTCTACAAAAGAAACATCTACCCGAAAATACTCTTCGCCCATCTTGAGGAACATAACGTTGTCACGACCCTCTGTAATCCGACTTATACCCACTGGCATTACTGGTATTCTCTTCACCAAACCTACTTGGTGAACCCGAATTTCCAAAGTTCTTACCCCCTTGCGAATGTAGACGATATTCATTACACTGTAGTAGTGCTGTATTCACTACCTCGACGAAAGTCACTAACATTGGGTTCTCTAATAAATGTTGTCGAATTTGCCAATTTAAGCCTTGCATGAACTTCGATATACGCTCCTCTTCTGTATTTACCTCATCAGGTACTAAATTCACCAATCGAGTTAATTCTTCTTCATACTCGGCTACCGTTCTATTACATTAAAACCGAATTATCAATTTCTTCCTCATTTCCTTCTGATTCGCGAAAGGAAAATACCTTCGATCAAAAAGTTCCCAAAAATATGTTATAGGCAATGTATCTCTCTGTTCTAATGTGGTGACAGAATCCTACCATTGGAGAGGGTCCTGAATGGGTTCGGGCTGTTTCAACTACAGGTTGATGCGCCATCATAAAAATGGTAGTAGTTATTGCTTGTGCCACAATACTGGCAACTTCATCTGTAGTCATAGTCCTTTGAGGCAATTGGGGTTCCACACTCTCAGCCCCTTTATTTGCCCTATCTGAATGACTTCTCTTTGGTGGCATCTGAAATAAGAACAATTATATCAGAACGCCTTTCAAATATTTTCTCATCACAGAAGAAAATATGGACTTATGAACACAACAATCCTAATAATAGGATTCTACATCAAGAACGCTTATGGAAGATCGCGGTAAACCCAAACAGATCCTAAAGACACTATAACCTGATGTTCTGATACCACCTGTGACACCCCGCTTAAAATAATAACGGGTGGTCACCCCTATACTAAAATAATCAGGAATCTCAAGTGAATCATTCTCAGCATCAACTTACGATTCTAAAATAAACACGGCTAACTACCCAATACCACAAAAAGAGGTTGCCAAAAAAAATAAAACATTAATTTACATTACTAAAACAAACGAAACATAACCTCTAAATATGATAAGAGACACACACATGCTCAAATAATATAAAAGAGACTAATATAAGAGTACAACAAAATGTACAAGATAAAATACCCGAATATGCGATCGGGTCACAGACAATACAATAGTCTGGGAAAAATATAAAAGTATTACTCTACAACACTTGGTATAAACCCAATTACACAAACTGAATCCTGATCTAGATAGACAAAAGAGAGGAAATGACTATAACAAAATACCACAACAGTCCGCTACTACCACAGCTCCACGAATACACTGGATGGATACAATCAATGGCGCCCTTGCAGAGGAACACCTAAAAGAATACAATATATACAAGGCAAGAGAAAATATAAACGGGTCAGAGCCCGAGGTGTGAAAACATTTTTAGCAAGTCCATTAAAATGCATAATAATTATAAATGCATTATGACATGATTAAAGTGGAGCCACACTCTCCATAAAATTTAACTCACCTCTCAACTAAAGCACGCAACTAAACGGATGCATAGGATCTCCAAATAATTGCCCAAATCAATCTAGGGGCAAAGTTATCTAACTTACCCCCAAAGTTTATACTCAATTAAAACCTATCTAAATCATATCTCTCAACTTCTACTATTTCCAATCTCAAATATTCGCCCCCTTTCTAAACATTTATAATATACATAAACATTCTCTTTTTCTAGAATTCTCACATTCTAGTTATAGACATATATATATATATATATATATATATATATAGATATATATATATTTATATATGAGTTATTAGCATCTAAGTGCTAAGGACTAAACTTCTCATATTTCTCAATACTGCACTGTGTTTCGTGCATGGGACGTCTCGCAAGCGAAATCCAAACAACGAACCCCCCGATACACTACTCCTTGACAATATTGACTATTAAGATTCATTATGCCCTCAATGCATGATGCGTATTACCCAAATTCTTTTAAACTATAAATGATTTTATTAATTATTCTCAATTTTCAATAGTGCACGGCGTTTCGTGCGTGGGACGTCTTGCAAGCAAAATCCAAACAAGGACCCCCCCGATACACTACTCTTGGCACTGTCGATCGTCGAGATATACTAATATATAAATATGAGCACTAAGGATTAACTTCTCCTCACTCCCAACATTGCACTTCATTTCATGCATAGGACGTCTCGCAAGCGAAATCCAAACAAGGAACCCCCCAATACACTACTCCTTGGCAATGTTGGTTGTTGAGGTCCATTATGCCCTCAATGCATGATGCGTATTACCCAAATTCTTTTAAACTATAAATGATTTTATTAATTATTCTCAATTTTCAATAGTGCACGGCGTTTCGTGCGTGGGACGTCTTGCAAGCAAAATCCAAACAAGGACCCCCCCGATACACTACTCTTGGCACTGTCGATCGTCGAGATATACTAATATATAAATATGAGCACTAAGGATTAACTTCTCCTCACTCCCAACATTGCACTTCATTTCATGCATAGGACGTCTCGCAAGCGAAATCCAAACAAGGAACCCCCCAATACACTACTCCTTGGCAATGTTGGTTGTTGAGGTCCATTATGCCCTCGATACCCAAAGTACTATATATACTCATATAATTAACTACTCTTAATTTTCTCATAATTGATTCATCATAATTTAAGTTTGGTTAAAATCTCCAGGAATGAGATTCAAGAAATTTTCTTATGCCTCTCTACTCTAGAGACAAATATGATATCACATAATCATATTCAATTAATATAGTATTCACAAAATTATAATAATAACCATCCCAACGAGCTATAACTCAAGGATGCAGGTTCTCAATGCTATCATCTACCAGGGAATCATTCACATATCATCCTGGGTACCAACGGTCGAAATCTCACACCGCCTTGGCAAAAACCATATCACAACGTACCGGAAGCGGTCATAGTTCCTCCCTAGAAATGAGACGAAACATACCCACCACGTCTCACCCCTAATAAAAATCACACAATAACAATAATGGACGCTATTACCTGGGGACTATAAACTCCCTTCTCCTCAAGCCAGGGGCCTCACCCACATCGCGCAACTTCCTATGATAGCATAAAAGGGGTATGCTTCACTTATATATATATATATATATATATCATCGCGTCATATAAATGTATACCATCACACAAGGTATATATATATCACACTATTTACATACTCTTATTACGCTCTTATGCATGAATGAAATAATGTAATTATTTAGTATATTATACTCTCGATATACTAGTCGTCAGTGACTCACATAACTTCCCCACTTTGTATACACGATACCATTACTCACTTGAAGTTTACACCTCACTTATGAATCATCTCTCAATTCTATTTACATTAAGGATATTCTCTATATCCATATGCACATCGATTAGCATTTGTTATTCTCAATCCATAATATGGTTCGAATTAATCATATGAACCTTTAAAGTTATCCCATTTGGGATTTAATTCTGAAATCCATTATCCCTATGCGCATCTTAACTCCCTCTCTTATAAAGCCATAATTATCTCCAAATCAAAATCTCAATAGTAGTGGGCTTCCCCACTAGTCGGCATGATACTCTCCAATCGGTATTCTCTCGAGTTAAGTTAATATGACTCAAATAATTCCTCATAAGGGAAAATCCCTAAAATTCTCCAAAACACACTTCTCTTAACTCCTATAAAGATTCCCAATCGATAAACTCAAACGAAACTGGACGAAACTCACTCTAGAAAAACTCCCCCAAAATAACCCTGTTTCTGAATCGATTCGGGACCAATCTGAATCGATTTGGCCTCCAAGGCGAATCGATTTGGGTCAAAAGACTTGTCAAGCTGGAACATTTTGAATCGATTCGGGTTGGGGCCGAATCGATTCAGCCTGTGCAGCAGCTACAGAAATGGCAATTTTCTCCAAAAACCAAAATTCCCAAAATTCATTTTTATCATCTTCTAACCATTTCTCTTCAACCCAAACATATATATAACATTAATATGCATCAAATAACACCCCTCAACTAATTTGTAACCTCAAATCCATTATATACACAACAAATCTAAGATTTTTCCCAAAATCTAAGTTTTAACATTTTATCCCCCAAATCTATAAATTTATCCACAAATCATGAAATAAATGATACACAACAATTATTTAGCAAGTTTAATCACTTACCTCAAATTTGTAGAGTCTGATTCGTCCTCGAAATAGCGTAATGCCGGAAATTCCAAGCTTTCTCTCTTTCTCTTCTTCTTTTCTTCTTCTCTCTATTTCTCTCTTTCTTTCTCTTTATCTCTAAGGAGATTTGTTCTCCCGTAGGCTTACTAATTCTTATCTCTCAAAATACACAACTTTAAATGATAGTACACACTTTAAATGACTCGGTCACTTTAATTCGGGCCAAATGAACTTAACATATTTCGGAACCCAATGAAACCCCAAGTACAGTCATTTCGACTATCTTGACCCTTCCGGAAACAACTGCACCCTTATAATCGTCATTCAAATCACTTTCTAACATCTTCAAATTTTGACCTTAAATGTCAATTTAATCATTCTCCAATTAAAATAATATTTATTTCTCCCAAAAATAAATAAATTATTGTCCCAAAAATCTCGGGGTATTACATACTTCTAATCATCAATGGTTACAACACCCTTATCATGTTCCTCAAAATTTAGGAGCATACCTAAAGGTCTCCAAAACACAACACATCCTACCCTATTATATAGGATGAATTTTTACCAAAAATCTCCTCCAAGTCTTGTGCCGAGGATAACGAATTAACGGAAAGACATAAAAATCAACCCCACCCCAGAATATCCCATCCATAAAAATCTACACTAATTAGTCCCATATCTAGAAAGTGTTAATCGTGACTAAGGCCTACCCACTAGTCACATACCTAGCAAGTATTCTAAAATTTAGGTGAGAGCATACTACCCAAATATCCGTCTTCCCATCGATGGAAATTATAAATAACAATATGTCACACAATTCGATTTATCAATAATTATGCAATTTAGTCATATGATCACTATAGACACCCCATTCTGTTACCCCTTAAACTCTCCTTAGGTAGCACCTCCCTTCATCACTACAAACCCAGGGCATACCCCGAGTACTGACCTAGAAACCATCGGATGCTCCCAAGCTTCGTTCGACAAAAAAGTCAAACTCTTAATCTCTATCGAGACTGAATGAATCTTCAAAGGGCACTGAATCCCCTTTTCCAACGATCATTCCCGTGCGCGATTCCGACTTACATGCGGACGAACGACCCATTTTCCCCGAAACTCGATTAGGAGGTCACAAGATGCTCCCAGGCTCCGTTTAACCAAAGTAAACTCTTTAGCTTGACCGAGACTGAATGAATTTTCAAAGTACGCTGAATCCCCTTTCCAACGGTCCATCCCGTGCACGATTCGGACTTACGATACAGACGAACGATTCATTTTACTCTGAGAGGTCACCAAATGCTTCCAGGGCCCGGTTGGCCAAAGTAAATTCCCCAAATCAGTTCAAACTCTTTGGAATGTCAAAGTAAATCTCCCAAACTTTCCAACGGTCCATCCCGTGTACGGATGAACGATCCGTTTGCGTCCGAAGTTTTCCCGTCCCAAGGACTGACGAGCGCTTCCGAGCCACATTTGACCCAAAGTCAACTCCCGAACCCGAGAGTAGTCCAAAGGACTTTAGAAGGTCTCTGAATTACCTTCCCAACGGTCCACCCCGTGCATGATTCAGATCAACGGTTTGCACTCTGCGACCAATTTTCCGAAAAGGCCAGAAAGACACTAACAAACGGCAGGTCCCAGACCCTGCCTATCGACAGTGTACCTAAACGCACCTGCTGATTGCCAGGACCTGGGCTATGCCGATCGGCAATGCCCTGGGCCTATAAAAAGGAGGCCATGTCCGCATTTCAAAGAGATCCCATATCTGAAACATATCAGTCTCAGCAAATCCAGAAAACCTCTCTCGAAGTTAGCGTGATTTCCACATCCAAAACCCTTTCCAACTTTCAATTCTCATCATCCTTTTCATCGAAATTGGTGAATTCACTACCCTCCATCATCATCCAAGTGCAAGGGCTGCTCTCCAACATTCAAGATGAAGCTCAAGATCTTCAAGAAGGTCCAATTTTCTCAATTCTCTCCTTAAATTCCCATAAATTCTTATTATCTTGTTTTATTACTTAACACTTTTATTCTCCCACCTCACATATCCTAATATACTTTTTATTTAGTATTATTGCACATCTCTTATTTTCATATAAATAAAAAACCCAAAAAAAACAAGAAAATAGGGTTTGCTCATAAATTCCAAATGGGAATTCTCACATTTTTCTTACACTTCTCTCATAACTAAAATACTTTTTCCACACACACACACGCACACACACACAAATAAGAGAATCCCCCGATTGGATTTATGGGATAAACCTTACCCCTCGTTTTGCATATGACTTACGTGAACTTTGATGCCTCTATAGGCTACGTTGGCATCTCGGGGTAAAACCCGAGACTCGAGTCCTATTTTTTACTCTTTTTCCCATTTCCCATTTTCTCTAAATTCAATTCTCTTATATTACACACACACACACACACACACACACACATATATATATATATATATATATATATATATAATAAGTAGTAGAACTTTATTACTATTCCATAAGTAGGATAAGCTAAGTAGAGGTCCAGATTAATCCAACAAGGCAAAAAATCAAGGGTGAAGATTGATTTATTATATTTTACTCTTTTACCCCTTCAATGTTGATTTCCCCCTCTTTTGCTTCACTCCAAATTAATTTGTCTCTCTTACTTTAATTCAAAACTTGGGCTAAATTAGTAACTTCCTTTATCTCAACTGGAAGGTACCCACTTCCCCTCTTACCGATGCAAACTTGCTTACCATACTAGCTCTTACACCCCGTACCCACTACCTTGAGGTAAACGATTCAACCCTCTTTGATCTTCGGTCACCTGAACTCCTCCACCCATAAATCTTCTTGCTTCCTCGCTCATAAACGCTTGAGGTAAATGATTTCATCAGAGCTTGAGGTAACAATATTTGAGATTTGGGTTATGTTTTATCTTTCTTCTGATCATATTTTTTTATTCTTTTTTTCATATCAGAGCTTGAGGTAACCATATCAGAGCTTGAGGGACATTTTGAGGTTGTCAACTCATTGATTTTTGATTTGGAGTTGTTATTTTTTGCAGATCCTTTTTGGAATCACACACACACGCACACACATTTAAAGACTCCATTTTTCTACCGGCGCCGATGAAGAGGAACGGGGATCCAGCATCGATTTATCTTTTTTCATTTTGATTGTGGTTTCAAGTTATTATTTTGTACCCAATATCCAAGAGGGTCCAGTTCGTGAACCGTTGTATAGGAGGAGGTTTGATTGTGGTATTGATTTGCTTTATTTTATTTTTTTATAGCTAATCGTTGTACAGGAGGAGGAAGCCATGTTAGAAGAGGGGTAACAGTTCTTGAAATTTCTGATGGTCAGATCTCTATTCATCTGACCATATTTTTTACTTAGTTACAGATGGAACAGGGGTGTAAATGGTTTGGGGGGTAAACACCTTTGCCGCTAGGATTCATCTCTTCCAAGGTAATCTCTTTCTGTGTGCGTATATTAGTCTTTTTTGTTATCAACTGTGGTTACAATTTGTTTTTTTTGTTTATGTTTTGGGGGATTGAAATATAATGAGGTAAACATTCTATCAATTTTTCTCTCTCTCTTCCGTTGATATTTTTTGGATTGTTTTGGTTTAAATTAATGTTTTGCCCAGACATATATTTTTGGTAATTACTGAATATGTATGGGAATGTTTATGTGTGTGTTTTAGAATTATTTGGGGTTGATAGGTTTTCGACAGCTTCACGGTTTTGCTGAGAGAGAGTGGGGTTGATGTGGGTTTTTGAGTGAGCTAGGTTTTGTGATTTTGGAATCTAGGTTGTTGAAGGGGTTAGAAGTGATTTTTATCAATTGTGGCCTAGGTCATGGTGTAGTAGGGAAAAAGATACCCAGCATCCCGAAGCAACATCATAGATCCATCACACACGTGTTGACATAAGATTCTTCCCTTTCAAAATTTCAACTTTAAGGTGGGTTTCGATGTTAGACTTTTCTTTGTATTATGTCGGATTTTTGTTTTGACTCTATATTATTATTTATAGTATTAGTTGAATTGCATTTGAGTTTCGATTTCACAATCTCATCATCCATATCAATTAATTTTTATATCTGGAAGAACATATATCTTTTCTTTAAATCGACACTGTTGGGGAAGTGCTTGATTACAAGGTGTTGTTGATCATGTCTAGATATGATTGATCCTGTTCTTTTTTGTGTGTGTTGAGTAGGTCCATGGTTAAGCAGCATGAATTCAATGAGGCTGCTACTGTTGTTGCTTCAACAACACAATGGACACTCATTAGTTGCAAGCGGACACAGGGGCCACTCATCAGTTAATAATGGTAAGTTCCTTGGTGGGACCTTAGATCATACTCATTCCATTAGGTGTTTGGACCTTTTTTATGACTTTTAATATCTTATATTTTGATAGCAATCTTCAGTCATTGGCATTCAATTCACCTAAGGCTAACTGTGTATTCATGAATTGCAGATTGTTGAAATTAATATGAAGTTTTTACAAGTATCCTTCTTTGGCAAATGTATCCTTATGGAAAATGTCTCCACAAGGATGGATGGTTTAATGATTTATTTAATTTTTCCATCCCAAACACTCAATCCAGTTGCGAGTTGATATAAATATCAACTTATCCATATCAATGGAAATTAAATATTGCGATTGTTTTAATTCCATTCTACTTTTAGCAATTACTTAAGAGGTAGATTGACATTCAATATACAAAATTTTGTATACTCTAACTAAATGAGGGTATACTCCAACTGAATGAGTATTCATCAAAATTGTATACTCCAATTGAAAAGTCGTATCACTTATAAAAACTTATTGTATACTCCAACTGAAATATTGTATTCTCTTTTAGTATGATTTCAATTTACCTAAGTTGAAATTTAGAAAAGCTATTTCCAAAGATCGATGGAACGGTGAGTTGGGCATGGCTAAAGTATTATATAAGAAGGATCGAATGTGGATGACCAACAGGATAGTGCATAGTGGCAATGTTTATTGCTCTGTTGAAGAGACATTTTAGATTTTTTGCTGAATTAGGGGCGTTGCATGTTTTGGATAATGGCGATACGTCCCTTAGTCTATGAAGAGTGTGAAAAGTAAGTCGATTTTGTTAAAGGCTCGACAGAAGTTAAAAGACTATGATGTCATATATGCTCTGCTCATTTTAGGCCTTGCTTAGTTAAAAGACTATGATATGATGTAAACCATTTTTCTTTTTTATAATATGCTCACTCTCACGATTAATACCAATTTAATTGGTATGACCATTACACCAACGGCGTTCTCTTGAAAATGAGATGTTATACCAATTTAGTTGTTGTTGTTGTTGTTGTTGTTGTTGTTGTTGTTGTTAGTTCCTTGATTTGTTTTGTGGTCCCATTGTTATATCTGTGTTGCTATATTTGTTCATAATTCGATTTCTATTTACGTTGATGTCCCGTTAGCATGTGATTGAGTCCTGCACAAAGCTTGAGTCCTGCACAAAGCTGAGTTCAGCACAAAGCTTGAGTCCTACACAAAGCTTGATTCCTGCATATACTTTGAATTATTTGCATATGGAGGCTCAAAATTATGCATATGCTTGAGTCCTGCACAAAGCTGCTGAAATATTTGGAGTCAATGTAAAGAAATGGTTTTGTTATATGTTTGATTTTATAAATTTATACACTGCAAAAAAGTTGTTAAGTGGGTTTGAACTGTCAGATTCAAGTGGTGATATTTTCATGTATGCATTCGATATTTCTTTTCTCTTTACCATTTATGCTTTAGTTTGGGGATTTAGTTTTGTCTTTGTAATGGTCATATTTAACTGTTAATATTTGTGATATTTAACTGTTAATATTTGTGATATTCACTATCTACCATTATGTGCATTATCTACCATTATCTGCATTATTTGCATCATTTCTAGCACGATCTGTAATATCTACATTATCGACATTATCTGCGCTATCTGCATTAGCTACATTATCTGCATTATCAGCATTATCTGAATTATCTTCATTATCTAACATTAAAACACTTGCATTATCCAGCATTATCGACATTATCTAGCATAAAACATTCACATCTGCATTATGTAGCATAGATAAAAAGATTTTATATTTGTGATATTCCACCACAGTTTCGATATCTAACTGTACTATTTTTCATTTGTTCAATTGTTTCATACTTCCCCAAAACATAACCTTTTTTCATATGCATGTTTCTTTAACAAATATATTTTCCCCCTATTCATTATGCATTATCTTATGCCCTTACTAACCATAGTTGGTACTGTGGAATGCAGAGTAAAGAGAAAGGTAATTGTTTATGGCTTCTTGATGTTGGATAAAATGTCTCTCACTATGCCATCAAGCAATGCAAGGTAAAGACAAAGGTCATTGTTTATGGCATTATAGAAGGATGATTTCACATTTGTAAAATATCCAAGGTAATAAATAAAAGAATCATGTTTTAATATGTATGTGTTATTTTTCCATTTGGTTTATTCCTGTATATTTCACCTATGCTCAAACTTGAAATAAGGCTTCAATCTACTATTAATCCAACGGTGATTCTTTATTCCTATATATTTCACATCTGCTAAGTTTTTAAAATGTTTGTACTATGATGGCCTATACATTTGTTTAGCTCTCCCCCGCCTCCTGCAGTTGTATAGTTATGTTTTTACGTTGTCTTTCACTGACCTCTATAGCCATGCATATTTGGTAAAAATCCCAGGCATATTTTTCCAGATTTTACTGAAATGTAAATGATCCGAGTTCATAACAAAGTACTTCCTCTCCATCTCATGTCAGAAATATGTTTATTTTAGTACGTCCATCCATCTTCATGTAAAAAATGTTGGCCTAACATTAAATATGGAAACAGGTTCAAACATTGAATAAATGAACATTAGATCTTATGCAATTTCCTATTAAAGAATATATCAAGTGATAGTTTTTTCTAGATATGCATTTATGTTCTGTTTAGAAGATAAACTATGTTGATGAACTAAGTTATGTTGATCCATCAAATATCTTTTTTGAAGATAACTTTGATAAAGAAGCGTCATATGGTTTCTATAGTCCAAATAGTTAAGCAACTACACATTACTTAATCATAATATATGGAAATTGTACATTTTCTTCCGTTATGAGTACTTACATTTAAAACACATCTTTTCCCAGGAATAAATTTTTAACTATGCAATAGTTTTAGCTTCAAGGTACTTTGATCCAGTTTGATTACTCTTGCTAACATTTCTTAAACGACTATGATTATTTGGTCGTTGTAGTAAAACTGTAAGAACTTTAAGTTATATAAAAGTTTGAGAATGAATGATTTTACTTTTTCAACATTATATACATACATGCGGTATCTTATGGACTTTTTGTTGGGCAGGTCTTTTAATTGACTGTGCATGTCCTTTACTTATTGTCATCCTAACTGCTTGACAAATGCAAAGGTGGACATTTTTAGTATGTTTTTCAACCTCTAGCGGTATACAATTTACTAATTTTGTGTTTTTTATTACAGCTACTCCCTGTTTCTAGCTCACCTATGTTTCTTTGCAGGCCTAAACTCTTTATAATTTTTTGGTTTTGATTCTTTTCCTTTACACCATGACCAATTAGTTGTTTTTTACCTTTTTTTTTCACCATCTCCCCAATTCTAATTTCAAATAATGAATGTTTTTTTCTCAATACAGGAACAAAACCTTGAATGGTGAAGATTAAATTATCACACGAACCCTACCTAACATTTTTATATGTTAAATGGTGTTTGCATTTAGTTTATTGGAATTTATTAACGATTATATGATTAATATCAATTTTTGTGTGTCTAGATGTAAATATGGTTGAGTCCACTGAATTAATTGGAAGAGCATGCTGAAGAGTAAATATAGTTGTGTTCTGCGACTATATATTTTGAATGAAGCAGCGATGTAACAACGCCATCAATGCCTTACTCAATGAGATCACCAGCTGCAATTGCAACTGTTGGCCAGCTACCCCAGCACAGGCTAGCATGGTTTCACCATTCACGGGCCTCAAGTCCACCTTAGCCTTACCCATGACCCGCAGGCTTAACAAGGACTTTACTTCTATTTCTACCAACGGTGGAAGAGTTCAGTGCGTGAAGGTAATATATGCATCTATATAAACTAAGACAAATTGTTTTGTGGATATTTCCACTCAAATTGTTTTAGTTTTGAGTTAACTATGATATTGGGTAACTGCAGGTGTGGCCTCCAATTGGAACGAAGAAGTTTGAGACTCTATCATACTTACCTCCTCTAACTCCCGAAAAACTCTCAAACGAAATCGATTATCTTATCCCCAATGGACAGGTTTCCTGCATTGAATTCGAGATTGAGCACGAATTCGTGTACCATGAACACAATAGTTTCCCAGGATACTATGATGGGAGATACTGGGCAATGTGGAAGTTTCCCATGTTCGGGTACACTGATTCATCAAAAGAATTTAAGGGGATTGAAGATGTCAATGTGGCATATCCTGTTGCTTTCATTCGTATTATTAGATTCAACGTCTATCAAACACAGCGAATCAGTTTCATTACCGACAAGCCTGCTGGTTACAAAAATTGATTCATGACCTCCAGCATTGTGGATTCTTTTGATTGTTTTTGGCTTTTATTTGTATTTTCTAATTTGTTTTGTTTATTTCTTTTGTCTCAGACTGAGCAGATTGAAATAGGAACAAAACAAGGTTAAAGGTTTTGCATAAACAAACGTTCGTAGCTTATTTATTATTAAAAAGTATTGATCTCAGAGATTAGTGATCCATCCTATTAGTTTTTGTTGTCATGCACTTTTCATCTTCGATGGTTTTTTATTTGTGCTGATTTGATTTTGAGTTGGTTTGTTTTTTAGCTATCAATGGGGTCTCACTCACTCCTAGAATGAACTGGATTTAAGGGTTGCCTTTTGCCACCCAAACCAAATTTGAACTCGATCAGTTAGACCGGTGACACCGGAATCAAACACAGTTGATCTATTATGATCACTTGGATTTCTATGTTTATGTGAAATAGTGTTGTATATTCTTAGGGTTACTAGCCATAAAATTTACATATTGATATTTAATTTATATGAATATGTTGTAATTCATTTTATATATATTTTGATTTTTGATTTACCCATTTTTATTCTCTCCCTCTCACGAATTTACTAATAGAGTTGTTGTTAGAGACTTTTAGTACTGTTGTTGGAATAGTTTTTTTTCCTTAAATATGTTGGATAGATTGTCCTATAAATATAGGAACGTTTGCTTAATTTTTTAAAATTGTTTACAATTATTTGAATTATAAAAAAATTATTTAAATTATACATGATTCAATATTTTGGGAAAAAAATTTCCGTGCCTTCAGGCACGGGCATTCCGCTAGTATATATATATATATATATATATATATATATATATATATATATATATATATATATATATATATATATATATATATATATATATATTTGTTCTCAGTGGCGTATTATTCCACGTACGTTATCGTTCCATTATAACGATCAACGCATGGATGATCGCGCAAATACTATTTTCTAATATTATCTTTACATTCCTACGGATGACTCGCTTTATCTCTTCCATGGTACAAGTCGATGACTCCTATCTCCACTACATATACACATGCACACATATCATGGGGAAAATAAAGGAAAATAGCAAAAACTTATGAGTGGTCGTAAGGGCGGAATGGGTTCCGAACACCTTCTTATTTCGTAACTTAGCCTCTGGACCCTTTTCGAATCATTTTGGTTTCATATGCATTAGTATGTCTTTGGATGCTGTCCTTCAGGATGGCTCCCTTTCTTTTGTCTGTTTTGAGTAAAATAGACTGGCGACTCCATCTCTCTACATTTTTCAACTCATCAATGACGCCGACCGAAGCACTCCCGAGAGGGAAGCACGGGACCTAGGATCCTCACGCTCCCGCCCGCCGCGAGGATCGGGGATGTCCACAGTGGCGACTCTGCTGGGGATATTATTTTGAGGGATAAACTCTATGTACATGGGTGTTATGTATGTTTATATTTTCCCCCATTTTTGCATGTTCCCCTTTTTCATGCGTTTCCCATGCTTATGCTTCTATTCACGCACTTGTAGAAAATTCTCAATGTACACTTCGCACCACGTGCACCAAGGATCACAAATATCCATATGTTGCACGCATCACCCATCCATACTTGGTGTACCATTGGTACTCATACTTTTCTCCCCGTTGGGCATGATAAAAAAAAGACACTCTTATCATAAGATACTAATAAGAGGATCATGCATGATTCATACGACATCACCAAAGAGCATTGTGATTGACCAAATTTGGTCTCGTAGCTGGAGGGTCACTTCGTGATGGGCACTGGTCCGGCAGGGCGCAGTTATCCTAAGCGATAGGACTCTCACCTTCCATTGGCCAAGTACCTTTGACGTATATCGAACGGTTGCCCCGCATCATACCGCTTGACCGAAGTCATGACGGGAGGTGTATCGCAGGGAACTCGTTCACGTACGCTGAGTATATCAAATTCTCTCTCATACATACCATCCCCACGAGGTATATGGTGAGGCAATTCATGTACACTCAGGTATATCAAATGGCTTGTCCACATGTACCGATTTCCCGCAAGAGCAAGACGTATATCGTGGAAGTCACTCCAAAGGGGTCAAGCCTAGGACACACATATAAGATTGCCGGTTTCAACCCGAAACTCTACCAAAATTTTGGGTTGGCCTGCCGCCCGAATTTTGCGCATTTTTAAAATGGAACCCTGTCCGTGAGCCCGGTCACAAGTCTAGCCATAGCTTTACATATATTACAAACCCAATTTTTCCAGGATCGGGTCCCGTCCGGAATTTTATTTTGCATTTAGGAGAATTTAATACAAGTGAGAACATAATAATTATAATAATCATGCTGAGACCATCTCCCCCCCCCCAAAAAAAAAAAAATTCTTTCCTTTTATTTATCAAAAATCCAAAAACATTTCTCCCCTATTTATAAAAAATCTAAAAAAAATTCTGCTCTCTTTATCAAAAAGCCAAACATATTTTGTCTTCCAATCTAAAAAAAAAATATGTCATAAATATTTTCATCCTTTTTCTCAAAAAAATAAATCCCATTTTACGCCTTCTCAGGTCGATCGAAAGCCCTTGCCTGACTCCTTATTGGCTTTGGTCTTCTGTCAAATCACCCCAGAGTTTTGTCCATTCTCCTGTTACTTCTTTCGAGTTCGTAATCCATCCACCTTCCATGGAGAACACATATAGTGTACTCGTTGTGCAGCTAGATCTGACGGTAGTCCTAGCTCGGTTCGTGTCTAAGATTGACAACCTCCAGACTGAGGTCTGAGAGATGCAACAAAACTATGTTCCCATTCCTCAAGGGCCCGAGGCCCTATTACCTCATGCTATGGATCCACCCGAGCCTATCTGGGTTTCCGAAGAGTATCAACACGCTCCACGTTCCCTTCCCGTTAATGGGTCGCCGCCTGCCCAGCTTCCAATGCTAAACCTTGCCCAACATGGAGCCAACTAGCCTATGATCATTGATCCGAAAGAGGAGGAGTTGAATAAGGTCAAAGAAAACCTCAAGATGCTCACTAAAAAGTTTAACCAAGTGATAATCTCGGTGAATTACATGGACTACACCCACATGTCTCCTTATCCTAAAGCGAGGTTACCCGAGAATTTCAAGATGCCAAATATCGAGAAATTCGGAGGAAGCGGACCCCCGATTGTTCATTTCCATAACTATCACCGTTCCATGACTCTACTAGGGTCTTCTAAAAAAATGATGGCCCAATTTTTTCAGAAAACTCTGAAGGATAGCGCCCTCCGATGGTTTTTGTCTCCCGAAGAGTCTAGAATTCGTAGTTGGGAGGATGTAGCCCGAGAATTCATGTCACAGTACAAATACAATGAAGAGCTTGAGGTCACCCTCCGTGATTTAGAGCTGCTCAAACAGAACTCTGGGGAATTAGTCAGTAACTTCATAGACCGAGGAAGAACTAGTCACCATAGTGAAGAAGAATTTCTTACCCCATGTCCGAGCAACCATGGGAGGACAATACTATCCCCACTTTCGATCTCTCAGAGAAGAAGGATTATAAATAGAGGAAGGTCTTGCTAAAACATATGTCGAACCAAAGAAGGTGTCCGGATAGTTCACCCCCAGGAAATATGATAAGCCTTCTAGTGCTACAGTCTCAACCATTAACAACATCTCTCAACCAACCACCTCGTGGGTACCATAAAGCCTTCCTATCCCAGTCTGAAAAGAATACACTGAGCTCCATGCTCTCCTTTCCAAAGTTTATCAAGCCTTGTTGAGCCTAAACCTTATCAAACCCTTGGATCCCCATCCTTTGACAAATTCGCTCCCAAGAAACTTCAAGGCAGATGCCCATTGCACCTTTCACCAAACAGCTGGCCATACCACCGACCAGTTCTTTCACCTCCAAAACGTAATCCAAGGTCTAATTGACTGGGGTACCATTGCCCCACCAGCTAATCCTAAGCCAAACACTACTCACAACCCACTCCCAAATCATACCAATGCTATCTTCCTAGAAATGAACCCAAGATTTGATCCCTCAACTCAAATCACACCCATACACTCTCTCAAACCTCCAAACCTGTCCACATTTCCTCTTACACCCTGATAGACTCACTGATCAGGCACTATCACTCGTTACCAGAGCATGCATCGTTGTCTGTACCCGTTCTGAAAATGGAAGTATGGAATTATCTGAAGTTTTAAACCAACTCCTAGAGTTCGAGCTGAAATTGCCCTCACGGATGATCATTGATTGCCAGAGATTCAGTACGTTGTTATTGAAAGCACGAAAATGGGCTCGAGAGTCAGACAGTTGAGTAGTACCAACTGATAAAGTCAGCTTAGATGATGTTGTCCAGGTTATAGCAGATATATTCAGGTGAACCAATAATATTTTTTGTATGACTGAGTTACTTGATACTCTGAAGCTACAAGGGTATCTGGTCCCTTCACCCTTACATATCCCCACAGAATGGGAAGACATGTATGGAGAAGCCGTTGAAGTTGTGGAATGCATTGACTTTACATGGAAAGACATAATTGTTGCCACTAGATGGGGGTAAGAATTCAGAGATTCGAATGAAGAACAAGCTTTAGAGAAAACTGGCCCGGTAGCTGACATGTGTGGGATGATATCATTTGAAGAACTTCTCAGAGAAATAAATAAGATGGCATAAAAACCCGAGGTTGATGATGAAACATGATTCATGTTCTTCCCTTCTTCAGTAAATCACATGACCAGATCAGGGAGGCATTACCAGATTCCAAGCTCACTACCAGACAATGATAAAGGGAAGGGCATTGAAAACCTTCCTATGTTAGAAATGACCATCGAGGAAAGCAAGATTCTCGATCAACTAAAGAAAACTCAAGCTAACATCACTCTATGGGGGCTTTTCATGTCTTCTCAGTTGCATAGAAATGCTTTGATCAAGTTGCTCACTGGACCCACAGTTCCTCCTTCTACCACACCAAAAGAAGCGGTAAATTTGGTCAGATCCTTGACCTCTACCCGAATGCTATCCTTTTCTGAAGAAGAAATCCCCAAGATCGGGCCAAAGCACAATCATGCACTGAACATCTCCATCGAAGTTATGGGGAAGGTTGTACCACTCTCTCTTGTCGATAATAAATTTGCCTTGAATGTCTGCCCACTAAGAACCTTCAAATGGTTAGGACTAAAAGAAAGTGACCTTGCCCAAACCTATACTGATGTACGTTCCTATGATAATATATGTCGGGAGGTAATGGGATCCATAAAGCTTGTAATAGTGGCTGGCCCTATAAACCCTATCGTCGAATTCCAAGTTATTGACATCCTATCTTGTTTCAATCTGTTGCTAGGATGACCTTAGCTCCACAGTATTAAGGGTGTGTCTTCCTCACTCTATGAGAAATTAAACTTCTTTGCTAACGGATGGGTCATCATCATTTTGGGAAACAACGACAATGCCGAGGGTGCAAGTACCAGTAGTCCAATTCTAACACATGTTAAATGATATGCTCCTATCAGAACTCCAATTTGAACCATCGCTACTCTCAGCAGGGGACAACTTCAAAGAAAGGGTCTGTCCAGAATACGACCCTCATGGCAACGTCAATGTGAATTAGATGTTCAAAAACATGCACTTCATGCCCGGACTGGGGCTAGGACAAAGACAACAAGGTATACTTGAGTCGATTAAACTAAAGAAAGCTTTCCCTCCTTATGGTTTGGGGTATCAACCGTCAGAACAAGAGCTCAATATGATCTGTCAGTCTCGACCAAAGAGTGCCAGTCTCGACCAAAGAGAGGACTAGACTTCATTCAGACTATTCCAGGTGAATCCTTGAATGGACGATTCATCAAAGAGGGCGAAGACTTCCCCTTTTGCGGCTTTCCATAATAATGGTATGACCATACAGACAAAAAGATGAACCCCGGAATGAAGATCTTTTTCCAAGACAGCAACCCATGGATCGAAAGTTCCCAACACCATGTACAACTACTCATCAAAACTACCGAAGAGACCGAGGAAAGTGACTCCAATGGTTCCTTCAACTTACAGACACTGGGGCTAACACTCTGTATGATTCACTCAGGCACTACATCACCGGATCCATCCTAATTGATTAAAGATGCTGATACACCTCTCCTCAACTGGCATGCTGCGCCAGTTTTACCTGTTGAAGTCCCCCCTAATCCTAATGTTTACCCCATTTCTTCTTCTGTTGTCTATCCTTGTTAAAATTTAATCGAGTACTCCTTTGACGAGGTTCTCAATGCTATTTTTCCTATCAATGAAATAAACGAAGATTTTGAGTATCTTGTTGTGCCTTACATTAACTGTTTGGATTCTAATCAAACTTTTGATGATGATGATTTTGTAAATGAAAAATTCTTAACTGTTCTAAATAAGGTTAATAATAAACAACATAACCACGTTCAAGTTAAAGAACAAGAGACTGTTGTTATTAACCTCGGTTCTAGTAACCAACTACGCGAGATTAGGATAGGGGCTACCCTTGACGAGCATGAGGGTGCATAACTCCAATAGTTGCTAAAGGAATTCGTGGATGTCTTCGCATGGTCCTATGACGATATGCCCGGAAATGATCTTGAAATAGCTCAGCATGAGATTCCCACTCTCCCAGATTACAAGCCGGTTAACAAAAATTATGCAAGCTCTGCACCGAATGGTCTCTCAAGGTCAAAGAAGAGGTGGTCAAACAATTAAACGTGGGCTTCATTCGTGTGATCGAATATCCCACATGGCTAGCCAACATAGTGCCTGTGCCGAAATCAGGAGGGAAGGTTCGGATGTGTGTAGACTACTGGGACTTGAACAAAGCCTCTCCAAAGGATGATTATCCGTTACCCTATATCGACATGATCGTGGACAACACAAGCAGTCATGCTCTCAAGTCATTTGTTGATGGGTTTGCGGGATACAACCAAATCAAAATGCACACAGACCACCAAGAAAAGACCGCATTCATCACCCTATGGGGAACCTTTTATTACATTGTTATGCCATTTGGTCTCAAGAACGCTGGGGCTACCTACCAGAGGGCTGCCAAAACCATCCTGCACGATCTAATTCACAAAGAAGTTGAGGTCTATGTGGATGATATGATTATCAAATCCAAGACTAGAGAAGGTCGTATTCCCTCTCTTCAAAAGTTCTTCGAACGACTACGACAGTATCAGATGAGACTCAATTCACAGAAATGCATCTTTGGCATTAAAAAGGAAAAACTCTTAGGATTCATGGTCAGTGAGAAGGGGAAAGAAGCAGATCCTGCCAAGATGAAAGCCATACTTGAGATGCCACCTCCCCAAACAGAGAAAGAAGTTTGACGTTGCCTTGGGAAATTGTAATACATCAGCCAACTAACCTCCATCTGCGAACCTATCTTCAAACTCATCCGAAAGGATTCAACTAAGGTTTGGAATGAGGCCTGGCAAGAAGCTTTTGACTGAATCAAATAATATCTGACCCAACTCCCGGTACTCATGCCACCACAGTTTGGTCTCCCCTTGCTCCTATACCTAACCATAACTGACACTGCAGTTGGGGCTTTGCTAGACCAATACCTTGAAGATTACCGCAAAGAAAGAGCCATCTATTATGCCAGTCGTAAATTGGCCAGATACGAGGTCAACTACACTTCTTTGGAAAAGGCATGTATCACACTTGTCTGTTGCGGCACTACATGCTCGCCTTCCCTATTAAACTTGTATCCCAAATGGACCACATCATATACCTTCTTGAGAAACCCGTCTTATCCAGTTGAACGACCCGATGGTTGATGCTCCTAGCTGAGTTTGATATTGTGTACGTCACGCAGAAAGCCATGAAATGAAGAGTCATCTTTGACTACCTCGCTGATTACACCATGGATGAAGCCGATGTCTGGATCTCCGAATTCCCAAATGAAAACATTCTCTCCATTGCCCAGGACAATCTTCGATGGCAAATGTTCTTTGACGGCATTGCCAACAAAAGGGACATGGCATTAGGATAATTCTAATTTCCCCAGATGACTCCCACACTCCCATCGCCATCAAATTGGATTTCCCTTGAACCAACAACATCACTGAATACGAGGCATGCACGGTAGGACTCAAAGTTACTCTCAAGAAAGGTATTCAATGCCTAGACATCTACGGGGATTCCGCCCTCATCATCGATTAAGTGCTCAGAAAATGGAGAGTTAAGGACGAGAAGCTCCAACCCTTCCATGCCCACTTAGAAGAACTAGCCTCCCAATTCCAAGACATAACCTTCTATTACCTACCTCGAACAAAGAATAACATAGGCGACGCCTTGGATACCTTGGACTCCATGATAGACATGCCCAAAGGAATAATAATAACTCCCGTCCTGGTTCAAAAATAATATATACCAACCCACTGCTACCACATTGAGCTCGTCACCACAGAAGGTCCTGAGCTAGGCAATTACTGGTACTATGATATCTGGCGCCTCCTTAAGCATGTTAGGTATCTCGAGGGTTCCAGCAATAAAGATAGAGCAACCCTTCGAAGACTGGATGCCCAGTACATCATCTGTCACAAAGCACTGCTCAAAAGGAACTTCGATGGAAATCATCTGCACTGTATCGCAGGGGATGACATTAAAAAGATAATGCAGGAGATCCACAGCGGGGAATACGGACCCCACATGAACGCTCACATGCTTGCCAAGAAGATCATTCGACAAGGCTACTACTGGACCACCATGACCAAGGATTGCACCGCCTATGTCCGAAGATGCCTCAAATACTAATAATACGGACCCCACATGAACGCTCATTATGAATTATACGACATGACTTCTCCCTCGTCATTCTCCACTTGGGGTATCGAAATCATAGGGAAAGTTACACCAAAGGCTTCTAACGAGCATGAGTTCATCCTAGTTTCCATTGATTAATTCACCGAATGGGTCGAAGCCACATCATACGCAGTGATGAACGCCAAGAAAGTAGTCAAATTCATTAAGAAAAACATCATCGTTCGGTATAGGGTCCCGCACAAGTTTGTGTTAGATAACGGGTTGCATTTCAAGGCAGAAGTCACAAAAGTGGTCAATGAATATGAGATTC
Organism: Sambucus nigra; assembly: GCA_949130495.1. Taxonomy (NCBI): domain Eukaryota; kingdom Viridiplantae; phylum Streptophyta; class Magnoliopsida; order Dipsacales; family Adoxaceae; genus Sambucus; species Sambucus nigra. Next base: position 463,339,886 of record OX422222.1, on the reverse strand, counting down.
AAAGACACAAATCTTCTCCCTACCAACCTCATACAAATGGTGTAGTCGAAGCCTCAAATAAAAACCTCAAAACCATCATCAGCAAGATGATCGAAAGCTATCGAGATTGGGCCGATCGGATCCCATACGCCCCCTGGGTCTACCGAACCTCAATTCGAACCTCTAGTGGGGCTACCCCTTACTCTCTAGTTTACATCATGGAATCAGTCCTACCCGTGGGGCTAGAAATACCCTCGCTGCGCGTTATGCTTAAAAACAAGGTCAGTGAAGAAGACTAGTTCCAAAATCGTCTTGATGAGTTGACCCTCCAAGGCAAAAGGAGATTAGAAGAGCTATACCATATACAAGGGTACCATCGTCTAATAACGCGATCATTCAACAAGAAAGTCAAGGACCGTGGAGTTCGAGAGGGGGGCCTAGCCTCAAAGAGATAATAAGACCCATCTGGGACCCCAGAGGGAAATTCAAGCTCAATTAGAGCGGCCCATACCATGTAAAGAAGATACTGTTTGGTGGTGCCGCCATGATCACCTACTTATATGGGGAGGAGATGGCTCGCCCAGTCAAGTTTGAACGTTTAAAGAAATTTTACCCCTAGTCCGAAATCTCAGCACGCTATGACTTTTCTCATCTCCCTTCTATTCTAAAAAAAATATATCTTCATTTCCCTCTACCCAGAACTACGTGGGCCTGATCCTCTGCAAAACCATTTTCAGACAATTTAAAAATCTTCAAAACCCTAGAGGTACGTAGGTAGCTCATTCACCTTACATGGGCACGACCCTTTTTTTTCCACAAAATACTATTCTTTTCTTATCTTCGAGAACAATAGTCCATTCTAACATATACTTGAACAAAATGATTATGTATGCCTTAGTGATCAGTATAGATAATTCAAAAACACAAAACTCATTAAAAGGCACAGCTGGATGATCAAAAACTTATTTATTTCACTAATAAGAAATTATAGTACAAATTACATGAGAAAAGGAATGGATACCTCCCTTCCCCCTACCTTCCTAAAAACTCTAAAATAAAATCCCCATATTTATTCCCCATTACAAAATAAACTCTCCAAGAGTCCTATCCACAACTACCAGAGGAACTCGCTTCGTCATCATCATCTGCAACCTGGGGTCCTCAAGATTCCCCTGTCTAAACAGAGTTCCGCAGGCGCTTCATGGACCGATAAGCCCGAACCAGCTTCAGAAAAATCACAACACCTCCCTCCATGGTATTAAATAAGACAAGACACCCTTTTCTAGTCTCCACTTCCAACATCTTGCACCCCACTCTCCTCCACAACCACTTCTTATAATCCCCAGGGATATGCCAATATCTCCCAACAGACTAAGAAGGACGGGTCGACGGACGTCGATTCTCCCACATAGAGCCAAGACGCATTCGCAGACGCTCAATCAAATCTTTTACTGGAAAGAAGTCTAGTGTCTGAGGTGTCATGACCTCTTCCCAGCCAAATTGACGTAGAAGTTGCGAAGGGAAACATAACGAGGTTTGTCTGAGACCAACCAGCCAGACATACGGGTATTCTCCCAGCTCCAGAATAGGAAGCAACTGTCCCTACCAAGGCACTTACCAGCACAGATTTAGAGCCCTGTGCTCCATAAACTAGTTCTCCCAACTCTCGATGTCCAAGCCAACACTGATGAAATAGCGTGAAAAGAAGTTGGGTACAACCGACAAAGGGTATTTCAGAGGAGCCACCAGAAGGAGTCTCTTAGAAAACCACATGAACAACATCACGGGGATACCCCTCAGAAAGTCAGAACGATCGTCTCGCTAAGCATCAAGACAATTCAAAGTCTTCGTCAGTATCACTGCCGCAGGAATATGACGGTATGATATCCATGAAGTAATGGCTGCAAGTTGTGGGTCCACCATCAGTTCCCCAGTCACCAGCAGTAATTTTGATACTAAGCCCAGAACAACGGCTCTGGCATATCCAGCATCGCCAGCCTCCTGCAAATGCACGGACTGTAACACCGCCGAAAGGGAGATCATTCCCCCAATAACCAGTGGTCTAGACGCCAAAGATGAAATATGAAGAAACCCGACCAATAAATCCCTGGGAGAATGGGAAAACTCAGGAAGAGCTGCAGCAACACTGAGATCTATCCCCAGCATGGCAGAAAGTTCCTCGTAGGTAGGAAAAACTTCATCCAACCCAAATCGGAAAACAAGGACTTCGGGGTACCAAAATTGTACCACCACCATCATGTTCCACTCAATAGGTCGGTTGCACCACAAAGAAACTCGATGCATATTGAAAGCATCATAGTCAACATTATAAGATCACATTTCTTCCAAGGCTTCAAGGTAGTTAGCAAACTCAATGCTACTAGGGAGAGACATCTTGCAAGACTAAGAAATAGTAGGCAAGTAAGTAAGAATGTGAAGGTGTGATGAAAACACTCTACCCTTACCCCTTTTTATACTTGAAAACCCTCACAAAAAAATATGACCCCTGCAGAAATCAGAGGAAATCCTACACCACAAAGTACAAGAGGCTGAAGAGGGCAATCAAAGCTTTGAATTCATGGGGATGGACTTGACTGCCGATAGGAAGGACAAGGGTCTTGCCGATCGGCAGCCCCCTATTTTTGGAAATTTCCCTTTTTCCTCTTTTGTCAAAATCAGAAGCTCAATAAAAAATAAATTGATATTCCCGAAAAGAATTTCAAAAATCCTCTTCCACCCTTATATAATTTCTCATTTTTAAAACTTTCCTCCAAATCCCAAAAATATCTCTTTTTACGGTCTCAGCAGTAAAGTAAAAGCGCATGTGCATGCATTCAACATTAATAAAGAATAATAAAAAAACCCCATTCCATTGCATATATATATTCTTCTGTGTTACATTAAATTTTGCAGGAAATAAAAGAAAAGAAAAAACAACGAGACTCAGCCTGAACCCACAATCTCACTCCCTCTCTTTAAGAGTTTTCACCCTTACGACGCGCTCTCTTCCCCTACGGCGAGATGACGCACCACCGCTACCCGAGCCAGAGTCCTCCCCCAACGAAGCAGATTACACTAAGTAAGAAGGAATTGGGACCGCATCCTGAATATGGGCAGTCGACAAAGATATCCAGTCCCTAATGTCCGTCAGCCAAGTGGTCGACACCCGAACTTGCTGCATGTAAAAGGCAAAATCAGTATCAAAGAAAAAAAGATCAAAACAGAAAAGAAACCAAAAAGAGGAAAAGAACAGAAAGGTATACCGTAAGATAAAGAACCTCCTTTGTCAAAACCAGCTTCTCTGGATCCATCGCATGAGGATGGTGCAACATGGGAACCATCAAGGGTAAATCAAATGCCCACGTATACCACACGCCCACGTATCCTGAATGGCTGTCCCCCAAGGGTAAAAAGTCACCTAAAATCCCCAGCAGGAATAAGTTAATACATAATCAGATCATGCAAAAACCAAGAATGAAGAGGAAAGAGTCTTACCCTACCACAGGTCAAGCCATTCAAGACCTGACACACCACCTCCAGAGAAAGAGATCCCTTCGACTGTCGATTGGCCTTACTCCATTGATACAATCGGCAGAAGTCCCCAACAGTCTCGTCCTTTAGGGAAATTAGCTCGGTATTACACCCAGTCACCTCACAGAACCACGTCTGCCAAAGACAAGAATTCACAATAAAAAAGAGACGCATAAGGAAAATGCGAATGAATGAAAGGAGAATGCGCAAACTGAAGAATACCTCAAGAAGATACGTGGCTCCAGTAAAAGTTTCTCGGCATCATCGACTGAATGCATCCAAAGAAAAATAGAGGGTCGCCAAAGTCAGGCTCCCCCAATCATAGAGAGGGATGTTCGAAAACATCCTCAAGTACGGAAAGAACCACAAATGGTCGACGTCGCCGCTCAACGCCACCATGAAACCTCCCAGCACCAATAATATGAAGAACCGGTCCATCTACCTCCTGCAATCCGTCCTCCCCATCAACCCTACTCAGCAAAACATCCTTCAACAAGACCACCGTCAAATGAGGCATCTCATCCAGTGCAGATGCTAACCTCCTAAACCCCGCTGATGATACCACCCAATGCACCACACGTGGAAGGTGCTCCCAGATGTCATTAAGACCCGTCGTCCCATGGGCACGCATGTTCTTCAAAGAGATATCTGACTGTCAAAAGAATAAACCTTGTTAAAAATTCAAGAAGGAAGGAAAAATCAATAAGAAAAAAGAGAAGAATGCCAAAAGTCAGGTCACTTACATAACCTCCGGGGCGCACCACCCTCGAAGAGCGATGACTCCTGTAGCAAGATCCACTCATTCACAACCGGATCGAATGCATCAAAGGAATTCTCGCCCCCCAAAGCAAGAGGCGCCCTGGCTCTCCACTCCACGTTCGCCCAGTCATCAACAGTCAACCATTCCCTATGTGTTGCAATGCTCACAAAGGCGACCATTTCTTAGAGATCGGAATACTAGAACGATTTACAGAGGAAATTTACAGAAAGAGAGAAAGAAAGAAGGTGTCAAAAATAAAGGGAATTCACCCCCTTTATACAGGATGCCAAGGGTCATACCGATCGGCATTGATCCCCCAACCACCGATCGGCACTGCCCCTTTACCTTCCTGAGGTAGTACAAAAGTCCATGCCACTACCGAATGGCACTCTCTTCACCATGCCAATCGGCACCCCCCTTAAAATTTCATACAAAAATTCCCAGAAAATACCATATCCTAAAAAATCCTCAAAAAATCCCCGAAAAGATTTAGAACATTTTTGCTAAGAAAATTTCGTATTCCCTCAAGGGAAACCCCTAGTTCCCCAGTGGAACTCTCAAAAACCAAGTGAATCTCCTCCCAGCAAAACCCCCGGAGTATCTTTAAGGATCACCTCATATGACCCAAGGGTCTTAGACCTCCCCGAGCAATACGTCCAAAACCTGGACCACTTAATCACTTCCCTAGTGGAATTTTGTCTATCCCTCCGCAAAATTTATAAAATCACAAGGATTTCCCCAGCCATCGGCTCCCCAGCTCAAATCAAATTCACAAGGTAACTTCCCTAGTAGAGTTCCCTGAGAACATCTCAAATTAAGCCCGTAGAATTGGCTTCGACCCGCAGAATTGGTCATCTCAACTTAAGCCCGCAGAATTGGTCATCTCAACTTAAGCTCATAAAATTGGCTTTGACCCACAAAATTGGTCATCGCAACCTAAGCCCGTAAAATTGGCTTCGACCCATAGAATTGGTCATCACAACCTAAGCCCGTAGAATTGGCTTCAACCCGTAGAATTAGTCATCTCAACTTAAGCTCGCAGAATTGGCTTTGACCCGTAGAATTGGTCATCGTAACCTAAGCCCGCAGAATTGGCTTCGACCCGCAAAATTAGTCATCAATTGGCTTTGACTCGCATAATTGGTCATCTTAACTTAAGCTCGTAGAATCGTAACCTAAGCTCGCAGAATTGGCTTCGACCCACAGAATTGGCCATCGTAACCTAAGCCCGTAGAATTGGCTTTGACCCGCAGAATTGGTCATCTCAACCTAAGCCCACAGAATTGGCTTCGACTCATAAAATTGGTCATCTCAACTTAAGCCCGCAAAATTGGCTTCGACCTGAAGAATTGGTCATCACAACCTAAGCCCGTAAAATTGGCTTCGACCTGCAGAATTGGTCATCTCAACTTAAGCCTACAGAATTGGCTTCGACTCGCAAAATTGGTCATCTCAACTTAAGCCCGCAGAATTGGCTTTGACCCATATAATTGGTCATCCTTGTTTCCTTAAGCCCGCAGAATTGGCTTCCACCCACAGAATCGGTCACCTCATCTTCAAGCTCGCAGAATTAGCCTCGACCCCCAGAATCGGTCACCTTATCTTCAAGCCCTCAGAATTGGCTTCAACTCGCAGAAACGATTACCCTCATCATCAAGCCCTCAGAATTGGCTTTGACTCGCAGAATCGGTCACCCTCATCTTTAAGCCCTCAGAATTAGCTTCGACCTGCAGAATCGGTCATCCCCAACACCTCCTTAGGAATTGACCTAAACCTTTCCTCCAAACCATCCCTTATATTCTGCCCTTAGGTCCTTAGAATTGACCTTGACCCTCTGAATTGGTTATACTTACCCCCCCAGGTCCTCAGAATCGGCCTCGACCCTCTGAATTGGTTATCCTATTTTCAAAATCATCATGCGATGTTTATTCGACGGCTATCGTTTGTTCCAAACTCACCCGTCGAGGGGCTTTGTAGACACCCCATTATGTTACCCCTTAAACTCTCCTTATGTCCCTAGCACTTCCTTTCATCACTATAGACCCAGGGCATACCCCGAGTACTGAGCTAGAAACCATTGGGTGCTCCCAGGCTTCATTTGACCAAAAATTCAAACTCTTCAGATCAATCGAGACTGAATGAATATTCAAAGGGCACTGAATCCCCTTTCCAACGGTCCATCCCGTGCGTGATTCCGACTTACCATGCGGACAAACGACCCATTTTCCTTGAAACTTGATGAGGAGGTCACCAGATGCTCCCAGGCTTCGTTTGAACAAAGTCAACTCTTTAAATCCACCAAAACTGAATGAATATTCAAATTTTGTTTAATCCCCTTTCCAATGGTCCATCCCGTGCACGATTCGAACTTACGGTACGGACCAACGATTCATTTTACTTCGAGAGGTCACCAAATGCTTCCAGGGTCCAGTTGACAAAAGTCAACTCCCCAAACCAGTTCAAACTCTTTGGAATGTCAAAGTACATCTCCCAACCTTTCCATCGGTCCATCTCGTGTGCGATTCTAACTCACCATGCGAACGAATAATCCGTTTGCGTATGAAGTTTTCTCGTCCAAAGGACCGACGAGCGCTTCTGAGCCACATTTGACCCAAAGTCAACACCTAAACCGAGGAGCAGTCCAAGGGACTTTCAAAGGTCTCTCAATTACCTTGCCAATGGTCTACCCTATGCGCGATTCAAATCAACGGTTTTCACTCTGTGGCCGATTTTCCAAAAAGGCCAGAAAGACACTGCCAAACGGCAGGTCCCAGACCCTACCTATCGGTAGTGTGCCTAAACTCACCTGCCTATTACCAGGACCAGGTCCATGTTGATTGGAAATGCCCTGGGCCTATAAAAAGGAGGCCATGTCTTCATTGCAAAGAGATACCAGATCTGAAACATATCACTCTCAGCAAATCCAGAAAACCTCTCTCGAAGTCAGCGTGATTTTCACATCCAAAACCCTTTCCAACTTTCAATTCTCATCATCCTTTTCATCAAAATCGATGAATTCACTACCCTCCATCATCATCCAAGTGCAAGGGTTGCTCTCCAACATTCAAGATCAAGCTCAAGATCTTCATGAAGGTCCAATTTTTTCAATTCTCTCCTTAAATTCCCATAAATTCTTATTAACTTGTTTTATTACTTAGCACTTTTATTCTCCCACCTCACATATCCTAATATACTTTTTATTTAGTATTATTGCACATCTCTTATTTTCATATAAATAAAAAAAACCCCAAAAAACAAAAAAATAGGGTTTGCTCATAAATTCGAAACGGGAATTCTCACATTTTTCTTACACTTCTCTCACAACTAAAATAATTTTTCCACACACACACACACACACACACACACAAATAAGAGAATCCCCCGATTGGATTTATGGGATAAACCCACCCCTCATTTTGCATACGAACTACGTGGACTTTGATGCCTCCATAGGCTATGTTGGCATCTCGGGGTAAAACCCGAGACTCGAGTCCTATTTTTAACTCTTTTTCCCATTTCCTATTTTCTCTAAATTCAATTCTCTTAGATAACATATATATAATAATAATAATAATAATAATAATAATAATAATCTATATAATAAGGAGTAGAATGTTGGTTACTATTTCTTAAGTTGATAAGCTAATTAGGGGCTAGGATTAAACCACCTAGGCAAGAAATGGATGGTTGAGATGAGGTGAGAAGAGATGAATTTGATTTTCCTCTTTTTTCCCACTAGAAATTGTTCCCCCTCTTTTGCCTTAGTGTTAATTGGTTTATCACCTTCCACTTTAATTCAAAATAGAGGATAAAATGGTAACACTCTTCTTACACACTCCCAAACCCACCTACTACCAACAACTATGACACACATCTCCAAATCCTCTCGACTCTCTCTCTCATTTTCGCCTCCCTCCCAACAGTCCCCCCTCATCCGCTGTCGCTTCTCCTACCACCCTCATCCACACGAATCCCTCATTTGGTAGTCTATTCTACCCCATCTCTCTCTCTCTCCCCTTCAACTTTTTTGTTCTCTCCATATCCAGGATAATCTGCCAAAGTTAAATGCTTTTATTTCTTTCTTACGGTTGACATAGGGTATTTTTAGGTTCAAAAGGTTTCAAATAAGGTTCTTCTCTGTAGATATACACATCTCACCAAAATATGTATCATAATATAGGTTCTTTATGCTTTTAGGTTGAATTTTTTTCCAGGTTTGTTGACTGAGCATCTCATAAATGGATCCTTGACTTCAGGAATTTTGACGGTGAGGTAATTTCTCTCTCTTTTGTTTACTCTTTCTATTTTGTTGGGCTTAGGATTCTTGACTGTGTTAGTTTTGATTATGTTTATTTGTTCAGGTACACATATGCGGATCTTAATTGAAAGGCACTTCTATGTTGATCTAATTTCAAGTTATCATGTGTGTTCTCTCTCTCTCTCTCTTAGACACGGTTCTGAGTCTACATTTTGTTTTTACATGGATTATTTCTGACTTTATTTGTTCTAATTAGTTATATTTTGCAGATGTAATCATTGTTATCTCTTGATTCCATCTCTGACCTACCATCACGGTATGTGTTTTTATATTTTTCTCTAAATTTTGATACTATGTTTTACCTTTTTTTATTGGTTGAGAATATTGTATTTCTTATTCAATTGGTTGAAAATAATGTATTTTTTATTTAATTATTATGTTTCCTTCTATTAATTGGTTTTGGATTTCAAATTAGGGTATTGGCGTTTTTCGGGTTGAATCAGAGTGTTGTGGGGGTCTCATGCTTTGAAATAGTGTATTTTTTTTAAATCCCACACACCTTTTTAAGGTATTATTTGATTTTTTCATGTATTATTACTATTCCAATTTGTTATATTCTTTCATCCTATAAACATTAACCTCCCCATAGACTTTAAAGCATATTTTTATTATTTGTTTTGATTTTGGGTTTTATATTTTTAGATGTTTCGACTCGAAACAATGTGTTGTGGGATTAATATGAATTTTAGTTTTATAGATTTATAAATAGTTTTGCCATATTATATGTGAATTTAGGGTTTTTCTATGTGATTGTAAGCTCAATTTTCTACTTATTTAGAACTTTGATTATTAAGCTTTTAATTTCTGTTTTTGCTCTATTATATGTGAAATAAGCACTATTTTTCACTATTTTGCTTTTAATGACTGATAAATCACAAGAAGAGGCACCACATTTGGAATTCTAAAAAGAACATGCTATCTTCCTATAAGCTTTAATGGAAGATTTCATCACAGGATGTTGCACGGCATATTAAGGCCATCCTCATGAAGAAAGTCTGGGTCTGATTCTTTAATTCTTTGAATTTTGATTAGATATAATAGAAGACACAATCTTGAGCTTAAAGTTGTGAGTTACATGTTTATGCAATTCTTTGTTGTTCCATTTATTGTACAAATTTGTTATTAGTTTATTCTACAAATTTAAGTTTTAAAGACATATACTTTCTTGAGGACATGCCATGGATAATGCTAAATTGATGGACATATACTCTATTGAGGACATGCCATGGAAATGCTAAATTGAGTAACAATTGTTTTATATACTCCGTTGTGTTTATTAACAATTTTCCATCTACATGTGTATACTCTATAATATCTTTGTTTGTGATTTTGCTACGTGACTAATGACTCGATTCATAATTTTTTTCTACAGGTCCATCACCGAAACATATTATATTATCATCAAATGTAAAGGTGAAGTAATGAACTATAAGTTATATGTTATATTTTAAAGCCCTACAATTTATCCGTGATTTTAGGTATGTTAATTTTAGGTATATTGTTGCTATTTATGATTTAGATTATTAGTTTGATAGAATCATGATTGCAATAATATGACTTAAATCAGGGAGTGCATTATTGTAAGGATGTTTGATCAGGCTTTGCCACAAGAACACCATGCCTTTGGCCTCTTATTGTCTTATTGAGAGGTACGTTGTGTGGTGGATTATTTAATGTAACAATAGGTCATGACTTTAGGCCTCTTCTTTGAGTAAATTATTTCATTTATTACTTATATATTTTGGGACTTTTTTATAGCTTTACCAACCTCAAATTTTCTTATTTAATAAATTGATAGCTTTTAGAGATTGTGCTTTTTTGAACCGATTAACAACATGTAGTTCGTGCCCATGAATTGAAACACCGGGAAAATAGTAGATTCATGTGTAATCAAATTATGTTATCATTTTTTCATTTGTAGTGATGTATGACTACTGTCATTGGAAGCTATGGCGAGATTATTCAAAAAAAATTGAGGTATTAATGGACATGTTTCATCAGTTATAATAATGGACCTGTTTCATCTCTTATAAGTATGTTGTCATACATTTTTATTCTAAAAGAAGTTAACCATTATCTAGGGGAAATACAATAGCCCTGCAACATCATTTGAAGAGTATTATTGTTGTTCTAGAATGCATACAATAGTCAAAACATCAATGGTACGTTTGTACGTTTGAGTTGTTAAATACATTTTTACAAACCAAAGTAGATGACTCAATACATTAGTCATTTTGTTAATGTTTACTTTTTAATAGTCATTATATCTAACTTTGACTTTTTGAATATGAAAAGTTATTATTTTTACATATTGATGTTATTTTTAGGTTTGCTATGTTAGGGAGTCTTCTAATTGCAAGATTTTGTTTTATATTCTCACTGAGGTCACCTCTTAGTGCGCCAAATACTGACATTTTTGTTCTGTTGTTAAATTAGTTTTTTTTCCTATTATTAAATTATTTTTTCTATTGTTAAATTTTGGGGGGAAGGACTCTGAAGGCCTTTCACATTGAGATTTGATCTTTGAGTTGTGATTTCAACAAGTACTGAAGACTGGTGGGGATATTTCAAACCACATTGCATATATTGCATTTCCTCATTACCCATAGAATTTGTTGTTGCTGTACTGTTCGACGCATTTCAAATTGCTCTTTAGATAAGTAGGAACGCGAATTTAATTGTGCTAATCACGCATTTTGATTAGTTTTATAATTAGACATCAAAATTTTTATGGAAGAACCTTGTACAATGTTTTTCATTTTCACAAATCTGTTGCAGGGTCGAGCTTCGGAATGGGATGTGGTAAGTGAGGTCACTGATCTTATGAATTGAATTGGAGTCTTTCCAAGAGGTGTAAAAAATATTCAGGGTTTTCTGCTTTAAAAAGATTTCACAGTTTTTATTTTATTTTTTATGCAGAAAATGTAATAAGATGAAGTGTCAGGTGATAAGGATATAGTTTCTCATCACTTCAATTTTCTACCTCTCTACTATAAGACTACTCTTGCAAATTGTTAGCACTGTGAGTTAGCTGTACTTTTTTTGGTTCAACTATGCCATACATATGTGAAGAATTTTAGTATTGTATTGAACCAGAATTATAGTTGCGTTCCGGTAGCTGGTAGGGGGTAGAAAGGGGCAGGTCGTCCGTAGTAAGAGGGGAGGGGGTGGGTGAAATGTGACTTTTTTGTTTCATATTTTTTAAAACATCTTCGAAAGTTTTTGAATTAATCCAACTTAAATGCATTTTCTTTTTTTCTTTTTTTGAATTGTTATTTTTTTTAAAGGTTGGAAGCTTACAAGATATGAGGTATACAATTGTATTATAGTTTATGAGAATTGACAGTTAAACAGAAAAGATTAGACAAATTGTATTTGTATCAAGCTGAAATTTAACAAAAAGTAAATTTAAATCCCAATTATATCATGGTAGCACCCAAGTGTTGATGAATAACATTTAATACAACAAAGTATTGATAAAGAAATTGTTTATGTCTACCCGATTCCAATTATATTATTTTTTCCCTTTTATTTTGTTTTTGGAGTTCTATATGGTAATATGTTATGGTTGAATTAATAAAATTTACGAGTGACTAACAATTAAGTTAGTATCAATGTTCGAATGATTTTGTCTGCTTGAGCATGGATAGTTGTTTATGTGATTTGGCTTTTTAATATATGTTTTTCATTTTAGTGTTTTATGTTTTTCATATTTTTGATCTAGATAGGCTACTGATGCAGGAGAAGCATGGTTGACGGTGACACTGACAACACTGGGATTGTTACCAACCTCTTGACGGTGACACTGACAACACTGATGCAGGAGAGGCAATAAATCCTTTTTAAATAGTGCTGTACTTTCTTTAATTTACATTGAACTTCCCTCTCTCCTGGACTCCACCACTCGGTCATTAAATTACCACAATGGTGCGATCCTGTCTGATTTTTTTTTCAATTCTTTTAGTAGTACGACTAATTGTCTCTTCCTCACATGACCATTTCTTTAGAGAATGAATATTTAAGGCTTATAGAAGTGATATTTAGGTCTTGAAGTTGGAATGCTTCTTGATTCCAATTAGGTATACTATGTTTAGTTTGCAGGTATACTCACAAGTTTCATGCCTCCTGTTATACAACTATAATGCAAGGTTTTTCTACTTTGAAATGTAGGGGCGTTGAAATGGCTACAACTGAGATTGGTGACTTAACTCTCATGATTTAGGTTATTCATTAAATTTTTCAGCATTCATGTCTCTTTATTCCTTGAGTCTATAAATTTTATTTTCCCTATGGGTGCATTACATGTTTGTGGGGAGTAGGTATAAGTGGCAGTAGGTATAGAGTTAAGATATGTGTAGGAGTTTATAGGTTTTATACAGGGGATTCTTATGCAGGGGAGTGGGTTAATAGACAGAGTTGGGGGTTGGGGAGCAAAGGTTTGCAAATTGGAATTGTTATATTTAGGAGTTCAGCTTGGGGGTTAAGTATGGCCTCGGCTGCTACTATTTCAGAAATGGAGATAGAAAATTAAATGGTCATGTGAGGAAGAGACAATAAGAGGTACAAAAATTTTCAGTAGTAATTTAAATGTTCTGAATTTTTATTTTTACCTTTGTCGCCTTTTTTGTTTATTGTGGAGAGTTAGTTGCAGTGCTCATTTGTGTATTTGGACCTATATGGCCCATGCTTCTCTATTTCTCCATTGTTTTTTTGTATGCTATCAAATGGATAAAACATCCGGGTATAGTAAATTTAAAAATGAAAAGAAATAAGAGTTGTTTTAATGTTTTATTTTTACCTATATTTTTACATGTTTTTATTTTCATTTTATTTTTTCTAAGAAATTTGTGTGGACTTTGTAAGTAGCAAATCATCATTAATTTTTGTTTATCATCAGGAACAAGTTGATTAATTATTCTCAACCTTTGAAATGATTATTTGTTTTCTTTAGTGTGTTGTTTCTTCTTTTGTATGTACTTTTGAAGCTTTTGACGAATTTCGTTATAACTCATGACGAATGGTGTAGTTTTGTTTCTTCCCATGCAGATTGTGTCGTGCTCATCATCGACTCCACTGGCGCTTTTGAAGTTGGTATTTCCAAGGATCACTAGACTCATGAGCACGCCTTGCTTGCTTTAACTCTTGGTGTTGAGCTGATGTTTCGTTTTTGTTAATTTTTTTTAATTTTTAAATATGGTGAATAGTCCTACAAGTAAAAGGGACTCTGTCCCAATTTTCTAAAATGTTTACACATTTGTGTTGTAAAAAAAACTTCAGGGCTTAAATTAGTATTTGATGGAAATGATGTTATTTATACGAGGTTTAAGATGGACTATTAATTTTTTGTTGGGCATTTTTTATTATTCGATGGATATGATGTTATTTATACGAGGTTCAAGCTTAGGTGCGATTTTTAGAACAATGGTCTACACATTCAATACTTTGTTGGGGAATGTAATTTTTGGCGCTTCGTAATTATGTATTTTGAAATTTTGTCCTTTTACGATTACGTATTTTAGAAATTTTCGCCGTGCCTTCAGGCACGGGCATTCCACTAGTAATAATAATAAGGAGTAGAATATTGGTTACTATTCCTTAAGTTGATACCTAATTAGGGGCTAGGATTAAACCAACAAGGCAAGAAATCAAGGGTTAAGATTAATTAATCATGCACTACCTATCTTACCCCTCATACATTTGAGTTCCCCCTCTTTTTACACATTTTAATTTATTTCCCCCCTCTACATCAAAATTCAAAATGGGGGTAAATTAGTAAAATTACTTAAACCAAAGCACTTATTTGGTCACATACTCTCTCCCATCTCTCCCGATTCACCTCCCTCCCATTTGGTCCCTACACACCCATTTGGTAAGAAACTCTCTCCCATCTCTCCCGATTCACACACGCATCTACTTCATTTATGGGTTTAGGTGTTTGCATCTTAGGTTTTTCATTTATGTTGGTTATCAATCGACTTCTCCTCCATGATGGTACAATTTTTTTTACATTTAGGTCCAACCTTAGTTTTAACTTACAAGATTTTACTCGGTATATGTTTTTTTTTCAGATCCGGGTTCAATTTTGTAGTTAATATTTGGGGTTTCACTTACTTAATTTTTGAGATTTAAATTTATAGGTTGGTCGCTTCAATATTGAGCTCTCATTGTGCTCGGATTTCCCCAAGGATGGTACACTCTTTACACTATTTGATTGATTATCTATTCAGTATTTTTCAGCCCTAACAATTTATTTTACATGCGTTTTTGTTTATTTTATTAAACAATCATCTAATATACTTCAAAATTTTAAACATGTATGCTCACTTTCATTTTTATTGTGTGTCTATTTACAGATTTTAGGTTAGGGGTTATTTTTTGCATTTTATGTTTTAGGGATTTTCATTTGTGATGTATTATTTTAAGGTATGTTGATGTCAATGTTCATAAACTATAGGTTTTTAATTTGGCAAGAGTATCCCCTTTATTTAAGGATGGTTCTATTGCGTGCAGGTGAAGGTATGTATAGTTTAATGTATTTCCATTTCAAATTATTTGACTTCAATTTTTCTTAATGATTCATTTATATATATGTTTTGATTGAGATATGATACAATTTAAAATTCATTTCATCCCTCTTTTGCTTGGAAATTACATGATTTTTTTGTATAGGTTAGTAGCATTGTCAAGAACCTTACGTTTTCTGTCTAATGGTATGACATTATTTGGTTTGTCTTCATTATAACTATAACTATGCACAATTGAAGAGATTTTTTTGTACTATTCTGGTTCTTTCTTCTCACCCCTGTTCTGAACAATAAGAACAGAGACCCTTTAAAGTTCAAGATTTTTAATACTTATTTTACACATTTGAATGTTTAGATGCGATATGTTGAAGTTTTTTCAGAACAGATACCCTGTTCTGAATAATCCAATTATTTCATAATAATTTAGTATGCTTTCTTAGGATGTGTTTATATGTGTTAAATATGGCTTCTTAAGATATCTTCGTTCCATTTTTAAGACTTTTTTCTATTTTTTTTTGTATCAAAGCTTGGAGCTAAACCAACCCCTGTCTTAGCCAAATCATCATCCTCCACCGCTGACTCCATGTGTATATGAGTTTTTTTTAGGTATTTGATTTATGATATAACTAAACACTTTGGAACATTCTTGGTGTGACAAGAATAAAATTCTATAAACATTTGAATTGAAAGTTACTGTTTTATTAAAAGTTCACTCACAACCAGAAATTTTATAGCATTTGTACTTCTATATGATGCTTTTGTAATGCTTCTCTTGATAAGTGTTATGTTTGTTGGCTTACACATTGTGCGAATGAAAGTTACTGTTTGTTGGTTGAATTAGAATGTATTTGGTTCATATTATAGGGTAGGAAAAGGAATTTGAGTCAAATAGAAAGTATTTGGTGTTTTTTATTTTGATATTATTCACCCTGGCTATCATTTTTAAAAGCACTGATTTTTGTTATTGATGTTTTTATTGCACTTTTAGATCCTCCGGTATTGTGACAATCGATTACAAATTTAACACTAAAATCTAAGTAAATCACCTCCAATCATGTGTGTAAACACAAGAGTATTACTGTTTCCAGTTTATTCTAATTTTGTAACATGAACCCTTTTTCTTTTATACATGACTATTGACTATTCATGGTGGTTCTATGTCATGCCATGCCATCTGATTAACCATTGTCAATGATGAACTAAATCTGTATGACATTCAGACCAAGAAAGACAACACTTTGATCAAACCCAAGGGAACTAAGAAGGCATACCTACTTAATAATGCATTTAACTTTTGTGTTCACAGGCCTTATGATGAGATAGACAAGTATTAAGGAATGCACAAGTAAGGGTCATTTTAAGATGATGCCTAGTTATGAAGAAGTTGTTCTAATATGCTTACATCACTTATTTTAGATTTGACTCTATGCCAAAGTTGTTCTAATATGTGAAAGTTGTTCTAAATAACTTATTTGAGATATGACCATGTATGCGGAAGTTGTTCTAATATGCATAAGAGGGAGTGTTACATTGTTGTATATATTTATCGTAAAAGAGGGAGAAACAATTAACTTTTTTATTAGTGGAATTTTTCAAGTTCCTTATTTTCGAGTGTAATTTAGTGAGGTTTTTGGCATACAAATGAAGTTGTGTATGATGTTTAAATCCCATATATGAGTAAGCTGAGAAGATTAATGCATTGATTTTTTTTGTTTCTATGTAACATCAACTTTGTTTCTTTGTTGAATTTAATTTGATAATCTTTTAATTTGACTACTCTTTATCTGAGAAATGTCTGAATTCAAGTACATGGTGCTCCCAATTGTTCCTTTAAATTTTATAAATTACACGGTGCTTCAGATAAATTCTGAATTATTTTACACGATCCTTTAAATTTTATACATGACTACTCTTTAATTTTAACTTGACTACTCTTTATCTGAGAAATGTCTGAATTAATTATATTATGGATTGGCCGACATAAACGAACAGTTACTCACGCTGGTGAGATTCATTGTACTTCAAAAAATCCTATATAGTATTGGCTGCCTGAACAGGAGTATCCTCAAAACCAGTGAAAAGATACACTGATTTATATTTAATCTGATTTTTCTCTTGCGCTCTTCACTTTACGTCCCTCTATCTTCTCAATACTAGTGCTTCCTGTTGCTTTTAATTTCTATCGGGCGTATCCATATCTTCAATAACTAACAATGGCGTGAGTACCATGGACTTCCAACGAGATGGCATGTTCATCTTTCTATGTATGCTCTTCTTCACTCGAGATGGCATGAACTTTAATTATATCAGTCGTTTGTTGTAGTGTTCAATATTTGATATCGGATTTCTTTTTAAACTAATATTTTCAACTGTATAACTCAAAATATAAAGGTTTTATTGCTTAAACTATGCATAACTTGGTGAAAAGGCCCACTAATTGACCCTGCACATTTGTAAGCATTCATTGACATCAATTCACATTTGTTTTATAATTTATTTACTATTTCATTGTTATTTTTTCTTACCTATATTCAATTAGGCATATATTATTTCTTGAAAAATGTTAGGATACCTTAATTTCTTCATTAATTTTTACCTCAATCTGTTTTATTTGGTGCTATTGGGGAGTGAATGCTTATAAAGCATATTAATAAGATTTTCATTGTTATTGGTGGTGTAACATGGCTGAAAGGACAGTCATGTTGTACTTAATGTGAAAATTTATTGGTTTTAATTTGGTTAATTTCTTTGTTGCGAGTTTCTTCCATGTTATCAAGTTCACCCAAGATTCTTGATATACGGATGGAGCATGTATAATGTAAAATTCCTACGAAATAAGAAAGATACTGCCCAAATTTTATCTTTTTTTTAATGATTTTATAGAAATATTTTTTTTTACCAGCTAATCACTTTTTTTTTAAATCTATGCAACAGGTGCGGTCGGTAATGACTAATATAGTCGCAAGGTCACCAAACATATAAAGAAAGATACGGATAACAAACTCTTATCATGTTTCTGTTTTCCCCATGTTCATGGAAACCTAACAGATGCAGTTATTATTTTTAACCAATTAACTCATAAATAGGACGAAAAAAGAAACTGGCTTAAGGAATGGAGCGTTGATACAGGGGCAAAGCTCTCAGAGCTTCACATTCTGCCCTCTCCCTCTTTACAAGAGCTAACATATCTTGAAGATATCTTCTAAATGGTGTCTGCACTGCCTGGAGGTTGGGAGGGAGATATTCCTGCTTCATGGAGTGGTCCATGGCGCGCTTGAGACGTTGGTGTCTAGCATCAACGATCTCTCTTAGGAGACGATTTAAGGCTTCCTTTATGTCCAGATCGTACATAGGATCATACAAATCATCATATCAAAGACCGTATTTTTCGAAGCGATTGGAGACTGTTTTCATGTGAACATATCATAAGTATATTCTAAATAGTTAACATATCATAGGTTTATTCAGATCATCAAATCGAAGACCGTATTTTTTGGTCCTAAAAAGGTGTTTGGATTAGTTTAACATATCATAGGTATATTCTAAATAGTTAGGTATACTGTATGTTAGAACTCAATTCTTCAATTTAGCAGGACCCATTTGGTTAATAAAAAGAAGGTTCATGATTCTGTCTCAAAGGTAATTCGTATATGTATGACTAGATTTTGCGTTGTCTTTATCATGACGATTCCCTTTCTATAGTTTGTTGTGGTTGCTAACAAATCTGTTGCCCATCCCCTCACTTTTATGTTGTTGTTCAAGAGTATGTCTCCAAAGAATGAGCAATATAATATTTATATAGTCAGAAGTTTTACTTAAATGCTGACAAGACTGCAAGTAATGCTATTTAAAATAATTGGCCCCACAACAGAGCATAAAATGTCATGAAATGGAATATATTTCTGGTACATCCTGTTTGTGCCCAACACCATCCACCCAAAGGACCTATATGCCCATGGTCATTCAAAATAGAACGCAACACAGTCATGACTAGAAGTTCCCCAAACATATAAGTGAAATATAGGATCCATATCTTCCACATCTGTTTTTTATCTAAGTACTCTTCATTGCAGTAGTCCAGAGAAAAGAATCCACACAAAATAAATGGGTGCTGTAGTCTTGAGCATAACAAAAAAAACCTTTTTATGGATCCCCAATTATGCTGAAGGAACTGCAAAGCATGTCAGATAGGGCGAGGTAGAAAACGAGTTTGAAAGATAATTTTTTAAGCTCTTTAAAAAGAAGATAACAAATGACAATAAAAGCTGAGCCGAAAAACTAGAGTGTGGATTCTCCGCTGTTAACTGCCATTAATATTTTTTTATTATTGTTACCACTTAATTGAATGGTTTAACACTTTTTTCTTTTTCCTTTTTGTTGTTACTACTCAGACTGAATCAAGAAAGTCCAAGGGCGAATGGTCACTTAGCCTTGACGGACGGTCTTTAAAAAGGATAGAAAGGTTCAAACCCAAGATAATAACTGACTTTGGGGTCAAGTGAAGGAGTTCCTCGGGGTGCAGCTAAGAAGGACTTGGGTAATGTTAAAGCCAATCGGTGTTTGGATTTTTCCATAGATTCTGCAACTAATGGAGAACCCAAATAGCTTGAGGCTGAGCCAGAAAGAGAGATTGTACCACATGCTTCTGTGAGCAAAAAATTTACATCAGCAATAGATGTGTCAAATGAAGTCAAAATGACTTCAGAGGACCAAGTTCTAGAAGAAGAAGCAAAAATTACACCTAGTATGTACTTATGCCTCATGAGATTGTTGGTTGCTTAAAACAGGAAGAAAAAAAGGTTGTTTTTTCATCTCTTATCATATTTTTGCATGAATTATTTCATTTTCATTAAATTTAGTCAATGTTGATGTTACTAATGAGTTGCTGTTACTAATGCTCCAAAACTAATTGAGCTACTGTTACTAATGATGAATTGATGATATTCAATGATCTCAATTATTGGCCTTTTGGATTTCTTCGATTCTCTTATTCTTGGTTTTAGATTATAGAAATTGATGATATTAGGTGAATGTTGTTATTCTTGCCGTTAGATTATATAAATCGATTCTCTTATTCTTACTATTACTAATGCTGAATTGGTGATATTAAATTATCTCAATTCAGATTGATGATAGTAATGCTGTCCCTTTTTATATGTGTGTGTGTGTATTAACTTAAACTTCCTTTCATGGTTTTAGATTATAGAAACCGTTTGGGTTCTTCATTCTATTGATTTCTATTATTTAACCTTGAGGTGAAATTAGTTTATCTATTTTGTACATCTAAATTGATTCAATGAGTGGTTAATGAGATAGACAAGCTACGAAAAATATCCACCCAATATCTACTAAATATAGTGAAGTTGGTTTCTAAGTCCACTAAATGATGAAAATACTTTTAAATTGATTAGATACTAAAGCTAATTAATCTGACACATCAAAATTTTAAAATAAGTTGTACTTGATACACCGAGAATGTACTGAACACATATCATCATAGTGTTTTTGAGACAAGTGCACTTGAAGAGCTTTAAAATCGTGCCATTTGGCACTTCCAAGTTAAAATAGTATGTTTTGGGAGAAATGCCATAATTGTTTAACCGTAAATTGGAATGAGGCGATTATGGTGCCATTGAATTCGTATCGCCCGTTCCTAGCTGGCTTCATTTTAGGCTATTTTTGACACTACTCAAGAGGTCAAAATCGACTTTAAAGTCGGTTGTTTGGTTTTTTCATTATCGGATTTGGTTCATGTAACGTTTTTTCATCAATTTTTACGTATTCGGATTGCGTCATGTTGTAGTGATTCAAGTTTGCATATAAGTTATTGGACTCTTTATTATTTGATAAATAGTGTGGACAGTCCTATAAATAACAATTTTTTTATCCTTTTGCGATTACGTTTTTTGGAAATTTTCGCCGTGCCTTTAGGCACGGGCATTCCGCTAGTATATATATATATATATTTGTTCTCAGTGGCGTATTATTCCACATACGTTATCGTTCCATTATAACGATCAACGCATGGATGATCGCGCAAATCCTATTTTCTAATATTATCTTTACATTCCTACGGATGACTCGCTTTATCTATTCCATGGTACAAGTCGATGACTCATGTCTCCACTACATATACACATGCGTACATATCACAGGGAAAATAAAGGAAAATTACAAAAACCCATGACAGACCATAAGGGCGGAATGGGTGCCTAACACCTTCCCATTTCGTAACTTAGCCTCCGGACCCTTTTCGAATCATTTTGGTTTCATATGCATCAGTATATCTTTGGATGCTGTCCTTCGGGATGGCTCCCTTTCTTTTGTCTGTTTTGAGTAAAATTGACTGACGACTCCATCTCTCTACATTTTTCACCTCATCAATGACGCCAGCCGAAGCGATCCCGAGAAGGACGCGCGGGACCTAGGATCCTCATGCTCCCGCCCGCCTCTAGGAGGCCACAATTACAACTTCAATTTAATTTAATTCATAAGATTCGTTATTGTAATTAACACAATTAAATTTCATCCAACAATTTTAGATTCACATCATGCAAGTTTATGAAGCATATAATAATAATCCACTTTAATCATACGACATAACTTTATGAGTTTGTACGCGCCCCGTATGCATTTAAATAAAATCTATGTGATTTATACATGCAAACCTACACCTATAATAAATAAAACTGAACCTGTATCCTACGCACCCAAGGGTTACAAGTCTTAATACATATTAAGAGTTTTCACAAAAATAGTTTTAAATAGTTTTCACATTCCTTAATTAAGGTTCCTAATTTACTTTAAGAAAAACATGTAGATTAATGTTTAGGTGACATTTAAAACTCATAATACTAACGAGAGAGAATAAAGTATCCATGCCTTAGAAAAATGGGTTGAGAATTCTGAATTGATCATCATATTGCTCTTGAGAAGATGACAAATATGTGTTCTTGGATGATCTTGAGAAAATCCAGTTTGAACCTTCAAAACATGGGTTGAATCTTTCTTTTAAATGGGGCTAGCATTTTTGTCGATGGAAGAAAATGAAAATAGAGGAGGATACTAATTTTTGAGAAGGCTAAAATGTGTTTTAAAAGCCTTAAACTTGTCCATTATGTTTATATACCAAACATAATTTGAGTCTTAATCAAATACAAACACCAAAAAATTTATTACGGGCGATCAAAAAGTCAAAATTGGCTGAAATTTTGATATGTCGTAGATGACGGCGAAAACAAGATTCTATAAAAAATTTAGCTCGAACTAACGGTCGAATTTTTTCTGTTTTTTTAATTTTTTCACCTCCTTAGGTAAGATCTTCCCCCAATTTTTAAACAAAAAGTTATAATTTTCAAAATTTTATCGTGATTTAAATTCCACTTACAACATTATTTTTATATATGAAAACCAACATTTTTACATACCAAAATTAAAAAGATTCCAATTTTTTTTTTTATTTAACAAAGATTTTTTTACGACTCAAAAATCACTGGGTGTTAGATAAAATGTACCAAAAAAGTTACTACTTTCATTTCTCAACGATTAATGCAATTATATGGAATGCTAGAGTTGTGGGGAATAAGTGTACTAAAAGAAGGTTAAAAAGACTATGCAAAGTTCATAATTTATCTGTTATAGCTATTCTTGAGATCATGATAGATAATTCAAATATTGAGAATCTTAAGAGGATTTTAGAGTTTTAAGGTTGCACTTACAATTCTAAAAATAAAATCTGGTGCCTTTGGAAATACGGGATTACATGTGAAGTTTTAGCAGATGAAGAATAAAATTTGCTAATAAAAACTGAACATCCATAATTGAAGAAGAAAATAGGGGTTAATTTAGTCTATGGAAAGTGTACTAGGCAGAAGAGGCTTGTGTGATGGTAGGATATTAACAAAAGTTCTATAAATTTTTTAGAATACCCTTTGTTACGGATTTTAACATTGTTTCAAATAATGATGAGAAGTCTTGAGGGAGAAGCATAAATATAAGAAGTGTTGTAGATTTCAATGCATGTATTTCTAGTAGTTCTTTGCAGGATATGGGCTATAATGGATCTAAATTCACTTGGTTCAGAGAATCAAATGGCTTATTAACTTATGAAAGACTGGATTGAGGGTTTATGAATTGTTAGTGGTTTAATACTTTCCCCAATTCTACAATAAAACATTTAAAGAGGAACTATTCAAACCCGAGTCCTCTTCTGTTATCAATCCCAAGTCCTCAAGACACTGTTATCAAATGTTTCAAATTTCAGAATATGTGGGCTCTTCATGAAGGTTTTTTAAAGTTAGTTCAGATTTCTTGGCAAAAAGAAACTACTCGAAGTTACATGGAATTTATTGCTCTAAAACTAAGGAGGTTAAAATCTTGTCTTAAAGGGTGGAGTAAAGAGGTGTTTCAAGACATTTTCAAAGAAATTCAAACTTTAGAGGATATCTTTTTTAACAAGAATTAGCTTTGAAACATAATTCTAGTTGAGACAAAAGGAGAAAGTCTAAAAAGCCAAAACAGACCTCAATTATTCTCTAGAAAATGAAGAAATTTACTAGCATCGAAAGTCTAGAAGTGATTGGCTTAAGGATAGGGATAAAAACTCAAAATTTTATAATGCTCAAGTGAATCAGAGTAGAAGGAGGCTCACCATACACAAAATCAAAGATGATAAGGGCAAGATTCAATGATAAAGAAACTCAATTGCTAGCACATTCATCTCTTATTTTGAAAATTTGTATTATGTAGGTCATTATGAGGATAAAAATATTTTGAATTTAATCCCAAAGATGATTGATGAGGAGAAAAATAGAAGTCTTACACAGATTCTAAAAGAAAATTGAATATGGTAGGCAATCAAACGCATGAATAAAAATAGTGTAGGATCGAATGGTTTTAATGGCTTTTTTTATGTCAATTGTTCAGAGATCATCAAAAAGGACTTCATTAAGCTATTCAAGTTTTCTTCCTAAGTGAAAATATTCCTAAATCTTAGAGTTTAACCCACGTATACCTCATCCCAAAGATTCTCAAACCTTCATGTTGAGAGGATTTCAGACCTATAACTCTGTGTAACTTTAGCTATAAAGTTATTTCGAAGATTCTGAATTCTAGATTGAACCCAATTCTCCCTTTAATTATACCTCCTAAGCAATAAAGATTTGTTCAAGGTAGAAATATTCTTAAAAATATCCTTTTAGGCTAGGAAATGATTCATTATTTAGATAAGAAGGTTGCTGGAGGTAATATCATTCTCAAATTAGATATGGCTAACGCTTATGATAGAACTTCATGGCATTTCCTTATTAAATCTCTTAAAGATTTTGGTTTATCTGAAACTTTTATTAACTTAATTTGGAGATGCATTTCATCCACATAGTTTTATGTTATCTGTGACACCCCGACTAACTAAATACCGTGTAGCTACTCCTTTATTAAATTAATACAAAATATCAAGCTAGTTCAGTCTTACCATCACTGTCGAAAATATTTAATTAATTACTAGCCACTAATATTTGAAAAGTGAGATGTCAAATTTTATTAATTAAATGAATAATCAAGAAAATTATTGAATAAGCATTCATTCAACACTTATATAATAGTCATCATACTAATATATAACGTAATGCATTAAACTGAGTCTGGAGTAAACACTCCAACAATAATACCAGAGTAAAAATAAAATCCCAATACAAGAGTCTGAATAAATAAACCAACATCTGAAATAAATGAGAGTCTGAATCTACTATCTCTCAATATGCCCTAATTGATATGAATGACTCTCAAGGAGCCAAGGATAAATGTGGAGGCGTCTAATACCGAGATCTTGTAGCTTCTATAGCAGCTACATCACATCAAGTGAATGGAACTCCTATGCTTGGCGCCCCGGTGGCTGGGCACCTAAAAGGTTTTTAAGAAAACAAAATAGATTTGAAAGAAAACGGGTCAGAGCCGGATTTGAAACAGTTTAAAAACAATAAGTGTTTAAATGCAATTTAAACAATATATATATAAATTAATTATGTTAGTCATGTATCCTCACTTGAGATTCTCACCCCTTAACTAGTCTGCACACCTAACACATTCTAACTTCCCATCCTAACTCATACTACCCACATATCTCACCAGTGTCAAATCTGTCTATTGGGTTTGCTATATTAGATCATCTGTATTACTTAAATTTTATGGATTCCCACTAACAATATTTATTAATCAATTTCAAGTACTTAATACTCATTTGAATTCCCAAAAGTTTACATTATTCTCTAGATCTCATCTACCAAGCAACAAAGTAGAACAATCTCAAGTATATATTTATCATTCTCAATATATATGTACAAATATGGCACCCCTAGGCTGAGCTGCGGTGCATGCATACTCTACTATCAAATCCCAATACATTACGTACGTAAAGATTACGAGTTCGAATCACTCAGGAATCGTATCAATACAAATCACACATAATGGAGGTGAACATAGTCCACATACCCATGGGGAACGCACATAACTATGCTCCTATGGTCAGCTAAATTATCAACTCACAAATAAGTCTTCACAATCCTATGTTCTTGAGGTACCAATATAAATCTCCCCCCCCCCCAAAGGCACACAAAGATAAGATTGTCCTCTCCCAAAAATCAACCTCCTGTGACAGCAAGTGTGGTAGGTATGTCATACACGTAATAATCCATAATGACACAGCATAAGTAATCATTTCAATATAGGTCTATTTTTGTCCTATATTACAAATCTCATACGTACTATAGTTCCATCCCAATTATTCTATGTAATAGGTTTAGCGTGACAACTCTCGTCGTATAAATTCGATGTACTTAAACCTATCCCAAAAAGGTTACTAAATATCTCACTCGTCTCTAAGGTTATTTCAGAAATTTAAAGTCCCCTTACTACTGTCCCTAACCTAAAATTATTATTCATTCGAATTGAATTCAAGATTCCCTCATTTACATCCATAACTCACTCATCGTACCCTCCTAGGTTTAACATTTATTCCCAAACCAAACTAATACTTTCCGGGCCTCCAATATAATCCTACTGACTTTCCCTAAGTCCTAATATGTTCAAATAATTATTAAATCCAAAATTTATTCAAACCTTAAAAGAAAATTTCATCACGAATACAGGGAGAGTCAATCGATCGATGGAAATGATCAATTGATCGATCCAGTCGATCGATCGAAATTCTTGGGTCGATCGATCGATCCGTCAGATATTGACTACTGTTTCTGCATATTTTCCTTAAGGGTATCATAAGTTTTAATCCTCAAATCCTCTATTTAAATGTCCCAATCTCCCAAATATTTAAATCAAACGTTATACTAACATAAACACATAAATTCTAACGTCTTTAAATCATCAAATCATTATAGTTACTCATTTTATTAGATCAATCCATATATTTTTCATAAAAAACCTATTTCTTACATTTTCTTCAAAAAAAACATATAACTCAGTATAAATTCGTGATCCTCTACACATACATCATGATTTTGTGTCTACTATAATCCCGAAAATTAATCTACATGCAAAACCTACCCAGATTAAGATTTAAATTCCAAAAATCATTAATTCAACAAATTTTCTAGGTTTTCTCCAATTCTATCGATCATGAATAATACGAATATATGTTGAATTATCACTTGCCTTAGATAGAAGTTCTGATACTTTGAAGAATATGACATGGAAGTGATTCTCTCTTTTCGATCTATCCAACAGTGGTGACGGTGGTGCAAGGTGGTCGTTTGACCCTAAGAACCTTTGGAGCTTCTTTATCTCAAGTTTGTAGCAGATAATAACCCTAATGAGCCTAAGGGTTGGTTTATATTTCTAACCCAAATTTCGTGGGTCACTATTTACCAAAATATAAAATGACCAAAATACCCTCTCGGGTTGCCGGTTTGGCCTAAAAATGCCTCGGGATTCAAACTAAACCCCCAGGTAGTCTTTTCTGACTATCTCAACCATTTCGGACATATTGGCGCACTCAAAATGACCATAAGGATGAAATATAATTAAATTACCTTTTTAAATCCATTTGATTTATCTGATGCGCCTGACACGCGTTTCCCACTTAATCATCATAACTGTTGTATCACATACTACTGTTCTCACCAAATAATATTTAATATACTCACCATAGATAAATACTAACTCTCGTCTCGCTAGTATAAAAATCCTGATTAATTTCCAATTAATTTCCCAATTTAATTCAATTAACCCATAATTAATCCATAATTAATTCATAATTAAAATCAGTAAAATTACGGGGTGTTACAAACTTTCCCCCAAATAACGAAATTTCATCTCGAAATTCAAAAATAAAGGTATGCCTGGTAGAAATAACCCTGGGTATTTGTTGTGCATCTTATCCTCATGCTCCCAGGTAGACTCCTCGGTATTATGATGTTTCCACTGAACACGCATTAGCGGTATAACTTTCGACCTCAATATTCTCTCGCTATGATCTAGGATAGGGACCGGTCCCTCCTCATAGGAACTATCGGGCTATAAATCAATATCCTCCAAAGCAATGTGAGTATGGGCCAACTCATCCCAAAGATATCTCCTCAATTAAGAAATATGGAACACGTCATAGATCCTATGCAAGTGCTCCGGTAACCCAAGTCTATAAGAAATTGTCCCAATTCGCTCGATGCTAGGGAATGGCTCCACATATCTCGGTGCCAACTTTCCTTTTTTACCAAATTTCATTATCCTCTTCATAGGAGATACTCTCAGTAACACATGGTCTCCCACATTAAACTCTCGAAAGAACCTCTTGGCAACGACGTAGCTCTTTTGTCGATTCTGAGCAATCCGAATATGGCTCCGAATCATTTCAATCGTGGTTGAAGTGTCCTAAATTACCTCCAGACCAAGTAGTTTATTTCCCCACATATTTAACTAACACGCTAGAGAATTACAAGGTTTATCGTATAATACCCCGAATGGAGCCATACCAATCGTAAACTGGTAGGAGTTATTATAGGAAAACTCCACCAGTGGAAGATACTGCTCCCATCCCCCGCCAAAATCTAGAATGATCATCTGTAACATATCTTCCAACATCTAATTGGTTCGTTCAGTCTATCCAGCAGTCTATGGGTGATAGGCTGAGCTCAGTCGTAGTTTTGTACCCATAGCCTCCTGGAAGCTCTGCCAAAATCGAGACACAAAAATCTTATCTCCGTCGGACAGGATATCAAGGGGAACCCCACGAAGTCTCACTTCTCGACTATAAAGATCTGAGTGTACTAGCCCATAGTTTAGTCCATCCAAACTGGCAGAAAATGAGCTACCTTTGTCAAACCGATCCATAATCACCCATATTGAATCGTAACCTCACTGAGATATAGGCAACCCCAAAACAAAATCCATGGAAATGCTCTCCCATTTCCACATAGGGAACTCTAATGGATGTCAAAGGCCTGTCGACCATTGATGATCCACCTTCATGAGTTGATAAGCAACACATTTTGAAACAAATTCAGAAATATCCTTTTTCATTCCACTCCACCAGTACTATCGCCTCATGTCCTGGTACATATTATCCCCACCGAGATGTATCAAAAATCATGAACCGTGCAACTTCATCATTACCTCATGTCGTAAATATTCCCCCTTAGGAATAACCAATCTCCCATTTAAGCATAACCCTCCATCTAAATCAACAGTGTAAGACTCGGCCCCTTATGCTAGAAGATGTGGTATCTACTCCTGTCAGAATGAATGCGTGGCCTGAGCCTGTACCACTCTCGAAAGGATATGGGGCATAACTGTCATAACAAACATAAATGATCGGTCCATTGCATCCTGCTGTCCCAACTCCTTCCATTTCTCTTTCCAAACCGTGGACATTTCACCTACTAGCCTATGGCTCAATGCATCTGCTACCACGTTAGCCTTCCCCGGGTGGTATTGGATATCGAAATTCAAACCACCTACGTTGTTTCATATTAAACTCCTTTTGGGTGAAGAGGTACTGTAGTGATTTGTGGTCTGCGAATAAGTGAAATTTCTCCACCAAGAGATAATGTCTCCATATTAGAAGAGCAAACACGACTATCGCTAACTGCAAGTCTTAGGTGGGGTAATTCTTCTCATAAGGCTTAAGCTTTTGGGAGGCATAAGCCATAGCCTTTTCCTCCTACTGAAGCACAGCCCCAAGTCCGTGTAAGGACGTATCAGTGTATACTAAATACTCTACTCTTGTCCTAGGCAAAGCTAGAACTGGTTCCGAAGTTAACCTGTCCTTCAGCTCATCATAGGCTAACTGGCGAGTGTCGTCCCAGATGAATGGCACCCCATTCCGAGTCAAGTGTGTCAACGAACCCGTTATTTTTAAGAATCCCCGAATAAACCTCCTGTAGTATCCTGATAAACCCAAGAAACTATGAATCTCTGTCACTTCGTGGACTGCCCCCACTCCCTCATCGCTGACACTTTCCCGGATCAACGGATATACCATTGCTAGACACTATGTGTCCCAAAAACTGATCCTCTTTCATCCCAAACCCATACTTCTCATATTTAGCATATATCTAATGCGAGCGCAGTGTCCTTAATGCCTGTTGAAAATGCTCGACATGCTCCTCCTCAGTGTAAGAATATATCGGAATGTCATCTATGAAGACAATGACAAACCAATCAAAAAACTCTCTGACAACCCGGTTCATCAAGTCCATGAATACAACTGGTGCGTTGGTTAGCCCTAATGGCATAACCCTGAACTGGTAGGATCCATATCTCATCAAGAATGCAGTCTTAGACACACCCTGCTCCCTAATACACAACTGATGGTATCCTAATCTCAAGTCGATTTTTGAGAAGAAGTAAGATCCTCGCAACTGGTCACACTAGTCATCGATTCGGGGTAACGAATATTTATTTTATATCGTGACTTTATTCAACTCCCGATAATCAACACACAATCATAAAGATCCATCCTTTTATTCACAAATAGCATGGGAGAACCCTAAGGTGAGGTACTCCTCTGGATGAACCCCTGTCCCAATAGATGCTCAATCTGATCCCGTAGTTCCCTCATTTTTATTGGAGCCATATGGTAATGCATGTGGTCTATCGACCGAGTGCCTGATGCCAAATCTATAACAAAATTTATCTATCTGCTAGGAGGGAAATACGTCAGCGACCTCAACAAGAATGGAATCAAGTGGGATCACCACCTCCTTAAAGGCCTCCTCATCTATATAATACAAGTGACTGGATGATCCTCCCTCTGGTCGAGGCATTGCCACCAGGAACATCTCCTGACCCGGTATAGAAAATATAATACTCTTACTAAAACAATCGATCACATCCCTATAACCAATGAGCCAATCCATGCCGATAATCGCATCATATTCAGTCATATATAATACAAGCATATCAACAAATAAAATAAAGTTCCCAAAATCTATACCTCCTCCCCGACATATATAGAAAATCAGTGTCCCATTCCCCAATGGATAATCAACACACGTAATAGTACTCTCTACCGTATCTAATAACCCCATTGTGCGTGCAAATCTGATGGCAATAAAAGTGTATGAAGTCCCCATTTTGAACAAAATACGCCCCAGAGTCCCCTAAATATAATACATACCTCCAATCACGGGTGGAGCCTATGGGACTGCGGACTGATGAAGATTAAAAACTCGCCCATACTGAAGCTACCCTTACTGAACTGGGACTACTGGAATAGGTGGCAGTGTTGGCATCTGTGGTGGTGCTGGGAGGGTGGCAGGAAATATCGAACTCTGGAGCTCCTGTCGAGCACCCTGTTGCTACAGCTGTAGGGACCTGCCCCTCTCGGGACACTCATGACATTTGTGACCAATCTTACCACATATGAAACACTTTCCTCCAAAGTTTACTGAAAGAGCCGCTAGAGCGGAATTAATGCGACTTCTCAAATAAACAAATTTTAATTGTGTGTCAACCAAACCAATTTTAATTGAACCCAAGTTTTAATTAAGTCCTAGAACATGCATCTAAGTGATATGAAAAACATAAAGCAATAAGCATGCAAAAGAAACCAAATTTCAGGAAAAATCCCCCACAAGGGAAAAACCTTTTTATTTCCACTATAATTTGTAAAAGAACGGTTTAGAATCGGATTATAATGAAAATACAATGACTTATGAATACCCGCAGGTGTCAGTCGCAGTCATCAACAATGAATCCACACGCAGAAAACTCGCATGAACACGCAGTTCAAATATCGGTGTAGGTTATCCTCCCTATAAGAGTAAACTTAAATAAGATTGTATCTTGAGTTCCAAAACAATTCACTAAGTATTGGGATGTTTTGTGAATGAAAAATAAGGTTTTAAACCCTAAAATTGAAGAAGACGAAGTGTTATGCTATTAGCATATTACTAATATAAAAAATCGCCAGGTATCTTTAATAAAAATGGAATGATTTAACGTGCTTTATATAAAAAAATTGAGGCGGCGCATCGTTCGAACGAGATCTGATGTCATTCGAATGACCTATGAAACGAGATTCCAAACCATGATAGTAGATAATTTCGATACGAATGCGTGGTCGCCAGTTTATGTTTTTTCTGATTTTTTTTAATTAGGTATGATTTTTCTACGAAAAGGTGTCCGAGAATAAAATATTTAGATAGTATGAATTCAAAAAAATTTGACAAAAACATTTAAACATCCCAAACACTTGTAGATAAACTGTAAAGGGACTTAAATACTTTCTCACCGAAATTAACCTTGTAGAGGCTTGAATGTTGAAGAAGTTGATATTCGGATCCGTCTTGATGCATATTTGATCTTGAAAAATTCTTCGATGGTTGTAGCGGTATATGTCATACTAACTTGATAACGAACATTTATAAAATCATGTCCTTAAAAATATCCACCTATGGCTTTCTTGGTACAAAATAAAAAATTGGAATTATCAAATGAAAATGCCTATATAAATCTAATGCCCTCCCATGAACCCAAAAGTGACAAGGTACTAAACCTTTAGGACTAGAACTTTCTCTTCAAAAATCTTCAACATCAAATCTTCAAATCTCAAAGCTTTTGTCATCAGGGTGTGCAATCGATTAATTTCCAACTTTCCAACTTTGTACCTACACACATGGGGCAAAGCAAATACCACGTGACGTATCGAGTTTGAAATGATTAAAAGCATATATCAAAATAAATCATAATCAAATCTCCTCCATACTAAAAATCCTCCACAAAATCATAATTCGTTCTCCCCTTTTTATTTGTCCGAAATAGACATTAAAGGAATAAATTAAGTAAGTGAAAATCGGGATGTCACGTGATACAAACCAACTATTTTTTAATTTTTTAATTTTTCATACAAAAGAGAAGTTACAAAAACACACACCATGAACTTATCAATAAGATAACGAAATCGTGGATATGGAATGAATGTGTGTGAACAAATTCAATAGGTGATAAAACTCAATCAAGCACATGAGCACAATGCATAAATGTACTGCTATCAAATGAACATCAAAAACATCCTTAAGTGTAAAATTGTTGAATTTATATGATATCTACTAAATCAAATCAACAAATCAAAGCCTAAGTGATTTTCACACCAATAATGTCCAAACTAATTTAGTGTCGTTTTGAGAATTTTTCAAAGGACGTGCAAACCCGTTGATTAGTTTCCAATCAAACTTACCTTACAAAGGATATTGTAATTTTTACATCTAATGAGGTACTAAATTCTCAACTTAAAGAAAACCTATTGGCCCAAAATTTGTCATATTTATTCTTTTTATTGCCTTAATCTTTGTGGGGGTTCTTTTAGACCTCATTAGACCACGAATAATTTTAAATCCTCACTTTTCTAGGTCCTTTTTAAATAAATTCCTTAAGGGCAATGGTTTTCACATGCACTACTTCTATTACCCTCGTATTATCGCACTTGATTCGTTTTAAGGATAGGATTGAGATGAAAACGCTCGACCAACATGTGATAGACAAGTACAATAATTAAACAAATTCGTGCATATGTGCAATAAAGGACATAATGAGTCAAGCATGTAGGAAGTAACAACTAATTACATATCAATGACTCCAAACATTGTAAAGCTCATGGATGACATGATATGTTCTCTCAACACACTATTAAATTGTCACATGGATAAATGGAACGAAATTATGACTTGGTCATCCTAAATGTCCATTCGTATATGGTGCAAAACAAAATACACAAATCTTTTTGTCTTTTTCAAAAAAAAAATTCAAAAATGAAAATATTTTTGGTTTTTCAAAAATATGACATAAGAAATACAGTCAACAAAGGCATAATATCAGCATGAAAGTCATCCTATGCTACCAAAAAATAAATCACACCAATGAATCATCAGTCAAAGTAGGTGTGATTAAACAAAAATATGCAGTGTTAACAATTAAGCATGAAAACTAAGAACGACTACATATAAACTGATAAAGGCAACCCATCACTACCAAATAATATCACCAAATGCAGTAGGGTACTGAAACAGAGAAAAAAAATCTCCAGGAGTCACTCAAATGAAATAACTTGTCGTTCGAACGACAGCTACTTCACGTGAGACATCATCTCGTTCTAACGAGATAATAAATTTTCAGTTTGTCCAGAAAGTCATGCAGTGTTGCCTAGTGAATAGAATCTCAGAAAAAGATACCTAGAAGGTGCTAACAAAGTCCAAAATAGTAGCATACATAAGAAAATCAATGTAAATTACAACAAAGTGAGTCATAACACTAGTAAGAATATATCAAGAGGCACAACTATCATATGATAAATATCAACACAATCATCCAAAATATCTCACATGGGGTGAATCACGTGTAAGTAACCGAGAGTCGTATAGAAAAAGACCATAAGCCTATAAATTCGATTTCCTAACCCAAACTGATGTGTAAAGGGGTGTGGGGGTTTTAGGAATCGGTGTGACTCTCTCATTATGTTTCCTAGGTCCATTCAAAAGCTTATAGAAGAAACACCTATGACCTTGCCTACCAAAATGTGTGCAAGTGTAAATCGGGCGGTGAGTATTGCCTAAGGCGACCTTATCCTCAAATTCCAAGGTGGTGCTCTCCTCAAACTCCTAGGTGGCTCTCTCCTAATGATCCTAGGAGGCTCTCTTACGATGTTCCTATAGGGATCTTTCCTAACAAACTTAGGTGCCTCTTTCTTAACAATCCTAGGAGGCTCTCTCACGCATGTGGGAATGGGTGCAACCTATTTTTCAAAACCGATCCCACCCCTATCATTTTTAATTTCGACAGTGCCTAAAATCTTATCAAGCTGTTTAGACCAAGACTCCAAATCAAATTTCACCTTACTCGAATCATTTAATTTTTCTTCTAGCTCACCTATCCTTGACTCGAGCAAACGCCTAGAATCCCCAAACCCAAGAAGCTACTTTTTCATAGCTTCCATCACCCCTCGAAGACTATCTCTCTCCTCCTCATCGTACTCAAGATTCTCTCTCAAAACTTTTTCACGTGCCCTAAGATCTTCAACTAACACATCATTAATTTTTAGAGCACGCTCTTTCAATTGACCTTTCAATTTCAAATTTTTTTTCTTTATTTTTAAAGATTCAGAATAAAGTTCATTGAAAGCTACTTGAAAGTCACGCTCATATACACTCCCATCACCCTCACTTTCATAGGATTCACTACTAGTGACTGAGTCATGTGAATAAGTATCATCATCATTCTCAAGAGTAGCCACATAGTTTGGAAGGACATGCATACTTGCATAACAGTTTTCTTCACTTAGGTTACTGTCGCTAAGGGTGGAAACATAGACAAATGGTTTACTAAAACTCACCCTAACTTTGGTGGGACATTCATTTGTGGTATGGCCCATCCCCTCACAACAAATACATTTCTCATATTCTTTCTTTTAAATGAGAGTTTTGAAAGCAGATTTTAAACGATATTTCCAAATAATTCCATCAGACAATTGACATCTAAAGTCATCAAATCCTCCAAAAGGCATATTTAAGAAAACCAGGATCAAAAATTGATTTTTCAACACAATTTTCAAAAAATAGGATCAAACGTGATAAATTAGCGATACCAGCTTCGATACCAATTTGAAAGAGCCGTTGTAGCAGAATTAATGTGACTTATCAAATAAACCAATTTAATTGTGTGCCAACCAAACCAATTTTAATTGAACCCAAGTTTTAATTCAATCTTAGAACATGCATCTAAGTGACATGAAAACATAAAGCAATAAGCATGCAAAGGAAACCCAATTTCAAGAAAAATCCCCCACAGGGGCAAAACCTTTTTATTTCCACTATAATTTGTAAAAGAAAGGTTTACAATCGGATTATAATGAAAATACAATGACTTACGAATACCCGCAGCTATCGATCACAGTCGTTAGCAATGAATCCACACACAGCAAACTCACGTGAACACGCAGTCCAAATATCAGTGTAGATTATCCTTCCTACAAGAGTAAACTTGAACAAGATTGTATATTGGGTTCCAAAATAATTCACTAAGGATTAGGATGTTTTGTGAATTAAAAAACAAGGTTTTAAACCTAAAATTGAAGAAGACGAAGTGTTCTGCTGTTAGCAGATTACTGATATCAAAAATCGTAAGGCCTCCTTAATGAAAATGGAATGATTTAACGGGATTTATATAAAAAATTTGAGTCGATGCGTCGTTCTAATGAGATCCCATTTCGTTTGAACGATATCAGATGTCATTCGAACGACCTGTGAAACGATATTACAGGCCATGATTGTAGATAATTTTGATACGAACGCGTGGCCACCATTTTCATATTTTTTTTTATTTTTTTTAATTAGTTATGATTTTTCTATAGAAAGGTGTCCCAGAACAAAATCTTTAGATAGTATGAATTCAAAAAAATTTACACATCCCAAACACTTTTCGATGAATCTTTAAGGGACTTAAATACTTTCTCATCGAATTAAACCTTATAGAGGCTTGAATGTTGAAGAAGTTGATATTCGGATCCGTCTTATTGCATATTTGATCTTGAAAAATTCTTCGATGGTTGTAGTGGTATATAACATAATAACTTGATAACGGACATTTATAAAATCATGTCCTTATATTCCCCTCTCTTTGTCCCTGCTGCCCTCGGCCTTACTGGCTGTTAACACCTCTTCCTTGTCCATGCTGGCCTTGCTAATTCAGTTGGTGGCCCTGATGGCCCTACTGTCCATGTTGGCCCTGATGGTCGTGCTGAACCCACTAGCTATGTTTATAACCTCCTTGACCATGTCAGAAATCTCCCAATCTGAAACGCTTAGAATCTCCCCGATGGAAATTCTGATCACCCTGCCTTTGCTGACCATGGACTGGTTATGCCATACTGACACCATTACCCTTTGCCCTGCCCTACTGGTTGGACTCCCCTACTCGCTTGCTCTATGCAAGATGGGAGCGGTGGTCCTAAAAGTGAAGTAGTGCTTTATTAACCACATCAGAATAAGTGGCCAATGAAAGATTCCCTAATAGGTGCTGGCGAATCCTCCAAGTCAAACCATTCATAAACTTCTACATTTTATTCTCCTCCGTAGGTATCTCGTCTGATACTATGGTCAGGAGATTTGTAAACTCTGCCTCATACTATGAAACTATCTTACCTTCCTGCTTGAGATTCATACATTTTTGCCTCATCTCTGTCTGAATGGCAGAAGGGAAATATTTGCAGTCGAACCGCACCCAGAAGTCCTGAATAGTAAGAACATCTCTCTCCTCAGCAGTGGTAATAGACTCCTACCACTATAATGATGCTCCAACTAGCTTAAATGTAGCCAGTATTTTCCTCTGTATATCTGTGCATTCATACATCCTCAAGTTCCTTTGTATATCCTTCTTCCATTGGCTTGCCACTACAACATCGGAGCTCCCTGTAAACTCCGAAGGATGTGCCTCCTGAAAGGCATCTTTGACACGTTCCCAAGCAGTCGGGAATACATGAGCCTAATCTGAGGCCACCACCAGCACCAGAGGTGGTGCCTTCTTCACTATTGTTAAAGATGCATTTATCGCCTGTGCTACTATAGCGACAACTTCAGCAGCGTTCATAGTACCCTGAACTAGTGATGGCTGAGGCTCAGGCTGGGAACTCGTGGTGCACATCGAGGAGGCATCTAAAAAGAGAGAGGAGTTTATAATCCTACAATTAATATCTCAAAATAGTTAATGACATAAAATGCACAATTTAAAGAATACAACAGTCCTAAAATTTGGGGCTCTATATCAAAGGATGCTACGCAGAAAGCATAACAATCCGTACAGATCCTAAAGACTCTAGAACATGGCTCTGATACCACCTATGACACCCCGACTAATTAAATACTGGGTAGATACTACTTTATTAAATTAATACAGAATATCAAACTGGTTCAGTCTTAGCATCAATGTCAAAAACATTTAATTAGTTAATATTCACTTAATATTTAAAAAGTGATCTATCAAATTTTATTAATTAAAAGAATAATCAAGCAAATTATTGAATACCTATTCATTCAACATTTATATAACATTCATCATATGAGTATATAACGTAATGCAACAAACTGAGTCTAGAGTAAAGACTCCAATAATAATACCAGAGTATAAATAAAATCCCAATACAAGAGTCTGAATAAATGAACCAACATCTAAAATAAATGAGAGTCTAAATCTACTACCTCTAAATAAGAATGGGCAACATGCCCTAACTGATATGAATGACTCTGAAGGAACCAAGGATAAATGTGGAGTCTTATAATACCGATATCATGTAGGTTCCACAGCAGCTACATCACATCAAGCGAATGGAACTCCTACACTTGGCGTCCCTCTGGCTGGGCACCTAAAAGGTTTTTAAGAAAACAAAATAGATTTTAAAGAAAATGGGTCAGAGCCCGATTTGAAACAGTTTAAATATAGCAAGTGTCTAAATGTAATTTAAACAATATATATATTAATCATGTTAGTCACGTATCCTCACTTGATATTCTCACACCTCAACTAGTGTATAATCCAAAAGCATTCTAACTTCCCATCCTAACTCATACTAACCATATATCTCACTAGTGTCAAATCTGTCTATAGGGTTTGCTATATTAAATCATCCGTATTACTTAAATTTTATGGATTCCCACTACCAATATTTATTAATCAATTTCAAGTACTTAATACTCATTTGAATCCCCACAAGTTTACATTATTCTCTAGATGTCATCTACCAAGCAATGAAGTAGAATAATCTCATGTATATATTTATCATTCTCAATATATATATACAAATATGGCACCCCTAGGATGAGCTGCGGTGCAAATACTTTGCTATCAAATCCCAGTATATCACGTACGTAAGGATTATGAGTTCCGAATCACTCAGGAATCGTATGAATACAAATCACACATAATAGAGGCGAACATAGTCCACATACCCATGGGTCACGCACATCGCTACGCTCTCATGGTCAGCTAAATTATCAACTAAAAAATAAGTCTTCATAGTCCTATGTTCTTGAGGTTCCAATCTAAATCCTCCCTGAAGGCACACAGAGATAAGGTTGTCCTCTCCTAAAAATTAGCCTCCCATGATAGCAAGTATGGTAGGTATGTCATACACGTAATAATCCATAATCACACAACATGAGTAATTATCATTTCAATATAGGTATACTTCTTCCCTATATTGTAAATCTCATATGTAGTATAGTTCCATCCCAATTATTTTACGTAATAGGTTTAGCATGACAACTCTCGTCGTATAAATTCAATGTACTTTAAACCTATCCCAAAAAGGTTACTAAATCTCTCACTCGTCTCTAAGGTTATTTCAGAGATTTAAAATCCGCTTGCTACTGTCCTGAACCTTAAATTATTTTTTATTTGAATTGAATTAAAGATTCCCTCATTTACATCCATAACTCACTCGTCAGACCCTCCTAGGTTTATCATTTATTACCACTGTTCTAAAAAACCCTCCTAGGCATGTCTAGGCTTGAGGCTTAGGATAAATGCCCTGCCTTAAGCTTTTTACTCCTTATTCTCGGTAAAACCCTTAAGGGACACTTTTTTCTAAAAATAATGATGCTTTAGTGAAACGATATCCCCTTTTAAAGAATTTTTTTTACAAACCAAATCACTATCTCATTCAAAATAATCAAATAGTATTTTAATTTGGAAATTATGGGTACCTCGTCTATTTATCTTGTCCCAAAGAAGTAGCCCAGCTAAGTCCTACTAAAAATAGGGAAAGCCCGAACCAAACTCCCAAGCATTATGGATGGTTAGATAAAAGTAACCCATTCAGCCCCTAAAATCTCTCAGGAGATATTCTAGGGATAATGGGCTAACGTGGAGGTGCCCAACACCCCCAATCTCCGAAATTGACATGTATAAACTGTACCCCTCAGTCTGGGTAAAAGGGCATGTAACTGAAAAACTCTCCTTAAAGAAAAGATAAATACGAACTGAGAACACCATCGTGGACGTAGGCAATTTGTTGAACCACATATATCTTATGTCGTGTGATTGTGATTATTTTTATTCTTGTTATTTATTTATGGTAATTGCATTTGCTTATAATTTGTGTTGAGTTATTTGTCACCACAATTGGCGTCGTCTGTGGGAAGCGACTGTTCTTCCTTTAAGAAAGATTTCACTAGCAAGAACTTAGCAACCTATCCCTCGTAGGGTCGAGTCTGAAGTTAATTGCTCAAACCCAAGGCTTCGCTCAGAATGGTAAGCCTCTAAAGAGAGACAATGGCCAGTTAGGTCCACGTAAATTTCCGGCTGATTGATGCCTATGAAGCTAGGCTGCAAGAGCCAAATGCCAAAAATGTTCGTTTGAAGACGCAGCTGCAAAGGATGGAAAGAGAGCTCCATTGTAATACATGGCAATGCTTTGGCCGAACTCCTAGCCCTCAGGAGAGAAAATATCGTAGCCGAGGAAGGATCCTAAGGCGTTGATCCCAGATAATAGAGGGACACAGATCAGATGATGACCAGTACGAGCGGCTATAACCAGCTCACCACTATAGGAGCCCTCCTCACAGAAATAACGATATTAGGAATTTAGTTCGCATAGAGATGGACCAGCACCCCACACATCGGGGTACCAGATCAACCCAAAAGCTAGCTAGGAGAGCTCTCAAGACCCAGATGAAATCCCCTTTTCAAGGGAGATAGAAGAAGAAGAAGCACCCAAGAAATTTGCAATGCCAAGGTTTAATATTAATGCTAGAAAGACTGATCCTATCGACCATGTTAGACAGTACAGGCAGGCCATGGCCCTTTGGAACAACAACGATGCATTGATGTGCTGAATTTTTTCATCGAGCTTGCATGATGTGGCCTAGAAAGTGTTTCAGAAGCTTCCCCATAGGTCCATCAGGAACTTCTAATCCCTGACCGAGATTTTCATAACTCGCTTCATCGCCAGTAGCTCCCATCCGAAGAGGATGGATGCTTTTCTATCCATGAAGAAGAATCCCCAAGAGAACTTGAGGGAGTATGCGAAGAGGTATTAGGAGGTAGTTAATGAGGTCGAGGAATACTCAGAGCAGGTCGTCATAGCATCCTTTAAAATTGGTCTACCCATTTCATGCCTCCTACATCAGTCCCTCACTAAGAAGGAGTCCACGACCATCGATGACCTAATGGATCGTATTGAAAAATACACCAAGGTCGAGGATGTGACCCATCTCAGTGCAGGGAACAACGGTGGAGTCAAGGTTATTGGCAAAGAAAGTGAGAAGAATGAGAATCATGAAAAGGTAAGTAAGAATAGGGGCAAGAATGGACCCAAAAACGGGAAGCAAGAGAGATGCCTCAAAGGCATTTCAAGCAGTATACATAGTTTTTAAGGAACCAATATACAAGATCCTCATGAAAATCAAGGATGAGCCATTTGTCAAGTGACCGAAGACGATGGGCGGAGACCCTACCAAACGGAAGTGCTGAGATGCGCTTTCTATAAAAAAGGGGGGCATAAGACCGAGCAATGTAAAGCCCTCAAGTACCATCTCAAGGAGTTGGCAAAAGCTGGGCACCTAGCTGAGTTCTTGGAGAAAAAAGTGGAGCGAGCAGCCGCAGACAGAGACCAAAGGCCTGATAATGTCCTCGAGGAGGACACTGGACATGTGTTCATAGTTATTAACGGTGCATCCAACATCAGGTAGATAACAGGAAATGCAACACGAATGGAGGTTAAAAAGCTTACGACAGGAATGCAATCTTTTCAGATCAACCAAGCCAAAATCCAGTCTGGAAAGCATCGACGACTAGATGAAGTTGACTATAACAAGCGCATCATGTTTACAAATGAAGACCTAGTGGGAGTTAGAACCCCACATCATGATGCCTTGGTCATCACACTTAGGATAGCGAACTATGATGTTGACAATTAACGTGTCCACCAATGTAGCTCGTCCGAAGTGATATACCTTGACCTTTTAAGAAAGTTAAAGTTGAGCCTCGCCGACTTGAAGGAAGCCACAGTTCCATTAGTTAGCTTCTCTGGTAAGATCACAATCTCCTTGGGAAAGATCATCCTACAAATGAGAGCATGAAGCATATCTAAGATGATTGAGTTTGTGGTTATGGATATTGACTCACCCTATCGAGGATGGCTTTACGCGATGAAGGCCATCACATCGACCTATCATCAAAAGTTAAAGTGCATGACTGAGCGAGGAATTATGGAAATCCACGAATATCAGACGATGGCAAGGAGGTGCTTTATAGCAGCCATCTGCCCCAAACCAAAGAATAAAGTTAAGAAAGCCAAGGAGAAGGTTGAAGAATAGGAAAGGATGATGCCTTTCAAATAACAGCTAAGGTATAGAAGACCTGGAGTGGAGGACACCAGGCTCCTCACCTCTGAAAGGGTCGTTGAGGACCTGAAGGAAGTCTCATCCAGTGGTGACAAAAAAGATAGGGTGTTTCTGATCGAAGCCACTCTCATAAATCGATAGAAGAAGGAACTGACAACACTCTTGCGAAGTAACTTGGACATTTTTGTGTGGGAACCCTACGAGATACCTGGGATTCATTCTAGGTTGGCTTGTCACCGACTTCTTGTTGATTCGGATTCCAAACCGATCACATAGAAGGCACGATAAACTGCCCCTGAAAAGGCCAAGGCTGTGGAGAAGGAAGTGGAGAAACTGTTGGATGCAGGATCCATACGGGAGGTACAATTCCCTAAATGGTTGTCTAACCCAGTAGTAGTCCCGAAGAAAAATGGAAAGTGGAGAGTCTGTGTCGAATTCACTGGCCTTAACAGGGATTTCCCTAAAGACAACTTCGCTCTCCCGAAGATTAACCAGTTGGTGGATGACACAGCAGCTCATGAGAGAATGAGTTTCCTAGATGCATACTTTGAATATCACAAGATCCCTCAACATGAGCCAGATCAAGACAAAATTGCATTCAGCACCACAGTTAGGTTATATTGCTACATGGTCATGCCCTTTGGGCTAAAAAATGCAGGAGCAACTTACCTGCGGTTGGTCACCAAGATGTTTAAAAAATAAATGGGGAGCACTATGGAGGTCTACATCGAAGTCATGCTCATCAAGAGCAAGCTCAAAAATGACCACCTTTCTAACCTATCAAGGACCTTTGAAATCCTCAGGAAATACCAATGAAACTGAATGTGAGTAAGTGTTCCTTCGGTGTCCATTCAGGAAAATTCCTTGGATACTTGGTCAGTAAGAGAGGTATCGAGGCCAACCCAGACCAGATTGACGTCATAAACAAAGTGTAACCCCCCGAACCTTGAGAGGCTTACAAAATCTCACAGGGATGCTCGCCACCCTAAATTGGTTCATCTTGAAGTCTTTGGAAAGGTGCCAATCGTTCTTCCAATTATTGAGAAAAAGTAAAGACGTGGAGTGGAACGAGGACTGCTCGAGGGCATTGGAAGGAATCAAAGATTACATCAGTAGTCCACCTTTGCTCATAATTCCCCAAGAAAATGATTCTCTGTACCTCTACCTCACAGTATCTAATTGTGCTGTAAGATCGGTATTGGTATGCGAAGAAAAGGGAGTCCAGCACCCAGTTTATTAAGCAATCAGGACTCTGTTGTATGCCAAGCAGA
This sequence comes from Sambucus nigra, assembly GCA_949130495.1. Classification (NCBI taxonomy): domain Eukaryota; kingdom Viridiplantae; phylum Streptophyta; class Magnoliopsida; order Dipsacales; family Adoxaceae; genus Sambucus; species Sambucus nigra. The sequence goes on along the minus strand of OX422222.1, from coordinate 463,296,666 downwards.
GATGCCTGCCACTAGAAAATCTCTCCTTCGCACTAGTGGTAGCCTCGAGTAAGTTGAAGCACTATTTTGAAGCCCACTCCATCATCGTACTTACTTCACATCCTCTCAAAGTAGTACTGAGAAGGGCAGATCTTTCAGGTAGACTGTCAAAGTGGTTGGTCAAGCTCGGGTGATTCGATATTCAGTTTTAACCAAGGACGGCCATCAAAGGGCAGGTCCTCGTAGACTTCATCGTTGAGTTTCTAGGTGAATAGCCCTGCGACCAGTCCTAAGCCAATTATCAGAAAGAAGTACCACCAGCGATAGACATCTGGAGATTGTATGTCGATGGAACCTCCGACTCCAAGGGAAAGGGAGTAAGCATTATGTTGGAGACACCAGAAGATATAGTCCTCAAGCAGGGAATCAGACTTGGATTTGAAGCCTCCAATAATGAAGCGGAGTATGAGGTACGGATCGTAAGACTACATAAAGCATGGGTGCTAGGAGCAAAGCAACTCTAAGTTTTCGGTGACTCACAGTTGCTCTCCAACCAAATAAGCGGCGACTTCAATGCGAAGGATGAGAGGATGAAAGCCTATCTCGCCACTATCAAGAGGTTGATGGACGACTTCGAGCACGTAAATGTCCAGCAGTTACCAAGGGGATATAATAGCCATGTCGACTCCCTTTCTGCCTTAAGCTCAGCAATTAATTCAGACTTATAGAAAATAATTCCGATTGATTTCCTCGCACAGTCAAGCATCTCCAAGAACGCTGAGCTACCAAACCCCGAACATGTTCTCCAAATTGAAATAGTCCCTAGTTGGATGGATCCTATAAAGAATTACTTGCAGAACGTTGTACTCCTAAGTGATAAAAAGTCCTCCCACTAGATAAGAGTAAAGTCTACTCTCTTTAACTTATATCCAAAGGGAAAGTTGTACAAAAGATCCTTCACTAGCCCCTACCTTCAGTGCGTTCATCCAAAAGACATCAAATAAGTCTTGCACAAACTATTAGAGGAAGGTCGCTAACCTTTCGAGTAATGAAAGAGGGATACTGGTGGCCATATATGCACTAGCCAGCCAGCGACCTAAAATCACTTACTATCCCATGGCCCTTCGCCGAATGGGGAATGAATATCATGCTTCCCTTCCCGACCGCTGCCAAAAATTGAAAGTATCTATTAGTTTCCACATACTACTTCACCAAATGGATTGAGGCAGAGCCGTTAGCAAACATCAGAGACATGGATATGGTAAGGTTTATTTGGCAAAACATTGTCACTTGCTTTGGGATTCTCGGGACTATCATCACTGACAATGGAACCCAGTTCGAGAGTGGGATTTTCCAAGGTTTCTATAGTGAACATGGGATTAGGAATTACTTCATCTCTGTGGCATACCCCCATAGCAACGAGCAGGCTGATGCTTCAAATAAAATGGTGATCGATGGGCTAAAAAGCAACTAGAACGAGCCAAGGGGGCATGGGTCAATGAGTTACCCCATATCATATGGGCTTATCGCACAACCCCAAAGTGAGAAACTGGAGAGAATCCATTCGCACTCACATATGGGATGGAGGCAATTATTCCATTGGAAGCTGGCCTCCCTACCATGAGGTCCACTCTAGTCGACCAAGGCCAAAATAATACAGCATTGCTTACTGAACTTGACTTGGCAAACGAATGAAGGTAATTAGCTCTAGTGAAACAAAAAACCTGCCAACAATAGCTCGTAAATAAGTACAATAGAAACGTCAACCCAAGAATATTCCAAGTTCAGGACTATGTCCTACGGAAAGTTCTTATCAGCGCTGCAAAGACATCGGACGACAAGCTAGGACCAAACTGAGAGGGACCATTCAAGGTGGTAAGGGATGACCTATAAGGAGATTACCACTTGGAAACGCTGGAGGGCAGGGAGATACCAAGATCTTGGAATGCTACCAACTTGAAGAAATTCTACTTCTAGATTTCTTTTTTATTTTTTTTACAAAAATTGTAGACTTGATGTTCAGTTTTTCATTATCCTCTGATTAATAAAGATTGTTTGGCATAAGCACTCTCTAAGTATTGGTATTCTTAAATACATTTATGTATATACACCCTTTCTAAGTGACAGGCTCAACCTTAATAAAAATCCATTGTGTAATCTTCCAGAACTGAACTTCACGGGTTAATCTTTTGCTATCCAAGACATAACTAGCAGGGTTAACATGCAAAGACCCTTATCACGTAATTGTTAAAAATAATCGGCCTCTTAGTTTTCCCCTGGAAATAAATGAAGCCCAACAGGGGACCCTTAGGCATTCCGACTAGCTCAGGTTGGTCACCAACATGAGTTTGACTCAAAAACCCTACTCGGATTGATTATCCATCACCAGGTGTATCCTTGCCATTACCTTACTTAGGCCTAAAGCGGTGTGATGACTCAGCCTAAAAGGTAAAGTAAGACAGAATGGTACCGCTAAGGTGTACTGGACTGGGGGGATACTCACTTATACTTAAGTCATATCTAGTCGGTTAAGAAAAGCCTAAGATAAAATTGAATATGAATAAATTCAAAAATAACAACACATGTTTAGTTGGTAACTACCCAAAACATAAATTGTTTTCTTTACATTGTTACAAAATAATCACTTGTATTACAACGATATAGTACAAAATGATAAAGAGGAACAGGTCGCTGGACAAGATAGTCAGCCACCCGGGCGCTTTGACCATCATCAGGATGCGAGGTAAATTCCTTTTTAACCTCCTCCAGTCTATGCTCCAGAAGCTGCCTAGGAATGGAATTTATGGGAATCCATAGATCGTTCCTTCTGAATGGATTTAAAGTCAAGGACGAAGGTGAAATTTCATGTCTATAGTACAGGGCATAAACCTTGGGAACTTTTAGTTCTCTAAGATCACTCTTCCACCCCCTCATGAAGGCTAATTCCTCGACCTCCTTCAACTTTGTAGGAGCGTTAGTCTAGATCTGGTCATAGCCATCCGCCCACACCTACCGAGGACCATTCTTGAACAACTGTCTCAATCTCTCCACATCCATTTTGAGCCCGGATGCAATCACGTATGCTCGAGTAACATCCCATTTTAGCTTGACAATATCCCTCTGTGAACTATTGAGAAGATTTCCAACTCGTGCATTATCCCTCTGTGAACTGCTGGGAAGATTTCTGGCTCGCTCAATCTCCCTCTGTGGACCACTAGGAAGATTTCTATCTCACGATACCAGTGATTATGAAGAACCCTGGATAAGCAATGGGACTGTGATCGACGCATTTACCCTCAAGCGAGCGAGCTCACACTTCAAAGTATCATTTTCTTATTAGAGCATCTCGTTGACCAAGTTGATTTTAGACGCTTCTAAGAGATTCACATTAAGAGCGTTGACCTCTTCTTAAATAGAGAAACCAATCTCGCTTATCTCCTCAAGCCTATCTTTCAACTTGGCGATCAGCTCGGTCTGGTGCTTGTATTCCTGGTTCCTCTCTCTAAGAGACTTGTAAACTTTTATGAAAGCACAATGAACTTGATCGTTCACATTAGTACCAAGGATTTGTCCTAGGCGAGAGGTAGTCAGGATATACTCAAGATCGACGAGCTACAAGTCATGCAAGCATAAAAAGTAAGAAATCAGTAGATGAGAATTATCTAAACTCTTTCATTTCATTAACATCAACGCCAGTGGCATAGATATACATTAGTCAAAGAAAGAGAACAATAAAAATACAAAAAATACAAAGGAGCCCTAGAAGACTAGTTATTGACCTCAGCCTTTTTCGAAGACACTGGCATCTTCCCCTTATCTGCAGTAGCTTTACCTGTGCCTCCCTCAGCTAGAACGATCACTATCCCCTGACCAGCAGGAGCATCATCGCTCTAGTAGATGAGACTCCATCAATAGCAGTGGCAGGATCCTCTCCTATAATAGGTCTAGGACCAGGGTCATGCTCATCAAAAAGAGGGGAATCAGTATCCACCTCGGAACCAAGCAGAGCCCTGTCCCAACCTTTATTAAAGTTGGACCGACTGATGTAGCTAATTTGAGCTTCAGCATCCTCTTATGTCGCTGCCCACCCAGCATTGTAAGAGTTTTCCTTGATGGTGGAGGCTTCAGACTCCAGCTTCTTATTTTTCTCGGTAAGCATTTTGTTCTCCTTGACCACCATCAACTTGCTCGCGCAGACTATGACGTAGGATTTCCTCGTTGCCTCTAGCTCCCTTGTCAGCGAACCCTCTGAGGCCTTTCTGGCTTGAGTTGCATCTTTTAAGCTCACCTTGAGCTCAACATTCCTCTTTGCCAACTCGTCATGCTTGTGATAGAGTATAGTGAAGTCGTACACAAACTACAAAGGGATGAAACACAAGTTAGACAGATATAGAAAGGAAAGTCACAAAAAAGGAAGCAAAGAGAAAGACGACTTACCAAGGCCAACCCCTTACTCGATTTCAGAGCTAGATGATCTATCCCCATGCTAGATGATCTCTGGTGATCTGTCGATAAGACTGCTCTCTCGAGCACCGCCGGAGCTAGTTAAGGAGTAAGGGCCACAGACGACCCCTTAGGTAAAGCAGAGATATGCACCGGGGACTGCACCTTCTTGTCCTTGCTTCTTCTCTTCTTATCTCTTCTTCTCTCTCTTTCTTCTTCAAAGAAACCTTCTTTATCTCCCCTTCCTTCCTCTTTTTTCCCCTCTCATTGGCCGTAGTTTGGGAGCCAGTGGAAGTATCCCCTCCCACGAGTTTCTGCTTCTTTAACCTGAGAGCCAGAGCAATACCGTCATCATCATCATCCTGGATTAAGTTCTTCCTAGGAGGATGATTTCCTCACTGTAACTCCTTGTCGAAGAATCTTTAGAAGACCTCTCACTGCTGGAACTCTCCTCGCTGGAATCACCCCCAAGCTCAACTCCACCTCTGTCACCTCCCGAGCTATCACTAGTAGAGTTGCTATCCTCGCCCAATTGAATGGGCTCGGTAGTAGTCTCTTCTGGGATATCAAGATTTGGGATGATATCCACTGGTCGGGAGATAAAGGTAGTTCCTATGTTCTTGTACTCTAACAAGAATGTGACCAACCTCGAGTTCTCCCCATCAGCTAAAGGCTCCCTTATCTTCCAAGCTTTGAGTTGGTCGCCAGAATTCATTTCATGAAGAGCAGGTACCACATTCTTCGCCTTTGCTGGAAAAAGAGAAAATAAGCATAAGAACAGTATACACCAAAGGAGATTTAGCAAGCAACACAAAGAAAATGATTCACCTATATACCCCTCCCCCAAAGAGGGGAATCCTAGGTCCCTTGTACTTAGCACCTTCAGTTTGAGGAGGAAATTACCAGTTCCTGGAAATAAATCCCTCGTTCCAGTAGTCCTTATGGGAATCAGGTAGATTTACTACCAACACCCTATTTGTACTCCTAGCCTTCAACTAAAGGAGACCTGAGCTCATTCACGAGAAGGAATAGCAATAGCAGATCTCAGTAAGGCCCAAATTAGTGCCATAGAGATGATTAATTCTATGTACACCATTGACAATTTCCCATACATTTGGAGAACACTAGGTTGGGACTACATCAAAATATTTAAAAAATTGCAAGAATAAATGATTTGGGAGGAAAGTCAATCCCCCCTGGGACAACAGGAGAACATGAATCTAGTGTCCATCCTCGATGTTTCTAACATCACAAGGAACAAGGGCACACTCAATGTCTACCCAATAAGGAATGCTATAATGTTTCCTAAATTCAGTTAATGATCTATTACCTATTTTGGCCATTGAAAAACCCTAGCAGTAATAGGAAAGAAGTTTAAATGAAAAAAGAAAAAAGGAGTTTGGAAGACTTACAGAACAGAGATCGACTTGAAACAATGCAAAGGCACGGGCAACGAAGAGTGAAAGACAAAAGAGAGCTTAGAGACAAAGAATGAGACTTGGAGCGAGAAGACGCAATGAAGAGCAAGAGGTTTTTACGAGAGATTGAAACTTTTGGGGCAACGACAGAAATGGCCTTCACTAACAAGTTTTAAACCTTCTAAATGATTGTGCACAAGGAACAAAATGAATCTGCTGCCCAAATCTCAAAGGAAAAGATACTTCACTCCCCAGAGCCTGGCCTTATTCACAATAATGCCATCAGGGTTATTATTTAAAATTATTGAGCCTAAAATGTAACCCAAAAATTTTAGGGGCAATTGTGGGTAGCTCGTCTATTTATCTTAGCCCAGAGAAGTAGCCCAGCTAAGTCCTATTAAAAATCAGGAAAGCAACGACCAAACTCCCAAGTATTATAGACGGTTAGATAACAGTGACCCATTCAACCTCTAAAATCTCTCAGGAGATATTCTAGGGATTATGGGCCAATGTGGAGGTGCCCAACACCCTTACTCTCCGAAATTGACATGTATAAACTGTACCACCCAGTCCGGAGCAAAGGGCATCTAACTGAAAAACTCTCCCCGAAGAAAAGAGAAATACAAACTCAGAACACCACCGTGGACGTAGGCAATTTGCTGAACCACGTACATCTTGTGTCGTGTCATTGTGATTATTTTTATTATTGTTCTTTATTTCTGGTGATTGCATTTGCTTATAATTTGTGTTGAGTTATTTGTCACCACATAAATATTCAAATATATTTTTATGATATGTACAATTTTAGTATTTTAATAGCCTTGTTATTGGTAAAAAAATATTAAAATATATTAAGAAGGCCTAAACACCTTTTCACACCTTTTTACGCCTAAGACACGCCTAGGCTTCTAAGACTTAAGGCTTGGCCTCCATGCCTCGATCATGCCCCACATTTTTTAGAACCTTATTTATTCCCAAACCAAAGTAATACTTTTCGGGCCTCCAATATATCCCTACTGACCTTACCTAAGTCCTAAGATGTTCAAATAATCCATATTAATAATTCTTAAACCCGACATTTATTTAAACCTTAAAAGAAAATTTCATCACGAATACAGGGAGGGTCGATCGATCGATCCATCGGATATTGACTACTATTTCTGAATATTTTCCTTACGGGTTTCAGAAGTTTCAATCCTCAAATCCTCTATTTAAATGCCCCAATCTCCCAAATATTTATACCAAACGTTATACTAACATAAACACATAAACTCTAACGTCTTAGAATCATCAAATCATTATAGTTACTCATTTTATTGGACCAATCCGTATAGTTCTCATAAAAACCCTATTTCTTACATTTTCTTCATAAACAACATATAACTCAGTATAAATTCGTATTCCTCTACATATACATCATGATTTCATGTCTACTATAATCCCAGAAATTTATCTACATGCAAAATTTACCCAAATTAATATTTAAATCCCAAAAATCATTAATTCACCAATTTTTCAAGGTTTTCTCCAATTCTATCTATCATCAATAATATACATATATGCGAAATTTTTGCAAGTTAAATCACTTGCCTTAGATAGAAGTTTTGATCCTTTTAAGAAGATGATATGGAAGTGATCCTCTCTTCTCGATCTATCCAACGGTGGTGACGGTGGTGCAAGGTGGTTGTTTGACCCTAGCAACCTTTGGAAACCCTTCCTTACTCACTACTTCTTTCTCTCAAGTTTGTAGCAGACAATAACCCTAACGAGACTACGGGTTGGTTTATATTTCCAACCTGAATTTCGTGGGTTACTATCAACTAAAATATAAAATGACCAAAATACCCTCACGGGTTGTCGGTTTTGCCTAAAAATGCCCCGGGACCCAAACTAAACCCCCAGGTAGTATTTTTAGACTATTTTAACCATTTCGGACACATTAGCGCCCTTAAAATGACCATAAGGATGACATATAATTAAATTAACTTTTTAAATCCATTTAATTTATCTGACGCGGCTGACACGCGTGTCCCACTTAATCATCATAACTGTGGTATCACATATTACTATTCTCCCCAAGAAATATTTAATATACTCATCATAGATAAATAATAACTCTCATCTCGCTAGTCTAAAAATCCGAATTAATTTCCAATTAATTTCCCAATTTAATTCAATTAATTCATAATTAAAATCAGTAAAATTACGGGATATTACATTATAATTAAGGGTCAATCTATGCATTTATTTAAACCATCAAGGGATCTAAGACAAGGGGATCCTATATCTCGTAGTCTATTTATCATTATGGAAGGGGTTCTTGGTAGAGGGCTTAATGAGATGATGTCTAAAAATGTTATTGCCCCGTTTTCCCACCCTAGAGGATGCCTATAATAAGCCACTTATGCTATGTTGATGATATCATTATTTTCACTAGAGGTTTGAAGTATAGCCTTAGACAATTGATGAAGTTACTAAATCATTATGAAAAGGAGTTTGGTCAACTTATAAGTAAATAAAAGAGTTATTTAATGATGAGTTCTAATGCCTAGAGTAACCACTGCTCAGGTAACAAGTTTCTATCATACCAGTGGTCCTTTAAAATAACTTAAATGTCCCTTATTTAAAGGAAGAAAGAAATCCATCTATTTTGAGCCTATGGTACAGTCTATAGCCTCTAAAATTCTCCCATGGAAATCAAAACTTCTTTCAATATGATCAAAAGTTCCCTAAATTCAATCTTTTCTTTTATCCACTCGTCTTTACTCCTTTCTTGCCTTAAATACCCCCATACTGATCATCGACTCTATAAACTAGCTGCTCAATTCCTTTTTTTAGGGTGTTAATCAACAGTTTGGGAAGAAATTTAATTGGACCAGTAGGGATTCAATTTGTATGCCTAAAAGTGAAGGAGGTCTTATAGTTAGAAACCTATTCTCAGTTACTGAAGCTTCTAACATCAAATTGTCTTGGAAATTAAAGGAGGTAAATAGTCTTTGGCTCAATTTATGAAGAAGAAGTACACTCATATGACATATGGTATAGGATCTTTTAAAAGAATTATATCATCTAGAGAGGTCTTGGATTCGAACTCTATATAAATTGATGATTCCTTGATTTGGAAGCCTGCTTCAAATGGTAAATTCACTTTTGAATCATCTTATAACCAGTTTAGAAAATAAAAACTTTCTTCTTTGGTATTTATGTATATATGGCATTTTCAAATTCCCCCAAAAAATATCAGTTCGTATGTGGAAGGTCCTTTTTTAAATGTGTTCTAGTTGAAGAAATAATTTAATCTATTGGTATTAGAATTACTTCTAACTGTCAAAGTTGTGCGTCTACTTCAGAATCTATATCTCACCTTTTCATAACAGGACATAAAGATCTACAGACCTGTAATTACTTCAATCAGTTAATGGGAATCAGAAACTCATCCCAATCAGTTCATAAAACTTTGATATAATGGTGGGTTCATTCTAGATCTTCAAAGCGGATGATTTGGTTGTTTTAAAAAGAATTAATGTTTGTATAATTTAGGAAATTTGGTATAGTAGAAATAAGTGATTCCATGCCTATGAAATCTGTAAGGACATAAATTTCCAATTGAGTCCTTTGTTGTTTTGGCTCAATTCCGGACAAAAACGTTTGAGTCATAGGATAGAATTAATTGATCATTCTTCAAGCCTATGACGTGCTTGTTGAAGATGTAGCGGCCAAGAATATAAAGCTTCATTAAATTATCGAGTTTAATGTGCCTCATTTCTACGTCATAAACATGGTTCCATTGCTCCTAAGGTATGAATGCATTTTAATATATATATAGGAATTTGGAAAATTTTATATTGGGTGAACGTTTATTTAAAACTGTTATTTATTTTCAGAAAGATTTTTATTAAAACTTTAAAATAAAGTATATAAAGTTTCTGGGCAAAAATAGAAATTTCACAACTTTCTGGAAGTTCGTTCGAAGTGTCGTTCGAACGAGATTTTCGTTCGAACAATAATTCGTTCGAACGGGTTTGTCAACGAGTTCCCCAAAAGGCCACTGGAATGTCATTCGAAGTGTCGTTCGAACGAGCTTCCAATGAGATTTCTAACGAATTCACACTGGAACTTCATTAAAAGTCTCGTTCAAACGAGATTTCATTCGAACAAAACTGTCGTTCGAACGAGAATTGGTGGGAACAGGTATTTGGCAGTTTTGAGCAGTTTTGACCCACCTTCCCACTTCTTATCCTACTATCTTTTGACAGAACTTCTTAAGTGCGAAAATGAACTTTTTCTAATTAACTTTTTCACTATCCTACAACTCTTAGAGAGAGTTTTGAGAGTTCATCTTTCCTAAGAAAAATTTCAAGTTTAAGTGTTCATTTTTCCAAGAAAAATCCTTTAAACACTTTGTTTACACCCAATTGTTTTTTATATGAGCTTCCATATATATATACATTGCTTGGAATTTTGGCACCAGTTTTTCATCTCTATCATTTGAAGAGACGTTTGGGTTTACTTCTAAATCCCACAAAGAAGAAGAGGTTTGCTTTAATTTACCCACTTGGAGAAAGTCTCCTAGTTCGGGTGACAGTGACCATATAAAGTCCGATCGGTGGATTCCAAGACCGCGGTGGAGCTCCGTGGTTCTTCGCTAGGCGGAGGTGTATACAAGAAGGAGCGTCGGGGTTTGAGAGGGATCGAGTCGAGATTTTTAAGTCTACTGTCTTGTATTTGTAAAATCGTACTTAGTGGATTTGAGGCTAGGGTCGTCCAAGGTTTTTTCCCGTTGTGGGGTTTTCCTCGTACATCACAGCGTAGTGGTTTCATTGTTTAATTTTATCTTGCTATATCACCTAGAATGCATGCTTAGGTAAAAAGATAAAATATGGTTTAATCACTACTTAATTTAATTTGGTGCTAATTAAATATTGGGTAATGTTTATGTTATCTTAATTCATGTCATCTCTTAATTTGATAAATTGGTTTGGCCTAATTTGGTAATCTTAAAAATATGACTTAGGCAAATTTGTAGGACTTGGGTTAAATTAAATTGGTTTAAGTGAAATTAACATAATTGTGTGTTTAATTTAATTTCACATTGTTTAATTTTAATTTATTAAAGAAATTAAAATTTGTAATTTGTTTAATTGAACCATCATCTAACGCTTCCGCATATCTATTCCTAAAGGGAAATTATGTATAATAATTTAAAAGGGGGCCTAGTGTTCTAATGAGTGGTATCAGAGCTTTGATTGAGAAAAGCTCTCGCTCTCAAATTGGTATCAGAGTTGTACTACTAATTTATCGCGTCAAAGATCCGTTTTTCGGCTTTTATTATTTTTGTGCTCCTTACATTTTTAGGCGGTTCAATTTTTACTCACTCACATTTTTTATCTCTCGATGGGATGCCTTAATGATAATTTATCCATTTCTAATGATAATGATGTTTTTTCTATTCGAGAAAAATTTAATGAGCTTAATAAGTGTAATGAAAAATTAAGATAATTAAATTTGAGATTTGCAAAAGGAATTAAATTTCTTGAAGATGAAAATTCTTGTTTTAAAGATAAAGTTGAATTTTTGCAAACCTCGCTATCTCAAAAAGATATTTTTTGTGAAAAGTTCATGGACATAAATCACAATTATAATATTTTACAAATGTCCAAGAAAAAGAGTGATAGTCGTGAAAAGATTCTTAGGGACAAGTTTGCTCACATTGAGGGGGAGCGTGATAACCTTCTAGGTGTTATAAAAAATTTAAAGAAGGAGTTCCGTAAAATTGAGGAGTCTAATTTTTTACTTGAGTCAATATTTTAAAAATAAAAAATGACTTACAAGACTCGAGTAGTTTTGATAATGGCTATATCTCATCTAATTCAAATACTTTCGTTACTAAAGCTAAAACCATTGTTTATTTTAGAGGATCTACTTTATCCAAAGACTTTAGAAAAGGTCACACCTTAGGTAACATTTCTCGTGTTTTCATATGCTTGCATTGTGGTAGGAAAGGTCACCTTAGGTCATTTTATTTTTATCTTAAAAGAAGTCCTAGGAAGTCTATGTCTAGCAATTCATTAGTTTTCATATCCCATCATTTTAAATATACAACTATATGGATTCGGAAATCATTTTTAGACGTGCTAGATATTAGATTTGTTGATTCTTATTTACTTTCACATGAAAGCTCCCTAGCTAAATTTAAAGGTTGAATGTGTTAGTTTTGTTTGCATACTCTAGCTTTCTGTGCTTCATATTATCTATCCTTGCTAGGAGTATGAATGTTTAGTCATTTTCTAGTCATTGCTTTATTTCATATCTCATGCTAGAAATCATGACTTATTTATCTTTTGTATTTTATTCTTTCATTTGAGTTTGCATTAAATGAAAAAATACAAAAAGATTTTTGGTTATCATTTGGGTTTTTATCTCTTGGTAATTTAAGCTTAATGAAAAATTCAAATGATTTTTGTTTGTCTTTTGAGTATATATTTTTATTTTTAGTTAAAAATTTCAGAAACTCAAAAAGATTTTTATTCTGTGTGATTTTAGTTTGACACACTTTATGTGGCATACACTTGTGTTAGAATCCCATCTTTTGCGCTCTCATGTGGCTTGAACTTTTGGTTTAGATTGCCAATCCTTATTATGTTCTTTACCATGCTTACATGGAGTAGTTGGATTTTTTGTTGCTTAAATGGATTCTATTTTTATATGCCTCAATTCACACACGCACAAGCTCATTTGAAACTTAAATTCATATGTATATTTGAGCGTTGTGAAGTGTTCTCCTACCAATTTTTGTCATCTACATATTTGTGACCTAGGAGGCCTAGTGCATGTCAAAATCCATTGCACGTGAGATTTGTGAGAAATAAAAATTGATAAATATAAAAGTGCACGGGGAAGGGCTCCGAAAGGATTTATTATCCTTTGCGAATAGTAAACCACCTCTTGTTTGGACCTAAAAGAAATACGTGGTCCAAAGGGCTAAAAGAAAATATGGCATTAAAAAGAAAAAATAATTGTCAAGGCCTAATTTGTTTGTTTGATATTATCATTCAAAATATATATATGCTTATTGAGGGATATTTGATGATATATCAACGGTTTCACAATGTCCGTTTATCCTAGTCATACTTTCAATGTCATGACTCTATTGGTTTGTAGAATCATCAATATGATAGGCTTGTATGCATTGTGTTTGTTTGTTCATTGAGTTCAATCTATATTGTCACATGAGGTTATATTCAAATGTGATGAAGTTTGCAATCAATTGAGAACTCCGTGAACATGTTTTAAGTGATTGGGTCTAAATTTAATTGTTATTAGTTCACACCCCAACACTTATGTTTCCATATGACACATTTTTTCCATACGAGTGTGAAAAGCTTATCTTATTTTGTGTCATTTGTGTGTTTATCTCTCTCTCTCTCTCTCTCTCTCTCTCTCTCTCTCTCTCTCTCTCTCTATATATATATATATATATATATATATATATATATATATATATATATATATATATATATATATATATATATATATATATATATGATATGTTTGTTTAGTCTCTGCCTTACTTTCTATTCCATATATGCTTTAATTCATAATTGGTATCTATCTTGTTGCATTCTTTGTTAATATCACATGCTTAATACTTTATGTATCTTATTGGTATCATTTTATTGCATTCTAGTTGGTATCCATTATTATTTGTTGGATTAGTTGTGCTTTTGTTGTGCTTTTGTTGTCCATATGCTTTAATGTTCTCATCACTTTTGCACATTTGCATGTTTAGCTTGTTATCCAATTTTATTAATCCCTTGTTTAGTTTAAGGGTAATATGCTTTAATTGGGGGAGAAAAGTTAATGTTTTTAGTTCTTTTGCCTTTTTCTATTCCTGAACAAAAAGGGGGAGAATGATAGGGGGAGAAATGGTATCTAATCCTATTATAATCGCATCTTAGTTTGGGGGAGATTTAACTTAGGGGGAGTCGCGACCTTCTTAGGTAGATCACAGTTGATAAAGGGGAGAATTATTTTAATGGGTGTACTTATTTACTTGCATTAAATATTTTGATTTGATATTCCCTATGTTATTAATGTGTTTGCTTAAGTGTGCAGGAATTATATTCTTAGTGGCAACTTTCACCGGCAAAGATTTTGATCCTTGGGTTGGTTGAGTCAAGCATTGTATTTTATTTTGGGAGGGACTTTTTATTAGTCTAGTAGAGCTTGACGGCCCTTTAGAATTTTTGGTTTGGTTATTATCCCGGAATAGCCAAAGGGGGAGATTTGTCAGGACACAAATTTCCAATTGAGTCCTTTGTGGTTTTGGCTCAATTCCAGACAAAAATGTTTGAGTCATAGGATAGAGTTAATTGATCATTATTCAAGCCTATGACGTTTTTGTTGAAGATGTAGAGGCCAAGAGTATAAAGCTTCATCAAATTATCGAGCTTAACGTGCCTCGTTTCTACGTCATCAACATGGTTCCATTGCTCCTAAGGTATGAATGCATATATATATGTATATATATAGGAGCTTGGAACAATTTATATTGGGTGAACATTTATTTAAAACTGTTATTTATTTTCAAGAAGATTTTTATTAAAAGTTTAAAATAAAGTATATAAAGTTTCTGGGAAAAAATAAAAATTTCACAACTTTTTGGAAGTTTGTTTGAAGTGTCGTTCAAACGAGATTTTCGTTCGAGAAATAAGTCGTTCGAACGAGTTTGCTAACGAGTTTCCCAAAAGGCCACTTGAATGTCATTCGAAGTGTCATTCGAACGAACATGATGTTCGAAAGAGCTTCCAATGAGATTTCTAATGAGTTCACACTGGAACTTCATTAGAAGTCTCGTTCGAACGAGATTTCATTCGAACAAAAATGTTGTTCGAATGAAATTTGGTGGGAACAGGTATTTGACAGTTTTGAGCAGTTTTTGACACACCTTCCCACTTCTTATCCCACTATCTTTTGACAGAACTTCTTAAGTGCGGAAATAAACTTTTTCACTATTCGACAACTCCTTGAGAGAGTTTTGAGAGTTCATCTTTCCTAAGAAAAATTGCAAGTTTAAGTGTTCATTTTTCCAAGAAAAATTATTTAAACACTTTGTTTACACCCAATTGTTGTTTATCCAAGCTTCCATATATATATATACATTGCTTGGAGTTTTGGCACCGGTTTTCATCTCTACCGTTTGAAGAGACATTTGGATTTTCTTCTAAATCCCACAAAGAAGAAGAGGTTTGCGTTGATTTACCCACTTGGAGAAAGGCTCCTAGTTCGGGTGACGGTGACCATATAAAGTCCGATTTGTGTATGCTGAGACCGCAGTGGAGCTCCGTGGTTATTTGATATGCAGAGGTGTATACAAGAAGGAGTGTCGAGGCTTAGAGGGATCAATTCGAGTGTTGTAAGTCTACTCTCTTGTATTTTTAAAACCGTATTAGTGGATTTGAGGCTAGGGCAGTCCGAGGTTTTTTCCCGTTGTGGGTTTTCCTTGTACATCGTGGCGTAGTGGTTTCATTGTTTAATTTTATCTTACTATATCACCTAGAACGCCTGCTTAGGTAAAAAGATAAAATATGGTTTAATCACTACTTAATTTAATTTGGTGCTAATTAAATATTGGGTAATGTTTATGTTATTTTAATTCAAGTCATCTCTTAATTTGATAAAATTGGTTTGGCCTAATTTGGTAATATTGAAAATATGACTTGGCAAATTTCTAGGACTTGGGTTAAATTAAATTGGTTTAAGTGAAATTAACATAAGTGCTTGTTTAATTTAATTTCTCGTTGTTTAATTTTTATTTATTAAAGAAATTAAAATTTGTAATTTGTTTAATTGAACCATCATCTAACGCTTTCACATATCTATTCCTAAAGGGAAATTAAGTATATAAATTTTAAAAGGGGGCCTAGTGTTCCAACGAGTGGTATCAGAGCTTTGATTGAGAAAAGCTCTCGCTTTCAAAATAAAATATCATTATTCATAGAGTTATCTCTAATGTATCAGATCTTTCTAAAGCTATCAAGTGGAGAGGAAGTGTGGAGATTCTAAGGAGGGAAGTTAAGAGAATCTTTTCTTTGAACCAACACCCTCAATTTCTTAGTGAGATATATTCTTGGCAGTTCCTTTTGAGAGGATGTTTAAAACTCAATGTTGTAGCCTAATTTGGCAAAAATATGTTACAAGGATAGGGAGCTATTCTTAGAGAAGATCAAGGAAATATTCTATAGGCATACTATAACTTCCTCATTAGCCAAATTCCTTTTCATGCCCATGTCCAGGCCATTCAAGCTGGTTTAAATTATTGCATTGAAAAGAACTTTCAAAATTTTGTGCTGGAAATTGATTTAAACTCCTTATTTGAAGTTTTTACATTAGCCTCTATCCCTCCTTGGAGATTGCAATCAGAATTTAAGGAAATTCAAGATCATGTCAAAAACCTATCACCCTCTATAAGCTGCTACTCGATAGATGCCAACAGAGTCCCAATTCTCCTTGCAAATTATGGATCCTCTCAATAAATTTTGAAAACCTACTATAGAGTTCATGATCTTCCAAGAGATCTTAATGTAGTTTCACTGTTAAATTCTTCAAAAATTACAAATTTTAGGAATATTTATTCCATTTGTTTCATATCTTTATTGTTATGCACCTAGAGAGGGATATTCTCTTTAATATCAATAAATTTCTTTTTATTAAAAAAGAAAAAAGAGAGAGTGTTTTTATTCAATAACTAAAATATGCTAGGGCGTTCAGTTATTTCAAGTGGTATCAGAGCTTCTGGATTCACTTTTTAAAAGTTTTTATTCAGCGAATATCCTAAACTCTTTTGTTTTAAATATCAATCTTTTATTATGGATGACCATAATGGGTCTTCCGTAAGTCCTCCCATGTTCGATGGTGATAACCTTGCTTATTGGAAAGTAAGAATGGTTGGGCACCTCCAACACTTGGGAGATGAGGTATGTGAAATCGTTAAAACTGGTTTTTCTGCTCCTACTCATTTAGTTGGTGATGGTGATGCGCAAATTTCTTCTATAAAACCTCTTTTAGAATAGACTAAAGAGGAAAAGTTAAGCTCAAAGTATAAGAACAAAGTCAAAAATGTTATTTTCCAAGCAATGGGTGCAACTAAATTTAAAAGAATTTTAGCTTGCACCACATCTGGCTTGGGACATTCTAATGACAAGGTTAAAAGGTCTAAGTCACTAGTGCTCGTTAGACTTTATGATAAAGATAATGAGAAATTTGATGATTTTTACCTTAAATTGCAAGATATTATTAATCAATCACATGCTAATGGCGTTGTGTATGTTGAATTGAAATATAAGATAAAATCATTAGGTCTCTTCCTAACAATTTTGATTTAATAATTCATGCCATGGGTGAAAATTTTGATAATAGTTATACCTCTCATCTCTTGTGTGGTAAACTTAAAATTTAATATCAAAACACTTTCAGAGATGAAAAAAAAGGTAAAGCACGTGCACACACCGCCACATAAAATGTGTTGAATTTTAGGTCTAGTTAAAACAGTTTAGCCTTTGTATCCTCGTTGGCTAATTTGAATAAATCCAAAATTTCCTTAGATTCTTTAGATAATGAAATTGCACTCATGACTAAATGTTTTAAGAAATTTGTAAAGTTTAGGAATAAGTTTGCTTCAAAGTAAGGTCAACCTAGTCATTCAAATAAACCTCATGAAAAATATTTTGAAAGGAAAAGTTTTGAAAAATCTGAACCTAAGAAGGATTAAAGCCACATTCAATGCAGAAAATGCAATGAATATGGACATTATGCGAACAATTGTTTAAAACTTGGGATGATAGTTCTGGTAGTCATAATGAGGAACATTTTGATAATCTTATGGCTTTCACATCTATTTGCACTATTAAGTCCGAGGACATTTTTTTTACAATTTCTGATGAGTATGATTTGTGTGTAGATAATTATGAGTTAGAATTTGTAAATTTATCTCATATCTTTCCTGCCCAAAATTACCCTACTGTCACAACTTCTCTATTTGATAATGGGAATATTTATGGTGATTTTGATGAATCTGGTCTGATAGAGGATTCTGCTATTGTAGAAGGGTGTGTGAGTAATAATTCAATTGCTATACACTTGATAATAGAACGCACTTAGGCGGAATAAATTCTAGGTTATTAGGTAAAATTGATGCTTTGAATAATCAAATTAAACTAATAATTGAAGAATCTTCTCTTTATGTTGAAGAACTTAAAAATGATGTTTTATTACTTAAGAAAATGGTTGTTATGTTAACTAAACTTAACAACTCTACTGAAGTTAAACACAAGGACGTTTTGTCTAAACTTAATGAATCTCAAAAGGAAATTAATGATATTTTGAAACAGCTATATGTTTATTCAAACTCCAGTAGATTTTTCAAGTTTTTAATTAAATATGATGACATTGCTCCTTTAAAGGGAATCAAATTTATTGGTGAGGACTTTGGTGAAACTAATTTTGTTAACTCTAAAGAACAATTCCCTTGTGCAACTGAAATTAAAATAAGCATTAAACATGTTCAAATAAGGATTGTGCAACTGGTTTTGTCAAGACGATGTTTGTGTGTAATTTTTGTCATAAAAAGGGACACCTAGAAAAAAAATGTTTTACGAAATTAAGACAAAATAAATCTGACTAAGGAAAATATAGGCAAACTAAAATTGTTAGAAACAATCAAACTTCCAAGCCTATTTTTGAGTGTGGATTTTGTTCTAAAAAAAGGTCATTTAGATCCATTTTGTTTTTAAAAGGCAAAATTTATCCCTCAAGTACCAGGAATAGCTGAACTCATGTGCCATCAACTGACGCATTTGTGCATGAATTCTAGTCAACCCCGTGAACTGTGCAACCATCCCCAAGGGGGTTAGAGAGTCACATATAATTTCCAATAAAGATCAATATCCTCACAAAATAATAAAATGCCAAAAAGGATTCAAAAGAAAAGAGGAATAACCTGGTTGCTCGTCAGGGTATTCAGGGCCTGACGCACCACTGACAAAGACAAGGACTTGTCCGATCTCCTATTTAACTTTCTCCACTGGTACATTCGACAAAAGCCCTCCACCTCCTAGTCATGAAATCTTATCAAATGGACATTAAGACCAATCACCTCATAGAACCACGTCTGCAGAAAAGACGGGGATTAGCAAAAAGAAAACTAAAAGAAATGCAAGAATTACCTCCAGAAGGTAGGTGGCCCCTAGAAAAGTCTATTGGAAGCACCGGTTGAACGGATACAGAGAAAAATAAAGGATCTCCAAGGTCAGGCTCCCCCAGTCATAAAGCAGAATATTCGAAAATACCCTCAAAAATGGCAAAAAGTAGAGATGAATGGCGTCGCCACTAAGAAACAACCCAATAAAAGAAGAATGAATAAATGGGCCATCTGCCTCACTTGCATCCTATTTGTCTCGTCAATCCTCCAACTCAAATGCACCTCCCTGAGAGAGGGAATGCGAAATGAATTTCCAAAGACTATCCTTCCCATATCACCCATTGGAGCATAAATAGACGCTGGCATCACCCTCAGAGTCCGATCCACCTCTATCTGCATGCCCTCATAATCAATCCCCAGTAGTTATTGGACGTTGATGGGAATCACTATCATCTCCCCAAATCCCAAATGTATGGTGTGGGTAGTGTCCCACCACCTCTCTCCCAACACACATAAAACAATAGTAGAGCGCGATATCTACAATAGTAGGCAACCGAAACCAACAGAGGAAAATTTTAGCACACCACCACCAGAAGATTCTCCTACATATCCTTCAACCCCATCATCCCCCGGGAACGTAGGCTGATAGGATCTATGTCAGTCTGTCAAAAAAAAAAAGACCCTTTCGTCAACACAAGGAAACAAAAAGAAAAAGGAAAATAAATACCAAAGGTCATTATACTTACATAGCCACTAGGGTTCCTCACCCTACCCGATCAGGGATGGGAGGGATCGCAAAGTATAAAGTTATCCTCAATGACTGGCTCGAACGACTCGAAGATATTTTTGTTGCCCAAAGCAATGGGAAGCCTAGTTCGCCACTCTAGATTCGCCCACTCATCAACACCCAAATGTGCCATGTAGGTATCACTACTAGAAAAACCTGCCATTTTTAAATCTCGAAGAAGGTCTTAGAAATGATTTTAGAAAGAAAAAACAGGATATTCGGATGCTAGAAGCTGTGAAAAGTGAGGAGGGTTCGCCCCTTTTTTGTAAGAGGCCAAACGGCATGCCGATTGGCAAACCCCTGTCACCCATCGATCGGTACGTGCCTCTTACCCTTACCAAGGAAACTTATGATACCATGCCATTTCTAAACGGAAACCTCTACCACCCATCGATCGGCATACCCCTAGAAATTTCATACAAAAAATCCCAGTGCTAGAAAAATCTAAAAACATTTCAAAAAATTATGCCAAATAAATATTCGAAACATTTCTTCACCAAGAAAACCCTTTTAAAGATCCCAAAATCCCCAGTCGGATTAAAACTATACTCTTGTCCCCAGTTTGAACCCTAAAATGGTGCGCCTGCATCCCAAAGTCCATTATAATTCCCTAACGACATCCCAAAATTTTGAGTCATCACCAGCATAACTCAAATCTCTTGAGATCAAATGCTTATCTAGTAGTTCTACCTAATATCCACCCACCAAAGCTCTACAAGATTCACCTTTAGTTCGATGGCCTGCACCCATCTTCAGCGAAGTCGACGGGTCAACAAAAGAGGTGGAACAATGGTAAGGGCCTATTTTTATGGTGGATCTAGGTTTTTAGTCTATAGGAATTTGGGCAAGAAGTCAGGCTCTGGTGGGGTTTAGCGGGTTATTATCGGGGGTTTGGGTGTTGTGGTGATGAATGACAAAAAATCTCTTGGACAATTGGCATGTAGTCCAGTAGAAGATAGTCTTGAGTATCCATTGACAATAATGAATTATTTGAGAATCGAGAAGCGAATGATCATTCACAGAATAATGATACTCCACTTGCGGTGGCAAGATTTTAAAGTACTAATCATCATGGAGTACACATTGGACGATAGGTTGCCCCGAAATCTTACCTTAGATAGTGACCTCCATACATGCACACAATTTCACAGACACACTAGAGTAAAAAATAACGAGTGGATGAAACTTTGATACCGCTCTGATATGAATGAAACAGAACTAAAAAAATGAACAATTTACGCTTCACCTCTCAACCCTCAAATTAATTCATCATATCAATAATATGATGTAAGAGAACGTTTTTGATATTGCTCATAATATAGCCTTTTTATTAGTTTAGGCTATTTTGGTATATCCCATTATAAACCATCTCATAGTACAACGAAAACCGACTCCAACATTCAAGACTTCCCTAAATCCAACAACGGTTTTAAAAAAATGGTGTTTAAAATTATTGATAATATTTTTATGGGATGATTAGTTTTATTTAAACCAAGCTTGGATTTTTAAAGGATTTAAAAATAAAAAATGTTAAGCCCGTTGAAACGAGATTGCTATCTCATTTGAACGAAATGGTCTTTTCATTTAAAATGTTGTTTGGTCTCTACATTGAGCGTACTACTAACGAGGTCTAACTATTTGAATTCGTTTCAAGCTCGTTAGAAGTTGGTTAAAATGATATTGCAGTCTCGTTCGAACAAACTCTTATTTCTTTCAAACAAAATGCCTTTATCACTTGAACAACTTCTATTTTTGTTTGAAACAATTTCACCCCCTTTGAATTTTATGTTAGGTCTATAAATACCTGTTTTGACTCCAT
Source organism: Sambucus nigra (assembly GCA_949130495.1). Lineage (NCBI taxonomy): Eukaryota > Viridiplantae > Streptophyta > Magnoliopsida > Dipsacales > Adoxaceae > Sambucus > Sambucus nigra. Next base: position 463,275,022 of record OX422222.1, on the reverse strand, counting down.
ATTTCGTGACACTTTTGCCAAAACAATTTATGTATATATGTTACAAAAGTTTTCAACATCTTTGTTTTACAAAACACTTTTCATTCACAAACACATCCCCAAATATATTTTGTGAATTGGTTTTAAACCTTAATTGAGTTATACTCATTTTGGAGAGATCATCTCTATAGCTGACTTGTGAACTCGAAAGGATTACAAATGAAGAGTGAAGGCTAAAAGATGATGGATGGATACTCAAGGTGTATCGCCTCATGTGGACTACTTTGGATCGAGTGGTATTCTTTAGAGCTTCTGTGAAGACTATCCATTATACTTGTGGGTTATATCAAGTAATATTATAAGTTGAATGTCATGTAAAATTACAACAAAGTGATGATATAAAAGGTTTTACTATAAAAAGGGATTTTTCCTCACTTGTCGTGTGGCTGCATGCGTAGTTTGTTTTTGTGTTTGGATTGATCATCATATGTAAACCTAATTTAATCAAATATTAAAATTTGGTAAAAAAAAAGTAGATTTTGATTGAAGGCATTTAATTAAATAACTAAATCCATTAAGATCGTGCACACTCTCAAATTGGTATCAAAGCATTCCACCTTTTACAAATTTGTATCAGAGCATGTTGCACTAATCTATCGTGTGATTCTGAATTTTTAAAGAGTTTTTTTTTACTGATACGAATTCTCTCAAATTGGTATCAAAGTTGGTTTCTCAAAAAATTGTATGATCTTTTCTGAAAAAACAATTCTTTGTTATCAATTTTTCTTGAAAAATTACTGATCTTAAAAAAGGAAAGATTTTGATGGATAATTTGTATAATCGAATGCCCATCTTTGATGGTACTAACTATGTGTGGTGACAAAAATCTCAACACAAAAAATTAATGAAAGAAAATAATCACCAAGATAGTAAGAACGGTAATAATCATAATCACAGTCACACAACTGAAGAATATACGTGGTTCGACAAATTACCTACATCCATGGAGAGGTCTACTATTGTATTGAGTAACTCTCAAGAAAGTTTTCTACATGCCCCTATGCCTCAAGCCAGGGGTACAATATATATTCAGTTGAGAGAGATTTTTGGCAATCAACACGTTAGCTTAGTATCCCCTGAATATATCATCCAGGATTTTTGGGGATAGATACGATCATATCATTTTACTCCAACCATCATTCATGACTCATAATTTGGGTCGGGCGCCTTTTTATCCATTTAGTCTTGGCCGTTACTTTTATTGTCCTAGTCAACAAAAGGTACCCACAATTTCCCCTAAAATTCTTGGAGCCATAATTTAGGCTCACAAATTTTAAATAGCCTCTTATGGTCCACCCCCGATGGAACTGTTGTAGTTTATGAAATTGGTAGAGGCGTGAATTGACATTTCGCAGAAGTTTAAGTAGAAAATCTTCTTCAGTATTGTGAACTATCATTGGGGAGTTTAAACCGAAGCTTTGGGTGATCTTCAATGTCCCTTCAACTTCTTACTCCTCTCACTTTCAAGACATCTCTTTATCTCCGAGCTTCCTTTTGATATCAAGCTTGTTCTTCATCGTTTCTAAGCTATTTCCTGCTTCACATCTTCATTTACTTATGGTTTCTCATCGTCTCAAGGTTGATCTTTTCTTCGTAAGTCCTCGGTCCTCTTTTCTTTCTATATTTCTTTCCTTTATACTACATTTAGGGTTTGTTTATGGCGAAAATAGGTAACAAGTCTTTAACTGAACTCAGAAAGTGCTATAATACCCCTAACTGGGTGGATATTGAGTGTTCCCCTATTCCTCTTAACATCCGAGATATTGAGGATGGACACTGGATTTATGTCCTTTTGTTATCCCGGGGGGTTTAACCTTTACCCCAAATCATTTATTCTTGCACTTCTTCCAATATTTCGATATAGTCCCTGCCCAATGCTCTCCAAATGTTTGGAAGATTGTTAATGGTGTTCATAGGATAAATCATCTTTATGACACCAACTTAGGATTATCTAAGGGTTTTTTTTGCTATAATTTTCTCGCACAAGTGCTTGTCTTCTCTATTTGAAAGAGAGGAGCCTAGACATGGTATTAGTAGTGAATCTACCTGATTCCCATAAGGACTATTGGAATGAGGGCTTCATTGCTAGAAATTGGCAGTTTCCTCCCCAAGCTGAGGGGATAAGGTATAAGGGACCTCGGATCCCAACCTATGGAGAGGAGTATGGAGGTTGTTGTCTAACCTTATTGCTTGTTGTTTGTTGTTTTGATATATTCTTCCTTTGATGTCTTCTTCTTTATTTTTTAACAAAGGATAAGAACCAATAACCTTCTCCTCATGAGATCCGAGTTGTCGAACTGATTAAAGCTAGGAAGGTAAGGGATTCCATTACTGAGGGTGAGAACCCGAGGTCGACTTCCTTTATGCTTGAGTACAAGAACACCACCACTAGCTTTACTGCCCCTCCAGTTGACTCTATTCCCAAGCTCAACATCCTAGAAGAAGTTGATGCCCTTGAAATCCAATTAGACGAGGAGGAAGGGAGTAGCTCGAAAGCTGGCAGTGTTGGAAGTGGCAGAGGTGGTAGTGGTGAGGCAGGATTAAGTGAGGAGGAACCTAGCGAGTAAGGTTCTGGTGGTAAAAGGTCTAGCGAGGGAACTCTAGATCAAGTTCAGAGAGTTCTAGTGAGGAATAAATGGCTCCCCCAAAGAGGAGAAATTTGATCAAAAAAGATGATAAGGTTGATGTCCTATTATCAAATAGGTTAAAATTCTAAAAACAGAGACCTGGGGATATTGCCAGTGGCAGAAAGGCTGTAGCCCATGAGAAGGATATGAAGAGGAAAGAAGAAGAAGAGAAGAAATAAAGGGAGAGAGGGAGAGAGAAAGAGAGAATAAGAGAAGAAAAAGAGAGAAGCTGAGAAGAGAAAATAATAAGAGAGGGGGAAAGGACGAAGAAGGCATAGGCTTCTCTTGTGCCTGTTTCTATCCCAATTGAGGGGACCTTTAACCAGGTTGGGGAGGTGCTGCTGCAGGATAATAATGCTTTAAGGAGGGAGGTTGCACGCCTCAGGTAAAATGCATCAAGCATTTCTCCTTCAATTATCCAAGGTTCTTCACCAACATCCAAGCAACAAGCTAGAACTGACCATGGCAGTTCTTTAAGGGAGATTGTTGAACTAAAGGGAGATGTCCGTCGAGCATATGTGATTGCTAGGCTTCATAAGGACTTCACCAGACCAAGGAACCTATTTAAAAAAGGTCCTCGACGATGTGGGAAGATGGATACAGCCAAGGCTGGACAGATGCTCCTACCAAGTTAAAGGAGGTCAAGGAGCTGGCTTTCATAAGAGGGTGACTAAGTGCCCTCAGGGAGTAAATGGTGCCCAAGAATTTTGCCCTCTGGTATAGGCATGAGATCACTCCTCCATCCTTAGAACCAAATCCATTTAGAAGGGATGGCCGATGGATCCCAATAGATATTATCCCAAGGCAGTTACTGGAGCCGACCTCAAAAGGGGTTGAGGAGCACTTTGCCCCTCATCCTGACGATGGTCAGAGAGCGCGAGTAGCGGACTACTTTGCTCAGCGACCTGGATCCACTTAGGATTTCATTTATTTTATTACTTTTGCACATGTAACTATATAATCTTAAGCAATAAAATATTTATGTTTTAGGTAATGGCCGACTAAACATATGTTGTCTATTTTTGTTTTATCAATAATCTCTAGTTATTTTAGGCATTTCGGCCGACTAAATGTGACTTAGAGTTTATTTTTAAATGAGTATTACCATAGTCTAGTATGCCTTAGCCATACCATTTGGCCTCACTTTACCTTTTAGGTCGTGTCGTCATACTACCTTATACTCCTAAGTAGGACGATGGTGACAATACACCTGATTAATGGACAATCCACCCGAGTAGGATTTTAGAGCCAAACTATGTTGGCGACCAACCTGGGTTGGCCATGTTGCCTAAGGATCCCCTGTAGGTCTTTATTTGTTATCGGGGCAACCTAGGAGGCCAATTGTGTTATGAACAAAGGCCTGAGGAAGGTTATTATATGTCAACCCTGCTAACTATGGTTTGGAGAAGTTGAGATAGTATAAACCCAATTATTATGGTGCAATCACAGGAGGCTAGCTCGAGAGATCTTTTGATTGGATCAAGTTAACCAACTTACTATATTCCATAATCATTATCATACATGTTAAAAGAGTGAAGCTTGTAACTTGGAAAGGGTGTATATAACAAAATATACTTGATATAACCAATACATATAGAATGCCAAGGCCAATCGAGTTTTATTGATCAACGTCAGGAGTAGAAAGAAACATTAATTTGTAAATGAAAATTTTCTTAAATTAACAGTGCATAGATACAAATGGTGCATGGATAGAGAAATTTAGAAGTAGAATTTCTTTAGGTTGGATACATTCTAAGATATCGGTATCATCCTGTCCTCCAGTATTTCCATGTGATAGGCTCCTTGCCAGTCGTCCCTGACAACCTTAAACGGTCCTTCCCAGTTCGGTCCTAGCTTGCCATCTGATGCTTTCACAGCACTGCCAAGGAATTTTCTTAGAACATAATCTCCGACCTAGAATTTCCTTGGATTGAGTTTCTGGTTCTACTATTTGGGTAGTTATTTCTGGTAAGATGCCAGTCTAACTAGATCCAATTCTTGTCGCTCATCAGCTAAGTCAAGTTCAGTGAGCAATGCTTCACTTCATGGTGGGGAGACCAGCTTCTAGTGGAATGACTACTTTCATTATATACATGAGTGAAAAGGCGTTTCCCTAGTTTCTCACCTTTAGGTGGTGGGATTGGCCCAGAGGACGTGGGGCAATTCGTTAGCCCGCGCTCCTTTGGCCCACTCCAAGCACTTCTTTAGTCCACCGATCACTATTTTATTTGAAGCCTCAGCTTTACCATTACTTTGGGGATATGCAAAGAGCTAAAGTAATGTCTGATTCCATGATCGGTGCAAAAGCTTTGGAAGGGGCCACTCTCTAACTAGGTCACATTATCAGTAATGATCATCCTGGGTATGCCAGAGCGGCTAATAATATTTCTCCATATGAACCTCATCATGTCCGTGTCCTTAAAGTTTTCCAGTGGTTCTGACTCTATCCACTTAGTGATGTAGTTTGTGGCAACTAACAGATACTTTCGATTGCCTTCTGCAGTAAGTAGAGGACTTACGATGTCCAAACTCCATTGGGCGAAGGGCCACGAGCTAGTTAGTGACTTTAGTTAACTAGCAGGCTGGTGGACTATGGGTGATTGCTTTTGGCATTTTTTGCACTTTTGAATGTAGACTCTAGCGTCCTCCTATATATATGGCCACCAGTATCCTTCCTTGATTGCTCAAAAGGCTAGTGACCTTCCTCATGTGTGACTTCCCTAAATTCCCTCATGAAGCTCATACAGAACTTGCTTGGCATCCTGTGGATGAATGCACTGGAGGTAGGGGCCAGTGAAGGATCTCTTATATAACTTTCCCTCAGGAGATAAGTGAAAGTGAGTAGCTTTAACTTTTATATGATGAGCTGACTTCTTATCACATGGAAGTACATCACTTTGCAAGTAATATATAATGGGATCCACTCTATTTGGAGATTTTTGATTTGGAGAATTTTCTCGGGGTTAAGTGAATCAGTAGTTTGATCAATGCTAGGTTACGTGAGGAAATAAATTTGGATCGTTCTTCTCAAGTCAGAGTCTATTGCTGAGCATAGAGCTGCTAGGGCATCTGCATAGCTATTTTGACCCCTGGGGAATTATTAAACATCCACTTGATCAAAGTTGGCCATCAGTCCCTTTCACAACAGCGAGATAAGTTGCCATCCTTTCATCCTTTGCGTTGAAATCACCATTTATCTGGTTGTATACTATCTATGAATTATCGAAGACTTAAAGGTGCCTTGCCCCTAGCAACTGTGCTTTGCGTAGTCCTACAATCAGTGCCTCGTATTCTGTCTCGTTGTTGGAGGCTTCAAATCCAAGTTTGATCCCTACTCGAGCACTAAACTTTCAGGAGTCACTAGTACGATACCTACTCCTTCCCCTTGAGTTGGAGGCTCCATCAATGTACAAGGTCTAAACACTTGGTTCCTCTTATTCCTCCCTTGATTGGTTGGTTTCTTGGTGATCACTAGGTTGTTCACCTGTGAACTCAGCGATGAAATTGGTTAGGACCTACCCCTTGACAATTGTTCTTTGTTGAAAATGAAAATCATACCTTCTGAGCTCAACCTACCACTTTAACAATCGTCAAGAGTGGTCTGATTTCCTCAGAATAGCCTTAAGTGGGTGAGAAGTAACCACAAAGATGAATTGGGCCTCAAAATAATGCTTTAGTTTCCTTGAGGCTATCATCAGTGCATAAACGAGCTTTTCCAATGGCAGGTATCATTGCTCGGCTTCTAAAAGGGTCTTGTTTGCATAATAGACTAGGTGTTGGCTCCCATCTCTCTTACATACCAAGGTAGAGTTCACATCATGGTCTGACACGATGAGTTAAAGGTATAAAGGATCATTCTCCTTAGTAATCACGAGCAAAGGGGGCCTTCTAAGGTAAGCCTTTAGTTCTTCTAATGCCCTCAAACATTCCTCATTCCATATCACGCCCTTGTTTCTTTTTATCAACTAAAAGAACTGTTGACAACTCTATAAAGACTTAGAAATGAATCGGTTGAGCAGAGTGAGCATTCCTTTGAGCTTTTGTATATCTCTTACTATGAGGGGGCTGGACTTTGTTGATGGCGTCGATCTGACCAAGTATCTAAGGAAGTTTCCTGACTAGACACTAAAAGAATAGTTACTTGCATTGAGTTTAATTTGTTTCTTCCTTAGGAGTTTAATTTGGTTCTTCCTTAGGACACTGAAAGAATATGCGCATCGACTTATCATCTTGCTCTTGATGAGCATATCATCGATGTAAACCTATCCCCATTTGGTTTTTAACATCTTAGTGACTAACCGCTGATAAGTCGCTCCTGCATTCTTAAAGTCGAAAGGCATAACTTTATAGCAGTACAAACTAATAGTGGTTATGAAGGAGGTATTATCTTGATCCGGCACATGAAGGGGGATTTGGTGGTATCCAGAGTACGCATCTAAAAAACTTATCCCCTCATGTGTTGTTGTAGCATCGACTAGTTGATCAATCTTTGGAAGGGGAAAACTATCTTTGGGATTGGCCTTATTGGGGTCGGTGAAGTTTATACAAACTCTCTACTTTCCATTTCTCTTAGGGACTACTATCAGGTTGGATAACCATTTAGGGAAATGAACTTCCCTTATGGATCCTACATCCAGTAACTTATCGACTTCTTTATCTACTACTTTACCTTTCTCTACAGTTATTCGACGAGCCTTCTGTGTAATTGGTTTAAAGGTTGGGTATAAATGTAATTAATGACAAGCGATGTTGGGATCAGTCCCAGGGATCTCATAGGGCTCCTATGCAAAAACATCCAAATTACTCCGAAAGAGGGTGACTAGTTCTTTTTTATCGCGTTCGATCAAGGAGAAACCAATCAAAACTTATTTTCAGTCGAGATACTCCCATCTCCGACTTCTTTCAGGTCTTCAACGACCCTCTCGGAAGGAAGGAGCTTGGTATCATCCACTCCCGATCGACTGTACCTTAGCTTATTTTTGGAGGGCACCAATCCCTCGTGGGATTCTTCCTTTCTTTTTTATTCTTCCATTTTCTTCTCCTATTTGGGGTGTATGGCCACGATGAAACACTTCCTTTCCATAGTCTCATCTCTATGGATCTCAACTACTCCTCGATCAGTTACACTCTTTAACTTCTGATGATAGGTCGATGGGATGGCCTTAATTGCATAGATCCATCCCCTACTTAGGATGTCTTGGTACGGTGATTCAATATAACCAATAATAAACTCAATCACTTTTGAGGTGTTTTCTACCCTTACTGGCAGTACGATCTTTCCTAAAGGGATGTTTATCTTTCTAAAAAAGTCGACTAATGGAACAGTGGCTTACTTGAGGTCGGCTATGCTCAACTTCAACTTCCTGAATAACTTAAGGTAAATTACTTAGAATGATCTACCTTGGTCAATAGGTTGTTGTCGACGTCGCAATTGGCTATCTTGAGTGTAATGACCAGTGCGTCATGGTGAGGGGTTCTCACCCCGATTAAATCCTCATCTGTGAACACGATGTGCTTGTTGTAATCGATGTCCTCCAATCATCATTGCTTCTCGGCCTGAGTTTTAGATGGGTCTATCTGAAAAGCCTACATAACTGCGGTAAGCTTCTTAACTTGAATACAAGATATGTTTCATTGAGTCTGTTTGAGGTCTGACACCCCATGTATCACTCTGAACTTTTGGTAAATGTCCTCCTTAAGAACATTATCGAGCCTCTAATCACCGTTCGTAACTACCTTTTTTGCCTTTTTTTCTACGAACTCACTAAAGTACCCGTCTTGGGATAACTCCTCTAAGTGAGATTTTAGATCTTTACAGTGATCAGTCTTGTGTCTTCCCTCCTTGTGGAATGCGCACCTTAGTGAGTTGTTCTACTTAGAAGGGTCTTCATCCATTTAATAAATGGCCCATCCTTGATCTTCGTAAGAATCTTATAGATCGACTCCTTGAAGACTGTGTTTACAGCCTAATATTTTTTCGAGGCATCATTTTTGTTTCCATTCTTGCCCCTATTCTCGTTCCCTTTCTTCTGTGATTCAGTCTTCTTGGGCCCTTTAATAGCCTTCGTACAACCATTTTCCCCTGAATTAAGATGGGCCACATCCTCGAATTTAGCGTATTTCTCAATACGAGCCATCAAGTCATTAATGGTTGTGTCCTCCTTTTTAGTTAAGGACTGGTGTAGGAGGCAGGATCTAGGCAAGCCTATTTTGAAGGATACTACGGTGACCTTCTCTGAGAAATCCTTGACTTCATTGAACACTTCCCAGTACCTCTTTGCTTACTCTTTAAGGTTTTCAGGTGTCTTTTTCTTCATAGTTAGCAGAGCATCCATCCTCTTCGGATGGTAGCTGCTTGTTATGAATCGAGGTGTAAATATCTCAGCCAGAGACTCAAAATTTTGGATGGATCTAAGAGGTAGCTTCTCGAACCACTTCTGGGCCACATCGTGCAGGCTCGAGGAGAAAATTTGACACATGAATGCATCACTATTACTCCAGAGAGTCATGGCTTGCCTGTATTGTCTAACATGGTTGATGGGGTCAGTCTTCCCATCGTAAATCTTGAACCTAGGAATCGCGAACTTCTTCAAGGCTTGTTCTGCTTCTATCACCCTAGAAAATGGGGACTTTATCTGATTTTTGAGAGCTCTCCTGGCTAGCTCCCTTGTTGATCTGGCACCATGATAAGTTGGGTGTTAGTCCATCTCTCTCTGGACTAAACTTCCTATATTATCCTTCTGTCGACCAGACTCATATAACGACGAGCTGGTTGCAATCATTCAGAATAGTCATCATTTGACCAATGTCGCTCAATTCTTTATGAAACATGCCTTGGGCTCCTTCCTCAGCTGCGAGACTTGCTCGCCTGAGGGATAGGAGTTCGATTATGGCATCGCCTTGTGCTTTGATGGAGTTCCCTCTCCATCCTTCCCAGTCGCCTCTTGAGGCGAGCATTTGTAGCTTCATGTTGTCGAGTGGCTTCCTCTTGCTCATGGAGTTTGGCCTTATAGGTGTCTATTAGCCCAAAAATCTGCGTGGACCTAGGTTTCCCCTGACTCACTTCAGAGATTTGACTCTCTTGGAGAAGTCTTGGGTTTGAATGATGTATTTTAGACCTTATCCTTCTGGGGATAGGTTGTTCTTGGATATCACCTGCTTGAGGGATAATACTTATGTGATGAGACATAGTCGCTTCTTATTGGTGAAGGTTTTTGAAGGAAAAATAATTCATTCCCACAGACGGCGCCAATTATGGTTACAAAAATCTCAACACAAACAATTAATGAATGAAAATAATCAACAAGATAGTAAGAACAACAATAATCACAGTCACAGTCACACAATGCAAGAATATATGTGGTTTGATAAATTACTTACGTCCATGGAGAGGTCTATTATTGTACTAAGTAACTCTCGAGAAAGTTTTCTACATGCCCCTATGCCCTGGGCCAGAGGTACAATATTGTAATACCCCGCACTTTTATGGGAAATTAAATTCAATAATTAAGTGTAATTTGGAAATTTGAGAATTATCGTGAATAGTAATTTTTTGGAGTTTTCAAGGATTAGATGATTTTCGATGGGTGTTATATTTACTTTTGGGATTAAGCAAATAAATTGAAGTATTTTAATTATATGTTACAGCTGGGTAAAGCGATAGAGGATAATATTTTAATGGGAATACCGCATTGAGTTGTATTGGGTTAAAGTAGTGAGTTGCAGTCAGGTACCTTGGATGGAGATTTCGAGTGTACGGTTACTCTTGGAATGGCTGAGATAGTCAGAATAGAGTATCCGTGGGAAGAAATTGAGTTTCTGGAATTTTTGGACCCGTAAGGACTCGTAATTGAGTAAACGAGTCATTTTTGGATTTATTAAGGGATAAACCCTTTTCTTCTCTTATAAGGTCACGAGAGAGAGAAAGAGAAGAAATGAAAGAAAGAAAAGAAAGAGAGAAAGAAGGAAGAGGAGAAAAGAAGAGAGAAATGGGGAATTTCATTCAAACTCCGCCAGATTCGACTCGAGGTCGTCGGATTTCATCCTCCAGGCAAGTGTATACTTGCTTTATTTCATTTTGTGCATTTATTTCATATTATAGTTAGTAAACTATATGATTTTGGTATAGAAACCTTAGAATAAATTTCGTAAAATTTGAATAGGAGTTTACATATTGATGAAATGTAAACTCTTAATGATTTCTAGTGATTAATCTGTGTAATGGAGTGATGAAATGGGTTAAAATGATAAGTTGGGGTTTTTATGGTTTAGGGTTTAAATTTAAGAGAAATGGTTTAATACCCCAAATTAATTGATGTGTTATTTGTAAAACATATATTAGATGTTTATGGAGTAGTTGGATGAGATTAGAAATAACAAAAATGGAGAATAATGGAGGTTTGGATTTTTGGAGAAGAAGGTAAATAGTGACCTGCGTCTTATCCGAATCGATTCGGCCAAGGTGAGTCGATTCGGCTCTTGGTCAAAAAATGAAAATTGTATATCTTTTCGATACGGTCGCTTGGGCGCCGACTGCATATTTTTCTGTTTTTTTATTTATAGTGATTTTTCTACGAAAAGTTGTCCGAGATCGAAATAGTTAGTCGAAATTAAGGCTAGGATAAATTGGAGATAAATATTAGGGGTTCTCAAAGAGAGTGTTAGGACCTCTAAAGGACTTGAGGAGATATGAAAACTTTGGGTTCGTTGAAATAAATCCGAGTTATAATTTAAATGGAGATTGAATTGAGTTTTGGGTTTTTTGGGATATATATAAAACCTAAGAAGATTTGGGGATTTTGGACCAGCTGAATATATTCCGACAGGCCGAATCGATTCGGTAAGAGACATTTTAAAAGTAGAACCATTTCGAATCGATTCGGACAGGCCGAATCGATTCGGTCCTGGAATATTTTTGAGGTTTTCTCCTTTTAAGTTTAGGGAGACTTAAATTATGGTTTTGGAGATTTTCATTGGAGTTTCTAAATGGGATGTTAGGACTCCTACAAGATGATTTAAGGATAGGAAAACCTCTGACTAATATAGAGTACGATTCGGGGTAGGGATTTTATTAATGTTTTGAGACAAGAGGCATTAAAGAAAATCATTCGGCAAGCGTGTACAAATATAATTATGCGCGTAGAAAACATAATAATAACAATTGTGGTTGAGTACCTCCCGCGAGACTATTAGGGTGAATTTGGAAAAACGCGTAGTTACTTAGCGTGAACAGGTATAGTTGGAGGAATTTTATAAATCCTTAAGTGTGAATAGGGTACACGTTATTTATCAAGCGAGGGGATACTTTTGGGTTTAGTATCTTGAGTGTGCGAATACTCGAATAGTATTAATTATGAGAATCGTTGGGATTATTGGTCATCGCTATGTGTGATTGGCAATTATGGCCATTTATATTTGTTTAAGGAACTATGTGGATTATATATTTACTATGTGAGTAAAGTATATATATTATATGATACGGTTATGTGTATATATCTATGTGTGGAGGGTATATATATATATATGTGAAGCATACCCCCTCTAATGTTATCATTGGGAAGTTGCGTGATGAGGGTGAGCTTCCCCAGGTCATAGCCACCATTGTTATATTGTGTGATTTTTATTAGGGGTGAGACGTGGTGGGTATGTTTCGTCTCATTGTTGGGGAGGAACTATGACCTCTTCCCAGACGTTGTGTGTGTGTGTTGACCGCGATGTCGGTGATATTGAGTCCGACCGCTGGTCCCCAGGATGGTATATAAGTGATGCCCTGGAAGATTATAGTATTGAGAGACCGCATGCTCGAGTTATAGCTCGTTGAGATGGTTATTGTACTTATGTGTATAGTACATTACTTGTGTATGAGAACAAGAAATTATATCTCTATGAGAGTAAAGAGATAAATTGAATATGAAATGATAAAGGAATGAATCCAGGAGATTATATCCGGAAGTGTAATATGATATGTATATAAAATTGAGTATGAAAAATAAAAGATGAGCATGAAAATGGATATACTTTTATGATTATATATGTATAAATTGAGTATTGAGGGTATCATGGATCTCAATGATCAACCTTGCCAAGTAGTAGTGTATCGGGGGGTTCCTTGTTTGGATTTCGCTTTGCGAGACACCCCACGCACGAACAAGGCTTAGTGTTGAGACTGGGAGAAGTTTAACCCTTAGTGCTCTAATATTGGGATTTCTTATATAGTGTATATATATATATATATCTTTCGTGTACTGAGGGCCTAATGGATCTCAACAATCGACCTTGCCAAGTAGTAGTGTATCGGGAGGATTCCTTATTTGGATTTCACTTTGAGAGACACCCCACGCACGAATATGGCATAGCGTTGAGATTAGGGAGAAGTTGAGCCCTTAGTACTTGGGATGTTTAGGATTTCTATAGCTTGGGGGTGATGGATTAGTTAGGCAGTGTGGTTTGACTAGGATGTTTAGAGGGATGTGCTAGGTGTGCACTATTAGAAGAAAGGTGAGGGGTATCTCATGGGAGTGCGATACCAATTTAAATATGAGATAAAAAATATTTTTTAAAATGAAGCATTTATGCACTTGCTAAATATTTTTACAACTCGGGCTCTGACCCGTTTCTATATTTTTCCTCTTTTGCTATATATTATATATATAGGTGTCCAGACACAGAGATGCCTGGATGATAATTCCTTCGAGTCAGACGTGTGATGCGGCAGCTGTGGATGCATGTAGGTTTTCTATAGATGCTTCTATCCTTGTAATCTAGATAGGAGGTATTGTATAAACATTCGGGCTTATAACCCAACTGATTTTATTTATTCTTTTATCGCATTTCTGTGTGTAATTCAATTGGGTTGTATTACTGTTACCGAGTGTTCGGTTATTTTATTCCTTTTTAGTTCCATTTATATAAACTATGTGAATGTTTTATTTGTATAGTTTGTTTAAAAAGATTAGTTAAGTAAAATTTTAACTCCAGCCTAACAGGTTATTAGTAATTAATTTGGTTTTTGATAGTGATGATGAGAATGATCCATATGCGACTCCTATTTTAATTTGATATAGGAGTGATCGCCCGGTATTTAATTAGGCGGGGTGTCACAAATATATATTCAGTTAAGAGAGAGTGTTAGTAATCAACACGTTAGCTTAGTATCCCCTGAATATCTCATCCGAGATTTTTGGGGATAGGCTCGGTCATATCCTTTTACTCTAACTGTCAAACAGGACTCATCATTTAGGCCGGGGCCTTTTTATTCATTTGGGATTGGTCATTACTTTTATGGGCTTGGTCGACAAAAGGTACCCACACTATGCATATTAGAAAGCTAGGATGAGGTTAGCATTGAAATAAATAGATGAACGTGTTTGGTTAGTTTGCGAAAGAGGGTGGACTCCTCCCAGAGTCACTGTTGATAATGTCATTGGCCCTAAACTTGTCACTCAATTGACAGAGGACGACTTTAAGTGGTGTAATTTTAACTCTCGTGACTTAAGTGCTATTTTTGGAACTGTCACCCTTGATGACTTCCGACGCATCATGACATGCACTATGTCTAAAGAAGCTTAGGATACCCACTAGATCACTCACAAGGGTTCCAATATGTTAATGTAAAAAACTAGATTATATCTAATTAATCAATCACAGATAAAAATGAATAAACAAGACAAAGGATTTTTTAAGTGGTTAAGCCTTATGACAATGGTCTACGTCCATTGTTTTGTGTTGCTGATTGTTTGCCTTCAATCTCGATATTAGGTTTTTCAAGAGATCCAAAATCCCCTTTTTATGAGGAAGTTACAATGTATTTATAGCCTTGAGGTTGTACATATGAAAGGATAGTGTGTTGTTATCTAGTAGACATATACATCTGTACGATAATAATGCACATTTAATGCGTAGTTGCCTTTTGGTTTTCTTGATTTGGATGCTCTGCACGCTAAGTAGCTCGGACCGCTTGAGTTGCTTGGTATGCTAAAGTTACTCGGAGCGCCTGAGTAGCTCGGTGACAGTGTGATGTTCATTGAAAGTATTTTTATTCTCCACATAGGTTGACACGTGTCTTCATGTGCGTGGTCCATGTCAGCAGACTAAATTTGGTATCAACAGAATCCCCCAATGTTTCACAATTAAGGTTGAAGGAGAGTGTGGAACATTTTGCTTGAAAACTGCTTGGATTACTATTCTTCATGAATTTTAGGAAGATTTTCATTGTATATAATTCCTTTTTTGAGTGCATAATATCAAGCTTCATAAATATTTTGAATTTTCATGATCATTTCGATATTTGTACCTTTTCTTCTTTTAGCCGTCGAAAATGCAAACGTCCTCCCTCGTAATCATTGTTTTTCTCCATTCCTGAGGTAAAGTATTTAAGGGCGACAGAAATCCAATCGTCTTTCACTTTTCAAATCTTTATCTCTGAACTCTTCATTTTCTCTCACCTTGTGCCTTCGTACTTTCCATCGTTCATTGTCAACTGATCTCTTTTTCTTTTGTAAGATTTTCTTCCCTCTTCTTTATTTACTCTATTCACCATGGTTTATCTTGTTAAATTGTTGTATAAATTTCGATCTGAGTTTTCAATCCCTTCGTGGGTTATTTTGGAAGAACTTTCTTGTCCTTATGATTTATATTCTTTGGCGGAGGGACACTGGTTCCCAAGTCTTTTTGTAGCTGAGTGTGGCTTTTCTTTCCCGCCAAATCCCTTGTGTTTGGAGTTTTTCCAATATATCGATATTGTACCTGCAAGAGTAACTCCAAACACATGGAGGGTAGTTAATGGCGTATATAGGTTGAATCAACTTCATGGAACTCGTTTGGGAATTCAAGAAATTATGTATTGTTATAGATGGGTTACCAGTGACGCTACTTTCTATTTAAAAACTAGGTTTTCGAATAGAACTTTAGTTGTCAATCTTCTTGATGCCAATAGGGACTATTTTAATCATGGGGCTGTGATGAAAAATTGGCAACACCCTATATTAAATGGAAATGATGTGTACCAAGGTCCCAGGTGTCCACCTTATGGCAATGGGATAGGTTGTTTTTATTTTCGAAATCCTGTTTTCTTTGTATTCGATGAAATGCATCACTGACATTAATTTTGTTTTTTATAGTTGACAGTGAAAAGAAGCCTCCAAAAGAGACTGATGTTAATATAAAACATTTAAAACTTATCTAGGGCTTTGGATCACATTAGATCTGCCTCTTATTTGTTGCGATACAGGATCTCCACTTCATCTTTCATTTCTCGTCCTGTGGTGGTTGATCTTGACCGGATACCAACCACTGAAACTAGTGTGGAAGGTTCTTCTTCTGACTTAAGTACTCCTATTACTGATCTAATGAAGAAGAGGAAAGCTCTCGCACTTTTTGACAAGTCTGCTTTTGCCCCTGAGGAGGCAAAGAAAAACAAACAAGATGTCCCAGATGAGGGGACAGAGAATATAGGTGTACCCCCTTCCACTGCTGCTAAGGAAACTGGCAAGAAGCCCCCTGTGCCTCCAAAAGAGATAGCACCTTCGAATGAAACTGTTGTCATTTCTCAAATAGAGACTGTACCTTTAATTGAAAGTTCTCCTTCTCCTCTGAGGAGATTGAAAAAAAGTTCTACTGAGAGACCTATTGAACCTATCTCTCAACCTTCAAATGTTGAAGGTGATGCTCCAGCTCTAATTCCTCCGAACTCTGCTATGGGCTTGATCAAATTTTGGACTGCCGCGGAATTTCAAGGCATTGAAGACACCTTTTCTCGTGAGAGAATTACTACTTTGGCTGCTCAACACATTACGTCAATAAGTATCATTAGCCTGAGTCCTTTATCTTCTAGTACTATATTCATATATTGACTTAAAATTCTTCCTTTTTTTAGCTCGTGACGTGTTTTAATAGTATTTTGAATAAAGATGAAGCCATCAGGGCTTCCACCTCCTCAGGTGGGGTAGAAGAAGCTTTTGCTAGATTAACTCGATCTTTGAAGGAATCTCGTCAGAAGTACGAGGAAGACAAAAGTGCCTGGGAGAAACAATTCCAGTCTGTTGAAATAACTCGAGATCAAGCTGTGATCGCCTCCAAAGAGTTGGAGAATAAATTAAAATATGCTGAATAAAGTAACAAGGAGCTTGAGGTCAAGCTTAAATGTGCTGAGAAATATGTTGCTAAGCTTCAAGATTTTGAGCGACATAAGATAGAGGTAGAATAAAAATTGAAGTCTGCCGAAGAGCTCCTTAAAGAAAGGACTTCCTCGGAGAGAGAAAAAAGGAAAATTACTGTTAAAAAATCTTTTAGTGCTGGTTGGGACAAGGGTTGGAATAAGGGCCTGGCTGTTATGTCATCTCAAATGGAGTATGCCAATGTTAAATATTTTAGGGATGGACGGATAGCAGCTTTGAAGAAATTGAAGGTTGCTAAAAATTCTGAGCTATTCCAGGAGCATACTCATGGTCCTCCTCCTTCTCCTGGAGAAGAAGAAGAAGAAGAAGATGATGAAGCTGCATCAGATGAGTCTTCCATGATGACAGAAGAGCAGGTCCCTATTGTTGTTGTTGTCCAACCCTCCAAGCAAGTCCAACAAACTAGCACATCTGCCGAGCAACTGCCTTTGCTCTCCGAACAACCAACGCCTTCATCCAAATCGTCCAAAGAAGTCTAGGAAATAAGGAGAAGGTGTAGAGTTGTTCAGGTCCTTTTATTTCGTTGTTTTCTTGGATGTAACCCTGAACTGTGTTTTCCTTTATCGTGATGAATAAAACATGAACTTTTTTTGTTCGTCTGGAATTTCTCTTTTACTTGTTCTGCTCGCATCATTATTGATTTTGTTTTTCATTTTCTCTTTGCTAGTTTGTGGCCAGGATGGAACTCTTATCAGCTAATGATACAGAGTTGATGAAGAAGTGCAATGACTATTTTAAAGCTGGTCATGCAGACCTTAATGAGGCCTAGATAATTGACATCCTCGGATCAGGTGCTTCTGAATGAGCAGTTGATGCTTACCAATACTTGAAGTGCCTACTTAATCGTGTTGTAGCCAATAATGTGGCCTATTAATAAATGATTGAAGATCTTCAAGGAACGATTGAGGAACTTCAACAGCAGTACAAAGAATCCAGCAAACACCTACATGAGGGTTACGAGAAAAAGTACCAGCAATTGAGTGTTGATAAGGGATATGACAAATACATTTCAGCTCATGAGAAAAATGAAAGTGTGATAAATATTGAGATTGAAGAGAACAGACATATTGCCAAGTTGCTGGAGCAAGAAAAGATTGCTTTGCAGGAGGAAATAAAACAGCTCAAAGCTGCTGCCTCTTCTTCTTCGAGAGCCTTGGTCCCCATTAATGATGATGGTTTTTCTTTTTTAGAAATAAAAAATGCTAACTTACGGGATGAGTTAGAGACTTTGAAATGAACTGGACCTTCCACACCTTCTCGAGGCAGAGTAAGATCTTCTTATCATGGACGAGCAAGGGCTGTTCGGGTTACTATTGATGAAACAAGAACTCAATTGGCCTTAGAGAATCAAATCGTTTAATTGATGGAGAAGAACCAAGCCTTAGCAGAAATGTCTAAGAAGATTCAGAGTTTCACCGACCAACTCTCCAGTCAGAGTTCTGCTTTGGAAAGTAAAGAAATTCTAGTGATAAAGCTCCACGAGAAACTTGAGAGATTGAGTTATCAATTTCATAAGCAGCCCAAGGAATTTTGGATGGATCGGTATAATGAAGCTCGGTATCATCTTGATGCTCGTTTGCAGCAGTCGAACAACGAAGGATATAAGTAGGGGTTGTTGAATGCCTTATGTGTTCTGAAACTGGAGCAAGGTCATTTTTTATGGGATTATTATGAACCTGGAGTGCTTGATTTACCTGTGCCTCCCTTCAAACTTGACCTTAGCTAGATTCCATCCCGTACCATCCCTCGGATTTTAATATCCAAGTATCTCGAGGATTATAGCCTTCATTCAAACTTTGAGATATCTCGTCCAGAGAACTTGCTTGATCGACCATCCATAAGTAATGTCAGAATGCTGCGAGATATGAACTTTATAAACTCTCCTTATGAATTAGATGATCCTCCAGCTGGGGTGGAACCTGTTTCAAAAGCAGAGGGAAAGAAGCACATAGAATAGGGCATTTTTATGTAATGAATCCAATTTCATATCATATGTAATCTGCTTGGTTTTAATAAAGAAAAAATTAGTTTCTTTCATGATTTCATTTCCTTGGAAATAATTTGTAGAATGTCTTTGTTATTCGTTAGTGAATATATATATTTGTAGGAGGATGAAATGTCCTATTTCTTGTTTGATTATAGTGACTTGTCACTCTTTGGGCCTAAGTAATGGAATGATTTTCATCCCATGTTCCTGCTTAGTTGTAGTAATCTCGTCAGGATTAGCATGTTACCTAGACAGTGGATGCCACGGGAGGTCATCCATCTTCTTGCCTAGTTTGGTACCAACCAACCGGAGTTGGTGGTCATCGAATTACCTACCAACCGAAGTTGGTGGTTATTGAATTACTGACCAACCGGAGTTAGTGGTTAATGAATTACCGACCAACCGGAGTTAGTGGTTATTGAATTATCGACTAATCGAAGTTAGTGATTAATGAATTGCCGACCAACCGGAGTTGGTGGTTAATGAATTTCCGACCAATCGGAGTTGGTGGTTAATGAATTGCCAACCAATTGGAGTTGGTGGTTATTAAATTGCCGACCAACCGGAGTTAGTGGTTATTGAATTGCCGACCAAATGGAGTTGGTGGTTACTGCTCTAAATCGGAGTTGGTGTGTAGTGTGTCGCACTAATATTCCAAAAAAAAAATCAACAAAGGAGGAAATATGGGCGAAACATCACTTTATTCATATTGAAAGAATTGTGTTACATATGGACTTTAATTACTGATAGTACTTGCGAAGATTCTCTGCATTCTATGCGTTCTTGAATTCTTATCCCTCCAAGGTTTCAATTCTGTATGTCCCAGGACGAACTACTTCAATTACTCTGTAAGGTCCATGCCAGTTGGCCTCCAGTTTGTTATGCTTTTGGATCACTTTCTTCAGCACATAATCCCCGTCTTTGAGATCTCACTTCTTCACTCTTTTGTTATATAACAAGGTTATTTGTTGTTGGTATGCTGCATTCCTAATTGCTGCTTCTTCCCTAACTTCTTCGAGCATATCCAAGTATAATAGTCTCATCAAGTCTCTTACAGGAGAATTGAAATTAAGCACCCTATGTGTGGGTAGACCCAATTCAGCAGGTATGACATCCTCACTCTCAAATGTCAAGATGTATGGAGATTTCCTAGTTACTGTTCGTGGTGTAGTGCGATAAGCCCACAACACAGAGTGTAACTCGTTAATCCAATTTCCCTTTGCATCATCCTGCCGTTTTTTCAAACCATTCAATAGGGTTCTGTTCCTCACTTCAGTTTGCCCATTGTTCTGGGGATGGCCTGGCACGGAGTGGATCTTCAGTACATTGGATTGATGACAATATGAAGCGAATTCCTCGTTGTCAAATTAGGTTCCATGGTCAGTAATGAATGCATATGGGAGACCATATCTGTAAATAATACTCTTCCAAATAAATTGATAGACCTTGTCCTATGTCATATCAATGAGAGGTTCAGCTTCCACCCATTTGGTAAAATAATCCACAGCAACCACGAGGTATTTGAATCTTCCTTCGGTCATCGGAAGTGGCCCGACCAAATCTATCCCCCACATGGAGAATGGCCAAGGGGACGTGACGAGTGTTAACAATGCTTGGGGATTTCTTTGGATGGAAGAGAAATGTTGGAATTTATCGCACTTCTTAGCATAAGCTGTGCAATCAGCTCTCATCTTTGGCCAGTAATACCCCTACGTTGTTATTCTCTGTAAAAGCGTCTGACCTGCTACATGGGCTCCACAGGACCCTTCGTGAACCTCCCCAATCAAGTCTTTCACTTCATAGGGATGTACACATCTATATAATCCTGCTATAATTCTCCTTTTATACAGAATGCCACTGGTCAATACGTACCGAGCAGCTTTAAACTTCAGTTTCTTAGCTACGAGTTTATTAGGTGGCACAATCCCTTCTTCGATATAAGCCCTGATGGGATCCATCCAGGATGGTCCTAAGTTGAGGGAGATGAATTTCATCATTAAGTCTTCGTCCACACTACGATCCATAAGGATTTCTATTGGGATTTTTCTTCGTAACTCGGTGCGCGTTGCTGATGCCAGCCGAGCTAGGGCGTCAGCTCTTGCATTCTCTAATCTTGATATTCTGATTAACTGAACTGCAGTAAAATTCGAGACAACCTCCATAGCTTTTGCATGATACTTGACCATTAGTTCTCCCTTCGCTGCATACAACCCAAGAATTTGATTTACGATTAATTGTGAATCACTGAATACCACAACCTGTTCTGCCTTTATAGTTTTGGCCAGACTTAGACCCACGATCATAGCTTCATATTCAGCTTCATTATTGGAAGCTTTAAACTGAAATCGTAGAGCATAATCCATATCAATCTCATCGGGACTGCTTAAAACAATTCCTGCTCCACTGCATGTGGCACACGAAGAGCTATCCACATACAAATTCCATACAGGTACTTCATTATCAAACTCTTGATCAGATAGAGTTCCTCGGTGGAATATTTGATGCTTCCTTTTTTCGTCCCCCAATACTTCTCTTTACTCATTGATTATCTTCTCTTGATCTTCCACGGATGGAAGTTGGTCGGGTGTTAAATTCGATGATCCAGTAACATCCACGGGTTGGTGTGTATTAAACTCCTACTCTTCTGAGGTATTAGAATGAGTAAATTCTGCGATAAAATCCTCTACTGCCTGCCCCTTAAGTGACGATCTAGGCTCATAAACTATGTTATATTCACCAAGTTCTACTGCCCAGTTTATCAATCTTCCTAATTTCTCTGGTTTATGCAGAGCTTATCTCAATGGCATATCAGTATACACCACTATAATATGGGCTTGAAAGTATGGCCTCATCCTTCTTCTTGCTTCGATTAGTGCTAGTGCTAACTTTTCCAGTATTGGATATCTAGTCTCTACTCCTCGAAAGGCCTTGCTAGTGTAATAGACCGATTTTTATATTATGTCCTCCACTCTTATCAATACTGAGCTAACCGCATTTTCTGAAACTGTCAAATACAAGTACAATCTTTCTCCTATCACTAGTCTAGATAACAATAGAGGCATCCCCAGATATTTCTTCAATTCGTGAAAGGCCTCCTCGCATTCATCATTCCACTCAAAAGTTTTTCGAAGTGTTTTGAAGAATGTGAGGCATCTGTCTGTTGTTCGTGAGACAAATCTGTTAAGTGATGTAACTCGCCCTGTGAGACTTTGCACCTCATTCTTAGTAGTTGGAGATCGTAGCTCCAATAGGGCCTTGATCTTTTCAGGGTTCACCTCAATACCTCGTTGGTTAATAATATATCCGAGAAACATACCTTCTCGTACGTCAAATATGCATTTGGTGGGATTCAACTTCATTTGATATTTCTCTAATCGATCAAAAGTCTGACCTAGGTCAGTTAAATGATCAGCAGCTTTCTTGCTTTTCGTCAGCATATCGTTGACATAAAACTCCATGTTATGACTGATTTGCTCTACAAACACCTTATTCATCAGCCGCTGATATGTTGCACCTGCATTTTTAAGTCCGAAAGGCGTAACATTATAGCAATAAGTCCCCCTTGGGGTGATAAACGAGGTACTTTCCCTATCCTCATGTTTCATTTTAATATGGTTGTAACCAGAATAAGCATCCATGAAACTCAATAATTCATGCCTCGAGGTAGCATCAACCAGCTGATCGATCCGGGACAAAGGAAAATAATCCTTTGGACATGCTTTATTAAGATCCGTGAAGTCCACAAACATCCTCCACTTATTATTTTTCTTCTTTACCATCACCACATTCGCTAGCCAATCAGGATACTTGACATCCTTAATAAAAAAAGGCTTTCTGTAGTTTCTCTACCTCTTCCTATATAGATTGATTCTTTTCAGGGCTGAACACTCTTCTTCGCTGCTTCACTGGCTTGATTTCCTTATTCACGTTGAGCTCGTGACACAGGAAACTCGGGTCTATCACTGGCATGTCTTCATAACTCCATGCAAAAGTTTATTTTCTGTGCCTTCGAAATGCTACCAGTTCCTATTTTAATGATACATCCAACGACGCACCAATTTGGGTTGTTCATTCTGGGTGTTCGTCGTCCAGAATGATATTTTCAGTAGCTTCCATGACCTGGCATTTCATGAGCTGAGACTCGTCCCTAGGGTCTAATGTTTCAATTTCTGCATCTTCTGCTTCATCCACTTCATACGTAGTAGCCTTCTTCTTGGATTCTTCTCGTTCCTCCTGTTTGGTAGATGAATAGTAGCATTCCCGAGCTACTTTCTGGTCGCCTTTCACAACTCCCACTCCAAAGTTGGTTAGGAATTTTAAACATTCATGCACAATAGATGGTACTGCCTCGAACTTCTTCAGACCTACCCTTCCCATGATGATGTTGTAGGAAGATTGGACATTTTTATCCATCACGAAAAAGCGTACTCTTTATGTTCGACAAGAAGGCCATGTACCAATAAATATATCCAAATTTATCGTCCCAAGTGGAAAAACCTTTTTTCCAGTAAAACCGAGGAGGGGCCTATGATATGGCTCCAACTGGGCTAACTTTAAATTCAAACTATCGAAGCATGGGTAGAATATGATGTCTGTAGAGCTACCATTATCTACCAGCACCCGTGAAATCACCACTTCCTTCTTTCTTATCTTGATCACCAATGGGTCATCATGAGGATACAGTACACCTGCTAGGTCGTTTTTAGAAAAATGGATGGCCAGTTTGTCCCTATTCACCTTCCTCGGGCGATCATCTTTAGCCAAGTTTATTCGCTGTATGTACGAGCAAGCTTGGGCCTCATTGAGGTAAGCTTTTCTCTTCGTAGTCAGATCTCCACCTCCTGCATCTCCACCTGCAATGACATTACATTTAAATGACCCAAAATGGATTAAAAATACCTAGCGTTCTGGTTGTCTTGGTCTTTTGGGGAGATCGAGGTCATCTTTTGGATCATCTTCGTGATCTCTCTTCTTGTCTTCTTTTACCCAACGAGGAGACTTAGATCTTTGCCTTCCTCGGTCGCTGGTCTTTCCACCATTTTGGTGATCAACATACTTAGCCAATTTCCTCGCCTGATGAGTGCTTCAATTTCATTCTGGAGAGTTATGCAACGTTTGGTCATGTGGCCATGGTCTTTATGGAATTCTCAATAGTTGGACTTGTTCCTTTTGTGAGGATCGGCCTTCATTTTCCCTGGCCAGGCTAACTCCTCGTTGTTCTTGATTTCCTCCAGAATGTGATTTATGTCTACCTTCAAGGGAGTATAATTTCCATATTTCCTCATCTGCTCCAGCACTTGCTTACCTTTCAACTGCTTGTTGCCACCATTGTTCTTCTGATCCTTCTTCTCGATTTTACTAGTCTCAACCTTGGTCTCCTTGGTGTCTGTATTCTTCTTCGCAACCATGGCTTCCTCAGCGTTCATGATCTTAGCTACCTTTTCCATCAGTTCTGCTATGGTCCTAGGTGGATCTTTGGCCAAAGTATAATACAACTTATCTGGCAACAGTCCACTCATCAGAGCAGTAATTGCTATTTTCTCCTCGTAATCAATTACCTCAAGTTTCTCGTTATTGAAATGAGTAATGTAGTCCTTGGTACTTTCTTTTGGCCTTCTGTTTAACACTCAATAAGTGTGCTACTCGTTTAACTAGTTTTGCTCCAAAATAGAAATTCCCTATGAAGAGCTCTACCAGTTGAAGGAAAGTCGCAATCTTCCCTCGAGGAAGATTGTTGTACCATATCTGAGCCGACCCGGTGAGAGTTATCGAAAATGCCCTGCATCTCATCTCGTTTTAAACCGCATAGATATCGACAGCAACTTGTTATTGTTCTATATGTGGAGGACAGGATCAATTTTTCCATCATATTTAAGTGTCACCATAGGAGCTTTGAATTTTGATGGCGTGGGAAAATCCACGATTGCCTGTACGAATGGTGTCCCTTGTACAAAATTTATTTGTAGGGGATTCTTGGCCTTAGCCATTTCCCCTAATCGGTCTTCCAACCTTTGAATAAATCCTTTCCATGCATCGTTTCCCACCTCGGGCCTATTTGTACGAGTGACTGATCGCGTTGAGTTTTCCTCTTGGGACCTTTCATTACGGGCTGCTGGGCGTGATTGGGCAGAGCCTTCCTTTAGGTTGGATGGTCGTTGAAAGTTCCTTGACGCAATCCTATGAGGACTTCTATTACTCCTAGGTCCCAAACAATCAAAAGGAGAGACTCTACTCAACCTTTCTAGAGCACTAGTCCTTTTTGGAGTGAGAGTGACATTCCGTTGAGAATCTGTAGCTCCTACTGATGAGGTTCGGCCAGGTTGATACGAAGGATCATTAGATCTCTCAGTACGATATGACTCGGTACATCTAGATTGAGAGACCTCTGGGAATAGCATTCATCTAGTTCTGGAAGATGGCAAATGGGTATTTCTCTGAATACTTCATTGTCCTGATTGGGCCGGCACTCCACCTTGAACAGTTTGTATAAGTTGATGCATAGTTTCTTGCATGGACGTTTGGCCTTGGGCTAAATTAGCCATTATGCCAACCAGATCTTGAATATTTGGGGGAGTTGAAGGGTTTGGAGGGACCCCAGTGTTTCGATTACTGGATTCCAGATTCTTAGCCATAGATGATGAGTTGTTTTGGTGAAAAATGCTAAGTATAGTCGTTTCCCACAGACGGCGCCAATCTGTTGATGTAAAAAACTAGATTATATGTAATTAATCAATCACAGATAAAAATGAATAAACAAGACAAAGGATTTTTAAAGTGGTTAAGCCTTATGAAAATGGCCTACGTCCACTGTTTTATATTGCTGACTGTTTGCCTTGAATCTCGATATTAGGTTTTTCAAGAGATCCAAAGTCCCCTTCTTATGAGGAAGTTACAATGTATTTATAGTCTTGAGGCTGTACATATGAAAGGATAATGTGCTGTTATCTAGTAGACATATACATTTGTACGATAATAATGCACATTTAATGCGTAGTTGCCTTTTGGTTTTCTTAATTTGGATGCTCTGCACGCTAAGTAGCTCAGACTGCTTGAGTTGCTCGGAGCACCTGAGTAGCTCGGTGACAGTGTGATGTTTGTTAAAAGTATTTGTATTCGCCATGTAGGTTGACACGTGTCTTCATGTGATTGGTCCATGTCGGCAGACTAAATTTGGTATCAACGCCAACATTGTAAAGGCAACCAAGCTACAAAATTTGATACCATTACCATGATAGAGTCCAAGTCTTTTGATAAGTTTTATGCACATTTTTCGAACAAAGTTAATTCTAGTTTTAATTTGGGTGAGAAGATTCTTGAGACGAGAGTTGTTAAGAAAATTTTGTGGTCCCTTCTAACCACTTTATTCCTAAAGTTACCATACTCAATTCGTTAGGGATCCTAGACACTCTTAGGTTAGAAGAACTTGTAGAAGATCTTCAAACATATGCGATTGATATGTTCCCTAAAAATGTTAAATATAAGGAAGTGGGGATTGCTTTATCAGCCTTCTTATGAATGTATTTATCGTTGGGTAATGGGACTTTTTGGTGTCGCCTGCGGGGGGAGAGGGTGTGTAATTAGTTTTACTACTTTTGAAAGTTATGAAAGTAGAATTTATTATGATCATTTGTAGTTACTTTATACTGAGGGTTTGAGCGGTAGTAGATTTAGTGATAAGACTACCATGCTCATTATTCTAGGGTGAGATGTATTGTTTTACGAGATATCACTTGAAAGGGGGTTAAGCCTACATATATATATTGTATTGTATCTTAGACTTTGAGGAGTATGTTGTCCTATTATATTTTATCCCGGTGAGTAGGGACGTTTATTGATGTGATTCAGGTTATATTGGTTTATTGCTGAGCGGAGAGATTTAGCTCGTTATTAATTTAGCATTGAGTACGTAGTGAAAGTGAGAGCATTGTATAGTATATCGTCTATAGTGACATGAGAGTGGACGAGTAGACTTTTATGTCAAGAGATGTGGATTTTGGGTACAGTTTATGAGCTGAGGGCCTACAAATCTCTATTACCATCATATTAGGTAGTAGTGTATCGGGGGAGGTTCCTTGTTTGAATTTTGCTTTGCGATACATCTCACACATGAAACTTAGCAAATATCGAGAGTTGGGAAAAGTTTGGCCTTTAGGAAATGGGTTTAGTACCTTAATTATTATACGTGTATGTAGTTATAACTGAGAAATGATAGCTATATGACTATTTAAGATCGGTAGGGCCGTATAGTGTTGTTGTGAGAAACATCGTAGAATGTTTACACCACAAGTAGATCGATGGTAAAACCTAGAGAATAATTATGTTGCGATTAATAGGGTAGTTGAGTATAACCTTATCGCATAATCAGGCCAAGTATACAAGGCTTAATCTAAAATGAGTATATTACGTTCAGTTGATTTGTGCAGAAATGCACAGGACATAGGGTGTATGGGCTTCCTAATTAGATGAGATCTTCAGTATCATTCACGATGAGTAGACATTGAAACTTATGAAATAAACATAAATGCATCGGTAAATTAGAGACTGAAATAGAATAAGACATTAATGGAAATAAAAGTTTCGTTGTTAATAAGGTGTGTTACAAAAGACCGAGGAGTAAATGAACAGAGGGATTATAGTGGTATAAAGTATAAGAAATGTACATTGTAGATTTTTGAGGAAATCAGGAGTTACTCTGTGCAAAGGTGTAATATGATGAGAGTTAAACCATGACAAATTAAGGATTCAGAAGTCCGTCATGAGTAGTCAGGTATGACTGCAAATGCCTTCCACGAAGAAAGTGATATGACTTGAAAATGGAAAAGTTAGAACTTGGAGAGGTGGGGATCCTTCCCAGTATGGTGAGTGTTATAGCAGTTAGAATGTAGACACATTGTATGGGACTACTCTTAGAAGAAGCGTGATGCGTTGCGTAGTCACTAAAATGAAAGGTGAAGTAAGGTGTTGGAGTATTTCAGAGTAAGGTGACTAGGAGATGGATTTATAGCCCGATATTTCATACGAGGAGAGAATAGTTGGTATTCTAGGCCATAGTGAGAGAAGGCTGAAGTCAAAGGTAGTTCCACTTGTACGTGTTCAGTGAGGGCACATTAATACCGATGAGTCTACTTAAGACCGAAAGGATGAGATGCGAAATAAATATCCAGAGTTATTTAAACTAGGTATTCTTTTCAAAATTTTGAGGACGAAATTCCGTTGTAGGGGGAAGTATGTAACACCCCGTAATTTTTAATGATTTTATATGGGGATTAATTAAATTAAAATGGAAAAAAAATCCAGATTAAAATAAATATTAATTAGCATGATAAGGGTTGATATTTGTTTGTTTGAAGAATATTGAGTATTATTTAGTGAACGAGTAATAAATTAGTAAGAAAGCATTATGATTGTCGTGAGTGAGATATAGGACAGTTACGGTAATTTAGTCGAAACGTGTGTGTCAGTCATATCGGGACTCAAATTTATGAAATATCATATGATTTAATTATGGGTCATCCAAATGTCCATTTCGAGTCCACTCATGTGTCCAGAAGGGTCGAGATAGTCAGAAAAGTGTACTCGGGGGTTTGGTTTGGGTCCTGGGGAATTTTTAGACCAAACAGACACCCTGAGAGGGTATTTTGGCCTTTTAACTATTTAGAGTGAAGGGACCTACGAAATTCTTAAGTGTATATCATCTAGTACATTGATGTTTCTAGTTTTATACGTTAGAGAATCACAGAGATGAAACTAGAGGAAGTAAGAGGAAGATTTCCAACACCTTCCAACATCATTCTTGCACCACCACCACCGTTGTGTAGATCGGGAGGAGAAGAAGGCATCCCTAACATTTTTTTACCAAAAACCAGACCTATAACTCAAGGCGAGTGTTTGTCTTGCATGTTTTTGAAAAGTTGTAATATCCATATAGTGTAGGGTTTTATATATGTTGATTAAATGAAGTTCTTAGAATTTAAATGATTAAAACACATGATCTGGGGTAGGATTTGCATGTAGAATAAATCTTGTTAAGTAAAAAATTCGAAATCAGTTAATATGCACTACACCAAATCTTGCAAATGGTCACGCCCCAAGTCCGCGACCAGCTGGTCGCGGACTTGGGCCGTGATGAACTCAATTTTTGGCGTGATCATATTTATTACCACACTAAATCATGGATGCTCTGGATGTTATCACGGACCAAATCCTTGACCACCGTGGGTCGCGAACTTAGGACGTGACCATCTTGGCACCAAATTCGCTCTAAAATTCCCTCCTAACTGGTCGCGGATGGGTCACGGACTTGGGCCGTGACCAAAGGCATAATAAGGAAAAAAACATACACAAATGGAGTCACCAACACTTCCCACGGGAAAACCCAAAATAGCCCCCCTACGGCCCCGTGGGTGGCACCAACACCTCTCACGGGACCAATGTAACTCGTACGAACTGCTCGCGCGATCACGGGACTCCCGGTTTGAGAATACGACGATAATTTGCATATTTCTAGACTTAGGCTTAAAAACATGGCTTTAGTGGGTGAAAAGTCGACACATCCCCCGAATGGCCCCGTGAGTGGTACCAACACCTCGTACGGGACCAATGTAACCCGTATGAACTGACCGCGCGATCACGGGACTCCCCGTTTGAGAATACGACGATAATTTGCATATTTCTAGACTTAGGCTTAAAAACTTACCGTTAGTGGGCGAAAACCCGAAATAGCTCCCTAGCGGCCCCGCGAGTGGCACCAACACCTCGCACGGGACCAATATAACTCGTATAAACTAATCGCGTGATCACGGGACTCCCCATTTGAGAATACGACAATAACTTATAAATATCAGGACTTAGGGAAAACATAGCGTTAGTGGGGGAAAACCAGAAATAGCCCCCGAACGACCCCGTGGGTGGCACCAACACCTCGCACGGGACCAATGTAACTCATAGGAACTGACCGCGCAGCCACAGGACTCCCAGTTTGAGAATACGACGATAATTTACATATTTATAGACTTAGGCTTAAAAACATGGCGTTAGTGGGTGAAAAGCCGAAACAGCCCCCGAATGGCCTCGTGAGTGGCACCAACACCTCGCACAAGACCAATGTAACTCGTACGAACTGACCGCATGATCACAAGACTTCTGGTTTAAAAATACGACGATAATTTGCATATTTCTAGACTTACGCTTAAAAACTTCCCGTTAGTGGGCAAAAACTCGAAACATCTCCCTAACGGCCCCGTGAGTGGTACCAACACCTCGCACGAGACCAATGTAACTCGTACGAACTGACCGCGCGATCACGGGACTACCGGTTTAAGAATACGACGATAATTTGCATATTTCTAGACATGCATAAAAACATTGATATGTTGATAATTTTTACTCATATATGCAATTTTTTCAGCTTGAATAATTTTTTTGTAAAACTACTTGGTTACTGATATCATTTTTTTTGTATCCTATTATTTGTAGGATTTTTGCACGTGGAACAAATGAAGGAGGCAATGGTTTACAACATGAAGATTTTTGATATAATGGTGTGGACATTCATGATTATATTTTTTATGTGTTACAGTCGTGCGGGATTTTGTTTTTTAGTTTTATGGACGTGCGGGCTTTTATAATTTGATTGTTGAATTTTATGGCCGTGCGGGCTTTATAATAAGCAGGTTTTACATTTACAGGATTTGGAATGTCCAGAAAATAGGGAAAACTCTGCCCAGTTTTTTTTTTTGTGAATTACTAAGACGTATAATATTTTTAAGTTTGTATATATATTAGTTTATTAACAACGTTCTTGATTCGCAATTTGTGTTTTTTTTATTGTTTTGCCAATAATAAATATTTGTAACACCTCGTACGCGTCCAACGTTACACATAGCAACCGACAGTGCACTCACATGACCCCCAATTTTAGGAATGGAGCAAAAAAATACATTTTTTTTAAATTATAGTGAAATATGGTCATGAACTTTGTCCATGACCATTTTTATTTTTTTCGTCGCGCATAAAATGGTCGCGGCCAAAGTTCATGACCCCCAACCATGTTTCCTTTTTTTTCGTCGCATCGTCAGTCACGGACTTTGGCCTCGACCATTTTTGTCACGGTTGGGGGTCACGGACTTAGGCTGTGACCAATTTTTTTCTTTTTTTGTCACGGTTGTGGGTCGCGGCCAAAGTCCGCGGCCAATTTGTCATGGTTGTGGGTCACGTACTTAGGCCGCGACCATTTATTTCATTTTTTTTGTCAGGGTTGTGGGTCGCGGACTTGGGCCACGACTAATTAGTCACGGTTGTGGGTCACGGACGAGGGGCGCGACCTGTCACGGCATGGGTCACGGCCCAAGTCCGCGACCATCTGCTGTGACCCCTTACAAGTCGTGACCATTTTTTGGTCACGGACTTGGGCCATGACCCACGAAATCGATCATGCCCAAAATGTTCATGGCCCAAGTCCGCGACCCACAGTTTTGGTCAGGGATTTTGACCGTGACCAATCGCCAGTTTTTGTGTAATTATGTGAAGAAGAACAAAAAAGAATCTGGGTATTTTGATAAGAAGACATAAAGAACATAAATCTAGGATTTTTAGGAATTAATGGATTGATATGTTCTTGGATGGATTTCGTATAGTTTTGATGTGCTATTTATGTTAGAAATCGTCCCTAGACATATATTAGATATTTGATTATGTTGGGTAAGAATTCCAAAAGGTTTCATGAAGGGTTGAGGTGTCAAAAATGGAGGAAAAACGAGTTAGTGAAGAAGAAGGTTCGCGGATCTGGTACAATGAACCGGTCCAGTTTTGAGGGTTTCCTGGATGAACCGGTTTAGTTTACTTACTTGTCCAAAATATAGAATTGTAAATATTCTCATTAAGATCGTGTGGGCACCGACCTCATATTTTCTGATTTTTATTTAATTATTACGAATTTTTAACTGAAGGGGGTTTGAGATTGAATTTTTTAGTCAGAAATTAAATCAAGGTATAAAATGGTTTATGAACTATATGGGGAAATTTGGAGATGTGATTACAACTCTATAGAGATTTAGAGAAGATCAGGGGTCATATGGTTAAGGTCCGGGTAAATGTCAATGAGGGTAAAATGGTGTATAAAACCTTAGATAACTAATAGACTTTGTCACGTATCGGGAACTTATGATTTGAGGTTACGAAGAGGATAAATGATAACCTAGGATTAATTCCATTATGTTAGTGTGTGTTTAAATACTGAAATAGCTTAAGTGATAGTTGTGAACCTTCGAGTAAGGAGTGAGACTCGATAACGTACGATACGAAGTATATTTGTGAAATGGTATTACGTCAAGTATGCGAGAGTTATATACTACGTACATATTATATTTATAGGTTGAGTGTATACCTATACGGACTATAATATGGATGGAGTGTATACCTATACGGTTTATACTTATGGGTTGAGTGTATACCTATACGGATTATATTTATAGGTTGTGAGTATACATATACGGATTATATTTATGGGTTATGAGTATGCCCATATGCGACATATGAATAAGTTATGTGAATGCCTAGTATGTTTTTTCTTATGTGTTTGAACATACCTGATGGAAATAACTTTTGTGTGTCTCGTTGTAGAATAAAGTTCTTCGCTCAAAACCCAATTAATACCTACACAATGTGATAAAAGGAATATAGGGACAAGTGGTAAGTACGGGTGTCAATACAACTTTCAAGTGTGAAGACTAAATATGTGAAGATAATTGCAATAATCACTTTTATGTTATTATTTTTGGTATTTTTTTTAAATGATGAAAACAAACTAAGAACAAAATGCTAATGAGCCAAATATTTTTTTTATTAAAACAAATTGATTCAATATGATTCCTAAAAAAATATTTAAAGTAATCTAAATAAAAAGAGAAGAATATCTACAATATGTACAAATGGGTGAACTCCCAAATACTCATCAATGTTTGAATTAAATCTGTTAAAAATTACAAGCAATTCCAACAATATTTGTTTCTAAATATTTCTCCCTCTAGATGAACTCTCAATGCACTATTAAATAATGAGAAACATTTGTTAAAAATACAAACCCTCCCATTACAAATTCGTACATAAAAATTCATCCCAAGTGAGATAAAATCTACCCCACCACTCTATATTGAGATGTTTGCTAAAATTGCAAACACTCTTTATAGAGTGTTGAGGCATAACCTATCCCATTTCTAAAACCTAAATAAAGATTATCCTCTGAACGAGAGTCCCTCCCCTAATTTTATAAATCACGGATTGGGTTTGCTGGTGGAGAATTTTTGGGGATTTCCTTGGCTAAGTTAAAGTAAAAATGGATTTATTTGGAAGCTTGGTAGGTGGCATTTGTTCCTATTTTAATGGAAGTTGGGCGATGAAGTTTGGGTTGGAACTGTCGATTCAAAGGGGTTTCAGGTTATTGCTGGCTGAGTCGGATTTTATTTGGAACGGGGTTGGAGAGGTCTGTCGCGCGTGATGGAGGTTCGGGTTTGAGTTAATTGAGAGTTGGTCGGATGTGTACGATTTGAGTTTGGGGGATTTCGACCAGGTTTTGCTGGGTTTTGTTTTTCTCGGTTTGGAAGAAATGGTCGGTATGCTGATGGTTCTTTTGGAGTTTGTTGAAAGATAGAGAAATGGGTGAAGGTGTTGAGGTTTGTTTAGAAATGGGTTAAGGTTTATTTGTCTATGGAGGCTTTGGAGAGAGGGAATTGATTGGGATGGTGGTGAAGATGGAGGTGAGGTGTTAAGGTGTTTGAAAGTGTAGGGGAGTTAGGGTGAGGATGTCTATATTAGTTTGTACAAAAAAAGAAAATAAAAACTATTTACAACTTAATAAAAATAAGAATAAAATTAAAACTAGAAAAATTCGAACTCATTAAAAATAAATTCCAAATAATAAAATAAAAGAGATAAAAAAATCAAATAAAAAATAAAGTTCTAAAAAATGTAAAATCTAATCAAAGTAAAAATAAACTACTGAAATTTAATCCTAAAAATAATAAAATAAAGAGAAAAATAAAGAGAAAAATTAAAAACTAATAAAAATCAAAATTAAAAAGCAATAGAAAATAAATTCTAGAAAATTCTAAATAAATCAAAAATAAAACGACTCAAAATAAAATATAAATAAATTCTAAAAATTAAAAATAACTCAAATAAAAATCTCTCTATATATATATATAATACAAATTAAACACACATGGGGCTCGTGGAATGGTATGGGTTCGGTGTAGGCTTAGGTCTGGTCCGAGGAAGGGTTTGGAACATCGAAACACATTGCTGCAAGCTCAAATAGGGACTTTGACTTCACGGTCTCTTTGATTTCTTCGATGAACGCTTTTGATCGCCACTTTGTCGTAATTGACTAGATTTAGCATCATTTAACACCTCAACTATGTACTGACCTGCAAAATAATAAAATACGAACATAAGGCCAATTTTAATTAAAACTAGTTATTAAAATGCATCTATTCGAAGCTTAAATTATACACTTTTGGGTGCTAAGCAACACCTACACTGCCTGCTATCACGGAGGTTTTCGAACGGAGGACAGTTTTATCCTGATGAGCCTATTGGGGGAATTTTAGACTTGTACCTTAGAATATAGAACTTAGGGATTGAGCATTACCTATGTGTATGATAGTGTGAGCGGTCATTTGGGTGCGTTAGGTGTGTGCATAGCCCAAAGGCTTAGATCTATGTTCACCTCCAATATGTGTTGATTTGATTTATGGATCGAGTGTGATATATGAGCCGATAGTCCATGATTTGGTACGAGAGGTACATGGATTTGAACGCAGAGTATGCACGTGTGCATCGCGGTGACTAGCCCAATAGATGATAGTTGATATATATATATATATATATATATATATATATATATATATAGGGATGATTTATCTTACTTATGTGTTGTAGTAAGAAGGCTAGATTGTGAATTTCTAAAACAATGCTTAATTTACTTATGTTTGATAGTAGGGAGACTAGATAACGGATATCTAAAACAATGTTAAATATACTAATGTGTGAATAGTAGGAAAGATAGATAGCGTATGTCTAAAATGAAATCTAAGTAGGGAAACTTAATGAAATGGTTTGAACGATGACATATGTGAAGTGTTAATTATGGTTCGTAATAACATACGAGACATGTTAATTATTAGTGTTACGATAGCGTACTGTATAGATGGTACAGAGGAGTCAAACATGTAAGTGGATATATGATTATTGAGGAGATCTAGTTCGGATAGGTAGCATAGCTAGGTAGGATACGTTAGGCGTGCACATTAGTTGAGAGGTGGGGAACTCAAGGGGGTGTACGCTGAACTAACATGTGTAATCAATAACTGATTTTAAACTATGATAAGTACTTGCTAAATATTTTCAAATATCTTGGGCTCTAACCCATCTTGCAAAATATTTTTAAAACCTTTTAGGTATCCAGCCACATGTATGCCAAGCTTAATGATCTGCTCCAGGGACGTGTAGCTGCAACACTTATGGATGCTTGAAGGATTTTGAATTTAGTCGCTTCGGTTCAGTTCAGTTATTTCTTTTGGCCATGTCTCCCCTTCAGCTATTTATTTTATTTAGTTTAGCAGACTTCGTATTTGTGGATTCAGATTCATTTCATTAGTTATTTTGTTTAGATTAACTTTCTATTATGAACCGATGGTTTATTCAGTATTATTTTCAATTGAGTTATTTATCTAGTGTTGCTTCATATTATTATTATTATTGCATGGTTGGTTTGGTAGTTGGAATTTCATTTCGCATATGGTTGTTGTTAAATAAAAAGATAAAATTTGGATTTGGGTTTTGGAATACTAGGTAGTTAGTAAGTTATAAAAAAGTTTTTCGACAGAGATGCTAAGAATGAACCAAATGAAGTAATTATTTCAATTTAATAAATGATTGATCAACCAGTATTTAATTAGGCGGGGTGTCACACTAATAATATTAACAATACGATATAATATAAGTATGTTTATTTTCCTAATTCATGCCACATATTTAAAAAATGGACTCTTGGGTCTATCGTCAAATAAATTACAAAAATTGAATAAATAATGTTATAATATTTAATCTATTTATAAATTGTAATTATAAAAAATATTATAATATTTTTTCTTTTATAAATAAAAATCCTTCAAGAAAATATATATGTTAAAACACAGAATATCAAACAATAGAAATTCAGGGATATATATACATATATATATATTGGGAATCTTAGAGTATATATGTAATACCCCATATTTTTGCGTATATTTACTTTATTTTGAACTTTGAAAAATTGGGATTAATTAATTAATGGGAGAAAATTTAGTTTATAATTAATCCGATTTTTATGGTAATAAATATTAGCGTGATGAGAGTTAGTAATTATCGAAATTAATTATGTCAAATAATAATTATGTTAAACATTACGTAGTGAGTAATGTAATATATTGTTTTGAAAATAAGAATATGATCGGGAACGAGATACACGATAGTTAAGATATAATTATTTGGGGCGCGCGTATGTGTCGTGTCAATATTCTATTTTAGGGGTTAAAAAGGTAAATTATTTTTATATAACTCAGATGGATATTTTGAGAGCGCCAGTGTGTCCGGAAGGGTCGAAATAGTTAGGAAACACTATTCGGGTGTTTTATTTGGAGCCCGGGCATTTTAGCCCAAAATGACACCCCAGAGGGGTATTTTGGTCTTTTGGGATTATTAAGGAAATAAATGGACGAAAATAGGATTAAAATAGAAACAAAAAGGGTTAGTGGTTTGTGAGTTTCAACTTACGAGAGAAAGAGATGGAGAACCAAGGAGGAAGGAGACCCATTGGAGAACAAGGCCAAAATCTAGAGATTTCACACAAATAGTTACACCAAAGTTTAGATCGCGACGAGAGGATCAATCGTATACCGATTTCAGCCCGAGAATCAGAAATCCACTCTAAGGAAAGTGTTTATCTTGCTTCCCCTTTAAGCATATATTGTTCCTGTTGATTTATGTTAAATGATATAAACTTATTGCAAAGAAATTTGGGTTTAATTAGACTGAATTGTAAATAAATCTGAGGATTTGGAATTCGATATTCATGTAGTGGTTTTGCCCTATGGTAGACTAATAAATTTGAAGATTTTATGTCTTAACCACGAATTATAATAAGAGTTTTGAGTAATTAAATTTTTGGGTCCATTATTTGAGAATTTTTAGAGATTTGAGTCATTGTTGGATTTCCTTTGATAAAATAACGATTTAAGCCCTAATTTGTGTTAGAAAGTGCCCCATAGTGATTAGGAATAGTTTAATATGATCTAATTTGAAGTTGGAAGAAATTAGGGTTGGGTTTGAGGTTTGTTAAGTTGGAAAAATGGAAATTTGGGGAAGAACAGACCTATCCGAAATTCTCGTTCGAACGACCTCGTTCGAACGAGAATTCCAACGAGATTAATAATGAGTTTCTAGGTATAAAATTTGTTATAAGTAGGTTCGAACGAGATTCCAGACTTCACTTTTAAGGTCCGATTAAGTTGAAGATCATCCTAGGGTTATCCAAATGAGAGAAATAACCTACGTGAGTAACGGATGACTTAAATTCCGAATTTTTAGGGAGTTGAGAGTGTAATGGTTCTTGGGATATAGAATGTTTATAGAACCTAGGATAGAATGTAGGTTCAAGAGAGGGAATATATTAATGAATAACGGTGAGAATAGAAATGATAATACTACTTACGTACTATGGGAATCGGGTTGCATGGACGCGTATTAAATTATATAAGTTGTATGCATTCTTATTGATTGTAACATTATGTGTATGACATACCTAGCTACAAGCTATCAAATGGAGGTTAGCGCGTTGTGGATGACCATATCTTGTGTGCCTTAGGGGGATTTTGAGTCCTACCACTAGAGCATGAAACTTAGGTACGGGCTATCTGTGAGAATGATAGTGTTGACAGTCGTATGGGTGCGTAGGTATGTGCGTATCCCATCGGCTTGGAACTATGTTCGCCTCCAATATGTGTGTATGTTTTATTGGTTCTTGAGAGATTGAACATGTTCTCCTTTATGCGTGACCATTGCAATGGGACTAGATAGCCGAGTATGCCAGGCACTAAGGGGTTTCTTAACCAAGAGTGCAGTGTGTGTGTGTGTGTGTGGGTGTGTGTATATATATATATATATAGTGAGATTATATATATGTATACTGATTTCCTATTCTGTGTTGCATGTTAGTAGATTTGTTAAAGTATATACTTATTGTATCACTAGTTGAGAATTAAGAATGTTGTGAGAATAAATTAAAACATTTATAAACCTATTCCTAAATCATGAAAATATTGTCTTCGGGTTACTTAGATATTTTATTCAACATAGTTTGGGTATACCACGTATAGTCAGGCAGGATATCGTGACTAGTATGGGTAGTTAGTCTCGCTAGGTGTGCACATTAGATGAGAGGTGATCATCTCAAGTGAGTACGCTAAGTTAACATGAATAATATATATGCTAATTAACCAATTTAAGCACTTGCTACTTTTAAACTATTTTCAACTCGGGCTCTGACCCGTTTTTCTGCAATTCTCTTTTCTTGTTCCACTATTTTAGGTACTCAGCCACAGGGACACCGGGCTTAGGAGATCTCACTCATTTGCCGAGTTGGAGTTGTTGTGGAAGCTACAGGACATTACTTGTAGACGCTTCTGAGTTTATTCTTCCTTATCTACCAGTTATTTGCTTCAGTTGGATATGTTGTCCCCTCCTAGTTTTCATTCAGAGATTTGCATTATTTTATTCTGCTATTAGACTTTTATTTCTTGGCATTGGATTATTATATGAGTTTGTGACTGGGGGTGTTTTCTCCATCATCTCTATTTATTTATTTATTCAGTTAGTTATTTCCTTATGTTATTGTGATGAATGGTGATGTTTAATTATTTCCTTTAAAGATAATGATTAATGACAAGATAAAATTTTGACACCAGCCTTTTTAAATATTAGGTGGTTAGTTTTTCATTAATTTAAAATTAGAGTTCTTCGGCAGTGATGCATTGTCTGAACCAACTTGATATTCTGGAATTAATTAATTAAGAACTCATCACCTAGTAATTAATTAGGCTGGGTGTCACAATATATATGAGATATTTAAGTGTCAAACTAGCATACAAAAATTAGTATGTATCATTAATTCAATATCCTATCTTAACGTCATTATAAAAAGTTAATTTTTTCATAAATAAAATTTTTCTACTATTTTAAAATATTTTATTACATAAAAACTATTTTTTATAAATAAAACTTCAAATCTGTACATATTTCATATAAAAAAATTATACATTTTTTCATTTTCTTCTAGTTGAAAAAAAAATATAAGTCATTTATAGATACAAACTTCAAGGTTTTCCTATAAATAACATGTTATAATATTTTTGTAACCAATTTTTTTATAATAAAAATAATTTCAAAACTTTGAAAAGTTTTTTTAACTTAAAAACTTTTTTATAAATAAAAACTTCAAAAAAACTATACGTATTTTACATAAAAAAAATTTATGCATACTATTATTTGTTTTTAGTTTAAAAAACTTCATGTCATTTATAAATAAAACTTAAAGTTTTTCTATAAAGACAATGTTAAAAAATATATACCCAAAAATCATTTTTATTCATATAAAGAAATAATTTTGAAAACTTTTTTTCTAAGAAATAAAAATATTATATAGATGTAGTAGTATTCGTAGCATTGTGTAATTTGATTTGAGTGGAGAATGATGAAAATGGACTAATTGAATCTAGATTGTGTTAGATCGTGAGATTAATTAATGGAGTTTAGAATGGATCGTCTTTTCAATTTTCAAGAGACTTTTGATTTATTCATTTTTTGGTTTGAAAGAAATTTTTGTTTTAACCATAATTTTTATTTTAAAGAACATGTTTTTTAAGAAGAGAGAAAAATATAGTAAATATTAAAGTCTCATTAAAGCATCTAATACTATCGTATTAAAGGTATAACTAGCATGCAACTCACGCAATGCGCGAACGTTTAATAATATAAAAATTTAATACTCATATGTCCAAATAAAATTCATAATTATTATTGATAAATTTCGGAACATGGTAACGAAAAAATTGAAACTTGTTTGATTCAAAAAGTTTCTCAAAAACATCAAGTGGTCTACTTATGCTTCGAAACAAAAAGTTGAAGATAAGACTATAAACCAATGGAAGTCACATATATATGTAAAAGTGAGAAACCTACCCCGTTGCCGAAATCCTTTGCTATAGCACAAAAACATGTGAATTCCATGATATATTTTTTGCTTAGTAATGCAAATTTATTACATTCTTTCAATACAAGATCCATTTTAACAAAATGACATTTGTTTTATGGGATTTTATGATCAACTTGTGGGAATCGGTTCGGTCCTAAATGAGTTGGACTTCTTGTCTAAATCAAGAAAAACGCAATCCATGGGGAAGAATGACATAAAATTCTTCTTTTTACTACTAATAACACTTTCGAATGAAATTGACGAGGACCCCTCGGTGGATCTAGTACACCACTTCAAATATAAAGTAGAAACTACAAAACTTGTAAAATAAAAATAATATCAGCTATCAAAATGGAAATTCGTAATTTCTAGTGACAAAGAAGCATAAATTTGTTAGAACACCCTTTGAACCAAAAGTCAATAATTAATCAAAATAAAGCACATGATAACCTGAATTAAATAAACAAATTTTCTATTATATGAATACTACTAACATAAGAAAATGTTTCTTCCAAAAGGAAACATACCAATTGACAAAGTAATTCATTTCTCAAAAGCTATAGACAAGCAAAATGAAGTGTTTTTATATTGTCTTCTCATTGGGAAGTAATGATCAAGTAATAACAGTTGAATGGTTGAAAACAAAATATTTTGGATTAACAACTAAATTAAAATTTCAAGTGGACAGTTTTAAGTAAAAGAAACCTTTGAAATGGAAAATTTTAGTAAAGAAGGAGAATACACCGGATCTTAATGGATATGGTGGATATCAAGAGTAATTTTATTTTAATAGAAAGTTGAAATGGAAATTCATCCGGACAGGTATAGTAAACATTCACAAAGAATAATGAATATTATAAATGGAGACACCAAAGAATATATACGTGAGATGGAACACTCTATATATTACGCTCTCCTTACAGGTGAAAAGGACCTTAAACCCAGCACACATTTGACTTCATGAGCTGAACCGCAACCGAAATTTGATAAATCTGTCCAAAAACCCATATTTGGATTTAATGAAGGAGCATTGTTAACACGTCTTCATAGTATTAATTAATAATAAGAGACAATATTTTACCTTAGTCCTTCAAACATTTATTAATGTTTTTTTTTGTTGTTGCTTTGATTAGTTTAGTGGTGGTTCATAATACACAAATACCTTTTTATATTAAAATCAGTTTTAGCGGGCGTGCTAAAAAATCTATAGAATAACGTATGGAAGTAAAATACCAAAACCTTGTACAAAGGTCACACCGCTAAGTAATAAACCACAAAGGCCTGAGTTGGATATAATAAACGTCGTATTACAAAATTTGTCACCATTGTAGGCACACCACACTCAAGAGGAAACTGAACATGGTCTCCGTGAACATATTTTTTAGCCCATAATGAGCGCATTTTTGTTGCAATAAATAGGCACCAAAACTTGCCACGCCACATCCAACATCTAACGCAACGTGAGTACGACAACCAAATGCAATGTCAGCTATCATATGTACACACATATGCATAACTCGGAGAAAAAATATCATGTGTCGAGATGATCAACAATTAAAGTTTAACACAAATTTATAAGTACATGATACACGATACTTATGCGATAAAATCATCATAAATATTTTACACCGTATAGATAATAATCATAAATGTGCATACGTATGTTGTCTTTATTTGTATGAATAATTCTAAGTGAACCACCATTTGAGACCGTCTTGAAACTATCATGCTTACGTGACGTGTCAAGATTGGTTAATTCCTTATGGATGTGGGTCCGCGCCAGTGGAATTGACCGATCTCAACATGCCACGTAGGCATGCGGTTTCAAGGGAGTCTCAAACGGAGGTTTATGTATAATCACTTTATTTGTATTGAGTATGAACACATAACATAATAATCAAACCCAAATAATTGAGAAATTATATTATTGAGTTGAGATAGAAAAACTACCACTCCTCTTCACGACTAGTGTTCTTGAGTTTAACAACACTAGTTCATGTATGAACCTGCTCCATGTTTGAACTGTGTACCACCTCACATACCAAAATTCACCAAGTAAACAAAAAGATATAACAATTTCAACTTAAATTCTAAGAAACCGTCTTACAGGTTTTGAGCATACATACCCTTCTTAATTACACGTTGGGAACCGTATTATTCTTCGGATGAGAGTTTGATGATAAGTTTTTTAAGGGGTAAAGACCTTTAATGAAAAAACCAATTCAACATTGAAATGAACCACAATATACATGTGATAGGATCCAATCAAATAGAAAGGAATGTTATTCCTACTATTTAAATTTCGAAATAGTACAGAATTGTTAATAAAATAAAAATTACAGAAAGAAAAAGAAATTACAGAAAATTAAATCACTTACTTGAATATTGCAGAATTAATAACAAATTAGAGGTAAATCCGAGCCCTGTTACACAGTCTCCTTAAGACAAATTTATTCCTCCAATGTGCTTGAGTTTAAGAATAATTGTCTCCCAAGATATAACGGATTTCCAGATTAATCAAGTAGCACAACTGTGATTAATCACGACGGACACAATTTCTGTGTTTACTCAACCAAACAGACTAATGAATGAATGCAGAAAGAATTCTAGCAGCACTTAATTTTTGGAGGAAAATTGAAGGACGAAATTTCATTGGTTTTAAAACTGGAGGGAAGGAAATGTATTTATAGTTTTAGTTCTGACTGTTGGGAATAGTCAAATCGTTTTTAACTGTCAATGACAGTTAATTTCGGTTTTAAAGCAACTGCTGACTTTTGAAAATTAATTAATTAATTAAATTAAAGCCCAGAATGTTAATTAGATTCGGCCCAAAAATTTAAGAATTTTTATAAGCTCAAGCCCAAGCTCGAGCCCGAACATGAACCGAACCGAACCGAACTGAGCCAAGTCGA
This sequence comes from Sambucus nigra, assembly GCA_949130495.1. Classification (NCBI taxonomy): domain Eukaryota; kingdom Viridiplantae; phylum Streptophyta; class Magnoliopsida; order Dipsacales; family Adoxaceae; genus Sambucus; species Sambucus nigra. The sequence continues at coordinate 463,231,994 of OX422222.1, read as the reverse complement.
GCCGGACAGACGGACGCGTGTGGACCATTGACTGAAAGTTAACCCAAGCATAGCTTAGGTCATCTCCCCTTCAACGAGTTGGGATACCCCAAAGGCATCCAAGCCTTAATCCATCAATTGGGTTTTATTAACTCATCATTTTTCCACTACTCTTCCAATGTGGGGCAATAATTAAAACATACCCAATACATTAACTTTCATTGCTTTATGAGTCACTTTGAACACACATATATCATTCATAACTTAATGGATTTGGACATATGAATATACTACGTTAATCTCCTTTCCAAGGAGAACGCGTTCGTATATGGTCCCACAATTTTCGTGGTGTGGGTCCCACCTTAATTTGAGATCAAAGTTGCTCAAATTTTTTTGTCAAAATACCATTTTTTCTAACAATCCCCCACATGAATGATATATCACTATAAATATAAATAATGCAGATGCAGACACAGGTTGAGTAAAACTGAAGTTTTATTGCATCGGGAGAAGTAGCCTGGTGGCCTTGAACTTTCCTTAGTGATATACTATCGAATTTACTTGGTTAATCAGTAGACTATATGTCCTTGAACCGTCAACCGTTTTTTGTAAACCTAGACAATAGTATTCACACAATAATTCTTTAACACAGTTGGTTCTCACGTTTGTGTTCATTTTGGCCGTGAACACCACTTGGTTCCGTGAGTATTTTAGAGAATATGCCTTTCATTATTCTCATAGAAGTGGCCCCCTTCTTACTCACGTAGGTGACTTTCATAAAGAGTATCCTGCAATACTCCACTTAGACATACTAAGATATGGATGTCATTAAAAGCATAACTTATCCTTATATCGCGGCAGATGTGCACTTTCTCATCTTTGGAATGGATAGGATTAAATATCCTCCAGTGCTTACTGAATACAATGTAGTTCGGTTTGCCCATTGAACCTAGATCTTGGGATCTCCAGTCAGTTAGGTTGGGTTGCCACTATATTGATTCTTATTTATTTATAGGCTTTAAACCCATTCCTCTCGATGATCTTTCAACTTGCTCTCGGTTTAAACCTTTCTTTAGTGGATCCGCTATATTATCTTTTGACTTTACATAGTCAATTGAGATAATTCCTTTTGCTAGAAGTTGTCTAACGGTATTATGTCTTCGACGAATATGTCGTGACTTTCCGTTATACATGTGATTTTGTGCCCTTCCAATCGCTGATTGACTATCACAATGTATACATATTGTGGGCACAGGTTTAGACCAATTTGGAACATCCTCTAAGAAATTTCGAAGCCATTCAGCTTCTTCTCCAGCTTTGTCTAGTGCAATGAATTCAGATTCCATTATCGATCTAGCAATGCACGTTTGTTTTGAGGATTTCCAAGATATGACTGCACCTCCGAGGGTAAACACATACCCACTTGTAGACTTAGAGTCTTTTGTATCGGATATCCAATTTGCATCGCAATGTCCTTCAAGAACAACTGGATATTTTGAGTAGTGTAGTTCATAGTTTTGAGTATATTTCAAATAACCCCAAACTCGCAATATTGCTTTCCAGTGATCTCTTCCTGGATTACTCATAAATCGACTTAGCTTACTTATAGAGTATGCTATGTCCGGTCGGGTACAGTTCATGATGTACATTAAACTGCCGATAATATGAGAGTATTCTAGTTGATATATGCTTTCACCATTATTTCTTGCTAGATGTAAATTTACATCTACTGGTGTCTTGGTAGGACTAATATCATGCTTCTTGAATTTTTCAAGTACTTTCTCTATGTAATGAGATTGAGATAGTATAAGTCCATCCGATGTTCTAGAAATTTTAATTCCTAATATAACATCGGCGATTCCCAAATCTTTTATGTCAAATCTACTACTCAACATTTGTTTTGTAGTTTTGACAATTTCCAAGTTACTACCCATGATAAGCATATCATCAACATAGAGGTATACAATGACATATCCATTTTGAATGTATTTAAAGTAAACACATTTATCGCATTCATTAATTTTGAAACCATTTGATAACATTGCATTATCAAATTTTTCATGCCATTATTTAGGTGTTTATTTTAATCCATATAGTGATTTAACAAGATTACATACTTTTCCTTCTTGTCCGGGAGCTTTGAACCCTTCAGGTTGCTCCATATAAATTTCCTCGTCTAGTTCACCATTTAAGAATGTAGTTTTTACATCCATTTGATGTATTTTAAGTCCATTAATAGCAGCTATTGCTATTAACATTAGAATGGACGTTATTCTTGTTACCGGTGAATATCTGTCAAAGTAATCCAACCCTTCCTTTTGCCTATAGCCTTTAGCTACAAGTCTAGATTTATATTTATCAATTGATACATCGACCTTCAACTTCTTTTTGAAGATCCATTTATAACCTAACGGTTTTGAACCTGGTGGAAGATCCACTAGTTCCCATGTATGATTTTGTAATATGGATTCAATTTCACTATTAATTGCTTATTTCCAATTGGAAGCATCGGGTAAGGATATAGCTTCTTTATACGATTGAGGTTCATTTTCTAGCAAATATGTTAGAAAATCCGGACCGAAAGAAGTTAAGGTTTTTTCTCTTTTACTACGTCTTGGTTCATCCTCTATTGATTCAATAGGTTGATGAGTACCACTTGTAGTAGCTTGATTTGTCCTTTTAGAAGGACCAGATTCTCGGGTCATGTTATACGGGAATTCATTTTCAAAAAATGAAGCATCCCTCGATTCAATAACCGTATTTACATGAATATTCGAAATCTCAGATTTACAAACTAGAAATCGATATGCACTGCTATTAGTAGCATAACCGATGAATACACAATCCACGGTTTTTGGCCCTATTTTTACCATTTTAGGTTTAAGAACCATCACTTTGGCTAAGCACCCCCACACTCGTAAATATTTATAGGAAGGTCTTCGACCTTTCCATAATTCATAAGGTGTCTTGTGAGTCTTTTGTGAGATATTTTATTGAGAATGTAATTACTAGAAAGTAAGGCTCCCCCCACAAATTTTGTGGAGCTCCTAAACTTAATAACATTGAGTTCATCATTTCTTTCAAAGTACGGTTTTTGCGTTCAGTAACACCATTCGATTGAGGAGAATAAGGAGCGGTTGTTTGATGAATAATCCCATTTTCAAAACAAAATTCCTCAAATGGATATTCATATTCACTTCCTCTATCACTCCTAATAGCCTTTATCGTTTTGCTTAATTGATTCTCAACTTCATTCTTATATTGTTTAAATGAGTTAATAGCCTCATCTTTACTATGTAACAAATATACATAGCAATATTTTGTGCAATCGTCAATAAAAGTAATAAAATACTTTTTACCACCTCTAGTTTGAACAAATTTTAAATCACAAATATCGATGTGAATTAAATCTAAAGGTTCAGTTATCCTTTCAATAGAATGGAAAGGTAATCTAGCTAATTTAGATTCCACACAAATTTCACATTTATGATTTTTATCAATATTAAATTTTGGCAAAAATTCCAAGTTAATTAATCTACGCAATGTATCAAAATTAACATGTCCTAATCTAGAATGCCAAATATTAGATGACTCAATCAAGTAAGAAGAACTAGCAATTTCATTCATTGTAACATATGTTTTTGGGGTTACAATAAGAACATTGAGTTTAAAGAGCCCCTCATTTAGGTAGCCCTTTCCTACATACATGTCATTCTTAGACAACACAAAGAGATCAGACACAAACACAAGCTTGAAACCATTTTTAGTCAGGAGAGATCCAGAAATCAGATTCTTTCGGATATCAGGCACGTGAAGAACATTGTTGAGAGTAAGTTCCCTTCCAGAAGTCATTTTTAAAACAATCTTTCCTTGTCCCACCACCTTAGAAGTGGAAGAATTTCCCATAAAAAGGTTCTCCTCATTTTCCAAAGGCTTATAGGTGGTGAACATCCATTTGTTTGCACAAATGTGTCGTGTGGCTCCAGTGTCCACCTATCATTCCTTGGTATTTCCATCCAAGTTACATTCAAAGACCACGGCAGAAAGATTCATATCCTCCAAATCATTGGCGATATTCTCACCCTCAGTTACATTTGCTTGAGAGTTATTTTTATTTTGCTTCTTAGGCTTACGACACTCGCTTGAGCGGTGTCCAGGTTTACCACAATTGTAGCATTTGCCTTTGAACTTTTTCTTATTATGTTTGGAAGTGCCTTCGCCATCATACTTTCGTTTGTTCTCCTTAGGACCTTCAACGACATGGACCTTCGTTTCCATCGGATTCTTCCCACTTTTTTTTAGGCTCACGATTATCTTCTTCGATTCTCAGCCTGACCACCAACTCCTCCACATTCATCTCCTTTCTCTTGTGCTTGAGATAATTTTTGAATAAAGTACAAGATGGTGGAAACTTTTCAAGCAGTAACTTGGAAAGTTTCACTAAGTGACATTCCTTCAGCATGAATGTCATGGAGGATCACTTGGAGTTCTTGCACTTGCGAGATCACAGATTTAGAATCAACCATTTTGAAGTCCAGAAAACTCCCAACGATAAATTTCTTCATCCCAGCATCTTCAGTTTTATACTTCTTTTCCAAAGAATTCCATAATTCCTTGGATGTTTTGATCATGCAGTAGACATGGTACAATGTCTTATCCAAGTAAGCTAGAATATAATTTCGGCATAGGTAGTCCGAATGCTTCCAAGCATCGACATCAGCAACCTTTTCAGAGTAATCTCCCTCTTGAATAGAGGGGCAATCTTCATATACAAACCTACCCAGTTGGCAGGTAGTGAGATAGAAGTACATTTGTCCTTGCCAACGTTTGAAGTCAGCCCCAATGAACTTTTTTGGTTTCTCCCCATGTGGCATAGATACGGGTGCAATCACATTTGTGTTGGTGACAATCAGTTTCGTAGGAGTAGTGTTCGTACTTTGTGATTCCATTTCTGCTACAAAAACAGAATTTTTATCAACGATGGTATTCATATTTAAATGAATTAATCAAAACAGAATACACAATTCTGTTATACAAATTTCCCCAAATGAATTCAAAAAGAATTCTACACAATATTCAGATTTATATGACACAGAATTTATATTAAAAAAAATTCTTAAACAATAATCTGAATTGAGTTTAAAAACAAAATTTGAAGCACTAGTTTACACTAGTCTAAATTAAATTGTGTCAAACTGTTTTTATTATTATTAAAAAAAAATCCGTACAAAACAGAATATAAATTTTTAATAAATAAAATAACTTAACTAAACAGATTAAAACAATTAAAATATTTCAATTTCTGTACAAAACAGAATTTTTTAAGAAATTATAAATATAAACAGATACAAGTTTAAAAATTAAAAAAAAAATATACTGTTTTATTAAATCCGTAATAAAACAATATTTTAATTCTAATTTTCTGTAAAAACAGAATAATTTATACTAAATAGAATTTCTGTAATTAACTAAAATTATGTACACAATAAACAGTAGAAAAAAATTAAATTTGTCTTAAGATTGTTATTCCTACTATTTAAATTTTGAAATAGTACAGAATTGTTGATAAAATAAAAATTATAGAAAGAAAAAGAAATTACAGAAAATTAAATCACTTACTTGAATATTGCAGAATTAATAATAAATTAGAGTTAAATCCGAGCCTGTTACACAGTCTCCTTAAGACAAATTCATTCCTCCAATGTGCTTGAGTTTAAGAATAATTGTCTCCCAAGATAGAACGGATTTCCAGATTAATCAAGTAGCACAACTGTGATTAATCACGACGAACATAATTTATGTGTTTACTCAACCAAACAGACTGATGAATGAATGCAGAAAGAATTCTGTCAGCACTTAATTTTTGGAGGAAAATTGAAGGACGAAATTTCATTGGTTTTAAAACTGGAGGGAAGGAAATGTATTTATAGTTTTAGTTCAGACTGTTGGGAACAGTCAAACCGTTTTTAACTGTTAATTACAGTTAATTTCGGTTTTAAAGAAACTACTGACTTTTGGAAATTAATTAATTCGTTAATTAATTCAGTAAAGAAAGCCCAGAAAGTTAATTAGATTCAGCCCAAAAATTAAAAAAAATTTAAACACGAACCGAACCGAACTGAACCGGACGAACGCGCGCGCGTGTGGACCTTTGACTGAAAGTCAACCCAAGCATAGCTTAGGTCATCTCCCCTTCAAAGAGTTGGGATACCCCAAAGGCATCCAAGCCTTAGTCCATCAATTAGGTTTTATTAACTCATCATTTTTCCACTACTCTTCCAATGTGGGATAAGAGTTAAAACATACCCAATACATTAACTTTCATTGCTTTATGAGTCACTTTGAACACACATATATCATTCATAATTTAATGGATTTGGACATATGAATATACTACGTTAATCTCCTTTTCAAGGAGAACGCGTTCGTATATGGTCCCAAAACTTTCGTGGTGTGGGTCCCACCTTAATTTGAGCTCAAGTTGCTCAAATTTTTCTGTCAAAATACCATTTTTTCTAACAAGGAATTCAAAAATGTAAAAAGTTTCCAGAGCATTTCATTTAATAATGAAATCAACAAATTTAGTAAATAAGAAATATCATTATTACCTTTGGTATACCGAAAATACAGTAAAATAGGCAACACTTACAATCAATTTCTGTAAAAAAAATAAGTAAATAAAAAACAATTTCAAAAAATATTTTAAATAGAGTAAGTGGGAAGAGCTTCAAAAGAAAAGTTTACTAACAAAATATAACGATATAGTAAACATTAGAACAAAGTATAATACACAATAATGAAAACCCAAAAAACACAAGCAAAAGATGATATTTGTGAAAAAACAATACAGATTATAGAACAAAAAAATACACAAAAGAAAAGAAAAAAAATCAAAGCTCCAAAATATTATTTCATTAGTGGTAGACAACGTTTCACGCTAATGGAGGGTGGTAAGGTTGTGAGTGGGTGTAGATGTGAAGAAATTTGTAACTTGCATACCAAAATGAATAAAAAGAAACCCATTTATGTTCTGTGAAAAAACCTTTTTTGTTCTATTAAGTGGTAGATTTGAAGAGAGAAATCCTCGAGAAAGGAAATATGAAGAGAGAGATTTCAAATTAATGATTTGTAAGCTCCAATAAAGGGAGAAGATGAGTCGAGTAAGAGGGGGGAGCAAATAGCAATAGAAGACGAAGAGTGTAATTTAGAGAAACAAACTGGGGAAAGAGAGAGACATCCATGTGAATTGAAGGGAGATAGGAAGGAGGAAAGAGATAAAGATAAGAGGGTCAGGTCGGTTGTATTTTTGAGAAGCTGAAAATGAAGAATAGAGGAGAGAAATACGATTTGAAGTGCCATGTTGATAGAGTAAGAAGAGAGGAGAATTAAATCATGTATAGCGTTTTAGAATATGAGTATAGACTAGTTGTAAACCCGTGCGAGGCACGAGCGTGATATGATATACACAAATTGAATTTATACAGTTTAGTTTTACATGGAAAATAAATTATTGGTACAAATTTTATTTTCAAAACCAAACATAGGATATAAAAAAATAATGCTAAAGACATTTAAGTGTTTTGATATATATGTTAAAAATCCTAACATGACTTTAAGAAATCAATGTCTCAATTTATATAATATTATATATAGGAAAAGATACTTCCAAACACCCTCGTACCCTTAATATTTTTTTTGGTTGGTCCAAAGTAAAATCTTAAATTATGATAGATTAGCATTTTTCTATATGTAATAAAACGTAAATTAAAGTAATTTGAGAAAAATTATCATTTGATTAATTTTCTTTTTTAAGTATCCAAAATTATGGAAAGCAACATTAATCAAAATGAAAATTGAGGGTCTTGGGCTTACTTGTCTTACGTTGAATGGGATTTCTCCTTCACCAATGATTACTACAATCCATGTGATGCACATACGTTGTACAAAAGGTGTATGTAATGCACAAGCTGTGAAAGTTTGATCAATTTTTTTAACATAGCTATAATAGTTATTTTGAGTTGATTTTTTAAAATAGGTCCCTTGGAATGTTTAAATACCACATAAAAAACTCAAAAAAATATTTTTAATATTTAAAAAAAATATATCTGAGCCAGCAAGTATGTATACTTGGTATGTATGATAGTCGTTCTCTCTTTGTAGGCACATATATATACATACATGTATATATTGATATTAATACCTAATTTTGGATACTATAATTTGCATTACAATGTTTATTTTCTTTATTATATCAATTCAGGAATTTAATATCAAATCACTATAGCTTGATCAAATTAGTAAGAACATATGTATGTTTTAAATCTTCAAATCACGTTTATGAAGCTTCAATACTTTCATAGTATGAGTGAAAAGTGCGACTGTGTGATAATTGATTGAAATTAAATTCGCAAGTTTCCAAGTACCCCTTATTTAATTAGAGTCTACTTTTAAAGCAAATAAATTCAGCCCTTAAAAATGCATCTAATTCAACCCATCAAATATAAAGCATGCGACACAGTAAATATGCTGAGACCCAGATTTCAGGAAAAAAAAACCCTTTCGGGTAAAACCTTTATTTCACTATTAATATATAAATCGCAACTTACAATTACATAGAGAAATCAGCAATGGATTAACGCATAGCCAACCCACATAGACACGCAGTATTGAAATCAGCAAGAGAATACACGCAGCACCCTCCAAGGAATTGCAGCCCAAACAACAAAGGAAGAACCGCAACTCTCCTCAATGACACGGAGCCATAACACTTTGTAGAGACTCCCTTAGCAATGACACGCAGCCCTCGGTTGCAAAGATCTCCCCACAAAGATTGAACAATAGCAAAGCTTGTGTTCTAGGGTTCCAAAAGATTCACAAAAGTAATTGGGATTTTTGTGTGTGAATCAAAAAGATGTTTGGCACATCAAAAAATGAAGTCTTGTTGTGTTTGAAATCTTAGAAACGTTTTCTCAGAGACTTGAAAAATACACCACCGAAATAGGTATATATATATAAAAAAAACTTTGAGATGGTAGAAAATCTCACGGAACTGCTCAGTTTTATCAAGACCGGATCGGTCCGGCTTGGAGGCGGATCGATCTGACCTCGGATCGGTTCGTTTTTTAAAGTGCCTTATCTGGTTTGCCTGTGATCCGGGGTATACTGGTTCTAATGCAAAGAGGATCGGTTCGGAATGAAGGCGGACCGGTCCGGAGGAAGATTGGTTCATTTTTAAAAGGGGCGGACCGGTCCGGTTTACCAGAAAATAAAAAATCTTTTAAAAGCCTTACTTCTTATTTTTATAAAAAACATTTCATAAAAAATTTCCCAATACTAAGTATGAAGCTTTAAGGGACTTAAAAATAAAACTTTACCAAGTTCATTCTCGCATAGGTTATGATGTTGAAGATGCTTTGATATTCGGATCTGCTGATGTAGATGCGATCTTGAATTGCTTCAACGGTGTAACGGCGTACGACATACATATTGACAATGGACATAAATGTCCTTACAAATCTCCCCTTATGTCTATGCCGGTACATACATAGAAAATATCTGAATTATCAAATAATGACCTATACAAATCTACCCTTCCATGAACCCTAAAGATGGAAAGATACAAATGTTTAAATCTTCATCGTTTGTTCTTCAATCTTCAACAATCATCAAAGTTCAAAGCTTTTCTCATCAGGGTGTGCAACATATTGATCTTCAATCGTCGTACCTACACACATGAGACAAATCAAATACCATGTGACATATCGAGTTTGAAATGAGATAGACATAGATACCAATTTATGATAAAAACTAAAAAATATAAGCTAAATCTCAAAAACTCCCCCAAAATTCAAACTCCCCCATAATATGATAATTCTTTCTCCCCCTTTTTATGATGTCCCCAAATAGACAAATGAGATGAATGAATCAAATAAGAAAAATCGGTGTGTCACGGTACACAAAATAGAGCATCAAACAATATGGTAAACGTGCTCTTGCATGGAGATGCTAAAAAACAAATGCACAAACTATTTTTCATTTTTCATTTTTTCATACAAAAATAAGATACATTTGAAAAAAATATGCTACAAAATTTACACCATGGATTTAGACTCAAACAACCAAGTCATGGAAATGGAATGAATGGGTGTGAATACATTCGATAGGTAAATCAACTCAATCAATCATATGTGCACGCTGCATATGTGTACTCCTAACGAATTAACATCAAAAGTATCCTTAGGTGAAAAGATTGCTGAATTTAGATGACATCGTGTTATGTAAATCAACAAATCAAAGTCAAAATGATTTTCACCCCAATAATGTCCAAAACTATTTAGCGCATTTGCAAGCATTTCAAGGACGTGCAAACCCGTTTGAAATTATCCAACCAAACTCCCTCATAGATATTTTCTTTTATATGTAATCTAAATTCTCAAACTTTGGAGAATTGGTGCAAAAACCTAAATGGCCCATAATTTGGCATGTATTTCTTTTTATTGCCATTAAATTTTTTCGGGGCTCTTTTAACCTCTTTAGACATCAGATAATAAAATTCCTCTATTTTTTAGGTCCAATTTAACGGTGGCTTAGTATTCGCAGAGGCAAAATGAACCTTTCGCAACCCTTCCTCGTTTTAAAACAAAGCAAACAAACTCACAATACGGTTTTTATATGAACAATTTCCTTATCAAAATTTATCGCGCTTGGTTCGTTTTAAAGGACATGATTGAAGTGAAAACACCCAACCAACATGTGATAAGATAAGCACAATAATCAAACAAATCCGTGCATGTGTGCAAGAAAGGAAACATGAGTCAAACATGTAGGAAGTAACACTTAATTACATCTTAATGACTCCAAACGTTATAAAGCACAAGGATGAATTGATCTATTGTTTCAAAACACTATCAAATAGTCACGTGAAAATAATGGAATGATGTTGTGACTCGGTCATCCTAAGTGTCCATCCATAAACGGTGCAAACAAAATACAAAACTCTTTTTGGATTTTCTCAAGAATTTTAGCAAAATAAAATCTTTTTGTATATTTTAAAGTTTTTCAAAAAATTTATACAAAAAGTACATGTCACAACACTAGCAAACATAGATATCATGAAGAAAAAAACTAGCGTATGACAAACATGCGAACACAATCATCTATATGATATGGCAAGAGAAGAATCATGTGCAGGCAAACGAGAATCAACGGGTCTACCATCTAGTGCCTCTAAAAGTGATTTCTTAACACAAACAGATGAGAAACGATGTGTGGGGACTTTGGGTACCAAGGGAACACTAGAGATAAACTTCCTAGGACCTCTTCTAAGATCAAAACAAAATCTTCTAAGGCGACCTTTCCTACCACAATGTGAGCATGTATAGATCTGAGGAATGTTACCTAAAGTGTGATCTTTTCTAACGTCCTTGGGATTAATTGACCCTCTAAAATAAATAATGGTTTTGGCTTTAGCATTAGAAGCATGAGAATAAGATGAGCCACTACCATCACTATCAAACCTACTTAAGTCTGTCAAATCAATTTTTAACTTCAAAATTTTTTACTCAAGCAAAGAATTAGACTCTTCCAAAGACAGGGATTTCTTTTTCAAATTATCAATTAAACTTAACAGTTTATCACGCTCACCCTCAATTAAAACAAACTTATCCCTAAGAATCTTTTCACGTGCCGTAAAATCATTGATTAATTTTTTATCCTCGATGGCACAAATAGGAACCCTAGAATTTTTTAAGTCCTTTAATTCCTTTTCTAAAATAAGGACTCTATCATCACTCTTCTTTTTGGAAATTTTCAAAGAATCAAAATGCTGACGACAAATATCACTTTGAGTTTGAAACGCTTGCAAATATTCAATCTTACTTTTAAAGAGAGAATTTTCTTTTTCCAAAACTTTAATTCTTTTGCAAAGTTTCAAATTCAAACTTTTTAAATTTTTAGCATGGTCGTGAACTTTTTTAAAAATAGGCTCCTCATTAAATGGGCGTTCCATTGAAAAATTGCGATTTTTTTTCACAAACTTGATTTTTCCAAAAAAATCAATATCACACAAATTTTGCGGAAAATAGGAATACGCAATAAATTAGCGCAACCCGTTCTGATACCAATTTGAAAAGTCCGACTGTGTGATAATTGATTTAAATTAAATTCGCAAGTTTCCAAGTACCCCTTATTTAATTAGAGTCTACTTTTAAAATAAATAAATTCAACCCTTAAACATGCATCTAAATCAACCCATCAAATATAAAGCATGCGACACAGTAAATATGCTGAGACCCAGATTTCAGGAAAAAAACCTTTCGGGTAAACCCTTTATTGCACTATGAATATATAAATCGCAACTTACAATTACATAGAAAAATCTGCAATGGATTAACGCGCAGCCAACCCATAAAGACGCGCAGTCTTGAACTCAGTAAGAGAATACACGCAGCACCCTCCAAGGACTCGCAGCCCAAACAACAAAGGAAGAATCGCAGCTCTCCTCAATGACACGCAGCCATAACACTTTGTAGAGACTCCCTTAGCAATGACACGCAACCCTCGATTGCAAAGATCTCCCTACAAAGGTTGAACAATAGCAAATCTTGTGTTCTAGGGTTCCAAAAGATTCACAAAAGTAATTGGGATTTTTGTGTGTGAATCAAAAAGATGTTTGGTACTTCAAAAACTGAATTCTTGTTGTGATTGAACTCTTAGAAACGTTTTCTCAAAGACTTGAAAAATACACCACCAAAATAGGTATATATATATATATATATATAACTTTGAGATGGTAGAAAATCACACGGAACTGCTCAATTTTATCAAGACCAAATCGGTCCGGCTTGGAGGCGGATCGGTCCGACCTCGGATCGGTTCGTTTTTTAAAGTGGCTTCTCCGGTTTGCCTGCGATCCGGGGTATACTGGTTCTGATGCAAAGCGGATCGGTTTGGTCCAGAGGTGGATCGGTTCATTTTTAAAAGGGGCGGACCGGTCCGGTTTACCAGAAAATAAAAAATCTTTTAAAAGCCTTACTTCTTATTTTTATAAAAAAAAATTCACAAAAACTTTCCCAATACTAAGTATGAAACTTTAAGGGACTTAAAAACAAAACTTTACCAAGTTCATTCTCGTAGAGGTTATGATGTTGAAGACGCTTTGATATTCAGATCCGTTGATGTAGATGCGATCTTGAATTTCTTCAACGGTGTAACGGCGTACGACAAACATATTGATAATGGACAGAAATGTCCTTACAATGAGGTCATAGAGTGAAGTGAAAAAAAGCATACAACACCTAAGACCTTCGTTTAGTGTTTCAAAAGACCATATTGTAAATTGTGGATTTTTTTTATCTATTACAGAACTAAAAAAAAAAAAGTAAGGCCCAAATACACCCATACAAATATATAAACTTTATACCCATTTTTGTACCAAGATGATATACAAAAAAAACCAAAATTCAAACAACCCAGAAAACCAAATAACGGTGTATTAAAGTGCAAGAATATATGAAATTTTTTATATGTATATATTTTTTTATATGTGTATACTTATATTTTATTACTTTTTTGTATATATATTAACTAATATATACAAAGCCCATGCACCCTGCTACCCTCATCGATAAGATACCAACCTAAACCTGCCCAATCCCTCAATCTGAAGCTAAAACCTAGCTCTAACCTGACCTTCTCGAACCTCCAACACCCAACTACCCATGCCTAGACCCGCGGCCCAATTGCCATAACCTAGCAATTGACCAACCACCAGCCCCGAACCCAGCACCCGATTGTAAAACCTCCTGCCCAGTCCATACCTTTTTCCAAGAAACTAAACCACATTCCATTGTTTTGTATTATGTGGCGTTTTAACAAATAATACCTACCCGACATTACATGCCAAATGGAAATTGCTAATAGGAATCCAGAATTAATATGGAACCAAATAAGGTAAAGCCTTGCTCTTGAAATGAAGAAACGAAGAAGGCAGTAAGTAAATATACCTCAACCATCATTGTTGAATGCAAATATGTAGCTAGTTCAAACAATATTGTCCATTATTATTAATGTAGAGAAAGCATATAACATGGATGCTAAGAGGACGATTTGTTTGAGAATTGATTAAAGCTATGCTCGGTGTCGTATTTTAGAATTGCCTTCGTGGAGGTTTTTTTTATCCCAATGGGAGAGGAGCTTCAGATCATGGAGATGTGATGTTCGGGTTTCAATGGTACAACCATATAAAGAAAAATGATGAGGGTAGGAAGAGGAAATGAAATGGATGGGCTATTGCAGAAATATGAAATATCAATAGTTTTTGTGAATTTAGTGCTGAGAACATGAACGTGCAAGAGAAAGGAAAGAGGAATACAAAGAGTTCATACCTGAGAGAGAGAGGCAATACCAATTAATGTGCAATAACATGTGGACACGTGGATACCCTAATCAAAAAGGATTATTAAATATCTTGTATAACATTTTATAATATTACTAGTTGTAAACCCGCGCGATGCGCGGGCTAAACGGTTTTAAAGCGTATAATTTTTTTCTTTGATATTTTTGCATCCCAAATCACAAAAAAAGAATAATTTCACAAATTCAACTAAACATACTAAAATCCCACAAATAAATTTCATTTAAATAAAAATTTAAAACAAATGTCCGTATCTAAAAAACCAAACAAAACTACCATATAATTATTATATCACATTTATTGTCAAGAGGTAAATAACAAAAAAGAACACAAAACTAATTTCTTTGAGATTTTAATATTTTTTGTTGGGGGGTGTACGAAGAATTGAACGGTTCCTCAACTCCGTAAGAATTTTTAAAAATCAGGATAAAGCCTAAATCTCGAATCTCAACAATCAAATCTATTATCTCCTTCCTCAACTCCGTAAACCTCATCGCACTCGATCTCCGCCGCTCTATCGACATGGGCCAAATATTCTCACAGCCAACATAATCCCAGTCTTCACCTTCCTCCTATGCGACGTCCACATGGATGGAAAAAATCCATCGAGGCCCAAACTCCTCACGTACAGCTTCGAAAATGTCGCCGCCCTGCCCTCTATTTCCTCCAGGGCACAATTGGCATTTCCCCCACACACAATCACACTTATGGACTCTACCTTGTCCCGAGCTTCCTCTAGACTGTATAATGTGTTGAAGAACCTAAGAAACAAAATTACTTTAGATCCCAAAGCCTTCAACAAAAAAATATGAATCAAAAATAAAATATTATTTTACATAACCGACACATAATAGAGAGACAACCTTTGGGGTTATGCAGAGTGGTGGGTCGGCGTCAAAGAGGTTCACAAATTTTTGTAATTCCAGTATAGATCTGTGAAAAATTTTGACAGTGGAGAAAACTATAAAGTTAGTCATAACAAATTTTCAGAAATTACATCAATAATTATAAAAAAAAAAATGAAAAGCGTCAATCCAACCCCTAGATATTTTCGCATGTTTACATTTGTAGTTATAAATCATAAAATAAAGATCATACCGAAAAGAATTGCATCAGATCTAGAACAAAATTGTCTTTGTCAAATTGAGTGGGGCATTTTCTTGAACGCATAATATTAAAGAATTAAACAATGTTCTGTCAAAATTAAGTGGGGCATTTTCACTACCACATACAATTCAAGAATTAAATAATGTCCAGTCAATTGAGTGGGACATTTTCACAAGTACATAACATTCAAGAAGTAACATGTTTACCAAATATAACAACAAATCCATAATACAGATGAGGGATTCATGAACACAAAAAAAATATGTATGTTATTGGGCCATTACCGCAAACATGTAAAATTCAAGAATCATAAACTATGAAAAAAATTATGTATCCTATTATGAAAATTAAAGATTGGAAGTATAAAAAAACATTAAAGAAGTACCTTGATTTCGATAAGGAGTTCCTTCGTAGAAGAAAGCGTGATGCATTGTTCTCTCAGTTTCAATATATATATACACAATATATGAGGGTCTTCATACTCAAATTATACAAATCGGTAGTAGGGTATTTCTACATACATAAACTGAAAGAAGATGAAAGGATTATTAGCCACGTGGACACCCTTACATGAAAGCATAATTAAAACTCTCTAAAATGCTCAATGCCAAATTTATTGGCCACATGTATCCCTTCTGCACAAAGTGGTGACAGTGGTGTTCTTTAGAAACTCAAATCTCCTTACTTTGTTGTGTTTCACCTCGGGAGTATGAAGGTTAAAATTTGATATTGTCAAATTTGTCTGGTCACCAATTTTAATTAAGTGTGTGAATTTCCAGAAAAGCAGTTTTAGGGAATAGTTTTATGGGAAAAAAATGTCATATTGTACAGAGTACCATTATGATCTTTCTGTAAATTTATGTAAATGGCTTGACATATACAACATATATCTTGTAAAACATGAAACAATTTGCTTACTTTAACATATGTTACCTGACGATAAATAAAATGCATTCATAAGATTATGTGGTAAGATGTTACACTTTGTTACTCAGTTGACATCCTTCAATAAGTAGATATAATTGTAGAGTTTCCTGTTAAAAGTAGCAGACTTTTTTTTGTTAACAAATGTGACATTTCAGAAAATAAGAAGATGACATCAGGTGAACCAGAAAATTTAATTAAAGAAAATCAACATTACTTCTGCAAATATGTATAGACATGAACGACGTTATAGAAACGTACATGTACAAATCAAATTCTATATCTACTACTCATAGTCAATCCATCAATTACATATTTTGAGCAAAATTAACAGAGCACGCAAAGAAGGGTGGGGCGGATATTTTGATTTCTTTGCTCAATCTTTTAATGGAAATGATACAATGGTGATTGTTTAATTCACCAAAAAAATTCTTTATAACTAAAAAAATATGACTTCTGTGACAAACACATACCATTCAAGAATTAAATAATGAATTGTCAAATTGAGGGGGACATTTTTACAAACACATAACATTCATCATACACAAGTCGAAGGTGAAATGTCGGTGCGACTTTGCGTTTATGTATTTACCGTGAGCCCATGCAGTATTAATTCAAGACATTTCATCATTAGTCGTGTCATAATAATTTTTCTGAATAGTTCGTATTCATATACGTACTAAATACTTACACTGACTATATAACTTCCTAAACAACTTTTGTTTAATTTTACAAACATTTATAAAATAATGTAAAGACCCAAATGGAAAGTCGGTATATATATTTCATTGGTAAACTAAGGCATCAAAACCATTTAAAAAAATTCAAATTTAATCGAACATTATGTATAACTAAATACTCAACCTATACATGTTAAAGCCAAATACCGCAACAATATTGTAAGGGGCATGCAGGTTGAGGTCTTATTAGTCGTCACGACTCAGATCACAACATCAAAAATGCAAAATAAATGAAAACCCTAAAATATTTATAAACAACCTTTGTATGTACACATTGCTAACGATTTAAAGGGGATCGGAGCAGAGGAAATGAAGGCCATCTCCAATTTGGGTACACATGGACTTTGGGCATTGCTCATATTGGATCAGTACACTCGCCTTGACAAAGTTGTTGACACGTGACTTCATGGTGGGCAATGGGTCCAACGCTTGTGTGTTCTGACTGTGATGGTGTTCTCATCTGTTGCAAAGCTATAGTTATAAAGGAAGTATGCTAATATTAGTACATAAAGCCCCACAAAATCTGGTACGAAGGCAAGAACATCTTGAGGAGAGCAAAAATACAAACATTTGGTACTTATTATTGAAATAAAATCAAATGCTGCCCTATAACAGTCTAATCAAAAGGGAGAACAAACCTCACCCCAGCCTTGAAAAAAAATTACAAGGAGTGGGGTCGCAAGTGACAGATTTCAAAAACAATCATATGCTTTACACATTCAATCAAACCTTACTTATTTCGCTTATTATTTGTAAATCAGACTCTAGTACGGTCGACTGCAGCTTCAATGATGAGATGGGTCTAGTTCAATTTTCTGTAAGAGAGAGATTGAAATAATGATGGATGTTAGGTGTGGGGGCCTGGGTAGGTTGATGCCCAGGGGAGTGGGAGGGGGAGGGGAAGAAGGATGGTGGGTTGGTTTCTAGGGTGATTTTTCATCTCCTCCAAATTTTGGAACCATGAATGTGAATAAAAGAATTTAAAAAGGATAGAGGATTTCGGGAAATGTGCGGGTAATTAAATGGGGTGAGGTAGATGGACAGTTGGGAGAGAAGAAAAGGGCGTGTGAATTTTGGTTATCTAAAATAACTCGAGGATGGTTATATGAGTGCCATGTGGGGGTAGTTTAGAGGTTGGGTATATGAGAAGAGAGAGAGAATGGCGGGTGTTTAATAATGGGGCGCGAGAGATGAACCCATAGAAGAGAGGGGGGCTTTGGGGAGTATGATGAATTTATGATCTATCATTAACCTCTGATACTATTCAAATAGAGTTATAATATAAATAAAATATAGAGTGCCACGTGGACACTCTCAATGAGAATGAGTCTTAAATGCTCATAAATGCCTTGTTTTGCATTTTATATTAGTTTTCTAAAATAATTCGAGGATGGTTATATGAGTGCCATGTGGGGGTAGTTTAGAGGTTGGGTATATGAGAAGAGAGAGAGAATGGCGGGTGTTTAATAATGGGGCGTGAGAGATGAACCCATAGAAGAGAGGGGGGATTTGGGGAGTGTGATGAATTTATGATCCATCATTAACCTCTGATACTATTCAAATAGAGTTATAATATAAATAAAATATAGAGAGTCACGTGGACACTCTCAATGAGGAGGAGTCTTAAATGCGCATAAATGCCTTGTTTTACATTTTATAGTATATAGAGATATAGAATATAGATATAGATATAGATATAGATATATAGATTTGCAAGAAAATATCTAATTTGTGCGACTAGATCGAACTGTACAAAGATTTAACAAGACCCACCCCTCTCATTGCCGAAATTGAGATCAAAGTTTCCCAGCAGAAATCAGAGGAAAATCGCACGAAAGAATGACTTCGTTAACGAAAAATGCAATTCCCTTCACATTTTGTCGGCCTTTTTGGTATAAACCCAAAATTTTAATGAGGAAAAAAATGTTTCTTTCCCACTGTAAAATAAAATATGTCGAATTTGTATTCTCGTTCACAACAAAAATAATTTGTACAGCTAATCTTTATATGAGGATGCAACTATTTGATAGGAGCGTAATTTGATGAACTGGCTACAAAATCACATTTGTTGTCAGCAATACAAGTACATCAGCCGTAAAGGATATGAGATCACACTAACATTGGCATCACATGTCTAGTAAATTTGCTTGCCCACACATGTAAGGAGGGTACACTTGGGCAGTGCCCCAAGACTTCTTCTCTATAAAACAAAAAGAACAGGCGGCATATATATATATATATTAGCGTATGCCCGTGCCTGAAGGCACGACAAAATTTTTCAAATTACGTAATCACGAAACGACGATACTTTTTCAAAGTATATAATAGCGAAATGCAAAAATTTTGAAGTGTAATTTTAAAATAATGTCAAATAGTCCAATAACATTCAAATAGTATAGATTCATCAAATAAATTCACATATAATACGAAATATATAATATTCATCCATCGAATTTACATTGTGTCTCAAAAAACAAAGTGTCAAATTTTTTTAAAAATTTGGCATTATCTCCTTGTTTTATGGAACTATTCACCCTGCTTAACAAATAACAAATAGTCCAACATCCAAATTGTCAAAATTCTTCAAACAAATTCACATATAAAATGAAATATACAATATTCATCAATCAAATTAACTGTCTCAAAAAAATAAAGTGTCAATTTAAAAAAAAAAATTGGGCATAGTCTCCTTTATTTATTGGACTATCCACCCTATTTAAGAGGTAACAACAAATCCAACAAATTAAAAAAAAATCCCAAATTCGGCAGATTTAGGCAGCGCGCTACAGCAGCGGAAGTTTGAGGCAGATTTAGGCAGCGGGCTACAGTGACGGTGGAAGATTAAGTCCATGTTTGATTGGTCTTGGATTAAAACTTGAAATGAAAAGAAAAAAAAAATAGTTTATTCCCAAAAACATTGTACGTTAGCAATTCAACTTTTAGAGTTCCCAAAAACATTGTACGTTAACCTAACTACCATAGCTGGTACACAATGATCATATGTGGCATGGAGTCTTGTGACACCCCGACTAATTACATACCGGGTAGCTACTCCTTTATTAAATTAATTAGAAATGCCAAGTTGGTCCAGTTAATAGCATCACTGTCGAAAACATTTTAATGAATACTAACCACCTAGTATTTAAAAAGTAAGTTGTCAAATTTTAATTAAAGTCTGATTAACATGCAACAAGTGTAATGAAGAATAATAACACCATTCACCATAACGAAGTAAATAGAATAACCATCACATAATGTAAATAAAGTCTGGAGGAAAACTCCTCACTACAATACCACAAACTAAAATAACTAAACTGAATACAGAATCAATACATGACAAAGTCTGAAAAACTGAAATGGAAAGATGTCTCTAATAGAAATGCGCAACATGCCCTACAACTGATAAATACTGAATCAGGAATCCAAATGGTAGAAGCGTCTAAAAGCAATTCCCTGTAGCTTCCACAAACAGCTACAACTCGTCACCTGAATGAGTATCCTATGCATGGTGTCCTTGTGGCTGGGCACCTAAAATGGTTTTACAAGAAAAATAGATTTGAAAGCAAACGGGTCAGAGCCCGAATGCGGAGATATTTTAAAAACCTGCAAGTGCTTTAAAAACATTTAAAACATTAAATGCAAAGTACATGTTAGGACGTGCACTCACATGGAATTCTCACCTCTCGTCTAACTGTGCACTCCTAATGTAAGTACCCATCTAACCACTACCTAAGTGACATCATATCTAGCTAGACTGTCATAGATTCTACCCTTATTACTCGGTTCCCATTAACATTATAACGATCTCAATTAAATAGGGGCTTAACGTAAATTCAGGTTCTCATATAAAAGTAATACAACTCATTATAGATCATCCCTTTTATTTTATTCCATAGTTACACACAATACCATACCCCGAGACTAAGCTGCGGTGCACACATACTCTGCTATCCATCCCGGTACATCACGTACATAAGGAATCACGTATTCCGAATCTCTCAGGAATAGTACACAGATAACAACATCACAAATAATGGAGGCGAACACAGTCACATCACATGGGTCACGCACATACCTACGCTCCCACGATCAGCGGACTTATTAACATCCCAATAAGCCTTTCTCTGACCTATGTTCATCGAGGTAACCAGTCTAAATTCGGGCAACACAAGGATTAGAGGGCCCTAAGCGAATGCAAACCTCCCGTGATAGCAAGTATGGAAGGTATGTCATACTCACAATTCATATACCAATACTAAGTAAGCACACATCTTAGTAATCCCGTAGTTTAATAGTAGTACTTATCACATTCTCGTACCAACTTAATATATATACAACTTATATAATCCCGGTCCATATTTATACGCGCCATAATTTATTCTCACGTCGCAGTAGGCACTCACGTCTCGACTCAAATGTCTATATGAGTTGATCCACACTTGTATAATTTACTCCTCATTATAACCCAAATGTCCCAAGTATACTAATATATCATCAAAGGAATGTTATCTCTATCCTCGAACAAGTTTACGGGACTCCTAAAATCAAAACAGGCCAAAAAGGCCTAAACTGCCAGCTCGTTAGAAGTCTCGTTCGAACGAGGCTGTTCGAACGAGATTTCAGTTCGTTCGAACGAACTGTACCTTCTAACGAGATCTCGTTCGAACGAAGTTATCGAACAAAATTCCCTTTCGTTAGAAGCGACTGGTCAACTCGTTAGAAGCTCGTTCGAACGAGCTTGTTCGAACGACCTGGAGAGGTCTTCTAACGAGGGACCAGTTTCGGCCCATATTTTCTCCAATCTCGTTTTTCATCCATTTTAACACTTCAAACCTCTTCTAAAGTTCGTCCCAACAACGTTTTAGGGTCTCTAATTCATCCTAAACATATTAAAGTCACCTCCTAACATGTTTTAAGGAATTAATTCGTCCTAAACATCATTAAATCACAAGTCTCTACACTTTTCCCCAATTTTTCAAGAACATGAACCCTAAAATTTTTAGATCCTTAATTTATCCAATTAAATCCGTTTTTGTGTCTTACAAGATATATCAACATCAGATTAGTCCTCTAAATATGATTCTACATGCAATCCTTTCATCAAAATTTAGTATTCTACTTCCAAACTCATGGGTTTTTCATTATCTTCCAAGAACAAACATAAATTTGAATTATCTAACATGGAAGGAACATTCTCTGAAATTAAATGGAATTAAATCACTTGCCTCGAGTATCTCTGAATTTGGTGTTTGATTTGGTAAATCTTTTTCTACAGAATTCCTTCTCTCTCTCCCTCTCTAAGCTTTCTTCTCCAATGGCTATGGTGGCTAGGGTTTGTTTTGGGAACAACTTAGAAAACTAATCCTAATAACCTACGTAGCTTCCTAGGTTAAGATGGGTTGGTTAGTGATTTAGTGGGTCAAATCCACATCAGATTTACTTCACTAATTTTCGTCATTTTTAATTCCTCAAAAATACAAAATTACCAAAATACCCTTTATGTTGCCGGTATGGCCTAAAAATACCCCGGGACCCAAATTAAACCCCCGGCTAGTGTTTTCTGACTATCTCGACCCTTCCGGACGCGTTGGCGCACTCAAAACGACCATACTGTTGATAGAATTTAAATTCACTTTTATAAATAACATAATTATATCCTGACGCAACTATCACCCGCGTCCCAATAAAATGACCAAATTGCCGTATATCAATCTCACGACAAATTTCATAATTCAACATTCATATATTATCATATATACTCAATATAGTCAAATACCAACTCACATCTCGCTAGTATTTTATCCGGATTAATTCCCAATTAATTCTCATTTAATTAATTAATCCAAAAAATAAATATAGCCAAAAATATGGGGTATTACATACTTCCCCCCTAATAACAGAATTTCGTCCCGAAATTCGGAACTAGAAAGTACCTGGTAAGAACAACTCTGGATAACGTTCGCGCATCTCATCCTCGCGCTCCCATGTGGACTCCTCGACATTATGATGTCGCCACTGAACACGCACTAATGGAACTATCTTTGACCGCAGCTTCCTCTCACTTCGGTCCAAAATAGCAATCGGCCCCTCCTCGTAGGAGCTATCCGGCTGGAGATCGATGTCCTCCACAGCAATGTGAGAATGAGCCAAATTATCTCTAAGGTATTTCCTTAGCGAGGAAATATGAAACACATCGTGAATCCGATGCAAATGCTCCGATAACCCAAGTCTATACGCAACCGGTCTGATCCGGTCAATAATAGGAAACGGCCCCACATACCTCGGTGCCAACTTCCCCTTCTTCCCGAAACGCATAATCCCCTTCATAGGAGATACTCTGAGCAAAACCTGGTCCCCCACTTGGAACTCCCTGAAAAATCTCTTCGCATCAGCATAACTCTTCTGTCGGTCTTGAGCTACCCGAATGCGACTCCGAATCAACTCAATCCTTACCGAAGTATCCTGAATCACTTCCGGCACAAGTAGTTTGTTGTCCCCCACCTCTAACCAACATGCTGGGGAATGACAAGGCCTACCGTACAATGCCTCAAACAGAGCCATGCCAATAGTGAACTGTTAGGAGTTGTTGTAAGCAAACTCCACCAGTGGAAGGTACTGCTCCCATCCACCCCCAAAGTCAATAATGCACATGCGTAGCATGTCCTCCAACATCTGATTTGTGCGCTATGTCTGCCCATCGGTCTGCGGATGATAAGCCGTACTCAACCGTAATTCCGTGCCCATGGCCTCCTGGAAACTCTCCCAAAACCTTAAAACAAATATCTTGTCTCTGTCAGACACGATATTTAGGGGCACACCGTGAAGTCTCACAACCTCTGAAATGAAGAGTTGGGCATACTGTCCCATAGTGTAGTCAGTCCTTACGGGTAAAAAGTGAGCGACTTTGGACAACCTGTCCACAATTACCCAAACGGAGTCGTGACCCCTCTACGACGTAGGCAACCACGTGATAAAATCCATGGATATGCTCTCCCACATCCACACCGGGATCTCCAACGGCTGTAGAAGTCCTGTCGGTCTCTGATAATCCACTTTTACTAGCTGGCAAGTGGCGCATTTCGAAACCAACTCAGCAATATCTCTCTTCATACCGCTCCACCAATACTGCCATCTCATGTCTTGGTACATTTTCTCCCCTCCGGGATGTACCGCTAACCGTGAGCCGTGCGACTCTGCCATCACCTCGTGTCGCAATTTCTCCCCTTCCGAAACCACCAATCTCCCATTGAAGCGTAATCCCCCGTCTGAGCTGACGGTATAGGACTCGGCTCCCTCTGCTAGTAATCGAACTATCTGCTCCTGACAGAACGAGTCATTAGCCTGTGCCCGTACTACCTTCGTGACAATCTGCGGTGTAACAATCATCACAGACATGAAAGATTGGGCCACTGCATCCTGGTGTCCCAACTCCTTCCACTTTGCCTTCCACACCTCTGCCACCTCATCTGCTGGCCTACGGCTCAACGGGTCTGCTACCACGTTAGCCTTACCTGGGTGATACTGGATATCGAATTGGTAGTCTTTCACAAACTCAAGCCACCTACGCTGCCGCATATTCAACTCTTTCTGTGTGAACAGGTATTGTAGGGACTTGTGGTCCGTGAACAGTTGGAACTTCTCCCCCAAAAGATAGTGCCTCCAAATCCGTAGGGCAAATACCACTGCCGCCAACTCCAAATCATGCGTGGGGTAATTCTTCTCATGAGGCTTAAGCTTACGGGAAGCATAAGCTATGGCCTGTCTCTCCTGCTGCAATACACTTCCAAGTCCTTACAAAGACGCATCGGTGTAAACCAAATACTCAACTCCCGGTCTCGGCAATGCTAACACAAGTGCTGAGGTCAATTTATCCTTCAATTCATCGAATGCCAACTGACAGGCATCACTCCAGATGAATGGCACACCCTTACGAGTCAGATGTGTCAAAGGACCTGCTATCTTCGAGAAACTCCGAATAAACCTCCTGTAGTATCCTGCTAGGCCTAAGAAACTATGAATCTCAGTCGGTGTCATGGGATGTCCCCACTCCCTCACCGCGGATACTTTCCCCGGATCAACAGATATTCCCCGGTCGGAAATAATGTGTCCCAAAAACTGGACCTCCTTCAACCAAAACTCGCACTTTTCAAACTTTGCATACAGCTCGTTCTGACGCAGCGTCTGCAAAACTTGACTCAAATGCCCGGCGTGCTCCTCCTCTGTCTGGGAGTAAACCAGAATATCATCGATGAAGACAATGACAAACTGATCTAGGAAATCCCTGAACACTCTGTTCATCAAGTCCATAAACACTGCTGGAGCGTTGGTCAAACCAAAAGGCATAACCCGAAACTCGTAAGAACCATATATCGACAAGAACGCAGTCTTCGAGACATCCTCCTCCCTGATACGCAACTGATGGTATCCCGATCTCAAATTAATCTTCGAGAAGAAGGAAGCTCCTCTCAACTGGTCGAATAAGTCATCGATCCGAGGTAACGGATACTTATTCCGTATCGTGACCTTATTCAACTCTCGGTAGTCCACACACAATCTCAGTGAACCGCCCCTCTTCTTCACAAACAAAATTGGAGCGCCCCAAGGTGAGGTACTCCTGTGAATAAAGCCCTGACCTAACAGCTGCTCTATCTGATCTCGTAGCTCTCGCATCTCTGCCGGAGCCATACTGTACGGTGCGCGTGCTATAGGCCTCGTATCTGGCAATAGGTCTATAACAAAGTCTATCTCTCGACTGGGGGGTAGGCCTGGTATCTCCTAAAACACATCTGAATACTCCCTGACGACTGGGATCGAATCTAAAGGAATCACAACCTCCTTAGAGGTATCCTCCTCTAGGTAATACAAATGAGCGGTCGAGCCTCCCTCTGGGCGAGGCATTGCCACTACAAACATCTCTTGCCTGGGAATGGCAAAAACAATGCTCCCACCGAAGCAATCAATCATGGCTCTATAATCAGCGAGCCAATCCATACCGATAATCACATCGTGAATATGCATATCTAATACCAACATATCTGCAGGTAATACCAGACTACCAATCTCTACCCCCACTCCCCGGCATATAAAGAATATAAGTGACCCACTCCCCAATGGTGAGTCGACACACGTCACTGTGATCTCTGCCATAGCTAACAATCCTAAAGCTTTCGCGAAATGTGTAGCTATAAAACAATGTGTAGCCCCCGTATCAAATAATACCCGACCCATAGTGCCATGGATAGGAAACGTACACTCAATCGCGGGCGGTGACTGTGGAACTGCTACCTGGTGGACGTTATAGACACGTCCATACTGTAGCTGCCCCTGCTGAGCTGGGACTGCTGGAATGGGTGGTAATGCTGCCATCTGTGGCGGTGCGGGGAGAGCGGCGGGAAACATAGGCCTCTGCGGCTCCTGGCGAGCACCCTGCTGCTGCTGCTGTGGGACCCTGCCCCTATCAGGACAATCCTGTCGTTTATGGCCAGTCTTGCCACAAACAAAACACTTCCCTGGGAAGTTCCCTCCTCTCTGCCCCTGCGGTCCCCGGCCTTGGTGGTCGTTACCGTTCCTCCCTTGGCCCTGTTGGCCCTGCTGAAACTGCTGCCCATTCTGCCCCTGTTGGCCCTGATGGCCCTGACGGAAACCTCCCTGTCCGTGCCTGTAATTTCCTGATCTGAACCTCTTCTGATCCCCCTGCTGGGAACCCTGCTCACCCTGTCTCTGCCCCTGAACAGATTGTGCCCCACCGGCACCATGTCCTCCAGTCCTGCCCTGATGGCTAGACTCTCCCGATCTCTTACCCTAAGCCATATGAAAGCGGTGATCCTGGCAGTGTAACAAAGCAGCGTTAACCACATCAGAATAAGTGGCCAATGAAAGGTTCCCTAACAGATGCTGACGGATCCTCCATGTCAACCCGTCGGTGAATTTCTCAATCTTCTTCTTTTCTGTTGGTATCTCATCCGGAACGATATTCAACAGATTCGTGAACTCGGCCTCATACTCGGCCACAGTCTTACCCTCTTACTTCAGATTCATCAGTTTCCTCCTCATTTCCGTATGAACAGCGGACGGAAAGTACTTGCGGTCAAACCGCACCCAAAAGTCCTGAATAGTGAGAGTATCCCTCTCCTCCACGGTGGTAATAGACTCCCACCACTGCAGTGCAGATCCAACTAGCTTGAAAGTAGCTAGCACCTGCTTCTGAACGTCCGTGCACTCATACATCCTCAAGTACCTCTGCATATCCTTCCTTCACTGGCTCGAGACTACCACATCTGAGCTACCTGCAAACTCTGGCGGATGCGCTTTCTGAAAAGCGTCACGTACACGTTCCCAAGCAGACGGGAATGCATTTGCCTATACTGGCGTGGCAACCGGCGCCTGAGGTGGTGCCTGCTGAACTACGGCAATTACGGCATTTACCGCTTGGGCTACAATAGCTGCAACCTCAGCGGCGTTCATCATGCCCTGAACTGGAGCGGGCTGTGGTTCGGGCGTTGCAACCCTGGGAACTCGTCGTGCACATCGTGGAGACATCTGAAATAAGAATGAAGTTTATAAGTTCACTGTTTATAAACTTAAAATAGCTGAAGAATGAAGCGTACACAAAAAGAGTACAACAGTCCTAAAATATAGGGCTCTGTATCAAAGAAACTTAGCGGAAACATAATAGCCGTACAGATCCTAAAGGATACTAGAACCTGATGCTCTGATACCACCTGTGACACCCCGACTAATTAAATACCGGGTAGCTACTCCTTTATTAAATTAATTCAAAATGCCAAGTTGGTCCAGTTAATAGCATCACCGTCGAAAACATTTTAATGATTACTAACCACCTAGTATTTAAAAAGTAAGTTGTCAAATTTTAATTAAAGTCTGATTAACATGCAACAAGTGTAATGAAGAATAATAACACCATTCACCATAACGAAGTAAATAGAATAACCATCACATAATGTAAATAAAGACTGGAGGAAAACTCCTCACTACAATACCACAAACTGAAATAACTAAACTGAATACAGAATCAATACATGACAAAGTCTGAAAAACTGAAATGGAAAGATGTCTCTAATAGAAATGCGCAACATGCCCTACAACTGATAAATACTGAATCAGGAATCCAAATGGTAGAAGCGTCAAAAAGCAATTCCCTGTAGCTTCCACAAACAGCTACAGCTCGTCACCTGAATGAGTATCCTATGCATGGTGTCCTTGTGGCTGGGCACCTAAAATGGTTTTACAAGAAAAATAGATTTGAAAGCAAACGGGTCAGAGCCCAAATGTGGAGATATTTTAAAAACCTGCAAGTGCTTTAAAAACATTTAAAACATTAAATGCAAAGTACATGTTAGGAC
Source organism: Sambucus nigra (assembly GCA_949130495.1). Lineage (NCBI taxonomy): Eukaryota > Viridiplantae > Streptophyta > Magnoliopsida > Dipsacales > Adoxaceae > Sambucus > Sambucus nigra. Next base: position 463,203,468 of record OX422222.1, on the reverse strand, counting down.
GTGCACTCACATGGAATTCTCACCTCTCGTCTAACTGTGCACTCCTAACGTAAGTACCCATCTAACCACTAGCTAAGTGACATCATATCTAGCTAGACTGTCATGGATTATACCCTTATTACTCGGTTCCCATTAACATTATAACGATCTCAATTAAATAGGGGCTTAACGTAAATTCAGGTTCTCATATAAAAGTAATACAACTCATTATAGATCATCCCTTTTATTTTATTCCATAGTTACACATAATACCATATGAAAGTTCTCAGTTTATTAAGTGTATATTTTTCCACAACATAAATATACAATATAAGCACCCCGAGACTAAGCTGCGGTGCACACATACTCTACTATCCATCCCGGTACATCACGTACATAAGGAATCACGTATTTCGAATCTCTCAGGAATAGTACACAGATAACAACATCACAAATAATGGAGGCGAACGCAGTCACATCACATGGGTCACGCACATACCTACGCTCCCACGATCAGCGGACTTATTAACATCCCAATAAGCCTTTCTCTGACCTATGTTCATCGAGGTAACCAGTCTAAATCTGAGCAACACAAGGATTAGAGGGCCCTAAGCGAACGCAAACCTCCCGTGATAGCAAGTATGGTAGGTATGTCATACACACAATTCATATACCAATACTAAGTAAGCACACATCTTAGTAATCCCGTAGTTTAATTATAGTACTTATCACATTCTCGTACCAACTTAATATATATACAACTTATATAATCCCGGTCCATATTTATACGCGCCATAATTTATTCTCACGTCGCAGTAGGCACTCACGTCTCAACTCAAATGTCTATATGAGTTGATCCACACTTGTATAATTTACTCCTCATTATAACCCAAATGTCCCAAGTATACTAATATATCATCAAAGGAATGTTATCTCTATCCTCGAACAAGTTTACGGGACTCCTAAAATCAAAACAGGCCAAAAAGGCCTAAACTGCCAGCTCGTTAGAAGTCTCGTTCGAACGAGGCTGTTCGAACGAGATTTCAGTTCGTTCGAACGAACTGTACCTTCTAACGAGATCTCGTTCGAACGAAGTTATCGAACAAAATTCCCTTTCGTTAGAAGCGACTGGTCAACTCGTTAGAAGCTCGTTCGAACGAGCTTGTTCGAACGACCTGGAGAGGTCTTCTAACGAGGGACCAGTTTCGGCCCATATTTTCTCCAATCTCGTTTTTCATCCATTTTAACACTTCAAACCTCTTCTAAAGTTCGTCCCAACAACGTTTTAGGGTCTCTAATTCATCCTAAACATATTAAAGTCACCTCCTAACATGTTTTAAGGAATTAATTCGTCCTAAACATCATTAAATCACAAGTCTCTACACTTTTCCCCAATTTTTCAAGAACATGAACCCTAAAATATTTAGATCCTTAATTTATCCAATTAAATCCGTTTTTGTGTCTTACAAGATATATCAACATCAGATTAGTCCTCTAAATATGATTCTACATGCAATCCTTTCATCAAAATTTAGTATTCTACTTCCAAACTCATGGGTTTTTCATTATCTTCCAAGAACAAACATAAATTTGAATTATCTAACATGGAAGGAACATTCTCTGAAATTAAATGGAATTAAATCACTTGCCTCGCCTCGAGTGTCTCTGAATTTGGAGTTGATTTGGTAAAGCTTTTTCTGCAGAATTCCTTCTCTCTCTCCCTCTCTAAGCTTTCTTCTCCAATGGCTATGGTGGCTAGGGTTTGTTTTGTGAACAACTTAGAAAACTAATCCTAATAACCTACGTAGCTTCCTAGGTTAAGATGGGTTGGTTAGTGATTTAGTGGGTCAAATCCACATCAGATTTACTTCACTAATTTTCGTCATTTTTAATTCCTCAAAAATACAAAATTACCAAAATACCCTTTATGTTGCCGGTATGGCCTAAAAATACCCCGGGACCCAAATTAAACCCCCGGCTAGTGTTTTCTGACTATCTCGACCCTTTCGGATGCGTTGGCGCACTCAAAACGACCATACGGTTGATAGAATTTAAATTCACTTTTATAAATAACATAATTATATCCTGACGCAACTATCACCCGCGTCCCAATAAAATGACCAAATTGTCGTATATCAATCTCACGACAAATTTCATAATTCAACATTCATATATTATCATATATACTCAATATAGTCAAATACCAACTCACATCTCGCTAGTATTTTATCCGGATTAATTCCCAATTAATTCTCATTTAATTAATTAATCCCAAAAATAAATATAGCAAAAAATACGGGGTATTACATATATAAATCTCATCCTCACATGGGGAAGGGGGAGGGGACGGGGCAGGGGGCGTGTGTGTGCGTGTGTGCATGTATGCATATATGCAATCTGCAGCGTGTGTGCATGTGTTTATGTGTGTGTTTGTGTGCACGTGTGTGTGTGTGTGAGTTGGGAAGGGGGAGGGGACGGGAAGGGGGCGCGTGTGTGCATGTTTGTGTGTGTGTTTGTGTGCGCATGTGAGTGGGGAAGGGGGAGGGGACGGGGTAGGGGGCGCGTGTGCGTGTGCGTATATGCAATGCATATATGCAATATGCATATATGCAGTTCATATATGCATATTGCAGCGTGTGTGCATGTGTGCGTGCGTGTGTGTTTTTATGCGCGTGTGTGAGTGGGAAAGGGGGAGGGGACGAGGCGGGGGCACGTGTGTGCGTGTTTGTGTGTGTGTTTGTGTGCGCGTGTGTGAGTGGGGAAGGGGGAGGGGACGGGGGCAGGGGGCGCGTGCGTGCGTGTATGCATATATGCGTATTGCAGTGTGTGTGTGTGTTTGTGTGCGAGTGTGAGTGTGAGTGGGGAAGGGGGAGGGGACGGGCAGGGGGCGCGTGTTTGTGTTTATGTTTGTGTGCGCGTGTGTGAGTGGGGAAGGGGGGAGGGGCAGGGGGCGCGTGTGTTCGTGTATGAATATATGCAATGCATATATGCAATCTGCGGGGGAAGTGAAGGGAGAACAGGTGTGTGTGTGGTTGGTGTGGGGGGGGGGGGGGGGGCTTTTGCACGTACGCATATGCATACATATGCAATCTGCATATATATGCACTGCATATATATGCATATTCATATATATGCATACATATATATGCATCCGCATATATATGCAGCTATATATATGCAGATTGCATATATATGTATGCATATATATGCAGTTCTTATGTTTGCACTTGTCGGGGGGCTTTGTCGGCGGGATTCTTGTTGGCTTATGTTTGCACTTGTCGGGAGAAAATGCCGTTGTTTTTGTTTGAGGCCTCAATCAAACGCCGCTATTTTTGTTAGTAGGAGAAAACCAATTGTAGACTCAGGTTGTTAAAACAACAAACACTAAAAGAGAAGAAGCAAAATAAAAATCATAGAAAAAATTCAAAGTATTGCATATATATGCATATGCAGATTGCATATATATGCATATTGCATGTATATGTATGCATATATATGCATACCATAGTTGTAGCCATGATCTCGATAAAAGGTCAAAAATATTTAGCTTACTAACATATATGATACCTGATGGAAGCCTATTTCTAAGATTCTCTCTTGCTTGAATTTGCATGAAAAGTCCAATTCAAGCTCAGTTGAGTTTCAAATTTGAATCTCATAAATAAATAGTATACGAAAAGACATTTAAATCTGCTATAGTTAAAAAAGTACATTGAATATTAACCTAGCCCATATATATAGATCAAAACAGAATGGGATATCTTTTATGTATTGAGGACAAATTTACCTCAATAGCAAATGATGGAAGCACGTGGCTCGTCAACTGCTGGCTTCGATAGCAAAATGAACACGTGTTCATCATGAGAATCGATATTTAAACATGAATAGACTTTCACCTCTGTTTAGAAATGTACACCTGCATATTTATGAATTGAATAAATGACTCAAATCAGTAAAACATAAGGTGAAACGTAATAGATGAAAAATGGTATTTAAAACATTAAAAAAAAGGTTTATCATCTTTAGAACATGTGTTATATGGGAGAACTAATTCAGAACTCATTTCAAAAAACAAAATGGAATATGCATATATGCACATGTGGGGAAATATGGAATTTTCCATAATTTTCATGGAAAGTAGTGCTAATTAAACACGTCATTAGAGTCTGATTTAAGAACATATAGTAAAAAAAGTGGGGGGGTGGGGTGGGGTGGGGTGGGGGGGAGATGGATCACATCATAAACCTAGACCATAGTTTATTTGGAATCCAAATGCCTGAGAATTATCATTAACCCAAATGTGTAGATTTACAGAATTATCAAAAGGATTATTAATACAGAAAAAACTTATAATGAACAAATCAAAATTTAAGTTACATACCAAAATGTAAATCTTCCCAGAAATGCAGCCGCACCCACCGTTAACAATGGTCTAGCTGAAGATCGAATAGAACAAAGGAGGTAACTGTTGAGGTCCCTGCAATGGAAGAATTTTTTATGCACGTGTCACATCAGAAGCAACATATAAAAACTTGAAATCAAAGAAACAAAAAAGCTCAGAACTGGCTATGATTAGAAAAATCGACATAGTACAGAATGCCTTACCTGGAAGAGCTTTTAACAAAGGTTAAAAGGTATTCCAGGTTAAATTGTATTTTGATTGAATTTAATAAATAACAAAATTATTTTATACAGATTCGTTATAAAGTACCTAATGGACTACTTTTATGAATTTGAATATCAAAAGCTCCGTGATCCGCCCTCTCAAAGAACATCAAAAGCCCCATAATTCGCACTCGCGAAGAACATCAAAAGCTAAAGAAGCCTGCCAAATGGACTCTGCACCAATGCCAATCCACGAATTTTTCCCTTTAACTCAGACCAATAAATCGTAAAAGCGGCGGCATCATAGATTTTCATACCCAACACTAAAATATTAAACATGAAAAAGGAAAAAATCACCACAAATCCATATTGTGCAACAACTTTCTGTGCAACAACTTTTTTCCCACTTACCATATTGTGTTGTCATCCCACTTCCCATACATGTTGTCATCCCACTTCCCATATTGTGCAGCAACTTTAGTAGAAGTTTTCATAGCGTTATATTGCTTATTGTTGCGTTATAGCATTATAACGCAGTTTAGTAGTAATATATGTTGGATAATTCAATTCATTTACTGTATTCTACAAAACTCTAAACTGTGTTATCCAACATATTCTGCATGTGCTTATATTCAATTCATTTACTCATATTATGCATACTACACTAAATAGTAAAACTAAAAATAATTATATGTACACAGTTCACCTAAAAAATAAATTTACAATTGAAAAAATGTTTACTGAACCAGAGGGGCATTGGTTCACCAATATAGTAAATGAGATTGTAAAGATGATGGGAACATATACTAAAAGTTTATCCAAAGAAAAATAAAATACATACTTTGAGGAAGTGCCAGGAAAAATAAAATACACACACTGTGATCTATGAACCAAATGCGAAATACCACTAAAAATTCATGTTATACCCAAATCGCAGAATACCATCAACCCCAAATCGCAGAATACCAACCATCATCCCCAAATCGCACCCAAATCGCAGAATACCATCATCCCCGAATAACTGTTGAAGAACAAACTAACAAAAAAAAAAGTCAGATCATCCCCTATTGAAGAATAAACTAACAAAAAAAATTAAAAAATCAAATCCCCAAAACGTTGTGTGTGCGTGTGTTTCTGTGTGCGGGTGTGTGTGTGTTAACGCTTCTGTGTGCGTGTGTGTGTTTCTGAATGTGTGCGTGTGTGTGTTTCTGTGTGCGTGTGTGTGTTTTGTGCCTGTGTGAGTGTGTGTATTTGTGGAGAAGGGGGGAGAGGGGAGGGGGTTTACCAGGGGCGGGTGAGTGGGGAAGGGGGAGGGGGTTTAGAGGGGGCGGGGAAGGGGGGAGGGGGGTTTACCGGTGTGTGCGTGTGTGTGAGTTCGTCTGAGAGAGAGAGAGAGAGAGAGAGAGAGAGAGAGAGAGAGAGAACCGTCTGAGAGAGTGAGAGTGAGATAGAGAGAATCGTGTGAGTTGGAGGGGGGAGGGGGGTTGTGGGGAAATCAAAAAGTTTAAGGGGGAAATCAAAAATTGAACTTAAAATTCAAATTTTGAATGAAAGTTGTAAGAATCCATCTCAACCCTTAATTTTGAAAAAATGTCTTTTGATGTGGCACTCATCCTCACCGTTAAAAATGTACACATTTTCAAAAACCAACCTAAATTATATATATATATATATACCGGAAACTCTAAGGGGTTGTTTAGTTGTTGAAAAATGGGAGTGGTTTCTAAAAAACATTTTCTGTGGAAATAGAAAAATAGAAAATGTGTTCAAGTAAGGTATTTTTTCAAATCAAAAAATAATTTTTCATTTTTCTATTTTTCCACAAAAATGGAAAACGTTTTTTTTTTATGTTTTCTATTTTTCTGTTTTAAAAGAGGGACCCATTTCTTTCATCACATTTTAAAAGTGGGGATCATATATTCCATATCTCTCCTCCAACATGCACATGGAGACTCATTTCTCTCACCACATTTCTCTCATCTTTTCTGTTTGTACCACATTTATACTCAAATTGTGGAAAAGAATTGTCACACCCAAAAAATTGATAAAAAGTCTAGAAAATATAGAAAAAAAATTCAGAAAGAGAATAAAGCCCAAAAAATAATGAAAAAATATAGAAAGTGAATAAAAACCCAAAAATAATGAAAAAAATTCAGAAAGTGAATAAAAACTCAAAAATAATTAAAACAATACAGAAAGTGAATAAAACTCCAAAAATAATGAAAAAAAAACATAAATTAATAAAACCCAAAAATAATGAAAAAATACAGAAAGTGAATAAAGCCCCAAAAATAAATAAAAAAATCCAGAAAATGAATAAAAAACCCAAAAATAATAAAAAAAATCCCAAAAAGTGAATAAAAAACCAAAATAATGAAAAAAATACATAAAGTGAATAAAACCCAAACAATAAAGAAAAAAAAATTCGAAAGTGAATAAAAACCCAAAAAAAATGAAAAAAAATCCAAAAAAATGAATAAAAACCCAAAAATAATGAAAAAAATCTAGAAAGTGAATAAAAATCCAAAAATAATGAAAACAATATAGAAAGTCAATAAAGCACCAAAAATAATAAAAACAATCCAGAAAATGGATAAAATCCCAAAAATAATGGAATTGTTTTCCCAAAAGGTGAATAAAAACCCAAAAATAATGAAACAAAAATACATAAAGTGAATAAAACTCCCAAAATAATGAAAAAAATACATAAAGTGAATAAAACCCCTTAAATAATGAAAAAAAATCTAGAAAGTGGATAAAAAAGAAAATAAATAGTAACCCCGAAATTAATTTAAAAAAAACACCTAGTAATTTATTAAAAAGTAAGAAACTTTTTAATTAAGAAAACAAATAATAGAAAATTAAGAATACTCTCAGAAAATTCAAAAAACAAAAATAAATAAATAAAATGATGAAAAAAATACATAAACTAAATATTAGTCCCAGAATTAATTTAAAAAAACACCACAAAATAAAAATATAAAGCTCGGGAAATAAAAAAAGAAAGAGAAATCAATAAAAAACAAAAATAATGAAAAAAATGCATTAATGAATAAAAAAATAAAAAATAAATATTATCCCCTGAATTATTTTAAAAAAACTAGAAATTTATTAAAAAAGTCAAAAATTTATTAATTAAGTAAAAACTAAAAGAAAATAAAAAAGTACTCAAAAAATTAAAAAATGGAAATGAATAAATACCCTAGAAAACTAATAAAAATGCAAATATTAGAAAAAAAAAAGAGAATTAGAAGAAAAAAAAAAAGAACAGACCTGGCGATAGGAAGGGACGAAACAGTTAGCGGTTGGGGTGGGAGCTTGGTGGATTTGGTTTTTATTAATTTTTTATTTTTTCTTAATACTCTTAATACGTTTTTTCTAGTTGTTTTTTTTTAAATTCATTTTGGGGTTAATATTTATTTGCTGGTTTTTTTATTCATTTTTTTTATTTTTTTTTATTTTTTTCATTTTTTGTGTTTTTTTTTAAAAAATTTTGTTATTTTTATTAATTTTCTAGTTTTTTTTAAAAATAATTTTTCTGTTTTTTATATATATTTTCTACTTTTTTTCCGTGGAAAATATTGGGAATCAAACACATAAAAGATGAAAAATAGAACATTTTTCACCTGGAAAATAATTGCAATCAAACAACACCAACAAATGTTTTTCATGGAAAATATTTTCAAGTTTTCAATTCTTAGCGCCTATTTTCTATCTTTTTTTTTAATCAAAACACACCCTTAATGTATAAGAAATTAATTGCATTGACAGCTTAGACTTGCATTGTCATTTAATGCAATATTAAAGTGTCATATGTGAACTTTATTATTCGTGTCGAGAAATATTTTTTTCTTGTTATCTAATAACATACGTTTGCATAATATTTTTTTGGTGTGTGCATGATTATTTTTATTACATTGATCATATGATTATGGAATGCACTTGATGCGTGCGCGCGCGCCGGGGGGGGGGGGGGGGGGGGGGATTGAGGGTTGAATATAATTTTCAATTTTTGAATATTAACATGTAGAAAATGATTTTATATTTTTAACGAATGGACGCGTTTTCTAATTTTTGAACAAAATTTTCAGTTTTTGAATATTAACATGTAAAAAATGATTTCATATTTTTAACCAATGAAGGCGTTTTCTAATTTTCCAAAACTTTCCACAAATAATGAAAAGTGAAAATAAAGATAAAATCTAAAAACACAAAACATAATTCCACAACTAAACAGCCCCTAAGAGATTGGGACAATACTAGGAAGTCACTAAAATCTACAACCACCGATTGTAGCATTCTGTAAAAACTCAAATGGTGGAGAGTCTTCATCATTCTTCTAACAGTCTCGCAGCTCGAAATATATGTATATATATGCAATGAGGCATAGGAAGACCACTCTGTGTACATATGTGCCTGCGGGTTGTCTCTCTATTTTACATATCTGCACACACAAAGTAGGAAGAGATACTTTATACACATAAACTAACAATGTAAATTAACCATTACAAAGAGACAGAGAGATGTGTGTGATTTTTGACACATAAACTAACAATGTCATTAAATGCCCACCTAGCCTTAGCTCTTCTACTACTCCTAGCCATAAATAATAACTAATAAAAATTAAGATAAATTAACATTTGTAGACAGAGATCGAAAGAATCACAAAATTAGTACCTAAAGAGAGAGTAGTGTGGTGTTCTTGTCCAAGATTAGTTTAGTTTGAATTAATTTTTTACATGTTAAAATTTCAGTTTGCTTTGTTCTTTTGATGTAAAACTCTGATCTTTTTTTGGTGTAAATATATGAACTTGCTTTATTTTTTTAGTGTAAAAATATGGACTTGCTTTGATTTAATTATTTGTATGTTAAAATTTGAGTTTTCTTTATATATATTTTTGTAAAAATCTCATCGTGCCTTTATTTTATTTTATTTTATTTTTGTATAAAAACCTGAACTTGATTTTTTTTCATGTGTAAAAATTTGAACTTTCTTGCTTTGATTTAATTGTTTTGTATGTTAAAATCTTATTTTTATTTTTTTGGGTAAAAATCTGATCTTGCTTTTATTTATTTTTTTGTTGTAAAAATCTGAACTATTGTTTTGTTTTTTGGGGTAAAAATCTAATTTTGCTTTAATTTAATTATTTGTATGTTTAGATGTCACTTTGCTTTGTTATTTTTTTGGTGTAAAAATATGATGTTGCTTTTATTTATTTTCTTCTAGTTATGCTTAGGTACATCAAAAAAATGCCTCGTCATGTAAACCTCGTGATCATAAATTTCTTCAAAGAGATCAAGGAGGGTTAAGGCGACTTAATCTTTCTTGGTTTGATGAACACCCAACTTGGTTAGAATATAGTGTACACAAAGAGGTCGCATATTATTTTTGTTGTTATCTTTTCAACGTTGTTAGTAAGGAGCATGTGGGTGGTTGTGATGCATTTTTTATAGAGGGGTTTTCCAATTGGAAGAGGAAAGAAAAAATCCAATTACATGTTAGGTTGCCCACTACCACTCATAACAATACTTTGAAAAAATTCAATTACATGTTTATTGGTGACCACAAAGTAGCGTAAGTGCATAAAGTTAAGAATTTTGATGTCTATCTTACTTTTTAAGAAAGGATAAATGCATGTTGAGGAGCTATGGATTATTCAATAAGAGGAAAAGAGAACATTATTCATGAATAAGAGTTGTAAAAGGGTTGTTCAAGTATAGATGGAGTTGTAACCCCTATAGGTATAGTGATAACACTTAACCCGAATACCCTTGATGATCACATGATAAACATACAAACACAATTTAATAACAACTCATATTGAACTCACAAATCTCTCATGTATAACTCAAACAATAATAAAGGAAACTCCGGAGTAACTTATTTAAAGGGAGAGATAAGTAAGCACCCTTGATACACCTTGGACGCATTTAACACACCAACAAACTCTGAAGAATCTCTGGTTAGTCATTAAAAGATTCACAATAAATGACAATGACGGGTGAGTTAACCCTTTGGTTTGCAATAATTCCTCCCTGATATATTCTCTCTCTAGCAATAAATTCCCTAGAAGGAACACCCTTTCTCAGAGGTAGTTGAGGCCATTAAATATCCCCACACCATTTCTGAGATGCCTTAATCCTTCACAACTGTGAAAGACATCCCCTCATACTTTACGTCACATATATTAAATACATGATGGGCCAATCATCCCTACGTCATAAACATTAAATCTCAAGACATGACTTTTCCCCAACCATTGTGCATAAGAGGACTATCACAACAGAGGTGGCTACCCAAACTGTCTAACAACCCCAATACCACAGTGGTTTACTCAACTACGGATTGGACAGTGTTTAGATGGCTAATGACATCTTCTACAGTAGATGTGACATTCAATAGAGGATTGGTTGGCTCAAAACTCAATATACGATGGAACTCAAGGCTACTCCGCCCAAGATTCCATGGTGAAAGGTCTCTCGGTGTTTTACTGGGTGTATTTAAGATGGTCAAGATAAGACTTAACGCTACCTTACTTATTAATCCTCCAAACCAAATCCCTCTGAAGTTTCCAAGACGAGGTCATTCGATAGAGCATGTAAGCTCTCCCAAGCCCCGCCAGTCCTGGTCTCTTGCGAGTACCGTTTAACTTCATACTTTCTATTACAACCATTACAACATTAAAACAAATGTATTTAACAGATGCAATTTGACTAAGTAAGAACGGAAGATGAAAAGGAGCTCTTTCGGTCAGTTTACTAGCTGAGTTGTATCACTGAGATTCCTTGATGAGCTGCCCCGGCAAGCTGCCTCTCTAAGCTGGTTCGTTGTCTTCATGCTGCTTCCTTATCTTGAGTCTATTTTATTAATTGGGGAAGCTCTCTATAATTCAGAGATTACCTTCAAGCCCCCTACATGAATATTAAAGGTAAGTACTTGATTTTAAACATTCTCTGAAGAGTTTATATTGTCTCTTTTTAGTTAGTTATAGCAAAATTATCTTGGACTTTGATCGTCTAATTTTTATTCAATATGAATTTTAGTTAATTTCAAAATTAGTGTTAATTAAGATGGATAAACAATGTAAATGGATTCTGATAATATCCGAATCCCGAGAATCCGAGAGGACACAGATACCGATAATTATTTTTCTGTCCAAGCGGATAAGGATACGTATACATATATAGATAGCATGGTATCTGCATCGTATCTATCAGTTCACCACCTGTAACTCTCCCAAAATGTCTAACACCAAAATACATAAAAGAAGCTTGTAGAGATATTGAGAGAACCCACTGTTGAATGACCGAACTTAACTTCATCTCCTACTTGCCCTTGCTCATGCGACTAAAGAGATAGATAGAGTATTGGTTTTCCTAGCTCATGCTCAAGGATAGTTTAGTTTTGATTAATTGTTTGCATGTATGTTAAAATCACAACTTGCTTTTGATATGTTATAAGTTTTGAAAACGAATTTTTAAAATGTGCGAATTTATTTTTAATACAAAGGTTTGTAAAATGTTAGGATTTGTTAAATGCCAAAATTTCAAATTTAGATTTAATAAAATATTAATATTAAATAGTAGGGTTATTTTTTATGCTAATTTATTAAATGATTAGGTTTATTATCTTTCATTATTTTATTTTAGTTATGTGTTGGTACTATAAAAGAAATGTCACGACATTTTCTCCCCCTACGAGTGATGAAGATTATTATGATCTTGATGTCACCTACCATGTATTTTCTACATTTTCTTCTTTAAAGGCTCCATACCTACATCATAATTCTCCATAACATTCTAGATTTTCCTAGTATATTATCTACTATTGTGTAATATGTTATGAAAATATTGTAGGATTTTCTAGAATAATCTAGAGTTTACATGTAATGAATAGAATAATCAAGAATTATAAAAAGTATGTAGTGTTCTAAAATGTTCCTACAAGGACGTGGGACCATTCTAGAGAATTAATCCAGACTACTCATGTATTTTGATCTCCACCATCCATTAAGGAGGTGGATGCCTACAAATAGGTGGGGAATTCATTTGGCCAAACCATCCAAGCCAGACATTATAGTATGTTCCTTTGTGTTCAACTTGCTCCATTTTTTTCCATTCTCTAGCATTTGTGTTATAACTTCAATAGATTTCTCGACTTAATTAGTTACCCATAAATTATTGGAGGGTTAAGTTATGCACGAAAGAGTAGTTAAAGTATATTATTTTTTTTCCCCTTCGCCCACCTTAACAAATGTTTTCTGGATCCGTCCCTGCAACAAACTATCAAAAATTGAATCAGCAGCCATACAAAATCTGATCAAACCATTTATTTATACGTGGGAGATCAAATTACTGAATCAAACTACTTGATTGTGTAATCAATACCTTCAAGGTAAATATAGGAGGAAGACTGCTCATGATTGTGGAAAAATATTTCAGATAAATATATGTATTGTGTTCACATCAAATAAAGGTCGGTTAGATCACTATTTTGTCTTTTAGCCATGTTGTGATTCCATTTGGGAGTTTCTAAATGTACCCCTCCTTCTTTCTCCTCACCCCCGTTACCCTTACTTTTCAAAATAATATTTCAACTAAAAGTTGGATGAGATGCTCAGTGTGTGCATTTAAAATATCCATTCCATTTTTAGCCCTAAAGGTTATGCGTAACGTCCCAAACTAGAAAAACGAACATCTTCAAGATAGAATCAACATATCTTACCATATAAAATGGACATGGAAAATTTCAGCAACACATGATAAACAAGGAAAGAAGTCCACAAACAATACCCTCAACTCATCCATTGTCTTCTCTAGACCTTTTCTATCAACCAAATTAACCTGCATCAAGAAAGGAAACAACAAAAAAATCAAATAACTTTGAAATAGTAAGAACCTAATTAACAATTTAATAAACAATACATACCCCGGTATGGGCATGCGAGATGATATTTTTTTATGTAAAACATAACCCTAATCACATTATCTTTATAAGAGTAAGCATGTGTTGGATTATGTTATATCGTCTCATAGATCGACCCTTGAGGTATCCTGCTCTTCCAATCTACATATACATTTTCTAAATGTGAAACATCGGAAAAAAAACGTTCCAAAAAAAATTGTTTACAATTATGTTTTTCGCCATCTCATGATTGTTCCATAAGCAATTGTGATTGAAAATTCTCTGTTCTGTCCTGCAAAAAAATAAAATAAAAGAAAACAAATTAGTTGGTAGCTACTAATTTACGAGTTAAGGTTATTAAAAAGAAACTTCATTAAAAAAATAGTTAATTACGAAACTCTATAAAGTAAATTTATTAAAAAATGTTGAACTAAAAAACCATATATAGAAATTTTATTAAAAAACAATGATTTTCATGCTAATATTTAAAAACAAAACAAGTTTATTTAAAAAACATATCAACCTTGAGTTTATTAAAAAAAATAGGAACCATTAAAATATATTAGTTTCTTAAAATATGTAAAGTTAAAAACCTTTAAACAGCAATCTAAAGTTCAAAACATTTGAACAACAATCTAAACAGCAGTCGAAAGTTTAAAACCTTTAAACAGGAACCCTTGAACAACAATCTAAAGTTTAAAACCTTTAAATAGCAATCCAAGTTTAAAATAAAAAAAAAATAACTTATAAAGTTAGGGGCTACACCATAATCATTAGTCGAGTTGGTGGGAATGTGAAAACAAGGGAGAGAACAATTACCTTGATTGATTGGGAAATGACGAAAAATGAACAGAAAAGAAGAAGGTTCGGAGAAAGAAACAGAAGAAAAAAGCTAATCAGGGGAGAGAAAGAAACATATGAAAACTTTCTACATACTCTAATGTGAATTGATCTGCAACTTTTTTAATATTCTCAAGAAGGTCTGTTACGTCTACTGGCTGATTATCACTCTGAAGAAATGCAGTGAGAATGTCGTGCAAGTTCTCAAAATCAACATGCTTATCATAGGCGACGCATGGACTCAGCTTAAACAGCTTCAATTTGACATTGTACGTATGGCGATGCACAAGAATGTTCTCCGTGGTGATCTGTTCATAGGCATATCGCCTCAAGTGAATTTCGTATACTCTTTGCAAAATTCCACTGGCACAAAATTATCCAAATAAGATTAAATTAAAATAAAAAAGATTTAGATGGAGGAGGGAAAATTCTAAATTGACTTAGTGATTTTTTGAGCCTTATGAGTCAGTTGGGACATGATAATACCACAACAACTCTTCTTCATGTAGGCTTTAAAATTTGTATTCATGAGATCCTCAAGCATGCTATAACCCTTCAAAAAAAATTATTTAGTTAGTAGATGTCTTATAAGAAACAGAATATGAGATCATTAAAAAGTTCATTGGCGTTCTTATTTTTTACATTTTACTCTAATTAATTACATCATTCCTTTAAGTGGCTTTTATCAAATAATATGGAAGTTTATATAATACTATCAGTCCACTATGATACAATTAGAAAAGAAAATAGAATAACATGAAAAAATAGCAGATAAAGTCAGAGAAGACTGTTAAACTATTTTCTAGCTACTCAGTTATGGTAATCAACCCTTCTTCTGCCGAAAGATTAAACCATCGCATCAATCAAACTAAGGTCGATCAGAGATAGTAGAATATTTAGTCCTTCTCTATAGAACTTAAGCTGTTCTATAGCCCCTTTTATCTATCTCAACAAGAAACACAACCTTAACTACACATTTCATTCATCATCCTCCAAATAAAATTGACGATTACAATTTAAGATATTCTCCTCTCTCTCCACTAACATAAAATCCCATCATTGGCTGGTTTCTAACAGACCCAACAGCTCACGTGGAGTTTTACATGAGCTCAACTACACATGGAAAAATGAAAATAAAAGGACAATTGAAAAAGGACCAGACATCCCTCAAATTAAAAAGACTTTACTCCACCCCTATCCACATAAATCTACTAATCACGTGCTTAGTACCACGACATATTCTCAAAATGCATAGACCTTGATTCGATTAAGTCTCTACTAAAATACAAGCTACCCAAGGGTACACAGTGGAGAAACAAGTCCAGAAGGGATGTTAACCCTATCTGATACAGTCCAAAAACCAACCCAAATTATTAATGATGCAGCTATTCAAGAATTCAACCCTTAAGAAAACCAAGATGAGATTCAAGAAGTAAGTATATTTAATATTTAATATTATTCATGAAGCCAAGCAAATTCATGAAGTTGATGCTTTTGGTGAAACTCCCTTCTTGGAAGATTTAATATTGTTCTCAAAGAATTTGGAGACCAAAATTCAAATAGCAAAGAAGAAGAAGGAAGAGAAGTTAAAAACTCAGAAACAATCCAAAGAAGCAGAAATTTTAGCAAAACAGAGCAGCAAAGAAGGATTGAGAAAGAATGCCATAATTGAAACTGCACACATCTTTTGATTGCAATTCAAAAAATAATTTAAGTTCATCAATAATAATTTATAAAATACTTACATCTCCATAGAAGTCTTTTACCCAATGAGGTATTACGACATTCGGCTCCATGAAGCTAGATTCGGCGATCTCTTTGACTAAAGATTTTAGTCGAGAATCTGCATAACACATTCAAGAATTTAAAAAAGGGTAAAAAAAATACTTAATATCACTTGAGACAGAATAAGTTTAATGAATCTTACACGTGACATTAATATGAGATGATATAGGTTCCTCTGGAGTCAGCAGCCATTTTTGCACATTCTTAACCATGACATCTAGTTCAGACTCTTTTGATTTGATTGGAAAAATAGAAAGTGCAACCTCTGAAATCAAACTTAAATCGTCAACAGATATCTGTGGATCCGATGAGAGGAGACATACACGTTCATTATCTTTGTATCTTTTAACCCATGCAGATAGAGTAGTCCTCGTGTCTAATGTGAAAAGAAACCCAAAATAGAGGAGTTTTACTAAAAAATCAACTGCATCCAATTCTTTCTCCGGGTTTTTTAAATCTTCAATATTCTTATTTAATTCCATCTTCTTGACATATGATGAAGAAAATTCCTCGATCCTCTCTTCATATAGTTCAATCGTTGCTTCATTTTCTGCTGAACGATTCTTTAAAAGTCTCTTTCGAGCATTCCTCAACTCTTTCGTAAGATATTCGTGAAATGAAAATGGTTTGGACATACCTGCAAAAGGAATGTAATTTTCTTAGTAGGTTCAAATATCAACAAAACAACTACAACATTTAAAAGCCATAACAAAAAAGAACAAATAAACAAATGAATAAATCTCACAACACCAAAACAAAAAAAAAGTTTCATCATGATAAAATGTGGATTCTTGAATGGTGGTTTGCTCCATGTGTATATATAATAAGCACACATATATTTATATCATTTATTTATTTGAGTGCTAAATTCATGAATGGGTGATCTTTTGGTGTGTGATATGAGTTATATTTTTATGTTTAGATTTGTTTATGTAGATATGGTATTAACAACATATGTTGATAACTAATTGTAAATATTTAGGAAATTTGAACTTAGGTAACATGCTTTTCCTTCCTTTGGAAACAACTTATTTTTTCAAATTCCTTGGTAGTGAATTGCTTTCTCTGATACTCAAACCTGCTTGGATTGTTAAACATTAACTTTGAACGCCACTTTTCATAAACCCTTACGGTCGTAACCTTTCAAACCTGTAAGCTAGGGGCTTTCTATGCGCACTTTAATTACTTGAACAGTGAAGTATTGCTACTAATTTTTGTTGATTGAGGCAGGTAGGAAATGTCTCATATAAAACCAAACGGATTGTGTATTTCTTCTGAAGAGACATTTTAGTAATGGACTGAGCTGTCTTCTAAATTGTTGAATGAATAAATGGATTACATTCTATAATTTTCTTTTTTTCACCTATCAAGTAAAAAGTCGAGAGTTTTAACCCATTGGTTCCACTATTACAAATATACAATCAAGAATCATCACTTTACATTAAGTTCTTATACGATTCTTACTACAAATATTTATTTTGATATCCATATTTGCACACTATAATATCATACTTTTTATAGCTTGTTTTTCATATTTTTGTCCAATTCATATTTTTTTCGAATTGCCATGTATATCTCTTTTGTTTATTTATACATTAATACTATGGATATCGAATGTGAGAACCTCTATCGTGTAAGGCCTATAATTGAACTAGGATGTTATCTGGTGCAACATATTGGTATTTATAATGCTACAGATTGTCTTTCTGCATCAGATGATGGCAGCTCTGAAATATTTTCTTCTAAACAAAATGCAACAGATTGTCCTTCCAAAGATCATCCTGTATGAGTTTGGGACTATGTGAGCCGATATTGTGTAATTCCTCTTACGTTGGTTAGGGATACTATCTTAGATAATTCCGTACACAGGTTGATTTACTATTGTAGGACTCTTTATCATTTTTTTTTCATCGAATATTATTGAGAAAACTTAGGTTAAACTACCCACATTACCATTGAATAATGACCCGGGCTGTTAAAGTTTCCATCTTTGGTTGAGTGTAGTTTTAAGGAGCATTTTGATATTGATAGTTTTTTTATGTGTGCTTTGGGGCGGGGGTTATATGTTATTACACGTAAATAATTCATATTTCCAGTTCTTTATATAGGGCTTCAGTTTGAGCAACACAACATTTGGCACAACTTGTTTCACTTTCTGAACTATCCACTTAAAATTGAAGGCATGGATAGAATAATGCATCTCCTAGATCGTTGAGAAGCATGACTTCCACAATAATACATTTGGTGCTATGTATTTCATCTTTGTGAATGATCACACAATTTCCTTTTCAGAAGGATCAAGTAAAAATTATTTTTATTTTTCATTTGCTGAAAATTTGTATTTAAAATAAAATATTACTTAAAAAAGTAGACATTTAATCGCTCACCCCTTCCCCCTAAAATGACTGCTCTGTAGGTATTTAAATCATTTCCTCTATTTTCTTCATTAGTGGTAGCATAGGTAGTTTTATAATCTAACATATAACGGATCAATTGTTAGCATTAAGACAACTCTGAATGCAGACATTACAAATTTTTTGTAATATTTACTTCGGAAAGATATATAGATTCAACTCCTACCCCAAAATTTGAAATCCACATTTTCCAAAGTGGTATAAGATGCAATGTAACACTCCTCAAGTAAGTGTAGGTGTAGTGTGTGTGTGTGTGTGTGTCTTTTTTATACTCTCAAATATACCACTCACCACTCAAGGGACTAAACCACCAAGACCGATAAAACTCTCATTAGTATTAAAGAAGCCATAACCAATTACTAATCAAAATTCGATTCTCGTGACCAATGTGTCATGACTGAATTGAGCAGCTAGTCAAGGAGGGCATAATCAACGTCGAACCAAGGAACAGGCTGACCAAGAAATAGTTGGCAGAAAATGATAAACATAAAGGGAGAACAACACCCCATGTTGTCACAACCCCAAACGGAGCAGCCAAGGCAACGCAGAGGTGAGGGGTCCCCTCTGATGAAGAAAATAGAGATAATGATATTTACTTAATGTCTTACCTAGGTGGTTTTAATATGATGTGCTCAATTTAAAGTGGATGTATATCCCGACAAGTCAAAAGGACATGTCACATTTCTAGAGCCCTAAAGCCATATCACAAAATCGGGCACATTGTATACAGCTGAGAAAATTCAGCATCATCTACCCTCACCATTTTTATGTCCAATATATATGTCTTCATTAATATACACATGCAACAGTCACCAATGATAAGACTTACATGCCATATTGTGACAAACAAGACACTGAAACATCCTATAGCTTTACAAAATTAGTTAATGCACAAGTGCATGTGAATAATGTTTGAAGTTACACTTCAGATTGCTAACCTTAAATTTCACTTTAGTATAATAGAGTTGAAAGTAAAGCTACTCAATGTAGCTTGATGCATCCCAGATAGAGTTCCAATAATACAAGATTTTTTACATGTGAAAAAAGAGCATTTGTTCAAAAGTAAACATACATGTCCTGTTTTGATTACGAATCTTTGTAAAATCACATGAATTGGTTAGTAGTCAATAGTTTGTTGATGAGTTTTTGGCTACGATTTATGGTCGGTATGATTTTCTTAGGTTACATCTCTTTATAAATAGGGTGGTTCTTAGATTACATCTCTTTGTAACATCAACGATCGACATTGTTGGAGAGGAGGTGAAGGTAGTCGTGGAAGGCGGTGGTGAGGAATATTTTGATTTGTACTTTTTTAGTTTATTTGCGGTGATGACATGTGTGGTGTCTGTGGTGGTGTTGGAACAATATAAATGAGTTAACTAACTTAAAATGCTAAAACAAATCAATCGTAACTAACTTTAGTTGTTAAATTAAGAGTTAAACAAATAAAAGGGTAGTTTGACAGTTTATAAAGTGTCACGTCGCATTATTATATATTATTTCTATTTTTCAAATTTTTAGTAGAGAGTGCTGCATCATTAGGACCTCATGCCACATCAGCTCTCTAATAAAATAAAAATGCCAAAAAAACATACAGCGCCTAAAGTGAAAAAGTTGGAAAAGCTTGTCACCTAAAAAGTTGAGAGAGAATTAATGGAGATTTGTTATTTCATTATTTTGTTCATGTACGTGTAATTAATTTGTATGTCTTTCACTGCGTTTATATCAAAAAATGTATCAAAACCAGGTTGATCTTGGAACCCTAATGGCTAACAATTGAGACTCGGATTGGAGAGACATGCCCTTGGAGGGTTTCAGAATAAGGAGAGGGTCATACGTGGCTAGCAATAATAAGGAGGAGAACCGCGCTCAACCATGTGGGGCTAGAGGCTGACCAAAACTCCACAATAACCCGATTTTATGCACGAATTCCCACCACCGAAAACCCTATCCTTAGCATCCCTCCCCCATGACCCTGAAAAAAAAACCTTCCACACTTACCGGAGAAGATCTGTGTCACACCCCACTTAATTCTGGCGTGGCCGCCACCAAAACTAAGCCGGACGTGAGTAAATAAATTATCATTCTTAGCATGAGACAGATATGAGACATAATTAAATCAGTCCATAAGATAAACAATTGAGTCAATCTCAAATGATCACAAATAACTAAGCGATAAAAGATCCATCACATGCTAACTCCAAAAAATCCAATCTCCAATAATTAAATAAAATCTGAATAATCCCAACAGAAACCTGCTAAACAACTTTGGAACCGAATGGCCCAATAAAACTCCAATGAAGTCTCATAATACGACTGAAAAAGAAAGTCTAACTAAACTATGCCATAAAGTAAATAACTCCAGCTGCACCTCCAATGATAACTCCGATAAACTTATGCAGCTTCTCCAAATCAAATCCTGAAAAAGATTAGTCAACGCATGGGTCAGAGCCAAAGACCTGAGCAAGAATACACACGACTCCCCTCAAATAGGATCCTTGAATCCAGACAGTAGCATTATACGTAGTAAATATCACAATAGAGTATTTTAAATTAAACGAAATAATTTAAACGCGATAAATATAAACCACTAACTACCCGTAAAAATCCCCATTTATAAATGCACACCAATATTTTTTTGAATTCCCAAGTCCCACGATGTTAATTTAATTAAATTAACCAACTTTTATTATAGTTCTCACTTTTTATTAAAGTGTCACACTTCCCCTTGTCAATCGCCCTCTGACCTGTTTAAACTGTCAGCCCCGACACATGACAAGGTTCCCCTCATAAATCGCCCTCTGACCCGTTTAACTGTCGGCCCCGACACATGACAAGGTTCCACACACGACACGACATAAATCGCCCTCTGACCGGTTTAAATTGTCGGCCCCGACACATTATGTCGCCACAAATTTTAATACCCATTTTTATCTTAGGCATTAATTCTCAATTTCTCAATTTATAATCACCCCACCCTTTTAATCGATGTGAGATCCTCAAAATACCCCTTAGTCCCATACCTAAGGTTCCCCAAGTTATCAATACATCCTAACCTATGTATAGGAGGATTTTCTAACATAAATCTTAACTTATTCTCGTACTTAGACTATCGTAACGACTATAAAGTAATAAAAATTAGCCCACCCTCAAGATGATAAAAACGCAATAATCTACCCTCACTAGTCCCATACCTAGAGGCATCCTAAAGTATAGGGAGAGCAAAATTACCCAACAACCCGTCGTCACAAAGGCATTATAATAATACCAAAAAGTCACACAAATATGCATAATAAATCAATGTTCCAAACTACGCATGATAGTCCAATTCAATTAAACCTTTAATTTAATTATCACCTCGTCAATAATACCCAATTAATCTCATTTAATCATTTTAAATTAAATATACCAAGTTTTCATCATATATTCACCAAAACCAAAATTTATTATCTCTACATGTATTACATGAGTTATACGCACCCAAAAATCAATTATTTTAAAGCTAGGGTTTTTCTACATGCAACCTACACCAATAAAACCCAAAATCACTCATGAATCCTACGTACCCAAAGGGTTATGAATATTATTCATATTAAAAGATTTTATAAAAACATCCCCATAATTAGTATCCACTTTTTCTAATTAAGTAACTAATTATTTTTCAGAAAACATGTAATTAAGTGTTTGCGCGACACTTAAAACGCATAATACTAAAGGAAAAGAATAGAGTATTCATGCCTGTGAAGATCGTGTGAAAAATCTGATTAGAAATCTGGATTCCTCTCGAAAAATTAGCAAAAGAGTATTCTTGAACGATCTTGATTAAACCCCAATTAAGCCTTCAAAAACTTGTACCAAAACTTGCGACAAAAACTTGATTTTGTTGAAGGTTGATGATTATATGTGAGAGGAAAAATATTTGGAAGTGTTCTCTGGTGAAAAATTGGAGAAAAAGTGATTATGAGAGGCCCCCCTACGGATTAATAAGGTTATATAGTTATTAGGAGTCTTAATCCTACAAAAACTCTAAAAATAGCTTACATCGCACGTTTTCTGGGAGGGTCGATCGATCTACCCCCAGGGGTCGATCGATCGATCACCCCGAAAAACTGACAGTTTGCCTAAAAAATGCCTATAAGGCAAAATATTATAAAATCAATATAAAATCCATTTTAACTCCGATTTTAATTCCGCTTTAAGTTTTATTCTTCTAAAATCATAACCAACATATTTAGTCAATAAAAATTATTAAATTCAAAAATTTATTTTTCTCGAAAATTCAAATTAATTAAAAAAAATAGTTAATAAAAACACAGGGTGTTACAATCTGGCATGACGGAGTGTAACCCTGCAATCCCACAACCCTCAAGACCTTAGCCCAATCCAACAAGTCCCTAGTCGAAATGACTACAGAGGGATTATTTCCAATCACGGGTCATTCGTTAAGCCTCGAGCCCATTAACCCGGTAGTTTTCACGAGCACCCGTGCCTCCATTTATCATAAGTGCATACCCCTCAGTCAATCCCAACTTTGTTTACTAAATAAGTCAATCTACACTCAATCCCAACAACGACCCCAATGGCCAGCCACATCATGGCTGCCCCAAACCCTGTTCCCTTAATGGGATACCATACACCATACCCTCACCCTCCCAATTTCCATAGTTTCTCATTCAACCATAGCGCCAATAAATCAATCACAACGGCATCGCTTATTCTACATGCAGTATGTTGCGAAGGGAATGTTATTTAAAATCATAATTGACAGTGGCTTTATTGTCAATTTGATCTCTCGAGAGATGGTGGAGTGTTTGGATCTTCGTGTCAAGCGTATTCAGAGTCCGTGTAAGATTGGGTGGATGGAATCTAAGGACGAAGTGCGTCCTAATGGGCAGTATCGAGTACCATTCACCATTTGTCCATATTCAGATGAGGTTGTGTGTACGATTGTTGATATGGACGTATGTCACCTTCTGTTGGGCCGACCCTGGTCGTGTTAATACTTATTTACTTATGCATTAGGGTCGTGATGTAGTCCTTGACCCCATGCTGCAACTCAGACTTACCTATTCTCTTATGTCTTTAATCTCGATGCATGTACTCTTTGTTGATGCCCTAGAGCAGAGTTTGTGTTATGCCCTTGTTAGCCCTTTAGGCATCGTTTCGACTAGTGTTCTAGAGGCCCTTTATATTGTCTTGGTGTCGTTCCATAATATATGTACCCCATTCGAGTCCCTTCCATCATTAAAGGACATACAACATGCAATTGATTTTTTTTGGGAGCCTAGTTGCCCAACCTCCCCCATTAAGAATGTCACCTGCCGAGCACAGTGAGTTACAACGATAGGTATCAGGGATCGTGACCTCGTATAAGAGAGTATGTCCCCATGTGCGATCTCTATCTGTTGATGCCGAAGAAGGATGGTAGTTGGCGAATGTGTGTCAACAGTCGGGATATAAACAAAATCACAAACAAGCACTGTTTCCCAATTCCGAGGTTTGAGGATATTATTGATTAATATCACAGAGCCACAGTGTTTTTCAAGATGGATCTGAATAGTGGGTACCACTACACCAAAATGTTAATTTTGTGACTGCCTTTTTGTGACTGCCAATAGGGGTGACAAACTAGTCACTCTCGGGAGTAGTCACAAAATTATTTGTGACTGCCATTAGGGGTGATAAAATTAATTGGTTAAAAAAAATTTGAGTCAATTAGTTTGTTACCGCTAATGGGAGTCACAAATGTTACCATATAATTAATTTGTGACTCCTATAAGCAGTCACAAATTTATAACTGTCACAAGCTTATTAGTAGACATAAGTTATGACTCTTATGAGCAGTCACGAAATTATAACTGCTATGAGGAGTCACAAATTTTAGTCTTAGATTTAATTTATGATCGCTATTAGCGGTCACAAATTTGTAACTGCTATTAGCGGTCACAAATTTTGGTCTAAGACTTAATTTGTAACTGCTATTGGCAGTCATAAATTTGTAACTGCTCCCAGCAGTCACAAATTTTGATCTTAGACTCAATTTGTGACTGCTATTAGCAGTCATAAAATTTTTCACCTACTTTAATTTCCCTCTATCTGTACGTGAAGAGATCCCGCTTTAATTTCCCTCTCTCTTTTATTTGCCAAAACCTCACAATATACCTGTTTTTTATGTACTTTTGTTATGTGAAGAAGCCGTTGATGTGTATAAATTTTTCTTAACTGTGAAGAAGCCGTTAATGTGAAGAAGCATTTGCGATTCTAAAACTCTAATTTCTGTGAATCAAACAGGTATATTTTTGGGTATTTTTGTTGTATAATTTCTGTCTAAAGCCCTAATTTCAATTCTATTTGTGTGTATGTAGAGATTTCGATTCTTATTATGTGTGGGTATGTGTGTATATTTCTGTGTATGTAGAGATTTTTGTTTATATGTGTGTGTATGTATAAATTTATGTTTACATGTGTGTGTATGTATGTGTATGTATAGATTTCTGTGTATATGTGTGTTTATGAGTGTATCTATATACAAATTGTATTTTATGTTAATAAGCCCTAGAAATTGTATTGAGGTTATTTTTTTGACAAAATATTATTCAAAAACTCTAGACATTATATTTTTTTGACAAAATATAATCAAATGAATTTTTAATATTACGAGTTTTGCCCGAGCTTTGTGGTCAACGTTCTCTAGACAAAATATAATCAAATCTGATTGTTTTGTTGTGAGTATATCTACACATCGTTTAACCTCTTTCATTTTTTGAATATTATCTTGTTTGGGAATATGTTAGATTTTTTTCAATAATCATTTTATACTATTCATATTTATTTTATCTAAAAATTAATTAAATAACCATTGTTTTGTGCTCGTTGAAGTTTTGACGTTTTGTGCTTGGTTGGGTTTTCCTGTGAGTTTTAATGCAATGATAGTATTAATGCAATGATAAGTCAGAGATTATGTTCTAAATATTAGCTCAAACTTCATTTAGTTTTATAATTTACTGAGTTTCTATTTGTTTGTATTGTAGAATTAATGGGGTTTCCACAATATAAAGAGTGGATGGGTGAAAGTTGTAGAGTGGGGCAAGTATACGTTAATGGGGTTAAAGACTTTGTGAATTATGCAACGAAGAATCTCGAAACTGATATTATCCCATGCCCGTGCAATCGTTGTAAAAATGGGAAACGCTTGAAAGGGGTAGATGTAAAAGTACATTTGTTTCATTGGGGTATGCAAGCTGACTACACATTTTGGCATTTCCATGGGGAGAGGGAATTTAAGTATATTCCAGAAGAAATACTTGTCAATGAAACCGTTCACACAAATGGTGACCCGTTAGTACATGCTAGGTTAAACGATCTCATAAATGATACGTATGAAGTGCACGCAGAACAAGAAAAGCAAGATAGTAGAGGGAATGCTTTAGGATGTGAGGATCATGTTGGCAACGATACAGACCAAGTTAAGGATTATATACAGTTAAAAGCAGTAGCCGCAACACCATTATACCATAACTCCAACCCCGACCACACAAAGTTATATGCCATGGTTGGGTTGCACAACTTAAAGAGAAAATTTGGCTTATCGGGAAAAAGTGTGACGGCAATACTCCTCTGGGCGAAAGATTTGCTCCCCAAAGAAAATAAAGTGCCAGTCAATTATCCGATCACGAAGGATAATTTGAAAGGTTTGGGTATGAAATACAAATCAATTCATTGCTGCAAGTATGACTACATTTTATACTATAAGGAGCATAAGGACAAACGGGCTTGTCCTGTATGTAAGGAACCTAGATATGAACAAAAGATGATAGTGCATAATAAACGTTTGTTGAAAGTAGATACGCAAATACCTAAGAAGGTGCTAAAGTATTTCCCTTTAGGTCCTCGATTGAAGAGACTTTACACTATACCTTGGATAGCAGAGGCAATGACTTGGCATGGTCGAGCGGAGGTGGGTGATAATCTTATGCGACATCCGATTGATTCATCTGTGTGGAAATTTGCAAATCAGCGATACCCGGACTTTGCTACAGAAATACGCAATGTTCGCCTCGGAATATCACCCGATGGGTTTAACCCGTTTGGCAAATTGAGCACAAATAAGAGTATATGGCATGTGTTTACGGCGCCTTTAAATTTGCCCCCGTCATTGTGCATGAGAAAGGAGTTTTCAATTTTGTCGTTGTTGATACCAGGTCCAAAAGCACCGGGTAGTGACATTGATGTTTTCTTAGCGCCACTAATAGATGAATTGAATGAGTTATGGGTTGAAGGTGTGAAAGCATTCGACTCATACAAAAAGGAGGAATTCATTTTGAGAGCTATGTTGATATGGGCAATTCATGATTTTCCTGCTTGTGGGACCTTATCTGGGTGGAATGTACATGGTTACCTAGGTTGTCCTATATGTGGAGAGGATACTGAAGCCAGCTGGCTTAAGAAAAGTGGTAAACTTTTTTATCATAGTCATCGAAGATTTCTTCCCCAAAGTCACAAATTCAGGTCAATACGAAGAAATTTTCTCCCAGAAGGCACCGAGACGCGACCACCTCCACCAAGACTTTCTGGTTTGGAAATTGAAGAAAGGTCATTAAAAGCTGATCAAAAGTTGAGGGGGAAACACCCCATAATTTTGGCCCAAAAGCGTAAAAGAAAGGATGTTGAGGTGAAAACGGCGTGGTCCAGGAGATCAATAATGTTTGATTTGCCATACTGGAAGGAACATCCTGTCCGACATGTGATAGACATAATGCACGCTGAGAAAAATATCATTGAGCATCTCGTAAGCACATGCATTGGTGGTTCTCATTCCAAGGATGGAGAAAAAGCCCGTGAAGATCTTCGTGATTTGAAGATTAAAAGATCATTATGGTTGAAAGAAGATACAAACACTGGAAAAAAGCATATGCCAGTTGCATCTTATACTTTGAGCATTGAAGGAAGAAATATGTTCTTAGAAACATTAAAGGGCTTGAAGGTCCCTTCTAATTTCTCATCCAACTTACGCAGGATTGTCTGCGACGCAACCAAAGATTTGAAAAAGTGTAAGTCCCAAGACTGGCATGTGATAATGCAACTTATCCCTCTGTTGTTCGGACACTGTTTTTCAGAACACAAGGATCTTTGAAGGGCCATTCTACAAATTAGCTTATGTTTCTCCCTATTGTGTGAGAAAGTTGTCAACAGGACGTACATAATGGCAGCGAAAGAAACTTTGGTCGAGGCTATATGTGTTTTGGAGAAGCACTTTACTCCCTCATTATTTGACATGAGCATCCACCTTTTAGTGCATTTGTGCGATGAAGCACTTTTATGTGGACCAGTAAGGTACCGATGGATGTATCCGTTCGAACGATTAATGAAAACTTTTAAAGATTACGTTAAGAATACACGATACGTTGAGGGGTCCATTGCTAAGGAGTATATTATGGAAGAGGCTTCCTTGTATGCAAAGGAATATATGCCTACCCAAACGTTGGAGGTCGTGAACGCTTTATTGATGAATTAGAAGAGTTTGCTAATGAGGAGGCCCTGGGGAAAGGTAAGGTAGTGAAGCTAACAAGTACACAATATAACCAGGTGGCTCGATATGTATTCGAGACGCATGAAGACATAGATAAATGGAAAATGTGAGTTTATTTAAAGTGTTTTGTAAAATAATGTAATATGTTCGATGTTATATTCATTAGAAATTAATATTTTTAGTGTTTTAACCTAGGTAATATAATGAGTGCGGGCATGCCAAGAGGAGGAAGGGAGGCGTGAGCGCAGACAATGACTTTAGGCATTGGGTAGCTTCTGAGGTGACTACAGTAATACCTCACTTTTATTTACTGTCTTTGCAATATATTCCCAATGCAAAGACTTTCTTGGTTTCAGTTATTGAAAGTTGGTGAAGTATCGACGAGGCTTGCACGTCTAGCAAATGGGCCTAGTTTTGTAGCCAAGGAGTTTGGACAATATCGTGTCAATGGTTTTGTGTTCTCTTCAAGCACACATGAGTTAAAACTCATTGGAAAACAAAACAGCGGCATTTCATATAAAGCATTAACTCATTTCAGGGCAAGCGCGAAAGATAAAAACTTGATAGAAGCTGAGATGACGTATTATGGGATTATAAAACAAATTATCCTATTAGATTATATACCTTTCAGCATACCTGTATTTTACTGTGATTGGGTGAGAGTGGAAGACAAGAATGCATGTATGGTCGACCCTGACACCCACATGGTGAAGGTTGATTTGGCCAAGTTGAAGAGTAAAGACAATGTTAATGATGAGCCATTCGTTTGTGCATTCCAAAACTTAAAGCAAGTGTTTTATGTAAAGAGCCCCAACAATGATCCATGGTCTGTTGTTTTACATTCTCCTCAGCGCTTGACTACATCGGTAGACGATATAGAGGCACCTATCGAGATTCAGTCTATTCTGGATGACAACCCAAAATTAAAGAAATTATTAAACGCATTAGAGGAGTAGATGTTTAATTGTGGCATGTTATGTTGGTTTCAGTTATCAAAACTTTTAGAATATGTTGAAAAGGTATAACTTATATTATACTTTTTATATTATTTCCTTACTCGTGTATTAATATATGAACTAATGTATAAATATAAAAATGCAAAAAATGGCGTCCGAGAATACAATTCCATCATCCAGGCGAGGAAGTTCAAGTCATGATGAACATTCTGCCATTGATTCTCGTGCTAACGTTTCCCTTAACCTATTTGGTTTGCCAATAGGTGGCAAGAATCCTTTTAAAGCTCGAGTCTTGTCTTTGTTAAAATCTTGTATTGGCTTAAAATATGAGAGTTGGGATACGGTTGAGCAAGTAAAAAGGGACGACTTGTGGGATACGCTCATGAAAGAGTTCAATCTTTCGGCCGACCAGAAGGAGGGGTCCATGAAAGCCATTGGTATTCAATTGAAGACTTTTAGAAGTAACCTCCGCTCGACTTATTTTAAGGGATTGGACAGTGATGGGATAAAGATCCTGAAGGATCAAGTACCGGAGAAAGAGCATATCCCTGTTCGTGAGTGTAATGAATTTGTCTCGCACGAAGCATCTGAGGCAAAATTAAAACAACGACACCAAGGTCGGGTGAACAGGGCTTAAAAGACTGACGTCCATTGTCTTGGTCGGATGTCGTATGCTGAGAAAACCGAGGAGATGGTATAAACCCTTTCTTATTTTAATGTGTATATATATTATATGTCTTGCTCAAATAGTTAATGGAAAATTAATTTATAGGTGCTTAACAATAAACAACCTGTTGATCGTTCGGAAGCGTATCTCGAAAGTCGTAGGCGGAAAACTGGGGAGTTTCACCCAAAGGTAGTTGATGATATGGTGAGTTTCGTAATCTCAGTTGTAATAATTAAATTCCTTTAAGTTTCGTCGTTCAATGGTTTAAATCGATTCATAAATAATTTTGCAGCAAAAATTGAGTGAGTTGAGAAGTAGTCAAGGTTCTTCAAGCCAAAACAGTACTGATACAGATGCATTGACTGCCTTTAGAGGAAAAGATACTAGGGGGCGACTCGTGGTGTTGGACCCGTGTCCAAAAGTAAACTTAAGGCAATTGCTCCTATAGTATCACAGTTGACTAGAGCAAAGACACGAGAAGAAAAACATGATGAGGATATGGCATTTCTCAAATCATCCGTTACCATGCTTTTAAGTCCTTTTGAATCGAATGGATTGAAAATACCAAATCCAAGTCCTCACAATTATACTCATGTCCCACATCCAAGTCCTCGTAATTACACTCCAGTTCCGCATTCAAGTCATTGCTAAAAGATTGGGGCAAGATTATTGGGAGAGGAGGAAAAAGCGTATGTTGGATGCTCCTGATGCCCCTGATGCTCCTATGCCGGATATTCCGGAAGTGCCTCATCCAGTCCCACCTCATGTGCCTCCTACTGTTGACCCCATTACATATCTCGGGGTGCGGATGGATGAGTTACAGGCTAATTTTACTGAGTTTCAGGGAACCTATATGGCAAACTTCGCATCGTTGCAGAGTGATTTCACCGAGTTTCGGGACACTTATATGGCGAACTTCGCATCCTTACGGGCTGACTATTAGCGAGATACTTCCATGATTGCCCGTGCACAGATGGATTTGTTTGCTCATATTCGTGGGGGCGAGGCTGCTGTGCCTCCTTACCTTTATGATCCCTATGCCCCTCGTGACCCCACCGTGCCCGAGTCCTCGAGCCGCCATCCGGACCATATGTAGGGCGTTGTCATCCCTCTTTCTCTGCTGCTAACTTTTGTGGTTCTTTATTTTGATTTTTGGGTTTGTAACTTTGTAGTTGTGTAGTGGTGTGGGAAAGAGAGAGTACATTTAGTCTATTTTCTAATTTTGGTTTTTGTGCCCCATGTACACAACTTGTGATTATTAATGAAATTACTCATTTACTTCTTCTCCACTTGTTCTACTAGCTTTAATTTTCATTTAATTCCATCTCTTGTATTGGTTTGTGTTTAAACTAGATAACTAACTTAATTATGTTGTTAACTAGCATGTGTAGTGTAGTTTCAATTATGAGTAGCTAGACTTATGATTGGGGATCATAATCCCACCTTGGATGCTTGAACTTCATATTTAGGGTTTGGTTTATAATTGTTCTAATGGAACTTCATGTGTTGGTATTGAAGTATCATAGTTTCTTAAATTCTCTTGTCATGCAAGGTTTAGTGTTTGAAGCTCTACTACAAACCCAACCCATCTAGCAATAACTAACTAACCCCTAATCCTCCATTGTTGAGTTTAGTCTCTACATGGTTGATGTTCGGACTTAATTAGTTATGCTCGATTAGAATTAATTTCAACCAAGCCCTATAATCCCCTTCTTTGTGAATCCGAGGTGGGAGAATGATCCTCGATCCCTTTAATCTCTTGAACTCAAGCTTATCTTAGTTCTTTTCATAGTTTCGTAATTATTAATTAATTAACTGATCATCAATAGTATGTTAGTTTAGAGATTACTCTCAAACACTTTTCCAAACTATTAAATCATCTTTTACACTTTAACTTTTGTGACGTTTAGAGAAACCCTTTAACCTAATCTTGTTCTCTTAGGAGTGTTTCAATCCCCGTGGATCACGATTCCGTACTTACCGGATATTACTTGTTGCGATAGATTTGCACTTGAATCACAAGCTTTATTTAGAGCGCACTAATGTGTCATGTATGAAACCTGTATTATTTCTTAAATATGTACTACCCTGCCGAGGTCTACTAATCATCAAACCATCATGTTCACAACTTTGTAGTCGTTTAGTACCAGTAACTGTTTATTTCTATGCTGCTAAACTCTCAAAGACAACATCTCTATTAATTATATGACAGGTATGTGAATTACTATTTCATAAGGTTTTTTTGATTGTTGTATTAATAGTCTGGGGGACTTGATTGAAAATATTCAAGAATGGTTTTTATGTACCTATAAATTGTCACATATGCATAAAATGCTTTTGTTTTACAATGATTTTTGTATTCAAGTAAAATGGATGGTTTTTGGTTCAAGTTGTGCTATCATTTTGAATTATCAATTCACATGTCTTATTTCAGGTAAAGGAGTAGGTAAGATATAAGTGAAGCTATCATTTAACGACGAGAAAAGGTAAGATGATGGTAATGAAATTCATATATGTTTACCCAACTTTGGGGAAGTTGTTTGTTTTTATCATTCCTATCATATCCACCACCACCCCTTATATAGATTACTTTGTAGTTATTTGTAGATTCAAAGTTTTGGGATTACTATGTAGTTGAACGGTGATGCATGCGGTTCTTAACGGTGATGCGTGCGGTTCTTGACTCAACATCCTATTCAATAGTTGTCAATATTATTGTTAAATTGATAAAGTGGTTGAAATGAGGTCCAATATGGACCTCGAGTATTGTAGTATTGCTGTTGTTGAGTATTTTATTTTTTTAAACAGGGTGGATAGTCCTATAAATAAAGGGAACTCTGCCCAAATGTTTTAAAATTAGAACATAAATATTGTACATTTATTTCACTTTGTTGTCGGGTAACGATTTTTTTTGTAATTTTCGTCATGCCTTCAGGCACGGGCATACGCTAGTATATATATATATATATATATATATATATATATATATATATATATATATATATATATATTAATCACATTTTATTATTTGCAGGCATACACATGGCATATCTGGCATACGTAGTATTCAAAGGCCTAAATCCAGGTGTTTACACTTCGTGGCAAGCAACACAAGCACAAGTTAATGGATACCGAGGCGCCGTATTCAAAAAATTTGAGTCCATTGAACTTCCTCAACAGGCATACTCCGAGTACACGAGGGAGGATGTCACCGCATCAATACCCCCCACGGCTGATATACCTAGACTTCACGAATCGTATCCACTGCGTGGTGACTCCTGGTCTAGATTTAGAATGATTTGTTACATGTTCATGGCATTCCATGTCATCGAAGTGTTGTGTCGTTAATTTTTTTAGTTTATTTTTTATTCTATGTTCATTTTGTACTTGGCGCCCACTTAGGGGTTGTTTGATGTTAAATTAAGTTTAACAAGTTTTATGTGTACTGGATATTTGGAATATGAGAAATATAAATGAAATGTTGTCAAAATTTTTAGACTTGTTATCATGATATTTATTTTACTTTCATTATTTCATCATTTTTTGAAAATATAAATATATTTGTAATAGCTTTTACAACATTTAACAAATTTAATTTTGTAACTCCTAATAGGAGTCACAAATTTATCACTACTATCAATTTTGTAACTGCTAACAGCAGTCACAAATATATGATTCGTAACTGCTGTCAGCAGTCACAAATATAACATTCGTAACTGCTCACAGTAGTTACGAATGTTATATTTGTGACTGCTGACAGCAGTTACGAATAGCAGTTACAAATTGGGGTCACCAGTCATAACTCCATAGGGGTTATAAAAAATTGTGACTGCTGTTAGGAGTTATAAATTTTCTTTTGTCACCCCCTAAATTATGACGGTAAATAGCAGTTATAAAGGTCATTTGTGAGTGCTAACAACACTCACAAATCTCCCATTTTGGTGTAGTGTACCATCAAATTCGCATGAGACCTGGTGATGAGTGGAAAACCACCTTCAAGACGAAAGACGGATTGTATGAGTGGACTGCCATGCCCTTTGGATTGTCTGATGCCCCGTCCATATTTATGCGTGCAGATTCTCTATCCCTATTCTGAAATAAATTAATTAAGGACTCATCACCTAGTAATTAACTAGGCTGGGTGTCACAATATATATGAGATATTTAAGTGTCAAACTCGCATAAAAAAATTAATATGTATCATTAATTCAATATCTTATCTTAAAGTCATTATAAAAAGTTAATTTTTTCATAAATAATTTTTTGTATTATTTTTAAATATTTTATGGCATAAAAACTATTTTTTATAAATAAAACTTCAAAACTATACATATTTCATATAAAAAAATTATACATTTTTTCATTTTCTTCTAGTTGAAAAAAATGTAAGTCATTTATAGATACAAACTTCAAGCTTTTCCTATAAATAAAATGTTAAAAATATTTTTATAACCAATTTTTTTATAATAAGAATAATTTCAAAATTTTGAAAAGTTTCTTTAACTTAAAAACTTTTTTATAAATAAAAAATTCAAAAAAACCATACGCATTTTACATAAAAAAATTATGCATACTTTTATTTGTTTTTAGTTTAAACAACTTTATGTCATTTATAAATAAAACTTAAAGTTTTTCTATAGAGACAATGTTAAAAAAAATATACCCAAAAATCATTTTTATTCATATAAAGAAATAATTTTGAAACCTTTTTTCTAGAAATAAAAACATTATATAAATGTAGTAGTATTCGTAGTATAGTGTAATTTGATTTGAGTGGAGAATGATGAAAATGGACTAATTGAATCTAGATTGTGTTAGATCGAGAGATTAATTAATGGAGTTTAGAATGGATCGTATTTTCAATTTTCATGAGACTTTTGATTTATTCATTTTTTGGTTTGAAAGAAATTTTTGTTTTAACCATAATTTTTATTTTAAAGAACACGTTTTTTAAGAAGAGAGAAAAATATAGTAAATATTAAAGTCTCATTAAAGCATCTAATATTATCGTATTAAAGGTATAACTAGCATGCAACTCATAAAAATTTAATAATCATATGTCCGAATAAAATTCATAATTATTATTGATAAATTACGAAACATGGTAACGAAAAATTTAAAACTTGTTTGATTCAAAAAGTTTCTCAAAAACATCAAGTGGTCTACTTATGCTTCGAAACAAAAAGTTGAAGATAAGACTATAAACCAATGGAAGTCACATATATATGTAAAAGTTAGAAACCTACCCCGTTGCCCAAATCCTTTGCTATAGCACAAAAACATGTGAATTCCATGATATATTTTTTGTTTAGTAATGCAAATTTATT
This sequence comes from Sambucus nigra, assembly GCA_949130495.1. Classification (NCBI taxonomy): domain Eukaryota; kingdom Viridiplantae; phylum Streptophyta; class Magnoliopsida; order Dipsacales; family Adoxaceae; genus Sambucus; species Sambucus nigra. Next base: position 463,168,461 of record OX422222.1, on the reverse strand, counting down.
ACATTCTTTCAATACAAGATCCGTTTTAACAAAATGACATTTGTTTTATGGGATTTTATGATCAACTTGTGGGAATCGAGTTCGGTCATAAATGATTGAACTTCTTGTCTAAATCAAGAAAAAAGCGATCCAGGGGGCATAATGACATAAAATTCTTCTTTTTACTACTAATAACACTTTCGAATGAAATTAACGAGGACCCCCTCGGTGGATCTAGTACACCACTTCAAATATAAAGTAGAAACTACAAAATTTGTAAAATAAAAATAATATCAACTATCAAAATGGAAATTCGTAATTTCTAGTGTCAAAGAAGCATAAATTTGATAGAACACCCCTTTGAACCAAAAGTCAATAATTATCAAAATAAAGTACATGATAACCTAAATTAAACAAACAAATTTTCTATTATATGAATACTACTAACATAAGAAAATGTTTCGTCCAAAAGGAAACATACCAATTGACAAACAAATTCATTTTTTAAAAGCTATAGACAGGCAAAATGAAGTGTTTTTATATTGTCTTCTCATTGGTAAGTAATGATCAAGTAATAACAGTTGAATGGCTGAAAACAAAACATTTTGGATTAACAACTAAATTAAAATTTCAAGTGGATAGTTTTAAGTAAAAGAAACTTTTGAAATGGAAATTTTTAGTAAAGAAGGAGAATACACCGGATCTTAATGGATATGATGGATATCAAGAGTAATTTTATTTCAATAGAAAGTTGAAATGGAAATTCATCCGGACAGGTACAGTAAATATTCACAAAGAATAATGAATATTATAAATGGAGACACCAAAGAATATATACGAGAGAGGGGACGCTCTATATATTACGCTCTCCTTACAGGTGAGAAGGACCTTAAACCCAGCACACATTTGACTTCAATGCGCTGAACCGCAACCAAAATTTGATAAATCTGTCCAAAAACCCGTATTTGGATTTAATGAAGGAGCAATAATAAGAGACAATATTTTACCTTAGTTCTTCAAACATTTATTACTATTTTTTTTCCTGTTGTTGCTTTGATTAGTTTAGGGGTGGTTCTTAACAGGGCCGACCCCATAGTTTTTGGGGCTCAAGGCAAAACTTGTAAAATGGGGCCTTTTATATAATAATTTTTTTTATGCAAAATATATATTTATGTATTTTTACAAGATAATAGGAAATGACTCAAATATATAAGCTGTCAGAATACTAATGATAAATATAATGTATCATTTTTAAACAACCCACCATGGTCAAAAGACCTACAATTATCACTCAAGTACTCTTCCTCCTCCCCGCTAAAAAAAAGTAAACAAAACAAGGATAATAAACTGAAAATATTAATTAAAATTTGATCTTCTCGCCTTTTTTGTTGCAAAATCACTAATCAAGCTTGGATAATAAAGTTTTTTCACCATATCCTTTTCAATTGATAATAATGCTAGTCCATTCAACCTCTCTTGTGACATTGTTGATCGAAGGTAAGATTTGATTAATTTCAACTTTGAAAAGCTTCTTTCTGCAGTTGCAACGGTGACAGGTATAGTCAATAATATTCTATAAGCTATCCACGCATTTGGAAAAGTCCCATCCATTGTATGCAAATAATTCAACACATCAATGGCTTTTTTCGCTTCCTTTGGCAAGTATTCTCTCAAAAATTTTAACTCCAAAAATAAGTCCTTACCATCAATATCATAATGGCTTCCATGTTTGAGTTTTTCTTCAAGGTTGTCACACTGAGTCTTCAAACTATCATCATTCATGGACTTAAGCTTCTTCAAATCAAATAAAAACCCAAAAAACCCTTCATAACATTCGAATTGTTCAAACCTACTCTTGAGTGAAGAAATAGCTTGATCCACTACATGTAAAAAGTAATTGATTCGAAATGATTCTTCGCCTGAAAGTTCCACCTCTTTAGTAACACTCTCATCAAATTGCTTCTTTCTTTGAATGACTCGTTTTTCACGAAACCCCGCTTCAATTTCCATATCCATTGCTAATTGTTGTGCTTCAATCATGGCTTTTTTGAACCCATTCTCTCTGTAGTCCTGCAAGTATTTAATTAGTCCTTTCAATTGATCAATGGCAATATCAATTTGTATATCTTCTTTTTGTAGAAATTTACTAACAGTGTTGACAGCAAACAATAAATTATGCCAAATAACCATACTTAATAAAAACTCAAAATTCTCCATGTCATTAATTGCTAATGATTCGGCTACGCTTTTTGTTTTTGGTTCCCGATCCACATTTGCTAAGTGAATTAACGCAACTCTTAATTTTCTAGCTTGAAATCTTACCGCTTTAACACTGTCAATGCGACTCTCCCATCGTGTTTGTGACAAAGACTTCAGAGTTAAACCTTCAACATGTTCTTTCAAAATATCCCATCTTTTGGTAGAAGAAGAAAATAAAGTATAAAGTCGTTGTACCACACCAAAAAAAGAAACATCTTTAGAACAAGAGTTTGCCATATCACAAAGTGCAAGGTTAAGACTATGACAACCACACGGAGTGTAAAATGCTCTTGGATTTACTTCGAGTAACCTATTCTGAACACCTTTATTTTTTCCTTTCATATTAGATCCATTATCATAACCCTGTCCTCTTACATCACAAATATTAAGTCCCAAAGTTGCCAACACTTCTTCAAGCTCATTAAAAAGCCCTAATCCCGATGTATCATCAACCTTTAGAAATCCTAGAAAAAACTCCTCCACATTAATTTGACCTTTTGAAATATCAACACAACGTATAATTAAAGTCATTTGTTCCTCGTGACTTGCATCTGGAGTACAATCTAGTATGACAGAGAAATATTTAGCTTCTTTGATTGTGTTAATGATTTCACGTTTGATCTCACCCGCTAATAATTCAATAATTTCATTTTGGATTTTGTGGCTAAGATAATGGTTGTGGATTTCACCACTTTGATAACGTCGAATATGCTCTTTCATTATTTCACCACTAACACTTCTTTCCAATGCTCTCTCTCTTTATTTATCATTTGTTGTACCTTTGAATCAATTATTTCATTCTTTTTCAATCTCATTTCTAAATCAAGCCAACTTTTCATGTAAGAAATATGTTCATTACCCCCCTCGTGACTTAAAAGCCTCTGACTAATATTTTTCCAATTGTTAAATCCGTCAGTAGCCAATTGAGTCTTGTTCTCATCCGACCTAAATAATTTACAACAAAAGCAAAATAACCTATTTAAAGAAAGTGAATATACCAGCCATCTTCTATCACGCTTCTCTTCATTCAACCATTGTCGAGTGTAGTGCACTCGAGAGAAATGTCTACCATCATTATCTTTAGGAAAATCAATAATAACTCTTATGGGCCCTCGTTCCACTAAAAGCTCTCTATGGTTTCTACCAATCTTATCCCAATTTCCAGGATCATAAATATTTAACGGTCCATATTCATTACTAGATTCTTCATTCACCAAATTTTCATGCTCTTTGTTTAAACCTTCTTCATTATCGTTCTCATTAATATCGTCTTGATGCACCAAATTTTCATCTTCAATCAAAGCTTCTTCATTTTCATTCTCATGTTCATTTCCCGTTTCATTCAATTTAAAAATAAATTTATCAAGAGCTCCCGTTTCAGATTGCATAAATTTTTCTATCTTTTGCTTCTTCTTTAATTTTTCCCATCCAGAAACATACTTTCTAGGAGGCATGGTATAAATACACAATAATTCAACAATCAATCTAAAAAATTCCAACCGCAACCAAATAAAGGAACAATGGAACCTGATTTGCTGAATTTGTAAATCAAACTTGAAAGCCTTTCCTCGCTAAAAAAATCCTGAAAATACATTAAAAAAATTAACATCATGAACTTATTACACAAAAAACATTAACATTTAGGACAAACATAACAACATTTAGAACAAAAAATAAATAATAATAAACAACATTTAGAACAAAAAACAAACATAAATCAGGTTGTACTCTTTTTTAATGTTATTAGTTTTTTAATGTTTTTTCTTTTAATAAATTAGGTTACAATTTTTTTTTTAGTTAACTTAAAAAATATTACTAATCAGGTTGTACTCTTTTTTAATATTTTTTTTAGTCAATGACATATTAATAACATATTTTATTAAATAAGGTCGGATAAAAAAAAAGTAACTAAAAAACGCAACCTAATTTTATTAACAGATTTTATTAAGTTAACTAAAAAAAAAAACGCAACCTAATTTTATTAACAGATTTTATTAAGTTAACTATAAAAAAAAACGCAACCTAATTTTATTAACAGATTTTATTAGGTTAACTAAAAAAAAAAACGCAACCTAATTTTATTAATAGATTTTATTAAGTTATCTAAAAAAAAACGCAACCTAATTTTATTAACAGATTTTATTAAGTTAACTAAAAAAAAAACGCAACCTAATTTTATTAACAGATTTTATTAAGTTAACTATAAAAAAAAACGCAACCTAATTTTATTAACAGATTTTATTAAGTTAACTAAAAAGAAAAAAAAATGCAACCTAATTTTATTAACAGATTTTATTAAGTTAACTAAAAAAAACGCAACCTAATTTTATTAACAGATTTTATTAATAACATATTTGATTAAGTTAACTAAAAAAAACGCAACCTAATTTATTAAAAGACAAAACATAAAAAAATTAATAACATTATATGGAAAAAACAACAAACCTCTTGAGGGAATGAGAGAAGAGAGAGAAACGGCCTCTTGAGGGAATGTGAGAAGAGAGAGAACGGCTTCAGCCAAATAAAGGGTAGGTAGGATTTATTTTTCGTATAAAGAATAGAGAGGTGTTAATGGGATTTTAGTTTAAGGAATTTTGGGCCTAAAAATTTATACAGCATACTAATAAAAAATTTGGGCCTAAAAATTTATATAGCATACTAATAAAAAATTTGGGCCTAAAAATTTATGTCAAATTTGGGGGCCCAAGGCGGTTGCCTCATTGGCCTACCCCTTGGGCCGGCCCTAGTTCTTAATACACAAATACCTTTTTATATTAAAATCAGTTTTAGCAGGCGTGCTAAAAAATCTATAGAATATCGTATGGAAGTAAAATACCAAAACCTTGTACAAAGGTCACACCGCTAAGTAATAAACCACGAAGGCCTGAGTTGGATATAATAAACGTCGTATTACAAAATTTGTCACCTTTGTAGGCACACCACACTCGAGAGCAAACTGAACATGGTCTCAGTGAACATATTTTTTAGCCCATAATGAGCGCATTTTTGTTGCAATAAATAGGCACCAAAACTTGTCGCGCCACATTCAACATCTAACGCAACGTGAGTACGACAACCAAATGCAATGTCAGCTATCATCTGTACACACATATGCACAACTCGGAGAAAAAGTATCATGTGTCGAGATGGTCAACAATTCAAGTTTAACATGAATTTATAAGTACATGATACACGATAATTATGCGATAAAAGCATCCTAAATATTTTTCACCTTATAGACAATAATCATAAATGTGCATACGTATGGTGTTTTTATTTGTATGAATAATTCTACATGAACCACCATTTGAGACCGTCTTGAAACCATCATGCTTACAAGGCGTGTCAAGATTGGTTAATTCTTTATGGATGTGGGTTCGCGCCAGTGGAATTTACCGATCTCAACATGTCTCGTAGGCATGCGGTTTCAAGGGGGTCTCAAATGGCAATTTATGTATAATCACTTTATTTGTATTGAGTATGAACACGTAACATAATAATCGAACCCAAATAATTGAGAAATTATATTATTGAGTTGAGATAGAAAAACTACCACTCCTCGTCACGACTAGTGTTGTTGAGTTTAACAACACAAATCCATGTATGAATTGTGTACCACCTCACATACCAAAATTCACCAAGTAAACAAAAAGATATAACAATTTCAACTTAAAAATCTAAGAAACTTTCTTACAGGTTTTGAGCATACATACCCTTCTTAATTACATGTTGGGAACCGTATTCTTCTTCGGATGAGAGTTTGATGATAAGTTTTTTAAGGGGTAAAGACCTTTAATGAAAAAACTAGTTCAACATTGAAATGAACAACAAAATGTCAAAAGTTTCCAGAGCATTTCATTTAATAATGAAATCAACAAATGTAGTACATAAGAAATATCAATGTTACCTTTGGTATACCGGAAATACAGTAAAATAGGCAACACTTACAATCAATTTTTGTAAAAAAAATAAGTAAATAAAAAACAATTTCAAAAAATATTCTAAACAGAGCAAGTGGAAAGAGCTTCAAAAGAAAAGTGTACTAACAAAATATAACGATATAGTAAACATTAGAACAAAGTATAATACACAATAATGAAAATCCAAAAAACACAAGCAAAAGATGATATTTGTGAAAAACAATACAGATTATAGAACAAAAAAATACACAAAAGAAAACAAAAAAATAAAGCTCCAAGATATTATTTCATCAGTGGTAGACAACGGTTCACGCTAGTGGAGGGTGGTAAGGATGTGAGTGGGTGTAGATGTGAAGAGATTTGTAACTTGCATAACAAAATGAATAAAAAGACACCCATTTATGTTCTATGAAAAACCCATTTCTGTTCTATTAAGCAAAAATGTTTCTTTCCCACTGTAAAATAGAAATATGTCAAATTCGTATTCTCGTTCACAAAAAAAGTAATTAGTACAGCTAATCTCTATATGAAGATGCAACTATTTGATAGGAGCGTAATTTGATGAAGTTGCTGTCAGCAATACAAGTACATCAGCTGTAAAGGATATGACATCACAGTATCACATGTCTAAGGAGGGTACACTTGGGCAGTGCCCCAAGACCTCTTCTCTACAAAACAAAAAGAACAGGCGGCAGATATATATATATATATATATATATATATATATATATATATATATATATATATATATAGACCCAGGCTCAGGTGCGGACTTCCCGTGCGGATTTTTCGTGCGGACTTTGTCCTTATCCCGAAAGTGGTCCCCTCGTGGTCCCAAAGACTTTTGTTAGAAGATTTATAATCTAGACCCAAAATTGGTATCAAGACTTTAAAGATTTTAGAACCTCACCAAATTCCGGCCGAAACCCAAATTCTGGTATCAGAGCCATAAGACGTTCCTTTTAGACATACGGTAAAGACTTTAATGCCCTTGGGATTTATCCCTCGCATTTACCAAGATATTTTTGGATCCAACCCTGACTACCAACCTATACCCATAACTGATTTAGACTCAGAAGGCTGTTTAACCACACACATAGACGGTTGTTCACATATTGAACATATCCCAGCCAAACACGTAGACAGTAGACAAGTCACTGCTAGTGCTATTAATAGTATAATAGACCAAAATAAGTGTATACTGCTTATATTAAGACAATTAATAAAATACACTCAAACCCTAAAAACAGAGATCAAAAAGATTATTAGACATAGATAATCAAATCCCAATAGACTTAGTACATGTGTTACACGAAATAAATATTAAGACTAATCATATAGAAGTCCTTAACAAAGATATTTTAGAAATTAAAACTTTAATTAAAAATCAAGACAGTGAGTTAATTAAACTTACTAAAGAACAAGCTAAGCTTATCCCTAGACTAGATAGTTATCTTCCTAATGGATATAGTTAGATCAAACTGGAATGAGGTACCAAGAGACCTCTCCATTCAGACCTTATCAGAATTTTATCAAAGAATTTTAGAAAAGATAAATGATGATAGATTTTATTATAAGATAAATGAAAATGAGATTGCCAACGCAGCTAAGGCAACTAGACTTATATTAGAAAGATTAAATTTAATTTCTACATCTATAGCAGCTACCCAAGACTATAATAGTAGCTTTATTAAAGACTTGCATCTAGACTTAAAAGCTAAGACAGAAGGATTAACTACCTTCTACACAGACTTTGTTAAATTCCAACAGAATTTATCAAATTACCTTAATAATATGGAAAGACATAATCTATCTAAAATGGATAGTATTATTAATGAACTTAGACTAGACATGGCCAAAGTAGAAGAAAAATATGGTGAAATTATAAACGGAATTAAGGCCGTATATAATAAACCATCCCAAGCAGAAATAGACTCGCCTTTTATTCTAACTAGGTTAGATAAAATTGAAAAGACTGTAGAAGCCATAGAAGTTAGAACTATGAAACAATTAGAAAAAGATAATGATGTAAAAGGCTATATCACTAACGTTGGTAAAACCATTGTTAATTCTCTAGCTAGACATAGCGAAGAAACTTCTGAAAAGACTAGAAAAGAGAATAAGAATTTTAAAGAAGAAATCCTTAATTAGATTAAAAGACAAAAGGATTATTCAGACTTTTTAGAAAGAATTGAAAAAAGACTTGAACAAAAACAGGTAACCACCTGTAAGTTTAAAGAATCCCCTCCTATAGAAACTAGAGAAAGGAATACAATAGGTAGACGAGTTATAAATGATGGATTAGATAAGACTAGTAAGATAGTTAGCTCTATCCCAAATATTGGACAGAGTAACCATATGCTCCAAAGACTTAAAGACTCATCCTCCAATGTTAGGACATGGTGGAAAGAAAGGAATTTCACCAATCCCCTCCAATGGAAAGAGTGGGGTGAAGTTGACTGGAAGATTGTTGAAGACTCCATTCATAATGGACAACTCCCAGCCGTTAGATATATAGACTTGTTTAAAGAAGGTGCCACTCCTAAAACTCCCAATTATAACATGACCTACCATTGTAGAAATCATGTGTTAGACAAATCCTATACTGAGCTCCAAGTATTTGACTCAGAATGGCTTAGATCTAGAGGAACTAATAGGAAGTTCCAATTCCTAACCTTTGGACTCTTTCAAGCAAGAATCCAAGGATTACATAGACCTCAGAATAATATTAACATATTATGTTGTTAAGTAGACAAAAGATGGAAAGACTTTGAGAAAAGTCTTATTGGGATAGCCCAATTAGAAATGTTAGACAACATAGGATACTTTAATGTCGTTCCGGCATTTACAGTAACCGTAGACACAGCCAAACATTTTAAGTTAATCTTATATGCTAGTGGCTATGAAGACTATATTATCCCAGACGCTAATATAAACATAGAATTTCAAAGCTATGTGAAGTTCTCCCAATTTCCTTATGAAGGAATGCAATCGGGAATTCCTAGCGGTAGACTTAATGAAGAAATCTTAGTTAGAACTAATGTATCAGACTACAATCATACTTACAGTATTAGGAATACTGGACCCATGAAAGAAAAAGCTAAGACTCTCTGGCAATTGCCAGAATTTCAAGAAACTAAGACTATACGGAATAAACCCTTGTTTATTAATCAAGACGACGTCACTGGAAATGTTACCATCCAGTTTGGTTCCCCTAAGATTGTCAATAAGAATATCCATACCGAAGAAATTAGATTTAGGAATATGGGAGAAGCCATAATCAATGATTCTTCAGAAGGAGAATGTAGTAGTAAGACTAGTGCTAGTTTACTTAGACAAGCTCTGATAATTATACCTAGAAGATCATTTGAACAAAAAGACTTAGTTAAAGAAAAATCTAGGATCCAAAACTATGGACATGAGCCCTAAGAATTGTATATGAAGACATTTAAAGATAACCTTAAGAAAAGTCATTCTGTTAGGCTTCAAGAAAGAGAAAGATTTAATATGATAGCCCAAGACCGCATATTAAAATTAAAAGAATCTAAGAATACTAAAGAACTTCTTAGAAACTTAAGACTAATAGAAGAAGGAGAACAAAGACTAATGCCATCTACACAAGTAGAACCTGGTAAGCAAGATATAGGAAGTAGTAGTAGGCTAGAAGATGCTCCTAGACTTTTTAGTAAACCAATAGGAATAAATATTCCCATATATTCAAGCACCATAGTAAAGACCAAACCTGATTACATAAAAGACTTTCCAACTAGTGACAAGAGTTTCACTCCTGTTAAGACTATGGCAAGCCAAGCCATAAACCCAGTAGGTATATACCTTAACCTAGACAATGTACAAGATAGGAAGAAAGCCTTAGACGAATGGCGTAATCAGATGAATATGTGTTTTGCATCTAATGAACAATGGGATGCAAGTTGATGTAAGCAGTACGCTGAGCAATCCGTTAGAGGTATTGCAAAAGACTACTTAGATAGTTTAAGAAAGGCTACAGACGAAGACTCCTTAGCTAAGATTGAGAAGATGAAGGAAAACTTAGATGAAAGATCAATTGAAGAATATATTCAATTTTTCACTTCGGAATTCATTGGAGCTGGACATCTAGCTCAGATTAATGAACACGACCTAGCAAAAACTAAGTTAGCCCTCCTTAGCATTTGCAAGTTAGATAAGATAAATGAATATAGCAATAATTATGAACAGCTATATTACCAAATTAAAGAATTTGGAGAGTCCTTAAAAGACGAATACTTTAGAAAGATACCAGCCATAGGACAAATCCTAATTAATGAATATATGAATTGCCCAGGAGTATCTGGAGTTAAGAATAACTCCCTTGGTGAAAGAATCAATTTCGCCAAAGACTATATCATATCAAAGAGACGTGATATAACTCAAGGAAAGTTGATAGAAGAGACTTTCAAGCAGATCCTTCCAATCAAAGGTGAAAGAGACATCGCTCCAATCCAGTGGGGATGTGGAAGTGAATCTAAGAAATTCAAAAAGAAAGTAGAATGGAAACATAGGAAGTTTAAGACTAGACCTTTAGGATTTCCAAAGAAATATAAATTTAGACAATCTACTACCTTTAGGGAAAAGAATCCTAAGACTAAGAAAAATAGATTTAACCAAAGAAGATACTTTAAGAAGAATACTAGTAAGTATAAGAAGGTTCCTAATTATAGTAAAGAAAAAGATATAGCTCAATCTAAGACTGCCACCAAAGAATGTTGGACTTGCGGCAAAGAAGGATACTTTGCTAAAGACTTCCCTAATAAGAAAGATAAAGAAAGTATTAAGATTATTAATACAATATTAGACTATGCAGATCAAGAAGAACTAGATATCTTATATGCTATAGAAATATCAGACATAGAAGATGATGATAACACTAGTATCTATAGTGTTTACACAAACAGTGATTCTGAAGACTATAGTGATACTGATGAGTATGAAGACTCTCAGGATACCCTAGACTTATATATGATGCAGACTAATCAAGGCGACCTAGATGATGAATATATAGATTTTGAAGACGCTTGGTATAAGTGTATATTAAGCCCCTTTCTGAAGGAAAGATGGACAGTTAGTAATCCTGAGTTACTAACCTATATACCTAGATGCTACTTTGACGAAAGACATTATTGCACATTTGAGATGAAGTGTAGCAAAAAAGACTTTATATGCGTAGAATGTTTTGAGATTATCCAGATAGAGTTATTTATGGTTTGTATTATTTGTCAATTACACTACCATGAAGACTGTTGGAGAACTAGATTTAGAGCAATTTATACTAGCCAGTATGACGCTCAAATAGACTTAGATATTAAAACCTATTATCAAGATATTGATAAGAATATAGCCAAAAGATTGCAAGAAACTGAAGATGTCAAAGGAAAAGGAATTTCCTATGATTTAGAAGAATTCCATTCTGATAGTAGTTCAGAAGAACAAATACCCTTAGATTTTATAGATAAACCTCAGAAAGGAATATCTATTTTAGAAAAAAACAATTTAGGAATTTCTACTAAACCACATGCTTGTTTTGTAGAATTATTTGTTCAACATAAAGACTATCCTAAAAGACTATCAGCTTTTATAGATACAGGGTGCTCTCAGAGTATTTGTAAGGCCAAGGCCTTCCCTGAAGACTACTTTTTAGAAAGTACTCAAGAAATCTATGGTAAAGTGGCTAATGGAGATCCATTTACCTTATATTTTCAGACTATTCCTATTTATTTTAAATTAGGAAATCAGACCAACAAAACTGTTAATCATCGGTTTTGGATAATGGATCCTCGTCCTAGTTTCACAGGAAACATTATTTTAGGACAAGACTTTATTAGTAAATATCATCCTTATACTCAGTATAACGATAAGATATTAATTAGTGACCAAGAGGAATTTAATATCAAAGCTCCTCTAATAGATCATAAGACTGCCTTTGACCTTATGCAGGTCAAGCCCAATTATAGACCCATCAAACATCCGAGTTCTTCAGCTGAGCATGGTGGACCTAGACCTACAACCCAACAAGAAGCCTTAGAAATAACTAAAACTTTACAAAAAGAGTGTAAGTGTCCCGACCAAAAGTGTTATAAGCAAATAGCGCTTATACAACAAGACATTTTAGAACAAGCCCAGCAGACCTTATTGTAGGTTCAAGCCATATCCAAACAGAAGAAAATGGATATAGAAGTAGAAAAAGAAAAGATTAGGCAACTAGCTGAGCCTACCTTAGGAGAAAATCCCATCGCTAAGTGGGATAAAGACCAAAGCTATTGTGAGATCATCCCTATTAACCCAGACGCCACTATTAATGGTGGAACCTATATGAAAGGATACTCATAAGAAGATAGGGAAGAATTCAAAAAAGACATAGACGAAAGCTTAAGTTAGGCATTATTAGAGAAAGTAAAAGTAGACATAATAGCTTAGCCTTCTATGTTCAAAATGAATCTGAACGTAAAAGAGGAAAAAGACGCATGGTTATAGATTATAGACAATTAAATAAGAATTGTGAATTTGATTCTTATAAGATACAAGACAAGAATAATTTGATAAATTTAATCGAAGATAGAATAATATTCAGTAAGTTTGATTGCAAATCAGGCTTCTGGCAAATTAAGATGCATCCAGACAGTATTACTTGGACAACCTTTAGTGTGCCCCAAGGAAAATACGAATGGCTAGTCATGCCGTTTGGATACTTGAATGCTCCTCAAGTTTTCCAAAGAAGAATGGATAATATATTTTGACCTTATTCAGAATTTTGCCTTGTTTACATAGATGATATTCTTGTAGCAAGTAAGACTGAGATAGAGCATGTAGACCATCTTAAAAAGATTATTTTAGAATTAGATAAACATGGTATTGTTATTTACGAAAGGAAAATGCAATTATTTCAGACTGAGATAGACTTTGTGGGAATGCATATTAATAAAGGAAAATTATCCTTGGCAGAACACATAACTAAAAAGATTCTTGAGTTTCCAGACCAACTCAAAGATAGAAAACAATTACAATCATTTTTAGGATTGCTTAATTGTGCTGCAGACTTTATTAAAGACCTTGCTTCAAAAAGACAAAGCTTAACATCCAAATTAAAAGGAACAGACAAAACTAATCCGTTTTATTGGACTAAAGATGATTTTGAAGTCATAAGACAAATTAAAGATGCAGTAAAGAATATTCCTTTACTTGAATTACCTAATGCAGAAGATCAGTTTATAGTAGAAACAGATGCCTCTGATAAACAATGGGGAGCAGTATACTTTGCCATTGATCATCAGACAAAAAAGAAGAAACTGTGTAGACATAGTTCTGGAACCTTTACAGACCCAGAAACAAGATACACTGCCCATGAAAAAGAAGTTCTATCCATAGTAAGGGCAATAGAAAAATATATGTTGTTTCTTAGACCTAAACATTTTACTGTTTATACAGACTCCTCTTATGCAGTAAAATTCAGAGACTTAGATTTATCCAAATCAAGGACTAATAGACTAATTAGATGGCAACAATTGCTTAATGGTTATGACTTCTCTGTTATACATATTAAAGGAAGTAAAAATACCATTCCAGACATTATATCAAGAGAACCAATGTTTGCTAACACTAATATAATTTCATGTTTTATGTTACAAACAGAAGACCTAGAAGACATGAGTTCCTCTGGAGCAAATAGACTGAACAAAGAAGACGTTGCAGACTATCTTAGACGTGTAAGACCAAATGCTGGTGTAACGCAAAGACAAACTCATATTCAAGACTCTCAAGAAAGACCAATCCTAGAGAACTTCAATGATATCTTAGTTCCTCCTAGAAAATCTAGACAAGAGATTATTTCTCAAAATAGACTCATTGGGAAGATGTATTTTCCTCAATATAGATCCGATCAAAGATACCCAGACTTGATCAAATTTAGATGAGAATTCTCAGAAGATGAAAATACCCTTATAGATGCCATATGGTGGAACGTAAAGAATAGACTTTGGATTGAGTTCAAACAAAATTTGGTAGCTATTGCCAGATTTATGAGGACCCAAAGACTCGCAGTTACCCAGCTCAGTGGTAATACTATGCCTAGACCTCAGATTCAGACTTATGCTCAGACTCTTGGAGAATCCTCCAAAACTAGACCTACTGACTTCTATTATCAGAAAAAGACATTTAAGACAAAGATTGTTATACCATTTGGTCATAATAATCTCCCATTAACTGAAGACTTAAAAAAAGAATCTAATAACATTATTGATCATTTTAATATGTTACTATCAGGAATAAATGGAGATGCCTTAATAATTAAAGGTTTCTTCAAAGACGTTCTAAAAATATAACTTTTTGGAAAATCAGAAATGGCACATATAACGCTTGCAGACCACGGGTTCATTGGACTCATCCAGATAAAAGACATTGAAGACTCTGTTGTTCTTGGAAAAATAGTCCATGAATATATCAAGAAGGTTGAAGACTTCCTTCCCCTATTTGCTAGAAGCTATCAAATTGCTCCAAGTTCCTGTAGAGGAATGAGGGTCGAAGGATTTAGACTTGTTAGATTTTCCAGTTACATATTTGAAGACGTAGAGATTTTATATGAAGACGAGACTAAGGAATTAATTATTAATAAGTCCCAGCTCCAGATTGCTCAAGCCATGGAGACAATAGAAATTATGGAGTTATTGACAGGAGAAGACAGGTGGTACACTACCTACCACAAAGAAGACCTGATAATCCAAGCTTATGAGCCATTCAACGGAAGGCTCAAGAAAGAATCCAAGAAAATGATAGAGATAGCTTTGACAGCCAGCCTTAGAACCGTAGGTCTCATTGATGAATTTTTCAACAATACCCTACCTAGCCAAGACAAGGAAGAAGAAGACACAGATAAGACAAAGATGGGTCCCTTGTTAGTAGAGGAATTATTAAAGATTGAGGACGCTTTGCATTAAACCCTTTCATTATTGCAAAAAGACAACGAGATTCCCTGATAAAGCCAGATCGGTCCCATACGGGCCCAGATATCTGCTTTTTAGATAAAGAAGACTGAGAGTGGAGTAAGAGTCAAGATTGATTGCAAGACGCCAAATCTGCTTTTGATAAAGCAAAAGACTCGAATGATTCGAAGACTGTAGACCTTTAATAATTATGTTTTCAACCGGATAGCTTTTAATTGCCGGTTACCAGTCATTGTATGAACCCTTGATCTATAAAAGGGAGTGGTAGGAGTTGTAGGAGGGATATCAGGAGTAAGAGAGTGAGAGATAACCAGACTTTTATGCTTGTAATAAATGATATGTATATGAGTGAGTAAACCTCTCATAGTTAGGGGAGAGGGGAGAGTTGTAATTACTTATGAAATGCAATAAAAGTGTTTTATTTTCCAGAAATCTCTTATGTTAAGTTGTTATTATTTTCCAAATTGTCTCCAACTTTCTGTTCATAGAAGACTATTGTGTGGAACCTCTGGTGTAGCACACAAGGTGTTATAATGGTGAACCGCCGTCAGGTGCCGATTAGCCGTGAGCCGTTAGCCAGGTGAACGCTAGGCGTGAAGGCATACAAGCAGGAAACGGGTCAACCGCCAAAGTAGTGTATTGAGGTGCGACACATAAAGAGAGAGTTGTAGGAGGCTGAGACCGGAGAAGAATAGCGACAAAACTGAAGAGATAAAGGAAAGAAGATAAAGATATTGCAGACCAGAAGGAAGGTATAACTCGAACCAAACCCTTAACTATTTTACATACTATTGTCCTAGAAAAATCTTATATGAGCTTACAAATCACTAAAGACTTTGTTGAATTTGTTAATCAAACGAGTTTAGACTTAACTAGAGAAATTCAAGACTGGACTCTTACAGACCCTACAGATAAAGAATTTATAGAATCTGCTTTAATATACGCAGGTGGTACGTTTAAATACATAGACCAGATTATTGAGTGGCTAGGAAGAGAAGTACCTAGAATAGAAATAATTAGAACAGGAATCCGTGATCTCTTTAGACAAAAATTAAGAACTGAAGAATTTGCAGAAGAATTGTCAAGACCTGAAAAATATCTAGAATAAACTAGGATACTTGAAGACATTATAGACGTATTAAAATTTGTTAGACGTAAAAGGTTAGCTGAGACAAAGGATACTTTAATTAGAGCCGGAGGAATCCGTCCTCTCCTTAAAAACGTAGAGATAGCTGCCCCTAGAACATACCGTAGATTTTTGTCATCTTATGGTGATAACAATTTAGACGAATTTATAGATAACGATATAATTGATATTGTTAATCAAATATATAAAGAAACTAGACAGATAAACCCACGATACCGTATAAGGTATTTAAGACTAGAATATTTTTCAGCAAAACCTATTTCAATTTCTAGACTCCCAGAAGAAACTATTTATATAAATAATCGTCGCTATTCAGAATTCCAATACGATAGTGACGGAAGAAGATTAAGCAGTAGCAGTAGCCCTGAAACTTCCACACTTAGACTTCCAGATTAATTAAGCATTAAAATAAGCTTAAAAGACCGTAGAAATCATTGGGGTAAAAATTGATATTTCCCAAAACTTAGAAGAAGTTAAAAGACATTGCGGTCCCAAAAGGTGGTCCTAAACAGACAAAATGGTCCCTAGATAATTCTTGGACGGTAGCGGTCCGTAAACTAGGTCCGTATACGATCCAACCTCTCTCTCTCTCTCTCTATATATATATATATATATATGTATGAGAGAGAGAGAAGATCAGAAGCGAACTCAAAGAACGGGTCTATTAATGGACCATCCCCAAACGACGTAGTTTTGAAAGTGAAATTACAAGAAAACCCTCACTTCACCGGGGTTTTCATATAATTTCACCTTCAAAACTAAGTCGTTTGGGAGTGATCCGTTAATAGACCCGTTGTTTAGGTCCACTCCAGATATATATACACAGGAAACTCTAAGGGTCCGTTTGATTCAAAAGCGTGCAAAAGTTAAGATGGCAAAATTTTCCATGGGTAAAGTTTGCCTAGGCAAATTTTACCTAGTTTTTTCACACGAAGCTATCAAACAACAATTAGGCAAAATTAAAGTCAATCCAATTAGTTTATTTAAATATTTATAAAATGTTTTTAAACAATTTTTAAAAAAATTCTAAAACAGTTTTTTTTTTAATTTGATAAAACAGTTTTTAAAAATAATTTTTACAATATTCGAAACAGTTTTTAAATTATTCAAAACAAATTTTAAACCTTTTAAAATAGTGTTTTTAATAGTTTTAAAACAAGTTTTTAATAAAATAGTTTTATAAAACATTTTTTTAAAACCGTTTTTAAATTGTTTTTAAAACAGTTTTAAAAACATTTTTGTAACATTTTTTATAAAACAACATTTTTTTATAACAGTTTTTAAAACAGTTTTTTTTAATCACTTCAAAAACAGTTTTTATAAAACATTATTAAAACAGTTTTTAAAATAATTTTTAAAGCAGTTTTTAACAACATTTTTATAAAACAATTTTTTCAATATTTGAAACAGTTTTCTTAATTATTCAAAACAGTTTTAAACTTTTTAAAATAGTGTTTTAAACAGTTCTAAAACAGATTTTAATAAAACAGTTTAAAAAAATATTTTTATAACAGTTTTTAAATTGTTTTTAAAACAGTTTTTTAACTGTTTTAAAACATTTTTTAAACAGTTTTTAAAATAATTTAAAAATATTTTTTATAAAACAGTTTTTTATTTAAAACAGTTTTATAAAACAGTTTGTAAAATAATTTTTTAAATATTTTAGCATAAAAATATAAAACAAGCACTTGTAAGAAGTGGCAAATTGTTTGGCAAATAATTCTTTCCCAAATAGCAAAGCAAAATTTGCCCACTTTTCATGCATTAGAGGTGTTTTACATAGGCAAATGGATTGTAGGCAAATTTATGAATCAAACAGATCAAAAAGTGGGCAAATGTCATATTTGCCCACTGATTTGACATTCGCCATGGCAAATATGCGAATCAAACGGACCCTAAGAGATAGGGACAATACTAGGAAGTCACTAAAATCTACAACCACCAATTGTAGCATTCTGTAAAATCTCAAAGGGTGGACAGTCTTCATCATTCTTCTAACCGTCTCACAGCTCGAAATATATGTATATGCAATGAAGCATAGGAATACCACTCTGTGTACATATGTGCCTGCTAGTTGTCTCTCTATTTTACATATCTGCACACACAAAATAGGAAGAGAAACTTTATACACATAAACTAACAATGTAAATTAGCCATTACAAAGAGACAGACAGAGAGATGTGTGTGATTTTTTGGCAAAGCGTCCCCGCTAAAAGCACTAACATTTTTTTTCAGCACACCACATAATGTTTAAAACTGTTTGTACATTCGGTTTTAAAAAATAGTGCTTTGGCGTAGGAGATAATATGAAATTTACGAAGCAACTATTGCGAATTAGTCCTCAAATTAACCTAACAGTTCAACAATGCCTTCAGAGGTCATATGCCACACACTTTCTTTACGATATAATTAAAAGAAGAAAAATACATTAAAAAAATTCTGGCAACCAACCAAAATGTTGAGAATGCAGCCGTCATGGCAACCAACAACCCATGGGCGGAGGCAAGAAGAACACATGGTGGGCAGCTGCCCACCTTGTCTTTTGGGCAAAAGAAACTTCAACAACAAATTTGTAAATTAAATTAGTACTATGTAAAAAGTTTGCTGGGTAAAGAGGTAAATGCCTACCTTATCAAAAATCTATTAGCTAGCCTTAGCGCTATTACTACTCCTATCCATAAATAATAACTAATAAAAATTAAGATAAATTAACATTTGTAGAGAGAGATTGAAAGAATCATAAAATTAGTACTTAAAGAGAGAGTAGTGTGGTGTTCTTGTCCAAGGTTAGTTTAGTTTGAATTAATTTTTTATATGTTAAAATTTCAGTTTGCTTTGTTTTTTTGGTGTAAAACCCTGATATTTTTTTAGTGTAAATATATGAACTTGCTTTGTTTTTTTAGTGTAAAAATATGGATTTGCTTTGATTTAATTATTTGTATGTTAAAATTTGAGTTTTCTTTATATATTTTTTTTGTAAAAATCTCATCGTGCCTTTATTTTATTTTATTTTTGTATAAAAATCTAAACTTGATTTTTTTTCATGTGTAAAAATTTAAACTTGCTTGCTTTCATTTAATTGTTTTGTATGTTAAAATCCTAGTTTTGATTTTTTTGGGTAAAAATTTGATCTTGCTTTTATTTATTTTTTTGTTGTAAAAATCTAAACTATTGTTTTGTTTTTTTTGGGAAAAAATATGATTTTGCTTTAATTTATTTATTTGTATGTTTAAATCTCACTTTGCTTTGATATTTTTTTGGTGTAAAATCTTATCTTGCTTTTATTTATTTTCTTCTAGTTATGCTTATTAGGTACTTCAAAAAATGTCTCGTCATATAAACCTCGTGATCATAAATTTCTTTAAAGAGATCAAGGAGGGTTAAGGCGACTTAATCTTTCTTGGTTTGATGAACACCCAACTTGGTTAGAATATAGTGCCCACAAAGAGGTCGCATATTGTTTTTGTTGGTATCTTTTCAATGTGGTTGGTAAGGAGCATTTGCGTGGTTATGATGCATTTTTTATAGAAGGGTTTTTCAATTGGAAGAGGAAAGAAAAAATCCAATTACATGTTAGGTTGCCCACTACCACTCATAATAATACTTTGAAAAAATCCAATTACATGTTTATTGGTGACCACAAAGTAGCGTAGGTGCATAAAGTTAAGAATTTTGATGTGTATCTTCCTTTTTTAACAAAGGAGAAATGCATGTTGAGGAGCTATGGATTATTCAATAAGAGGAAAAGAGAACATTATTCATGAATAAGAGTTATAAAAGGGTTGTTCAAGTATAGATGGAGGTGTAATCCCTATAGGTATAGTGATAACACTTAACCCGAATACCCTTGATAATCACATGATAAATATACAAACACAATTTAATAACAACTCAGATTGAACTCACAAATCTCTCATGTATAACTCAAATAATAATAAAGGCAACTTCGAAGTAACTTATTCAAAGGGAGAGAGAAGTAATCACCCTAGATACACATTGCACGCAACCAACATACCAACAAACTTTGAAAAATCTCTGGTTAGTCATTAAAAGATTCACAGGAAATGACAACGATGGGTGAGTAAACCTTCTGGTTTGCAATAATTCCTCCCTGATATATTCTCTCTCTAGCAATAAATTCTCTAGAAGGAACCCCATTTCTCAAAGGTAGTTGAGGCCATTAAATAGCCCCACGCCATATCTGAGATGCCTCAATCCTTCACAACTGTGAAAGACATCCCCTCATACTTTACGTCACAAACATTACATACATGATGGGCCAATCATCCCTACGTCATAAACATTAAATCTCAAGGCATGCCTTTTGCCCAACTATTGTGCGTCAGAGGATTATCACAACAGAGGTGGCTACCCAAACTGTCTAACAACCCACCCCAATACCACAGTGGTTTACTCAACTACGAATTGAACAGTGTTTAGATGGCTAATGACATCACCTATAGTAGATGTGACATTTAATAGAAGACTGGGTGGCTCAAAACTCAATATACGATGGAACTCAAGGCTACTCCTCACAAAATTCCATGATGAAAGGTCTCTCGGTGTTTTACCAGGTGTATCTAAGATGGTCAAGATAAGCCTTAACGCTGCCTCACTTATTAATCCTCCAAACCAAATCCCTCTGAAGTTCCCAAGACGAGGTCATTCGACAGAGCATGTAAGCTCTCCCAAGCCCTTCCAGTCCTGATCTCTTGCGAGTACCGTTTGACCTCACACTTTATATTATAATCATTGCAACATTAAAACAAATGTATTTAACATATGCAATTTGACTAAGCAAGAACGGAAGATGAAAAGGGGCTCTCTCAGTCAGTTTACTCGCTGAGTTGTATCACTGAGATTCCTTGATGAGCTACCCCGCCAAGCTGCCTCCCTAAGCTGGATCGCTGTCTTCATGTTGCTTCCTTCTCTTGAGTCTCTTCTATTAATTAGGGAATCTCTCTATAATTCAGATATTACATTCAAGCCCCCTACATGAACATTAAAGGTTAGTACTTGATTTTAAACATTCTCTGAAGAGTTTATATTGTCGCTTTTTAGTTAGTTATAGCAAAATTATCTTGGACTTTGATCGTCTAATTTTTATTCAATATGAATTTTAGTTAATTTCAAAATTAGTGTTAATTAAGATGGAATGTAAACGGATTCTAATAATATCCGAATCCCTAGAATCCAAGAGGACACAGATATCGATAATTATTTTTCTGTCCAAGCGGATAAGGATACGTATACAGATATAGATAACATGGTATCTGCAGCGTATCTATCAGTTCACCACCCAGAACTCTCCCAAAATGTGTAGCACCAAAAAAAAAAAAGCTTGTAGAGATATTGAGAGAACCCACTGTTGAATGACCGAACTTAACTTCATCTCCTACTTGATCTTGCTCATGCGACTAAAGAGATAGATAGAGTATTGGTTTTCCTAGGTCATGCCCAAGGTTAGTTTAGTTTTGATTAATTATTTGCATGTATGTTAAAATCAAAACTTGCTTTTGATATGTTATAAGTTTTGAAAATAAATGTTTAAAATGTGCGAATTTATTTTTAATACAAAGGTTTTGTAAAATGTTAGGATTATTTAAATGCAAAAATTTCAAATTTAGATTTGATAAAATATTAATATTAAATAGTAGGGTTATTTAAAATGCTAATTTATTAAATGTTTAGGCTTATTATCTTTCATTATTTTCTTTTAGTTATGCGTAGGTACTATAAAATAAATGTCTCGACATTTTCTCCCCCTACGAGTGATAAAGATGATTATGATCTTGATGTCACATACCATGTATTTTCTACATTTTCTTCCTTAAAGGCTCCATACCTACACCATAATTCTCCATAATATTCTAGATTTTTCTAGTATATTATCTACTATTGTGTAATATGTTATGAAAATATTGTAGGATTTGCTAGAATAATCTAGAGTTTACTTGTAATGAATGGAATAATCAAGAATTATAAAAAAAAAGTATGCAGTGTTCTAAAATGATCCTACAAGGACGTGGGACCATTCTAGAGAATTAATCCAGACTACTCATGTATTTTGATCTCCACCATCTATTGAGGAGGTGGATGCCTACAAATAGGTGGGGAAGTCATTTGGCCAAACCATCCAAGCCAGACATCATTTGGCCAAACCGTTTTCGTATAATATTTTTTCTTATACTAGTTGAATGGCTTTTGCTATTATAGTTATTTTTTGCACCCTTCACCCACCTTAACAAATATTTCTAGATCTGCCCCTGCAACAAACCATCAAAAATTGAATCAGCATCCATACAAAATCTTATCAAACCATTTATTTATACGTGGGAGATCAAATTATTGAATCAAACCACTTGATTGTGTAATCAATACCTTCAAGGTAAATATATGAATAAGATTGCTCATGATTGTGGAAAATAATTCAGATAAATATATATATTGTATTCACATCAAATAAGGTCGGTTGGATCACTATTTTGTCTTTTATCCATGTCGTGATTCCATTTGGGAGTTTCTAAATGTATCCCTCCTTCTTTCTCCTCACCCTCGTTTCCTTTATTTTTTTAAATAATATTTGAACTAAAAGTTGGGTGAGATGTTCAGTGTGTGCATTTAAAATCTCCATTCCAGTTTTTTAGCCCTAAAGGTTATGTGTAACGTCCCAAACTAGAAAAACGAACATCTTCAAGATAGAATCAACATATTTCACTATATAAAATGGACATTGAAAATTTCAGCAACACATGATAAACAAGGACAGAAGTCCACAAATAATACCCTCAACTCATCCATTGTCTTCTGTAGACCTTTTCTATCAACCAAATTAACCTGCATCAAGAAAGGAAATAACAAAAAATTAAATAGCTTTGAAGTAGTAAGAACCTAATTAACAATATAATAAACAATACATACCCCGATATGGGCCTGCGCGATGACATTTTTTTATGTAAAACATAGGCCCAATCACATTATCTTTATAAGAGTCAGCATGTGTTGGTTTATGTAATTTCGTCTCATAGATCGACCCTTGTGGTATCCTACTCTTCCAATATACATATATATTTTCTAAATGTTAAACATCGGAAAAAACGTTTCAAAAAAAAATTGTTAACAATTATGTTTTTCAACTGTGATTGAAAATTCTCTACTCTGTCCTGCAAAAAAACAAAATAAAAGAAAGCAAATTAGTTGGTAGCTATTAATTTACTAGTTAAGGTTATTAAAAAGGAAACTTTATTAAACAAAATAGTTAATTACAAAAGTTTATAAAGCAAATTTATTAAAAACCCTAAATTAAAAAACCATATATAGAAAATTTATTTAAAAACAATGATTTTCATGCTAAGATTAGAAAAAACAAGTTTATTTAAAAAACATATCAACCTTGAGTTTATTAAAAAAAATATCAACCATTAAAATATATAAAGCTTAAAACCTATAAACAGCAATCTAAAGTTTAAAACCTTTGAACAGCAATCTAAACAGCTGTCTAAAGTTTAAAACCTTTAAACAGGAACCTTTGAACAACAATCTAAAGTTTAAAACCTTTAAATAGCAATCCAAGTTTAAAACAAAAAAAAATAACTTATAAAGTTAGGGGCTACACCATAATCATTAGCCGAGTTGGTGGGAATGTGAAAACAAGGGAGAGAACAATTACCTTGATTGATTGGGAAATGACGAAAATGAACAAAAAAGAAGAAGGTTCGGAGAAAGAAAGAGAAGAAAAAAGCTAATCGGGGGAGAGAAAGAAACAGAAGAAAACTTTCTACACACTCTAATGTGAATTGATCTGCAACTTTTTTAATATTCTCAAGAAGGTCTGTTACGTCTACTGGCTTATTATCACTCTAAAGAAATGCAATGAGAATGCCGTGCAAGTTCTCAAAATCAACATGCTTATCATAGACGACGCATGGCCTTAGCTTAAACATCCGCAATTTGACATCGTACGTATGGCGATGCACAAGAATGTTCTCCGTGGTAATCTGTCCATAGGCGTAGCACCTCAAGTGAATTTCTTATACTCTTTGTAAAATTCCCCTGGCACAAAACTATCCAAATACGATTAAATGGAACAAAAAAAACAGATTTAGATGGAGGAGGGAAATGTAACAACCCTCACTTTTGAGAGCCTATTTTATACTTATTTACCATATGGGGTAATTATATATAAAATGTTGGAATGTGGAGTAAGTATTAATTTGATGAGATACGTTAATAGTTACTAGAAAGTTGTATAATTAACATGTGTGTAAGTAAATGTTTCCATATGGTGTTTTATTGAGTCATGAGAATTAAAATGACAATTTGGCTTAAAATGGAACCGGAACTTAAAATAGATTATAAAATTTCCAAATGATAATTTGAAGGGTACAGTTAGTTCAGGGAGGTGCGAGATAGTCAAAATGTGTGCCATATTGTATTTTGAGGTTTTGAACACTTTTGACTGGTTTTGATATATTGCATATTAGAAATCATTTTATTGCGGTATTAACCATTTAAAGTTGAAGATTTTTGCTTAAGGCCACGTTTTAGGCTTGTTAAGCCTTCCATTTCTCTTATTTCCTTTAAGAACATTTCTAGCCCTAAAGTGAGAGAGAGAGGAAGGGAACTTGTGGTGAAGGTGAGAGATTGAAGATTTGTGGAGTTATCTTGCATTCTTCTTCATCAAAATCTAAGATTTGAGGCCCAAAGGCAAGTTTTCTACTTGCTATTATATGGTTTAAGGTGGATAATTAGTGTTGGTAGATATGTGATAGTTTTGATCTAATGTAGTTATGGTTTTGTTGGGATTTATGAGTTTTGATGTCTTTGGAAGAGATTTGACTATGGATTGATGTAAAATAATGTAGTTGAAAGCATTTATGATCAATTAGTATCAGTAAATGAGGTTGGTTTGGTTTGGATGAAGTTGGCTTTGGGCTTAGCTTGAAAATAGGAAAGATTGGTCTAGGTCTGCAATGATCGGTCGATCGCGGTCCTCAAATCGGTCGACCGGGCCTTCGGGAGAGGGCACACTACTTTCTTTCAAAGTCATAAATGTTGAGGCGCGGTCGATCGCGGTCCCCTTACCGGTTGACCGGCCCTACCGAAGTGAGCTTTCTGCTTTTCTTCTTAGGCAAAAACTTGAGACGCGGTCGACCGGTCCCCTGTTTTCTTCCCAAAATTTTACTTTTGGTTTTAAATCTTTTCTTTTCATAGGGACTTAGGAACCTTCTTGAATGAAGTAAACTTTGGCTTTTAGAGTCCTAGTTGAGTCTGGTTGTCACCCTAGAGTGGAATGGATTTCACTTGGGTTAAGTCCAAGGGGGGGGGGGTGTGCTAAAGTGATGGTTAGGCATCACTCTTCTGGTTACTTCTTAATAGGAGGATAGGGGTTGTAGGCCCATGTTTGGAGAGTTTAGGGGCTTAAATTGAGGTGTATAAGACCTTAAGATTCGGGAAAAATTGTGATCCCTTGGAGAATTATTCGAGGCATGCCCTATGTTAAATATCAATGAAATATTTTATGATTATGGTTTCAGATAAAACGAAACACATATATGTTAATGGAAATGAAAAGTATGATTTTTAGTAGTAAATGCTAATTTACTTAAACACACCTCTCTAAATGCTATCATAAGGGAAGCTCACGCATGAGGTGATGTCCCCTGACTAGTGAATGTAGGGAGACTATAGTCCTCGGCCATATGCGGGTTTATTATATGTTTTTTGCGCTAGTGAGGTAATTTCGGGTGTGGTTATGACTCACTCACAGGCATATGGCCACTTCCCGACGTGCGTTAGGTGCCCAGGCTGCCTTGTTTGATAGGCCCCTGGAAGATGATAGTTATTTAGGGGCGCACCCAGTGGAGAAACTCGGATGGGCGGTCTTAGAATCGTTATATGTATAAGAATATAACTTTTCTAAATTCAAGTTGAACTTGAGATATGTTTATTACCACCGAATGTATGATGGTAATGATATTCCTGCTAAGGAATGAGAATTGAAAAGAAATGAGAATAATAATGATATTATATTCCTATTAAGGAAAGGAAATTGGATTAAAGTGGCTGTGAAAGATGGAAGCTTTTAACTTAATCATGCATAATTTAATTCTCTTACATAATTTAATTGTAGGCATGTCATTTTAACTGTCCCATTTATGATTCATGATTAGGGTGTTAGATATTTCGTCTTCATCATTCATGATTAACTGTTCATATCTATTATGCTTCTTATTCATCTGGGAACTATATAAAAACCGGGCCGTGACCCGTTCATTTCTTCCATGTTGTGCATGTTATTGTGTTCGCCCAGGTGCTCCTCCACAAGGACGCCCGTGTTGATATTTCCACCCTTATGTTTTCGAGGAGCTGTAAGATTTGCGGATATTACAGGATGTTTTGTTAGACGCCCTCATTTTTGTATTCTAGATATGATCGGGTCTGTCATTCGGGCATGTGGCCCAACTTTGTACTTGTCTAATGGATGTAATATGTATTATATTGAACTGTTGTGATTTATTTTGTGTAGCTATGGACCGACAGCTTATTCGGTCCTCTTCTTGTACATTTATTAACGAGGTTGATATATATGTATGTTATCTTGGAAATTACACTATCTTTTAGAATGGGTTGCTTAAATTATTTTCTTAACTTAATCTTTTAATCAAATTAAATGTTTTGGCAACCCGTTTTCTGAATTATTGGGTGGTTTTCCCGTATACTCGTGTTATATTTGTGATACTGAGAATGATTCCCATCCATGATTTCTGTATTTATTACAGTATCGGGATGGCCACCCCTTATTTCAGAATGCGGGTTGTCACATATGGTATCAGAGCATTTGGTTCTAGAGTGCTAGGATCTATGTGGACTTGTCACGTTCTACCGTAGCGTTCTTTGATATAGAGCCTAATGATAGGACTGCTTTGTTGCTTACATTTGCGATCTCCTGTAAAATAGATTGTTTTGAATAGTATTCTAACTCTATTGTTCCTTCATCTCAGATGCCGCCTAAGAGAGGTCGCCCTGCGAGATGCAATAGAGCCTTAGAAGAGGATGTTGGTCCTCCGCCGCTGCCGCCCCAAGGAACTTTTAATGCTGCGGATGTAGCCAATAGTGTGGCCCAAGCAGTCAATGCTTCCATGACCGCAGTAGCTCAACAAATGCCAAAAGCTCAACAACAAGCCCAGGATGACCAAGCTCCTACGGGACCTTCTCCGTGCGAAAGAGTTAGGGAGTCCTTTTTAAAGGGCCATCCCCCGGAGTTTAATGGAAGTTCTGATGTTATTCGAGCAAATCAATGGAAGAAAGATATGCAACACCATTTACTAATGGTGGATTGTAGTTAGAAAAAGAAGCAAGTCCTTCTACTTTCAAGCTTACATTGGTGCGAGTTGATGACTACACCAGAACAGAGGGACACTATGTGACAACCCGAATATAATTACGATTAACTATGCTTAAATCATGCTTAGCTTATGTGATATGATTAGTGTTTTGTCAATATATATGATGTTAATTTATTATGTTTAGTCTAATCCTACCTTCAAAAAGCATGAAATGTCAAATTAGTTACAAATACAAAATTTTGAAGGTTTCGGTAGGAATGTGCATGTTTAAGGCTAGTTTTGACCTTTATGACATAATAATTGACTTGAGGTGAAAACTATATAGTCGTAGATAAGTGAATTATGGTTGTAAAACAACAAACGGTGTGTGAAACGGAGGTTCGATTGAGAAGTTATACCAAAATTATGAAACAAGGGCAAAACAGTCCATCCGTTAAGTAGTATTTTGTCTTATTATGGCAACAAATGTTTTATTCTCATTGGTTGGGAAGGGTGGTGGATTTGGCCGACCTTAAACCTTTATAATTACCTCTTTATTCATCCAAATGCAGCCATGAGATATTTTAAGCTTAAGTAAAGAGAAGTAGGAAGTTAGGAAGAAAAAGTGAGGAGAAAATTGAAGAAACATTCATAGAAAATTACGTAAAAGCCCCGAAGGTAATTCTAACTGCAAATCTTATTGTTTTTCTTATATTTATGCTTTATATGATAGAAAGCATCATTGTTTTACTAAACTTTCATCCCTTGACATATATGTTTGGTTAGATGAAAGTTTAAGTTAAGTTTAATGTATAAAACCCTAAAATTGCTTTGTTTAGAAACTCCGTTTATTCAAACTTCCATATATTTTTGTGTACTTACTGGAATTGATTGATTCCAATTGTATATTAATCTGGACTCATATATGTATGACATATCCGAAAATCATGTGAAAATACCAAGAAATGAGACCTTGGTGAGAGTTTTAAGTTCGGGTGTGAAATCTGCCCTAAGGGTGAAAATATGCCCGCCATGTGTTCGGTGTTTTGCTTAACATAGCAAACAAACCTTAAAAATTATGAAACTTTAATATTATATTTTTCGATGTGTTTACTGATGTTGGGTGAAATATCATAGAAATTTATGATGTAGAAAAATCATGAAAATTCCTGGAACTTGAATGAACGATAAAAGAGCCTATAGGGCAGATTTGCTATGTAGTGAAGAAATAGGCTTATTTTGCTCTAGGAAACTCGGAATGATGTGCCGTCTTTTGTTTTGGAAACATGATATAATAAGGATTGGATTACCAAGAATAATTAAAAAGGTTTTGGGCTGTAATTTGAATATGTTAGATATCAGAACCTGAGTCTAGATGGGACTTCATTTTAATGAATTATTTGAATTGAATAATATGATGCTTATGAATTGAGTTATTATTGAAGTTATTCTTTGGACTATTAATATTATTATGATGATACTAATATTATAAGAATGATAGGAAGGGAAGAAGAGCTGATTGAACAAGTACCGGATAAAGGCAAGGGAAAAGCGAGTTAAACTGTCAAGGTGAGTGTACTTATGATTTGTTTCATATATAAATATGAATATAGCTCTAAGAGAGGATTTGTTTGGATACTTTGGTATTCAGGATTTGTTTGGATATTAAAATATCCAGGATTGGTTGGGTCTTATGATCCAGGATTGTAATTGGACAAAGATCCAATGATTTGTTGGAACTTATGTTCCAGGATTTGTTATTGCCAATGGGCAGAATTATTTGGAACTTATGTTCCAGAATTTGTTATTGCCAATGTGCAGAATGTTCCAGGATTTGTTATTGCCAATGGGCAGAATTAATTGGAACTTATGTTCCAGGATTTGTTATTGCCAATGGGCAGAATTATTTGGATCTTATGATCCAGGATTTGTTATTGCCAATGGGCAGGATTGTTCGGATTTTATATCCACATATTCTATATAGAATTGTTATTACATTGTAGGGAAGGAGTACCTCACTAAGCTTAATGCTTACAGTTTATATTATAACAATTTCAGGTTTGTATGCTGCCAACTAGAATACCATATGACCGGTAACTTAGAGAGTTGCACCGTTGGAAGGAGCCGGGGTTTAAATGTGGGGATTTTATCATTGTCACACTGAAGATTTTAATTTACTCACACATTGTATATTTTGCGTTAGTATGGATTGAGTTGATGATTGTGAAATTTTATCGTAGTTAATCATAGTATTGTATGTCCGTTTAATTATGATTCTGATATTGATTTCGTTATGACACAAGAATAATATTATGTTGATTATGCACATTATGCAGTAAAATATGGATAGATGAATTATATTTCCAATGGGTTCAAGATTATGATTTAATTATTCTAATAATAAATGATTAGTATGGATATTGGGTTTGGGGTGTGACACACTATGTCGATCACTGATTTCTGGGTGTTGTATGACCAAAAGTATTTTCCTCCGACGATTCAGAGGGAGATGAGAAGGAGACTTAAGGATCTGGTACAAGGAGAGAGATCTGTTGTCGAATATGAAGACGAGTTCACCCGGTTGGCAAGTTTTGTACCGGATGAAGTGACTCCGGAAGAAAGGAAAGTTTCAAAAATCATGGGAGGCCTAAACTGGAGAATCCGGCAACATTTTCTGGGTAATCCTGCTTTACAAACTTTTGGTGAGGTGATGAATGCGGCATTGCTCTATTGCCAAGAGCATCGATTATATGTTCAGGGTAGCAAGAAAGCTACAGGGATGGGGCAAGTAGGGAAGCTAGGAGTAAGTGGGAATGGAGGATGATCTTTTCCTTCGTCCCAATCTTTGGGTAATAAGCAACGAGAAAGGGATGCCTAGCAGGGGGACTTGTCAAAGAGACAACGCTTTGGTGGGTTTAATGCCGGTGGTAATGCTAACAGGCAAGGTCAGGGTACCTCGCAGCAACAAGCAGGTTGGGGTGGTCATGGAGGTAGAGGCCATCTGGGCTAAGGTTTTGGGCAGTTTAGAAATAACAGAGGTCGAGGCCAGGAGAATATGGTGGGGAAGTGCTTTCAATATGGGGAAGCGGGTCATTATAAGAAGGATTATCCTTAGTTAATTGGGGGACAACCTCCTAGAGCTCCTCAGCAGCCTTATGTTCAATTTCCACCACAAGCACCAAATCTAGTTGTCCCTCCGCAACAGGGTCAATTACAGTATGGGAGAGTTTATCATATTCAGGATGCGGTACTTTCTGCTCCGCCAGCGCCGCCAGCGATTAAGGGTAAGTTCCTTATTTAGGGACATATGGGCCGCGTTTTATTTGATACGGGTGCAACACATTCATTTATTTCTAGAAGTTTTGCTCAGTCCACAGAGCTGATAAAATTTGCAGAGAGCACTTTCGCTAGTGTGGAGTCCTCTATGGGTGATGGTTCACTTATTTTCCTTGTTTGTAAACATATAGGAATTTCCTTTGGTAATTTGTGCTTTGAGGCCGATTTACTCATCCTACACATGGTCGAGTATGATGTGATTTTGGGCATGGATTGGCTTGTTAAGTATCATGCTATAGTAAATTATTACGGGAAGAGTATAGTCTTCGCCGTTCCAGGACAAGAAAGCTCTTGGTGGTTATGCCTCGTTTGGAGGGAGATACTAGTACCTATTTGTATTGCATTGCGAAAGAGACTTCTCGGGATGCAGTTGTTCCCTTGAATTCTATTCCGGTTGCTCGAGATTTTGTGGATGTATTCCACGAAATACCGAGTTTACCTCCGAGTAGGGAGATTGAGTTTGTGATTGATTTAGCGCCGGGAACTCGACCGATCACGAGAGCTCCTTATCGTATGGCTCCTGTTGAAATGAGGGAGTTGAGAGATCAAATTTAGCATTTGTTGGTGCAGGGATTTATTAGGCGTAGTACATCGCCATGGGGTGCTCCTGTGTTGTTTGTGAAGAAAAGATATGGTTGTCTCCGGTTGTGTGTTGACTATAGAGAATTGAATAAAGTCACCATTCGGAATAAATACCCTTTGCCTCGTATTGATGATTTGTTTGATCAACTTAGGGGAACGACATACTTCTCTAAGATAGACTTGAGAACGGGGTATCACCAGTTGAGGATACATGAGCAAGATGTATCTAAGACTACTTTTCTGACGAGGTACGGGTCTTATGAATTTTTGGTCATGCCTTTTGGACTGACCAATGCCCCTGCCGTATTTTAGGACTTCCTGGACCAATTTGTTATTGTATTTATCGATGACATCCTTGTGTATTCTCAAACTGAAGCTGACCATACTATTCATTTGAGGTTGGTACTGCAAAGATTGAGGGATCACCAATTGTATGCTAAGTTTGAGAAATGTGGCTTTTGGTTACGGGAAGTGCAATTTTTGGGTCATATTATGACTTCACAGGGTATATCGGTGGATTCGAGTAAGGTGGTTGCGGTGAGGGAGTGGGGTCAGCCCACGACACCTACCGAAATTCACAGTTTTCTGGGTTTGGCGGGTTATTACCGTCGATTTATCAAGGGTTTCTCGAAGATCGCAAGTCCTTTGATAAATTTGACCCGGAAAGGGGTGAGATTTGTTTGGAATGACTCTTGCCAAGCAGCATTCGATGATCTCAAGGATAGATTGACTTCGACTCCAGTCCTCGCTTTACCAAAGTCAGGATTGGAATATTTAGTCTTCACCGATGCATCTCTACAAGGTTTGGGAGGTGTGCTTCAGCAAGAGCGACGAGTTATCGCTTATGCTTCCCGAAAGCTCAAGCCTCATGAAAGAAACTATCTGGTGCATGACTTAGAATTGGCTGCATTTGTCTTTGCCTTAAAGATTTGGAGGCATTATCTTCTCGAGGAGAAGTTTAGTCTTTTCACGGACCATAAATCGCTGCAATATTTATTTTCTCAGAAAGATTTGAATATGCGTCAGCGCTGATGGTTGGAGTTCGTGAAAGATTATCAATTTGATATTCATTATCATCCGGGCAAGATAAATGTGGTGGGGGATGCCTTGAGTAGAAAACCCGGGGGAGAATTAGCTGATGTATGAAAGGATAACTGGAAAGAGCTCAGTCATGAAGATGCGGTTGCTAAGGCGTTCATGTCCGTGATGACCGTTACTCCTACAATTGTGGAAAGGGTCGTAGAATCCCAAGGAAGGGATAAGGGTTGTCAAGACCGTATACGCCAATTTCTATCCGAGGGACCAGAATCCTACTCGATAAGTTCGGAGGGTGGATTGCGCCTCCATGGAAGGCTTATTGTTCCGGAGGAGGCGGATTTGAGATGGGCGGTAATAGTAGAATCCCATGGTTCTAAATTTTCAGTGCATCCGGGTAATGATAAAATGTATCAAGACATGCGCCGTCAATATTGGTGGCCAGGCATGAATCGAGATATTTCTGAGTTTGTATCTCAATGCACTACTTGTCAGTTGGTTAAGATTGATCATCAGCGACCGACATGTTTGTTACAACCGTTGGAGATTCCGGTATGGAAATGGGAAAGCATATAAATGGATTTTATTACTAGCTTACCAACGTCATAAAAAGGTCACGATTCTATATGGGTTATCGTTGATCGCTTGACGAAGTTGACGCACTTTCTTTCGGTCCGTACGGATTACAACACCCCTCGTTACGCACGGTTGTTCATTGATGAGGTTGTGAGACTACATGGGGTGCCTTTGAATATTGTTTCTCACAGAGACAAGATCTTCATTTCCCACTTTTGGCAAAGTTTCCAAGAGTACATGGGAACCGAATTGAGGTTAAGCACTTCCTATCATCCTCAAACAGATGGCCAGACCGAACGGGTTAACCAAATGTTGGTGGATTTGATCCGTATGTGTATGCTTGATTTTAAAGGTAGTTGGGAACAATATTTCCCATTGGTCGAGTTTGCTTATAATAATTCGTACCAATTCACTATTGGGATGGCTCACTATGAGTCCTTATAGGGAGGCCCTGTAGATCTCCCACTTGTTGGTTGGAGGTGGGAGATAATAAGTTTTTCGGACCTGAAATGATTCGGGATACTTCTTTTAAGATCGAGCTCATTCGAAATCACATTCGAATAGCCCAAGATAGACAAAAGAGCTATGCCGATGTGGGTAGAAGGCATGTGGAGTTAGAATTCGGAGACCAAGTGTTGGTACGTGTGTCACCTATGAAAGGTATCAAGCGTTTTGGAAAGAAAGGCAAGCTTGCGCCGCGTTTTGTTGGACCTTTTCCCGTGATTGCTAAAGTGGGTCCAGTGGCGTACCAACTTGCCCTACCAGAACCTTTACAACAAATTCACGATGTCTTCCATGTCTCCTCTTTGAAGAAATACAAGAGGTTTGAAGGTGCCCTTTGGCATATTCCTTTTGAGGATATTGAGTTGCAATTCGATGTTTCCTATGAAGAACAACCCGTTTCTATTCTAGAGCATGGGGAGTGTAGGTTGAGGTCTCGTGTGGTGCCCTTGGTTAGAGTACAATGGAGTCATCACAGCGTTGAGGAATCTACTTGGGAACGTGAGGATGATATGCGGGAAAAGTATCCGCATCTTTTATCCAAGGTACGTGTGAATTTTGGGGGCAAAATTCCCTCATAAGGGGGGGAGTATGTAACAACCCTCACTTTTGAGAGCCTATTTTATACTTATTTACCATATGGGGTAATTTTATATAAAATGTTGGAATGTGGAGTAAGTATTAATTTGATGAGATACCTTAATATTTACTAGAAAGTTGTATAATTACCATGTGTGTAAGTAAATGTTTCCATATGGTGTTTTATTGAGTCATGAGAATTAAAATGACAATTTGGCTTAAAATGGAACCAGAACTTAAAATAGATTATAAAATTTCCAAATGATAATTTGGAGGGTACAGTTAGTTCCGGGAGGTGCGAGATAGTCAAAATGTGTGCCATATTGTATTTTGAGGTTTTGGGCACTTTTGACTGGGTTTGATATATTGCGTATTAGAAATCATTTTATTTCGGTATTAACCATTTAAAGTTGAAGATTTTTGCTTAAGGCCACGTTTTAGGCTTGTTAAGCCTTCCATTTCTCTTATTTCTTTTAAGAACATTTCTAGCCCTAAAGTGAGAGAGAGAGGAAGGGAACTTGTGGAGAAGGTGAGAGATTGAAGATTTGTGGAGTTATCTTGTATTCTTCCTCATCAAAATCTAAGATTTGAGGCCCCAAGGCAAGTTTTCTACTTGCTATTATATGGTTTAAGGTGGATAATTAGTGTTGGTAGATATGTGATAGTTTTGGTTTAATGTAGTTATGGTTTTGTTGGGATTTATGAGTTTTGATGTCTTTGGAAGAGATTTGATTATGGATTGATGTAGAATAATGTAGTTGAAATCATTTATGATCAATTAGTATCATTAAATGAGGTTGGTTTGGTTTGGTTGAAGTTGTCTTTGGGCTTAGCTTGAAAATAGGAAAGATTGGTCTAGGTCTGCAATGATCGGTCGACTGCGGTCCTTAGACCGGTCGATCGGGCCTTCGGGAGAGGGCACACTGCTTTCTTTCAAAGGCATAAATGTTGAGGCACGGTCGACCGCGGTCCCCTTACCGGTCGACCAGCCCTGCCGAAGTGAGCTTTCAGCTTTTCTTCTTAGGCAAAAACTTGAGACGCGGTCGATCACGATCTTGGGACCGGTCGACCGGTCGACCGGTCCCCTGTTTTCTTCCCAAAATTTTACTTTTGATTTTAAATCTTTTCTTTTCATAGGGACTTAGGAACCTTCTTGAATGAAGTAAAATTTGGCTTTTAGAGTCCTAGTTGAGTCTGGTTGTCACCCTAGAGTGGAATGGATTTCACTTGGGTTAGGTCCAAGGGGGGGGGGGGTGTGCTGAAGTGATGTTTAGGCATCACTCTTCTGGTTACTTCTTAATAGGAGGATAGGGGTTGTAGGCCCATGTTTGGAGATTTTAGGGGCTTAAATTGAGGTGTATAAGACCTTAAGATTCGGGAACAATTGTGATCCCTTGGAGAATTATTCGAGGCATGCCCTATGTTAAATATCAATGAAATATTTTATTATTATGGTTTCAGATAAAACGAAACACATATATGTTAATGGAAATGAAAAGTATGATTTTTAATAGTAAATGCTAATTTACTTAAACACACCTCTCTAAATGCTATCATAAGGGAAGCTCGCGAATGAGGTGATGTCCCCTGACTAGTGAATGCAGGGAGACTATAGTCCTCAGCCATATGGTGGTTTATTATATGTTTTTCTGCGCTAGTGAGGTAATTTCGGGTGTGGTTATGACTCACTCGCAGGCATATGGCCACTTCCCGACGTACGTTAGGTGCCCAGGCTGCCTTGTTTGATAGGCCCCTGGAAGATGATAGTTATTTAGGGGCGCGCCCAGTGGGGAAACTCGGATGGGCGGTCTTAGAATCGTTGTATGTATAAGAATATAACTTTTCTAAATTCAAGTGGGACTTGAGATATGTTTATTACCACCGAATGTATGATGGTAATGATATTCCTGCTAAGGAATAAGAATCGAAAAGAAATGAGAATAATAATGATATTATATTCCTGTTAAGAAAAGGAAATTGGATTAAAGTGGCTGTGAAAGATGGAAGATTTTAACTTAATCATGCAGAATTTAATTCTCTTACATAATTTAATTGTAGGCATGTCATTTTAACTGTCCCATTTATGATTCATGATTAGGGTGTTAGATATTTCGTCTTCATCATTCATGATTAACTGTTCATATCTATTATGATTCTTATTCATCTGGGAACTATATAAAAATCGGGCCCTGACCCGTTCATTTCTTCCATGTTGTGCATGTTATTGTGTCCGCCTAGGTGCTCCTCTGCAAGGACGCCCGTGTTGATATTTCCACCCTTATGTTTTCGAGGAGCTGTAAGATTTGCAGATATTACAGGATGTTTTGTTAGACGCTGTAAGGACACAAATTTCCAATTGAGTCCATGTATAGTTTTGGCTCAATTCCGGACAAAAACATTTATTCATAGGATAGTATGTAATTGTAATACTCTCAAGCCTATGAAGTGTTTGTTGAAGACGTAGCGGAAAAGAGTATAAAGCTTCATCAAATATGCCGGTTTGCATGCCTCGTTTCTACGTCATCAATCATAGTTACATGCTCCCAAGGTATGAATGCAATATTATATATATAGGAGCTTGGAACATGTTTATTGGGTGTTAGGTTTTATAAAAACTGCGTTTTGTTTTAAGAAAGAATTTATTAAAACTTTAAATAAATGTTTATAAAGTTTTATGGGCTTAAATAAGAATATTCAAACTTTCTGGTTTTTCGTTCGATAGAGTCGTTCGAACGAGATTGTCGTTCGAACGAAAATGTCGTTCGAACGAACCTGCCAACGAGTTCCCATAATAGGCCACTGTCATGTCATTCGATATGTCGTTCGAACGAACCTTATGTTCGAACGAGATATCCAACGAGATTCTAACGAGTTGAATCTGGAACGTCGTTAGAAGTCTCGTTCGAACGAGATTTCGTTCGAACGAAATGTCGTTCGAACGAGATGCTAGGCGGGAAGAGTTTTTGGCAGTTTTGCACCCACTTCCCCACTTGGTTTTTAACCAACTTTTTCTCTTTTTATTATGTGCGGGAATCACTCTTGATGATCAATCTTTTACATAACCTTCTAACTCCTAGAGAGTGTTTTGAGAGAAAATTCAAAGAGGGAAAAAGATCATGTTTTGAGTGAGATGTTTAGAGAAAAATTTCCATCACTCTAGTTTTACACCCATATTGTTTATCCAAGTTCACATATATACATATCAATTGCTTGGAGTTTGGCACCGGTTTATCTCTATCGAATTGAAGAAGAGAAGTTTCGGGTTTTGCTTCTACCTCCCACAAAGAAAGAAGAAGTGTTTTATGTTGTTTTTACCCGCTTGGAGAAAGGCTCCATGTACGGGTGACGGTGACCATAGGAAGTCCTATCGGTGGATTCCGAGACCGCGGTGGTGTTCCAAGGTTATCCGCTAGGAATAGGTGTCTACAAGAAGAAGCGTCGAGGCTTGAGAGGGATCGAGTCATGTGTTGTAAGTCTTTTGTCTTGTACTTGTAATTCCGTATCTAGTGGATTTGTGGCTAGGGCCGTCCGAGGTTTTTTTCCCGTCTTGGGTTTTTCCTCGTACATCGCGGCGTAGTGTGATTGGTTTATTTTATCTTGCATAATAACGTAGAATGCATGTTTAGAATAATTCAAGATAAAATTTGGTTTAATTATCACACTCAATTTAATTTGGACTTAAATTAAATATTGGGTAAAGTTTATTTAATTCAAGTCATTTGGTAAAAATCGGTTTGGCCTAATTTGCTAATATTGATAAATATGACTTAGGCAAATTCTAGGATTTGGATTAATGATTTAATTGGTTTAAGTGAATATATTAATTGTTTAATTCTACTTCACTTGGTGTAATTTTAATTTTAATTTGTTTAAGAAATTAAAATTTGCTGTTGTTTTAAAATTGAACCATCCTTCCTAACGCTTCCGCATCGATTTACATACCAAGGAAATACTACTCTTCAAACTGGTATCAGAGCTTTGATTCAGAAAAGCTCGCGCCTTCAAATTGGTATCAGAGCCAAAAACGATAATTTATTTCGTTAAAGATCCTTAAATAATTTTCTTTTTTTTTGGCTAAAAATGGATTTTTCCCCATTTTCAAAATTTCCTATTTTTGATGGTTCAAACTACGCGTATTGGAAAGCGTAAATGAAATCGACACTAAAATCTATCGACGATTGAGTTTGGATGTCTGTTGTTAATGGGTGGTCCCCACCAACTTATTTAGTTGAAAATGAACGTGTTATCAAACTCGCCGATAGATGGACTAAAAACGAGTTTAAACTTGCTAATTTTAATTCCCGTGGTTTGAATGCCTTATTTAGCGCTGTCACACCGGATGAATTCTGACGTATTATGACGTGTGAAACCGCTAAAGAAGCTTGGGATATTTTACAATTAACTCATGAAGGAACTAGTGTCGTTAAAGCTTCAAAACTCCAAAACCTCACCACTCAATTTAAAACTATCAAAATGAATGAAAAAGAAACCTTTGATGAATTTTATGCTAGACTTTCTGATATTGTTAATTCATATTTTAACTTGGGAGAGAAAATACCTGACGACCGTGTTGTAAAGAAAATTTTAAGGTCCCTACCCGATAGATTTATTCCTAAAGTGACCGTTTTAAATTCTTTACCAACTTTAGCCTCTACGAAATTAGAAGAGCTTGTAGGTGATTTATAAACCTATGAACTAGATATGTTTCCCTCTAAAACTGAAAAGAAAATCGAAAAGGGCGTTGCTTTAAAAGCCCGAAAAGAGGTCAAACAAGTAGTAGAGAGCGAGAGTGATAGTGACTCGGAATACATGGATTTATTTGCTCGTAAATTTAGAAAATTTCTTAAAATTAACAAAGATAAATTTAAAAATGATTTTAAGATTTTTGAATCTTCTATGATTTCTAAAGCCGAGAAGATTCCTAAAGCCGATAAGATCCCTAAACCTAGCAACGAAAATTTAGATAGGGACGAGTCTAATAAGTGTTTTGGTTGTGAAGGTTATGGCCATAGGGCTTTTGAGTGCCCCACTAAACTAAGGAAAGAGGGTAAGAGACCCATTATATAATGCAACCCTTAGTGATAGTGATAAGGAAGAGAAGCCCGATTCCCCTACTAAGAAAAATTTTGTGGCTTTTATGGCTAGTCATGTAAGTGATAGTGAGACCTCATCGATTGATGAAACTTTAACACATGACACTTCCAAGGTCATTGTTTATGATTCTCTTATTTTTTATGATAGTGAGAGTGGAGAAGAAAGAGAGAGTGAAAATGAAGAAGAGGTTAATGTGAGTGAACTTCAAAATGCTTTTCAAGAACTTTATAAAGAATCTATTGAATTGAAAAGAGCTAATTTGAAGTTAGAAGCTAGTTTGAGAGAGAGTGTCAAGGTCGTCGATGAAAATGATTTAATAGAAGACCTTAGGACACGTGAGAGGACTCTTCGAGAGAAGCTAGAATATGTAGAAAGCGAACGAGATAGCCTTAAGGGTTTAATGGAATCCTTGAAAAAGGAGCTTCTTGCTTTTGAAGAGCGAAATGTTTTATTAGAGTCTAACATTTTAGAATTGCAAGATAAATTAAAAGACTCTAGTAATGTCAAATTTGATTTGGAGTGTCGTTCGGAAAAACTAGATAAAATCTTAGGAACGGTCCAAATTAAAAATGACACTTGTGGTTTAGGCTTCAATACATGTAATGAAACTACTCATAAAGCCAAGACCAATGTTTTAGGAGAATCTACTAGGAATACATTTAAAGATCACTCCTTAAGTAAATCTTTTCGACATGTTTTCACTTGTACACAATGTGGTCGAAAAGGTCATCTTAGGAAATTTTGTTTTGATCTTAAACGAATTCCTAGAAAATCCCATAGTAAAGTAACCACGGTAGTTAAAGTTCCTACATCCCAAGATAGTCATTCTTCATTCATTTGGGTTAGGAAATCCGACTAGGTTGCCTTGCAAAATAGGGTTTTTGATTCACATTTACTATCACATGAAACCTCCCTTGCTAAATTTAAAGGTTGAATGTGTTAGTGTTTTTATGCATACTCTAGTTTTTTGTGCTTCATATTATATATCATTGCTAGATGTATGCATGTTTAGTCATTTTCTAGTCATTGCCTTATTTCATAACACATGCTAGAAATTATGACTTGTTTATCTTTTTGTATTATATTTTTGATATGAATTGACTGAATAATAAAAAAAGATTTTTGTTTATCATTTGTGTTTTATCTGTTTCATTTGAGATTAATGAAAAATACAAATGATTTTTGTTTGTCCTTTTGAGTAAATATGTATTTTTGATTAAAAATGTTAAAAACTCAAAAAGGTTTTTTTTTGTGTGTGTATTTTTGTTTGACACACTTTATGTGGCATATATATGTGTTTGAATCCCATCTTTTACACTCTCACGTGGCTAGAACTTTTGGTTTAGATTTTCAATCCTTGAAATGTTCTCTACCATGTTTTATATGGAGTATTTGGATTTTGTATTGTTTAAATGGATTCTATTTTTATATGCCTCTTTTCACACATGCACGAGATATTTTAAAATCTTAATGTCACATGTTATATTTGAGCTTTTTGAGTTGTTCTCCTACCAATCTAGTCATCTACATATCTATGACCTAGGATGACTAGTGCATGTCAAAATCCGTTGCACGTGAGCTTTGTGAGATAAAACATTATATATCTAAATGTGCATGGGGAAGGGCTCCAAAAGTATGAATTAAATCCTTTGCGATAGTAAGCCACCGTTTATTGGATCTAAAAGAAATACGTGATCCAAAGGCCTAAAAACATAATATTTGGCATTAAAAAGAAAACAATTGCCAAGGCCTATGTTTGTTTGATATATTCATTCAAAAGCAAAATAATATATATATGCTTATTGAGGGAGAATTGGATGGTATATCAACGGTTTGCACAATGTCCATTTATCCTAGTTGTCTTTAATGTCATGACTCTATTTGGTTTGTAGAATCATCATCATGCTAGGCTTGTATGCATTGTGTATGTTTGTTCATTGAGTTCAATCTTCATATTGTCACATGAGGTTATATTTAAATGTGATAGAGTTTGCAATCAAATGAGAACTCCGTGAATGTTTATTAAGTGTTTGGGTCTAAATTTAATTGTTGCTAGTTCACACCCCTACACTTACGTTTCCATATGACACATTTTTGCCATACGAGTGTGCAAAACTTATTGTATTTTGTGTTATATGTGTGTTTATATCTATATATCGGTATGCGTGCATTTTTTTTCTATATTTATAGTACATATATATATATGATATTGTGTTTTGTCTTTGCCTTGCTTTTATTGCCCATATGCTTTCATGTCTTATCACTTTCAGTTTCAACATGCTTTTATGTTTTAGTTCTATATCCTTTGCCTATTCCTGAACAAAAAGGGGGAGAATGATTGGGGGAGAAATGGTATCTAATCCTATTGTAATCGTACCTTAATTTAGGAGATTTAACTTAGGGGGAGTCACGACCTTCTTTGGTAGATTGTTTTGATAAAGGGAAAAATTAATTGTCGTGGAGTATTTATTTTAATTGCATTTAATACTTTGCTATTCCCTATGCGTTTGATAGTTTGCTTAAGTGTGCATGAATTCTTCTAAAGCGGCAACATTCAATGGCAAAGCCTTTGATCCTTGGGTTGAGTCAAGTTTGGGCGGGTTATGTTTTGAGTCTAGTAGAGCTTGACGACCCTTTAGAATTTTTGTTTGGTTTTTGTCCCAGAATAGCCAAAGGGGGATATTTGTAAGGACATAAATTTCCAATTGAGTCCATGTATAGTTTTGGCTCAATTCCGGACAAAAACATTTATTCATAGGATAGTATGTAATTACAATACTCTCAAGCCTATGAAGTGTTTGTTGAAGACATAGCGGCAAAGAGTATAAAGCTTCATCAAATATGCCGATTTGCGTGCCTCGTTTCTACGTCATCAATCATAGTTCCATGCTCCCAAGGTATGAATGAAATATTATATATATAGGAGATTGGAACATGTTTATTAGGTGTTAGGTTTTATAAAAACTGCGTTTTGTTTTAAGAAAGAATTTATTAAAACTTTAAATAAATG
The DNA here is from genome assembly GCA_949130495.1 of Sambucus nigra. Taxonomy (NCBI): domain Eukaryota; kingdom Viridiplantae; phylum Streptophyta; class Magnoliopsida; order Dipsacales; family Adoxaceae; genus Sambucus; species Sambucus nigra. Next base: position 463,126,144 of record OX422222.1, on the reverse strand, counting down.
TTTATAAAGTTTTCTGGGCTTAAACAAGAATATTCAAACTTTCTGTTTTTTCGTTCGATAGAGTCGTTCGAACGAGATTGTCATTCGAACGAAAATGTCGTTCGAACGAACCTGCCAACGAGTTTCCATGATAGGCCACTGACATGTCGTTCGATATGTCGTTCGAACGAACCTTATGTTCGAACGAGATATCCAACGAGATTCTAACGAGTTCAATGTGGAATGTCGTTAGAAGTCTCGTTCAAACGAGATTTCGTTCGAACGAAATGTCGTTCGAACGAGATGCCAGGCGGGAACAGTTTTTGGTAGTTTTTTTGGCTGTTTTGCACCCACTTCCCCACTTGGTTTTTAACCAACTTTTTCTCTTTTTATTATGTGCGGGAATCACTTTTGATGATCAATCTTTTTCATAACCTTCTAACTCCTAGAGAGTGTTTTGAGAGAAAATTCAAAGAGGGAAAAAGATCATGTTTTGAGTGAGATGTTTAGAGAAAAATTTCCATCACTCTAGTTTTACACCCATATTGTTTATCCAAGTTCACATATATACATATCAATTGCTTGGAGTTTGGCACCGGTTTATCTCTACCGAATTGAAGAAGAGAAGTTTCGGGTTTTGCTTCTACCTCCCACAAAGAAAGAATAAGTGTTTTATGTTGTTTTTACCCGCTTGGAGAAAGGCTCCATGTACGGGTGACGGTGACCATAGAAAGTCCTATCGCTGGATTCCGAGACCGCGGTGGTGTTCCAAGGCTATCCGCTAGGAAGAGGTGTCTACAAGAAGAAGCGTCGGGGCTTGAGAGGGATCGAGTCGTGTGTTGTAAGTCTTTTGTCTTGTACTTGTAATTCCATATCTAGTGGATTTGTGGCTAGGGCCGTCCGAGGTTTTTTTCCCGTCTTGGGTTTTTCCTCGTACATCGCGGCGTAGTGTGATTGGTTTATTTTATCTTGCATAATAACGTAGAACGCATGCTTAGAATAATTCAAGATAAAATTTGGTTTAATTATCACACTCAATTTAATTTGGACTTAAATTAAATATTGGGTAAAGTTTATTTAATTCAAGTCATTTGGTAAAAATCGGTTTGGCCTAATTTGCTAATATTGATAAATATCACTTAGGCAAATTCTAGGACTTGGATTAATGATTTAATTGGTTTAAGTGAATATATTAATTGTTTAATTCTACTTCACTTGGTGTAATTTTAATTTTAATTTGTTTAAGAAATTAAAATTTGTTGTTGTTGTTTTAAAATTGAACCATCCTTCCTAACGCTTCCGCATCGATTTACATACCAAGGAAATACTACTCTTCAAACTGGTATCAGATCTTTGATTCAGAAAAGCTCGCGCCTTCAGACGCCCTCATTTTTGTATTCTAGATATGATCGGGTCTGTCATTCGGGCGTGTGGCCCAACTTTATACTTGTTTAATGGATGTAATATGTATTATATTGAACTGTTGTGATTCATTTTGTGTAGCTATGGACCGACAGCTTATTTGGTCCTCTTCTTATACATTTATTATGGAGGTTGATTTATATGTATGTTATCTTGGAAATTCCACTATCTTTTAGAATGGGTTGCTTAAATTATTTTCTTAACTTAATCTTTTAATCAAATTAAATGTTTTGGCAACCCGTTTTCTGAATTATTGGGTGGTTTTCCCGTATACTCGTGTTATATTTGTGATGCTGAGAATGATTCTCATCCATGATTTTCGTATTTATTGGAGTATCGGGCTGGCCACCCCTTATTTCGGAATGCGGGTTGTCACGGGAAAATTCTAAACTGACTTAGTGATTTTTTTAGCCTTATGAGTTAGCCGAGACATGATAATACCACAACAACTCTTCTTCGTATAGGTTTTAAAATTTGTATTCATGAGATCCTCAAGCGTGCTATAACCCTTCAAAACAAATTATTTAGTTAGTAGATGTCTTATAAGAAACAGAATATGAGATCAATAATAAGTTCATTGGCGTTCTTATTTTTTACATTTTAGTCTGATCAATTACATAAGTACTCTAAGTGGCTTTTATTAATTAATATGGAAGTTTATATAATACCATCAGTCCACTATGATACAATTAGCAAAGGAAATAGAATAACAGGAAAAAAATAGCAGATTAAGTCTGAAAAGACTGTTAAAGTGTTTTCCAACTGCTCAGTTATGATAATCAACCCTGCTTCTATCGAAAGATTAAACCATCACATCAATCCAACTAAGGTCGATCAGAGATAGCAGAATATTCAGTCCTGTTCTATAGAACTTGAGCTGTTCTACAACCCATTTTCTCTATCTCAACAAGAAACAAAGCCTTAACTGCACATTTCATTCATCATCCTCCAAATAAAATAGAATATTACAATTTAAGATATTATCCTCTCTCTCCTCTAACAGAAAAGTCAATCATTGGATGGTTTTTAACAGACCCAACAGCTCACGCGGAGTTTTACATGAGCTCAACTACACATAGTAAAATGAAAATAAAAGGACAATTGAAAAAGGGCTAAACAACCCTCAAATTAAAAAGACAATTACTCCACCCCTGTCCACATAACTCAGCTACTCACATGCTTAGTACCATGACATTTCCCACCCTTCAAGGGATCCTTGTCCTCAAGGATCGAAATGAGGAAATTGAGTTTTAATAGTAGCATAGTCCTCCCAACTTGCATCTTCTGTAGTTGAATGAGACCATTACACAAGGATTTGAGCAACAGCACGGTTGTTCCTTTTAACCATCCTTCTAGCACGAATGTTGAGTGGTTCGACCTTCATATGGTTGTAATATAAGATATACCCAATCTCCTACCTCAATAACTCTTTTTGTCCTTTTCTTTTCGGCAAAAAACTTCAATTGATGTTGGGCTTCCTGCAACCCAGTCCTAAGTACCTCTATCACGACCTTTCTTTTCTTCAACTTCATCTATGGATGATTGAGCTTCTTCTTCAATACACAATTGAGGAGGTACATACCCATATAAAGATTGGAATGGTGTCATTTTTAGTCCGATGTGGTAATTGGTGTTAAACCGCCACTCCCCTAAGGACAACCAACAAATCCACCTCTTAGGTTTGTAGCCAGTCATGCACCTTAGGTAAGACTCTAGGCAAGCATTCACCCTCTCAGTTTGGCTATCAGTTTGTGGGTGATAAGCCATGCTCAATTTCAGTTTGGTCCCCAATTTTTTAAACAGTTCTTGCCAAAATATACTTAAGAAGATGCTCCCCCTATCAGATATAATTCATGACGGTAGTCCATATAATTTATAAATGTGATCGAGGAAGAGTTGGGCTATAGTGATGGCAGAAAAAGGGTGAGACAATGGGGTGAAGTCGTTATATTTTGTAAGCCTATCCACCACAACCATGATGCAATATTTTTTGTCAGATTTGGGTAAACCTTCCACAAAATCCATAATGATATGGATCTATGCTTGATGGGGAATGGTCAATGGTTGTAGCAATCCAGCTGGATGCAAATGCTCGAGCTTATGCCTTTGACACAAATCATATGCCCTCACAAATTTATACACTTCCCTCTTTTGCCTTGGACAGAAGAAGTATTATTTTGCCCTTTTATAACTTGCTTGAGTTCCTGAGTGCACAACAGCTATAATCTTCTCCTTCAAGTCAGTTTTCTCAATAATGTAATTTTTTCCTTTTCTTCGGAGGATACCCTTGTTGTAGGGGTAATGAGCTGATACATCCTATGCGACCAACAACTGAGATATCAATTATTGAGCCTTTTGGTTTCCTTCACAACTCGCTACCACGTCTTCCATCCATGCTGGTCTTAGCAAGGAGAAAGCATTACAAGTGAATTTAGCTACCCTAGAGAGAGCACAAGCAGTGACATTCTCTCTCTCCATTTTATACTTAATTTCATAAACATAGCCCAAAAGTTTGGCCAACCACCTCTACTACAACATTGTATGAACTCTCTATTCCGTGAAATATTTAATGCTATGATGGTCTATGAAAATAATAAAGTGATTTCCCAGCAAATACTGTCTCCACTTGGTCACCGCTAAGACTATTGCCAAAAATTCTTTTTTATAAGTCAAGAGAGCTATGAACCTTGACCCCAAGGCCTTGCTGCAAAAGGAAATAGGCAATAGGCGTTCCATATTGCATCAAAACAACTTCTACCCCTTGATTACAAGCATCATCTTCCACTCAAACTCCTTTTGGAAGTTTGGTAAGGCCAAAACAGGTGTAGTGGTCATTATTTCCTTATGTTGTTGGAAAGAAGCTTCAGCTTTTGAGTTCTAATTAAATTTTCCCTTCTTTAATAATTCCGTCAGACCTTTGCTTATGATCCTATAACTCTGTATAAACCTCCTACAATAGCCGGTTAGGACAAGAAAACCTCTTAATCCTCTCTAAGATTGTGAGGTCTGTCCAAGAAATCATGCTCTCAATCTTAGAGGGGTCTGCAGGCACCCCTTGACCTGAAATAATATGACCTAAATAGTCCACCTATTCATGGGCAAATGCACACTTTGACAACTTCGCAACTAATTGGTGTTGCTGCAAAATGGTAAGGGCAATCTTGAGGTGATTCAAGCAGGACTACATAGAAGGGATATAAATTAGTATATGATAAAAAAATACCAAAATAAACTTCCTTATCTAAGGCTGGAAGATGTCATTCATGAGGTTTTGAAAGGTTGTAGGTGAATTGGTGAGCCCAAAGGGCATCACTTTGAACTCATAATGGTCGTGGTGTGTTATGTTTTATACATGTCACTAGGGATAAATCTAATGTGGTGATAACTAGACCTCAAATCTATCTTAGTGAAGACTTTTGCCCTATCTAGCTCATCAAATAGCTCCTCAATTACGGGGATGGGAAACTTGTTCTTTACAGTCATGTCATTCAACTTCCTATAATCCACGCAAAATATCCACCCACTGTCTTTTTTTTACCAGAAAAAGGGGAACCAAATGGGCTTTGACTCAGTTGAATATTCCCCAATTGTAACATCTCTTGAACCAACCTCTCTAGTTCAGCCTTTTGTATATACGGGTATCGAAAAGGCCTTTGATTAGTTGAGCATTAGGTTTTAGGGGAATTAAATGATCGTGGTCTCTTGGAGGGGGTAAGACTTTAGGCTTTTGAAAGATGTCTTCAAACTCATTTAGCAGTTGGGTGATTGGAAAAGGAGTTACAGTTGGATCTGTAGGGTTGGCTGTAACCGAAAACAAGTGGCCAATCAACCCACACTTGTTCTTCTTAAGGAATCCTTGAAAAGACTTTTCGGCCATACATTTGAGGGTCCTTTCTTCGATGCCCCATTGTAGAACTATCATTTTACCCTCTTTGAAATATGACAAATTTTACTGCTGGAACTCGAACATAATGGGGCTGTAGACTTTCAACCAGTCTACCCCTAACACCATATCGCAGCCTCCTAAGGTCAACACCCTCATATCCACCTCAAATGGGTGCCCTTCCATACTCCATTTAAATTTGGGACACTTGGCCCCACTAACTAATTTGCTTCCATCCTCCACTGTAACTAGTAGTGATATAATGGGCTCCATTACACAACCACTTTATTAGGCTATTTCCATGTATAGGAAGCTATGTGTGATGCCACTATCAACAAGAATGTGGATATTTTTTTTAGTGGTCCTTGTATTCGTATGGTGTTATGTTATGAATTCCCAGCAAAAGCATGAACTGATATTTCCATATTTGTATCTTCTTCTTTCTCATGGTCTTATACCTCACCCTCCATCACCGGCTGACATTCGTCCCCAATTTCTTCGTCCTCCATCTCAGTCATGTATAGATGTTGGGTCGCACATTTGTGACCAGGTCTGAACACCTCATCACAATTATAGCAGAGCCCCTTTTCTCTTCATGCTCTCATTTCAGCATAGGATAACTTTTTGATAGGAAGTAGGACACTCGCATTTTTTGTTGGATAGTGAGTAGGCTTAGCATTTGGTGGGTTGTGTATTTTAGTAACTGCTGATAGAGGTGTTTGATTGTTTCTCTTGAGAGGGGTAGTGGTGATTTTCTGGTTCTGAGAAGGAAAATTAGGTTGCAAATTGCGTTTTATGAAGGAGGTTGGCTTGCAGTGACATGGTAGTAAATTCTTGCATTTTAGCTAGGTATAAGGCTTGAGTGAGGGTAGTAGGGTTAAACATCTGAACGATGGCCTAAATATCCTTCTTAAGTCCACTAAAGAAGCTCATAACAAAATATTCTTCACAGAGACCTTTGTTTCTAGCCACCATTTGAGACTTCAAGTTCTCAAATTGCTCTTAACATGTCTCCGTTGAGCTAATTTGTTGAAGTTTATTGAACTCCCCCATAATATTTTCATGGTCTACTTCTTGAAACCTCACACATAAATTCTCAATAAATTTCTCCCACAAAATGCATTCCTTCCCCTCTTGGTAATCCTGATACCAAACATCAGCTCTACCCTCTAAGTAAAAAGGAGCAATAATCACTTTTTTATCCTCACTCATTAGATATATTTGGAAATATTTATAGCATTTTCTAATCCAAGATCTTGGGTTGTCTCCACCAAATTTGGGAAATTCAACTTTGGGAAGTTTAGGAGTATTACCTTGTGCTCCAGCCTGCCACGGATTTCTATTTTGGATTTGAATGGGAGTGGTCTCCACTCTTCCTGCGCCATCAATTCCTTCTTGAGATTTTATTTGAGATGTGCCTCCTTCCATTTGAATCTCCTCGCCTCTCCTTTGGTTTAACCGATCATTGAGAAATTTAAAGAGATGCTCAAATCTGGACTCCATCTTCTGCTCTAATTCCACCCGACCCAGGATTTCCTTGTGTGACCTTTCATCAACCTCCTTGCATTTCTCTCTCAGTTCAATGAGACCCGATTCAATTTTCTTTGATATATCTTCATTTGCCTTCGATCATAATCCATCTGCCATGGTGGATCATTTGCTCTGATACCAAATGTCATGTTTTATAGGACTTGAGCTGTTCTACAGACCCCTTTTCACTATCTTAACAAGAAACAGATCATTAACTAAACATTTCATTCATCATCCTCCAAACAAAATAGATGATTACAATTTAAGATATTCTTCTGTCTCCTCTCTAACAGAAAATCCCATCATTGGCAGGTTTCTAACAGACTCAACAGCTCACGTGGAGTTTTACATGAGCTTAACTACACATGGTAAAATGAAAATAAAAGGACAATTGAAAAAGGACCAAACATCCCTCAAATTAAAAAGACTTTACTCCACCCCTATCCACATAACTCTACTACTCGCATGCTTAGTACTACGACATATTCTAAAAATGCATAGACCTTGATTCGATCAAGTCTCTACTAAAGTACAAGCTACCCAAGGGTACACAGTGGAAAAACAAGTCCATAAGGGATGTTAACCCTATCTGATACAGTCTAAAAACCAACCTAAATTATTAATGATGTAGATATTCAATCATTCAACCACTAAGAAAACCAAGATCGGATTTAAGAAGTCAGTATATTTAATATTTAATATTATTCATGAAGCCAAGCAGATTCATAAAGCCGATGATTTTGGTGAAACTCCCTTATTGGAAGATTTAATATTGTTCTCAAAGAGTTTGGAGACCAAAATTCAAATAGCAAAGAAGAAGAAGGAAGGGAAGTTAAAAACTCAGAAACAATCCAAAGAAGCAGAAATATTAGCAAAACAGAGCAGCAAAGAAGGATTGAAAAAGAATGCCATCATTGCAACTGCACACATCTTTTGATTGCAAATCAAAAAATAATTTAAGTTCATCAATAATAATTTATAAAATACTTACATCCCCATCAAAGTCTTTTACCTAATAAGGTATTAATACATTCGACTCCATGAAGCTAGATTCGGCGATCTCTTTGACTAAAGATTTTAGCCGAGAATCTGCATAACACATTCAAGAAGTTAAAAAAGGGTAAAAAAAAATACTTAATACCACTCGAGACAGAATAAGTATAATGAATCTTACACGTGACATTAATATGAGTTGATATAGGTTCCTCTGGAGTTAACATCCATGTTTTCACATTCTTAACCATGACATCTAGTTCTGACTCTTTTGATTTTAATGGAAAAATAGAAAGTGCAACCTCAGAAATCAAACTTAAATCGTCAACGAATATCTATGCATACGATGAGAGGAGATGTACACGTTCATCCTCTTTGTATCTTTTAACCTATGCTGATAGAGTAGTCCTCGTGTCTAATGTGAAAGGAAACCCAAAATAGAGGAGTTTTACTAAAAATTCAACCGCATCCAATTCTTTCTCCGATTTTTTTAAAAATTTTCAATATTCTTATTTAATTCCAGCTTCTTGACATCTGATGAAGCAAATTTCTTGAGCCACTCTTCATATAGTTCAACCGCTGCTTCATTTTCTACTGAACGATTCTTTAAAAGTCTCTTTCGATCATTCCTCAACTCTTTCGTAAGATATTCGTGAAATGAAAATGGTTTGGACATACCTGCAAAAGGAATGTAATTTGCTTAGTAGGTTCAAATATCAGCAAAGCAACTACAACATTTAAAATCCATAACAAAAAAGAACAAATGAATAAATCTCACAACACCAAAACAAACAAAAAATTTCATCACGATAAAATGTGGATTCTTGAATGGTGGTTTGCTCCATGTGTATATATAATAAACACACATATATTTATATCATTTATTTATTTGAGTGCTAAATTCGTGAATGGGTGATCTTTTGGTGTGTCGTACGAGTTACATTTTTATGTTCAGATTTGTTTATATAGATATGGTATCAATCACATATGTTGATATCTAATTGTAAATATTTAGGCAATTTGAACTTAGGTAACATGCTTTTCCTTCCATTGGAAACCACTTATTTTTGCAAATTTCCTTGGTATAGTGAATTGCTTTCTCTGATACTCAAATCTACATGGATTGTTAAACATTAACTTTGAACGCCACTTTTCATAAACCCTTACGGTAGTAACCTTTCAAACCTGCAAGCTAGGGGCTTTCTAAAATGTTTTAGTGAAGAAAGAATGGTGCACTTTAATTACTTGAACAGTGAAGTATTGCTACTAATTTTTGTTGATTGAGGCAGGTAGGAAATGTCTCATATAAAACCAAACGTATTGTGTGTTTCCTCTGAAGAGACATTTTAGTAATGGGCTGAGATGTCTTCTAAGTTGTTGAAGGAATAAATGGATTACATTCTGTAATTTTCTTTTTATCACCTATCAAGTAAATAGTCGAGAGTTTGAACCCATTAATTCCACTATTACAAATATATAATCAAGAATCATCACTTTACATTAAGTTCTTATACTATTCTTACTACAAATATTTATTTTGATATCCATATTTGCACGCTATAATATCGTACTTTTTATAGCTTGTTTTTCATATTTTTGACCAATTCATATTTTTTTCCAATTGCCATGTATATCTATTCTGTTTATTTATACATTAATACTATGGATATCGAATGTGAGAACGTCTATCGTGTAAGGCCTATAATTGAACTAGGATGTTATCTGGTGCAGCATATTGGTATTTATAATGCTACAGATTGTCTTTCTACGTCAGAAGATCATCCTGCATGAGTTTGGGACTATGTGATCCAATATTGTCTAATTCCTCCTATGTTGGTTAGGGATATTATCTTAGATAATTCCAAACACAGGTTGATTTACTATTGTAGGACTCTTATCATTTTTATTCATCGAATATTATTGAGAAAAATTAGGTTGAACTACCCACGTTACCATTAAATAATGACCTGGGCTGTTAAAGTTTCCATCTTTGGTTGAGTGTAGTTTTAAGGAGCATTTTGATATTGATAGTTTTTTTATGTGTGCTTGGGGGTGGGAGTTATATGTTATTACACGTAAATAATTCATATTTTCAGTTCTTTATATAGGGCTTCAGTTTGAGCAACACAACATTTGGCACAACTTGTTTCACTTTCTGAACTATCCACTCAAAATTGAAGGCATCGATAGAATAATGCATCTCCTAGATCGTTGAGAAGCATGACTTCCACAATAATACATTTGGTGCTACGTATTGCATCTTTGTGAATGATCACACATTTCCTTTTTCAGAAGGATCAAGTACAAATTATTTTTATTTTTCATTTGCTGCAAATTTTTATTTAAAATAAAATATTACTTAAAAAAGTAGACATTTAATCGCTCACCCCTTCCCCCTAAAATGACTGCTCTGTAGGTATTTAAAGCATTTGCTCTATTTTCTTCATCAGCGGGAGCATAGGTTATTTTATAATCTAACATATAACGGATCAATTGTTAGCATTAAGACAACTCTAAATGCAGACATTACAAGTTTTTTGTAATATTTAATTTGGAAAGAGATATAGATTCAACTCCTACCCCAAAATTTGAAATCCACATTTTCCAAAGTGGTATAAGATGCAATGTAACACTCCTCAAGTAAGTGTCGGTGTCAGCGTGTGTATGTCTTTTGTATAGTCGCAAAAATACCACTCACCGCTCAAGGGACTAAACCACCAAGACCGATAAAACTCTCATTAGTATTAAAGAAGCCATAACCAATTACTAATCAAAATTCGATTCTCGTGACCAATGTGTCATGACCGAATTGAGCAGCTAGTCAAGGAGGGAAGAATCAACATCGAATCAAGGAACAGGCTGACCAAGAAATAGTTGGCAGAAAATGATAAACATAGAGGGAGAACAATACCCCAGGTTGTCACGCCCCCAAACGGAGCAGCCAAGGCAACGAAGAGGTGAGGGGTCCCCTCTGATGAAGAAAATAAAGATAATGATATTTACTTAATGTCTTACCTAGGTGGTTTTAATATGATGTGCTCAATTTAGAGTGGATGTATCTCCCGACAAGTCAAAAGGACATGCCACATTTTTAGAGCCCTAAAGCCTAGGTGGTTCTAATATGATATGCCCAAGTATAACCTCGGCCCAGGGATACATACCTCGGCCGAGATAATGGCCGAGATATTGATCGACCCAATGAGGGGTAAGGGCCCACGATATCATCCCTCGGCCAGGACTACCTCGGCCCCGGCCGACATTACTACATGCACCTCCCCAAGGACACTACGCCCGTCGCTGACATCAACAGCATCCTCAAGTACCCAGGAATAGCAACCTCGGCCATCAGTAGGCCGAGATGACAAGGAGCCACTGCTCATCTTCAACATGGATCCTAACTCGGCTTGGGCCGAGGTAACCAGAGGTATTAATAACCATTAGCATGCTCCACACCCACCCTCGGATCGGGCCAACACAAGCATATGTCTCGGCTGATATCAGGCCGAGGCTCCTCATGACACTCCGGATTGATCGGACATCCAACCTCTACAGCTCGGCCTCTCTTAGGCCGAGGCCACTCACCAACACGACCGCCGAGCATCTGTTAATGTTTGGATAAGGACACATGGTCACAAATCAGTTATAACAAGATTATTCTCCACATGTGGGGGAATATTTCACCATCATTGCTTACTTGTGACAAGGACAGGTGGCACTCCCACATTGGTGAGGATACCACACACATGCTCACTGCATGCATGGGGGGTACATTACACCCCCTAGACACTATATATAGGGGTCATCCCCTACCTTGCAAAGGGATCCAGATCATTCAACCCTAGCCAAAACTCTGTCTAAATACATATACAGTAGAGAGAGGGAGAGCTAGAGTGAATTGTATCCATGGCCATTAGTGCCTACAGTCAGTGATATTACTCACACACCCACTGTGTACGTAGGCGGGATTGGCTGAACCACTTATATTCCTGTGTTCATTCCTCATATCCTCACCTCCTTCTCTAGTCCCTTTAGATAGCTGTGCTACCATTGTTATACTTATATTGAGCTTGGTAACACCTCACCTGGTGGTGCTGATTCTCAGCATCATCATTTTTGGCGCCGTCTGTGGGAAGTGAGAGGCTATCTCTTCCTCTTTTTCTGCTTTACCTCACCGGAGACTCTGGTGGTGAACCAGGAACCACCCCTTGTGTGGAGTTGTTTCACCATTGAAAGAGGTCCTTTAAGGTATTAAGCTCACCTGCTACTAAAGCTCTATAAAGTTAACGTATGGCACCAGACTTACCACCGCCTCTTCCGCCGCCCGGAGGTGGAGGAGCTAGCTCCAGTCAGGCTCCTCCCCAGTCCGAAATGGTAGAGGTGGCAGCTGCCTTGAAATCTCTGGCTGCAACACAACAAGCGATGAAGGAGAAATTTGTACAGCTCAGCCAAACCATGATGATGAGACCACCTGGGGTCTCACCGGATATGATCATTCCGGCGGCGGTTCATCCGCAACCAGACGCCAGGGGACCACCCCAGGCACCGATGAAGGACCAACCTGCACCTCAGCGGAGGAGGGACGTTGCTGACCCTAGGCGCTTGCGCCTGGGGAGGCAAGGAAACCCTTGCCCAGAGGACAGGTATGATGACCTAGGAGCTGAAGAGGCCCCAGAAGATTGATGGGAGCCATATGAGGTGTCAGATAACACCGTACGACCTCTTAGGTAGAGCCAAGGATGTGTCGGCTGAAGAAGAGACGAGGCCCAACAAAGAGGGTCGGCCTTTGATAGGAAGAGCCAAGGATGTGTCGGCCGAAGAAGAGATGAGGCCCAGCAAAGGGGGTCGGCCTTCAACAGGTTGAGCAGAGGCTCGGCCTTCGAGAGGCTGGGTCCAGTTAATGACCTAAGAGAAAGGCTATCAAGGTCAAGGAGTGCAGCAGGATCCCAAAGAGGGGATAGGCAGGCTCGGCCAGATCAAGGCCGACCCATGGAGAGAAGAGCCAGGGAGCAGGAAGAGGTCAACAGTCAGCGGGTCGCGGCCGGGGAACCTCTGTCCATCGCAGAGAGGTGGCAGGGGATAACCTCGGCCAAGTTTATGAGAGACGACCCTGGAATGACTCAATACAACGTCTCGAGGAGAAGATAGGGGACCTCATCAAGAGCAGGGACCCATTACAGAGGGGCTACACCGAGGGCTCCTCATTTGTGGCAAGGATAGTGGGGTTCCCAACCCCAGCTAAGTTCAAGCCTCCTACGGTGACTCCTAAGTATGATGGCAGCACTAACCCAGTGTACCATATCAAGATGTATCAGTCAGCCGCAAATATTTACTCGATACTTGATGAAATGAAGTACAGGGCCTTCTCAGGAACCTTGACAGGAGCCGCGCATAGCTGGTTCACCTCTCTTCCAAAGAATTCGATCGAAAACTTCAAGGGGTTGGCCGAGAAGTTCATCCACAACTTCTACTTTGGGGTAAGACCTCAAACGAAGACTACCCACCTCCTATATGTCAAACAGGCTAAGGGTGAAAGCTTAAGAGACTATATAGTAAGATTCAACAAGGAGAAGTTGGAGGTGGAGGATTACGAGGAGAGCATAGCCATGACCGCCCTTTTAGGAGGACTCCAGAAGGGAAAGCTACTATGGAAGCTGGCGGAAGACCCTCCTAAGTCTATGGCAGAGTTGCTGGCAACCGCGAGAAAGGTGATGAATGCGGAATAGGCGATGGTCGCCAAATACGAGGAGGAGAACCGTGGTAGCACTGGGAGGTCCCAGGGCAAGAAAGAGGGGAAGAAGAGGTCAGCAGATGGCAAGTTTGCTCACTACACTCCTCTGACTGTGAGCTGTGAGCACATTCTTAATGAGATCAAGACTGACCGGGCTTTGAGGTGGCCAGAGAAATTGAAGGCCCCACCACATAAGAGGAATAAAAACCTCTGGTGTGAGTTCCATCAGGATCACGTCCATGTTAGAGATAGATGCTTTTCCCTAAAGGATGAGATTGAGAAAATGCTGAAATCCGGGAAGCTAAGGAAGTATGTGGATGGCAAGGCCCCAAAGGGTGGAAGAGAAGACCCTAGGAAGAGAAGAGACGACATGTGCCGTGGAGATGTCCCGGATAGAAGGCATGATGATTCAGAGGGTGATGTTGGAGATGACCCGGATCTCCCACCTAGGGATGACAACACCCCAGTAAAGAGGGTAGGAATGATCTCCTTTGGTGTTAGCACCATATGTGGGGGATTCACAGGAGGTGTCTCTGAGGTAGCCGATAGTAAGGCTCATGTTGCAGAGGCCATGTCAGTGGCCAAGACTGAGGTTGTGAATCTAGCGTCTTCTAACGCTGTGCAGAAGAGGACGAAGGTGGATATGGACACCCTCATGGTGGGGTTCTCCCGACTCGACTTCAAGGGCATCTTAGCCCCCCATGATGACCCTTTGGTCATAACGACAAGAGTGCATGGGTGAGATGTAGGGAGAATCCTCATAGATGGGGGAAGCTCAGCAGATGTGATGTTCTGGACCTGTTTCAAGAGCTTGGGTCTTAGCAGATCAAGGCTAGTACCCTACCACCACCCCTTGATAGGCTTCAGTGGTGAGAAAGTGAACCCATTGGGCATGTATGAGATGGATGTGCACATGGGGGATGAGTGGCCTAAGAGGCTGACTAAGAAGATAAACTTTTTTGTTATGGACGAAAATGTCTTCTCGGCCTACAACCTCATCGTCGGAAGAGTGGCCCTCAAGGAGTTTGAAGCCGTGCCATCAATGGTCCATCAAATGCTAAAATTCCCGACTCCTTATGGGGTAGGGGAAGTGCAGGGGGACCAGACCACGGCACGGGAGTGCTACTTCAACTCAGCTGAAGAGAGGGAGGCCCATAAGAGAGCAACCGCCACTTACAGCATTGACACTCTTGATCCCAGAGACGAAACAAAACTAAAAAAGGGCGAAGCTACGGAAGAGGTAGAATCCATCGTCCTCAATGAGCACGAGCCGGAAAAAACTGTCCAGGTCGGCAAGGCCCTGGGGCAAGGGATCAAGGAGGAGCTGATAAACTTCCCTAGGAAGAGGCAGAGCGTCTTCGCGTGGAGTCATGCAGATATGCCTGGTATCGACCCTGAGATCATGACCCACAAGCTCAACGTAGACATAGATGCTAGGCCTATTAAACAAAGGCGAAGGATCTACTCCAGGGAGAAGTATGAGGTCATCCGGGAAGAAGTGAAGAAGTTGGAAGAGGCCGAGTTCATAAGAGAGGTTACTTATCCAGAGTGGCTCTCAAATGCAGTCATCGTGCCTAAGGCCAATGGAAAGTGGCGGATATGTGTAGATTTCACAGACCTGAACAGGTCTTGCCTGAAAGACAGCTATCCCTTGCCTAGGATAGACCAGATGGTGGATGCAACGGCAGGGCACAAGCTTATGAGTTTCATGGATGCTTATTCAGGTTATAACCAAATCTTCATGGATGCCAAGGACTTTGAGAAGACAGCCTTCATCACCGACAAAGGGACGTACTGTTACAAGGTGATGCCCTTTGGTTTAAAAAATATGGGTGCGACCTATCAACGTCTTGTCAATAAGATGTTCGAGGAGTAGATAGGTAAGACCATGGAGGTATACGTGGACGATATGCTAACGAAGATCCTGAAAGCATGTACTCACGTAGCGGACCTGGAGAAGACTTTTGATGTCATGTACTCCTACAGAATGAAGCTCAACCCAGCTAAATGTGTCTTCGGGGTAGGATCCGGGAAGTTCCTGGGGTTCATCGTTAATCAAAGGGGGATTGAAGCAAACCCGAAAAAAATCAAGGCATTACTCGACATGAAGACTCCTAGGAGTATCAAGGATGTTCAGAGACTCACTGGAAGGGTGGCGGCCCTCAACAGGATTGTTTCCAGAGCCACGGACAAGTGTCTTCCATTATTTAAGGTTATGAGAAAGGCCTTCCAGTGGGACAAAGAGTGTGAAAAATCCTTTGATCAATTGAAGTCTTACTTGGGGTCTCCCTTGCTTCTTTCCCGGCCCATCGTGGGGGAGAGGTTGTTTGTGTACCTGGTTGTCTCTGAGTCAGCCATTAGCGCGGCCATCATACGAGAAGAGGATGGGGTTCAGAGACCTGTATACTTCAATAGTAAGGCCCTTCAAGGGTCTGAACAAAACTATCCACGGATGGAGAAGCTGGCTTATGCCCTGATACATACCTCAAGGAAGATGAAGCCTTACTTTCAAGCTCACTCCATGATAGTCCTCACCGACTCACCACTGCGGCAGGTTTTTCACAAGCCTGAGAAGTCCGGAAGATTGATGACCTGGGCCATCGAGCTAGGAGAGTATGATCTTACTTACCAGCCCAGGACAACCATCAAAGGGCAGGCCCTCGCAGACTTAGTCGCAGAGTTCACCTGGAAAGAGGCCGATAGAGGTTCGGATGAGGCTGAGACAGAGAAAGGTTTAGAGGGCGGAGATGAGACGAACCGTAGTGTCTTCCGAAATTCGGAAGAGACTGCCCCTAACGTCTTCCAAGGCCGAGAAGAGGTTGTACCAGGAAAAACCCGGAGTAGAGTGGAAGAGAACGAAGAGGATCGGTACCTCTTCAAGAAGGGGGTTATGAGAGAAGGGACCTTCTCATCCGATGCGGACGTGTGGAGCCTCTTCGTTGATGGCTCTTGTTGTGACAATGGAAGCGGCACGGGGCTAGTACTCTCAGGTCCAGATGGCGCCAACATTGAGTACGCCTTGAGATTCAACTTCAAGGTCTCCAACAACGAGTCAGAGTATGAGGCCATGATAGCAGGTCTCTTGTTGGCAACAACTCTTCGAGTAAAGCGACTCCTACTCCATAGCGACTCAAGGTTGGTTGTCAATCAAGTGTTGGGGGCATACGAGGCCAAGGATGAAAGGATGGCCAAATACCTAAAGAAAGTAAGAAGGTTGCTAGAGTACTTTGAAGAGGCCAAACTAAAGAGAGTGCCTAGACTGAGCAATAATCACGCTGATGCATTGGCAAGACTGGCCTCAGCAATGAAGACAGATTTGGGAAGAACCATCCCAATTGAAGTCTTAGGAAAGGCAAGTATCGAGGAGGACGAGGTATGTAACCCTTGTCACAATGTAAACCCGGGAGACTCGTGGATTGACCCGATTGTCAGATACCTAAGAGAGGGGGAGCTACCTGAGTCCAAGATAGAAAGAAAAAAGTTGAGATACAAGGTTGCAAAGTTCTCATTGGTAGGAGACGTCTTGTACAAAAAGGGGTTTCTCTTGCCCCACCTCAGATGTGTGCACCCCATGGAGGTACCCAACATCTTACAGGAGGTTCATGAAGGCTCTTGCTCTAGCCACATAGGGGGAATGCCCTTAGCTAAAAGGATCATCACTCAGGGATACTGGTGGCCCACCTTGTCTAGGGATGCTGCTGACTATGTGAAGAGGTGCGACAAATGTCAAAGGTTCGCCAATATCCCTCATCTACCCCATCAGCCTATGACGTCAATCTCTTCTCCATGGCCATTTGCGGTATGGGGAATTGACCTGGTAGGACCTTTGCCAAGAGCAGTCAACAACTATAGATTCTTGATAGTTGCCATTGACTACTTTTCAAAGTGGGTAGAGGCGGAACCAATGATAACAATTACGGAGCAGAAGACCTTTCAGTTCATCTGGAAGAACATCATATGTAGGTATGGCCTCCCAAACACGCTCATCTCGGATAATGGGACCCAGTTCAAGAATGCCTCCTTGGAGAAGTATTGCCAAAGTGTGGGGATCATACAGTTCTTCTCATCCCCCGGTCGACCTCAAGAAAACGGCCAGACCGAGGTCACGAACAGAACCATCTTGGATGGAATCAAGAAGAGGTTAGAAGACGCGAAGGGGAGATGGATAGAAGAGGTCTACGCTGTGTTGTGGCCTTACAGAACTACGATAAGGACACTTACAGGAAAAACCCCATTCATGATGGCACATGGCTCAGAGGCAGTCATACCAACGGAGGTAGGACTACCAACTCATCGGATTCAGACCTACGACCCTGACAGCAATGGGGAGAAGAGAAGGCTAGACCAGGATCTCATTGAAGAAAGAAGAGAAGACGCAGAGGTCAGGAAAGTAGCCTATCAGCAGAGGGCAGCAAGATTCTACAATCAAAGGGTGAAGTCAAGGCCCATTGAGATGGGAGACCTAGTGCTTAAGAAGACCCTACATAAGGCAAACAAGCTACACCCGAACTGGCATGGCCCCTACAGAGTAACGGAAGAGGTTGTGCCTGGCACGTATAGGCTAGAGAACCTAGAGGGAGAACCTTTCACCAACCCGTGGAATGCTGACCACCTGAAGAGATATTTTATATGATGTTGCATAAGATTTGTAATTTGTAAATGTACCATCTTATCGAGAAGAGGTTGTTAATAAAGATCAGTTCCCGCGACAAATTCTTATTCCATTCTTAGATCAAAGGCATTATATGAAAATAACATCATTAAATTGGTGACTTATTATGAGGCTAACCTCTTAGGTGATGACCACAGACCCTCATAACATCACTCGGTGGTGACGAGGTCTGAGCTTAGACACCTGGGTTAGATCACCTCAGAACCTTAACATCATTAATTGGGTGATATTCATTATGAGGCTAACCTCTTAGGTGATGACCTCAGACCCTCATAACATCACTCGGTGGTGATGAGGTCTGAGCTCAGACACCTTGGTTATATGACCTCAGACCCTTAACATCATTAATTTGGTGATATTCAGTATGAGGCTAACCTCTTAGGTGATGACCTCAGACCCTCATAACATCACTCGGTGGTGACGAGGTCTGAGCTCAGACACCTTGGTTAGATGACCTCAGACCCTTAACATCATTAATTTAGTGACACTCATTATGAGGCTAACCTCTTAGGTGATGACCTCAGACCCTCATAACATCACTCGGTGGTGATGAGGTCTGAGCTCAGACACCTGCGTTAGATCACCTCAGACCCTTAACATCATTAATTTGGTGATATTCATTATGAGGCTAACCTCTTAGGTGATGACCTCAGACGCTCATAACATCACTCGGTGGTGACGAGGTCTGATCTCAGACACCTTGGTTAGATGACCTCAGACCCTTAACATCATTAATTTGGTGACACTTATTATGAGGCTAACCTCTTAGGTGATGACCTCAGACCCTCATAATATCACTCGGTGGTGACGAGGTTTGAGCTCAGACACCTGGGTTAGATCACCTCAGACCCTTAACATCATTAATTTGGTGATATTCATTATGAGGCTAACCTCTTAGGTGATGACCTCAGACCCTCATAACATCACTCGGTGGTGACGAGGTCTGAGCTTAGACACCTTAGTTAGATGACCTCGGACCCTTAACATCATTAATTTGGTGACACTTATTATGAGGCTAACCTCTTAGGTGATGACCTCAGACCCTCATAACATCACTCGGTGGTGACGAGGTCTGAGCTCAGACACCTGGGTTAGATCACCTCAGACCCTTAACATCATTAATTTGGTGACATTTATTATGAGGCTAACCTCTTAGGTGATGACCTCAGACCCTCATAACATCACTCGGTGGTGATGAGGCCTGAGCTCAGAAACCTGGGTTAGATCAACTCAGACCCTTAACATCATTAATTTGGTGATATTCATTATGAGGCTAACCTCTTAGGTGATGACCTCAGACCCTCATAACATCACTCGGTGGTGACGAGGTCTGAGCTCAGACACCTGGGTTAGGACCCTTAACATAATTAATTTGGTGATATGGTTACGACAGACATCATATTAAGTAATGACTTCAGAGATTGCATAACATTCAAATACATTCAGAGATCAAGATGAATGAAGACATTGGCATTCAATAAAAGGAAGAAATCACATAGCTTTAGGTGTCAGAAATTACAAGTGCAAGATTACAAGTCAAAAAATACATTTGTTACGGCCAAGTCAAACATCTGAGGGAGGAACATTCGATGTCTCGTCTGGGTTGGCCTTTTCAGCGTTGGTCACCTCAGCTACTTCATCAGCAGGGTCAGTCCCTACGAGATCGGTCCCTTCCAGAGTAACGGTTTGACCAGGGGCAGCAGCCTCGTCCTCTATCTCTTGCAAGGCCTGGGCAAACTGAGGGTCGGCTAGGCCGAGGCCCACAAAGTCGGAGGCCTTTATAGGAACGACCTCCTTCTCCCTGACCTCGGCCCATTTGGTGGTGGCTTTGATACCTCTTTCGAGGTATTCAAGACCAAAACCTACGAACTCCTCAGAGACCTTGTAATCAGTAATTATTTTCTCTGAGGCATCTGCAAGAGAGGCCTTCACAGCAGCATTGACCTTCCTCTGCAGGGCTTCGTCCTTGTCCTTCAGGGCCTGGGCGTGGCTCTGGACGAGTGTAGAGATATCTTTTTCTAGACCTTGGGCCTTATTTTTAGAGTTCTGGGCCTTGGTCTCAGCATTCAGCAACTCTGACTTCAGACGGGAAACCTTGGCCTTCAGGGTGGTCTCAACCTTCTCAGCGTCTTGCCCCATATGAATCAGAGGCAATTTCCTCAGGGCCCAGTTAGATAGCTGGTACATGGCGGTCACACCATGCACAGATGATAAAGAGGTTAAGGGGAACTAAATTCAGACGTTGCACTTGCAAAATTATTGGCTAAAGGAACAAGCCATACCTGGACGGCTCTGTGGATGCCGAACTCAACCATCATATGAGTGTCCATGGCCCTATAAAAACTCTTGTCGGCATCAGTCATCACGTTGGCAAGGGCATCCATGGCTTGCCTGCTGTTGCCGACCACGCTGTCGGTAAGCTTTAGCTGGTCCAGACGAGTTGATAATGTGTCGGCTGTGATAGGGATCGCAGCATCTGAAGTCTTCCTTTGCCTGGAGCTCGGCCTCTGATCCTCAGGGGCATGGACCTCAGGGGACCTCTTCTTGGATTTGGATGTTGAGGGAGCAGGTGGAGGAGCTCTCAGACCAGTCTTCTTGACGAGCCTAGCCAAACTTGGAGCTGCCATCTCCCACAACTCATCCGGAACGCCTGGTGGTCTTTCTGCAAAAGTGAAAAGATAAGAGTCAGAAATCAAATATGAATGATCAGAGGTTAGACTTGAAATAAAAAGACAAACCCTTACTAAAGTCAACAAGGGGACTTCCACCTAAGCTCGTCCTCGAGAGATACTGTGAGGTCAGCAGATGTTCAAACTTTACGAACAGACCATGTGCCCCTTGGTCTTGCAGGGCCTTCACCTTTTTGCCGTTTTGAAGACTTAGGCCAGGATCGGCCCTGGCAGACATGGAGACATTGCCCCATCTGAGGGATACCCTCGGCTCAAAGATGGAAGAGGGAACAGATGAGCCAAATTCCCATGGCCCTGAAGTAAAAAAATACCGGGGTTTCCAATTGTGGTTTGAGGTCTGAGTGACCAGGAGCATCTTCTTCTCAGGCCTCCGAGCCACGAAGTGATAGTAGCTCGGATGATTTTTGGCCGAGGTAGGGACGTAACAACCGGCAAAGAACTGAACCGGGAGATCATAATGGTGGACTTCCCTCCACAAGACGATGGCCCCTATAATAACTCTCCAAGCATTGGGAGAGAGCTGTGAGGGGGCCAAGTTGATGAAGGAAAGAATGGACCTAATGACAGGGTGAAGGGGTAGACAAAACCCTAACTTAAACATCTGCTTATACAAGCAGATCTCTCCATCTTGGCCGTGGTAGGCCCTCTCTTCCCTCATAGGTCTCCTCAAGTTGATAGAGGGACTGATGGAGTATAAGTATCTGAAGTGCAATAGATCCACCTCAGTGACTGTGCTCTCGTACTCGTCCGCCTCAGAGGTATCAACTTCACTTTCACCATCATCATCATCATCGTCCTCAACCCCAACGTCGGCTGGAGCAGACGTTGACGTATGACCAGGGAACCTCTGAGCAAACTCAGCCCCGGTAACGGCGACAGAGGGATAACGTCTAGAATGGGTGGCACAGCCACATTTGGCTCAAGAACTTCAACCTCTGAAGAAGAGGTTGAGGTGCTTGTGCCATTTTGGGACGAGGCGCAGCTAGAGACCTCGGCCTGGTCATGGCTCTGACCAGTCTTAGGTATGAAGTCTATGGCCTCTTGGAAAGAGTCCACAGACATTGGGTTGGAGGTGGAAGACTCAGACTCAGACATCGGCAAGTTATTGGCAGAGACGTCTGTCTGATAGAAATTCTCAGGTGGACGAGGGAATACCACCTTGAGAGGTGGAGGAAAGAGGGGTCTGACAGGGAACTCCTGTGACCTACAAGCTTCTTCCTGAGCTCTCTCTATTTGCCTAATTTTCTCTAAGGTCTTTTCTCTAAGAGATGGGAAGTCCTCAAGAAGTTGGTACAGGGGTCTAAGCATCAGGGGACGACCCAAAACTTTGACCGACCCTAAACTTGAGGAAAAATTCTAAAAACTATAAACAAGTTTGGCTTGAAAATAAAGGAACTCAAAGATCAAACCAAGGAATGTTGCAGAAAACCTAGTTCACCGGAAAACTCAAATCTTCGCCGGAAAACCCACAGCGCCACCGGAAAACTCAAAACCTCGTCGAAAAATTCAAATCAAATGCTAAAAACGAAGGAAATGGAGAGGGAGATGTACCTGGAGATGAGTTGGTGGTTGGAAAGGAAGAAATCTCACAAGAAGCGGGGCGAATCCTCTGCAGAAAGGGCGATGGAATAAAGAGGCTTCGGAGAGAGAGAATTTGCAGAAAACAGCGCGCGAAAGAGAGAAATGGGG
Organism: Sambucus nigra; assembly: GCA_949130495.1. Classification (NCBI taxonomy): domain Eukaryota; kingdom Viridiplantae; phylum Streptophyta; class Magnoliopsida; order Dipsacales; family Adoxaceae; genus Sambucus; species Sambucus nigra. The sequence goes on along the minus strand of OX422222.1, from coordinate 463,103,558 downwards.
AAGAAGAAAGAGGAAAAGATGGTTTTACCCTTAAATACTTAGGCACAATTCCCAAGGCTCATCATTGCCTTTGGAAACCCAAGGGGAAACTGACAGCGCACGCAAGCCAAGTGGGCACGCCTTAGCTTGGGACAAGTGTCACACAGGTGTTGGCATTGGGGTGAACAGGCCTCGGAGGCGAGAATCCCCTAGCCACCTGCTCTCGCAAATGACTAAGGGCTGGGGGGTGATTGATATGCCCAAGTATAACCTCGGCCCAGGGATACTTACCTCGACCGAGATAATGGCCGAGATATTGATCGACCCAATGAGGGGTAAGGGCCCACGATATCATCCATCGGCCAGGACTACCTCGGCCCCGACCGACATTACTACATGCACCTCCCCAAGGACACTACGCCCGTCGCTGATATCAACAGCATCCTCAAGTACCCAGGAATAGCAACCTCGGCCATCAGTAGGCCGAGATGACAAGGAGCCACTACTCATCTTCAACATGGATCCTAACTCGGCTTGGGCCGAGGTAACCAGAGGTATTAATAACCATTAGCATGCTGCACACCCACCCTCGGCCCGGGCCGACACAAGCATATGTCTCGGCTGATATCAGGCCGAGGCTCCTCATGACACTACGGATTGACCGGACATCCAACCTCTACAGCTCGGCCTCTCTTAGGGCGAGGCCACTCACCAACACGACTGTCGAGCATCTGTTGATGTTTGGATAAGGACACCTGGGCACAAATCAGTTATAACAAGATTATTCTCCACATGTGGGGGAATATTTCACCATCATTGCTTACATGTGACAAGGACAGGTGGCATTCCCACATTGGTGAGGATACCACACACATGCTCACTGCATGCATGGGGGGTACATTACACCCCCTAGACACTATATATAGGGGTCATCCCCTACCTTGCAAAGGGATCCAAATCATTCAACCCTAGCCAAAACTGTCTAAATACATATACAGTAGAGAGGGGGAGAGCTGGAGTGAATTGTATCCATGGCCATTAGTGCCTACAGTCAGTGATATTACTCACACACCCACTGTGGACGTAGGCCGGATTGGCTGAACCACCTATATTCCCGTGTTCATTCCTCATATCCTCACCTCCTTCTCTAGTCCCTTTAGATAGCTGTGCTACCATTGTTATACTTATATTGAGCTTGGTAACACCTCACCTGGTGGTGCTGATTCTCAGCATCATCAAAGAAAATAAAGATAATGATATTTACTTAATGTCTTACCTAGGTGGTTTTAATATGATGTGTTCAATTTAAAGTGGTTGTATCTCCCGACAAGTCAAAAGGACATGCCACATTTTGAGAGCCCTAAAGCCATATCACAAAATCGGGCACATTGTATACAACTGAGAAAATTCAGCATCGTCTACCCTCACTATTTTTATGTCCAATATATATGTCTTCATTAATATGCACATGCAACAGTCACCAATGATAAGACTTACATGCCATATTGTGACAAACAAGACACTCAAACATTCTATATCTTTACAATAGAGTTGAAAGTCAAGCTACTCTATGTAGCTTGATGCATCCAAGATAGAGTTCCAATAATACAAGATTTTTTACATGTGAAAAAGAGCATTTGTTCAAAATTAGACATACATGTCATGTTTTGATTACGAGTCTTTGTAAAATCTCATGAATTGGTTAGTAGTCAATAGTTTTTTGATGAGTTTTTGGCTAAGATTTATGGTCGATATGATTTTCTTAGGTTACATCTCTTTATAAATAGGGTGGTTCTTAGATTACATCGCTTTGTAAAATCAACGATCGACATTGTTGGATAGGAGGTGAAGGTAGTCGTGGAAGGCGGTGGTGAGGAATATTTTGATTTTTACTTTTTTAGTTTATTTGTGATGATGACACGTGTGGTGTCTGCGGTGGTGTTGAAACAATATAAATGAGTTAACTAACTTAAACTGCGAAAACAAATCAATCGTAACTAACTTTAGTTTTTAAATTATGAGTTAAACAAATAAAAGGGTAGTTTGCCAGTTTATAAAGTGTCACATCGCATTATTATATATTATTTCAGTTTTTCAAATTTTTAGTACAAAAGAGTGTTGCATCATTAGGACCTCATGCCACATCAACTCTCTAATAAAATAAAAATGCCAAAAAAACATAGAGCGTCTAAAGTGAAAAAGTTGGAAAAGCTTGTCACCTAAAAAGTTGAGAGAGAATTAATGGAGATTTGTTATTTCATTATTTTGTTCATGTATGTGTAATTAATTTGTGTGTCTTTCACTACGTTTACATCAAAAAATGTATCAAAACCAGGTTGATCTTGGAACCCTAATGGCTAACAACTGAGACTCGGATTGGAGAGACATGCCCTTGGAGTGTTTCGAAATAAGGAGAGGATCCCACGTGGCTAGCAATAACAGGGAGGAGAACCGCGCTCAACCATGTGGGGCTAGAGGCAGACCTAAACCCCATAATAACCCGATTTTATGCCCAAATTCCCACCACCGAAAACCCTATCCTTAGCACCCCTCCCCCATGACCCTGAAAAAAAAAACCTTCCACCCTTACCGGAGAACATCTGGCATGACGAAGTGTAACCCTGTAATCCCACAACCCTCTATACCGTAGCCCAATCCAACAAGTCCCTAGTCGAAATGGCTACAAAGGGCCTATTTCCAATCACGGGTCATTCGTTAAGCCTCGAGCCCATTAACCCAATAGTTCTCACTAGAACTTGCGCCTCTATTTATTATAAGTGCATACACCTCAGTCAATCCCAACTTTTTTTTCTAAATAAGCCAATCTACACTCAATCTCAACAACGACCCCAATGGCCAGCCACATCACGGCTGCCCCAAACCCTGTTCCCTTCACGGGATACCAAACACCATACCAAACACCATACTCTTAAGGCATATTTATCCTCTCCTGGGTGGAGGCACCTCAGGAGTGGCAAAGTGTAAGCTCTATTATAAAGGACTCCGTTGATGAGAGTGTAATGAGTGACCCTGTACTTGATCTTCCTGGCCTTTGCTTTCTCCTCCGACGGTGTTCCCCTTTCCAAGTATGATTGGATGAGGTCCATCCAGTATTGACAATGCTTTACAGGAGCTATGAGAGGAGGCTCCTCTTGGACCTCAGTGGACTTTGGGTCCAAGAATTTCACATAAATGGAATTGGGATTTTCTTTTATAGAGGCAAAATTTGCAATGTGATTCTTCTCTCTCATGGTCTTCCCTCGCAATTATTGTGGTCACTAAATTTTTTAACTATGTCATAAGATTCTTGACTTTTCTAAGTAGGAAGCCATTTGTTCTCCCTAACTTTATATTCTTCTATGACTTGGTTCACTATCAATTAAGAGTCACTGTAAACTTCTACTTATTCAGCACCAAACTCCTTGGCCAACCTCAGCCCTGCTAATAATGCTTTGTATTTCGCCCAATTGTCAGAGGCTTTAAAGTTGAACTTTAGTGCCTGCTCAATTACTATTCCATTTAGAACCTCGAGAATTAGGCCTGATCTGCTTCCCAACTGGTTGGGCGATCCATCCACACGTCGGATCCAGACTGCAATCATTGGATCCATGGTCTGAGCATTCTTACTCTTCACTAATTCTTCTTTCTCTTCTTCTTTTTGCTTTATCGTGGCTTCTCCCATGGATGTAAATTCTGCTATAAAATCCGCAAGGGCCTGTCATTTGAGAGAAGTCATTAGTCGTTATTTTATATCAAACTGACCCAACTCCACAGACCAAATCATTAAATCCCTAGAAGTTTCTATTTGTGAAGTATCCAACGAAGAGGTTGGTTGGTCATCATAATGATTCGATGTCATTGAAAATAAGGGCCCAACTTCCTTGAGGTAATTACGAGTTCAAATGTCAATTTCTCTATCTGTGGTTACCTAGTTTCTGCTCCATGGAGTTCTCAACTTGTGCATTATATTGGTCTTTGAACCCCTTCATCATCCCTAACTAGTGTTAAACTCATGACCCGTGGTGACACTGCCAAATAAAGGAAAAAATCCTCCCTTGGATGGGTTCTGGAAAGCAATGGAGTAGTACCGAAGTATTCATTGAGTTCATCGAAAGTTAGTTCACATTTATCATTCCAAGTAGTATCCCTTCTCAGGAACTTCAAAAATAGGAGACACTTGTCCGTGGCAATTGAAATGAACCTTCTAAGTGTTGTTACTATCACTGCTAAGCCTCTGGATTGGCTTCTATTCCGAACTTTGTAACCATAAAACCTAAGAATTTTTCTTCAGACACTCCTAATGCACACTTGGTGGGATTCAAACTCATCTTATGTTGAAGGAGAATGGAAAAGTTTCATTAAGGTCTCTGATGTGATCGGAGGCAATGAGACTCTTCACTAGCATGTCGTCGACATAAACTTCCATGATCTTCCGTATTTATCTTTTAAGCATTGAGTTTACCCATCTATGATAGGTAACTTTGGAATTTTTTTATACCAAAAGGCATGACTTTGTAACAATATATGCCTCAATCAATGATGAATGATGTTTTCTCCTCATCCTTTTTAGTTATCTGAATTTGATTGTATTTAGAGTACGCATCCATGAAAGATAGCAACTCATGACATGCTGTAACCTCCACTAACATATCTATCATTGGCAACTAATAGTTATCCTTTGTTCAAGCTTTGTGTAGGTCCATAAAGTTCACACAAAGCCTCCACTTGCCATTTATCTTTTTTCACAATCACCACATTTGAGAGCCATTAAGGGTAGTGCACTTCCTTAATGAATCCTGCCTTGAACAACTTGTTCACTTCTTCTTTAGCTTTTTCATTTCTTTTTACTGTGAAGGACCTCCTCTTTTACTTCACCGACTCATAATTATTGGATCTTCCCCATCCATGTTTGTGTGACTCCAAGAAAATATATCCTTATCGCTTTTGAGGAACTTCACAAGTGCTTCCTTGAGGAAGGGGTAGTTAGGACTCCACCTGCATAGTATGATCTTGATCTTCTTTATCTAGTTGGATTGTTTCCAATTCCTCATTAAAGGTCCCCCACAGTTTGGGTTGGTCGCTTTTAGGGTCCATACCATCCACTTGAAAGGCTTCACTTCCCACTTTATCATTCATTGACGCAAACTAACATTCCCTTGCTTCTTCTTTATTTCCCCGACTTTCCCAACCCTGCCACCTTAGATTGAGAAACATATGGTAAGAGTATGGGTACACAAGCGTGCCCTGATTTTATTAAAATTTGAGTGCCCGCGGATGATATTGTAGCTTGGGGGTATGTATATTACCAAAAATATGGTCATAATGGAAGTTTGTAATTGTGATGTGCCTAACATCACCTTGAGTTCAATGTAATCTAAGGGATATACATTTTCTCCTGAGATACCAACCAAAGGGCCTCTCACAGGGTGGAGGATTTCCTTAGTCAAATCTATCCTTTTAAATACATCATAAAACAATATGTTGCATCCACTTCCCGTGTCTATTAACACTCGATGAACTAGGTGGGATTCCATAGTCATTGTAATAATAAAAGGATCATCATGTGGATTATAGATATAACATGCATCCCCTTCAGAGAAGGATATGACGGTGGTATTTATATGAGGAGCTTTAGCTTCTTTTATCGCATTTACTTTCAAGCGCGCTGAAGACCCTCGAATTTTTTTGAGATGTGATTTCCGAGAAGAACTACTTTCTCCTCCTCCTGAAAATCCTCCAGTGATAATAAATAACTCCACTACCGGAGCTTCTGCTTTGCTAGCATTAGCATTATCTGGATTCAAGTGACTTTGTTATGGATTTCTAAGGGCAAACCTTAAATAAGTCATTTAATGTTTTCCTTGAACTTAACACATTCATTAGTTTCATAGCCATGGTTCCGGTGGAACCTACAATACTTTTGTTTATTTCTTTTCTCATTTAGGGTCCTCATTTTGGCTAGAGCTCTAAAGAGGTTGGTCCCCTCCATTTAAGCAAAGACTTTTGCCGTTGGAGTTATCAATAGAGTAAACCTATGGAATGCCGAAGGTCTAAATTTCTCATTTTCCTTCTTCTTATTGTCTACTCCCTGGGTTAGCCGTGACCTCGTGAGTAGTGTATCTTCAGTATTTATTTGTTTTTCTATCTCAGCTAAGAGTTGGGCTATGGTGATTTAAGGGTTCGTGGCTAGGGCCACAATGCACTTGGTGTACTAAATTCTGGCAGTGAAGGCAGTTATGGCTACTTGATCGAAAAGATCAGCCACTTTGAGAGATTCTTCATTGAATCTTTTCACATACCACTCAAGGGACTCTCACTTTATTGCTTCACATTTAACAAGTAGGTTGAGGGTTTTAGATGTGTCCTTCCTCCAATGAATTGCACTACAAATAGGATACTGAGTTCCTTAAAGTATGTGCTAGACTCAAGTGGAGTTTGTTGTACCACATCCTAGCAGATCCTTTTATTGTGGTTTCAAAGGCTCTGCATTTGATTGCATAAATGACCTTTTGCAAACTCATTACCACTTTGTATTGTTGGATGAGGTCAATAAAATCTTTGGTCCCGTCGTAGCCCTCAAGGTTGGGGAGTTTAAACGGCCTGAGTAAGGGATACTGTCGTAACGTATTGAAAAAAGGGGACAAGGAACATAAGGCAAGTGCATTTACATTCCAGGGGCTTAAACCCATTAGCCTTTACATAATCTCCAATTTTGTTTCTCATTTCTTGACGGAGCCTTTGATCCCTAACATGCTCATCTTGCCTACGAGAGACGTGTGAGCGGTTGTCTTGGAAGGTTAACCTCTCACAAACAGAGATGTGAGTATGTGAATACTCAGACAGTGCCTGAGGACGGTTCTCATATGGGACTTGGACTCTAAAGGTTGTGGTCTGTCATAGGCACATGATACCCTTTGGTGGATGAATACCCATCGCCTTTGTGGGGTCCCTATAACTCAACCATGCTCTCTACATTGTTTTCCTATGGCTGAGGCCCTGGTAGTAGTTCCAATAACTGGGCTTGCAGCGCAGCTTGGTAGTTGAGCTTTAGCTATATGCCTTCAAACATTGCTATGTGATCCATGGGGAAAGGATCTAACTCACTAGTAAAAGGAGGATTTAGGAAAGTGTTAAAAGTCTTTCCCATATACAGTGCCAGCTGATGATGCCAAAATATAGATGACATTAGGCTTCACCTAGTGTGATATGCGTGTGAGTTGAACTCGAAAAATAAAGGCAATAAACGAATTTGACATAAGTAAATAACGTTGTTTAGCCCACTTTTGACTTCAGTATTTATATCTTATTTTAGCACATCCATGGGTGAAGGTTCCTCTCTCTTATTTTAATCATATGCCAGAGGAAAAATTACAAGATTGAGTTACAAATGACCGGAGGTCAAACACATAAGTGCTAGAGGGTGAGAATTGTCAGGAAAAGTAAGAAAGACATGGAGAGAATTCCACATGCTTGTGTAACACCCCGTATTTTTATTTATTATTTTAATTAATTAATTGGAATTTTCGAGAAAAATAAAATTTTTGAATTTTAAAATTTTTATTGGTAAAATATGTTGGTTATGATTTTAGAAGAACAAAACTTCAAGCGGAATTAAAATCGGAGTTAAAACGGATTTTATATTGATTTTACAATATTTTTGCCTTATGGCATTTTTTTGGGCAAACTGTCAGTTTTTCGGGGTGATCGATCGATCGACGGGGGGGTAGATCGATCGACCCTCCCAGAAAACGTGCGCTGTAAGCTGTTTTCTTAAGAGTTTGTGTAGGATTAGGACTCCTAATCACTATATAACCTTGTTAATCCGTAGGGGGACTTCTCATAATCACTTTTTCTCCAGTTTTTCCCGAGAGAACACTTCCAAATATTTTTCCTCTCACTCATAATCATCAACCTTCAACAAAATCAAGTTTTTGTCACAAGTTTTTGAAGGCTTAATTGGGGTTTAATCAAGATCGTTCAAGAACACTCTTTTGCTAATTTTTCGAGAGGAATCCAGATTTCTAATCAGATTTTCAACACAATCTTTGCAGGCATGAATACTCTATTCTTTTCCTTTAGTATTATGCGTTTTAAGTGTCGCCTAAACACTTAATTACATGTTTTCTTAAAAATAATTAGTAACTTAATTAGAAAAATTGAATACTAATTATGGGGCTGTTTTTATTAAATCTTTTAAATCTAAATAATATTCATAACCCTTGGGTACGTAGGATTGATGAGTGATTTTGGGTTTTATTGGTGTAGGGTGCATGTAGAAAAATTCTAGTTTTAAAATAAATGATTTTTGGGTGTGTACAATTCATGTAATACACGTGGAGATAATAAAATTTGGTTTTGATGAATATATGATGAAAACTTGGTATATTTAATTTAAAATAATTAAATGAGATTATTTGGGGATTGTTGACGTTGTGATAATTAAATTAAAGATTTAATTGAATTGGACTATCATGCGTAGTTTTATATATTGATTAATTATGCTTGTTTGTGTGACTTGTTGGTATTATGATGTTGCCTTTGTGACGACGGATTGTTGAGTATTATTTCTCTCCCTATATTTTATGATGCCTTCTAGGTATGGGACTAGTGGGTATGCCTTTTGATGATTTACGCCTTCTAGGTATGGGACTAGTGAGGGTAGATTATCGTGTTTTTATCATCTTGAGGGTGAGCTGATTTTTTGGTACTTTATCGTCGTTACGCTAGCCTAAGCATGAGACTAAGTTAAGGGGCGATTGACAAGGGTAACCTTGTCACGTGTCGGGGCCGACAGTAAAAGGGTCAGAGGGCGATTGACAAGGGGAAGTGTGACACTTTAATAAAAAAGTGAGAACAATAATAAAAGTTGGTTAATATAATTAAATTCACATCGTGGGACTTGAGAATTTAAAATCATATTGGTGTGCCTTTATAAATGGGGATTTATGCGGGTAGTTAGTGATTTATATCTATCACATTTAATTATCCCGTTTAATTTAAAATATTTTATTGTGATATTTATTGCGTATAATGCTACTGTCTGGATTCAAGGATCCTATTTGAGGGGAGTAGTGTGTATTCTTGCTCGGGGCTTTGGCTCTGACCCATGTGTTGACTAATCTTTTTCAGGATTAGAATTAGAGAAGCTGCATAAGTTTATCGAAGTTATCATTTGGAGGTGCAGCTGGAGCTGATTTACTTTATCGCTTTGTTTTAGTTTAGACTTTCTTTTCCAGTCGTATTTCAGTATGAGACTTCATTGGAGTTTTATTGGGCCATTCGGTTCCAAAGTTGTTTAAAGGATTTATGCTGGATTATTCAGATCTTTGTTATTCAGGTTTTATTTAATCATTATTGGAGATTTGATTTTTGGAGTTAGCATGTGATGGATCTTTTATCGCTTAGTTATTTGTGATTATTTGAGATTTATTCAATTGTTTATCTTATGGACTGATTATTTATGTCTCATATCTGTCTCATGCTAAGAATGGTATTTTATTTAGTTCACGCCCGACATAGTTCGGCGGCGGTGGCTGGCCACCCCGCCTGTCGGATTTTTCGGGGTATGACAGATGGTATCAGAGCATGGTCTTAGTTTTCGTAGGTTATGAGTCCGTTTAGTTTCCGCGTTGCCGATCTTTGATTCCCTTTGTGATTCGTATTTCTTAAAGTAGATGTTCTAGCATACGTGTTAGATGTGTTTCTTGGAGATGTGAAGTTTTGAGTTAAGGACGTTGTAGACATTGAGTTTAGAATTAGTAAGCTTGATGTGGGGATCCTTAGAATGGATTTTGGAGACGATAATTTTTTTTGGAGATTTTAGTACAGATGTTAGGTACCGTATGTATCGATTTTTGATGTTGAGATTTAATTTGAGGAAGTTAGAATTTTGATGACTTTCGGATATAGGATCGAGTGGGGGATTTGTGAGAGCATGTGGTACGCCGTTATTTTCATAGTTATGTGTATTTATATAGACAATATATATTATTTTGTTGTTCGTGGGGTAGGTGCGCGTAGGATTGGGTGTATGGGCGCCCAATTATGGCATTCTACGGGTAGGCATATATGAGCCTTATTTTCTTTTGCGAGATTTATGCGTTGATGAGTATGCTACGTCTAATTTCGAGGACGAAATTCTTTGCTAGTGGGGAAGTATGTAACACCCCGTATTTTTATTTATTATTTTAATTAATTAATTGGAATTTTCGAGAAAAATAAATTTTTGAATTTTAAAATTTTTATTGGTAAAATATGTTGGTTATGATTTTAGAAGAACAAAACTTCAAGCGGAATTAAAATCGGAGTTAAAACGGATTTTATATTGATTTTACAATATTTTTGCCTTATGGCATTTTTTTGGGCAAACTGTTAGTTTTTCGGGGTGATCGATCGATCGACGGGGGGGTAGATCGATCGACCCTCCCAGAAAACGTGCGCTGTAAGCTGTTTTCTTAAGAGTTTGTGTAGGATTAGGACTCCTAATGACTATATAACCTCGTTAATCCGTAGGGGGACTTCTCATAATCACTTTTTCTCCAGTTTTTCCCGAGAGAACACTTCCAAATATTTTTCCTCTCACTCATAATCATCAACCTTCAACAAAATCAAGTTTTTGTCACAAGTTTTTGAAGGCTTAATTGGGGTTTAATCAAGATCGTTCAAGAACACTCTTTTGCTAATTTTTCGAGAGGAATCCAGATTTCTAATCAGATTTTCAACACAATCTTTGCAGGCATGAATACTCTATTCTTTTCCTTTAGTATTATGCGTTTTAAGTGTCGCCTAAACACTTAATTACATGTTTTCTTAAAAATAATTAGTAACTTAATTAGAAAAATTGAATACTAATTATGGGGCTGTTTTTATTAAATCTTTTAAATCTAAATAATATTCATAACCCTTGTGTACGTAGGATTGATGAGTGATTTTGGGTTTTATTGGTGTAGGGTGCATGTAGAAAAATTCTAGTTTTAAAATAAATGATTTTTGGGTGTGTACAATTCATGTAATACACGTGGAGATAATAAAATTTGGTTTTGATGAATATATGATGAAAACTTGGTACATTTAATTTAAAATAATTAAATGAGATTATTTGGGGATTGTTGACGTTGTGATAATTAAATTAAAGATTTAATTGAATTGGACTATCATGCGTAGTTTTATATATTGATTAATTATGCTTGTTTGTGTGAATTGTTGGTATTATGATGTTGCCTTTGTGACGACGGATTGTTGGGTATTATTGCTCTCCGTATATTTTATGACGCCTTCTAGGTATGGGACTAGTGGGTATGCCTTTTGATGATTTACGCCTTCTAGGTATGGGACTAGTGAGGGTAGATTATCACGTTTTTATCATCTTGAGGGTGAGCTGATTTTTTGGTACTTTATCGTCGTTATGCTAGCCTAAGCATGAGACTAAGTTAAGGGGCGATTGACAAGGGTAACCTTGTCATGTGTCGGGGCCGACAGTAAACGGGTCAGAGGGCGATTGACAAGGGGAAGTGTGACACTTTAATAAAAAAGTGAGAACAATAATAAAAGTTGGTTAATATAATTAAATTCACATCGTGGGACTTGGGAATTTAAAATCATATTGGTGTGCCTTTATAAATGGGGATTTATGCGGGTAGTTAGTGATTTATATCTATCACATTTAATTATCCCGTTTAATTTAAAATATTTTATTGTGATATTTATTGCGTATAATGCTACTGTCTGGATTCAAGGATCCTATTTGAGGGGAGTAGTGTGTATTCTTGCTCGGGGCTTTGGCTCTGACCCATGCGTTGACTAATCTTTTTCAGGATTAGAATTAGAGAAGCTGCATAAGTTTATCGAAGTTATCATTTGGAGGTGCAGCTGGAGCTGATTTACTTTATCGCTTTGTTTTAGTTTAGACTTTCTTTTCCAGTCGTATTTCAGTATGAGACTTCATTGGAGTTTTATTGGGCCATTCGGTTCCAAAGTTGTTTAAAGGATTTATGTTGGATTATTCAGATCTTTGTTATTCAGGTTTTATTTAATCATTATTGGAGATTTGATTTTTGGAGTTAGCATGTGATGGATCTTTTATCGCTTAGTTATTTGTGATTATTTGAGATTTATTCAATTATTTATCTTATGGACTGATTATTTATGTCTCATATCTGTCTCATGCTAAGAATGGTATTTTATTTAGTTCACGCCCGACATAGTTCGGCGGCGGTGGCTGGCCACCCCGCCTGTCGGATTTTTCGGGGTATGACAGATGGTATCAGAGCATGGTCTTAGGTCTCGTAGGTTATGAGTCCGTTTAGTTTCCGCGTTGCCGATCTTTGATTCCCTTTGTGATTCGTATTTCTTAAAGTAGATGTTCTAGCATACGTGTTAGATGTGTTTCTTGGAGATGTGAAGTTTTGAGTTAAGGACGTTGTAGACATTGAGTTTAGAATTAGTAAGCTTGATGTGGGGATCCTTAGAATGGATTTTGGAGACGATAATTTTTTTTGGAGATTTTAGTACAGATGTTAGGTACCGTATGTATCGATTTTTGATGTTGAGATTTAATTTGAGGAAGTTAGAATTTTGATGACTTTCGGATATAGGATCGAGTGGGGGATTTGTGAGAGCATGTGGTACGCCGTTATTTTCATAGTTATGTGTATTTATATAGGCAATATATATTATTTTGTTGTTCGTGGGGTAGGTGCGCGTAGGATTGGGTGTATGGGCGCCCAATTATGGCATTCTACGGGTAGGCATATATGAGCCTTATTTTCTTTTGCGAGATTTATGCGTTGATGAGTATGCTACGTCTAATTTCGAGGACGAAATTCTTTGCTAGTGGGGAAGTATGTAACACCCCGTATTTTTATTTATTATTTTAATTAATTAATTGGAATTTTCGAGAAAAATAAAATTTTGAATTTTAAAATTTTTATTGGTAAAATATGTTGGTTATGATTTTAGAAGAACAAAACTTCAAGCGGAATTAAAATCGGAGTTAAAACGGATTTTATATTGATTTTACAATATTTTTGCCTTATGGCATTTTTTTGGACAAACTGTCAGTTTTTCGGGGTGATCGATCGATCGACGGGGGGGTAGATCGATCGACCCTCCCAGAAAACGTGCGCTGTAAGCTGTTTTCTTAAGAGTTTGTGTTGGATTAGGACTCCTAATCACTATATAACCTTGTTAATCCGTAGGGGGACTTCTCATAATCACTTTTTCTCCAGTTTTTCCCCAGAGAACACTTCCAAATATTTTTCCTCTCACTCATAATCATCAACCTTCAACAAAATCAAGTTTTTGTCACAAGTTTTTGAAGGCTTAATTGGGGTTTAATCAAGATCGTTCAAGAACACTCTTTTGCTAATTTTTCGAGAGGAATCCAGATTTCTAATCAGATTTTCAACACAATCTTTGCAGGCATGAATATTTTATTCTTTTCCTTTAGTATTATGCGTTTTAAGTGTCGCCTAAACACTTAATTACATGTTTTCTTAAAAATAATTAGTAACTTAATTAGAAAAATTGAATACTAATTATGGGGCTGTTTTTATTAAATCTTTTAAATCTGAATAATATTCATAACCCTTGGGTACGTAGGATTGATGAGTGATTTTGGGTTTTATTGGTGTAGGGTGCATGTAGAAAAATTCTAGTTTTAAAATAAATGATTTTTGGGTGTGTACAATTCATGGAATACACGCGGAGATAATAAAATTTGGTTTTGATGAATATATGATGAAAACTTGGTATATTTAATTTAAAATAATTAAATGAGATTATTTGGGTATTGTTGACGTTGTGATAATTAAATTAAAGATTTAATTGAATTGGACTATCATGCGTAGTTTTATATATTGATTAATTATGCTTGTTTGTGTGACTTGTTGGTATTATGATGTTGCCTTTGTGACGACGGATTGTTGGGTATTATTGCTCTCCCTATATTTTATGATGCCTTCTAGGTATGGGACTAGTGGGTATGCCTTTTGATGATTTACGCCTTCTAGGTATGGGACTAGTGAGGGTAGATTATCGCGTTTTTATCATCTTGAGGGTGAGCTGATTTTTTGGTACTTTATCGTCGTTACGCTAGCCTAAGCATGAGACTAAGTTAAGGGGCGATTGACAAGGGTAACCTTGTCATGTGTCGGGGCCGACAGTAAACGGGTCAGAGGGCGATTGACAAGGGGAAGTGTGACACTTTAATAAAAAAGTGAGAACAATAATAAAAGTTGGTTAATATAATTAAATTCACATCGTGGGACTTGGGAATTTAAAATCATATTGGTGTGCCTTTATAAATGGGGATTTATGCGGGTAGTTAGTGATTTATATCTATCACATTTAATTATCCCGTTTAATTTAAAATATTTTATTGTGATATTTATTGCGTATAATGCTACTGTCTGGATTCAAGGATCCTATTTGAGGGGAGTAGTGTGTATTCTTGCTCGGGGCTTTGGCTCTGACCCATGCGTTGACTAATCTTTTTCAGGATTAGAATTAGAGAAGCTGCATAAGTTTATCGGAGTTATCATTTGGAGGTGCAGCTGGAGCTGATTTACTTTATCGCTTTGTTTTAGTTTAGACTTTCTTTTCCAGTCGTATTTCAGTATGAGACTTCATTGGAGTTTTATTGGGCCATTCGGTTCCAAAGTTGTTTAAAGGATTTATGTTGGATTATTCAGATCTTTGTTATTCAGGTTTTATTTAATCATTATTGGAGATTTGATTTTTGGAGTTGGCATGTGATGGATCTTTTATCGCTTAGTTATTTGTGATTATTTGAGATTTATTCAATTATTTATCTTATGGACTGATTATTTATGTCTCATATCTGTCTCATGCTAAGAATGGTATTTTATTTAGTTCACGCCCGACATAGTTCGGCGGCGGTGGCTGGCCACCCCGCCTGTCGGATTTTTCGGGGTATGACAGCTTGTCATTCAAGTATTTATAGCCTTGAAGGGAAACTTCTTAGGCTTTAGGAAAAAAGACTACATTGATTATAGTGGTTGAGAGACATCAATGCTCTCCTCTCATCCGAGGGCTTGTCAGAGTCATAAATGCTCACATTCTCCATGGGCCTGCCATGCATTAATTGTGTCACCTGGGGCTATGGCTCTCAGCATTTTTATGATCAGAGATTTGAGGAATATTTGAATCACGGGTGGTGGATGGATCTATAGACTCACTTGGAAAGTGGGTAAATGTCTGAGGCTAGGGTCCATTTCGTATACCCACTTGTTGATGATGGGAGACCTTATGCAATGGACTTGGGATGTTATTAGGAGAGGAACGGTCCTTCAACTTTATTATGGATGAGCCTTTAGACTCCATTATAGGCTTTGAGTTGTATGTTTATGGACTTTTATTCTCCTTACACTCCTGAGGTGGATTGGGCCTCGAATAAGTGCAATGCCAAAGCTATACATATCAACCTCTATACTGGATTGATACTTCGAGGAGCCCTCAAGTGTAAACAACTTATGGATATATGGGTGTTTGGTAATGGTTTAGAATATTTAGTTGGAATGAAATAATATGGTTTTCCAGGAATGGAAGGAAGAAAAGGTGTCAATTTAGGAAAGAATCAAGTTTGCGTATTGTTATGAGCCTTAATGTCAATTTAAGAAGGAATTTGAAACTCTACTAAAATTCAAACTTCAAGATAGAGGAGGGGTGCTTTATTTTTAGAATATGACGTGAGGCATCATTTGTTTTCAAATAGTCTCAAAGAGATACAACCCTTGCAAGCAAACCTCAAAAAAGGATATGATGTACAATATAGCAGAATTTATGCATAGGGATAACAATAATGATCAAAACATATTTTCACTCAAATCTCATAAATCAATAATATCGATAATGTATTTACAAAAGAGGACCAAGGCTTTCTTTATTTATACTAATTCTAAGACTTGGGGAGTAAGTCTCGCAGTTAAACTAGGAAACTATCCATTAACAAACAAAATTGTTATAAATTAGGAGACATTAACTAGATAATTATGTATTCATAACAAGGGACTTATTTGTTTCTAGCAATTTGTTATAAGTATACATGAGAAGAAAAAATAAAGGATTTGGTTCATGTTTTCAAAAGGGATGTAAATAGTGAAGTCCACCTATTTATGGGATGAAAAACTTGTGAACACAATAAAAGGGCAAGGAAGCTGATGAGTGTACATCGTATGAGAGAACAAAAAGTTATTCCACTTTGACCATGCCTAAGAAAATGAAGTCAAAAAAGAAAAATGGTAGACGGTAAAGTCACTCACTGTCACCTTCTGTGAATACTATTATTTCGCTTGCGAGCAAAGAACATCGGCTATTTGCACGCGAATGAGGCAGATGATGATAAAAAAGGAAGAGAGGGTTCGTGAGTATAGAGGAGAGGAAATTATGGACAAAGAGGCTTTGGGATAGACGGACGAACAAATGTTTTTTCTACGTCCCCATTGCTTGTTTGATTATGTTAAGGTCCTATGCATATTATGGGAAGCGGTGAAGATTTCTATCTATGTTTGGTAGCCATGATTGCTAGTGCCAGGGACAGAGGAGCACTGTAAGTGTCAGGATCATCCGGCGTGAAAGTATTTTCAGAATACAAAAGTTAATCAACTTTCTTTTTTTTACGTTTATTTTCGTGAAAGGATGAAAAAGCGTCCCTGATTATTTTATAAAATAAAATTATGTGTACCTCCATTCATACCCTTTGCTTTAAATGTTTATACTTTATTATTGTGGGTCCCGACAGGGCATAGAGTGCATCTTGTTATTACCTTGTCTTATTATGGGGTACAAAATGAGGGTACAAAAAAGGGGTTCGTGTAGTATTACTCTATTTTATAACACTAGAAAAGTCGATAAACAATTACCCTTTTTATCTTATTCGCTCATGTTTTTTGAAATATAATCACCTGCAGGTCACCAGCTTCCTAAAAGGTTATTTTTTAGAGGCTCGAGCGGGATTTTTTTTGTTATAACTGTATTTTTAATCAACAATAAATAAAAAAGTATATTAGAAATATAAGTATAACGGTATGGAGATGGAGAGAGAGGGAGAGACCAAAAAAATAAAAATAAAATAGTACATAAAAAGAAATAGATTTGAAACACATATATTAAAAATCCCTTTTGGAAAACTCCAACTTTTAAATATCATCTCTTCTTCTCTTTCTCTCGTCTTGGATCAACATACATTTATTACCATGTGCAAGAAAACACAACATAATTATTTGCAATAGTATATAGTGTGTGTTAAAAAAAGACAAACGCTATACACAACTTATATGCAACATATAAGAATGATTTAAATGGATAAGATTAAAAAATATAATATGTAGATATAAGGTGCAAAGCTATGTACATATAAGGTGCAAAGCTCAATAAAGGTGTGGTGACAAATAAGTTCAGCACAAACTAATAAGAAAGGCCAATCACCAAATAAAAAGAATAAGGAATAACAATCACACAACACAAAATTTACATGGTTCAGTAAGAATGTCTACGCCCACAATGGTGCTCTAAATATTATTTTTCTATACTCCGGGGAGTGTTTTACAGGTAAAATAATGCATGCCCTTTGTCCTGGGCTGGGGGTTTGTTATATACATGTTAATTTTCGGGGAGTGGGGGTGTTGGGCTCCCCCACGTCAATCCATATATGCTTACGAGATTTTAGGAATTGACTAGGTCGTAGTTGAATTAGTTGAGGCGCGAGGCTTCCAGTCTTTGGGCCGTACTCTATTGGGCTACTCGTCTGGGCCAAGGTGACAAATCGAGGTACCCACAATTTCCCCTAAAGTTGTTGGGCCACAATTTGGTCTCAATAATTTTAAATGATTTGTCATAATGGTGTTTTTGTAAATTGTGCAACACTCTTCAAGATCGAAGTGCCTTTTTCTGAACTGATTCAGGTAGTAGACTTCCTCATTGCCCGTGCGCTATGATTAGGAACGTTTAAAACATCTCCGGAGAGAGTTTTTTTCCTGAAGTCGCTTCAAAATTCTTCTCACTCTCTAATTTTCTCCAAGCTTCCACTGCTGCTCTCTCATTCCCAGGTCTTGTCTTCCAATTTCAATCTTCTTATCATCCTTACTTGTGACTTCGCATCGTCCCAAGCTAAGTTTCTACTTTGTAAGTTCTTCTTACCTCTTTTCTTTGGTTTTTGGAATTTCTTAACATCTGCTATTAGGGCTTTTATTTTTCAATGACGAAAATAGGCAATAGATCGATATCTGAATTTAGGAAGTTTTATAACATTCCAAATCGGGTAGACGTTGAGTGTGCCCCAGTCCCTCGTAATGTTAGAGAGGTTGAGGATGGCCACTGGATTCATGTTCTCTTATTGTCCCAAGGGGGTCTCACTTTTCCCCCAAGCAATTTGTTTTTGCACTTTTTTGGTTACTTCAATATAGTCCCTGCACAGTGCTCGCCCAATGTCTGAAAAATTGTTAATGGTGTTTATAGAATAAATCAGCTCTATGGCACCAATTTAGGGCTTGCTAAGATCTGCTTATGTTATTATTTTTCGTGAATAAGTTCTGGGATTTTGTACCTCAAGGTCAAGAGTCCTGATAGGGTATTGGTAGTAAATCTACCTGATTCCCATAAGGATCACTGGCATGAGGGGTTTATTGCTAGAAATTGATAGTTCCTTCCCCATACCGAGGGGTCAAGGTCTGGGAGATTTGTGGTCCCTTTTTATGGGGAGGAGTGCATAGGTAGGCTTAGTCTTTTTCTGCTCGTTGATCCCCTATTTTACGTGTGCTTATTTTTATATTTTTTTCTCTTTCTTTTCAGCGAGGATAAAGAACTTGGAACCTGCTCTTAGCGAGGTTCGAGCTGTTGAGTTGCTCAAAGCCTGGAACATCACGGAACTCTTGGCTGACGGTGAACACCCTCGATCAGCAACCTTCCTTATGGAATACAAGAACATTGGGTCCAACTTTATTGCGTGACCTGTAGACATCATCCCTGAGCTAGACATCACTGAAGAGGTTGTCGTCGATCCCATCTAATTGGATGAGGAAGAAAGAAGCTCTAGTGAGGAGAGTAAGGGCGCTGACAGGGGCGGTGCTGAGGGTGGCTCCAGTGAGGAGAGCTCTGGTGGTGAAGAATCTTCCATCTCGGAAGAGGTTTCAAAGGCTTAAGAGTCTTCGAATGAATCGAGTAGTTCCAGCGAGGAAGATATGTCTCCTCCTAGGAAGAATCTGATCCGAAATGATGATGATGATGATGATGATGTGCTTCTCTCTCATCGACTGAAGAAGCAGAAATCTGGCAGTGGAGATATTGCAACTGGTTCTCAGCCTACTACCCATGAGCAGGAAAAGAAGAAGAAGGAGGAGGAGCTGGTGAGAGAGAGGGAGAGAAAGAAGGAAGATGAGAGGAAGAAGGTGGAGGAGAAGAAGAGAGCTAAAAGGGAGAGGAAAGAGAGAGAAGAAGAGAGGAGAAGAGAGGAGGTGACGACAAAGGTGGGGCATGCTCTGGTTCTAGTGTTCGCTTTATCCAATGGGGCCTTTGTCGCCCTCTCCCCTCAGTTGGCTCCTGCGCTGCTCGAAAGAGCCATTTTGCGGACTGATCATCAGAAGGCGATGGGGAGTGACCAGTTAGCTCTTAAGGCGAGCCAGATGCTAGCCTTGGTAAGTCTGCTCTTACTTATCTATTTTTGTAATATTATGTTCAATATTTCTTCCTCTGATATTTATCTTCTTTATAGTTTTGACTGATTTCATCATCCTCTACCGTACCCGTGATGAGCTGGTGAAGAGGAATGCCGATCTGGAGAAGAAGAATGTTGATCTGGAGAAAAAGAATGCTGATCTGGAGGCCAGTTTAAAGACTGCCCGTGCTACCCAAAAGTCCTCTGATCTCGCCCTAACTGAAGCCAATCGAGTGAAGGAGGCGGCGAGCAAGGAGCATGATGAGTTGAGGCAGTCCTATGACTTGGTCTGTACGAGCAAGTTGGCCGTGGTGGAGGAGAATAGGGTGCTTACAGAGAGGGTGAATGAAGGTGGAATTTGAGGCTGCTACCATTAAGGAGAGGTCGTACAACATCGTTTGGGCTGCTACGTATGAGGATGCTAATGTTCAGATAGGCTACATCAGTCAACTGAACTTTAAGAAGGGTTAGAACAAAGCACTTCTGGCTGTTGAGGTGGACATCGTCTCCCTGCTATTTGATGAGCATGATCCTGGTCGTAGGCCTGTTGTGGATGAGGCACCTACTCATGCCATTGATGAAGGTGTGCCTGCTACCCAGACCGTCCCTACTGGTGCTCCTTCTGAATGGGGGACAGTGAGCGCTCCATCTGAGGGAGGTGTTCCTACTGCTGTAGACAAGGGAAAATAACCAGCGACCTTGAATCAAACTGAGGTTACCAGCTCGCCTGCTCTAGGGGACTGTTTATATTGGTTCTTTCCTTTTTATTTCACCTGATGTACTTGGAATCTTTTATTAATGAAATGAAGTTTTTCTCCCTTGTTTATACTGATTTCATCCTTTAATGCTTATATGGTCTGTACTGATTGATGTTGAGGAGTTTATACTTGCTACTTCTCAACTAGGAAGGATTCTTGGCCCTAATGCTAGTAACCAAATTTGCCAAGCCTTTGTAAGGATTTGCAAGTCCCTTAGGTCGAGGAACTAGATATTTAAATACCAGTCCGAGCTTGTTGCCAAACTGAAGGATAGACTTTAGGTGATGGAAGAGGTTGGCACTTCCGTTCAAGAGGAAGTAGATGCTCTAAGAGCTAAACTTTTGGATGCCTTCGAGATCAATCAATTCGGAGAAGTTATGTAATAGGAGAATGAATCTATGAGGAGGGAGGTGTTGCGACTTAGAGAGAATGCATCGAGCGTTGCCCCTCAAGTTTTGCGAGGTTCCTTATCATCGGCTGGTCCGCGAGCTGGTGCAAATGATAGGAGTTCAGCTAGGGAGATAGACGAGCTTCAGGGAGATGTTCGTCGAGCATATATGATAGCTGCTAGGCTCGAAAAAGATGTTATGCTGCTGAGGTATATGTTCATGAAAGGTCCTCGGTGAGTATGGGCTGACGGTTATGATCACGGTTGGACAGATGCTCCTATGAGGTTGTCAGAGGTTGAAGAGCTATCCTTTATTAGGGGATGGTTGAATGTTGTCAGGGAGTTGAAGGTCCCTAGGAACTCAATGCTCTAGTATCGTCATGAGATCTCTCCTTCGACTCTGATGCCTAATCCTTTCAGGGGGGACGACCAGTGGGTCCCTATAGATGTTATCCCTAGGCAGCTACTGGATCCAGATGCAAATGAAGTCGAGGAAGAATTATCTCCTCACCCGGAACGATGGCCGAAGAGCGCAAGTAGCTGATTACCTTTCTAAGAGGCCTAATACTCATTAGGATTTATTTAATTCAATGTAACTCTTTGTAAATGTATTGAAGTAATAAAATATTTATATTTTGGGAGATTCGCTGACTAAACATGTGTTGTGTATTTTCTACTTCATTAATTTCTTATTTGATTATCTTAGGCTCTTCGTAGCTGACTAAATTTGATATGGGTAGAGTTGTTTGATTGCGTGAGTATCCTCCCAGTTCAGTATGACTATGAGATACCTCCTGCCCTACTTTACCCTTTAGGTCGTGTCATCACACTCCCTTGGGCCTAAGTGTGGCAATGGTGAGGACACACTTGGAGTTGGATGTTCTATCGGAGCAGGGTTTTTTTAGCCAAACATCGTTTGGCGACCAATTCAATTTGGCCGAGCTGCCTAAGGGTCCCATGTAGGGCTTCATATATTGCCAGGGTCAATGCTAGGAGGTTGTTCGTGTTTAATAATGAAACCTGAGGAGGGTTACACTCATCTTTTATATGTTGAGTATGATGCTTGTCACTTGGAGAAGATGTGCAAGTTATAAAGTTTATAATAAAAAATTAACACTTAATAGAAGCCACTGCCAATCAATCCTTTATTAATAAAAAATAATGAAAAATCAGTTGCCATATCCAAAAATGTAATAAAAGACCAATATAGAAAATAAGAAGTAGAATTTCTTTAGGTTGGCTGCGTTCCAAGCTCAGGGTATCTCCCTGCCCTGCAGCGTTTCTAAGTAATTGGCTCCTTGCAGGTCGTCTCTTGTCCCCTTGAATGGTCCCTCCCAGTTTGGACCTAGCTTGCCATCTGATGGTTTTACTGCATTGCCAAGGACTTTCCTTAGGACGTAGTCCTCAACTTAGAATGCCCTTGGATTGACCTTCTTGTTATAGTGCTTCGCTAACTGTTGCTAATAGTCTGCTAGTTTCACTAGAGATAGTTCCCTACGTTCGTCAGCTAGGTCAAGTTCAGCGAGTAATGCTGCATAATTTTGGCCCTGGTCAATTCGGGTGGACCTCGTGGTGGGGAGGCTAGCTTCTAAGGGAATGATTGCCTCCATGCCATATGTTAGTGCGAATGGGGTTTCTC
The DNA here is from genome assembly GCA_949130495.1 of Sambucus nigra. Classification (NCBI taxonomy): domain Eukaryota; kingdom Viridiplantae; phylum Streptophyta; class Magnoliopsida; order Dipsacales; family Adoxaceae; genus Sambucus; species Sambucus nigra. Next base: position 463,081,125 of record OX422222.1, on the reverse strand, counting down.
TGGTTGCTCGTCGTGGGGTGGTGCGATAGGCCCATAGGATGTGTGGTAGCTCTCTCACCCATACCCCATTGGCTCGTTCTAACTGCTTCTTCAATCCATCAATCACCATTTTGTTTAAGGCTTCTGCTTGTCCATTTCTCTGAGGGTATGCTACCGAGATGAAATGGTGCCTGATTCCGTGGTCGTTGCAGAAACTCTGGAGGAGGCCGCTCTCAAACTGCATTCCGTTGTCAGTGATGAGGATTCTGGGGATCCCAAAGTGAGTAATTATGTTTTTCCATATGAATCTCATCATGTCTGCATCTCTAATGTTCGCCAGTGGTTCCACCTCAATCCATTTGGTGAAGTAGTCTGTCGTGACCAACAGATACTTGCGATTATCGACAGTGGTAGGTAGTGGTCTTACGATATCCATTCCCCATTATACGAAAGTCCAGAGGCTAGTAAGTGATTTCAGGTCGCTGGCAGGTTAGTGAACTATAGGAGCGTGCAGTTGACATTTCTCATACTTGCGAGCATATACCCCAGAAGCTTTCTGCATGTATGGCCACCAGTAACCTTACTTCATTACTCGGAAAGCTAGCGATCTGCCTCCAATATAGCTTCCATAGATTCCTTCATGAAGCTCGTGTAGAACTTTCTCGACATCCTTCGGGTGAACACATTGGAGGTAAGGGCTGATAAAAGATATTTTATATAGCTTGCCTTCAGGAGATAAGTGAAAGCGAGAAACTTTGACTCTTAGCTGAAGAGCGGCCTTCTTATCTTTCAGTAGGGCACCGTCTTTCAAGTAATCCCTTAGGGGGTCCAACCAACTAGGGGTTGGTTCAATCTAGAGAACATGGACCATGTCTGTCAACTCGTAGCTCTGGTTGATGCTTGGCTAGGCGAGAAAGTTGATAGGGATTATTCTTTTTAAGTCATAGTTGATTGCTGAGCTCAAGACCGCTAGGGCGTCAGCATGACTATTTTATCTTCTAGGGAACTGCTGGACACTGACTTGATCAAAATTAGTCATTAATTTCTTTGGTAAGGAGAGGTAGGCTACGATTCTCTCATCCCTTGCGCTAAAGTCCCCACTTATCTGATTGGAGACCAGTTACGAGTCGCCAAACACCTCGAGTTGCTTTGCCCCCAATGCCTGTGCCTTCTGTAGGCCTTCTATTAATGCTTCATACTCTGCCTCGTTGTTGGAGGTTTTAAATCCAAGCCTGATTCTGTTCTCGAGGATTGTATCAATCGAGGTAATAAGCACAATGCCTACTCCTTCCCCCTTGGAGTTAGAGGCTCCATCAATAAACAGTCGCCAAACACCTTGTGCCGAGTGATCTTCCCTTTAACCCATGGATAGGAGTTCGTCGCAAGAATGTTATCCTATAAATTTCACGATGAATTCGACGAGGACCTGCCCCTTGCTTGCATTCCTTGGTTAAAATTGGATGTCGTATCGTCCTAGCTCGACCGACCACTTTGATAGCTTGTCTGACAAATCCACTTTTTGCAGTACTTCTTTAAGTGGGTGTGATGTAAAGAAGATGATGAAGTGAGCCTCGAAGTAGTGCTTCAATTTTCTCGAGGCTACATCTAGTGCCAAGGAGAGCTTCTCCAATGGTAGGTATCGCTGCTCGGCGTCCAAGAGGGTCTTGCTCGCCTAGTAAACTGGGTGTTGGATTCTTGCTCTTTTGCATACTAGTGCAGAACTGATAGAGTGGCTAGAAAGTGCAAGGTATAGGTACAGTGAATCGTTCTCCTGAGGTATTACGATCAAGAGTGGTGTGTTGAGATAAGCTTTAATCTCCTCTAATGATTTCGAGCAATCTTGGTTCCACTTCACTGTTTTGATTTTCTTCAATAGTTGGAAGAATGGCTGGAACCTTTCGGATGACTTCGAGATGAACCGATTCAAGGCGACGAACATGCATGTGAGCTTGTGTACGTCCCTTATTACGTGGGGAGGCAGCACCTTATTGATTGCATCAATCTGGTCTGGGTTGCTTCAATGCCTCTCTTGTTAACCAAGTACCCGAGATATTTTCCTGACTGGACACCGAAGGAACACTTACTCGCATTGAGATTCATTCGATATTTCCTGAGGATTTCGAAGGTTCTAGATAGGTATGAGAGGTGGTCTTCGTTATGCCTGCTATTGACGAGCATATCGTCGATGTAAACTTCCACTGTATCAGCCATTTGGTCTTTAAACATCTTGGTGACCAGCCGCTAGTACGTTGCTCCTGCATTTTTTAGCCCAAAGGGCATAACTTTATAACAGTGTAAACCGACGGTGGTGATGAACGCTGTCTTGTCTTGGTCTAGTGCGTTCAGAGGAATTTGGTGGTATTCTGAGTATACGTCCAGGAAACTCATTCTTTCATAAGCGAGAGTGGCGTCCACTAATTGGTCAATCTTTGGGATAGGGAAACTATCCTTAGGGCACGCCCTGTTAAGGTTAGTGAAGTCAATACAAACTCTCCATTTCCCATTGCTCTTTGGAACCACTACTGGGTTGGAAAGCCACTTAGGGCATTGAACTTCCCGTATGGATCCTGCATCTAGCATCTTCTCCACTTCTTTCTCTATAGCCTTGGCCTTCTCGAGTGCAGTTCGCCGTGCCTTTTACACGATAGGCCTAAAAGTCGGGTCGATGTGTAACCGTTGACAAACCACACAATTATGGGCAGCTCGTAAGGTTCCCATGTGAAAATATTCATATTATCCATCAATAGTAACGTCAATTCTTTCTTCTCTCGACCTGTGAGAGAGGCCCCAATCAAGAAAATCCTATCTTTTTTGTTACCACCGACTACAACCTCTTCGAAGTTCTCAATGACCCATTCAAAGGGGAGGAACCTGGTCTCCTCCACTCCGGGTCTCCCATACTTTAGCTACTATTTTGAAGGTATCAAACCTTCTTATTCCTCAACCTTCTCTCTAGCCTTCTCAACCTTCTTCTCTAGTTTTAGGCGGATGGCTTCTATGAAGCACCTTCTTGCTATCGCTTGATCTCCATGGATCTCTATCACTCCTCGCTCAGTCACGTACTTGAGTTCCTGATGGTAGGTCGAGGGAATGACCTTCATCGCATATAGCCATCCTCTTCCAAGGATAGCCTGTTAGGGAGATTCAATGTCGACTACCAGAAACTCGATCATCTTAGAGACACTTCCTGCCCTCACTGGCAGTATGATCTTTCCCAAAGGGATAGTTAATTTCCCAGTGAATCCAACTAGAGGGACAGTGTCGGTAACGATTAACTTCAATTTCCTGAATAGGTCGAGATACATTACCTCAGATGAGCTTCCCTGGTCAATGAGCAACTTATCGACGTCATAGTTTGCTATCCGGAGTGTAATGATCAAGGCATCATGATCTGGGGTTCTTACTCCCACTAAGTCTTCATCCGTGAACACGATGTGTTTGCTGTAGTCGACATCATCTGCTCACCGATGCTTTCCTAACTATGTTTTCGCTGGATCGATATGAAAATCTTGGATTACTACAGTAAGATTTTTTACTTCCATCCGGGATGAATTTCTTTAAATTTTCTTCAGATTAGATGCCCCATGAATCACTACAAACTCATGTCCAGTATCCTCCTCGAGCATGTTATCGGGCCTTGTGTCTCCGTTAGCAATGACCTTCTCCGCCTTCTTCTCCACGAACTCATTCAGGTGCCCAGTCTGGGCCAACTCCTCAAGGTGAGACTTGAGAGATTTATAGTGTTTAATTTTGTGCCCTCCTTCCTTGTGAAAAGCGCATCTCAGCGCGTTATTTCTCTTCGAGGGATCTCCTCCCATCTTTCTGGGCCACTTAACGAAAGGCTCGTCCTTGATCTTTGCTAGGATCTTGTAAATTGGTTCTTTGAAGACAGTGTTTACTACCTGAAATGCTTTTAAAACATCTATCTTGTTCCCATTCTTGGAACCACCTTCTCCCCCATTCTTGCCTCCTTTTTTCTGGTTCTCAGTTTTGTCGCCATTCTTACTGATGAACTTGGAGCGACCATTTTCTCCGACATTAAGGCGGGTCACATCCTCGACTTTGGCGTATTTTTTTATTCGAGCCATTAGGTGGTCGATGGTTGTGGCCTCCTTCTTAGTGAGGGATTGGTGTAAGAGTTGCTTAAGCCAATCTTAAAAGATGCCACTGCTACCTGCTATGAGCAGCCCTCGACCTCGTTGAACAACTCCCAGTATTTTTTTGTGTAGTCCCGGAGGCTCTCCTGGGGCATTTTCTTCATTATCAATAAGGCATCCATCCTCTTCGGATGGGAGCTGCTGGTAATGAAACGAGTGGTGAAGAGCTCTGCCCGGGACTCAAAGCTTCTGATAGATTTGTAAGGGAGTCTTTCGAACCATTTTTGGGCCACATCTTGCAAGCTCGAAGGAAAAATTTGACACATTAGTGCCTCCCTATGGTTCCAGAGGGTCATGGCCTTCCTGTACTGCCTAGCATGATCAATAGGGTCAGTTTTGTCATCGTAGATCTTGAACATACAAATCGCTAACATCTTGGGGGCTTCTTCTTCTTCTATCTCCCTTGAGAAATGGGATTTCATTTGGGTCCTGAGAGCTCACATGGCTAGCTCTCTGGTCGATCTGTCACCCCGATGTGCAAGGTGCTGGTCCATTTATCTCCGGACGAAATTTTGTATGTCATCATTTTCTCGAGATGGACTCCTGTGACGGCGAGCTGGTTGATGTTGCTCAATCAGTTCGTCGTCTGACCTGCGTTCCTCTCTCTGAGATCTACATCTAGGGATACTTTCTCAACTGCGAGACTTGCTCGCCTGAGGGATAGGAGTGCGATATTGACGTTCCCTGTTGCTACGATGGAGTTCTTTTTCCATCTTTTCCAATCTCCGTTTGACGTGAGAATTCTCAGGCTTTTGCTTACGAGTAGCCTCCTCTTGCTCTTGGAGCCTGACCTCATAGGCATCGATCAACATGGAGATCTGCGTGGACTTGGCTGGTCCTTGACTTTCTTCTGAGACTTGCCATTCCAGGCGAGCCCTAGGATCTGAACGTCGGACTTCAGATCTGATCCTATGAGGGGCAGGCTGCTCTTGAATATCCCCTGCTTGAGGGTCATTGCTGTTGTGAACAAACATTCTAAATTCTTTGTTGGTGAGGGATTTCTTAAAGGAAGACAAACGTTTCCCACAGACAATGCCAATTGTGGTGACAAATAAGTTCAACACAAATTAAAAAGAAAGGACAATCACCAAATAAAAAGAATTAGGAACAACAATCACACAACACAAAATTTATGTGGTTCAACAAGAATGACAACGTCCACGGTAATGCTCTCAATATTATTTCTCTATACTCCGGGGAGTGTTTTACAGGTGAAATAATGCATAACCATTGCCCTGGGCTTGGGGTTTGTTATATACATGTTAATTTTTGGGGAGTGGGGGTGTTGGACTCCCCCACGTCAATCTATAACCCCTAGAATATCTCATTACGAGATTTTAGGAATTGATTGGGTCGTAACTGAATTAGTTAAGGCGCAATGCTTCCAGTCTTTGGGCCGTACTCTATTGGGCTACTCGTTTGGGCCAAGGTGACAAATCGAGGTACCCACAAAAGGTATATCGAGCCTATCTTTTTTTTGTGCAAAGGAAAGCTTGGCTTGGAGAAGATGCACGAGAGGAAATAGTGTTGATGCCCAAAATTGGTAGGGATTTTATCTTAGGTAGGAAATACCAATTTTGTAATCACATATAATTAGTAAAGTAGTGAGAATTAGAATAATAAAGGACAACAAGGATTTTTAATGTGTTTCATCTTAGGAAAAAACCTACCTCCACAGTTATATTATTACTATTATGGGAATTACATAGAATTTTGGGTAGTCTTTATTATGTGCAATAGACTTTTCGATTGAGCTAAGGAAAATGAGATATTTATATTGGTCACAGAAATCAAGGGGCGGAATGTCTGCATACATCCAAACATTTACACATGTACATAATGAATGAGACGGTTGATCTTCTAAGGCACGTGTGGAATGTATCTTCATAATCCCCATGTGAAGGACTTTTCTTATTCTTGATGGTTCATCTTTTTAAGTTGGTTGGTCGATATGCTAACCAAGTAGATCTGGAGCCGACCAAGCATAAATGAAGCGCTGAAATGTATACCTATAAGAACAGGTGTCCTAGTATAATTGGTCCACATGGCATGAATAATTTAACTCACAACAAAAGGCCACAGTGCTCCATGCTTAATGATTTTGATAGGACGAAGCATTTATTCTAAAAATTTTCTCGGCGTTCTAACATGAGGGTGGTCAACAGCCGACCTTCCGGACTTGTAGATTTTTCCCCAGTACATTAGTCGGTGGTATTTTTGTGATTTATTTGAAAAATAGAGAACCACCGAAGGGTATGCTGGTCTTTTTGCACCTTAGGGAACCGTGCAGCAGTTAAAATTCCAATCGTTGGTTCAGTTAATCATTACTTATCAACTTTCGAGGTAATCTATAAAAGGATGAAACTTTCCCCCCATTTCTTCTCACTTCCAACCTTCGCACTTAAGCAATCTCTATTTCTTTGAGTTTTTGCTTTGTTGTTCCTTCCTTGTTGTTCTATAGTAAATTCTGTAAGATATCTTTATTTTATTTCATTTAAACAATGGTGTACCTTATGGATGAGGATTCCTCAACAAAATTTAGGGAAAGATGAAAAATCCCCAATTGGGTGTCTTTAGAATTGATGGAAGGTCCTGTAGATTTATTGTCACTAGATGAGGGTCATTAGATCCCCACTTTATTTAAAGTGGAGTACAGAATAACTTTCCCTCCAAATCACTTGGTTCTTGAATTCTGTCAATATTTTGATGTGGTCCCTACTAGAGTATCCCCCAACACTTAGAGGGTAGTGAATGGGGTCCATCGTTTAAATGAACTTTATGGGACCCGAATTGGGATTCCTGAGTTGATGTATTGTTACAAATGGGTAACAAGAGTGGATAATACATATTACCTAAAGACTAGGTAGACCAATAAGGATCTTGTAGTTAATCTACCTGATTCTAACATGGATTATTGGGATTACGGTTTAGTAGTGAAGAACTGGTAGAAGGCCCCCTTCCTAGGGGGTAGAATACACTGGTCTCAAATTCCTCTAGGAAGGCTGTGGCATAGCGCGGTTTAACACTTTGAATTTTATTTTTCTTCAATGTCTATTGATTGTTCGATGATTATGCCAACTAACCATTCTTGTTATTTTATTTTTGCAGAGGAAGTTAAGAAGAGGTGTCCCAAGGAGGGTGAGGTGAAGTTTGACGAATCGATGTTCGTGTGGTCAATTCACCAAAGAATATGGGAAGACCACCCCCAGAACAACTTCTGTCTTGTTAGAGTATAAAATCCCCATTACATATTTTATGGCCGAACCAATTGAAGTTGTTCCCGAAGATCCAATCACTTTGGACGAGGAACTTGTTTCCATCACTTCTGTTGTTGAGTTCTTTGGATCAGACAATGAGCTAACACTTGGAGGAACTTCATCCTCTTTTGAGTCCTTTGACATCATTGTTATCCAAACTTCACCCACTATCAAGATGGGAAAAAGAAAAGTTCCTAATTTGTTGGTTGGCCTATCTTCTCCAACACAAAAGAAGACCACCATTATCGACAAGAGACCCATAGTTTCGAATGTTGAGGAGGCTAAAACCACCGAGCCTCAATTCAAGAGGTTGAGGAGAGGACAGACTATACAACAAGAATTTATCTTGAAGAGCTTTGCCAACCAAGCTGCTGTTGAATCTATCTTAGTGGCATTGAACCCCGGGCTATCAAGGGGATTAATTGGTGCTAGAGGTCTTTCAAAAGACAGGTCAACTGTCACCCCTTTATCACGAGCTCGTCTGTTGGAGAGGGAAAATCAAAATTTGACTCTAATAAATTTCTTAGTCCCTTGCCTTTTTTCCACAATTTTCTTTATAAGTATATGTAATAACTTTATTGTTATTGTTTTTCGTGCAATTTTTAGTCGACTATGACTAGTTGAGGTCAACATGAGTGTAGGAGGGTAGTGAGACTGGGGTCTATGAATAACTGGAAAGGGTGAGGCGTGACCCACTCCAATGGACGCTGCCTGCAAGGTCTTCAAGGTATCCTAGTGCAACTTCTACAGAAAACTTCTCCTTCTGGTAACAATGGAACTCAAACTTCAACTCACTCCCTGCAAGAAGATGAACTTTCACAGCAAAAATAGTAATTTTCTCTAGGGAAACACCTGAGAGTGATGGCTTTCAGTGGGGAGTGAAGGAACAAGGCACTCAACACTATGAGAATGAGCAGGGAGAGAATACTAGGTAGGTCTGGTGATATTTTAGCAGAGTAACAGTGCAATTTTCAATTTTGTATATCTGCCTTTACCTTGCCCAAAGGTCTATTTATACTAGGGCATTAGGGATGAGTTGGCATTTTTGGGCACCAAAATTGAGAGGGTTGGTGGGGGACAATGTCTGAAGTGTACCATTTGTCCCTACCTACAGGAAGTCTGCCTGTCCCCTCCTGCAGGCCCCACCTGGCGCCGACCAAAGTCAAAAAGCACATATGTCCCCTAATGAGGACAAAATATCAGATTTGGTAGTTATCTTTTGAAACGGTAACTTGTGGTGCAATTTTGCAAATCTTTAAGAGAGGATACCTTAAGGACTCATTTCCTATAAAACTGTTTTTTTCCTTGAGAAGGACCTCGAGGACCCCCTCTTTTAGAAAAGTCATGTTCTTGTAAAGAGTTTATTTCTTGTGAGTAGCCAGCTCTTTGGCTGCTCACTTCACTTGTGACCAAACGTGAAGTGTGTGTAGTCTTGAGTGACTTCTGGGTCTTCCTACTAGTATTCTCTCAATCATAAAGTGCTAAGTGGTTGAGCTTGCTCAACATACCTTGTCCCTCAGCCGCCAAGACAAAACTCCCAGGAGGTCCCAACAAGCCTGTTCGAGCCCTGCTTGCTCAACTAGGCAACCTGTACAAGAAAGCAAAGTGTTAATAGTGTTTCTTCTTTTAAATAATGACGTTTCATGATGAGAAGTTTCTCATGGTAGCTACTCCCTCATCCTGGCCGCCCTGGGCGGGTTCCTTCTCGATATGAGCTTCTGCCGGAACCCTTGTAGTGTCACTTCTCAGAAAACATTTCTGCAGTGACCCTTGCAGTGGCGCTGACCCTTGCAGTGGAACTTCTCCATCTTGGACTTCTGCGGTGACCCTTGCAAGGCACCTCTCGAATGTCATTGCTGTAGTGACCCTTGCAGTGGCGCTGACCCTTGTAGTGGAACTTCTCAATCTTGGACTTCTGCGGTGAGCCTTGCGAGGCACCTCTCGTATGTCGTTACTGCAGTGACCCTTGCAGTGGCGCTGACCCTTGTAGTGACACTTCTCAATCTTGGACTTCTGAGGTGACCCTTGTGAGGAACCTTTCGAATGTCATTGCTGCAGTGACCCTTGCAGTGGCGATGACCCTTACAGTGGCACTTCTCAATCTTGGACTTCTACGGTGACCCTGACGAGGCACCTCTCGAATGTTATTGCTGCAGTGACCCTTGCAGTGGCACTGACCCTTGCAGTGGCACTTCTCAATCTTGGAGTGCGGCGAGCCTTGCGAGGCACCTCTCGAATGTCATTGCTCCAGTGACCCTTGCAGTGGCGCTGACCCTTGCAGTGGCGCTTCTCCATCTTGGGCTTCCGCGGTGACCCTTGCGAGGCACCTCTCGAATGTCATTGCTGCAATGACACTTGCAGTGGCACTTCTCAATCTTAGACTTCTATGGTGACCCTTGCGAGGCACCTCTTGAATGTCATTACTGCAGTGACCCTTGCAGTGGCGCTGACCCTTGCAGTGGCACTTCTCAATCTTTGACTTCTGCGGTGACCCTCACGGGCACCTCTCGTATGTCATTAATAAAAAAACATTTTTATTTTATTTACTTTTTTTATTTGTGGCTGGATAGAGAAGAAATATATAACTAAGAAAATAAGAAAGTACCTGAGCCCCATCCAGAAGGGAAGAGCGAAAACGGACGGTCGTCGCAGTAGCGGCTGTGCTGATAGCCTGCAAAGAATGAAAACATGTTATTCATCCCATGTTTGAGGAAAAAGATATTCCACATTTCAGCGGAAAGGCCTGACCTGAAGTGTGGGCTCACTGGTTGAAGCCACAATAAATATTGGGCCACGAGAAATCTCTTGAACCAAGGATCTACCGTCCATAGATACGCGGACCTGAGGGATAGAAATCCTCCTCGAAGAGGATAAACCCGGGATAATAACCTCAGGTAAGGGAGGAGCCCCTCCCTGAGAAGAAAATCCAAAAGCTATTAGGACTCCTATTAAAAGGAAACAAATATTCAAAAGTAAAAATACATACCTTAGATGAAGAGATGGCCAAGGGCTCAGCTATAGAAGCGCCCACCGTCGAAATAAGAGAAGATGAGGTAACAACGCTGGAAGACACAACCCTCTACGCATTGTAAATGGGTAAATAAAAGGAAGAGGTAAAGAGGAAAATGGCATAATGAAAGTTTTGAGAATAGTGAGGCATACCTGAGGAGAAGGAGAAGTCACAAAAGTGGTCATGGTGCCAGTAAAGTGCACGGATGAAAGCTACGGGGAAATGACAGCGTCCACAACCAAGATGTAATTAGAAGACTAACAAATTACATCAGATGGTAAAAGAATTAAGGAGACAGCAAACCTCTCTAAAAAGTCCTTGGGAAGAAATGAGCATAGAGTTCCTCTCCCGATGAAAAGGCGTCAGTCGTAGTGGGGGAAGAGGAGAACTGCTTGCCTCTATGGAAATGACCTGCAAAATATGACAAAATACTTTCATTAACAAATAAAAATAATGTGGGGGAAGAAAGAAAATCATATGAAAAAAAAAAATAGGTGAGTAAAGGGGGAACACTCACAGTAGCAGGGCGCGTGGTCTGGCCATAAGGGAGATGGGTGGGGCTAACTCCCCCAGGAGAATGGGATGCCTCATCATCACTAGAAGACTCTCTCAAGACTGATAACAAAGCATAAGTGTCAGTAGTGCTTTCGCTATGGAAACCCAGCCCGCCCAGATCACCCGAAGAAGAACAATGGTCGTCATAGGAAGGGGGGCTTCCATAATCAACTAGTTCCTCTTCCAATGAAGGGGAGGGAGATAAAGAAACTCCGAGAGAACTAGTTCCACTAAGTAAAGAATGTCGTGATATATTACCTTCTGCAATAGGAATAGACGCGACCCGGGCCTCCTGGAAAACAAGGCTCGATGAGGAGTAACCTTTCCCTTTCACTACTTGGGAAGCCTCCTCCACCCCAAGATCTCCAGTATCGAACTCTTGATCCACCATAGAGGAAGCAGCCATGCCATCACCATTTCCTTTCTTCTTCTTTGCAGTCTGAGTCCTCACAGGAGAAGAGGGAGGAGAAGGGGTAGTAGCAGGAAAAAAATTAGATACATCTGAGTCAGGGTGTTTCCTTTTGCTCATAGTAGAGGTGCTCGCTTTCCCTCTGCTTTTTGATCGGCTTCTAGACTTCACAAGGGTAAGCTCAGGCGACGAAGGTTGAAGTGACTCGTCAATGAGAGACTTCACTAAAACAGGAATGTCCTACTCCAAGGGTGGCGTGGAAGTGGTACTAAGAAACCAAGGATCTTTGTGCGTCCGCCGGACCAAAAACTGGGCTTTGGTGTATTTAATGGGGTTAGTCTCATGAGGGGGGCCAACTACACATTCTTGAATAAGACGAACCTGTCGCTGCCAAAGAAGGAACCAAGATGAAGTGAATGAAGAATGATAATCGCAGGGAGGCATATAGAGACCACCCAAACCACTGACCCTACGGAATAATCCCTGAAGAGTGAAGCTAGCACACGCCTCTGAAAATGCCTCAGAATGACTGTTGTAGGTAGGAAGAGGAGGGATGTGAACGCCCTGATCATAACCAAACTGTCATCTTGCCCTCTCAGAATGATAAGATTCAGCACGCGAACCTAACTCGGTCCAAGAAGGGAGGTGGCATGGTAAGAGCATCGTCACCACATTAATATGAGGACAGGTGGAAACAGACTCCACTGCTGAAGGGTAATAGAAATTCCCGCCATCGCCAGGGAAAGAAAGCCAGCTGAAAGTTCCCTCAGGGCGCTTGGTATAAGACCGAAACTGAAACTCCTCAATATCGTCAATCAACATTCCCACATATTTCTTTGGAATTTTCTTATGCCACCAGAGAAGTTTCGCAGCATCGCTATGACAAGCGTGAGCCCCTGAAGTAAAGTGGGGGAAATGCTCAAATAAAAAGGCCATTAAGAGAGCGGAATTTGCATGATTAGCGACATCATACCGACTGCAAGACCTCTCTACATCTATGTGTGCTCGGTCCATCCAGGTGTAAAAAGAACCCAAAGTCAAGGCAGCCATAGGTATCGGCCTGCCGCGAGACAACCGTACAGCTAATCTAAAAAGAAGTTCGCGAGGACAATCTTCAGGCTTACCTGGCAGAAGGAACCGAGTCAGAAATGTAACAAAGAAAGCGGCTAAATGTCCAGGAGAGTGAAGCTTAGGACCATCCTGGGATCTGGGGGCTGTGCGTGAAGTCTCCCCCTTCTACAACTGCTCAAAATCTCTGAACCAGTATCTTTGCCATTTGGCAATGGAATGCTTGGAATGACCAGTTATATTTATAGCCACATACTTCGAGCACTCTCCGAGAGCCGACCGTAGCTCCCCCACCATCTCCTGCTCTAAAGAATCCTCGCAGTCATCAGAAAAGACCTGTTGCCCAAAGAAAGGAAGAGCGCACAATTCACATACATCTTCTAGGGTGACGGTAAACTCGCCCCAGCTCGTGACAAATGTGTGAGACTCCATACTCCACCGAGACAATAAAATATTGAGCAAAGACATATGCTTAGATATGGTGCAGGACTTCAGGCTACTGACCGCGGTAAAAAGTCCTACCTCCCTAAGAATAGCCACATAATTAGGAACGCTCAGAACGTAATCAACCCAGCTAGACCACTCCTCCGTGGGACCCCCCGGGGCTTTAGCTTCAACATTGGAATAAGGAAAGTCACCGCGGTCGACTCAAACGCAGAGAATGGAATCCGGAGAAATGTTAGGGAGGTCAGTAGACTCACTTAACCCCACATGAGAGCGCTCGAGGACAGCATCAGAAATTTTTTCCTCAAATTCGGAAAGCGAAACCATGAAGTTGTCAGCAGGACCAAAAAAAGGAGCCCGACGATATATACCAAAATCCTGCCCTTGGCGAATGTGCATATAGTCCTTCCATTCCTGAGAAGAGGATGACGTAGCTGATGAACCACCAAGAGCCATTGGCTCAAGAAAAGAATTCATCCTAGTGGGGACTCCAAGTGAGGGACCCTGGGTGTCCCCTGTCGCAAAAAAAGAAGTGGAAGTGGTAACCCCCGCAAAAACATGTGAAGAGCCCCTGGTCAGCAGCATACTCTCCATGACACCAACAATGGGAGAGACACCCGGGGTCATGGAGCTTTCGACGTGATAAGAGGTCGAGACCCCCCCCACCAGAAACAAATGGCAAATCGCGCAGCTCCCTAAATGCAACACGACCAGTCAAAAAATCACGCATCTCCCCAAACGCAACACAAGGGGTCGAGACACCCTGGGTCGAGGAACCCTCGATGTGATAAGATGTCGAGACACCCCCAGTTTCTGACGAGGAACCCGTAGACGTGATACCAAGCCGCGAGACCCCGGGACGCTGACGAGAGGCCACCATACTGTAATAGGTTGAGACTCCCATTCATGAAAAATTCGAAGGCATCGAGACACCACCACCCAAATTGACTTTCAAATATCTGGAACCCAAGCTCGAGACACCCGGACCCAAACTGACTTGGTAATTTGTATAAACCAAGGATGAGACACCCCCGCCCAAAGCAAGTAGGGCTTTTGAAGACTCCAAGGTAACTGGCAAGGGATCCTTGGACGTAGGGTCGCCTCGCGGCAAACCACGGGTCGAGACCCCCCTTCTTCAGAAAAAATCATGGGCGTCGAGATCCCCCTCCCTCCAACATAATTTTCAATAGACAAAGAACCTTCCACGCCTAGAGCAACATGCGAGGAACCACCGTCAGCGCCAACATATGCCGAGACACCCTGACCCAAACCAACTGGGTAAGTTTCATGAATCGAGATCGAGACACCCTGACCCAAACCAACCGGGTAAGTTTCGTGAACCGAGGTCGAGATACCCCGCCCAAAACAACTAGTTTTTTTTAAAAGTCCAAGGTGACTGGCGAGAGACCCTCAGATGGGGGGTCCAATCGCGAGGAGCCCTTTTCAGTAGCCGTCTCAACTGAAAAATCCAAACCCACCCACGGATTGGACGAGACACCCTATTCCCTATGCAAAACGCAACCGGTCGAGACACCCCCCGCTGTTAACAGAGGCTCGATCGAGACACCCCTCACTACGGAAGAACTCAAACAAAAAATCGTACTTACTGAGTGGAAGGGCGAGGAGCCCATGAGGGTTCTTGACCCAAAATCTGAAGATGCGGGTGGCACGGACGAAGCCTCGACGCCACTGGTAGAATGAGACCAGAGATCGCTGACAACGGTAATACCGGTGGTCGGAGTGGTTGGGAGGGGCATCGAAGGCGACATGGAGCCAAAGTTCATGGGAGCTTTTGGGATGTTCACATTGGAAGAGGTATTGGATGGGTTAGAATCCATTAATGGGATGTTTGAGAAAAGCTAAAGCAAAAAAGAGGGGAGGTTATGGTGTTTTAAACTCCCTTTCTCTCACTTCCTCTCACTACAAATTCAAAGGGTCTTATGTTTTTTGAAGAAGATGAAAGAGCCCAAGAAAAGGGTCTTATGTTTTTTACATCAAAATGGGAAAACGTGCAGGAAGGCAAAAAAGGTGATGACCTTTTTTCCCAAATGACGAGATGACGGTTCCCACACTGACGCGTGGGTTCTACAAAAAAAATTAAAAACCTCGGATAAAGGGACACCGCACTTAATGATCCTAGGATCCCTATATATATATATATATATATATATATATATATATATATATAATTGTTGAAATCAAATTTATGGCGTACAAAGTTTTTTTAGTCTACCCAACCAAAAAATCTTTGCACGTGGGGCTAATGTAGAAGTGTGTCCACCAATAAAAAAAGTAAATAAAATAAAAATGTTTTTTTTATTAATGACATCCGAAAGGTGCCCGCGAGGGTCACCGCAGAAGTCCAAGATTGAGAAGTGCCACTGCAAGGGTCAGCGCAACTGCAAGGGTCACTGCAGTAATGACATTCGAGAGGTGCCTCGCAAGGGTCACCGCAGAAGTCCAAGATTGAGAAGTGCCACTGGAAGGGTCAGCGCCACTGCAAGGGTCACTGTAGCAATGACATTAGAGAGGTGCCTCGCAAGGGTCACCGCAGAAGTCCAAGATGGAGAAGAGCCACTGCAAGGGTCAGCGCCACTGCAAGGGTCACTGCAGCAATGACATTCAAGAGGTACCTTGCAAGGGTCACCGCAGTCCAAGATTGAGAAGTGCCACTGCAAGGGTCAACGCCACTGCAAGGGTCACTGCAGCAATGACATTCGAGAGGTGCCTCGCAAGGGTCACCGCAGTCTAAGATTGAGAAGTTCCACTGCAAGAGTCATCGCCACTGCAAGGGTAACTGTAGCAATAACATTCGAGAGGTGCCTCGCAAGGGTCACCGCAGAAGTCCAAGATTGAGAAGTGCCACTGCAAGGGTCATCGCCACTGCAAGGGTCACTACAATAATGACATTCGAGAGGTGCCTCGCAAGGGTCATCGCAGAAGTCCAAGATTGAGAAGTGCCACTGCAAGGTTCAACGCCACTGCAAGGGTCACTGCAGCAATGAAATGCGAGAGGTGCCTCGCAAGGGTCACCGCAGAAGTCCAAGATTGAGAAGTGCCACTGCAAGGGTCAGCGCCACTTCAAGGGTCGCTACAGCAATGACATTCGAGAGGTGCCTCGCAAGGGTCACCGCAGAAGTCCAAGATGGAGAAGTGCCACTGCAAGGGTCAACACCACTGCAAGGGTCACTGCAGAAATGTTATCTAAGAAGTGCCACTGCAAGGGTTCCGGCAGAAGCTCATATCGAGAAAGAACCCGCCCAGGGCGGCCAGGATGAGGGAGTAGCTACCAGGAGCAACTCCTCATCATGAAACGTCATTATTTAAAAGAAACAACACTATTAACACTTTGATTTCTTGTACAGGTTGCCTAGTTGAGCAAGCAGGGCTCGAACAGGCTAGTTGGGACCTCCTGGGAGTTTTGGCTTGGAGGCTGAGGGACAAGTTATGTTGAGTAAGCTCAACCACTTAGCACTGTAGGAATGAGAGAATACTAGTAGGAAGACCCAGAAGTCACTCAAGACTACACACACTTCATGTTTGGTCACAAGTGAAGTTAGCAGCCAAAGAGTTGGCTACTCACAAGAATTAAACTCTTTACAAGAAAATGACTTTTCCAGAAGAGGGGGTCCTTGAGGTCCCTCTCAAGAAAAACAACATTTGTAGAGGAAAGGATTCCTTAAGGTCTCCTCTCTCAAAGATTTGCAAAATTGCACCACAAGTTACCGTTTCAAAAGATAACTACCAAATCTGATATTTTGTCCTCATTAGGGGACATATGTGCTTTTTGACTTTGGTCGGCGCCAGGTGGCGCCTGCAGGAGGGGACAGGCAGACTGCCTGCAAGTAGGGGCAAATGGTACACTTCATACATTGTCCCCCAACAACCCTCTCAATTTTGGCGCCCAAAAATGCCAACTCATCCCTAATGCCCTAGTATAAATAGTCCTCTGGGCAAGGTCAAGGAGGATTTACAAAATTGAAAATTGCACTGTTACTCTGCTAAAATATCACCAGACCTACCTAGTATTCTCTCCCTTCTCATTCTCTTAGTGTTGAGTGCCTTTTTCCTTCACTCCCCACTGACAGCCATCACTCTCAGGTGTTTCCCTTGAGAAAATTACTATTTTTGCTGTGAAAGTTCATCTTCTTGTAGGGAGTGAGTTGAAGTTTGAGTTCCATTGTACCAGAAGGAGAAGTTTTCTTAAGAAGTTGCACCAGGAGACCTTGAAGACCTTGCAGGAAGCGTCCATTGGAGTGGGTCACGCCTCACCCTTTCCAGTTATTCATAGACCCCAGTCTCACTACCCTCCTACAGCAGTTATCCCTGGGCGCTGTTTCGAGTGTGGCTCCTGCCATTGTCTCTTCAACAGCCCCCATACATGGGCCAGTTTACCCTATTATCGCGTCCCTTCAGGTAGTTATCTCTGTGGTGCCTTTGAGGAGTTTCCCTCTCCCTCTTTTTAATTGAAGTATTTATCATTCATGAGGTAAGTGATTTGTTACCTCTTGCCCTTTCTTGTCACTCGCAGCCTCGCCTACCCCTTGCGACCACCGTCGCTGAGGTTATTCTTCTGGAAGTGACTGAGGTTGAGGTAGCTTCTTCAGAAGCACTGGTCGCTGAGGCATCCCCTTCAGGAGCATCGACTAGTGTGGCGGACCCTATAGGAGCCCCTACTCCTCCTTCTTTGATCGTTATGGAGGACGTTATTCAGGTATAGTGTATAAGGGTATCTATTTCCCTCATGTCATTCTTATGTCTTTATTATTTTGTTTAAATTACGCAAGCATTCCCATCTTCACCTTTGTTGCATTGTCTCTAGGTGAGCGAGGTCGCTCCGATGACTATGGAGCCTGATGAAGTTGCTCCGATATTTGTGGAGTCAGAGAGTGGGATGGCTGCGAGAGAGGTATTAAACTAGCATACTCCCTCTTTTTACTATTTCCCTTCTTTTCTTCTTGATTATACTGTGCAAGCATTCTCATTTCACCTTTGTCTTATTATTTCCAGGTGCATGAAAGTACTCCGATGACTGTGGAGTCTGGCAGTGGGGCATCTGCGAGAGAGGTATTAAACTAGCATACCCCCTCTTTTTACTATTCCCCATTTTTTTATTCTTGCGTATGCTGTGCAAGCGTTACCATTTCACCCTTGTCTCATTGTTTCCACGTGCATAAGATTACTCCAATGACTGTGGAGTCTGGCAGTGGGGCAATTGCGAGGGAGGTATTAAACTAGCATACCCCCTCTTTTTACTATTCCCCTATTTTTTCTTCTTGCGTATGTTGTGCAAGCATTCCCATTTCACCCTTGTCTCATTGTTTCCAGGTGCGTGGGGGTACTCCGATGACTGTGGAGTCTGGCCGTGGGGCAACTGCGAGAGAGGTATTAAACTAGCATACCCCCCTCTTTTTACTATTCCCCTATTTTTTTCTTCTTGCGTATGCTATGAAAGCCTTCCCATTTCTCCCTTGGCTCATTGTTTCTAGGTGCGTGAGGGTACTCCGATAACTGTGGAGTCTGGCAGTGGGTCAATTGCGAGAGAGGTATTAAACTAGCATACCCCCCCTCTTTTTATTATTCCCCTATTTTTTCTTCTTGCGTATGCTGTACAAGCGTTCCCATTTCACCCTTGGCTCATTATTTCTAGGTGCATGAGGGTACTCCGATGGTTGTGGAGACTGGTAGTGGGATATATGTGGAGAGAGATCATAACTCTGAGTTCACTCCTTTGGTCGATGACACCGATTCTGGTGGAGAGTCTTCTTTCCTTCCTTCTGAGGTGGGGTCTCGCCACTCCGATGGCGATGATGAAGTAGAGGATGCTGCTACTATTGCGAGTAGGCTATGGGGTGAGGAGTTACCAAGATGATTCAGGGCACATGAGCATCAGCTCTTGGATCTCATCTTAGAGCACCATCCCAAGACATTCACTTCTCAGAGTATACTTCAGATTGACAGTCTTACGGCCTTCAACCTGAGGGCTCTCGCCAGCCATGTTCATGAGTTCTTATCTACCTCCCCTACTAAGCTGACTAGCTCTTCCATTTTGTTATTCTTGGATGCTCTCCGCGACTTGCAACAGTTCTATCATTTTCGTTTGGATTGGCTTGATGCGGGAATTCGCCCTTTTCTGAGTGTTCCTTTCCGAAAGATAGTGAGATTTCACACTTCCCGACAATCTAGAGTTGAGCAGTGGTAGGCTGAGGCTATGAGGATCAGGAAGCATATCGCCCTACTGCAGGTGAAGCTTGCCAGACTCGAGTCTGGCGATGAGGAGGATGAGGCTAAATTCATCAGGTTGGAGGAAGAGTTTCTGCGGGAGGCTGGTCCGTCGTATGCTGGTGCCATCGCGCGTGATGATTTATTTTTTGTGGTTTCTAGCAGATAGGCTACTTCTTGCTTTAGAGTGCTCAGAATTCTATGTGTACATCGCTTATCATTCCTGAATGAGACACTTTGTTTCTTCTGCGCTTTCTTTTTCCTTGTTCTCCGCTTAGATTGTGGGTGTTTGTTTTATATGACTTGCTCTAATTTCTGGGAGCATTTAGTCTACTGATGGATGTCCTATATATTGCGGGGTACTTGCATTAATATGAAAAGTTATGTGTGTGTGTATATATATATATATATATATATATATATATATTATATTTTTCACAAAAATACACCTTTTGTAACTATGAGGTATTTGCATGTTACTGACTGGGATTGCCCCTCTTGTCTGTGGGGGCGCTCCTGCGCACTACTACTTATAGTCATAAAGGCTAGGTTAGAGGGGGGTGACCCCTGTCCCCTTCCCTAAAGCCTGATTTTATTGAAAAAAAACTATTTGAATTAGCTAGCCCCTAATCTTTGGGGTCCTTGCTCTATATTCTCTTTAAGAGCTTCACTGTTCTTTGTAATATTAAAGAGGAGGAATTTAATCTCCCCTCTATATTTTCTATTAATTTATGTCTGGGGGACTTTGCTCAGTATACTTTATCTTAGGATGGACTTACCTCCCAAATGTAGTGAGCAAAGTTCCTGATTTTTGTGTACTCTCTTCTAACTTAGTAAGGAGTGTATATATATAGAAATGAGTAAACAAAGCAAACATCAACAGTGATCAAAAGTGTTGTTATTTCATTTCTGTACTTTTGTGTGCTGTTTATAATGTAGTATTGCTCTAAAAAAAATTTACAAAAAACTTTTCTAGTGTAGGAGCAATCCTTAAAATCCATTACAGACATGACAAACATAAAGAATTTTTTTTTTAGCTGTTACTAAGCATAGTACCTCTTCAGCCACTTGCAGTTGATGGACTGGAGGCAATCACTCTCTAGTTCTGAAATTTAGCAGTAGTCCGACTTCCCCACTCCTCTGACGACAAAAGGCCCTTCCCAGTTAGGTTTGAATTTTGATGCCGACATGCTATGGAGATGGTGAGTTGATGCTCGCAGGACTAAATCTCCCACCTGGAATTCTATAGGCTTGACTAAGTTCTCGTAGGCTCTGGACAGTTGCTGAGTGTAGACTTTAAAATTCTCTCTCGCCTTGTCCGTATGCTCGTCCAGCGCCTCCATCTACACATGCTTTGGGTCAGGGATGAGCCCATTTTTTAGAGAAATTCTGGCTGAAGGTACTGCCAGTTCTACTGGTAGTACAACTTTGGTCCCATATACTAGAGAGAAGGGAGTGAACCCTATTGGCTTTCTTTTCGAAGTACGATAGGCCCATAACACCATAGGCAACTTCTCATCCCATGCTCCCAGCATGTCCTCTAGCATTTTATTCAAAATGTTTATCAGGGTCTTATTGGTAGCCTCTGCCTGGCCATTGCCCTTAGGGTAGGATATGGTTGAGCTATTATGCACAATCTTATACCTGACTGTGAGGAGGGCCATCTCCTTGCATATAAAGTTCTTCTCGTTATTCGTTAGGATCACTTTGGGTATACCAAACCTGCATATGATATTCTCCTTTATAAACTGGGTTACCACTTGGGCGATGACTCTCCTTAAAGGAATGGCCTCAGCCCATTTGGTGTACAATTCTGTAGCCACAATGACAAAAGCCTTGCCGTGAGATGCCGGGGCAATCTTTCCCACCGGGTCGAATGCCCATGTGTGGAAGGGATAAGGATCTACCAAGCTTTGTAGACTGACGGAGGGAGCGTGCACCATGTTTCCATGTACTTGACATGCTCTACACTTCTTCACATACCCAATGGAGTCAACCTCCATGGTCGGCTAGTAGTATCCCAGCGTCATCAGTTGATTATACATCTTGGCGCCTCCCATATGGGAGGGCTCATGAGCTTCTTTCAGCACCTTTTCCACCTCTTTTTTGGCTACGCACCTTAGCGCCTTCTCATTATACCCCTTCCTATATAACTCTCCCTCAACCAAGTAGAAACGGGATATCCTTTTTCTAAGGTAAATTTCATTCGCTCTCTCAGCGGGCAGCTCCCCATCTTTTAGATACGCTAGGTACGGTTGTCTCCAATCTTCGAAGGCTTCCACAAAGTTAGCCTCCGTCGGCTGGTTAAAATTAGCTTGGCACTTTAAACAACTTTGTTGCAAGTGGGCCGCTTCTATGCTCATAGAAGGCCAATAATATCCGCTTCGCTGCAGTCATCTGTAAAGGGGGATATCCGTATCTCCGCAGTGCTTCTGGTGCATCTCCATTAATATTTACTTGGCTTCTTTCTCCCCTATGCACCTTGCCATAAACCCTCCAGAACTCTTGAAGTAGAGAGTTCCCTGCAGCACATGATAGTTGGCTAACTCTAATATTTTCATTGTCCTTTCCCTGGTTTCAAGTTGCTTTTCCACCAGACGCCTCCAATCTTCTGGTTCATTACTTGGGAATAAGGATTTTACAGTAGTGGGTACCATTCTCTGCCTCACTGTGATGGTTTCTTCTGACTCCTTCATGTCCAACTTTTGCGCTATGGTGGCGAGCGCGTCAGGGTGCCTGTTCATTATTCCCTCGTACCTCTTTACAGTTACTTCTAAGAACTATCCCAGCAGCTTTTGGATGATGTGTCTGTATGGTGCTAAGTTGGCATGTTTAAGGGAAAACTCTCCATTAACCTGCCTTACTACCAGATTGGAGTCCCCTCGTATCACAATACCCTGACCCCTCTTCTGAGCGCTTCCAACATCCCTAGAATGAGGGCTTCATACTCGGCTTCATTATTTGAGCATTTAAAATCTAACTTGAAGGAGAGGGTGATCTTCTCCTTCCCGTCTGACAGTATGACGCCGACTCCACCTGTTCCTTGAGCACTGGAACCATCAAACTCCATAAACCACTTCTTCACCTCCTCCGTCGTGCATGCTTGAAAAATTTCTCCAAGTAACTCTTCACTAGGTGGTTCGAAAACTCCACTTGGGAAGAGGGCAAGCAGATCTGCTACTGCTTGGATTTTAATGGCTTTAGGCACTACGCATTTTAGATGGTATTCTGACAGGATCAAAAACCACCTTGCTGCTCATCCCACGAGTATAGTCCGCGCGAGGAGGTACTTGATGGGATCACACTTGGTGACTATGTGAACTGTGAAGGCTAGAAGATAGTGTCTCAACTTCTGGGCTACAAATAGCAATGCTAGGCAAAGTCTCTCAACGTTGGTGTATCTCGATTCTGTTTCAGATACTACTCTTGACAGGTAGTAGATCGACTTTTCCACTCCTTCTTTCTCTTGCGCCAAAAGGGCCCCTACCGATCTCTCTGTAGACGTAAGGTAGAGCAGCAGCGGCTCTCCGACTTCGGGGGGAATCATCGTGGAAGGAGAGGCTAGGACTTCTTTAATCTTCCCGAACGCTTTCTCCTATCTCTCTCCCTAAACCCACTTGGCTTTGTCTTTTAGTAGCTACGGACGGATGAGTTACTTCTGCCAGCGCAGGTATAAACCTCCGCAGGTCAGATACCTTTCCCAGGAAGCTCTTAAGTTGCCTCTGACTCTTGGGCGGTGGCATCATCACAATGGCTTTCATCTTTTCTGCATCCACTTGCACCCCTTGTCTATTCACCACAAAACCTAAGAATTTCCCTGCAGTAACCCCAAAGCCACACTTTGAAGGGTTCATTCTCATCTTATACCGACGACACCTCTCGAATACTCTCCTGAGATCCTGAATATGCTTGCTTTCTTTCTTAGACTTCACCACTAGATCATCCACATAGAATTCTAGTATATCATGAAATAGGTCATGGAAAATTGCCATCATGGTCCGCTGGTATGTGGCCCCAGTGTTCTTCAATCCGAAGGGCATGACTGTGTAGTGAAAGTTCCCTAATGGTGTGCAAAATGCAGTCTTCTCCGCGTCGGTAGGGTCCATTTTAATCTGGTTATAGCCCACATACCCGTCCATGAAGCTATACATCTGATGTCCCGCGTTGGCATCCACCAAGCTGTCTATGCTGGGTAGTGGGAATTCATCCTTAGGACACGCCCTATTTAAGTCCCGAAAATCTACACAGATTCTAATTTGGCTTTTGTCTTTCTTCGCCACTGGCACTATGCTGGATAGCCATATGGGGTGCTGAATAGGCTTGATGAACCATACCGCTAACAACTTCACCACGTCAGCTTTTATCTTCAAATCAAGGTATGCTTTGTATATACGTGTGGCTTGCCTTACCAGAAGGGCATTGGGAAGGATGTTCAATCTATGAGAGCTCACTTCTGTGTCTATTCCTGGCATCTCCATGTACTTCCAGGCAAGCACATCAGTGAACTCCTTAAGTAGCCCGATGAGCTCTTCCTTCTGCCTCGGTTCTAGGCACTTGGAGATTAGAATGGGTCTAGTCTCGCCCTCTTCTAGCCCCAACTTGATTTCCTCTAATTCTTGTAGCTGCTCTCTAGGTCATTCTTGCATGCACTCTGGAGCTTCTTCTGGTTCCTCAACATGCTCCATAATATGGGATTCATCAACGATAAAACACTCGGGCGTCGGGTCGGTGCTCTCATCCCATAACACCGCCCGCGCAGACCGTTATAAATGGTAGATGATCTTTCCATCGGGAAATACCACCTTCTTGCAAGTTTGAAGGGGTCTAGCTACCTCCTCTACTTTCCTCTTCCCTTTTGCCATGTGGGGGATTATCCTCCCCCTAGACAATCATGAACGAACTTCTTCTGCAGAACCCTTCCCTCAGCTACCTTGATTCCTTCTAGTTTTCTTGTAGAGACCTTTCTTTCCTCATCTAACTCGGTGTAGAAGGCAGCATCCACAAGGTGGGCCTCTTCAATGGCGAAGGGTCTCTGCGTGGCCTTGATCACTATCTCTGTACCTCTAATGTTTGCCTTCGCACATTGATGGTAGGTGGAAGGCACTATGCCATGAGTGTGCATCCATACCCTTCCAATGAGTAATTGGTAGTTGGTGTTAGCATTAATAACGTGAAATTTGATGTGGGAGGTGAAATTTCCCAACTTAATTACCACATTCACGTATCCAATAGACTGCATTCCGGCATTGTCAAATCCGAAAATTACTAGTGGTACCGGAACCACCTTCTCCTGGTCAATTCCTATTTTATATAACGTACTGATGGGCATGATGTTAATGGATGCTCCTCCGTCCATCAATGCCCTGGGAAATAAGACTCCATTAACCATGGCTGTGACATACAATGGGCCATTATGGAAGTAAGGCACCAACCTATCTGCTTCTGAAAACACCACTTTATAAGTATACTTCTTAATCATCCTTCCGATTGGCCCCTGCCAATTTAGCGAAGGGTCTCCTCGCTGCTGCACTGCCTCTAGGACTTTCCTTATGATGGACACCCTTGTGTCTTACTTCACCCCTATCTAGTCGAAAAACCACTTGAACTTGGGGCTCCGTGCTATGTCCTCACATTCAGAATCTAGGTCTACCTCGTACGTCTGGGCGCTGCAAACATACTCCACCTCAGAGGTCCCTCCCTCATCTAGGGCGAGAATGACATCTACCTCACCTTTCGAGAGGGCCGCTTCTTCAATTTCCTTGCTTCCATCTTCTTGCTCTGGAGTGAAGAACCACTCCTCTTGCTTTCTTTCTAGCTCAAGTCTGCTTAGTGATAGATTTTCTAACTCTTCGCATAACTTCTCGCCGCTCTCCCACTTCATCAGAATTTTTGTAGCTTCTTCGTCATAGGCAACTACCATATTGGCGGTGCCAAAGTGATGCACAGGAAGTGGGTTCTCGTTAACATCCACAGGGGGTATCTGTAAGGTACCGCTGGCCATCTGTTCGCCAATGATCCTACGTAAATAGTAATAATCCTTGGTAGAGTGCTGCACTCATTGGTACAACTCACAGTACATTGGATTGGCCTTGTTAGCTGCAGTGGGGGTTTCTCCTTTGAGGTGAGGAGGTCCTGCTACAGCTTCTCCTACTAAGGTGCGGTAACAATCCATAGCCTCAGCTACGCTTCATGGTAGTGGCGGTGGGGCATCTTCCCCAAACTTTCTCTTATTGCCAGGACTATCAGTCTTGTCCCTAGAGCCTCCCTTCTTCCCTTTGGGACTCCCGTCCACATAATTAACTGCTTGCCTCCTTGAAACTTGAAACCTCCCCGAAGTCAGTGGGACTTGCGTCCTCCAGCCCAGGGCTCTTGGTTTGATTATCATAGCTATGTTGCTAGCAACCCTAGTGAATTCTCTAAAAGTTCCATCTCTAGTTTTGTTGATTAAGTGCAACTTGTACTCTTCTAAGAGTCCTTCCACACATATCTACAGTAACCTGGCCTCCGCCACGTCCTCATGGACATCTAAGGACCTCTCACGAAATCGCTTGATGTAGTGCATCAACTCTTCTCCTGGCTTCTGGACCTCTTGTGCTAGGTGCCTCAATGTAAATTCATCCTCCGCTACAAAGAACTTCTGGAGGAACTGCCTGTGCATCTCCTCCCAAGTAGGGACGCTGTTAGTCGCCACGTGGGAATACTATGTATAAGCCTTCTCAGTGAGGGTTTTAGAGAACTCCCTCAACCTCAGGTTCTTGTCACCAGCATGTATTCCCAGGTACTCGACGAACCTCTTCACGTGTTCTCTAGGATTCTCCCCCCTACTTCCAAACTTGATAAATTTTGGTGGAATATACCCCTCAGGGTATGGCTTCTCACTTACTTCCTGCAGTAGGGGTCTTGTAATTCCTCGTATAGGTGGGAAACCTCCCACTGAGAGGAGGAGAGGAGCTTACTCACTTCCTCCATAGTAACAGCCTTAGAGGGTGACTCCTCCAAACACGTGCTTTTAGCAACTGTAGAACCTGTTGGCGCCAGAACCTGCTCCGGCACCGCCTTCTGAGACGGAATCGTCTTTGCCAAAATCGTAATAGGGGTGGCTACACCTCCAAAAGGGGCAGCAGCAGGTGTCACACAACCTTGACCCAAGCTTGATAGGTCCACGTTTTTTTGCTTTAAAAAGTAAAAAAACATTGCCATAAGATTCATACCTACCATTGGAGCCACCGCCGGAGAACTGGTCTGCCCTCCCTGAGGCGTGGGCGCATTGGCTCCGATCACCACCACTTCTTCTTGAGTAGTCTGGTCACTGTGAGATCCATTACCAGACGGAACGTCCTCAAAAACCAATTGCTTAGAGACATTAAAACCTTCTTTGTCCATTAAAGCAAGAATACCTCCCCAGCAGAGTCGCCAAATGTAGGAGGGTAGTGAGACTGGGGTCTATGAATAACTGGATAGGGTGAGGCGTGACCCACTCTAATGGACGCTGCCTGTAAGGTCTTCAAGGTCTTTAAGGTCTCCTGGTGAAACTTCTTAAGAAAACTTCTCCTTCTGGTAACAATGGAACTCAAACTTCAACTCACTCCCTACAAGAGGATGAACTTTCACAGCAAAAATAGTAATTTTCTCAAGGGAAACACCTGAGAGTGACGGCTGTCAGTGAGGAGTGAAGGAACAAGGCACTCAACACTAAGAGAATGAGCAGGGAGAGAATACTAGGTAGGTCTGGTGATATTTTAGCAGAGTAACAGTGAAATTTTCAATTTTGTATATCCTCCTTGACCTTGCCCAGAGGTCTATTTATACTAGGACATTAGGAATGAGTTGACATTTTTGGGCGCAAAAATTGAGAGGGGTCGTGGGGGACAATGTCTGAAGTGTACCATTTGTCCCTACCTGCAGGCAGTCTGCCTGTCCCCTCCTGCAGGTGCCACCTGGCGCCGACCAAAGTCAAAAAGCACATATGTCCCCTAATGAGGACAAAATATCAGATTTGGTAGTTATCTTTTGAAACGGTAACTTGTGGTGCAATTTTGCAAATCTTTGAGAAAGGAGACCTTAAGGACTCCTTTCCTCTACAAATGTTATTTTTCTTGAGAGGGACCTCGAAGACCCCCTCTTCTGGAAAAGTCATTTTCTTGTAAAGAGTTTAATTCTTATGAGTAGCTAGCTCTTTGGCTGCTCACTTCACTTGTGACCAAACGTTAAGTGTGTGTAGTCTTGAGTGACTTCTGGGTCTTCCTACTAGTATTCTCTCAATCCTATAGTGCTAAGTGGTTGAGCTTGCTCAACATACCTTGTCCCTCAACCGCCAAGCCAAAACTCCCAGGAAGTCCCAACTAGCCTGTTCGAGCCCTACTTGCTCAACTACGCAACCTGTTTAAGAAATCAAAGTGTTAAGAGTGTTGTTTCTTTTAAATAATGACGTTTCATGATGAGGAGTTGCTCGTGGTAGCTACTCCCTCATCCTCGCCGCCCTGGGCGGGTTCCTTCTCGATATGAGCTTCTGCCGGAACCCTTGTAGTGTCACTTCTCATATAACATTTCTGCAGTGACCCTTGCAGTGGCACTTCTCCATCTTGGACTTCTGCGATGACCCTTGCGAGGGACCTCTCGAATGTCATTATTGTAGTGACCCTTGCAGTGGTGCTGACCCTTGTAGTGGGACTTCTCAATCTTGGACTTCTGCGGTGACCCTTGCGAGGCACCTCTCGCATGTCATTGTTACAGTGACCCTTGTAGTGGAACTTCTCAATCTTGGACTTCTGCGGTGACCCTTGCGAGGCACCTCTCGAATGTCATTGTTGCAGTGACCATTGCAGTGGCGATGACCCTTGCAGTGGCACTTCTCAATCTTGGACTTCTGCGGTGACCCTTGCGAGGCACCTCTCGAATGTTATTGCTAAAGTGACCCTTGCAGTGGCACTGACCCTTGCAGTGGCACTTATCAATCTTGGGCTGCGGTGACCCTTGCAAGGCACCTCTCGAATGTCATTGTTGCAGTGACCCTTACAGTGGCGCTGACCCTTGCAGTGGCACTTCTCAATCTTGGACTGCGGTGACCCTTACGAGGCACCTCTCGAATGTCATTACTGCAGTGAACCTTGCAATGGCGCTGACCCTTGCAGTGGCGCTTCTTCATCTTGGACTTCTGTGGTGACCCTTGCGAGGCACCTCTTAAATGTCATTGCTGCAGTGACCCTTGCAGTGGCGCTGACCCTTGCAGTGGCACTTCTCAATCTTGGACTTCTGCGGTGACCCTTGTGAGGCACCTCTTGAATGTCATTACTGCATGACCCTTGCAGTGGCGCTGACCCTTGCAGTGGCACTTCTCAATCTTGGACTTCTGCGGTGACCCTCGCGGGCACCTCTCGGATGTCATTAATAAAAAAAAAACATTTTTATTTTATTTACTTCTTTTATTGGTGGACACCATTCGACAATGAGCTAATGTGGAAGAGGCCTTTAAAGGTTTGAAGAAATCCTTAAAATATATTTAGAATGCACTTGAGAGAGATCATTAATAGTGGCAAGAGAAATTGAAGTAAGCTGAGGACAGGGAGACCATGACAGATGATAAAATAAAGGTTGTCTCATACAAGGTGAAGGATGACGAGGACAAGGCGACTAGCTCAGCTAGGGAGGCAGACGCTGAAAAAAAGAAATTTTTGGATATGAAGGCCCACTATAAAAAAGACAAGGAAGATGACTTCAATAGGGGTTGGGGCAAGACCTTCGTTGCAGTTGCTATCCAGATTGAGTATGGTAAGAAGGTGTACTTTAAGGATGGATAGACTTCTTCCTTGAAGGAGGTCGGCACCTCAGTTGATTTTGATTTATTTCAAAGGAATGATCCCAGTTCGCCTCCTAACCTAGACGGGGAGATTGCTGATGAAGAGGGGACGAGTTAATCCTCCCTAGCACCTGCGATTAGGAATGATTCCATCCTCCTAGAGGCAGTAGCGAAGGACACCAAGAAGGTGTAAATTTCTTCAAGTCTGATGATCCATTCTTGATGTTTTCTTTTATTTCTTTTCCTTTTTTCTTTTTAATGGAGGTGTCCCCTGTAACATAATTTTTTATGATGAATGGAAATTTTCTTTAGTCAAGTTGCTAGTGTAGACTTTTAATTATGCTTGTTTATTCTAATACTATAGCTTTTCAATTTACTACCAAAAAAATGAAATTATCCCTGTTGAGACTAACTTGTTAAGATGTAGCAATATCTTTTTTGGAGCTGGCCATGTAAGTCTGACTAAGATCGAATTAGAGGGGTTGTTAGATAGTGATGCCTTCGGCTAAGTAAATAAAGCTTATGTTCATTTTCATTATCTCTTTGATAGAGCTGTGAAGAATAATACAGCTTACTATGAGATGATAAAGAAACTTCAGGATGACCATAATCTTTCTCGAGCTTTATTACATTCTGATTATGATGCCCAATATGAAGCATTTAGTGCAAGTTGGTGGTTTGATAAGAAAATGTAAGAGATTACGTCTACATTCAGTAAGAAGAATTCTTGTTGAACAAGGAGGTGGAGAGTTCTCGGGAAGTGGCAATTCTTCTTGAAAAAGAGAATAACAATTTAAGAAATGAGTTTGAGAGCTTGAAAAAATCAGCTGAGGTGGTGCCGAGCAAAGATGATTATTTCCTGGATCTTGAGAATGTTAGCCTGTTAGAGGAACTGGAAAACTTGGAGAAAAGGAAGAGTAAATCTGGCCAGTATTCTAGACAAGTGGTGGTTACTCGGCCAACTGAGAATGAAGAAAGAACTAAGAAAATCATGGCCGACCAGGTAATGTTGTTAAAAGGTAAGGATAAAACTATAAAATGGCTCCAAGACCAAGTGGACCAACTAACTTTTCATTTTCATAAACAACTTAAAGCGGTCTAGAAGCCCTAACTTATATGGAGGATCACTTGGAACAGTTCCACCGAGAAGGTTATAAGTGTGGGTGGTTGAATATGCTAACATTGTTGAAGATGGATGACAAAAATGAATTATGGCATTAGCATGATCCAGGCATATTGGATTATCTTGACCCTCCATTTCGTGATGGAAGGTGGATTCCAACTGATGCAATTCCCCAAATCTTGGTGAGAAAGTACTCGAGAGATTATCGCCTTTACATCGAAGATTCTTACATTTGACCACTTCATTTGTTTGACCGACCAAACTCTAGCGGTCACAATAAGTTGAGGGATTTTAGGACCACTACTCTGCCCACTTGATGTTCCTCCAGCTAGGAGGGACAAAGCTGAGGGGAAAAGTCTAATGGAATGACTTCACAACATTATTTTCCTTGTAATAGTTGTTTTGCTTCAGTACTATCTTTGTACTTATTTTTTGTTGAATTTTGGAAATAAAAATACTTTATTTTGAATACATGTTTTTCTATGTATTTTAGCTTTTCTCTATCAATTAAACTTCTAATTAGTTGATCAGTTGAGCACCTGACTAACCTACTTAATTGATTTGTGTATAATCAAGTTACACACTTGAGTAATTGGACCTTAGGTTCTGCTAATGTAATTAGGTAAAATGGTTATGTGTCGTTTTTAGAGCTAAGTGTTCACATTAGTTACCATTGGCAGTGACCAAATGTCTTTGGCAAGGTTCTAAAAAATGCGGGGTGTGATCGAGGCGTGGAAGCCAAGCCTTAAGCCTTAGAATCCTAGGCGAGTCTTGCACATAAAAAGGCATGAAAAGGCGTTTAGGCCTTTTTAATATATTTAGTATTTTTTTTAACCATAACAAGGCTATTAAAATACTAAAATTGTACATATCATAAAAATATGTCTAAGTATTTGCAGACTGGAATACTATTTGATTATTTTGGACGAGATAATGGTCCGGTTTGTAAACCAATTCTTTAAAATGTGATATCGTTTCACTAGAGAATTGTTGTTTTTCGAAAAAAAGTGCGCTTTAAGATTAAGGCGTAAAAATCTTAAGGCGGGGCGTTTCTCCCAAGCCTCAAGCCTAGGCGTTCCTAAGAGGATCCTAGGCATGCCTAAGTGGATCCTAGGCATGCCTAAGAGGAGTCTAGGCGGGTTTTTTAGAACACTGATCTTAGGAATGTAGTATTTTCCTGAATTTAACTTGGTCGGGTAAAACTTTTTGTTCTTGACTTTAGGTCTTACATGAAGTTTCACGGACTTCTTATTCGTGACTTGTTAAAGACGAAGTCATACATGAAGTCTAACTTTTTCTTTTTTGAAGTTGGAAAAATTTGTTGGGGATGTGTCATCGTCGTACTCCGAAAAAAATAGGAAGCATAATTGGTTGGAAGTCATGACTTTTATTAAACTGTATGAAAAGATTACATAAAATGCTTAACATAACTACTGATAATATTTCCTGAGATAATCGGCATTCCATGAATTCTTGAATTCTTACCCTTTAAGTGTTTCCAAGCAATAAATTCTCGATCGAACGACTGTCGTGATGCGATGAGAACCATGTCATTTTGTTTCTAACTTGTTTCCTTTATGGATGACCTTTTAAGGATACAATCTCTTTTTTTAAGTTGGTCAGATTAAGCCTTCTGTTATAAAATCTACCAATTATTTGTTGATAGGCAGCTACTCGTAGTGTAGCATCCTCCCTGACTTCCTCGACCAATTCTAGATCCAATTTCCTCATGAGATCACTTTTAAGGGAATCAAAGTTTAACACCTCGTGAGTTCGTAGTCCTATCTTGGTTGGTACCATCGCCTCAACTACAAAACCAAACATGCAAGGAGTTTCACATGTGGTTGTTCTTAGTGTAGTGCTATATGCCCAAAGAACACTATGCAACTTACTTATACAGTTTCCCTTAGGATCATTTAACCTATTCTTGAAGCCATCAAGTATAGTTTTTTGGTGATTTATGTTTGGCCATTACACTGAGGGTGTCCAAGTGCAGAGTCAATTTTTTTAATCTTAGACTAAATACAGTATTCTTCAAATTCTTAGTTGTAAAATTGAGTACTGTGATTAGTGATGAAGGCATATGGAATTCCATACTTGCATATGATATGTTTCCCGATGAATTGGAAAACTCTTTCATAAGGCATTTCAACTAACGGCTCAGCCTGGACCCATTTGGTAAAGTAATCTACTGCCACCACCAAGTATTTAAACCTTCCATTGGTTATCGGTAGTGGTCCAACCAACTCAATTGACCATATAGAAAAAGGCCAAGGAGAAGTGATTGGGGTTAAAGTATCCACTAGTCTTCTATGGATTGCAACGAACTTTGATACTTGTCACATTTTTGGC
The DNA here is from genome assembly GCA_949130495.1 of Sambucus nigra. Taxonomy (NCBI): domain Eukaryota; kingdom Viridiplantae; phylum Streptophyta; class Magnoliopsida; order Dipsacales; family Adoxaceae; genus Sambucus; species Sambucus nigra. The sequence goes on along the minus strand of OX422222.1, from coordinate 463,048,753 downwards.
AAAAGAAATATAGGCTGCTTTCATAGTCGGCTAATAATATCCTTGCATAGCTATTCTCCGCACCAATGATCAGACAGTTGAATGAGCCCTACATGAACCTTCATATACTTCATTGATTAAATTTGGTACCTTGTTGAGATGTACACACCGAAGTAGTGAAAACAGTGTATTCCCTTTTGTATAAGACTCATTGCTCTAGCACATAAGTGGTCACCTTGTACCTCATCTTCCTGGCATATTTTGGGTCCGCAGGTAGTATACCTTTGTTAATATAGCTTTTAATAGGATCCATTCATGAGGGTCATAAATCCACTGTAATAAAGTTGATCATAGCTTCCACATTTATACTTCTATATGCAAGAATTGCCAATGGGAAGGTTCTTTTGAGTTTTGTCCTGATTGTTGAAACTAGTAGAGCAATGCATCTACGTGGGCATTCTCTATCCTTGGTATTCTGACCATTTGGACTGCAGAAAACTTGGAGATGACTTCTATTTTTTTGGATAGATACTTGATCATGAGGTCACCTTTAACCCCATATATTTGAAGTACTTGGTTAATAATTAACTAAGAATTACTATGTGCCATGACCTGCTCGGCTCCCAATGATAAGGCTAAATCCAAGCTCGTGATTACTGCTTCGTACTCTACTTAATTATTGGAGGGATGAAATTAAAAATGAAGTGCATATTCCACATCAATGTCATCTGGAGTGTTGACGATAAGGCCTGCTCAACTGCTAGCGGCACATGAGGATCCGTCTACATACAACTTCTAAACCGGAATGTCCCTGTTAAAATTATCTTTAGATAAAACTCATTGGTGGAATATTTTATTGCTCTGCTTGATGTATGGTTGAGCCATCTCTCGGGAAACTAATGATTCAGCTTGATCAGTGATAACTTCAATTTACTTTGGAGCAGAGCTTTCTTACGAGGAAGTGTGCTCGGCAGGCAAACTTAGGTTATTGACCATTTTTGGATACATGCATTCAGTAATAAAATCCACTACAGTCTGCCCCTTCAATGAAGTTCTTGACTCATAGATTATCTCATATTCTCCTAGCTCTACTATAGATGACATCAATCTCCCTGATTTATCTAGTTTGTGAAGCACTTAGCGCAAAGGAAAATTTGCGTAGACCACAATGGTGTGTACTTAAAAGTATGACTTCATTCATCTTAAAGATTTAATAAGAGGAAGGGGTAGTTTTTATAGGCGTGAATACCTAATTTCTGCTCCTCCAAATGCTTTGTTGATGTAACTGGCTTTTTGAACTCCATTTTCCAATCTCACTAATGTCGAGTAAACAGTTGATTCTGAGACAGACAAATATAAATACAGTTTCTCCAATAAAATTGGTCAGGAAAGTAATGGTGGTGATGCTAAATATTTCTTCAAGTCTTTGAAAGCCTTTTTGCATTCCTCATTCCATTTAAAAGTTTTACTGAGCACTTTGAAGAATAATAGGCATTTGTCAGTAGCTCGAGAGACAAATCGATTGAGAGCATCTACCTTTTGGTAAGTTTCTAAACGTATTTCTTACATGATCGAGATATCATATCAATCAATGCCTTGATTTTACCTGGGTTGGCCCCAATTCCTCTCCAACTTACAATGAAACCCAAAAACATCCCTTCTTGTACGACGAACACACACTTGGTCAAGTTGATCTTCATTTAATGCTTTTCGAGTTAGTCAAATGTTTGGCTGAGGTCTTGGATATAATTGGTTTCTTTCTTGCTTTTGGTGAGCATGTCATCCACATATACCTCCATATTCTTCTCGATCTGTTATTCAAAACCTATATTTACCAGCCTCTAGTATGTTGCTCCAGTGTTCTTAAGCCCAAAAGGCAAAACAATATAGGATTAATTACCTCGGCTGGTGATATATGATGTATTCCCTTTATCTTCAGTCTTCATTTTAATTTGATTGTACCCTGAATAAGCATCCACGAAGATCAGTAGCTCATGACCTGTTATGACATCTACCAACTGATCGATCCTTGGTAAAGGGAAATGATCTTTTGGGCATGCTTTGTTGAGGTCGATGAAATCCATACACATTTTCCATGTTTCGTTCTTCCTCTTCACCATCACTACATTGGCCAAACAAATAGGGTATTTGACATCTTCGATGAAATAAGCATTCTATAATTTATCTACCTCCTTTTGGATAGCCATATTTTTCTTGGGGATAAATACCATGTGCTTCTTCTTAATCAGCTTAGCATCTTTTTTTATACTAATTTCATGGCATATGAAGTTTGGGTCGATTCTAGGGACATCTTTATGGCTCCAGGAAAACACATGTTTCCATTCTCTAAGGAATGTGATTAATTCATGTTTGATGGATGGTGCTAGGGTGGAACCAATCTGAGTAGTCCTTTTTGGTTTCTCATCATCTATTATTATTATTTATGTGATCTCCACAACTTGTCCTTTGACCAAATCAATTTTGTCCCGAGGATCTAAAGTGTTAATCTGATAAGTGGTGGTGTTTTTCTTTGACTATTCATATTTGGCTGAGGTATAATAACATTCCCTGGCCTCCACTTGGTTGCCCTTCACTACGTCGACTCCATAATGAGTAGGGAACTTCAAGCACTAGTGAATCATGGATGATACTGCTTCAAACTTTTTCAATCCAACTCTTTCGAGGATGATATTATAAGCTAACTGGACATATTTATCTAGGATAAAGAAGTGGATCTTATCTGTCCTTCTTGTTGGCCAGATGCCGATGAAGACTTCTAATATGACCGTTCACAATGCATAAACCTTTTCTCCAGAGAAACCTATCAAAGTCTTATGATATGACGCCAATTTTTTGTCTTGTAACCCTAGGTTGTGGAAATAATTGTAGAACGTAACATTGGCTAAACTACCATTATCCAGCACAATTCTTGCCATCCTTGCTTCATGTATTATGAAGGTGATAACCAATGGGTCATTGTGAGGGTAAAGAACTCCTGACAAGTAATTTTTGGAAAAGCCAGTGACTAGCTTATCCTTGTTCACCTTCCTGGGCCGACGATCTACTTCGTTCGATAAGTTGATCGGTCGAATGTAAGAATAAGCTTTAACCTCATTTAACTTCTCATTTCTCTCAACAACTTCATCTCCACCTCGAGTATCTCCCCCTACAATAAAATGACAACCAAAAGAGTCATTATTCCAATCTATTTTCCCGTCGTCTTTCCCTTTACAATGTGATTTCAATGTTCTTCTAGTCTCCCGACCTTCTCTTCGATCAACAAACTTGGTAAGTTTTCCTTGGCGAATAAGAGATTCAATTTTATTTTTTAGGGTAATAAAATTATTAGTAGTATGCCCTGGTCTTTGTGAAAATCACAATATTTAGAAGTATCACTCCGGTTGGGAGGTGATTTAAACTTTTCGGGCCATTTGAAGTTTTGGTTGCCCAAATCTCTTCCCAAATGTGATGCACCTGAATGGTAAGTGGGGTATATTCCTCATATTTCTTGGGCTTCTTTACATTCTTATCTTTTCGTTCCTTCTTTTCAGATCTCTTTTGACCATCATATTTTATCCTGGAGGTTTATTTGGCAACCATAACTTCCTCGACGTTCATAATTTTCCCAGCCTTCACCATTAGTTCAGTCATGGCTTTTGGAGGTTCCTTTGCCAACGCATAATATAGCTTTTCAGGAAGCAAACAACTTATCAAGGTTGTAATGGTAGTTTTCTCTTCATAATCCACCACTTCCAACTTCTCGTTATTGAATCGAGTAATGTATTTCCGAGTAGTTTCTCCTGGTCGCTGACGAACGCTTAGTAGATGGGCTACTCTCTTGATCGACTTAGCTACGAAGAAAAAATTGCTAAGAAATAATTCATCAAGATGTCGAAAATTAGAAATTTATCCTCGGGGTAAGTTATTATGCCATATATGAGTTGATCCAATGATGGTACTTGAGAAAGCTCGGCAACCCATTTAATCAGGAACATAATAAATATCAGCTGCATTCTGGTATTGTTCAGCATGTAGGACATGATCAATTTTCACTACACCAAAATTGTCAAATTGACACCCTTCAACCGTCCAGCCTTGTCACGGTCATTAACCATGACAAAAAAAACACGCGTTTTTTATAACGGTCAATGATCGTGACAAGGCCGTGATAAAGATTTGTCACGGTCATTGACCGTGACAAGCCCATGACAACTGTCTTATCACGGACTTGTCACGGTCAATGATCGTGACAAATCTTATAAACTTGTCACGGTTAATGAATGTGACATGTCCATGATAATTCTATCAGTAAAAAACCCTTCCCTCTTCTTTTTTCTCACTGGTTTCTATTCCTTCCATTTCTCTCTCTCTCTCTCTCTCTCTCTCTCTCTCTCTCTCTACGATTTTGGTACGTTTTCTCTCTCTATTTCTCTTCCATTTGTCTATATGTGTGTGTGTGTGTGTGTGTTGTGTATATATGCGCGTGGGGGGAGGGGCAGGGCTGGGGGAGGGGGTGTATGTGTGTGTGTGTGTATGTGTGTGTGTGTATGTGCATGTGTGTGTGTATGTACGTGTGTGTGTGTGTCTGTGTGTGTGTGTGTGTGCGCATGTGTGGTGGGCAGTGGCAGTGGGGTGGAGGGGGCAAAGGTTTTGGGTTTTTGTGTTTGTGTATATATGTGCACATGTGTGTGTGGTGGGGGGGAAGGGGGTGGGGAAAATGGGGAGGGGGTGGGGCTTGTTAATTTTTTTTAATTAAATTTTTATTGGTTTATTAGATATTGCCCTCATATGCAAGTAGTTCCCCTTGTAAAAGAATTGATTGATTAAATATTGATTGATTGTTAATTTTTTTAGTAAATTAGTAATTAGTGCCCCTTTCATATACAAGTAGGATTGCCCCTCGTGGTATATTAGTAAATTAATAATTGTATACTTTAATTATTAGTTTAATTGGTGAAAAGAATTAATTGATAGATGAATTAGAAGGAGCACGGGATACACATTTGTTGTTGATATTGCGATTGAATTATAGTGGATCGATGTTCGGTTGGTTAATTTTAGAAGTGGCATGACCACTAGATTATTGTCCATATGGGGGTGGGATTTTTCAACTTTCTTTTAAAATTACTTTGTATCACGAACAACATATATATAGTATGATAATTAAATGAAATATACTTGAAATTACATATAGTGCGCATAGATACTAGCCTTCAAGTTCTTATGCGTACGCATCTAGTTCTTATGCGTATGCATTCAATATCCCTTAGAACCGTTCGAGAGTTAATACCTCTGTAATGAGATCTCTCGAATTATCCCGTTTGGACAATTTGGGACTGCATAATTTCTGTATAATAATATTCTTAGTGGCTTAAAGTTATAACTTTTGGAGGAGGTTCTGCAGTCGTATCATAATTGTTCTCTGGGTACATACTAGACTGACAAGTGTGACTGTTATTTCAATTGATCAAATGAAATAACACTCACACTTGTCACTCTATGTCGTGTACTTGGAGAACTACGGGGATATGTTGCTGAATTTTTCTCAAATCGTAACAATGTGCATGAGCTATTAGGTATATTACAAAAACATGCGGTCTTGAATTGGATAGGACCACTCACCCTTTAGAGGAGATAACATATATAGGAATTTCTATTATAAATTGAATTTGAACTTGAACTTGAAATTTAAAAATCGAATATAAATAAGACATAATTAAATGAAACATACAATAAATCTAAGTTTTGTTTATACAAATCCATGAATATATGCTTATTACCTTTAATAGGTGATTAGTTGTCGTAGCTGTGATGGGATATCCTAAATACAAAGAGTAGATGGGTGAGACAAATAGAATATGGGATGTGTTTCGCAGAGGTGCTAATGAATTTGTGAAATACGCAAAGAGATGTCATAATAATGAAGAGTTTTCGTGTTCGTGTGCTAGGTGTAAGAATGCTAAGGTGTTTGAGTAGAAAACAGTTGAACTACATTTGTTAAGATGGGGTATACAAGATATTTATCGATTTTGGAGTTTTCACGATGAATTGAAAGTTCCTTTTGTCCCCGAACAACCTTCACAACAACCTTCACAATAACCTTCAACAAGTAGGATAGATGTAGAAGGGGACGACGTATATCATTATATGTTAGAGGATTTAGTTGATGATGCGTACGAAGTTTATGAAGGGGAGGAGAATGAGGTTATTGATGATGTACAAGGTTCAGTTGCTCGTGAAGATATCACAATAAACCTTGACGATGACTACCAAAGTTTAAAATTTAAGGCGACCCACCCGTTATACTCTGGCTGTGAGAAAGATCAAACAACTTTACATGCTATGGTTGGTTTACAAAGTTTGAAGATGCAATAAGATTTGCTGGCAATAGCGTGACAGGAATTCTGAATTGGGTGAAGGGATTACTACCCAAGGAGAATACGCTTCCAAATAGCTATCCTATTATGAAAAACAATTTGAAAGGTTTGGGAGTGAAGTATAAATCGATTCATGCTTGTGTGTATGACTGCATACTATACCGAAAGGAGTATGAAAATCTTAATCGTTGTTCGCTATGCGATGAACCTAGATAGGTCCAATCTACTGGCAAGGAAGGCACAAGCTCAAAAGTGCCTCAAAAAGTGTGGAAATATTTTCCCATTGGGAATAGATTAAAGAGATTTTTCACAATACCATGGATAGAGGAGGCAATGTCTTGTCATGCTAGAGCACAAGTAGGGGGTAATATCATGTGACATCCTATTGATTCTACAGCTTGGAGGAGGATGAATTATGAGTATCCCAATTTTTCTCGAGAACAGCGCAACATTCGTTTGTCTATATCAACAGATGGTTTCAATCCATTTGGAAATCTAAGCACCAATCAGAGTGTATGGACAGTGATCCTAGCCCCACTCAACCTTCCTCCTTCATAGTCTATGAGACCTGAATTTTCGATGCTGTCTTTGTTGATACCTGGGCCAAAGTCACCAAGTGATGGCATCGACGTATACCTGGATCCTTTGGTAGAATAATTAAATGAGTTGTGGGAGAAATCATTTGACTCTTTTAGAAAAGAAGAGTTTATGCTGAAAGCTATGTTGATGTCGACAATTTCTGATTTTCTAACTTATGGAACATTATCCGGTTGTGTAATACATGGTTATTTGGGGTGTCTTATTTATGGAGAGGAGACTGAATCTCTTCATCTATCCGCTAGATCAAAAAATGTATACCATTACCATAGGAGGTTTTTACCCCCGGCTTATAGTTTGAGATTTGAGAAAGGTTTCAAATTTTTATCGGGCAAGGTTAAATATAGGCTACCGCCGAGATAACTTTCAGGTTCAGAAATTGAAAATAAATCTTTTGAATGTGGACCTAATATTCTAGGTAAGAATACCAAATTTAAGAATGTCAAGCATAATAAGACCCCAACTAGGAATGAAACTGAGACAAGAAAGGCATGATCTAGGAGGTCAATTTTATTTGACTTGCCTTATTGGAAGAATAACTCGGTGCGCCATGTATTGGATGTGATGCATGTAGAGAAGAACCTTACTGAACATATTGTGGGCACTTGCCTTGGGGGGAGTCATTCGAAGGATGGAGAAAATACACGAAAAGACCTTAAATCGTTGAAACTTAAGCCATAACTATGGTTAAAAGAAGATAGTAGGGGAAGGACAATAATTCCCCCCGGTGCATTTACTTTGACGAGTGGGGAAAGAAAGGTGCTTTTAGAGACAATATATAATTTGAAAGGCCCATCCCATTTTTCGTCCAACTTGCAAAGGATTGCGAATTATGCTACTCATGATTTACATAAGTGTAAGTCCCACGATTGGCATATGATCATGCAATTGGTTCCTCTATTGTTTAAGCACTATTTCTCCAAGAACAAGGATTTACGAAGGGCTATTATGAAAATTAGTATTACCTTCTCATTTTTCTGTGAGAACGTAGTCAATGGAGAACACATAGTGGCCGCAAAATGGCGGTGACCTAAGCGATTTGTGTGTTAGAGAAGTACTTTCCCCTGACATTCTTTGACATAATCATTCACTTGTTGGTACACCTATGCGACGAGGCACTTCTTTGTGGTCCAGCTAGATCTCGATGGATGTATCCATTTGAAAGACTGATGAAAGTTTTTAAAGATTACGTCAAGAATACGCGATACATTGCAGGATCAATTGCAGAGGAATACATCATCGTGGATTCATCAATCTATACTCGGGAAAATATGCCTGACTCGACCAGCGTTGATGACACTGATGAGTTTGTCGATTATGGTGGTCATGTGATGGGAAAATGAGTGAAATTAACGAGTGTGTAACACGAACAAGTATCTTGTTATCTATTTGACACACATGAAGATGTAGAAGAATGGAAAAAGTAATTTTAAATTATTTTAAGTTTTAAATTATTTTAGATTATTTTATGCATGATTAATTTTGTAATATGTAGAAAATATGAAGCCTGTGAGAACAATAAAAGACGAAAAATAATGGTACAATCAGACATCGAATTTAGATTGTGGTTATCACAAGAGGTAATTATAATGAAAATGGCCATTATATAACGTTACATTACACTCAAACTTTACAACTAACCTAATTAATTTATCTATATTCTGAGCTCTTAAAGATGGTAGATGAGACATCAATTGCAGGATCAATTGCAGTGTAATGTAACTAACCTAATTACTTTTTGTACTCTTGTGCCATGAACAAGGGTCCTTTGGTAGAATACGCGATACATTGCAGGATCAATTGCAGAGGAATACATCATCGTGGAGTCCTCAATATATACTCGGGAATATATGCCTGACTCGACGAGCGTTAATGACACTGAAGAGTTCGTCGATGATGGTGGTCATGTGATGGGAAAATGAGTGAAATTAACGAGTTTGCAACATGAAAAAGTAGCTCGTTATCTATTTGACACACATGAAGATGTCAAAGAATGGAAAAAGTAAGTTTCGATTATTATAATGTTTAACATTTTTTAGATTATTTTATACATGATTAATTTTGTAATATGCAGAAAATACGAAGCCTGTGAGAACAATAAAAGACAAAAAATAATGGTACAATCAGACAGCGAATTTAGGTTGTGGTTGAAGCAAGATGTAATTATAATGAAAATGGTCATTATATAACATTACATTACGGTTAAATTTTACACCTAATATAATTAATTTATCTATATTCTCAGCTCTTAAAGACGGGTGATGCGATATCAAGGCTTGCTCGTCTAGCCACTAGACCCTTGTTCGTGGCACAAGAGTATAAAAAATATCGATTCAATGGTTACGTTTTCGACACTAAAGTGTACGAGGAAAGTAAAAATGTACAGAACTCGGGCATTTTATACAAGGCTCTTACTTTCTTTCGAGCGAGCGCAAAAGATAAAAACCTCGTTAAAGCTGAAATGACTTACTATGGTGTAATCCGAAATATATTTGAATTGGATTATATAAGCTTCAAAGAGGTTGTATTTTACTGTGACTAGATAAGAGTTGAAGATAAAAATTCTTGTAAAGTTGATCCTGACACCAATTTGATCATGGTTGACTTGTCCAAGTTGAAGAGCAACGACCACGTGAGCGATGAGCCGTTTGTTTGTGCATTTCAAAAGGTCAACCAAGTGTTTTACTCGGTTTATATCAACAAGGAGCCTTGGTCAATTGTCCTACGTGCGCCAAAGCGTCTAAATAGTAGTGTGGATGACTTGGTTGCTCCTACCGAATATCAATCCATTTTTTATGATAACCCGAATTTGAAACAATTTTTCAATTTGTAATAAATATTCCAATTTGTACTTTATCAATCCATTTTTAATGCTTTTAATTGATTTGCACTTTACCATTTTCACTCTTTTTATCTTTCCTTTGTATATGTATAAGTGTGTGTGTGTGTGGGGGGGGGGGGGGGTAATGTGTGTATATTGTGCATGTGTGTGGGCAGTAGGGGTGGGGGTGGGGATATTTTAGATTTTTAGTAATTGTACATATTATGAGTTAGATGTTGTTGTTTTGGAATTCATAATTTAGGTGTTAAACAGTAATAATTCATTTGGATTTGTAGTAATTGTACATATTTGCATGTCTTCTTCTAATTCATTTGGATTTATACTAATAACAACATTTTTTTTATAGAAAATGTTTCCTTCAGGTATTAAGGCGAGGATGATGATGCTGATTATGATGATGTTGTCTGAGCTCGGTGGTAGCGCAGGCGACGAGGGCTCCTCGGCCCCTAGGCTCCCCAAATGGGTAAAATTGGGGATAGCCGTCAAGAACAAGACGGGGCTATTAGCGAGTTCCCTCGAGCTGGTAAAGACGATCATCGGCCCGGGGTAGACTAGTTGGAGGGAAGTGCCAAATGATCTCAAGTTAGCAATTTGGGTGGCACTACAGGTAACGTATTTATATTTATATTTATATGAATATTTTAATTTCAATTTCATTTTATATTTATATTTATATTTATTCGCAACTAACATTGTATTTGTTGGACAGGAACAATTTAGCCTGGAATAATTCAGCCTGGACCCAAAACTACATGATTCCGTCTTGGAGCATTTGAGGGAACAACACAAGATGTGGAAGAAAAATATGCGGATCCGGTACTTTAGAAAGACCTGAGACACCGTCATCCGAATGAGTGACTCCGTCCCGCCGAAGGAGCCGATCTCATTGGCATAATGGCAAAAGTTCATTGATAATGAGATCGGGGAGTGACAATTGGCATCTTGCCAATCGGGGAGGGAAAATTGGGCGAAAAAGTCGGACGTGCACTACTCCGGCCGGACGTTTTAAGCCGAGGTGGAGCATATGATGATGGTAAGATTTAATTTTCCTATAATTACATAAATATGTTATTCGGCATTATTTTACTCTATGGGGCCGATACTAATTTTGCATTATTTTATTTCAGGGGACGGGGAGTGGCCCTAGGGGTATGCCACATAGGCTCGATACTTATGTGGCTATTCGGACAAAGAGGTGAAGGATAAGGAGGTGTCCCCAATTGTCGCGTCCACGATTGTAAGTAGTCCGATAGTTTACTTTTTGTTAATTAAGTTATAATTTTTTATTTACTTATTTAACTAATCATGTGCTTTTTGTCATTTCAGGTAAATCTTAAAGAAGTGCATGAGTTGCAGTCTGATGCCGACAAGGTATCTTTTTCCACAGACGCACTCAGTCAAGTGCTTGGCGCTGATCGCAAGGGGAGGACAAGGGGGGTGAGCTCGCAGGTGGCCAAATCTATGAGATGAGTAACACCGAGTTGGCTCGAATGGTGGACTCGCATGATGAGAAGATATCCCGTTTGGAGGAGATGGTCCAAGATATGTTCTCATTCATGAAGCGTTTGTTAGGCGAAAATCGTAAGGGGAAAGGGAAGGAGAATGTGGTGGAGGAAGAGGTGCAGGAGGACGAGGATGTGGACCTCGCTGCTTCATCGCCGACATGTGAGGACTCTCATGATCCAGTCCCCTATTTGGCTCCCTTCGACCGACCGATGTCGACGCTTAGTTGGCCAAGCGTGTTTATATAGGATATATTTGATGGCCAACGAATAGGGCGGGGGTTGAGGGATCCGAATACCGTCCAGGGTATGCCAATTCATGGACGTGCGCTTCAAGACATCGAGGCCAAGGTGCTCGTAATGCATGTGATACCTGGGAAGGAGAACTCCCCATTGTGGTTGCGCAAACAATGCTGCACTATGGATATACAAGGATGTATGAATTCATATATCGTGTGGCCTATCCACCTCCTCAGACCTACCCCAGACATGTAGTAACATTATTAAATTTGAATTGAATTGATTTAAGTTGTGACATTTGAATTATATCATGATGTATATTGTTTTGAATGTATATTTTCATTATCTCTATTTCATTTGGATATATAATGTTTGAACAGGTACAACGTTGCTATAATAGGTATAAACATTTAGATATATGATGTCTGCCTAGAATTGTCACGGTTAATGATCGTGACAATTTTTAAAAGGTTGTCACGGGTTTATCATAGTCTTTGATCATGACAAATATTGTCAAGGTCAAATACCGTGACAAGTCTACTGAACTTTTCACGGTCAATGATCGTGACAAGTCCATGAAAACAAAAGTTGTCACCCCCATAATTGTCACGGTCATTGATCGTGACAATCCGACAGATTTGGTGTAGTGTTTATCATCATATTTAGGAATAACTATTGGTGGTTTGAATTTGGAAGGTGTAGGAAAATCCACGACAGCGAAAATGACAGGAGATCCCTTCACAAAACTTTATTATAGAGGATTCTTATTTTTGGCCATTTCCCCCAAGTGATCTTCCAAGAGTTGTATTATCCCCTTCTAAGAATGATCTTCTGTCTTGTATTTGGATGAGGCTACTTTGGCATTCCTACCATGCGTTTGTTCTGATCTCTCTTCCAGAGAAGTTTGCTCGGCATGCACGGATCCTCAGTAAATTTCTTTAGACCTAGTTAATAATTCTCAGTGTTCGTCATGATAATCACATGATTGGGTTGGTTCCCTATGATGGTCTCTAGTTTCTCAGAGTCCAAGACGATCAAGGGTTGAGGCCTTACTTAACCTTTATAAGGCACTCGACCGTTCAGGAGAAAGAGAGGGGCCATTGTAGTAATCAGAAGATTTAACTGATGAAGTGGAACCTAGATGATAGGATCTATCACGCGAAGACCTGGAATAGTTATTTCTATCATTTTTAGGAGTAGGCGAAGTCATCTCCCTCTTATGGGATGGAGCAAAAATGGTCCTAGCTTGTAAGGATTAGGCTTAATACCTCACTGTTTCATATATAGAATCTTCTCCTCTGGCTAGGTTAATTAGAATGCCTTGGAGATCCACTGCATAAGGCAGAGCAGTTGGAGTGAAAGTGTTGCCTCCAGCTGCCAGACTATTTTTTGGAATCTCATTCATCCTTTAGAAACTTTCTAAGATGAACTAGTGAATGGAATTGGTCGAGAACTATGACGATCTGTCGTTCCCACAGACAACGCCAATCTGTTGATGTCCAAAATTAGTAGGGATTTCATCTTAGCTAGTAATTACCAATTTTGTAACCAGAGATAATTAGTAAAGTAGTGAGAACAAAAATAATAAAGGACAACTTGGATTTTTAACGCGGTTCGGCTTAGAGAAAGGGAAAGCGGTTATATTATTACTATTGTGGGAAACTACATAGAATTTTGGGTAGTCTTAATTGTGCGCAATAGAATTGTCCCTTGAGCTAAGGGAAATGAGATATTTATATTGGTTCGAGAAACCAAAGGATGGAATGCCTTCATACATCCAGGAATTTGCACTTGTACATAATGAATGAGACTTTTGATCTTCTAAGGCACGTGTGGAATGGCTCTTGATAATCCCCATGTGAAGGACTTTTCTTATTCTTGATGGTTCATATTCTTAAGTTGGTCTGCCGATATGTCGTCCAAGTAGATCCGGAGCCGACTAAGTATAAATAAAGCATTGAGATGTATACCAATGAGGACAGGTGTTTTAGTATCACAGGTCCACATGGCATGAATAATTTGGCTCATGTAGGCCCTTTTTTCTTTCAAATGTGTTTTAAGGATGACTGATCGAGTGGAAAAAATCGAGCGTCCGTGTAATACGCTAGTCGTTGTTATCGGCTTCCAACCTCAATACAAAAAAAACTAAACTTGTAACTACACTTCTTAAGGAGTATAGTGGCGAGTCTGGGTATCGAATCCACAGGGCATGGTTAATAGAATTTAATTAATTTATTACCTCTAAAGAAAAAATGAAAAAGATGATGATGGTTGAAAAGGGAAAAAAATAAGTAAATAAAGAAGTTAAATTAATTAAGATGAATGAGAAAGTAGGTTGGAATACAATCCCCCTAACCCTAGTAATTTACCGTATAGAAACCTAGAATTGTAAATTATAAATTTGAATGAATCCAGTTTTTATAGATCCTAAGCATTACATATATGAGGATCCAGCCCGCACTATGAAATCAAAGGTAAATATAAAGCGGTGATAAATAATTTTACGCACATCATATTCTTAAACATCCCAAGTACCTAGGGCAAGAGAGATTAAAAGATATACAATGGTTGTAAAATTGCCTCGCACGACTCTTTCAAATTTTTAATTCAAATTCTATTTTCTACATAAGTAATTTACATTGGGATGGGTTCATACATCCCAGCCCTTAAAAACTTAGCTTAACATGATGAAATCAAAATAAAACTTACAAATTAAAGTGTGAGAATTCATAACTAACTCTAGAAAATTGAGAACATGACTTGAATTGGGAATGGCAAACTAGAAATCAACAATTAATTAAACTAACTAGGAAAGCAGTAAAAATAATAAATTAAAATTACTTGCAATGGATGAATGATGAATCTTGAATAGAACTTTGAATCTTGAATAGTAGACAAACTTCAAAAACTAGGGTTTATCAAAATTTCTACCAAAGAAAACTAAAAAGACTCTCTAAAATCTGACTTTCTCTCTCTAAAATTCTATTCTACTCTCTAGAATTCGACTCCCTTTGAAATTAGGTAGGGCTTGGTCTTTTATAGCACCAAGTAGCACGAATTTGACAGCTAGAATCGCTTGTAGCGCAAGTTTTCACCAGCTAATCACCTCAAAATCTGCATAATTAATGCCAGCAATTCGCACCGTCGGACCGGTTCGGACCCGGATCGGTTCTTTTTTTCCTGACCGGATCGGTCCTGTTCCATCCGGATCGGTTTGGTTTCTGGTCCATTTCTCTTCATTATCGCGCAACTTCAAAACATCGTAACTTCTTCACCGTAGCTCGGATTGAGGTGCCGTTTTTTTCAGTGTTCTTGTAATTTAGAGATCTTCAACTTTATAGTTGGCCCCACCTCCGGACTAAGGCTGAAAAATTACGAAAATGCCCTTCAACTCTCCATTTCTTTGTTTCTTTCACTGTTTTGAGTTCTCTTTCGCACCAATTTGCATGAAATACCAGTAAAACACATGATAAATACACAAAATACGAAATACTTGCCAAAAGAGGTTAGTAGCATAAATACGAGACAAATCCAAGATATTTACACTGCACAGGATCATAAAAATACCGAAATTAAGGGGATAAATGTGAAGAATAATTGCCTAATCACACCCCCTAACTTAGAACTTTGCGCGTCCCGAGCAATGTAAAAGAATCCTATCAAGGTTCAACTCTTGAAAATCATTTTATTGGGATAGAATACCTTTTTCGCGGGCAGGCGATTGCATTTAGCATATGCAACAAGCCTTTAAACCCCTAGGTTACCCTAGTAGGACGAGTTTTGTCTCGTGAGGGTTTGCAGCGAATATACCCACAAAATTCTTTGTTGACTCAAATAAATATTAAAATACTTAAAAATTTTACAATTTAAAATTTTCGAAAAATAATCACCATAAATTCATATTCAAATGTCTCAAACCATAGTGTGTGTGTGCAAAGCCAGAAATTAAACCTCAAATTTCCATCGATTGAGCATTACGTTACTTTCCAAAAATTCGTTTTGATTCAAATTCTTACGGATGCACTCACAAACGAATCACTCGGATTGTGGTTATTTTCTCTCGGTATGCATGATATAAAGAGTAAATATAATGGACACAAATTCATGCATACAAAATTGAAAAGAAGGAAATATATGGTGAAAAGATCTCATCATCAGAATACAGTTATTAGGAAACGAGAAACATCATCTCTTAATCACACCCTTTTAATCTCTTTTATTATCTTTTCATGTCTTAGCTCTCCATGTAGTAGTTAATTTCGCCATTTGGACTCAGTTAGGACTTTTTGGGTTAAAAGGTGTAAAGGGTAAAAATGGGAATAGGCGGATTGTTAGGAATTGGAAAATGTCTTGATGACGTTCATTTGTGCTTTTTCGGGCATTTGCTCATTTTTCTCTTTCTTTTTCTATTTTCTTTTTTTTCTTTTTTTTCTTTTCTTGCTATTTTTGTTGAGCATATCTATTTTTTTCTTCTTGCCCCTTTTTATAGCACAATTTGGACTTTATTTGATGAATATTCAATTTTCACAATTCCGGGTTATTTAGGTTTTTGGGGTTTTTCGGGTTATCAAACGAAAAGATAAATTTTATTTGGCTCAATTTGGGTTACAAAGGGATAATTTTTTACAACTTTATTATGGCTAATATTTTTGGGCAACAAACGAGGGCCTACTTCATTGTCCAAATTGCTAATCACCTTACCATATGCATCTCGAGATTAATTAAGTTTAGAGATATATTTAGCATGAATTTCGAGATAACATTTCACACATTTCCCATAATCGATCAAAACAAAGGATTGAGATCATCAACGACTGATTAAAACGCTGAAAAGAACTTTGAGTTAATCATAAACTCGGATTGATTTAAAAACTCATAAAAAATTGAAAGGCTCGAAATCTCACCGATTTTGATCAATCTCCACACTTATTCGTTAAGTCGTCAATTTTCTTTCAGTTTCCATCTTCGGTCAATTTTGGCTTAGTGCATTTGATTGTTAACAATTTGAGACTTTAAATAGAATAAAAGTGATATTTTTGAAAATTTTAAATTCCAATTTTTATTTATTTTGAAGAAAAATATTTTTGACTTTTTTCAAAATTTTTCATTTTTTTTTTGAAATTTTCTAAAAAAAACACACTTGGAAAGAACATATGATCGAATCAATGAATCTAAACAATAAACGGGAAGAATATCTCACACCCCCTAACTGAAATGTTGCATTGTCCTCAATGTGAATCAAGAACCCAACATAAAGAGAGGAAAAGAAAGATATTACCCAAATGGAGCGATCCTTGATGAGTGCGAGTCCATTGAATCTACAAAACATGTTAGAACCAAGCATAACAAAAAAGAATAACAAAAACTTTAACTAATTACTCTACACTATAAAAAAAAGGAAAGAAAAAGAAAAAGAAAAAGAAAAAAAGTAATTATGTACAACCTACGATTTGAAATTCTAATAACTCATACACTAGAAGTCGAAAAATTTGAGGGCCCACCCAAAATACAATATGACTTTGAGGGATTAATGGTGTACCCTCACTAGAGAGAATTCCTCCCGAAAAATAAGAATTCCGTTTAAAAAACGGAAGGCATGTGCAAAGTTTAAAAAATGAACCATCACCAATTAAAAAAAAATTGGGGATAATGAGGGATTTGAGTGTACAGGGGGACAAGTACCATTGTGATCCAAGAAAAATAGAATCACTTCCCAAAGATTTTTCAAGTAGTATGGGAAGGGAATCACACAAACAGAAAGAGTCCATCTTGAAAAATAATTTAAGCATAGAGTGCTTGTCCTCAAAATCTTCTCTCCCCAAATTTTCAGTTGGATCTGGTGGAGTGACACGTCTAAGTGTATGGCCCATAATACATTCACCTAATTCTTGTGATGAATTTAATGGTTCGATAATAGTGGGGACACAAGGAGACAAATGACCTTCAACCTCAATAGGTTTTAAAATATTTACAAAGGTTGATATTCAAAAGAATTTGGATCACTCTCAATGATTTCATTCTCAAAAGTATTAGGTGAAGCGCAAGTCTCGACCTTCTCTAAGTTGTCCAAATTATCATTCAACTCCTTGCAAGTTGCTGTAATTTTCAACTCGGTAGCAACAAGGTCATCAAATTTCTTTTTTATAACAAGCAAGAGTTCTTCCAAAGTAGGCTTCCTTGGTTCTAGCACCTCGAATTTCTCATTTGGTTGAAAACTTACTTCATCTTCAAAACTATCGGAAGAAAAATCCTCATTGGGTTCAAATAATGCATCTAACTCTTTCTCCCAATAACGATTTTTTTCCCGATATTCTTTTTCAAGTCTTTCTTTTTCAAGCAATTCATTTTGATAAATTTGGATGGCCTTAGCACTGGGCTTATGTTTATGAGACTCATCTTTAGTGATATTGATCCAATGTTCATAAGTCTTGAGTGCCTCCTCCTCACTATTAGCATAACAATTAAAGCCACCAAAAGAGTTAAAGTAAGACATTTCAAATTGGGCAATTCAAGAACGTGACACATATTTTTATTTTTTATTTATTTATTTACTTTTTTTTAACGAAGTAGTAAGTCAATTATAATCTATAACAAACACTCCCCGACAACGGCGCCATTTTTGATCGAGTGGAAAAAATCGAGCGTCCGTGTAATACGCCAGTCGTTGTTATCGGCTTCCAACCTCAATACAAAAAAATACTAAACTTGTAACTACACTTCTTAAGGAGTATAGTGACGAGTCTGGGTATCGAATCCACAGGAAATGGTTGATAGAATTTAATTGATTTATTACCTCTAAAGAAAAAATGAAAAAGATGATGATGGTTGAAAAGGGAAAAAAATAAGTAAATAAAGAAGTTAAATTAATTAAGAGGAATGAGAAAGTAGGTTGGAATACAATCCCCCTAACCCTAGTAATTTACCGTATAGAAACCTAGAATTGTAAATTATAAATTTGAATGAATCCAGTCTTTATAGATCCTAAGCATTACATATATGAGGATCAAGCCCGCACATATGAAATCAAAGGTAAATATAAAGCGGTGATAAATAATTTTACGCACATCATATTCTTAAACATCCCAAGTACCTAGGGCAAGAGAGATTAAAAGATATAAAATGGTTGTAAAATTGTCTCGCACGACTCTTTCAAATTTTTAATTTAAATTCTATTTTCTACATAAGTAATTTACATTGGGATGGGTTCATACATCCCAACCCTTAAAAACTTAGCTTAACATGATGAAATCAAAATAAAACTTACAAATTAAAGTGTAGGAATTCATAACTAACTCTAGAAAATTGAGAACATGACTTGAATTGGGAATGGAAAACTAGAAATCAACAATTAATTAAACTAACTAGGAAAGCAGTAAAAACAATAAATTAAAATTACTTGCAATGGATGAATGATGAATCTTGAATAGAACTTTGAATCTTGAATAGTAGACAAACTTCAAAAACTAGGGTTTATGAAAATTTCTACCAAAGAAAACTAAAAAGACTCTCTAAAATCTGACTTTCTCTCTCTAAAATTCTATTCTACTCTCTAGAATTCGACTCCCTTTGAAATGAGGTAGGGCTTGGTCTTTTATAGCACCAAGTAGCACGAATTTGACAGCTAGAATCGCTTGTTGCGCAAGTTTTCACCAGCTAATCACCTCAAAATCTGCATAATTAATGCCAGAAATTCGCACCGCCGGACCGGTCCGGACCCGGATCGGTTCTTTTTTTCCTGACCGGATCGGTCCTGTTCCATCCGGATCGGTTTGGTTTTTGGTCCATTTCTCTTCATTATCGCGCAACTTCAAAACATCGTAACTTCTTCACCGTAGCTCGGATTGAGGTGCCGTTTTTTCCAGTGTTCTTGTAATTTAGAGATCTTCAACTTTCTAGTTGGCCCCACCTCCGGACTAAGGCTGAAAAATTACGAAATGCCCTTCAGCTCTCCATTTCTTGGTTTCTTTCACTGTTTTGAGTTCTCTTTCGCACCAATTTGCATGAAATACCTGTAAAACACATGAGAAATACAAAAAATACGAAATACTTGCAAAAGAGGTTAGTAGCATAAATACGAGACAAATCCAAGCTATTTACACTGCACAGGATCATAAAAATACCGAAATTAAGGGGATAAATGTGAAGAATATGTGCCTAATCAATGACCAAACATACTTTCTTTTTGAAAAACCTTTTTATGAAATTTTAAACTACACCAAGTTGTGAACCAATTTTAACTTAACCAAAATTTATCTTGATTAATCCTAAACATGCATCTAGTGATTAAACACCAGTAAAATAAAGTAAGCTTACAAAAGCGACATCGGATGTACGAGGAAACCACTAAAGGAAAAAAACCTTGGACAACCCAAGCCAGAAAATCACTATGATGTGGTATTAAAAAGTACAAAGATAGGCTTACTCAACGACTTAATTCGCACAAGTCTTCAAGCTTCTCTGAATCTTTGACGACTCCTCCACAATGCCCACGTGAATCCTTTCACGATACCTATCCACATCACACGTGTCCACGAATTCCTCAGTGTCCACCAATGTAGCTTGAAAACGTCTACGATGTTGACACGAACTCCTTCGCTTCTTTACCGTAAAACCCAATATGTTCTTCAAAGTGTGGAACAAACTCCAACAGGTGCAAACAAATATCGCTATTGCATATGATAATGAAAACTCAGATCTTTGAAATCCAAGGATGTTCGTGTACTTGGAAAACCTTCGAAAACATGTGCAGAAAACATACTGTATGTAAACTGTTTTTCTAGACTGCACACCTTACTAAATTCTGAGTGAAACATGCCTTATATAGAAAAGTTGAGGCAATGGATCGTTCGAACGAAATAAGATTATCGCTCAAACAAGATGCACATGTCGTTCGAATGACGTGTTGATCTCGCTTGAACGACATTCAAATTCGTTTGAACCATTGAAAACGAGAGTTTGTCTTTTACATAACTATAAATGATCTTTATCTCAGAATTATTGAAGTTTAAACATTATACAATACTTTTTAACATATTAAAAACATTTTAATAATATTTCTTTAATAAAATAACATCCTAAAATATTTTTTGAGTCTCATTAACATTACACATTCATACCCGAGCGATCTCGAAATGCAATGAAGATGTGAAACGTGCACCAATAAAATCTCGGCATGATTTATCTTTGAACCTTGGACGCATCATCTTTAATAAAATTTATGTTATAGACTGTGTGGGATCGTCACAATATAAATCTATCTATGACTCAAAGACATTGTTTTGTTTTAGGAATAAGTCAAATACAACAATGGACTCAATTGGAAATTTTGTCCTTACAAATCTCCCCTTGTGACTATTTCGGGACAAACCCCAAATAATGAAAAGACTAAGTCGACCCGTCAAGCCATATGACGCCTAAATCCCATCCCATGATACCTAAATCCAAAATTATAGGACAAGACTAGTAAATGATGGTCCGACAAGCTTGATTTGTCCGAATGTGATGTAGACTTGAAATCTCGAATCTCTTAAGCATACATACACACATAAAACAGACAAATACCCAGTGAAGTATGGAGGTACAAATGATATAAAACATTATGATACCAATATGTACTATTAATACTAATTTGTGAAATCATAATCCAATCATTTGTTAAACATGTGAGCAAATTTGATACCAATTCGAACACAAACATTGAAACAGGATACCAAATTTGTGCAAACTAATTAATACCAACATATAAGCATGAAATCATATTATATTAATTTTTAATGAAGCAAAAAAATTATTTGCTCAAATAAACAAACTTTCCCCCTAAATCACATACATCTCTCCCTATTTTTGTCCCGAATAGACAACCGGTGAAAAGATAAAGAAATCTAGAATGAGATAATCAATGAGTGTATCTAGATAAACATGAAACAACTAGCTATCACATGATCAAACCAGCACCAAATTCGTAGCTAACAAATAGTAGTCACATGAATGAATCATCAAAATCGGTAATATTGTGACAAAAAATTATGTAGTCAAATCTGTCGAACATAATCATCATACATTGCATATAAACTGACCAAACAAACCCATCATAAAAAATATTTAAATCATGAAATGGGTACTGAAATAGAAGAATAGGAAAAATTCTCCTCAGGTCGCTCAAACGACGGTGCCTTGTCGCTCGGACGACATAGGCCTATCACTCAAAACAGAACATCAAGCGAGCTTAAATAATGTATTCTGGCATCTCACTTGAAGCAACCCATCTCGCGACCATCTCTCACTCACCTCAAAAAATGTGTCACTTGAACCTCACGTGAATAGTACTTCCTGCGACATCAAGTGATCGCTCAAGCGGAGCCTCTATATAATTTGAACGACATATAACATTTTCAATTCAAGTGCTAAAAATCATGAAGATTCTCCTAATGAAAAAATTTCTTGAAAAAAATAATTGGAAAGAGAAAATAGCAGCAAAACAGACTAAAAATAGAAAAATATAATAAACAAAAATCAATGTGAGTGACATGCTAACATAGTACCGATGTGCTTAAACATGGTTATGGAATGAATGACCGTGAACGACAACAAATGAATCACAGTTTCAACACATCGAAATGATCAATAAGCTCTAATTGATAGCTAAATATCACCAGACTTAGTTTTAGCCATATGTGACAATTAAAGTATTGAGCTTAATGAACTAAACAAAATCATGCACACAAATTCAGAATTTTGACGATTCTACAAATAATAGTGACATGACACGATTTTCAACGTTAGGATTCATGATGCAAACTCGTTTAAATTTTCTCCAACCAAACTCCCTCATATATGTATTCTTTTTCAAGTTCTTTTGAGGTTTCAAATTTTCTCAACTTAGAGAAATTCTATTGGCCCTATATTGGCATAATTCACTTTTTATTTCCTTTATTATTTCTTTTGGGATCTTTTAAACGGTGGCTTTCACGGCGCGTTACTTTTGTACTCTCCCATCCCTTTTCCGTCAACACTCAATATTTTTTCAATTTTAATCCTCACAGTAAACGGTTCTTACATGCACACCTCCTCCTTTAAGTCTACTTATGCATAGATGACAAGATTGAGATAAGAGTGTCTCACCAAACTAAAATATGTAATAGAAGTCAATATTCATATAAACTCGTGCATGTGTGCAAAGATGGCATATATACAAAGTCGAATCAAAATGCATATCAACTTCGAAACAACCCCATAATACAATGGTTAAGGTCATTCCAAGCATCAAAGATTATGACCAAATTCCCTAGCCAAATGAATAATGAAGTGAATGGGGTCCAAGCACACCAATATGCCACATCAAACAAGTAAACTCAAAACTCAAACCAAACTAATTTTTTTAGGGTTTTTCAACATATTAAGACTCAAATAAAGACAAAATATTTTTGTAGTTTTCAAAAATATATGAAACCAAGAATCTTTTTATATTTTCTCAAAAATTTTATCAAAAATAAAATCTTTTTGTATTTTTTCAAATAAGACTCAATAAATGAAAAAATACAATACAAAAGAAATACATGTCATAACACTAGCAAGATATAAATCATGATGCAACGACTAGCGTATGGCAAACATCGCAAAAAAATCATCCTTTAGATTTAGCATGGGGAAGAATGAAGTGAAACCAAATGAGAACCATGAATTTTCATTCCTAAAGCCTCTATGTCCGATTTCATAATCCTAGTAGGTGTTAAATTACGGATGGGGTTTTTGGGAACCAAAATGACTTTATTACTAAACTTCCTAGGAGCATTCTTAAGGTCATAGAAAAAACATCTAAGGTGACCTTTCTTACCGCAATGGAAATAAATGTAAACATGGCGGGAAAGTATCGACCTCTCCTAACAATCCTAGTGGGATCTCTCATACGATCGGTATTGGCTTTGGAAATGGGAACATCGTGATCATCATAGACTATAACAAACATATTTCCCTAGACTTGGACGGTGCCTAACATCCTATCCAACTTCTCCAATCTAATTTCCAAGTTAAACTTAACATTACTTGATTCTTTCAATCTCTCCTCTAACTCGCTAACCATAGACTCTAACAAATGCCTAGACTCTTCAAACTCTAGAATCTTTTTCTTTAAAACTTCCATCAAACCATGAAGACTATCTCTAGATTCTTCCTAAGCATCTTATCATGTGCCCTAAGATCCTCAACTAAAGCATCATTATTCTCTATGGCACGCTCATTCAACCTAGCTTGTAATTTCTAGTTTACTTTTTAACCTTTACCATTTCCTCATACAACTCCCTAAAGGCAACTTGAAACTCTCCTACATCGATCTCCTCATCCTCACTAGCTTCAAACTCACTCATTTAGGATTCAACGGCCTCGTAAGTGTCATGCACATGAGAATCTTCATGGGAACATTTATCATCGTTGCTCACATGACATGCCATGAATGCTACAAAGTTACGCTCAATGACGTAACTCTCTCCCTCTTTCGGTTCACTATCACTTAAGGTGGCATTATATGTTATCGGTTTCTTTCCCACCTTCTTAAGTCTAGTGGGAAACTCGACAATATTATGACCATACTCCTCACACCCAAAACACCTATCCAACTCATCCCTCTTAACTCTCTCACTCCTTCTTGTTCTAAAATTTCTTAATTTTTTGGCATCTTTCAATTGCTTTTGAAACTTAAGAATTTTCTAGAACTTTTTTTTCCCACAAGGCTACTTGCTCAAAATCGGAATCGGAATCGTCATCTAAAACTTTAGTCTCCTCCTTCCGAGCTTTCAAAGGAATGAACTTTTATTTCTTTGGCACTTGCTTGGAGGTAAACATATCGAGTTCATAGGTTTGTAGGTCTGCTAAATTATTCTCAAGTTTCATCGATTATAACTTACCCAAGGAGTTCAAAACGGTCACTTTTGCATCAAATCTACTCGGTAACGACCTTAATATTTTCTTTATGACATAGTTGTCGAATATTTTCTCTCCTGAGTTAAAATACGAGTTGACAATATTGGACAACCTAGAATAAAACTCATCAAAGGACTCATTCTCTAACATCTTAATCATCTCAAACTGTGTACTGAAATTTTGAAGTTTAGACGCTCTAACCGTGCTAGTTCCCTCATGAGTAAGTGCAAGTGTATCCTACGCCTCTTTTGAAGTTTCACTAGTCATGATTCTATTATACTCTTCTGGTGTGACATGTGAGGAAATAAAGTGAAGACCTTTAGAGTTGTAAAGTGCAAGTCTATGTTCGTCTTTGGTTCATGACTTAAAGGTTTTAAAGTAGTGGCCTCACCCTCTCGTGTAACCGGTGGTGTCCTACCCTTTTCGATGACTAACCACTCACGCTCATCAATAGATTTTAAAGCACTTCCCATACGCATGTTCTAATAATCATAATTTTTGCCATAAAAAAAGGAGAACGAAAACTTTCTATACCTCCAAAATTCATCCTAAAAAACACAAGGGATCAAAACATAAATAAAAAATATGTGTATCTTTTATACCAATTTATAGGCCCCTTTTTCTTTCGAATGTGTTTGAAGGATGAAAAAACTAACTTTCTTTTTGAAAAATCTTTTTCCAAATTTTAAACCGCTTCAAGTTGTGAACTAGTTTTAACTTAACCAGATTTTATCTTGATTAATCCTAAATATGCATCTAGTGATTAAAACAAGTAAAATAAAGTAAGCTCACAAATGCGACGTCAGATGTACGAGGAAACCATGAAGGAAAAATACCTCGGACGACCCAAGCCAGACAATTACTATAATGTGGTATTAACAAGTACAAAGATGGACTTACCCAATGACTCTATCCCCACAAGTCTAGAAGCGTATCTGAATCTTCAACCACTCCTCCAAAATGGCCAAGTGAATCCTTTCACAATAACTGTCCACAGCACACGCGTGCACGAATGCCTCAATGTCTATCGATGTAACTTGAAATCATCTACGATATTGAATATGAACTCCTTCGCTTCTTCACCGCAAACCCCAACGATATTCTTCAAAGTGTAGAACAAACTCCAACAGATGCAAACAAAGATCACTATCGCATATGATAATGAAAACTCCAACAGGTGCAAATAAAGATTACTCTAAGGATGTTTTTGTACTTGAAAAACCTTTAATAACATGTGAAGAAAATGTATTGTATGTAAACTATTTTTTGTACCCCAAACCTTATGAAATTCTGAGTGAAACACCCCTTATATTGAATAGCTGAGGCGGTGGATCGTTCGAACGAAATAAACATGTCGCTCGAACGAGATGCACATATCGTTTGAACAACATGCTAAACTCGCTTGGAAGAGATTCAAAGTTGTTTGAACCAATGAAAATGAGAGTTTGTGTTTTACACAACTCTAAACGATCTTTATCTCAGAATAAACGAAGTTTATACATTTTAAAAATACTTTTTTTTAATATATTAAAAAAATTTAAAAACATTTCTTTGATAAAATAACATCCTAAAATATTTTCTGAGTCCCATTAACATTACAAATTCATAACTGAGTCCCATTAACATTACACATTCATACCTATTTCATCTTTTGATTTCGTAAGGCTTTTGCTAAAACATTTTTTCCTTTTCTTTTGCAAAGGTTTTCATACTTTTGAGTTTAGAAAACTATTTTAATTCACAAAACACATCCCCAAAATATATTTGTGCGAATCTGTTTAAGCACTAGATTGGGTTATCTTGCATACACATCTCTTGCAGAGAGATCATGTCTACTACTGACCAATTGTGATTCTCGAGGGAACTCACTACTGAAGATAAAGGAGGATCGACGGCTACCGAGCGGGGAAGACCACATGTGGATGACTATGGATTGATCCGTATTATTTAGAGGTTTTACGAAGGCATTGGACATTATACTTATGTCAGATATCAAGTAGTTTGTAAGTCGATGGTCTTGTAGACTCTCTAAAGTGCTTAATAAATCCCTAAAGGGATTTTTGCTGAAACTTTGCCTTAGTTAAATGTATGCTTTATTTCATATAATGAATCACATAGATGTATGTTTAGGCTAATGAGATAAAAATTATTGAGATTTAAAAATTGGATTTGTGTCTGTGAGTTGACATCTAATTAAATAAGTTAAACCATTAGACCTATAGCGCACACTCTCAAATTGGTATTAGAGGGGGTCACACTATTTTTTGTGTAGTCCATTTTTCTGCAAATTTGTTTGAGATGTCAATTCTTTTGAAAATAATTGATCTTGAAAAATTTGAGTGCTAATGGATAACTTATTTAATTGGATGAATATTTTTTATGGCACGAACTATGCTTATTGGAAAGCCCGAATGAGATCATCTTTGAAAGCAATTGATGAAAGAGTGTGGATTGTTTGTGAAAGAGGGTGGACTCCTCTCACGATCACGGTTGATAATGTGATTAATCCTAAGCATGTCTCTAATTACATTGATGACGAGTTTAAGTGGAGTAGTTAAAACTCCCGCGTCCTTAGTGCTATTTCTGGAGTCGTCACCCCTGATGAGTTTCGCTACATCATGACGTGCACTATGTCTAATGTAAGGAAATAAATTTCCAATTAAGTCCCTGTATTGTTTTGACTTAATAACGTGTTTGTAATATGTCATAGGGAGATTTTATTTTGTCACGATCCCAGTTGGTCTATAACGTATTGAAGAAATTGAAGACGTTGCGTCAAAGCTTCAAAGAATTAATCATGCCGAAGTTTAATTGGTGCAGGTCTATTCGTCTTCAAAGTTAATTACATTCTGAGATCACTCGGGTATGAATGTGTATAATTAATGGTGCTCGGAATTGTTTTATAAAAGATAAGAATGTAATTTTTATAAAGAAAAATGTTTTAAAGTGTTTTAAAAGGGTTTACACTACGTTTTAATTCTGATAAGCTCCAAAATGAGTTTGACTTATTAGGATCTCTTCGGGAAGAGACGTTTTAAAAAAAAGTCAAAAAGTCAAACTTCTCGCTTAAACGACATTAGGTATTGCGTGAACGAGATACCTATGTCGCTAAAATGAGAGCCTTAAGTCATTCGAATGACACATTTTTCGAGGCGGAATTTAAATCTTATTTAAAGCATGGTTTCATTAGAATTTCATAGGTGTGCATTCTGGAAAATAGTATCCGAACCAGATACTTGTTTGCACATGTTTTTCTAAGGTTTAAAAGCTTAAACACATCCTTAGAAGTTTGCAATGATCCGAGTCATCTTTAGTTTATGTTTATGTGATCTTGTTGCACCAAAGAAGTCTTTTCTACCATTGAACATAAGGGTTTTGCGGTGAAGAAAAGAGAAAGACTTCTTGTTCGAAATTATAGACTAATCAAAACCATTCGGTGGACACCGAGACATACGTGGATGCGGGTGTTATGGACAGATATTGTGGAAGACAGAATTTCTGTGTGGGCACTATTGAAGAATGGTAGAAGATTAGAAGGAGGATCAAGACCCGTGGGGATTGATTCATTGAGTAAGGCTAATCTGTCTTTGTAAAACCATTGTTCATAGTGATTGTCTGGCTTGGTCCGTCCAAGGTTATTTTCCCGTTTTGGGTTATTTTCCTCGTACATCCGGCGTTGTCAGTATTCTTTACTTTACTTTACTTGCTTTAATCACTAGATGCATGTTTATGATTAATCAAGATAAAACTGGTTTAATGTAAGAATTGGTTTTTCACAACTTGAGTTGGTGCATAATTAAAAGTTGGATAATTTTTGGTAATAAATTTGTTTGTTTGAAACACACACAAAAAGGGTCCTTACAAATTGTTATTAGAGATAGAAAACATATTTTACTTGATTTGTGATCCTCTATGTTTTCAAAGATGAATTTTGAAAATAACAAACTTTTTCAATCTCCAGTTTTTTATGTCACTAACTACACCTATTGGAAGATGAGAATGAAAAGTGCATTAAAATCTATTGATGAGCGTGTGTGGTTAGCTGTTGAGAAAGATTGGACACCCCCTTTCACTTTTATAGGTGAGGTCACTACTTTAAAGCCTGTCGAGTCATGGACTCAAACTGAACATAGACTTTCACAATATAATTCTGAGGGTTTGCACGTTATTTCTTCACATGTCACGCCAGAAGGATATAATAGAATTATGACTTGTGAAACATCAAAAGAGGCTTGGGATATTTTATCACTCACTCACAAGGGAACTAGTACGATTAGGG
This sequence comes from Sambucus nigra, assembly GCA_949130495.1. Classification (NCBI taxonomy): domain Eukaryota; kingdom Viridiplantae; phylum Streptophyta; class Magnoliopsida; order Dipsacales; family Adoxaceae; genus Sambucus; species Sambucus nigra. The sequence goes on along the minus strand of OX422222.1, from coordinate 463,020,022 downwards.
CGTCAAAACTTTAAAATCTCACTACACAATTTGAGACCATTAGGATGTTAGAGAGTGAGACTTTTGATGAGTTTTATGCCAAGTTTTCCAATATTGTCAACTTGTCGTTTAACCTAGGTGAGAAAATTCCTCACAACCATGTCATTAAGAAAATCCTTAGGTCATTTCCTAGTAGGTTTGATGCGAAAGTGGAAATTTTGAACTCCTTGGGTAAGTTAGAGTCGACGAAACTAGAAGAGATTGTAGGTGACTTACAAACCTATGAAATCAACATGATTACCTCCAAGCAAGTGCCTAAGAAAGAAAAGGGTGTTGTTTTGAAAACCCGAAAGGAGGAAATTAAAGATTTGGCTTCTGATTCGAATTTTTAGGATGTTGCTTTGTTGGCAAAGAAATTTAAAAAATTTATTAAGTTTCAAAAGCAATCGAAAGATGCCTAGAAATTTGAAAAATTCAAGAACAACAAAGTAGATTCCACCTCTAAGGATAAGTTTGAGAATCCTAAGAGAGAATAGTCGGATAAGTTTTTTGGGTGTGAGGGGTACGATCACAAAGTTAAAGAGTGCCCCACTAGACTTAAGAAAGAGGGCAAGCAACCCACTTCCTATAGCGCCAGCTTAAGTGATAGTGATTTGGAAGAAGGAGAGAGTTCCCCTATTGATCATAACTTGGCTACATTCATGGCATGTTATGTGAGCGACAACAATTATCATGTGAATGAGACGTCCGAGAAGGTTTTGAGTAAATCCCATGTTAGTGAGGGTGAAGAGAGTGACGAGGAGGAGATATATGTGAAAGATTTACAAGTTGCATTTAATGAGTTGTATGCCGAGACGGTGAAGGTGAAAAAGGCTAACTCAAAATTGCAAGCTAAGTTGAATGAGCGTGCCATAGAAAATAATGATAGTTTGATTGAGGATCTTAGGGCACGAGAGAGTAAGTTTAGGGAGAAACTAGAGTTTGTGGAGAAAGAGAGAGATAATCTCCATGATTTGATGGAGTCCTTAAAAAGGGAGATTTTAGCGTTTGAGGAGTCTAGGCATTTGCTTGAGTCTAGGATTCATGAGTTAGAGGAGAGATTGAGAGACTCGTCTAGAGTCAATCTTGATTTGGAGGCTAGGTCGGAGAAGTTAGATAAGATCTTAGGCACCCTCAAAATTAAGGGAGATAGTGGAGGTATAGGTTTTGATGAGAGAGTTGTTCCCATTCTCTCCGCACGTGTGAGAAACACTAGGAAGGTTAGAGAAGGTACACATATAGGTAATCATTCCCACCACCACTAAACTTGTACATTTTATGGTAGTAAAGGTCACCTTAGGCATTATTGTTACGACCTTAGACAAGATCCTAGGATGTTTAGGAATAAAGTTACCCCGGTTCCCCAAACCCCCATGCATCATTTTACACCTACTTGGGTTAGGAAATCGGATTTAGTGTCCTTACGAATTAAACTTCATGATTCTCGTTTGGGTGCACTTGATTCTTCCCATGCTAAATCTAAAGGATGATAGTGTTGTATTATTTGTCATTTGCTAGGTTGCTTCATGATATATTCATTGCTAGTATAATGACATGTGTATCATTTTGTATTATAGTTTTCATTTGTTTGAGTCCTATTGAAAAAATACAAAAAGATTTTGTTTTTGAGAAACTTTTGAAAAATCAAAAAGATTTTTCTTTTATTTGAGTCCAAATATGAAAAATCAAAAAGATTTTCGGTTTTTGTTTTTGAGTTTACATGTTTGATGTGGCATATTGGTGTGCTTGGAACCCCCTCCCCCCATCATTTCATTATCCATGTTGCTAGGACATTTGGTCATTATTATCGATGCTTAGAATGATCTTAACAATTGTTTATATGAGGTTGTTTCGAAGTTGATATGCATTTTGATTCGACTTTGTATATATGCCAACATTGCACACATGCACGAGTTTATATGAATGTTTAACTTCTCTTGCATATTTGAATTTGGTGAGGCATTCGTATCTTAATATTTTCATCTATGTGTAACTAAACTTCAGGAGAAGTGTGCCTGTCAGAACCGTTTACCTTGAGGAATTGAATTGAAAAAATGATGAGTGATTCACGGGAAAGGGCTGCGAGAGTCCAAAATTAACTCGTCGTGAAAGCCACCGTTTAAAAGAGCCCAAAAGAAAAATGCAATATGTTAAGAAAAGGGCCAAATTAGTTTAGTTCATTCCAAAGAAAACATGATATTATTAAGGGAGTTTGGATGGATTACAAAGTTAAACGGGTTTGCACAACTAATCCTAATGTTAAAACATTGCAATTTGATGCTATTGTTTGTAGAATCGTTAAAAATCTGGATTTGTGTGCATGTAGTATGTTTAGTTCATTAAGATCACACTTTTATTATCATATGGATATGATAAAGTTTGATGATTTATCGCTATCAATTAGAGCTTCTTGACCATTTTGATGTGTTGGAATTGTGACTCATTTGTTATAGTTCACAACTATTCATTCCATTTCCACATTTGAGCAAATCGGTATTATGTTTGCATGTAACTCACATTGTTAGATTTTATGCGTTTTTGCGTTTTGTGCGAAAAGCCTACTGTTTTAGCACTATTTTGCTGCTGTCAGGACCTTCCTAGAATTTTTTTGGGAAAATTTTCTCACTGGGCCAAAATATAACATATTTCTGGGAATTTGGGAAAATTTGGCATGTCGCGCGAACTCATTCAAAAGACTTATCATGTCGCGGGAACAAAATCTGTCCTTCGTTCGAGCGACGTCCTCATCTCGTTTGAGCGACGTCCCTGGCTCGATCGAACAACAGGCTAAAATCTGACTTCTGATTGGTTTACAGTCCACTGGTTTATTTTGATGTATTTTTAGTACTGCTGGAAGTTGTTCTGGACTAATTGGTTTATATGCAGGTTCTTTTATTTCAAAATTGGTATTTTGCATATAGTCCGTTTATCACACCTGATTAGATTTCTATTCTCTTTGTGTGATTCATTGGTTTACTAGCTACTGATTTGATATTACTTTATCATATTTAGCTGGTTGTTTAATGATTATCTAGATATTTCACATTGATTCACATTGATACATTCTCATGCTAGATACTTTCATTGGTTTATCTTTTCACCGGATTGTCTATTCGAGACAAAAAGGGGGAGAGATTTATGTAATGTAGGCGGAGATTTGAGCATGTTTTGGTTTACATATGTTTACATAATGGTATCTCAAATTGGTAGTACACATTGATATCAGTTTGGTGCTCAAATTATTAAACAAATGATTTTTCTGAGTTTATTCATATTGGTATCTATTGTAAAATTGGTATCATTTGGGTATATATTTGTTTCATTTGTTCCTCCATACTTCAGTGGGTATTTGTTTATCGGTTTCATGTGTGTAGGTATGCTTCAACGATTCGAGATTTCAAGTCTGCATCACATTCAGACAGTTCATGTTTGCCGGTGCTACATATACTAGTCTGTGTCCTGTATTTTTATCTTTGGGTTTATGGGATGGAATTTAGGAGTCATAAGGATTGACGGTCCGACTTAGGCATATCACTGGTTTAGTTTTGTCCTGGAATAGTCAAAGGGGGTGATTTGTAAGGACATAAATTTCCAATTGAGTCCCTATATTGTTTTGACTTAATTCTATGAACAAAACTGTGTTTGTAATATGTTATAGGGAGATTTTATTTTGGCACGATACCACTTGGTCTATGACGTATTAAAGAAATTGAAGACGTTGCGGAAAAGCTTCAAAGAATTAATCATGTCGAAGTTTAATTGGTGCAATTTTATTCGTCTTCAAAGTTAATTGCATTCTGAGATCACTGAGGTATGAATGCGTATAATTAATGGTGCTCGGAATTATTTTATAAAAGATAAGGATGTAATTTTTATAAAGAAAAATGTTTTAAAATGGTTTACACTACGTTTTAATTCTGATAAGATCAAAAGGAGTTTGACTTATTTGGATCTCTTCTGGAAGAGACGTTTTAAAAAAAAAGTCAAAAAGTCAAACTTCTCGCTCGAATAACAATAGATCTCGCGCGAACAAAAATACCTATGTCGTTCGAACGACATGTTTTTCGAGGCGGTATTTAAATCTTATTTAAAGCATGTTTTCATCAGAATTTCATAGGTGTGCATTCTGGAAAACAATATTCGAACTAGAAACTTATTTGTACATGTTTTTCTAAGGTTTCAAAGCTTAAACACATCCTTAGAAGTTTGCAAAGATACGAGTCATCATTAGTTTATGTTTATGTGATCTTGCTGCACCAAATAAGTTTGTTCTACCATTGAACATAAGGGTTTTGCAGTGAAGAAAAGAGAAGGACTTCTTGTTCAACATCGTAGACGAATAAACGCCATTTTGTGGACACCGAGACATACGTGGACGCGTATGTTATGGACAGGTATCCTGAAAGACGGAATTTCTGTGTGGGCATTATTGAAGAACGGTAGAAGATCAGAAGGAGCGTCAAGACCCATGGGGATCGAGTCATTGAGTAAGGATAATCTGTCTTTGTAAAACCATTGTTCATAGTGATTGTCTGGCTTGGGCCGTCCGAGGCTGTTTTCCCGTTTTGGGTGTTCTTCCTCGTACATCCGGCGTTGTGAGTATTCTTTACTTTACTTTACTTGCTTTAATCACTAAATGCATGTTTAGGATTAATCAAGATAAAACTGGGTTTAAAGTAAGAATTGATTTTTCACAACTTGGGTTGGTTCATAATTAAAAGTTGGATATTTTTTTGTAATAAATGGGTTTGTTTAAAACACACACAAAAAGGGTCCTTACATCTAAGGAAGCATGGGATATCCTCCAGCTTACACATGAGGGTACCAACGCCATTAAGGCATCTATGCTTTAAAATTTGACCACCAAATTTGAAACCAATATTATGTTAGAGCTGTGTCATTTGATGATTTTTACTCTTGTTTGTCGAAGATCATTAACACTAGTTTTAATTTGGGTGAGAAACTTAAAGAGTCGAGGGTCGTGAAGAAGATTTTAATATCCCTTCCTACCCATTTTATTCATAGGGTCACTGTTTTGAACTCTTTGGGGATATTAGATACCCTTAGGTTAGAATAACTCGTAAGAGACCTTCAAACTTATGAGATCGACATGTTTCCCAAAACCATTAAACCTAAGGCTAAAGGAGAAGCTTTAAAGACTCAAACTAGGAAAAAGAAAAAAAAAATTATGAGTCTGAATCTGAAGGAGAGTTTGATGTTGATGACTTGGCTTTATTTACCAAAAAATTTAAAAACTTTCTTAAATTTTCAAAAGAAAATTCTTCCAATAAAAATATTTTTGAGAAAAAAAATGAGAATGAGGTCATGTATAGCAATGAGAAAGAGTAATAAATAAGGTGTTATGAGTACGAGGGTAAAGGGAACAAGTCACATGAGTGTCCCACTAGGCTAGAGAGAAAGGGCGAGGAGGTTGCAAATAAAGCCACTTTTAGCGATAGTGAAATTGAGTCGGCTGATTCGGATGAAACGGGCATTGCGCTCATGGTTACTCACATTAAGACTACTATTTTGTCCCACGAAGATATGGACACTTCTAAATGTGAAAGCCTCGATGATGTTTTGAGTCACTCACGAGATAGTGAGAGTGGGAATGAAAGTGAGGGAGAAGGGTATCTCCAAAAAGCATTTACTGATTTATATGCTGAGACATTGAAAAACCAAAATGATAAATAAAGAGTTGTCTCTTAGGGTGTTAGAATTGGTAAGAGAGGTGAAATTTTTGAGGTATCAACGAGTCAACTCGAGAGGTGAAGATATCTCTGAATGAACAGTTGATTGTTTTAGGTCGACAAAAGAATGATTTGACCAACAGTACGAAAATTTCTCACTCAATTTATCACGACTCAACAACTAGTGAGTGTATGGAGACTCGTGTTCAATGCCATGGAAATTGGGCAACATTGAAATTGTTGCCTGAAGAATTTTAAATTGGACCGCTGGGGTGGGTGGAAGAATGATACATGATGGTGAGGTAGCTGTTATCGGCGTAAAATAGTCCCTTAAGTCACACTTGTCATCCATGGTGGGTGAAGTGATGGATGAAGCAGAGATGTCGACTCGGGGACAACTCGATGGAGTGGTGGTAGGGAAAAATTGAGGGGAAAACGTAATTCGCCTGATGTGGCGAGATGGGAGAAAGCCTACGGTAATGAACTAGTCGATGATTAACTCGTTGCCACGTGGGCATGCAAATAGTGAATTTTGATTTTTGAAAATGAAAAAGGAAATATTTTTGGAGTTTTTAGAAAATGAGGGAAAGAAAAATATTTTTGGGTCTTTTGGAAAAAGGAAGGGAGAGGAAAAAAATGTTTTTGAATTATTTTTTGAAAAATGGGAGAAGATGAAAAATTATTTTGAGTGTTTTGGATTTTTTAAGAAAAAATATTTTTGGATTTTTTTTGGAAAAAGGGGCGATGGACTCAACGGGAAACTCAAAATGAGGGAAATAAAAAAAATGACTACCTAAAGAGTAAAGTAGATTCGTACAAGCAAGGTATAACTCCTAACTAGCACATAGCCAATTTTTTCTTCAATTAGATGAGAGGGTAGCCAAATTTTAATTACTCCACGAGCGATAAAAATCATGGGTTTTATCTTTGTGATCTCCTTTACAAAATTGTGTGTTCCTACTTTTATCACAAGATGACTACAGGATTGCCAAATAGATTCGCCACAAATCAACTATGACGAAACGATCGGTCGGTACAACGTTGGGGACAACACAAACCCGTTTTACAGGGCGGCCGCACTTAAAACCCAGTTTCCCTAGACACTTACGCGCCTCAAAGCGAACCATTCAGAGATTTTTCGGGTGGAGAGCAATTTACGAGTTATCCAACAATTCAAATTGATCAAAAATGGGCCTCCGAATACCATATCCTATGGGTCTATCTAGTTGATTAATTTTAAATTTAATGATGGCTAGGGTAGCACACAATGGATAAGTGAGTGAGTCGAGTGATGAAATCCCTTTTCGCAAATGACCAGGTGTAGGTCTTATTTGATTAATTCATCACACCATTCCAAAATAAATGCGAGAATCAAAATCACATACGAGCAAGTAGGCACAAAAAATATTGACTTGCTTACGGGAGATTCACGAGTGTTTAGAAACGTATGTGACAACCCGCCTAATAAGATACTGGGCGATCACTCCAATATTAAATTAAAACAGGAGTCTCATATGGATAATTCTTAGCATCACTGTCGAAAATCCATTTAATTACTAATAACCTATTAGGCTGGCGTCAAAAACTTTTACTTAACTACTCTTTTTAAACAATTACAAATAAAACATTCACACGGAATACGTAAATGAAACTGAAATGAAATAAAAGAACCGAACACTCGGTCAAAATATACAACCATATCAAATTATGCTCTAAAAGAATAAATAAATGCAACTGGACCATTGTCCCGAATATTTATACAGTACCTCCTATCTAGAGTACAAGAATGGAAGCGGCTATCAAAAAACCTGCACGCATCCACAGCTACTGCAGCTGACGTCTGACTCGAAAGAAGTGTCATTCAGGCGTCCCTGTGTCTGGACACCTATATATATATATATATATATATATATATATATATATATATATATATATATATATATATATATATATAGCAAGAGAGGAAAAGTAGATAAACGGGTCAGAGCCCGAGTTTTGAAAATATTTAGCAAGTGCATAAATGCCTTTTTTTAGAAAAAGGTTTTATCTCATATTTAAGTTTATTATCGCACTCCCATGAGATACCCCTCACCTCTCTTCTAACAGTGCACTCCTAGCCCATCCCTTTAAACATCTAAGCATCCTAGTTAAGCTACCCTGCTAAACTAGTCTATCACCCAACCACTATCAACCCTAGATAGTCCAAGTAATAAGGGCTAAACTTCACCCCAGTCTCAACGCTATGCCATGTTCGTGCGTGGGGTGTCTAGCAAAGCGAAATCCAAACAAGGAACCCCCATGATACACTACTATGCGGCAAGGTCGATCGTCGAGATCCATCAGACCCTCAGTACGTAATGTATATATATATATACATCATATGAGAAATATAAATATTAGAGCACTAAGGATTAAACTTCTCCCTAGTCTCAACACAATGCCATATTAGTGCGTGGGGTGTCTCGCAAAGCGAAATCCAAACAAGGACCCTCCCCAATACACTACTATGTGGTAAGGTCGATCATCGGGATCCATTAGACCCTCGACACTCAATTTCCATATATATATATATATATATATATATATATATATATATATATATATATATATATATATATATATATTCATATTTCAATATACATCCGGATCTATCTCCCGAACTGAGGTGTATTCTATACTCATATCAAAACTTTCTATTTCCCTTCTTATATCCAGGAAATATATTTAAAAGCCAATACATTATCATGAATTGCTTTAACACATCATCTAACTTTTTTTAAAAGCCAGTTTTATTATCATAAAAATGATTTTCCATTTTAAAACAACCCATTTCCCTTCTCATATCCAGGAAATGTAATTAAAAGCCATTTTTATTATCATAAAAATGCTTTTACCATATCATATGCTTCCACTTCCCTTATTCCATTATAGTCGTGTTACCGAAGCCAAACATTATCCCATTTCCCTTCCTATATCCAGGAAATGTATTTAAAGCCATTTTATTATCATAAAATGCTTTAACAAATCTAAGATCGTCCCTCCGAGTTTCCCCACTGGACGCGCCCCTAAATGGCTATCATATTCCAGGGCCCATCAAACAAGACAACCTGGGAACCTAAAAACGTCGGGAAGCGGCCATATGCCTGCTCGAAAGTCAATACCACACCCAGAATCTCCTAACCAGCGCAGTAAAATATAATCTCCATATGGCCTAGGACTATATCCACCCTGCATTCATTAGCCAGGGGGCATCACCATACGCACACAACTTCCCTTATGATAGCGATTTAGGGAGGTGTGTAACCATAATTTTATTAATTATGAAAACCTTTTCTTTTCCATTTTGAAAATATTCATTCTTACATTTTCAAAATCATTTACATTATACCATACATATATACTTTAATCACATAGTATATACATATACCATATATTCCTCCTAGAATATATATAAATGGCCATATGCCAAGTACATCTAGCGATGACCAATAATCCCAAAGATTCCTTCAAATAATCATAATCATGCATTTATATAAGCATGATACTAAACCCAAAGTATTTACTTACTTTTATAACTAACAAATACCTTAATCATCTCTAAGGATTTTATTGGATGTCTCCAATTATACCAATTCACTCTAAGTGAATATATATATATCTATATCCCCAAATCATCCTAATTATCTCGTAGGATATACCAACTACACAATCGATTATAATTATGCTTCCTATACGCATAATTATATAGGCATAAATACCCACCGAAATATCCTAGGGATTTATCTTTCCCGAACAACCTTAATTTAATGGGTTACGGTTTTCATTTCCATGAACCCAAGGACTATATCTTGTCCATATAACCATTTAGAGGTCCCCACTATAATTTAGGAACCCTAAACCAACAAATTCTACAATTATACTATTTTCCTCGAAAATATAATGTAAGGGTTATACATTTAAACCCTCATTTAACCCTCTTAAATTCCTTCGATTAGAGGACCATATAGTCCTAAAAGGTCTCTTATGTTATCACATAATTAACCCCGAAGAAAGATGATATGGAACCTATACCATCCAAATCACCCTAGAAAAATTGTTAACTTTCAGCAGGGGTCGATCGATCTACCCATGACTGTTGATCGATCGATGGCTTCGATCGATCAAACCCCCATGATCGATCGATCAATCATGGCGGGAAGCTTCTTCTCCGAGAAGCTGTTTCAGCCATGGAAGCTTCCCCCAAGCTTCCATCTCCTCACCCAACGGCCTACAACTTCAACCAACAACCACTACACATATAATACGGGTTCTAAACGTCCTAGAACCCGAAATCACCAATTAATTTCAGTTAATTTCTAAATTTCTCCAATTATCAAATTTTAGTGGTTTATTCATCTTATCTCCCGAAATCCCGTTTTATCCACGAAAACCCAACCCAAAATCTTTAGGGTTTGTTTATACCAAACTAAGGTATGAGATATTTATGAAAAAATTAAATAAAGCAAGTAAACACTTGCCTGATGGATAAAATCCGATGTCCTCGAGTCGAATCCCGCGGAGGCTGGCCGGAATCTCCCCCCTTTCTCCTCTTTTCTTCCTCCTCTCTCTCTTCTCTCTCCTTTCTCTCTTTCTTTCTCTTTTTCTCCCTCTCTTCCTCCTTTTATAAGGAGAAAAGGGTTTTAACCCTTAAAACCCCAAAACGACTCGTTTATCCAATTACGAGTTACTTTTAACTCCAAAATTACCCGAAACTCATTTTCGAAAATCGGACACTCTTTTCCGACTATCTCGGACATTCCGAGACTCATGGCGTAGTCGAAATTCCCATCCGAGGTACTTGACGGCAACTCACTATTTCAACCCCACACGACTTAATGGGGGGTTTTCCAAATTAAATCTCACCTCATGTCGCTTTACTCCACGACGACATATAATTAAAATATTTCGACCTATATAGTCCCAAAAATAATCACAACATCCATCGAAAATCATTTAATCCTCGAAAATCCCAAAAATTACTATTTAGGGAAATTCCCCAAATTCCAATTTATACTTAATTATGGAATTTAATCGTCCCCAAAAGGGCGGGTTGTTACAACGTACCTCACACGTTTTTTACACGTGTGGGGTGAAGATAGATTTGAGTAGACCGGGGGGAGATCGTGCCTATCTCAGACGACCCTGAGAGTCCTACTGACCCAAAGTAGAGAGGCTTATTTTCCTCTCCTTTGGACGCCCTCTCTCTACCTTGTTTGATTTCCCATTTCATTTTTTTATATGAATAATTATTACAAATAAATTGGTGTCAAAACGCACCCAAATAAAGACAAGGCCTCAATAATCCTAATATAACACTTCTAATAAAAGGGAAAAATGCTACTAAATAACTAATGAATTACAATTCAAAATTTTCCGAGTGGGTCAATCTCCAAAAAGCGGCAACGACGCCATTTGATAGAAAGAAAAATTGCTTCTACATGTAAGTGTCGTTGTTGCAAAGCCTTTCTATTAACAATTTCCTTCAATTACCAATAAAAATATAACAAATTTAGTATAGAGGTAAGTAAGGATGTCAATGCAACTTAATGTAATGAAATACAAGAAAAACCATGTAATCCAATTTACTAGCTATTTTTTATCTTCTAATTTTTTTTGCTTTTTCTTTGTTTTCTACTTTTTTAATGATTTTTTTTATTTTAAAACAGAAATATTTTAGATGGTGAACTAACTAAACTAAATGAAAGATGTAAACTAAACTGTAAGAAAAATCTCAAGAAATATTACGAGGTGTGTGAAACAAGTGAGTGAATATAACAAAATAAGAGATACTAGTAAGAGGGCCCATTTTCACGCATTCAATCTAGTTTGAACTATTTTAGTTTGATTGATTTCCAAAATATTCAACTAATTCAAAGGTTAATTTTCATTATCCTAATGAACTAAGTAAATATTATTTTAGAAAAAGTAATTTTAATTACTACAACTCTACTCCAAAATAATTAAAATTAATCAAGTGTATCACCCGCTAGCGAAAATTTACCCAACAAATTTTAATTAAACAAAATAAAACAAGAGTAGAAGCAACTTATATTCTAACTTTAATCATTTTGAAAAAACTGTCTCTAGTTTGAATCAAAATAATAAAGTTATAACACAAGCTTCAATATTTTCTCAATGATGGTTTTTCATTTCTCAGTGTAAAAACAAGTGTAGTAATTAAAGATACTAATCAAAGGAAATTAAATAAAAATAAAATCAGAAAACCAGATACCTTAGTTCCATGGGGGCTTCATTTCATCCCTTGAATGGGAGATTAGCCCTCCGTAATGGGACTCCAAGACATAGAACAAATAAATGAGTTCATATGAATATGAGAGAAGAAATTCAACCAATCAATATATAACACAAAATCTCTTTTGATGTGTAATACCCCATATTTTTTATGATTTAAATAATTATGGGAGTAATTATTATCGTGGGATTAATTGAATTAAAATGTGAATATTTAATTGTTAAATTAATCCGGATTTAAAAATAAATATTAACTAGCGTGCCAAGGGTTAATACTTATTGAGTTAATATTACCATGTGATATGTAATATGGAATTATATACTTTGATAAATTGTCGAGAGTGAATAATACAACAGTTTGGTAATTTAAGTCTGATACGTGTGTAAGTCGTGTCGGGACTAACTGAATGGAATATAAAGATAAATTACTTTTATGTAACTCGTATGGTGATTTCGAGTGCGCCGTTGAGTCCGGGAGGGTCAAGATAGTCAGAAAAACTCTAATCGGGTATTTTATTTGGACTCCGGGAGGTTTTAGGTCAAACCGGCACCCCGTAGGGGTAGTTTTATAATTGGGAGTTTTGCCAAAAATTAAATGGACGAAAATTAGAGATTAATTATATCATCTAAGGGAGTTCCATTAGGGTTACGTTACACAAAAAGCAAGAACGGCCACAAAGGGTGTGAGGGAGAACCAATTTCAAAGAGAGAAGATTCAATTAGCACCACCTTGCACAACCGTGACCACCATGCGTAGATCGAAAAGAGAGGAATGCGTCTATACCAACATCATCAAAGAATTCAGACCTTCGATTTAAGGCAAGTGTTTATTACTTGCTTTCTTTAGCAATAATCATACTCATGTTAGAGTATGTGTAATTAACCATTGATTTACATGGTAATTAGGTGAAAATTTGAGTTTAAATGATGAATCGAGGTTGGGTTAGTTAGTTGCTGATATTCCTTCATGTATGTGGAGCTTAAACTACGAAATTGAATCATGTATTGATGAACGAATCTTAGTTGATTAGGTTCTTTAATTGAAATTCAGGAAACTAGGGTTCATGTGAATTAATTTGGGGGTTTTGTATAATTATGATGATTAATGACGAATTAAGGATCCTAGGATGTTAGGAATGATTTCTAATCTGATATGTGTTTATGAGTATTGATGATGAGGTGTTGGGAATTGAATTTTAGAGGTTTTTAGGTTCTAAAATGGTGAGAAACGCTGAAAATCTGGGCAAGAAGATGAACAGTGCAATCTCACGCGAAGTCGCTCGAACGACACGTGGCAATCGTTCAAACGACATGCCATCTGGTTCGAGCGATAGAGGGAATTTATGGGATTTTTCTTCGAGTCCAAATTTGGGTTTACCGGGTTTCTTAGAGTGAGATCAAATGATTGATAGTAAACTAAAATAAAACAGAATTTCGGAAAAAGTATGTGAGACTTGATACTTTAATTATTTCGGTATAGAGAGAATGTACCTTGGAGATTATGCGGGAGATAGTAATCTAAATATTTATACTATACTTAATCTTGAGATTTAAAATACGTATGATAAGTATATATGTAGGTTGAATAAATACCTATAAATTATAATAGGGTGTGTGTATGCCTATTATGTGATATTATTATTAAGAGCACTAATGGGTGATAACCCGGGGGTGTAAGAATCTTATTATTAGGTGCACTAATGAGTGATAACTCAGGGGTGTAGGGATTCCATTGTTAAGTGTACTAATGGGTGATAACCCGGGGGTACAAGACTATTATTATAAATGTACTAATGGGTGATAACCCGAGGGCACAAGATTATTGTTATACGTGCACTAATGGATGATAATCCGGGGGTGCAGTATTATTATGGTCAGTTGCGCTAATGGGTCTTAGCCCGGGGGCGTAGTATTAGAATATATATATATATATATATATATATATATATATATATATATAAGGAAGATGTGACTATATGTATATATACATAAACCTGTGAATCATTCTACTGTGTATAGTTAGTACAGATAAAAATGTTAATATATAAAATAAATCCTAAGGGTAAAATTGATTTAATATGAAAACGAGAAAACATATTAATTAGTTGTTCGACATAGGCTAATTTGAAAACGTATTGTTTGGGAAATACGGGTACACTACTGGTGAGTATAGATATTATTAGAATGACTTCAGACTAGTTAGACTGGGTGGTATAACTAGTGGGAAAATTAGATGTACGTTAGGCGTGCACAATAGATGAGAGGTGAGAAGCTCATGTGAGAATTTGATAACTGACATGCGTATAAGACTTGTTTTAAGAACTAGTTTTAAATACTTGATAAATCATTTTTTTAAACCTCAGGCCCTGACCCGTTTATTACATCTTTTCTCTCTTTTGCTATAAATATATTATACATGGTGCTCAGCCGTAGGGGTACCATAATTAGAGATTGGATTAGTAAATGTGCTGCAGCTATTGTGGAAGCTGTAGGTCCTTGCAGTAGAGGCATTCTGTTCTTTTCATTCAGTTTCTCTTAGACTTCCTATTTACGGAATGTGTCACCCGCTTTTAGTATTTTATCAGAGATATTGTATTTAGTTTTTTTTATGGTTTGGAGTTTTGAACTGGGAGGTTTTACCCAGTCTTATTTAATTTCGTATTAAATTCTTGTTCAGTACTTATTATTCCTATGTATGGTGACTGGTTTATAATTTACTTTTGGAATGTTGTGGTTAAATGGTTTTATTAAAAAGGGAAAATGTTTTTACACTTAGCTTAATTATATTATAGGTGATTAATATGGATTATACTGTTTTCGACAGTGATGCCAAGAATGAACCGACCGTATATCTTGTTTTAAAATTTGGTAAAGGACTGATATTTAATTGGGCAGGGTATCACAGGTGGTATCAGAGCATCAGGTTCTAGAGTCCTTTATGATCTGTACGGCTTATTATATTTTCAGCTTTGCTTCCTTTAATATAGAGCCCTATCTTTAGGACTGTTGTGATCTTATTTATGTGATTTCGTCTTTCGCTATTTGAGATTTAGTAATAAATGTGGACTAATAAAATTCTTTCTCGTCTCAGATGCCTCCTCGATGTGCACCAAGAGACAGATAGGCCCAGCCAGAGCAACCGGTAGCGCAGGCTCAAGGTACAATGAATGCAGCAGAGGTTGCCTCTATAGTAGCACACGTGGTAAATGTAGCCTTAGCGGTGGTGCAGCAGGCCCCACCCCAGGTTCAGGCAGTAGCGACGGTTCCAGTGCATTTGTTTCCCACTGCATGGTAAAGAGTGAGAGAGTCCTTTTAGAGAGCATGTCCCCCAGAGTTCATGGGGAGTTATGATGTGGTTATTTCTAGTCAGTGGAAAAAGGACATACAGTGGCACCTTTGTATGTATGAGTACGCTGAGGTTCAGAGGAAAGTTTTGGCTACCTTTAAGATGAGAGGGGCATCCTTACAGTGGTGGGAGTCCACTACTACTACCAAGGAGCGAGAGTTGATGTCGATCAGTGATTTCTGGGTGCGGTTCGACCGCAAGTACTTTCCTTCCACCGTCAAGACTGAGATGAGGCACAAACTTTTGGACCTTACCCAGGAAGGGAGAACAGTTGCGAAATACGAGGAGGGGTTCATGCGATTGACAAACATGGTACCGGATAAGGTGCCTACTAAGGAGAAGCGCATTCAGATGTTCATGGATGGCCTGGCATGGAGAATACGCCAGCATATTTTGGGTAACCTTTCCCTACACACATATATAAACGTTCTGAATGCAACCTTGTTATATTATCAGGACAACAGCTTCCATGCTAAGGGAAGCAAGCGAGGGGGAGAGACCAACCAGTTGGGCAAGACAGGAGGAGGTAGTGCCAGTGGGGCACCATTTCAGCAGAGTTAGAGGCAGGGTTCCCAGCAGGTGGATCTTCTAAAAGGTTTCATTTGGGAGGCTTCAGGCATGGTCATGAGGGTTGGAAGCAGGGTCACTAGGGCTAACAGCATGGCCAGTAGCAGGGCCAAAAGCAGGGCCAAGGTAGGGGTCTAACGGCCAGCAGGGCTGAGGCTATCAGGGACAGAGGGGAGGGAACTTCATCGGGAAATGTTATACTTGTGGCAAGACTTGCCATAAGAAATAGGAGTGCCCCAATGTAACAACCCGTCCTTTTTGGAGACGATTAAATTCCATAATTAAATATAATTTGCAATTTGGAGAATTTCTCGAAATAGTGATTTTTGGGATTTTCGAGGATTTAATAATTTTTGAAGGATGTTATAAATTATTTTGGGACTATATAGGTCGAAATAATTTAATTATATGTCGTCGTGGAGTATTGCGACAAAAGAGGTAAGATTTTGAGTAGAAAACCCGCATTTATTTATTTTGGGTTGGAATAGTGATTTGCGGTCAAGTACCTCGGATGAGAATTTCGACTGCGCCATAATTCTCAGAATGTCCGAGATAGTCGGAAAAGAGTGTCCGATGGACGAAAATGAGTTTCGGGTAATTTTAGAGGTAAAAGTAACTCGTAATTGGGTAAACGAGTCGTTTTTGGGTTTTAAGGATTTAAAACCCTTTTCTCTTATAAAAGAGGGAGAGAGGGAAAGAAAAGAGAAAGAAAGAAAGAAAAGAGAGAGAAGAGAGAGAGGAAGAAGAAAAGAGGAGGAAAAGGGAGATTCGGGCCAAACTCCGCCGGATTCGACTCGAGGTCGTCGGATTTTATCCACGAGGCAAGTGTTTACTTGCTTTATTTCATTTTTGCAATCCTCTCATATCACATTTGGTATAAACATGATTTTAGGGTTAGAACCCTTAAAATAAATTGGGTAAAAGTTGATTATGAGTTTACACATTGATGTAGTGTAAACTCTTAATGATTTTTAGTATCAAAACCATGTTAATGGAGTATAAAATGGGTTTAAATGTTAAGTTGGGGTTTTCATGGTTTTAGGGTTTAAAACTAAGAGAAATGATTCAATACCCCAAAATAATTGACGTGTTAGTTGTAAAACATAGATTAGATGTTTATTGAGTTGTTGGGTGAGGTTAGAAACAACAAAAATGGAGAAAAATGGAGTTTGGGATTTTGGTAGGGACGATGAATAGTAACTCGTAATCTTGTGGGGTTATTTTGACTAGGAAAATAATTGATTTAGCTTTCGGCCAAAACACGAAAGTTATAGATCTTTTCGATACGGTCGCGTGGGCGCCGACCGCGTATTTTTCTGAATTTTCTACGATTTGATATGATTTTTACAAGATGACAGCTCCGGGTTGAAAGTACCAACTCGGAAATCAAATCGGGAATTGGAAAAATTACGGCTAGAATTAATGTCGTAGATGTTCGGGATAATTTTTGGGGTAGTTTAGAAACCCCGGAAATGAATTTGGATTGATTTTTGGGTATTTTGGAGTTTGAGAAATCGCCCAAACTGTGACCCTCGAACAGGCCGAATCGATTCAGGTAGAGGCCGAATCGATTCGGGTAGAGGCCGAATCGATTCGCCTAAGAGGAATTGGGTTTCTGCAATGGGCCGAATCGATTCGGGTACAGACCGAATCGATTCTCCATTTGCAGACCTGTTTGCAGAATACTTTCCGAATCGATTCGGATTGGGAACCGAATCGATTCGCCCACCCGAATCGATTCGCTAAAGGGGCGAATCGATTCGCTTAGGCCAGAATTTCTAGTTTTCTCCCTTAAAGAGTATGGGGAGTTGAATTACCAATTAGGATAATTTAGGGGTATATATATATATATATATATATATATATATATATATATATATATATATATATATATATGCTTCACTTAGAGGAGAATAGTATCATTGGAGATATCCAATAAATCCTTAGAATAGGATCGAGGTATATAGTGATTATTAAAGTAAGAAATACTTTGGATTTAGAATCATGCAACTATCAATGCATGATTATGATTCTCGGAGGGAATCTTTGGGATTATTATCATCGTTAGATGCTATAGGCCACTAAGGCCGTTTATATATATTCTAGGAAGAATATATAGGATATGTATATACTGTGTGTTTTAGGTATATATATGATGATGGGAATGATTTTGAAAATACATAAATGAATATTTTCAAAATGGAAAAATAAATGTTTTTCATAATTAATAAAATATGGATTACACACCTCTCTAAATCGCTATCATAAGGGAAGTTGCGTTCGTATGGTGAAGCCCCCTGGCTAATGATGCAGGGTGGATATAGTCCTAGGCCATGGGAGCGCTTATGGTTGTATATTTTCTGCGGGGGTAGGGATATTCCGGGTGTGGTCTTGGCTACCACGCAGGCTCATGGCCGCTTCCCGACGTGTTTCGATATAGGATCCCAGGTTGTCTTGGAGGCCCTGGAAGATGATAGCCATTTAGGGGCGCGCACAGTGGAGAAATCCGGACGTGCGGTCTTAGAACGCGTTTATTAAAGCAGTTCATAATAATGGATTTGCTATAATTACATTTCCTGGATATATGAAGGGAAATGGGTTATATATAAATTGGCTTCGGTAACACTTCCCGGATGGAAGAAGGGATGTGGAAGCATATGTTTTGATCAAAGCATTTTTATGATAATGAAAATGTCTTTGAATACATTTCCTGAGTATAAAAAGGGAAATGGGATATTTTGATAAGGAAAAGCATTTTATGATAATAAAACTGGCTTTTAAAAGGTATATGATTTATTAAAGCAATTCATGATAATGGATTGGCTTTTAAATACATTTCCTGGATATGAGAAGGGAAATGGAAGTTTTTGAAATAAAAAGGATAAGTATTTATAAATACTTTATGTATCAAGTAATCCTCAGTCCGGGAGATATTTATATTGTCCGGAAGTATATTGTAGATGTATGTATATGTATAAATTGGGTGCCGAGGGTCTAATGAATCCCGACGATCGACCGTGCCGCATAGTAGTGTATCGGGGGGGTTCCTTGTTTGGATTTCGCTTCGCGAGACACCCCACGCACGAATATGGCACTGTGTTGAGACTGGGGAGAAGTTTAATCCTTAGTACTCTTATATCATTAAATGTTTATGGTATATATATATTATATATCTTTCTGTACTGAGGGACTGGCGGATCTCAAAGATCGACCTTGCTGCATAGTAGTGTATCGGGGGGGTTCCTTGTTTGGATTTCGCTTCGCGAGACACCCCACGCACGAACATGGCATAGCGTCGAGATTAAAGTGAAGTTAGCCTTTAGTACATCTGTTTGACTATCTAGGTTAGATAGTGGTTGGGTATTAGATTAGTTTAGCAGGGTAGCTTGACTAGGAGGTTTAAGGGATGCGCTAGGTGTGCACTGTTAGAGGAGAGGTGAGGGGTATCTCACGAGAGTGCGATACCAATTTAAATATGAGATAAAACTATTTTTTCTAAATAAAGCATTTATGCACTTGCAAAATATTTTCTAAACATTCGGGCCCTGACCCGTTTGTCTACTCTCCTTTCTTTCTCTATATTGTATATATATAGGTGTCCAGACACAGGGACGCCTGGATGGAAACTCTTTCGAGTCAGACGTCTGCTGCAGCAGCTGTGGATGCTTGCAGGTTATCGGTAGACGTTTCTTTCCTTGTACTCTAGATAGGAGATATTGTATAAACACTCGAGCCAAAGGCTCAATTGCATTTATTTATTCTTTCAGTACAGCATTCGATATGGTTGTATTCTGGACCGAGTGTTCGGTTATTTTAGTTCCTTTCTTTTCCATTTCAGTTCATTACGCATTTAAATTGTGAATGTTTTAATTTGTGCGCTAAAAAGAGTAGTTAGATAAAAGTTTTTAACGGCCACCTAATAGGATATTAGTAATTAATTGGATTTTCGACAGTGATGCTAAGAATGATCCATATGAAACTCCTGTTTTAATTTAATATTGGAGTGATCGCCCGGTATCTTATTAGGCGGGTTGTTACAGATGGTATCAGAGCATCAGGTTCTAGTGTCCTTAGGAATCTGTGCGGACGTACTACGCTTTCAGCATTGCTCTCATTTGTTATAGAGCCTCAGGACTAGGATTGTTGATTTCTATTGTGAGATTTCGTTCTCCTGCCATATTAGAAGATTATAGAAATCTTTTGCGCGCTCGTTTGAGAATCGTGTGCGGAGATTGGATGGCAGCAGGAGGTGAGGCTTAGCTGGTGCAGCTGGTAGAAGACGGGGACGAGGATCTTAGTAGATGCCACTCTCCTTGTGGCAAATGCTAAGAACTGTTACGACGACTACTAAAGTATAGTAGTTATGAGCAACCAAGTACTACTGTGATAGAAAGTGGTACTAAAGTTGGATTTCCTCGTGAAGATATGGGTTCCAAAGGGATCTTACGGATAGTTCTCACCGTGAGTCCCCATGAATCAGCAGGATGAGAAGAATGCAGCTTCGGAAATTATTCGCCTAAGGTTCAGCAGAGGTATATGGTGTTAATATTTGGCGTGACTAGATAAAGTCGCGGTATTAGTTATCCCTAGACTCGTGTGTGTAATTTGAGTTATGGCGGTCCCGATAACATTATATCATGTATGCCTATGTGTTGTCCGTAGTAGCGGAGTTTTATTTTCCTTCATTCGCCATAGAGGCGGGTGTATATATATATATGATTAGTGATGCTCGTTTTTCTATACGAGTATGGTGATATGATGTATATAACACATCATGGTGTATAACGGAGCGATAGCTGGATAATGATGGCAAGTCTATCGTGTCCGCAGTTCCTGGAGGGAACATGTTGTTATTATAGTGTCTCACCTTGATACAGGTTGAGTACACCTTTGTCATTATGGATTTATGGAACCTCGATGAGCAGAGGCTTCCTTATTTTGGATGGTATATGTGGTAACCTTATAGATATAATTTAAGGCCCACAGAATCGTTGTTGAGCGGTAAGGTTTAGCTCAGTATTAGCTTGCGCAAGGACTTAGAAATGAGTGCGAGCGCAGGGTGGTATAACTCTTAGTTAGAGATAGGAGTTCAGATCACCTTTTGTTGGATTAGGGGATAGGGTTATCCCGGTTGCATGTTGAAATGACTGAACTCCACAACCAACGAAGTCAAGGGTTAATGTGTGGAGGGGTTCCTTGTTTGGATTTCGCTTTGCGAGACACTCCACACATGACTCTTAACGGCGTCGGGAGTGGGGAGCTGTTATGGGATGCAAGGATGTTGATCTTGTGGAAAGGTTTTATAGTGTGGATGAACCACTATAGGCTATGAGCCACATAATGTTAATATGCTTATGGAAGTATTGTGCTATGGAAAAGCACTAAAGTGGTCCCTTCGCCACAAATGGGCGGGTGAGGTTGGACTTAGAGAAATTTATTTGAGGACAATAGTCAGGCCTTAATGAAAAGGCAAGTTTTGAGGAGCTACATTTTGGGTATTATGTTCGTGACACTTTCTACAGAAAGTGGGCACTTGATTAGTTAGGTTTCCTTCTGTATGGGCGGAAGGATAAGATAGTAGGAATGCGGTCATAGGCTAGCCTAGTAGGATTTAGGACGTCCCACTCCTGTGCCTTGGGTCGTTATATCCCGATGACCGACTACGCGAGGGAGTAGTGTAACGGGAGGGTTCCTTGTTTGGATTTCGCCTTGGCGAGACGTCCCACGCATGAAACCAAGCAATTTTCGGGAGTTGAGAGAGGCCTTGGGAACTAGGGACATACTTAGGACTATATTAGTTTCGAATAGGTAGGGTAACGCATAGATCGTAGCATTTTTAGGATATAGGTTCACTAGTATTAGCAGCGCCGAGGTTAGGAATATTGAAATGCGCGGGTTCGAAGGACCCATAGATGAGTATTACACCGAGGAAAGGAGACCCTTATGGGGAGAGAGTGTTACGTGTCAGACGTTCGCTACGAATGTGCAGATGTGCACAAGTTAGGAATGTGTATGGGCACCTTGGTAAGGTGGTTTGGTATACCGCCTAGATAAGATAGGAGTAGTACGCAAGATTTAAATCCATACCAAGAGGCATTTTAGAGGATGGGTATTAAGTGACGTATTAGAGTCACTTTATGATTTCGGTAGCCGCATAGTGTATGGTTAGGAACCATTAGGTTAGTATCTTTTTCCTTGAGGTTTTAGGATTTGTAGTAATCCTAGTTAGAGGGTGCAAGTTACATCTGAATTTCGAGGACGAAATTCCGTTATAAGGGGGGGAGTGTAACAACCCGTCCTTTTTGGAGACGATTAAATTCCATAATTAAATATAAATTGGCAATTTGGAGAATTTCTCGAAATAGTGATTTTTGGGATTTTCGAGGATTTAATAATTTTTGAAGGATGTTATAAATTATTTTGGGACTATATAGGTCGAAATAATTTAATTATATGTCGTCGTGGAGTATTGCGACAAAAGAGGTAAGATTTTGAGTAGAAAACCCGCATTTATTTATTTTGGGTTGGAATAGTGATTTGCGGTCAAGTACCTCGGATGGGAATTTCGACTGCGCCATAATTCTCAGAATGTCCGAGATAGTCGAAAAAGAGTGTCCGATGGACGAAAATGAGTTTCGGGTAATTTTAGAGGTAAAAGTAACTCGTAATTGGGTAAACGAGTCGTTTTTGGGTTTTAAGGATTTAAAACCCTTTTCTCTTATAAAAGAGGGAGAGAGGGAAAGAAAAGAGAAAGAAAGAAAGAAAAGAGAGAGAAGAGAGAGAGGAAGAAGAAAAGAGGAGGAAAAGGGAGATTCGGGCCAAACTCCGCCGGATTCGACTCGAGGTCGTCGGATTTTATCCACGAGGCAAGTGTTTACTTGCTTTATTTCATTTTTGCAATCCTCTCATATCACATTTGGTATAAACATGATTTTAGGGTTAGAACCCTTAAAATAAATTGGGTAAAAGTTGATTATGAGTTTACACATTGATGTAGTGTAAACTCTTAATGATTTTTAGTATCAAAACCATGTTAATGGAGTATAAAATGGGTTTAAATGTTAAGTTGGGGTTTTTATGGTTTTAGGGTTTAAAACTAAGAGAAATGATTCAATACCCCAAAATAATTGACGTGTTAGTTGTAAAACATAGATTAGATGTTTATTGAGTTGTTGGGTGAGGTTAGAAACAACAAAAATGGAGAAAAATGGAGTTTGGGATTTTGGTAGGGACGATGAATAGTAACCCGTAATCTTGTGGGGTTATTTTGACTAGGAAAATAATTGATTTAGCTTTCGGCCAAAACACGAAAGTTGTAGATCTTTTCGATACGGTCGCGTGGGCGCCGACCGCGTATTTTTCTGAATTTTCTACGATTTGATATGATTTTTACAAGATGACAGCTCCGGGTTGAAAGTACCAACTCGGAAATCAAATCGGGAATTGGAAAAATTACGGCTAGAATTAATGTCGTAGATGTTCGGGATAATTTTTGGGGTAGTTTAGAAACTCCGGAAATGAATTTGGATTGATTTTTGGGTATTTTGGAGTTTGAGAAATCGCCCAAACTGTGACCCTCGAACAGGCCGAATCGATTCAGGTAGAGGCCGAATCGATTCGCCTAAGAGGAATTGGGTTTCTGCAATGGGCCGAATCGATTCGGGTACAGACCGAATCGATTCGCCATTTGCAGACCTGTTTGCAGAATACTTTCCGAATCGATTCGGATTGGGAACCGAATCGATTCGCCCACCCGAATCGATTCGCTAAAGGGGCGAATCGATTCGCTTAGGCCAGAATTTCTAGTTTTCTCCCTTAAAGAGTATGGGGAGTTGAATTACCAATTATGATAATTTGGGGGTATATATATATATATATATATATATATATATGCTTCACTTAGAGGAGAATAGTATCATTGGAGATATCCAATAAATCCTTAGAATAGGATCGAGGTATATAGTGATTATTAAAGTAAGAAATACTTTGGATTTAGAATCATGCAACTATCAATGCATGATTATGATTCTCGGAGGGAATCTTTGGGATTATTATCATCGTTAGATGCTATAGGCCACTAAGGCCGTTTATATATATTCTAGGAAGAATATATAGGATATGTATATACTGTGTGTTTTAGGTATATATATGATGATGGGAATGATTTTGAAAATACATAAATGAATATTTTCAAAATGGAAAAATAAATGTTTTTCATAATTAATAAAATATGGATTACACACCTCTCTAAATCGCTATCATAAGGGAAGTTGCGTTCGTATGGTGAAGCCCCCTGGCTAATGATGCAGGGTGGATATAGTCCTAGGCCATGGGAGCGCTTATGGTTGTATATTTTCTGCGGGGGTAGGGAGATTCCGGGTGTGGTCTTGGCTACCACGCAGGCTCATGGCCGCTTCCCGACGTGTTTCGATATAGGATCCCAGGTTGTCTTGGAGGCCCTGGAAGATGATAGCCATTTAGGGGCGCGCACAGTGGAGAAATCCGGACGTGCGGTCTTAGAACGCGTTTATTAAAGCAGTTCATAATAATGGATTTGCTATAATTACATTTCCTGGATATATGAAGGGAAATGGGTTATATATAAATTGGCTTCGGTAACACTTCCCGGATGGAAGAAGGGATGTGGAAGCATATGTTTTGATCAAAGCATTTTTATGATAATGAAAATGTCTTTGAATACATTTCCTGAGTATAAAAAGGGAAATGGGATATTTTGATAAGGAAAAGCATTTTATGATAATAAAACTGGCTTTTAAAAGGTATATGATTTATTAAAGCAATTCATGATAATGGATTGGCTTTTAAATACATTTCCTGGATATGAGAAGGGAAATGGAAGTTTTTGAAATAAAAAGGATAAGTATTTATAAATACTTTATGTATCAAGTAATCCTCAGTCCGGGAGATATTTATATTGTCCAGAAGTATATTGTAGATGTATGTATATGTATAAATTGGGTGCCGAGGGTCTAATGAATCCCGACGATCGACCGTGCCGCATAGTAGTGTATCGGGGGGGTTCCTTGTTTGGATTTCGCTTCGCGAGACACCCCACGCACGAATATGGCACTGTGTTGAGACTGGGGAGAAGTTTAATCCTTAGTACTCTTATATCATTAAATGTTTATGGTATATATATATTATATATCTTTCTGTACTGAGGGACTGGCGGATCTCAAAGATCGACCTTGCTGCATAGTAGTGTATCGGGGGGGTTCCTTGTTTGGATTTCGCTTCGCGAGACACCCCACGCACGAACATGGCATAGCGTCGAGATTAAAGTGAAGTTAGCCTTTAGTACATCTGTTTGACTATCTAGGTTAGATAGTGGTTGGGTATTAGATTAGTTTAGCAGGGTAGCTTGACTAGGAGGTTTAAGGGATGCGCTAGGTGTGCACTGTTAGAGGAGAGGTGAGGGGTATCTCACGAGAGTGCGATACCAATTTAAATATGAGATAAAACTATTTTTTCTAAATAAAGCATTTATGCACTTGCAAAATATTTTCTAAACATTCGGGCCCTGACCCGTTTGTCTACTCTCCTTTCTTTCTCTATATTGTATATATATAGGTGTCCAGACACAGGGACGCCTGGATGGAAACTCTTTCGAGTCAGACGTCTGCTGCAGCAGCTGTGGATGCTTGCAGGTTATCGGTAGACGTTTCTTTCCTTGTACTCTAGATAGGAGATATTGTATAAACACTCGAGCCAAAGGCTCAATTGCATTTATTTATTCTTTCAGTACAGCATTCGATATGGTTGTATTCTGGACCGAGTGTTCGGTTATTTTAGTTCCTTTCTTTTCCATTTCAGTTCATTACGCATTTAAATTGTGAATGTTTTAATTTGTGCGCTAAAAAGAGTAGTTAGATAAAAGTTTTTAACGGCCACCTAATAGGATATTAGTAATTAATTGGATTTTCGACAGTGATGCTAAGAATGATCCATATGAAACTCCTGTTTTAATTTAATATTGGAGTGATCGCCCGGTATCTTATTAGGCGGGTTGTTACACCCAATAAGGACAGAGTTCCTCGATAGCAGGGTGCTCACCATGAGCCTCAGAGACCTATTTTCCCGCTGCCCTACCAGCACCAGCTCCAGTTCCAACTTTGCCCGCAGTTCCGATGTAGTAGGGATAATTGCAGTATGGACATGTTTATAACGTCCACCAGGCCGCAATTCCGTAGGCACAACCCGCAGTGGAGGTTAAGTTTTCTATCCATGGTACTTTGGGTCATATCTTATTTGACACGGGGGCATCACACTCCTTTATAGCCACTAGCTTTGCACGGGCCACTGGGTTGTTAGGCATGGCAGAGAGTAGAGTGACATGTGTATACTCATCGTTGGGTAGTGGGTCATTGATTTTCTTCATATGCCAGGGAGTAGGAATAGAGATTGGTAGTTTGATTTTACCGGCTGATATGCTAGTGTTAGATATGTCTGAGTACGACGCCATGATTGGCATAGATTGGCCAGTTGAGTATAGGGACATGATTTTTTGCTTAAGTAGGAGTATTTTGTTCGCCATTTCGGGCCAGAAGATGTGCTTCATGGCGATGCCTCGTTCTGAGGGAGGGTCATCCACCCACTTATTTTATATAGAGGATGAGACCTCTGCAGTAGTGGTTCCACTCGATTCGATTTTGGTTATCTGCGAGTTTGTTGATGTATTTTAGGATACACTGGGGTTGCCTCCAAGTAGGGAGATCGAGTTTGTGATAGACTTAACATCGGGCAATCGTTCGATAGCATATGCGCCTTACCGTATGGCTCCGGCGGAGATGAGGGAGTTATGGGAGCAGATAGAATATTTGTTGGGATAGGGTTTCATTCGTAGTAATACCTCTCCTTGGGGTGCCCCAGCCTGTTTGTGAAGAAGAGGGATGGGTCCCTATGATTTTGTATTGATTATCGGGAGCTTAACAAAGTCACGATACGAAATAAGTATCCGTTGCCTTACATCGATGACTTATTTGACCAGCTGAGAGGAGCAACCCACTTCTCAAAGATAGACTTGAGATCTGGGTATCATCTCTTACGCATCAGGGAGAAGGAAGTGGCTAAGACTACTTTTCTTACGAGGTATGGGTTGTATGAATTCAGGGTTATGCCATTTGGGTTCACCAACGCCCCAACAGTATTTATGGACTTAATGAACAGAGTATTCAGAGAGTTACTAGATCAGTTTGTCATTGTCTTCATACATAACATCCTAATTTATTCACGCGCCGAGGAGGAGCATGCAGAGCACTTAGGTATGGTTTTGTAGACTTTACGAGAGCATGAGTTGTATGCCAAGTATGAGAAGTATGAATTTTGGTAGCGAGAGCTACAATTTTTGGGACATATTTTATTAGAGAGAGGGATATATGTGGATCCTAGCAAAGTGTCAGCGGTGAGAGAGTGGGGACAGCCTATGACACCGACAGAGGTGCAGAGTTTTTTTAGATTAGCCAGGTACTAGAGACGGTTTATTCGGGGATTCTCGAAGATTGCGGGTTCAATGACGAATCTGACTCGTAAGGGTGTGCCGTTTATTTGGGATGACGCACGTCAGTTGGCATTCGATGAGCTGAAGGATAAGCGGACTTCAGCACCAGTACTAGCACTGCCCAGGGCAGGGGTTGAGTACTTAGTTTATACGAATGCCTCCTTACAAGGGCTTGGGGGAGTACATCAGCAAGAGGAGAAGTCTATAGCTTTGGCTTCCCGAAAGCTTAAGCCTCACGAGAAGAATTACCCCACCCACGACATAGAGCTGGCAGCAGTCGTGTTTGCGCTTCGAATTTGGAGGCATTATTTATTGGGGGAAGGGTTTCGCTTATTTAAAGACCATAAGTCACGGTAGTAGTTTTTCATACAGAAATAATATACGTCAACGTAGGATGCTTGAGTTTATAAAAGATTACCAGTTTGAGATACACTATCACCCGGGGAAGGCTAATGTAGTTGCAGATGCATTGAGCCGTAGGCTGATAGATGAGACAATCGAGGTGTGGAAAGAGAAATGGAAGGAATTATGGCACCAGGATGTAGTTGCCAGGTCCTTCATGTCAGTTATGACCATCACACCGCAAATAGTGACGAGGGTGGTTCAGTCATAGGCGACAGATCCATTTTGCCAGGAAAGGATTAGACATCTTTTAGCCGGTGGAGCCGAGTCGTATTCGGTAAGCTTCGAGGGCGGTTTGCACTTCAATAGGAGACTCATTGTCCCATAGAAGGAGGACCTTTGACATGCAGTGATGACAGAATCGCATGGGTCTTGATTTGCGGTACATCCCGGTGGGGAAAAAATGTACCAGGATATGAGGCTGCAGTATTGGTAGAGCGGAATGAAAAAGGATATTGCAGAGTTCGTATCTAAGTGTACCACTTGCCAGTTAGTGAAAATGGACCATTAGAGACCACCAGGGATGCTTCAGCCGTTGGAGATTCCTACGTAGAAATGGGAAGGCATTTCCATGGATTTTATTTTCGGGGTGCCCACTTCGTAGCGGGGGCACGATTCTATATGGGTTATTATGGATCGGTTGACAAAAGTAGCCCACTTTTTTCCCGTCAGGACAGACTACACAGCGGGACAGTATGCTCAGTTATTTATTACAGAGATAGTGAGACTGCATGGTGTGCCTCTTAATATCATGTCATATGGAGACAAGACATTTGTATCTCATTTTTTAGAGAGCTTCCAGGAGGCTATTGGCACCAAGTTGCGATTGAGTACGGCGTATCACCCAGAGACCGATGGGCAAACTGAGCGAACTAATCAAATGCTCGAAGATACGTTGCACATGTGTGTCCTTGATTTTGGTGGAGGATGGGAGCAGTACCTTCCACTGGTGGAGTTTTCTTATAATAACTCCTATCAGTTTACGATTAGCATGGCCCCGTTTGAGGCATTGTACGGTAGACCTTGTCGTTCTCTGGCTTATTGGCTAGAAGTGGGAGACAACAAACTACTCAGGCCAGAGGTGATTTAAGATACATCGATCAGAATCGAGATGATTCGGGGTCGCATACGGGTAGCACATGACAGACAAAAGATCTACGCCGATGTTAAACGGTCCTTCAGAGAGTTCACCATATGGGACTAGGTTTTGTTGAGAGAATCTCCGATGAAGGGGCAATGAGATTTGGGAAAAAGGGGAAATTGGCTCCGAGATATGTAGAACCCTTTCTTATTATCGAGACGATCGGACCACTGGCATATAGGCTTTGGTTGCTGGAACACTTGCATCGTATCCATGACGTGTTCCACATTTCGTCACTGAGGCGGTATCTTCGGGATAAGTTGGCACACACTCACATCGCGATTGAGGAGATTGAGTTACAGCCCGACAGTTCATATGAGGCGAGACCGGTGGCTATCCTAGATTATAGTGAGAGGAGGCTAAGGTCAAAGGTAGTTCCACTTGTTCGGGTATGGTGGCAGCATCGGAATGTGGATGAGTCTACTTGGGAGCATGAGGCGGATATGCGTGAGAAATATCCAGATTTATTCATACCAAGTATGCCTTATTTTTCAAATTTCGGGACGAAATTCCATTATTAGGGGGAAGTATGTAATACCCCATATTTTTTATGATTTAAATAATTATTGGAGTAATTATTATCGTGTCGGGACTAGTTGAATTTAATATAAAGATAAAATATTTTTATGTAACTCGTATGGTGATTTTGAGTGCGCCGTTGAGTCCGGAAGAGTTGAGATAGTTAGAAAAACTCTACCTGAGTATTTTATTTGGACTACGGGAGGTTTTAGGCCAAACCGGCACCCCGTATGGGTAGTTTTGAAATTAGGACTTTTGCAAAAAATTAAATGGACGAAAATTAGAGATTAATTATATCATCTACGGGAGTTTCATTAGGGTTAAGTTACACAAAAATCAAGAACGGACACAGAGGGTGTGAGGGGGAACCAATTTCCAAGAGAGAAGGCTCAATTTGCACCACCTTGCACAACCATGACCACCATGCGTAGATTGAGACGAGAGGAACGCGTCTATACCAACATCACCAAAGAATTCAGACCTTAGATTTATGGCAAGTGTTTATTACTTTCTTTCTTTACCAATAATCATACTCATGTTAGAGTAGGTGTAACTAACCATTGATTTACATGTTAATTGAGTGAAAATTTGAGTTTAAATGATGAATCGAGGTTGGGTTAATTAGTTGTTGATATTCCTTCATGTATGTAGAGGTTAAACTACGAAATTGAATCATGTATTGATGAATATGAGTTGATTAGGTTCTTTAATTGAAATTCTGGAAACTAGGGTTCATGTGAATTTATTTGGTTTTTTTTTTATAATTATGATGATTAATGACGAATTAAGGATCCTAGGATGTTAGGAATGACTTCTAATCTGATATGTGTTTATGAGTATTGATGATGAGGTGTTGGGAATTGAATTTTAGAGGTTTTTAGGTTCTAAAATGGTGAGAAACGATGAAAATATGGGCAGGAAGACGAACAGTGAAATCTCGTGCAAAGTCGCGCGAAGTCGTTCGAACGAGATGACATCTCACGCGAAGTCGCTCGAACTACAAGTGGCAGTTGTTCAAACGACATGTCATCTGGTTTGAGCGACAGAGGGAATTTTTAGGATTTTTCTTCGAGTCCAAATTTGGGTTACCGGGTTTCTTGGAGTCAGAGAAAATGATAGATAGTAAACTAAAACAAAACAGAATTTCGAAAAAAGTATGTGAGACTTAATACTTTAATTATTTCGGTATAGAGAGAATGTACCTTAGAGATTACAAGGGAGATAATAATCTAAATATTTATACTATACGTAATGTTGAGATTTAAAATACGTATGATAAGTATATATGTAGGTTGGTGAAATACCTATAAATTATAATAGGATATGTGTATTCCTATTATTTGATATTATTATTAAGAGCACTAATGGGTGATAACCCGGGGGTGCAAGAATCTTATTGTTAGGTGCACTAATGAGTGATAACTCGGGGGTGCAGGGATTCCATTGTTAAGTGCACTAATGGGTGATAACCCGGGGGTACAAGAATATTATTATAAGTGTACTAATGGGTGATAACCTGGGGGTACAAGATTATTGTTATAGGTGCACTAATGGATGATAATCCGGGGTGCAGTATTATTATGGTTAGTTGCGCTAATGGGTCTTAGCCCGGGGGAGTAATATTAGAATATATATATATATACGGAATATGTGACTATATGTATATATATATAAACTTGTGAATCATTCTACTGTGTATAGTTAGTAGAGATAAAAATGTTAATATATAAAATAAATCCTAAGAGTATAATTGATTTATTATGAAAATGAGAAAACATATTGATTAGTTGTTCGACATAGGCTAATTTGAAAACGTATTGTATGGGCAATACGGGTACACTACTGGTGGGTATAGATAATATTAGAATGACTTCAGACTAGTTAGACTGGGTGTTATAACTAGGGGAAATTAGATGTACATTAGGCGTGCACAATAGATGATAGGTGAGAAGTTCATGTGAGAATTCGATAACTAACATGCGTATAAGACTTGTTTTAAGAACCAGTTTTAAATACTTGCTAAATCATTTATTTAAACCTCGGGCCCTGACCCGTTTATTGCATCTTTTCTCTCTTTTGCTATATATATTATACCAGGTGCTCAGTCGCAGGGGTACTCGAATTAGAGATTGGATTGGTAGACGTGCTGCAGCTATTGTGGAAGCTGTAGGTCCTTGCAGTAGACGCATTCTGTTCTTTTCATTCAGTTTCTCTTAGACTTCCTATTTAGGGCATGTGACGCCCGCTTCTAGCCTTTTATCAAAGATGTTGTATTTAGTTTCTTTTATGGTTTGGAGTTTTGAACTGGGAGGTTTTATCCAGTCTTATTTAATTCCATATTACATTCTTGTTCAGTACTTATTATTCCTATGTATGGTGAATGGTTTATAATTTACTTTTGGAATGTTGTGGTTAAATGGCTTTATTAAAAAGGGAAAATGTTTTTACACTTAGCTTAATTATATTATTGGTAATTAATATGGATTATATTATTTTCGACAGTGATGCTAAGAATGAACCGACCGTATATCCTGTTTTAAAATTTGGTAAAGGACTGATCACCCTATATTTAATTGGGCGGAGTGTCACATAATGCTACAATGTTTTTATTTCGTTATTTTCTCTCACTAAACTAATAGTATATCTTTCTACAATTTTTTTTATCACTTGCACTCTGTTTGTAGCACCCTTTTTCTCTCTACTCTCCAATAGTATATCCCTTCAAAAAAATGAGAGGGTCTTCCTTTTGTAATTGTAACAAATGGGGCGACAAAGGGGTAAAATTGGAAGATACAAATGAGGGTAGAATAAGAAAGGGGGGTAAAATTTTAACATGTGACTTTCTTTTTTTTATTTGGTCGATTGGGTTTGCAGGTTTAAGGGCCTGGAAGCGAAAAATGGAGGCTTAGAGTGGAGAATCGAGATGACAGGTGAGGGGATTGGAAACAGAGATTTTTGTTTGGACTGGTCACTGATGGGTTTCTTTGGTGTTGTACAAAAGATAAAATTGGGTAAGCTTTCTGATGGGACAACGGTTATGGACTCGATATTGTGGGTTAAAGTAGGTTCATAGTTGGTCATCTTGGGGTTATGACTTGCTATGGAGGTGACAGGAGCAAGTCCAAGTAATGGCTGTGTGGGTTGGTTTGAGGCAAACTTGGGTTCATGAATGGGGCTGGTAGATTGGGTCACGGGTTGGTGACGAGGTCGCAGGGGATGGAGGTTGGATCCGGACAGGGGGTTGGGTGTTTACTGGTTTAACAGGTTCGAGTTAAGTGGGCCCGGAGTTGTGATAAGGGTCTGTAGTTGGTGAGTAAAGGGTTGAGGGATTCTCATGGGTTTTGGTATGGGATTTGGGTTGAGTGAGATGATGGGTATCGGGTTTTATTTATGGTGGCATATGTGGATTGAGATAGTATTGATGGTGGGTTTAATGGTGGTAGATGAGAGAGAAGAAAATGAGGCTAATGTTTGGTTGTGTTTGGTTATGGTGTAAAGAGAGAGGAGAGCTAGTGAGGTTGGGGAAGATGATGATGGGGGAGGGGGGTTTGAGGGTGTGAGGGTGTAGATTAGTTAGTGTGTGGGTGAGGGTGAGGGTGTGTGAGGGTTACGGTGTGGATAGGTGTATGGTAGGTGGTGTGTGTGTTTGGGTTATGACCCTTAAAAAAATAAACTAAGAAAATAAAAATAAACCTAATAAAATAAAAATAAAAATAAACTAAACTAAAAATAAAAATAAACAAAAAATAAAACTCACTAAAAAAATAAAAATAATGCGACACACAATACGAACTTTAGAAACTAAACACGACTCAAATAAAAACTAATAAAATAGCATAAAACAAAATAAAACAAAAATAATAATAAACTAACTAAAAACTTAAACAAACAAAAATAAAGGAAAATAAATACTTGACGCACTAAAATAAAAAATAAATAGAATTTATTAAAAATAAAAAATTAAAATACTATCTTTTAAAATATTAAAAGACTCAAACTCAATAATAAAATAAAATAAAATAAAATAATGATATTAAGACTAATCTAATAAAAGAAAGAAAAACAAAATAAAATATATACACGTATCGTATGTACATAAAAACTCTTGACGCAAACTAACGGACCCTAGTATTTACAATTATACACAAAAATAAATTTTAAAAATATATAAACGACTAAAAAAAATCTAAAATAAAAGGTTCAAACCAAACACAAATGGCTCGGGATAGGTTTAGGTAGGTCTGGTCTAGGTTAGGGACTGGTTTAGGCTACAAAATTGGGTTCAACCTCTTTTAACCGCAACAATGTCGTATTTGCCTTGATTTGAAGCGTTTGATATCGCAAATGACATTTGACATACAAGATAGAGATATAAGCGCATAAGACCCATTTTACCGAGAATCAACAATTAAAAACCATCTATTTGGGGTTTTATTTAAACACTTTTTGGTGCTTATCAGTATACATCTAACAGGGTAGGAAAGATGATCCTCGGTCCCGCATTGGGTAATGTTGAGAAGCTAGGAATGGGTTATGATGGTTCGTCCACTTCCCATGTTGCACCCAAGACAGTTCTTGAGTTTGTGTTAGATCCTTACGGTCCTCAACCTAACCCACCTAGGTGTCCTAATCCACATAGGAGAGATTGTGCTAGATGTTTTGATCAAGGTGGACCCAAGCCCATTTATGTTTGTACCCATTACAAACAACGAGGTCACCTTAGGAAATTTTTCTTTAAGTTAGGGAGAGTGTCCCATAGGTATTTTTCTGGTTATACTCACACGAGTCCCCACACGCACTCCCACACGTGTTGCTCCACATGCTCACGCACATCACATTAGAGACTTTGAGAGAGTTCAAGAGCAATTTGAGGTTTTAGTCCAAACTTCAAATTTTTTTATGCAAGAATTTCATAGGATGTCATCTCCTTCGGAAAACTTCTTCGGGACTAATGATTGAGCTTAATACTTTTACTAGAATAGAGTTTTTTATGATCATATCATATATCCTTATTGCAAGTGTGTACTACCACTGTACTTATATTTTTCTTTTTATATATTTTTAGAAAAACACAAAAAGATTTTAGGTTTTTAAGTAAAAGTGAAAAAGACAAAAAGCTTTTCGTTTTATACAAATTTTTTGAAAAACACAAAAAAGATTTTTGTAGTTTGTCTGCACCTTTTGTCGATGGACATTTAGGATAGCCGAGTCACAATATCATTCCATTATCCACGTGAGTTTTGATAGTGTTTTGAGGCGCAACATCATTTCATCCATGTGTTTAAGAATGCATTGGAGTCATTTTGTTGTGATTAGTCAATTACTTACTACATGTTTGACTTGTTGTCTCCTTTAATGCACACATGCATGAGTTTATTTGAGCATTGCACTAATCTGTCATGTATTGGTCAAGGTGTTTTCATCTCAATTTTTTCTAAAAACAAAATGTCTATCATATGAGATCAAGGTTGTCCTTGTAAGAACCATTGCCTGAATTCATTCTTTTAAAAAAAATGCTATACTTTAAGCAATAAAAAGGAGCTACAAAAGATATATTGACTTTGTGTTAAAAGGTGCCATTTCCAATCAAAAGAGCCCAAAAGATTAAAGGCAAATAAAAAATAAAAGTGCCCAGCCATATTTTTATCATTGATGCTTCATTTTTCATGAGAATTACTTCTTCAAAAATAATTAAGAGTTATCTTAGTTATGTGATATTTTGAGGGAGTATAGTTGAATATCAATGGGTTTGCATATATCATATAATATCTAAAAAAATATACTAGTTTTGGGTGCCATTGGTGTGAAAATCATTTTCGATCTTGAGTTGTTGATTAGATTAAGTCAATATCATACGAGTTCGCTATATTTACACCTAAGTTTGTCATTGAGTACATTCGTTAGTGGTATCTCAATCATTCATGCACATATGTCATACTTGTTTGTGTTGATTTTCTTATCGAATAAGTTCACAACCATTCATTACGCTTTCTCGATTCAGCTATTTTAATGTTTTTTCATGGTGTGTTTTTTACTTAAGAAAATTTTGAAAAATAGTTGGTGTTGCCTTTGAGTTCATCAGTACATGCGCTTATTTAATATATCTTTTTTATGTGCTCCATTTTCATTCTTTAAATTCTACTCACTTTCTATTTCATAAAAAATAAAAAAGGGATAACAAATTACAGGGGAGATTTACATGAGTTTGGTTTATAGGGGAGAAATACTTTTGTGTTTTCTTTTATATTTCAAACTTGATGCATTATGGGGTATTTTATTTGTTTCATGTGTGTAGGTTCATTTGAAGATCATATTCATAATAAACTCAATGAAAATAAAGTATCCAAGAGAAGAATAAGGAATAAGTGGATATTTGAAGACATATTTTGAAGACATCATTATCTTGTGCTTATCCATTTTTTAGAGTTTGGGGAGGTATTAAGATAATTTTGTATCTTAGGGGATTTTTACATAATTTGGATTTCAGATTTTATTTTTGTACCAAAAGGGGGAGATTTATAAGAATAATTGTTCTAATATTGTTCATAGCTTAGGCTAACATGTAATCTGGAATATCTCGTTACACTTCGACTCTAGACATCACGAAGAACCGAATCCATAACATCTTCAACCTTTTAAGGATCTCCACATTATGAAGGTATAATGCTATTAGGGGTTTAAGTTTATTCCTTGAATTTATTTTAGGATGATTAAATTTTATTTAAATCAAAACATTTTGTTTTTAAATTACAAATCGAGGCATTTTTTGTGATTTATTTTTTTTCAAAATTCTCCTATCTTGTTCAAACAAGAATGTACTTTCGTTCAAAGTCCTGTTTGAAGTCTACATTGAACATGTATCGAGCGAGGTCGTAATGTTTTAAGTCGGTTGAAGGTCATTTGAAACTCGTTCAAATGAGATGACAAATTCGTTCGAACGAGATCCTTTTCTCATTCAAACGAGTTA
Source organism: Sambucus nigra (assembly GCA_949130495.1). NCBI lineage: Eukaryota > Viridiplantae > Streptophyta > Magnoliopsida > Dipsacales > Adoxaceae > Sambucus > Sambucus nigra. The sequence continues at coordinate 462,983,563 of OX422222.1, read as the reverse complement.
TAATTCAAACTTGTTCGAATGAGCCATCGCCTCGAAATTTGTGTTCGTCCTATAAATACATGTTTTGTCTTTTGATTTTGTAAAACTTTTGCCAAAATAGTTTCTACATGTCTTTTACAAAGGTTTTCATACTTTTGAGTTTATATAACTCTTTTGATTCAGAAAACACATACCCAAAATATATTTGTGTGAATTTGTTTAAGCCCTAGATAGTTGTATCTGATAAACACATATTTTGTGGAGAGGTAATCTCTACTGTTGACCAATTGTGATTCTCGATGGAACTCACTATTGACGAAAAAGATTGATCGGTGGATACCGAGCGTGAAAGGCCGCGTGTGGACGACTTTAGACTGAGTCTTATTCTTTAGAGGTTGTATGAAGGCATTGCGCATTATATTTGTAACGGATATCAAGTAGTTTGTAAGTCGATAGTCTTGCAGACTCTCTAAAGTACTAAATAAAGGTTTTTCCCAAAAGGGATTTTTTTTGAAAACTTTGCCTTAGTTGAATGCATGCTTTATTTCTTATGCTGAATCACATAGATGTATGAGATAAAATTGATTAAGATTTAAAAATTGGATTTGTGTATGTGGGTTGACATCTAATTGAATAAGTTACACCATTAGACCTATAAAGCACACTCTCAATGTCAGTTTTAGTTATGTACAATAATTATTTAAGGGTATGGTCAAATTCACTTTAGTGAACACTTTCACTCAAAAACATTATCCAAAAAAATTAATAGTGTCACAAAAAACCTTTACAAAATATCATTATATATCATTTTAAAGTACTAGAATATTTACTTGAAATGCATTTAGGCTCATCCTTGTTTGATTTGTAAGAGTGAAATAAACTTCTCCTAAAACGTTTTTACCTACAATAAAAAGAATAAGGAAGAAAAGTCAATATATTAAGGGTAGTGAAAACCCGAACCTTTTTTAGAAAAGAAAATTATAAAAAAAATGGATGTGAGAGAATGGTGTTGGTTTTTATTTATGTATTTGTTATATTACACATGGTATTTTCTAGCCAATCAGGCATAAACATGAGGTATTATAATCAAGAAATACAAAAAAAACATAACAAGACAAATGGCTAAACAAAAAGGTAACATGTGTCAAATCTAGAGCATGGTGGGATCTTACATTACTATTTTGGGGCGTAATAACACATGATGAAATTATTTAAAAAATGTAGTTAGAGTGGACGTCAAATGAATATATAAACCAACGAGTTAGGGTCAATTAAAAAAAGAGGACTCTGCAGGCACAAAACTACTTTTAGTTGTTTAAACATTTCTTTTCCTTTCCTTCTCTTTTTTTCTTTGTAGATTTATCTAGCTTTGTTCAACATTTCTTCTTCCAATAATTTGTAAAGTTGACCAATTGCGATTTTCTTTCAATTTAATACAAAGTGCTCTTGCATTATTTATAAACTATTTTTACGTTTCTTAGTTTTAGTTTACTTTCATTTCCTTATTTCAAAGACTTTACTTTCATCAATTTTAACTTATTTTGTTGTCGTTAGTTGTAGTTTGATTTTTATTACTTTGAAGCTTATTTGTACCTTTATTTTTTTAGTTTTTAACTTTTTCTTAGTCCTAGTTTATCTAATTTAAAATTTTGATTCGCACTCACTAGAACGTCTTCTTAATTGAAACATCAAACGGTTCACAATCACCTGATTATCGCAAGCTAAGACAATCAACTGGATGGAAAGACCATAATCTTCTTAATTGAATCGTCTTTTGTTTGTTGGTTTTTGATCCACTTTGATGTTTGGGGAAGAACTGAGATGGAGACCTCTAACTTTCTGTTATGTGTTTCTTTCAACAAGTTTGGTTATTAAAAGAATTGGTATTGTGGGAGAAAACTATAAATAGAAGATTAATTATTATTTTTAAGAATGTAGGCTTATTTGAGAGCTAATAAAAGGCAAAAGGAGATAGTGAGTTACTTCGAAGAAGGTGAGTTCTTGAGGTTGGTTGGTGATTGACTTTTGAGATAGATAAGTGAAGCGTGTGTAACCATTGGTTCCTAGGCATTTATCTATAAAATAAGATATCCTACCATTTTTCGATATAGAGCAAAGCTAAGGTGAACCAGGTATACTTTTGTTGCTTATATGTTCATTGTGTTGATTCTTTGATGTTTATTGTATTCGTTTCGATTTTTCACACATAGTTCATTTTAGGAACAAGGTCTTGGGTGTTTTTTCTCACACCAAGCGTTTAATAATAGTCCCGAGTGAGTTTTATCATCTTGGTCACTAGAGAGAATCTTTCTTTAACGTAACAAGTGGTATCATAACTTAGGTTAAATTGTTTGCATGGTACTTTGATTCGAGGTTGAATAAAATTTTGGAAATTTCAAATATAGCTTTCGTTTTTGTTCCAAACAACAAAAAATGTGGAGAGGACTCCCGAATCAACCTCTACAAGAGGAGGCTCTAAGAGATGGCATTCAAATTATTGATCGAGTGGCTAGTTGAACACAAACATGAAGGCTTTTGATGAGAAAATCAATTTCGAGTTATGGAAAAGATGGATATGAGGCATTCTTGTCCAACAGAGGTTCCAATTAACATTATTGAGTGTAGAGGAACAATTGATAGGCATGGCCGATGCTGAGTGTATTGACATTGATCCATGAGAGGTTTTGTGTATTGAGATTCTTATCACGGATGATGTGTATAATCACATGATAGCGTAGACCATGTCTAAAGATATGTGGTATGAACTAAAAGAGGTTTATTTAGGCAAGTCATTGCCAAATAAATTATTCCCCAAGAAAAAACTCTTCTTGCTTGAGATGAACGATGGTAAGTATATGATGAATCTTATTAACATTTTCATTGCCTTGATTATTTATTTGAGCCGGATGGGCATTCAATTCATTATTTATATTGAGCATTGTTGTTTCTTACATCATTACCCCATTCATACAAGCATTGTGGGACAACTATAATATTTAGGAAGTCAACTCTCCGGTGCAATGAGGTTGTGAACGCTACACCAAAACATGTCAATTGTAGCGGGAAAAAACGGTTACAAAGAATATTTGTAACGGATTAAATCCGTTAGAAAATGGCATTATTTATTTTACTAATGAATTTTGTAAAGAATAAAATTATGTACAAATTTAATGTTTGTAACATATTAAGACCGTTGTAATTTATTTTGTAACGGATTTGGTGTTAGTACACATCACATATAATAGTAACGAGTTTTCTAAATTGTAACGGTTTTGACTCGTTACAAATATAGAATTTGTAACAAATAAAACCGTTACAAAATACATTGTAACAGATTGGGTGTGTCATATATTTGAAACAGATATTTTTATTTGTAACGGTTAAAGTCCTTTAACAATATCATTATATTAAAAAATAGTATTAGTTTCTCATTAAACAAATAGATATGAATACACTAGTAATAACTCGCGTCCTCAACCAATGGCAGTGCATAACGAATGCCCACAAATTTCAGTCAAAACATAATTCCAAAACACACGTGACAAATGAATTACACTACATTTCGATGATATTAAACCAATCTAAAATTATATTTCATTCATAACCATTAAAATTCCCAAATAAAAATGTAGTACAAGATAAACTATCTAGCTTTTAACCATAAAATTGAGACGGAGTTTAACATCATTAAAGTTCTACACATATTATTCTCCCAAAAGTAGTTATCATTATATTCCTTGCAAAAGTAAACTTCATTCTCCCAAAACTAGTCTTCACATTTTCCAATAAGAACCTGTTGAACAAAATCAACCTTAGTAAATATGTAAACATAAATGAGTGAATAACACAAAAGACTAGTACATTCTCATGCCATTGACACGCATGTGATTTTATTGGGGAGTAATCAATACACAATAGATGGCTATAGTTACTTTGGTATCTTTTGATGCATTTGTACATAAATCTAGGTGGTTAGGTTGTTGTTTTAAGTTTTTGCCCCCCCCCCACCCCTTTTTAACCCTAAAAAGAAGTGTATACTAGTCAATTAGTCCAACCGAGAGGCCGATGAGGATGCGATTAGTTTAGACAAATTACTTTGAAATTGCTTGATGTGTTTATAGCCAAACTTAGGCCACTAGATGGTTGTTTTATGTTTTTGCCCCTCAAATCTAATTTTAAACCAAAAAAGAAACGTATACTTGTCAATTTGGGAAATCGAGAGTCCGATGAGGATACGGTTAGTTTAGACATGTTACTTTGGTATCGCTTGATGTGTTTATACATAAATCTAGGAAGCTAGGTTGTTTACAATTTTCTCCCCAACACCTATTTTAAACCCCCCAAAGAAGCGTATACTAGGAAATTTGGCCAATCGAGAGTTTGATGAAGACATGGGACAATGCCTGGGTGAAAAATGAAGTGAGTGAGGACGGAGAAATGAGAAAAACGAAGTCGTATCTTATAATGATAGTAATAAAATTTTGATTCACTCAATATCTCATCATTATATAAAAAAATTCCATACTGTTAATTTCCCAATTTCATGAAGTAGTGCCCACTTTCCTCATCGTCTTCATGATTAATTTCAAATTTTGTCCTATCATATTCCTCATTACCATCGTCCGTTGTGATTTCCTGTAGTTGAAATATAGAAGTTAGAGACTAAACTATGATTCTTATGCAATCCTTCCAATGTTAAGAGTAACAATCTAAAATAATGGCAACAAGGCAAAGAACCTGCAATAGATGATTTTAAATAATATAACGGATAACTCCATATTCGTCAAAATATCAACCACAACCTTCAGTTCTGAAATCCTCTCTAAACACAAATTTTACATTATCAATGAATAGAGCTTTCAAAGATACTAAAATACATACATGGTCTCTTGAAGAATGCCTGCAAAAGACCCATAGTATTATTTCAAAATCATTTAAAATCTTAAAATCAATATGTAACTACAGAGGTTTAAAATTAATTAAACATATAGTATTACAAATGTATAAAATAGTTCTCTTATCTAGCGGATGCTCTTATATACTGAAGAATGCATCTTATAAACATAATAAAGAATGAAGAGGCAGCTGTTATATAGACCAATTATAATTAAAAAAAAAACATTGATAAATAAAACCACCCTAAAGTTTTTGTATGTTATCCTCTCTAAGCCAAAATATGAGATATTACAAAATCGTTATAACTATAGTTATTATAAACTTGTGAATGTAGAATTTTATCAAACACTCCAGAAGCACCATAATATGGTTTTGGCAAAACTTATTAACACAGTGATCCTTTATAGAGATATAATATGCAATAGATCAAAATACTACTTTAAACTTCCTTTATTCAAAGATGGATAATTTGTAATTCTAGAGGAAGACTTAATAGCTTCATGCCACTATAGCTCTGGGAATTTGTTGTAACCCCATCTCAAGACTCTATTGTAACACCAATTAACAACAAACAAAACATTCTCTTTTATCATCTAAATTCCCCACTCTAATAAGATTGGGAGTAATGAATACTTTTGCCAAAGCCATATATATCTTCAACAAAAAAATCAAAGAATCACGGACTAAAACCCAATCATTTTCTTCTATTTAACACTCAAGCCAACAACAAACTCATATTAGCAAATAATAGTAGGTTACAAATCAAAAGACGAGAGAGAAACTTATTTCGGGCCGTCAAACATATGCGCATTGTATATAGATACAAAGTATATAAGATCATAGGAAACTGAATGAAATTGTGGGGTTGGGTGCAATTATGAAAAAAATGGTCATTAAAGTCTCCATATTGGTATTTCTCACTTTAAGTCCTCATGTTAAGTAACTGCATTACACACGTTTAAGGATAAACTAGGGTTAATATTGGAACATAAAATGTGACACAACTTCACTTACACCGAAGTGATTCTCGGTGTTATATAATAGGAGATGTACTCTCTGGCATGTCAGAATCAGGTGGTCCAAAATTAGGTTGTCCGCTCTCATATTCGTCGTCTTCATTATCATCAATATGAATGGAAAATGCATTATAATTTCCATTTCCTCTATGAACAAGCAATTGTCGCAGCTGAAAATTGAGCTTTAGTGTTATGTGTTATGTAATTTTACAAACTCAGGGAGACAAAAAAGGCAAACAAATATTAAAACATACCACAAAACCACACATATCAGAATTTCAACAACTTATAATTTAAAAGACACTTCTAACAATCTGAAAAGCAAAGGGAAAAAATTAACATTCATTTTAAATTAGACACACGGTTAAAAAAGAAATAATTGCAATTCAACTCTTTTAATCATTTTAGCAAACACCAACCGTCAACCAAATGGTTTACGAAACTGAATATGTCCCAACAGAGTTTAAAACTAGCCTTTTTAAAAACTAAAAAGAACTCGACAATGAAAATAGCTTACAAAATAGATTTGTACGACCATATACTTATCAATGAATTACCATGTTCCCATATACAAAATAGATTTGCATACAAATCAAAAATAAAATTAATTACAACAAAAATATTTGTGCAGCGCAAAAGAACAAGAAAAAACAATTGATTAGATCAGGATTTAATAATAAGATTTATTAAAGGGTTGGTAATAGAACAACTCATATTTTGAGAATAATTCGTCTTTTGAATAAGTAGATTAATAACTAAATACGTTGAATTATAAAATATCCTGAAATGAACATTTTTTCCTCGGATTGGAACTAAGCATGCAAGAAAAGGCATTCACAAGCTCGGTGTCCTTTACGTTTACTAGGATGCTTACTGCATTAGGGTTGGTAAGGAGCTGCTTTGCCACAAGATATCCCGCAATTGACCATGTTTAAAAGAGGCGTGCCTATTTTTTAATGAATCTTTCTCGCTTTGTGTCATAATATTCAGGCCACTTGTGTATAGATATGTGTCTCCGCAATCATCACCGTATTTTTAAAAAATTTGGGTCTCTTCATTTTTATGCATTCCGCTGTGAGCTGCCACAGTAGTGTCTGCCAGGAATCTCCATTATGGTAAGACTAAGGCGTGTTTCTGGGATCACTGCCTGTAATAAATCACCATTCCTAACCCTCAATAGCAAGATAACATATCTTCAGTGGTATATCAACTACTAATTCTGCCCATTTGGATTCAATAAGATCTAATATGGCATGTGATTGCTCAATCATGGCAAGACTGCTTGTAATAACCCATAAGTTTCTAAGAGAAAAATATCGGAAGTCCATGTGAGCCGGCTGCAGGTTACTAATCAAATAACCTCCTTTATTGGGCATCCATTCGACCAGTCAGGGAAGAATTTGGTCGGGGTAGATATTAAACTTGTTAACTGCATTATAAGAGTATTCCTCTATCTTGTAACGGTAGGTTTCATTGGGTTTCTTCATATCCATCCAATAATACTCCCAGATGTGGAATGATAATTCAACTACCCGATTGTTAAGGGTTGTGCCTAGGGCGGCTGATCTTCAGGAGCAATCATCTCTCTTGAGGAGAAATCATCTCACATGCATTAAGTAATGCCGAATAGAATAATACCTAAATTTCTAAGGGGTGGCCATGAATCCCCATATGATGATCTATCATTTATAAACCATCCGTCACCAATGAAGTTAGAAACATATCAAAACCATCAACAAGACATAGCTTTAGGACCATTTTTATAACCGGTTTCACATCAACCCTTCCCTGAACAGAAAGGTCTTCAGAACATTTTCCATATGCTCGCAACAATATAATAGGAGGTGGTCATGCCCTTAAGTATGTGGGTCATAACCATACCGCATTACTCCACAGGACTCCAAAACTCACATAGAGTGGTGGTGCACAGACCTATGACTCAGGGTAACGGTACTATCTCTGCTGGGATTTTCCAGAGTGACTTCCCACAATGCGTAGCCTCCACCGATAGCATATCCGTTAGGATGGGTCGGTTTCATATAATTATCACACACACACAAACACACACACACACACACACACACACACACACACACACACACACATATATATATATATATCACATAATTTGGCTAATCCGTGCCTAACACCCGAAGCACTAGCTAGCCTTAATGTTCCGAGTCTATTCACGACTCCCACATATTTAATTAACCATTAATTAAATTAATAACGATATATAACCTTCCCGGATCACCCTGACCATCCTAACTAGTCCGTATCTAAATTGACCCAATTATTCATTCCTATTTTATTATTTTATTATGAGGATGTTAAATATAATAAACATCCAAATTTACCCTGGGGATTATCCCTAATCATTTTTCAGTAATTTACTACTGTACCAAAGTCACATTTAAGTTGTCCTAACATCCTTACGAATACCCCGAACCAACCCGAAATCATTCTGAAAATAAAAAAACATCCCAAATAGCAAGACTCGATGACACGGGGTGCTTGCCCCTGCTCTCGAACCCAAAACGACACATTTTTTAGTTTTATGAATTTCTGAATATTTCTTTAACCCAAAAAAACTCCAATCAATCTCCTAAACATCAGTGTATACTATTATATAAATATAATTCATTAGGGAATGGGTCCATGGATTCGTAGTGCTCAAAATCATATTAATTCATGGAGTTCTAACATCAATCATCTGAAATTATCCTATACTTTAATTTCAATGGCTTAACCCTTCAAATGTTAGATTTTCAAAATCATATTTATACATGGATTCTAACATCAATCATTCGAAATTATCCCATACTTTAATTTCAATGGCTCAACCCTTCAAATGTTAGATTTTCACTTCAAGAACACAAATATATCTTTTCAAACCTTAGGATTCTTTATCAGCAACCTACTTTTCACGTAGGATTCAATTTATCAAACTCATATGGAATCGTCACCAGATTATATGAATTTATTTCACAAAACCCATTTGACATGTTAATCCCACCCCAAAATTGGTTTTAATTCTACTAATTATATAATGACATAAATAGCTACACAAATAACATCAAGCAAGTCATTCACTTGCCTTAGGTATAAAGAAGACTCTGAACCCTCCATTGTATGTTGATTGAAGTCTAGCAATTTCCTTCAACACTTCTTCTCCAATTAGCCTTCCTTAATTTTCTTTGTGTTTCCTACTCTTTTCTCCCCAGTACCTCTCTTAGACGTTTGATAATGTAAACTGGCTTCCCAAAACCCCATAACCTATTATTTAAATACCCGAATCCCGAAATAAGGTCAACTAATAACATTAAAATGACCCAAATACCCCCGTACGTCTCCCATAGAGCTTAAGAAGTCCCCAAAACCCGATCACTACCCCGATACTTAATTTTGGTTTTCTAAACCCATTCTGGATCATTCCTTCATTCGAAATAACCATTCAAGTCACCTCTCATCAATTTACCATATTATTCCCAACATGATCCTAAGCGCGTATTCCATATAAGATAATGTTGACCTGTCGCTTTTACCGACTTACGACATAGTATAAAGGAATACAAATTAATTTACTTATTACACAAGTAAATATAATAACACATAAATATTCCTCCCTTTCTCTTTAATTAATATTTATTCAGTTCACTCTATTTTTCAACTTAATTAAATTATTGTGACATGTGTAATTTCAATATCCCCAAAAATACAGGGTGTTAGATACTTCCCCCCTTGCAAAGGAATTTCGTCCCCAAAATTCGATTATACCTGATACTCAAAACATCATATCCTTACTCGCATTACATCCACACGTATTCAAAATCAACTTTCGATAACATTTTGATGTCTCCACTATACACCCGCTAGTGGTACCATTCTGACTAAAGGCCTACTCGCTACAACTTAAGATTAGCAACAAGTCTATTCAAACCATTTCATATCGATATATTCCATCATTTTTAAGGTCTCGCTTATACAATGATATGGAAAACTATACCGAATCCACTAACAGTGCTTCAAAAAATACGAACATGTACTCCACTAGCTCTATCATCTCAATGTTGGGAAAAGACACACTTCCGTAGGTGTTAATTTCCCTTATTGTCCAAATATTCTACTTCCTTTAATAGGGAAAAATACCTGCAATAATTTTTAACCACTCAAGTTAGTCTTTATCTTTTTGATTCGTGATGACGTAACTCTTAAAACTTTCCTGATCTATACGAAGATAACTTCATTTAACTCACTCCCTGTCGACCGACTCTAAATCATGTTCGATCCACAAAACTTGGTATCTCTTACCCTTAACCAACCACAAGGCGAACGACAAGTCCTCCCACCTCAAGTCTCAAAGGAAGTCTTTATAATAATAACTGGTAGGAGTTATTACACGCAACTCTATCAATGGTAATTTCTCCTTTCAGTTACCTTAAAGCCTAAAGTACGCATTTCTTAAATTTTTTAACATCCTAGTCACTTTTCTCGTCCACTCCTCGGTCTACGGGTGATACGACTTGCGCAAAATGCAACTTGGTTCCCATTACCTCTTAATAATCCCTATAAGAGGTGGAACCTAAGGATATCATCCTAATCCATAAAAATGTTGGGTTGCACCATGTCTCGGCTCATTATCTTTCCTTTATGAGATGTTTGGGACACTGTCCGATAATTCGACTCATTAAATTAGCCATTTTTGTTCCATCTCGATGAATCAATACCACAACCGAAAGGAAATATTGACGTTTCCATAATGTTTTTCACCCAATGCTGAACTCCATCAGTCTGCTAACCCATTTTGCCACTGGAATTCCTAAGTATTGCAAGAATTCTTGTTGATTGTCTCAGACCAACCTTTTCCTCTCTAACGAGTGGTGCTCCCGGAGACAATTTAGCTATGTATCTCCCAACACCGATTCAAATTCTCTATATACCAAGTCACATTTTACATCTTACTCTCCTTGACACGGTACACAAAAAATCATGACCCATGCGTTTGCTCTAAAACTACGCATTTTGGGTCCTTTTCGCCTCGTACAACCAAAATCCAATTTATGCACAAGCCACCCCAAGAATTAGACTAAGTATGACTTCACTCTACTTTCCAAAACTGTAGGACCCTCCCTTGTAAAGAAATATCATCACTTATGTCTCCACAGTCTTTCAACCCATCTTGGTTATTATAACTCTCATTATTTTATACATCTCCTGACTATCTCCATCCTCAAACTAAGTTAAATCCATTTCACTTTTTTAATTCCGCTCCTACTTCCCCACAGGCAAATGGTTAAACACGTTTATTACCACATCCCTTCATCCCGAATGATATCAAAAAATGAAAAAATCAGGGCACCCATACAACCTATATTCCGTGCATATCCGAACAATTATAACATATGTACTATTCATTTATCTAATTGAACCTTCATGTTCATCATGGCTATACAGTATAGTCAATTACCCTCCTAATCATGACTTAATTATCTTCGATATTTCCCGACTTATCAACTGGTGGTGCAAAACTTCCCCGGTGTTTCCTACACAGTAATATCTGGCTCCACCGGCCTTATCTCTCATAATATTTCTCAGATCTAAGTGTTTTCTCCACACATACAATAATTAACGTTCAAAACCAATGCCCTAACATCCGATAATGTCTCCCAACTCTCAATGTTTATTAATGTTCATGCGTGGAATGCTTCAGAAGTGAAATTCAACCAACTAACTCCTCCGATGCATTATCACCTAAGAGTGCCGATCATCAAGATCCTTTGACCCAAATCACATGATCGGGACACTCAATATCCTACCCCAGACGTATAAGTCTAATCTTCATCTCTCACATCTTTAAAGGAGTCATTCAAAATGATTCTCATACTATCACTAAGTCCCTATTGCTAATCCAATATGGAGCTTAGTCTCTCCGCTCGGCACTAAACCTGATATACCCTAAATCACATCTGTGAAGTACCTACGCATCAGGATCAAATATGATGAGACAAATATACTCTAGGAAGTCTCCTCGACCATATGATTTGATCTTCTTTCAAGTGAGACATATTGAAAAGACAACCCATCTTTCCCTGGAACAACAAATACGATAACTTTACTATAATTGTCCATCGTCCCTCAAACCATCGCTAACCTGTCCATACCAAGGAAAATAATACTCGCATATTACATCTCTATAAAATAATCAAATCCACTAAATCATATCCTCTGAGTGTTCACACCCGCTCCCCTGAAGATGGAACCAAATAGAGCCCCGCTACCCAACGGTAATCATATACATGGTAGTAATACTAGGGACACCTCTACTAAACCCATCTCACCAATGAACCTAGTTCTAAAAAAATACCATGATGCACCCGTGTCATACAAAACTTACCTCAATATTCCCAAGGATAAAATTCACACTTTCAATTTCCAATGGCACTGTCTGCTCAACTGGTTCCTGGACGTAATACTCACGTCATAACTGACCCAAGAACTGAGGCAATGGTTTCCCCTATTGGGCACCCTGCTTCTGCCCCCACCTCGCTATGGGAAATATCTCCTCATATAACTCGAATCTCCAAAAATAAAGCAATAAACTGTGAAATTCCCTTGCATATGGCTTTCCTGGCCACGTCGGGGTCATTTTGACTTTACGGTCCTGGTAGCCTCGGCTTTGATGGCTACCTTTATTGTTCCCTTGGCCTTGAGGAACACGTTACTGCTGATACCGAGGGCCCTACTGACCCTGTTTGAATCCACCATCGCTCGGTCAAAATTCTCTTGAACTGAATCTTTTGAGCGGGTCTCCCACTACTGGGTATCCCCAATGTGGTGTTCCACTAACATCAATACATATAATTTTGCTCCCCTGGCTGGACTCTCTAATTCTCTTGGCTCCTTTCGCGTGTAAGCATTGATATTGACCTTGTAAAAGTATGGCATTGAGACATCAACGTAAGTTGTCCAAGCCGAATTTTCCCAACAATACCGACATATTCTACCCATGACTCCATCGTTAACTTAAGGGCCCCTTTCCTCCTTCGTACCTGTGACACCCCGCCTAATTAAATACCGGGCGATCACTCCTTTATTAAATTAAATCAAGGTGAACAGTTTGGTTCATTCTTAGCATCACTGTCGTAAAAATAAACTTTCCAATTTAACACCCTAAATAATTAAGCTAAGTGTCAAAACCATATTTAACCGTTACTTTCCAAATTTTTATTTAAAGAAAATGATTTATTTATTTATTAACAACATATCAACAATTAAGAATCACACCACAATAAACCTGGAACACAATCCAATTAATTTAAAACATTCGTCAATCGAATGTCAACATGCGAAATATAAAGTAACACAATTCAAACTGAATAAATCCCATAGTGACAATACTAGAAACAACTGAAATACAAATGTCCCAATAACACTGAAATAATGGAAAGGGCGACACATGCCCAATAAATGAGAATGCTAGAAGTGGAGTCAATAAAGGAAGCCGTCTACGCAAGTGACCTGCAACTCCCACCTAAGTTGCAGCACAATCCTTTCAAGGTATCCTAAGCAAGACGCCCCTGTGGCTGGGCACCTGAAATATATACATATATATACAAGAGAGAGAGAGAGAAAAAGAAACGGGTCAGAGCCCGATAGTGTGTTTGATTTAAAATACGTTTAGCAAGTATTTAAATTGATACAGGCCAATGCAACAACATATTAATGCGACGCTCTCTTGAGAAATTCTCACCTCTCTTCTAATGTGCACACCTATCGCACTAACCTTCCCAATGGTTTATCCTATCATTTTATCACACTAACCTTCCCAACAATTTAGCTTATCTCAAATTACTCGCAAGATTTTAAAACCAAACAATATCATTGTTTAAAAAGATACTTCCAATTAGTAGCACAACTCTCGTTTTAGCTTCATTAATTTATAAAGTTTCCCAGTATCACATTATACTTTTCAAGCAAGTATTTCCGGTTTATAGTCCAGAATTATTTCTTACTTACTATATCACAGCAATAGTTTCAATTTCCCAAATTTCAGATATATATATATATATATATATATATATATATATATATATATATATATATATTAAGTATTCGTATAATATATATATTCTAACAGCACCAACATACAAACTATGGTGCATGCATACTCTGCTATCCAATCCCCGTAACGCTCACACTAAGGGATATACAAGTTTGAAATCAATCTCGAATTGTATTAACATAAATACACAAACAATATTGAGGCGAAGCATAGATTCCAAGTCTCTAAGAGGATGGCACATACCGGCGTCTCTTAGGACCGTCTGAACTATCACATCGATAGCCTGTACCAAGGATATCTATCTTCTAGGGTACAAGTCAATATCCCCCATAAAGGTCCCATCGAGATAAGACTGTCCTAGCGCGGTAACCTCAAGGATAGAAAGTAGCGCAGGTACGCTTTTCACACGTATATAATATATGCATACACAACCATATAAATATACCACTTATCATTATATCAACATAGGTTTCTCTCATCACCCATAAGTACGATATTTATCCTAAATGTTCACATTAAGTATTTTTATAAGGGTTCGTCACTAACCTTAACTCGAAGAGTTTTCTCACTTATTACGTGACACTCGTGGACTCTATCCTTCCAAGAAGAAAATTCAGTAGGTATACCTCTATTCACTATCGTAGCTATTCTCCGTAATCTCTCACTTGAAATACGTAGTTTCATCGTTCATTACATAATTATCCCAAAAGCAAATTTCTCGTCTTATAATAAAGTTCCCACCCCTTATTCATATGTCCTACTGGTCTTTCCTATCTCCCAAATTTTTTTATTAAGAATACCCAAGAATTATTTCATGATAAATTTAGTTTAACTAATTAAACAAGGGAAATAGGAGTCTGCCAGGAGGGGTCGATCGATCGAGGTCTGGGACTCGATCGATCGAACCTTCGATAGATGGAAGCTCTATGCTCGATCGATCGATCAAGCAGGTATTTTGATTTCTGTAGAATTGCAGTTACGGGTTCTACCAATTTTCTTCATCCAAATCCATGTTATCCAACCCCAAACGTCCCAAGAATTCTACTACTAACATTATAACAATATACCAGATGTTTCTAACGTAAGGCATGTATATATTCATCATTTAAACATGAATTTTCAACCCAAAATTTATATCTAATTATCAAGAACCCTAGAATTTTCTTAAACAGATTTCTAACAATTTTTTCTCCAGAATTTCCTTCTTAATATCATCAAAATTTCGTGGTTAAAGTCCTCTACATGGCAAGGTTTCCAGAATCATCATATAAACCAATACTACATGGATTTTCCTATCACAAATTGAGTTTTCTTCCATATATTTCTTCCCTAATCATTCCTAAACTAATATGGAAATTGCACCAACGAAAATAGCAAGATAAACACTTAGCTGGGATTTTCGATGTTCTGATTTGCAGATGTTTTTGGTGTAGTTGCGTAGCCCGTTGCGCGATCTACGCGGTGGTGGTGGTTGTGGTGCAAACGGATTACTTTTGGGGCCTTGGATTGCCTTGGAGCTTTCTTTTTCCCTCTCCTATGGCCGTCACTTGTGTTTAGAGTTTCTAAACCTAGATGACAATCCAGATATCTGATATAACCCTTGGTATTTTTGTGGGTTTAATTACCCAAAAAGGTGAAATGTCCAAAACGCCCTCCCGGGGTACCAATTAGGCCTAAAAACGCCCCGAGACCGAAACTAAACCCCCGGGTACACTTTTCTGACTATCTCGACCCTTCCGGACGCGTTGGTGCACTCAAAACGACCATACGGGCAACATGTAAAATATACACTTTTTATTTATCAAAATACACTCCCGACGCGACACGAGCACGTTCCGACTTAAATTTCCGAAATTATCATTTAACTCACTCATGACATTCAATATAACCAATATAATATATTACTTTGCTCATTAGTAATATTCAACAAATTTCTCATAATTACTAACTCTCGTCACGTTAATAATTATAACATAATTAATTTTTGGATTTTTATTAAATAATTCACTCACATTAAATTTAATAAATCCCCAAATTAATATAGCATAAAAATACGGGGTATTAAAGTACCCACCTTATCGGGTACGAAGTTTGCTAAACATGAGCATTCTTCCTCATACTCGGACACTGTCCGACCCTCCTGAAATAAGTACTGAAATTTCCTTCACATCTCTGTTTAAAGAACAGGTGAAAGTATTTGTGATCAAACCGCACCCAAATTCCACGATATTCATGGTCTATCTCATCAGATGTGGTGATTAACTCCCATCACTACAACACTGCTCCTATGAGCTTAAAAATCACTCGAAATTTATTCTTGAGTGTCATTACTCTCTACCATATGTAATTTCGTTTGGATGTTGTCCTTCCATTGGCTAGCTAACACCATTTGTACTTTCCCCGAGCTGTTGCGGATGACCCTTCTGAAAAGACCCTCTGATTCTCTCTCCCCTTCCGATTGCACGGGGTGAGTTTGAGTTTGTGCCACCATCTGCAGTGGCGATTGAGGATAAGATATCAATTTCATAAATTCATAAATTTCTTAATGAATTAAAACTTATTTAATTAGAGCCAATTTTTAACCCAATTTCAATAAAATATAAACATTCATCTATGTGGATAAATAAAATCATGCAAATCCAACAATCAGAGATTCAGGAAATATCCCCCAAAAGGGAAAAACATTTATTTCACTTAAAGAGTGCAAGTTTGTTCAAACAAATAAATTATTTAATTAAACTCAATTTTTCAATTAAATCCTAAAACATTCATCTAGGTGTGATTGAAATCAATATGATCATGAAAGAACCTTCAATCACAAACAAAACACACAAATGAGGAAAAATCCCCTAAAGGGGCAAAACCTTTTTATTTTCACTGTAATTTTTAAGAAACGGTTACATGGATTGCAATGAAAATAATAGTGACATACGAAATACCCTCAGGTGTCGGTTCCGATGTCATCGGCTAGAATCTCTCGCAAGAACTCCAGATGAGCAGTAATGAAGAAGAGACAACTTCTCCACAAATTACTCTAGATGAGTAAAAATAATCCACTTGAAGGTTTAAAGATTCACATACATAGATGGGAGTGTTTATGTGAATAAAGAAGGTAAAAGACCTTAAAACATGAAGTCTATTTTCTGGGTTGTTAATCGAAGAAATTGTGTGTGAAAAAAACTTAGAAAATGTGTAGAAAGTGACCAGATATTTATACGAAAATTGAGGCGACGACGACGTTCGAACGAGATAAGCATGTCGCTTGAACGAAGGACGGGTGTCACTTGAACAAGATCGCACGACATGCCTATCTCGCTCGAACAACAGTGCTATGTCGTTCGGACGAGATCGTCGACCGAGGTAACGTCGCTTCTACACTTAGAAAAATTTATGCTTTTGATAAAAACAAATCAGACTATGAAAAATATATTCTGAAAAATTCCCAAATATTTATACAAATATAAACAACTCCAATAAATAATTATACCAATAATGGGAAGTGGAGTGGTGGGAACGGTTGAGCAGCACGCCGCATGAAGCATGATGCACGTGTGAAGCTGATGGATGCATGGATTCGGATCAAGGCCGTCGTGGATGATCGTGTTGACGTGTCGAATGTAGTGGTATTAGACATACATACTGTGATTTAGGACAAATAGACAATTCCTAGATTCTTCCCCGAATATTTATAAAATTATGCCCTTACATCACTATATAACGAAAATTACAAATTACATATACGCAATGAGTCTCCCATAAAAAACCCACATAGATTGCAGTCTAGATCAACAAATATTCCCATAAGAACCTCCATAATCGCAACTCTTTTTTTAGCATTGAACACCCTCGAGTATCGCCAATGACCGCAATCATCGTTAGCAAATACATCTCATAAGAGCTATCAATCCAGCAGTAGAGAATTCTTCTCTACAAGAGAAACTTCAACACAGTTGTATCTTGGGTTCCAAAACAATTCACTAAAGTATATGTTTTATGAATCATTAGACAAAATTTATGCCCTAAAAGTGAAGACTAAAATAATGAAGATGTGCGATTTTCGTGTGTCAAAAAGTCGCAAAGAAAAAGTCCTCACAAGACAGGTTTATATAAAAAACTTAAGTCAACGGGGTCGTTCGAACGAATTCTTCATGTCGTTTGAATGAAATCTAATGTCGTTAGATCCAGAGAATGAACGACCTATGAAACGACCAATTAAAACAAAAAAGAGTATGGAGTCGTAAAATTCAAATAACGAACGAGGATCTCGCGACCTATCGAATGACATGCGATGTCGTTAGAAGCAGTCGTTTGAACGACTTGTTCCCGTCATTTGAACGACATGTCAATGTTATTAAAATGACCTAAGGGAAAAAATATTTATTTTAAAAACTCCACCTACAGGTCTTCCAAAAAATATTTTGAGTCATAAAAACGCCTCAGTTTAATAAAAACCTTTTACAAAAAATATCCCAACACTCAAATGAAACATTTATGAAACTAAACACAAATCTTACCAAAATAAATCTCGCAGAGACTTGTTGAAGAAACTTGATATTCGAATTTTTCAAAAATTTTGACATAAAATATAAAACAAAGAATTACACCATGAAAGAACACAAAAACAACCAAGTCTATGATAGCAAAAATGTAGGGGCGTGATCAAATTCAATACGAAAATCAATGCATACAAACTTGACATATGTGCACGATGAATATCGAATACTCCTAACGAATGAACTCAACATCTTCCTTAGGTGTAAAAAGATGGAAATATGAGACATTGACTCAATCAAATATACAAATGAAACCTCAAAGTGATATCCACACCAATAACGTCCAAAACGATTTAATGCTTTTTCAGGACTTTCAAGGAAGTGAAAACCTGTTTAAATTCCCCAACCAAACTCCCTCGGATTTATATTTTGAATAGAGGTGATATAAATTCTCAAACTTTGGATAATTGATGGTGAAACCTAATGGACCATATTGGGTATGAATTGCTTTTTATTGCCTTTAAATTTTTTCACGCTCTTTTAAACTCTTTGGACCCCGGATAATAAAATTCCTCAATTTTTTAGGTCCAATTTAAACGGTAGATTAATCGCAAAGCGTAGACAATAACCTTCCATAGCCCTTCACCATTTTAAAATACCACACAATCTCACCAAACATTGTTTTTACATGCATTCCAATCTTGCAAGTTTTATCGCATATGGTTCGTTGTATAGACAGAATTGAGATTGAAACACTCAAGCCAATATGTGATAGACAAGTACTATAATCAAATAAAATCGTGAATGTGTGCAATAAAAGAGATAAGGAGCCAAACATGTATAAAGATATCACTAATCACATCTCAAAGACTCCAAAAAATGAAAAGCACGTAGATGCAATGATGTAGCGTCTCAAATCACTATCAAACAGTCACATGGATAAATGGAATGAAATTTGTGACCCGGCTATCTTAAATGCTCATCCATAAAAGGTGTAAATAAAATACAAAAATCTTTTTGTGCTTTTCTAAATTTTTTATAAAAAGAAAATCTTTTTGGATTTTTCAAAAAAATAAAAAAGTAAAAATAATAATACAAATGATATAAACTAGAAATAAGAATCATATGATATGAACATGACAATTCATCATATCCTAGACACAGATCAACCCCTCGGTCAACTGTGCAAATCCATAAAGACTTCCTAAGACTCTCGAATCTAAGGGCATCTAAAGGTTTCGTGAAAATATCGGCTAACTGACGGTCGGTGGGTTCGAAACTCAGGGATACGAGTTTCTTCTCAATTAACTAACGTATAAAGTGCTCGCGTATCCTGGTGTGCTTTGTACACGATTGTTGGACCGAATTGTGAGATATGTGTATGGAGCTTGTGTTATCACAGGATATAGTCATGGTGTCCTATGAAATACCATAAACCTCCAACATTTTCTTTATACACATGAGTTGCATGCAACAACTCCTGGCGACGATGTACTCAGCCTCCGCAATGGATAAAGAGATGTAGTTTTTCTTATTTCTCAACCAGGAGACAAGAGTAGAAATAAAATAGAAACACCCATCAGACGTGCTCCTACAACCATCTACATCCCCGGCCCAATCGGCATCTGAATAGGCGAATAAATGGTCATCGGTATCAAAGGAATACCAAATACCATATAAGAGAGTCCCACTCACGTATTTGATAATTCGTTTTAGAGCGAGTAAGTGTGACTCTTTCGGGGACACCTGATATCGCGCACAGACTCCAATACTACAGGCTATGTCGAGATGACTAGCAATCAAGTAGAGAATACTACATATCATACTCCGACACAAGGTTTGCTCTACGTCCTTACCTGAAGTGTCCTTACTAAGCTTGATAGAAGTATTCATAGGTGTGCGTGCATGATTAGTGGAGTCTAAACCAAATTTCTTCACTAGGTCTCTAGCATACTTCGATTGGGAGATGAACATCCCATCCTCTAAGCTTACGAACCTGGATACCAAGGAAGAAAGTAATCTCACCTATCATGCTCATCTCAAACTCACTTTTAATCTCCTCCTAAAAGTGGTGAGCATAATGGGAGCACGTGGATCGAAAGACTATGTCTTCCACATAGACCTGGGCAACTAAAATAGCATTGTCATCTCTCCTGAAGAATAACGTCATATCAACTCCCCATCTCTTGAAGCCACGGGCTAAGATATAGGAATTAAGCCTCTCGTATGAAGTACGAGGTTCTTGCTTCAAACCATACAAGGCTTTCCTCAGATAGTAGACGTACTCCGGGTGCTTAGGGTCTTCAAACACTTTTGGTTCTTCCATGTAAACCTCCTCATGTATAATGCCATTTAGAAAGGAACTCTTCACATCCATCCGGTATAACTTGAAGCGCAGATGACATGCGATGGCGAGTAGTAAGCGGACAGACTCAAGCCTCACAACATGAGAAAATGTCTCCCCAAATTCTACACCTTCTATTTGTGTGTAGCCTTGAGCGACCAACCTAGCCTTGTTTCTAATTATGATACCATTTTTATCCATTTTATTCTTAAAAATCCACCTGGTACCTATCACATTAGTCTCACTAAGTCGGGGGACAAGTTCCCAAACATTGTTCTTTTTAAACTGAAGCAACTCATCCTTCATGGAAGATATCCAGTGTTCATCCTTGAGTGCTTCTTTGTGATTCTTGGGCTCGACTGTAGACGTCTAGCAAAAAAGACTAACAAAGTTTTCTAGCTGAGCACGGTTCTTAACCCCTAAGGTGGTATCGCTTACAATTGAAGAAAGGTCATGACTCTTGCGAACCCAAGCAGGTGTGTCCCCTAACACGTGAGTAGGGTCCACAGGGTGTGGGTGAGGGATAAGTAAATTGCTGCCACAAAAGTCCTCATCCTCACACTGAAGGCGAGGATCAATAAATGTCGGAGGTTTATCATGCAGCACGGTGATGTTTAATGACTCCATAACCTTAGAGCTCTTCAGGTTAAAAACCTGGTACGCTCTACTATTTGATGAATATCTTAGAAATATTCCCTCGTCACTCTGGGAGTCAAACTTTCCTAATTTCTCTATATACCATAAGATGTAGCATTTACCACCAAAGACACGAGATATGAAAGGTTGGGTTTCTTGCTAGTCCATAATTCATAAGGCGTCTTAAGTGTGTGTGGACGCCGGTAAACCCTATTCACCATGTGGCATGCGGTAGACACTGCCTCTGCCAAAAATCTCCTAGCAACTTTACGACCTAGAAGCATATATCTAGCCATTTCCTGAATCATCCTGTTCTTTTTCTTAACAATCCCATTTTGCTGAGGAGTTTTCACTGCAGAAAACTCATGTTTAATTCCTAGGATATCACGGTAAAGATCTACCTTTGCTTCCTTAAATTCCTTGTCGTTGTCACTACGTATCCTGTTAATAATGACTCCATGTTGATTTTCAGGACACGGTACTTGGTCATTTAAAACTCTACAACATTGGATTTCTCTCTCAGAAAACCTACAATCGAATATCTAGAGAAATTATCCACCATCATGAGGATATAACTCTTACCAATCAGACTCTCAATACGAGTAGGACCCATAAGATCCATGTGAGTCAACTCAAGCACACGAGAGGTGGTAATGGAATGCAACTTCCTATGGGGGCTAAGAATTTTCTTTCCCAACTGACAGGGTTCGCAAACCATGGAATTTGGCTATCCAAGTGTTGGTAAGCCACGTACTAGGTCCTTTTTAACTAAACGAGTCAAATATCTAACGTTCACGTAACCTAGACATTGGTGCCACAGATCCATAGGAGTGATTGTGTCACTATTGTAGACAAGTGAGGATTTGGGCACAGTCCCATAGCAGTTATCTTTTGTCCTCACCCCTTGCACTAAAATTTTATCGACTTGATTATAGACATTACACGCGTCCCGATGAAACTTTATGGCAAAGTCAGCGTCGCACAACTGTCTAATGCTGAAAAGGTTTACTTTCAAACATTTGACATACAAAACATTCTCAAGTTTAGGAAATCCTGATAACTCTATTGTACCTCATCCTACGATGCTAGACTTTCTCCCATCTCCCAAGGTGACTATACCTTCCTTATAATCCTCAAGGTAGGTAAAAATGAGACATCACCTGTCATATGTATGACCACCCACTATCAAAATACCACTATGAGGTATTATGTTCTTTGAGAGCGACATGAATAACAAGGGCCTTTTCATCTTTCTTAGGTACTCAATAAGTGGTAACCTTTTGTTTACCCTTGTTGTTGTTGATTTTAGCCGGGATCCGAGAAGCATTCACTAACGGCAAAGACATCCGTTAAAATTCCTCCATCAAACTATGTGATGTGGCAGCTAAAAAATCAACACGCTCTCTCAGACTGGTAAAATCACCAGTACTATATGGTGAAGCAGTAGTACATCATGTCCGAACCAAACTATAGCAAAGCTCCCTGAGGTGGCCTTTTCTTTTGCAGTACGTACAAAAGAACACAGTCTTAGGCGGTCCTTGGTTTTATTGGTCGAACTCTCCTTCATGGTTTTTGACGATGGCCATATGGAGTCGTAGTAAACTCAGGAACTAGTCCAGGTGCGATTTGGGACGTGGAAGCCCCATCAAAACCTATTCCCTGTCTATCACCAAAACCTAAAGCGGGACCGAGGAGCATCTTTCCCATATTTCCAGATCTGTCCTCGATTTGAACCTTGACTTACCATGATCTCTCAAGATCATGAGTAATATGGCCTACAAGGGTTTCAAGTTTCTTTCGAGTCTCCAGGGAGGAATGGAGCTCACTCGTAAGACTAGCCACTTATTTAGTCAAGTCCCCTTTCTTTTTCTCAAAACAACCCTCTCTCCCTCTCTCCAAACAATCTCTCTCTCTTTCTCTCTCTCTCTAAACAGACTTTCTCTCTCAACACAGGCAAACTATCTCTCTCTTAAGGTAATGCAGGTGGAGGAGTCTCTCTTTCTCTCTCGTTTCTTCTAAATCTTCATCTAAAGCGATGATCCTAATAACTAATGCTTTGTTACGCTTTTTGGTTTTAAATGACTCATTATATAACTCAACAGAGGCGAGTTGAAGACTACTCTTGATCTTACTTGCATCATCCTCCCCTTACTCACTTCGTTCTCACTACCGAGGTATCCCTGTGAAGCAGAATCCTCATCGTCGTAAGGAGCAGTATAAGTACACACATGACTAGCCATGAATGCGGTGAAGTTACACTCACGCGGTGACTCGTCTCCAGAGTCCACCGAATCGACCTCACTGTCATTCAGTCACAGACCTACAATAACAACCAGATAGAACTTGTCATAAACATTTTGTCTATTGTGGCAACTCCTGTCTGGTTGTCACTCTAGGTTTGTCACTGAATATCAGTTTTCTTGGAAAGTCTGTTAAGCCTAGTAGCACACTCAAAAGCTCTATGACCCTTACGGTCGCACTCATATCATCTCTCATCGTCTTTCTTAGGAGGATCTTTAAAATCTTTTTCATTTTTCTTTTCAAACTTACTTTTCTCAAAATTCTTTTTATCTTTGAAATTTCCATTTTTCTTGAATTTGAGAATTTTCTTGAAATTTTTAGCAAATAGTGCCAAATCATCTAAATCAAAGTAACACTCAGAATCAGACGTTTCTATATCCCTTTTTCTAGATGACTCAACTCTCTTTCTTTTCGACCCCTCACCCTGATTATCCTGGGCATTAAGTGCAATTCCCTTATTTTTAGGCTTGACAGATTTAGGAAACATATCAATTTCATACGTTTGTAAGTCTCCTTCAAGTTCCTATAATTTAATCGTGTTTAAATTACCCATAGAATTTAACACAGTGACTTTCGGGATAAAATGCTTAGGTAGTGATCTTAGAATATTTTTAACAACTCTAGCATTAGGAATGTGTTCACCAAGATTAAACCTAGTGTTTACAATATCAGATAACCTAGCATAAAATTCATCAAAACATTCAGTCTCAAGCATGGTGATAGTTTCAAATTGAGTTGTTAAATTTTAAAGTTTAGACTATTTCACAACATTAGTTCTTCATGGGTAAGTTGTAAAACATCCCATGACTCTTTTGACGTGGTACACGTCATTATCCGTCGAAACTCGTCAGGTGTGACGGATCCAGAAATATAGAATTAAAATATGACCATTTAAATTCCTCTTCAGTCCATACAATCACAGATTTTAAATTAGTCACGTTATCAACAGTGATGGAGGGAGGTGTTCACCCTCTTTCAACCAAAATCCAAACTCTTTCATCAATGGCTTTTAAAGTAGATTTCATGTGGGCTTTCCAGTAAGCATAGTTTGTCTTGTCAAAAACTGGCATTTTATTATATAATTTGTCCATTTTGAACATGCCCTTTTTTAAAAATCAATTTTTCAGAAAATTGATATTTTAGAAAAATTTTGCGAAAAATTACACGGTATAATTGTGTAATTTCCAATGGCACTAGCTGCTCAACTTTCAATTCATACTTTCCTCAAAATTCCCAAGCATAAAATTTATACTTTCAATTGCCAATGGCACTGGCTGCTCAACTGGTTCCTGGATGTAATACTCACGTCAGAACTGACCCAAGAACTATTGCAATGGTTGCCCCTATTGGGCACCCTGCTTCTGCCCCCGCCTCGCTATGGGAAATATCTCCTCATATAACCCGACTCTCCAACAATAAAGCAACAAACTGTGAAATTCCCTTGCCCCACGTCGGGGTTATTTTAACTTTCCTGTCCGAGTAGCCTCGGCCTTGATGGCTACCCATGTTGTTCCCTTGGCCTTGAGGAACACATTACTGCTGATACTGAGGGCCCTATTGACCCTGTTTGAATCCACCATCGTTCGGTCAAAATTATCTTGAACTGAATCGTTTGAGCATGTCTCCCACTACTGGGTATCCCCAATGTGGTGTTCCACTAACATCAATACGTCCAGTTTTGCTCTGCTGGCTAGACTCTCTAATTCTCTTGGCTCCCTTAGCATGGAAGCATTGATATTGACCTTGTAAAAGTACGGAATTTATGACATCAACGTAAGTTATCCAAGATAAATTTTCCCAATAATACCGATGTATTCTACCCATGAGTCCATCGTTAACTTAAGGGCCCCTTTCCTCCTTCGTAATCGCCTTATCGGGTATGAAGTTTGCTAAATAAGAGCATTCTTCCTCATACTCGGACACTGTCCGACCCTCCTGAAATAAGTACTGAAATTTCCTTCGCATCTCTATTTAAACAACAAGTGAAAGGATTTGTGATCAAATTGCGCCCAAATTCCATTATATTCATGGTATATCTCAACAGATGTGGTGATTAACTCCCATCACTACAACACTGATCCTATGAGCTTAAAAATCACTCGAAATTTAATCTTGAGTGTCATTACTCTCTACCATATGCAATTTCCTTTGGATGTTGTGATAGAAAGAACTTTTGCGTGGATAATTTGTTGTTGTTTGAAAAGCTCTTCTAATCAAAACCTTAAAATACCTACAAAATGTAACAAGTCAAGTGTAGAGGTAAGTAAGGGTATCAATCCACTTTCAAGGTTGTAAAGCAAAGGGAACAAAATTGTAATTCACTTTTTATTTTCTTTTTGGGCTTTTTACTTTTTTTAGCTTTTTCAAATATTAAAACAAATGGGTGAGGTGATGATTTAAACTAAACTAGACTAAATTAAATGTGAGATAAAAACAACTAACTAGAAAATTACTAAAATGAATAATAAAGTCTAAACTAAAAATAAGAGATAAATCAGGTAAATAATTGTGAGAACAATCAAGGAGTGGGATTACACCACAAATTTTACTTATTCTAATTAATTAATTTAATTATTTGAATTCTCCCAAATTAATATCAAAATTACAAAACAACTCTCGTTGCAAGTGTAATTATAATAGTAATCTTTTAGAAAATTAAGTTTAACACCCCACAACTCTAGAAAAATAGATCAACACTCCTTTTAATTAATCACCCGCTAGGATCGATCGATTAAAATTCATGTAAATCTTAGAAAATAATTTTATAGTTGAAATTCAAGTTATAATACCCCACTTAAGAAACCCCTATCTCTAGTTTGAATCTAAAATGTGTATTATAACTAGAATTTCGATTTTCTCTCGAAAATCATTTACCCTCTCTCGAGGCGTAAATTTAAGGGTGAGGGATCAAAATTAACATTCAAAGGGACTTTTCAAGTAATTAAACTAATGAAAATAAAATAACATCAAATAAGGGTTTTACCCCACCTCTTGAAAGGGGATTTAGCCTAACATGATATGAAATATGACAAATTAATAATCAAAGACATAAAATAAATGAGATGAGAAAAGAACAATCAAACCCCAATCTCTTGATGCTTAATTGATCTTCAATCCATGAATTGAAATTCATAATCCATTAACTTGAGTGATCCAAACAATATTACATAAAAATTTCACTCAAATTAATCCTCACACATTTATCACTCAATAATCTAAAATAAAAAATAAAATAAAAACTATTTACAAAATGGTGTTTATCCTAATTTATTTCTAACCCTAAACTTTCTCTCTCTAAAAATTCCTATCTAAAAAGCTTCCCCTTCAAGGGTCTTCATCTTCATTTATAGTAGGCACATGGAGCATGGGCGTATAATGGGAATTGGCTTGAGTGTGCCTGGGAATAGTGAGGTGTGAGGGCATGTGGGTTAAATGGGGTGACACAACCAGATTTGGTTTAGAGGGTATAATGGGTATTGGGGTTAAAGTCGGTAGATGGGGGTATTTGGGTAAAAAGAGGATACGTTTGTTAATGGCATTAAAACACATGGGTTATACGTCTTGGCTTTTATTTGTTTTTTGGGTCTTTGGCTTTCATTTATTTTGGCAGGAGGTTTTTATAACAACCAACCCAAAATAATAACGGGTGGCCAGCCCTATACTACATTAAATCAGGAGTTTCAGATGGATCAGTCTCAACACCAACTGTCGGTCCGATATCATATAAACGAGGTGTTAAAATTAAAAGAAAATGTGCAACAGATAACAAACCAACACTATAACACTACTAAGAAAGGAAAGAAAGATGCATGAAAGAACAGTGATAAATGAAATTCTAGAATAAAATGAAATAAATAACTACAACCGAAAATACCACAAGGGAGTAGACCCGAATAAGCTGTCGGGTCACAGCAAATACAATAACTGAAATGAAATAAATATAACATGTATATAAATATCCCTTGGTTATAAACCCGATATACAACAAGAATACTACCTAGATTTTTAAAGAAGTAGGAAGCGACTACAAGATACATTCAGCAACAGTCCGCACATGTCACGGCTCCCAAGACTCTGGATAGAAGGTCATCCGACATCCATGCGGTAGGACACGTGTAGTAATATATATATATATATATATATATATATATATATATATACAGGCAGGAGAGAAAAGTAAACGGGTCAGAGCCCGAGTTGTGAAAATATTTAGTAAGTGTGTTAATCGTGCATAATAAATATTGGTGCACTTATTTCATAATTAAAGTGGAACCGCACTCTCGTGAAACCCCAACTCACCTCTCATCTAACGGCGCGCACCTATTCGCTTCCTCAAATTTTAATTAAATTACCCCAATTATAAGGACAACCTTACTTAACATAGGCCCAGCATATACCCACGAGATATGCCTTCCTATCTTAACCAAAAAATCCATCCCTTGCTAGTCATACTAGATTATTTTTATAAACAATTATGCCGTAATAGGCTTAATGGATTAAGGTTTATTATTTAATCAATTATAATTCTTAAAACGTTATCCATATATATATATATATATATATATATATATATATATATATATATATATGGGTTAAAACACAGAATTTAATTTCTAAATAACATGCACATAAATTATTGACAAGACTTCTCTCCAATCTCAACATTGTACTACGTTTCGTGCGTGGGGTGTCTCGCAACGCGAAATCCAAACAAGGAACCACCCCGTTACACTACTCCTTGACAATGTCGATCCTAGAGATCCATTATGCCATACATACAATATTATACTACTAAATTTAGATTACAATATAAAAACAACCTAATATCTCCAATAATATCCTTGGGATGATGTAACCGAAATATTTCTTAAATACGATACACCAACCCCCATCAATCTAGTACACCATAATCATCCAAGATGTACTCCAACAAGATTCTATATCATTTCATATATAGGATATATATAAATATATATATAGGCATTCATTTTAACCATATATATATATACACCATCATCCATACCCATGACCAAGTGTACATATCAAATCTAATGTATAATGGCCATGCACATAATATACCCGGCTATATATAGTGCCGATAAACTGCACCATGCTATCATCTTCCCAGTGTCCGGCTCACGTAGCAATACTGGGGACCACCTGGTGGGGATCAACGACACCCACCTCGTAATAAACTCACACACACGACGTCTTGGGAAGCGGTCATAGCTCCTAACCAGCAATGAGACGAAACATACCCACCACGTCTCATCCCAAAAATATAAATCACATAATAACACACGGGACTTCTATGACCTGGGGAATATCCACACCCTACTCCTTAAGCCAGGATGCTCACCCTCTGCGCAGAAACTTCCCAGTGATAGCATGAGCGGGGTATGCTTAACCACATAAGTACGTATACCGTTCACCTGCACAATGTACATACATCCATATGATCCCATCATATGATCAAACATTAAACCATCATATCCGGTTTAAATATTCATACCATGTATATCCACAACATAAATATATCCATACAGTCACATCTATATAGATATATATACATTTATTCACATATCCATATATCTATATATACAAACTATATCTCGTTCATATGTATAAGATATCTAAACTCGGCTATAAGTATACATAATCCTCAATATACAAGCCGTCACCACAAACTTATTTAATTTAACTCGATATGTGAATACAATCCCTCACTTGAAGCATATTCATCTATTTTCCTATGATGAATAGTCTCCCAAAAATACATGTATATCTCCAGCGTTAGGGTTAGCACCCCAAAGTTTTGTGTAGGAAACCATCGCTACACATTACATCTATATTCGAAAGTACATGATTATCTTTAGTATTATTTGACCATTGGCCTATAAATGACTAATAGTCTATAAACCTCCACTTATCCAACTTCACTTCAATTGTTGAAATTCCAGTGGTACTTCCCCATAATTATATATAACTATCCTGACTAGAATTTATGATACCGCTTATTCTAGTCGATAATACAATCCAAATCAATCCCAATTTCACCTATGGTTCGATTGATCTTATGAACCCTTACTCCTATTGGGTTACCAATTGTTTCTTAATTTAAACGTTTCTAAGGATACGCGACCCCTATCGCTCTTCGGTCCCCAAACCTTAAGAGCAATGGAAACCTATTTACCATAAGGATTTGTCACTCCCCTCGGTCTACAATTTCATATCGTACTCTCACCACCCTCTCTAAGAGTTCTTAACCTCCCAGCATATCTATGCTTACTTATGACCTCAAGCTAGAACTCCCGTCCTCACTGAGATCCCCCACTATGCCTCCGAATATTCATTTTTCATACCTACTTAAGCAAAAAGGGACTATCCCTACCATTTAAAACAAATCCATGATTTCCCACCTCCATCATAGTAGGGAAATCCACCAATGAATTCATTCCCATACTTCTTTCATTACTAAAAGAGGCACCCCATCCTCCTAAATCAATTAAACATAGGCCCCCAAGCCCCTATTCGACCTAGGGCCCCATTCCCTTAATCTAATATCATAACCCTTCATAATAAACCCAATAAGAAAGCCCCTAAGAATAAAACTCCTAAAGAAAAGGGAAAGAAAGAAATCCAAGTCTTGGGATAAAAACAGGGGATCGGTCCCAGACCCCCGGTCGACCACGGGTCCAAATTTTGCCTACGAAGAAATGCAGTAGGCTTTTTCCCTAAGGCGAGGTCGACCGGTCCCCTAGGCGCGGTCGACCGACTATACTAGTTATCTTGGCCGATTTTCCCATTTTCATCAAACCCTAAATCTTCAAACACCCAAATATCATCACCAAACCCCCAAATCTCTAACCCAATAATATTCTTAACATGTAAACTCATCCTACATCCCATCCCAACAATTTACGTGTCATCAAAACGATATGTAAACATTAATTTCAAGATTTAAATCCAAAAATATTGGTTTTGATATTTATACCCAAAATCCATTTATTTAACCAACAAATTATGAAATCAAATACACAAATGACTTATTTAGCATGATTAAACACTTGCCTCAATTTTGTAGCGGTTGAATCGTCCTCGTTGTTGCGTTGAGCCGTGATCTTCAAGCTTTTCTTCCTCTCTCTCTTACTTTCTTCTTCTTTCCTTCTTCTTTCTCCCTCTAGGGCTTTTTCTCTCTTTCTCCCAAATGAGAAGGCTTCATCCGTAAGCCTTTAAATCCTTTAAAACAATAAACCCTAGTTTTAATTGTTAATACGCACTTTAAATGACTCGTTTACTCCAATTCGAGCCAAAATGACTTAAAAACATTTCGGAGCCGAAATAAGACCCAATGACAGTCATTTTGACTATCTCGACCCTTCCGAGATTGATGGTACCCTCAAAAACATCATCCGGAATACTTTGAAATATTCTCTATTTTGGGGCCTCAATTCCCATATTTTAGAATTCTCCAATTAATTAAATTTTATTTTCCCAAAAATTTAATTTCTCAGTCTCCTAAAGTCGAGGGTTGTTACATACTTCCCCCCTTACAAAAATTTCGTCCGTTAAATTTAAGATATGCCTAGGACCTCAATCTCATCTAGTCCTTACATCGACCTTCAGGATCATTATACCGATCCCTCCTAGTTCTCACGTCGAACTATATAGATTTCAAAATCAAATAGCTACCCAGGCTGCCCATACACCCCGTACCTGAGCTCCACTCGTAAAAGTATAATCGGGCTCCATTAGCCACAAATCATAACATAACCCTCAACAATATAATCTATAGCAACCTATTAAATATATGAAAGTTTGAAATTTCCCATGGTTGAACTCTCCTCAATTCTTGATGCTAGCTACCTTCGTGCGGGGGAGGTCTCGCAAGCGAAATCCAAACAAGGAACCCTCCCAATACACTACTGTGTAGCTAGGTCGGGGATTGAGATTAGTTAAACCAGGGTTTAGGTTTTATAAAAGATTTTCATATTTTAAATATTGCCCGAAGGCCTATACAATAATATACTATAAATAAAGTCCGCATCTTTCGACACGCCAAACAAACACCTTATGTTTAGGACACAAGGCCTCAACAAAATCAACACTCTAACCAATACCTAGTCCTCAAAACTATCACAACTATGAGCTAAATTATCCTCTCAAAATAAATCTACCAAACTTTGAACCTCCCAAGTATACTAATCCCTTGTATTGCATCAAAGAAAATGCCACAAGGTAAGTCCTCCTCTCATTGGAATACTATAATTACACGCCCGAATCTATCCACAAGATAAATGACCTTATAGTCACTACTCAACAAACCTCGACATTTCGCGCTTTCGGACTTCAATAGAACAACTCCCTACTATATCTTTACGAAAAGGTGTATCATCTCCAAAGATGCCATACAAAGGCCACACTTGCTCACTTCTTCCTCTAGGAAAATTCCATACACCCTAGCGGTGTAGCGGTTAACTACTCATCACACCTTACGCGCAATGTTCCCAATATTGCACAAAGCGTAACTTAAACCCAAAGAAAGGTATTCTACCCTACTTCCATAATCTAATGGTTTCACCTCATCCAAGGATCTCAATTCAAGATCCTCTACTTCTTCCAGGACAGTTATTATTCCTAAACCTATTTCTCCACAAGAGAAGCATCTTCCTCAAAATCCTTCCTAACCATTTTGAAGGACAAAACGCGATTGCGACTACCGAAAACTCCCTCAGTCCTACTCAACGAACCTGAGTCTCCAATTTCTTACGCCCTTCTTAAATAAAGACGATACCCTTAACGAGAGGACATTGCCACTTACCATCCATCTGTAGAAGTCAGCATCACGAGGCTTCCCAACAAGATTGATGGGTTTCTCAATCTAAACCTCCCAAGGACTTCACTATATACCTCATCTTCAGTACTTACCTTATCGATCACGGAACTCTCTTTATTTCTGCCCGAATCACAGAAAGAAATACCTCAAATCAAAACGTACCCAAAATCCGTTATGGGTATTGCATCTCTAATCTTGTCCTTTCCTAGACGACATAATCTAGGCGACGTCTGAAACGAGAGCATCTGTTATCAGAACGTCGATTAAGTGAATACACTTCACAGAAAAAGATAAACGCAGTGAACACAACAATCCTAATAGTAGGGTTTTATATCAAGAACGTTAAAGAAGGAACGCAAAAAACCCGCACAGATCCTAAAGACTCTAGAACCTGATGCTCTGATACCATCTGTAACAACCCACTCCAAATAAGAACGGGTGGCTAGCCCTATACTACATTAAATCAGGAGTTTCAGATGGCTCAGTCTCAACACCAACTGTCGGTACCATATAATATAGGACTAACTACCCGATATCATATAAACGATGTGTTAAAATTAAAAGAAAATGTGCAACAGATAACAAACCAACACTATAACACTACTAAGAAAGGAAAGAAAGATGCATGAAAGAACAGTGATAAATGAAATGCTAGAATAAAATGAAATAAATAACTACAACCGAAAATACGACAAGGGAGTAGACCCGAATAAGCTGTCGGGTCACAAGAAATACAATAACTGAAATGAAATAAATATAACATGTATATAAATATACCTTGGGTATAAACCCGATATACAACAAGAATCCTACCTAGATTTTTAAAGTAGGAAGTGACTACAAGATACATCCCGCAACAGTCGGCACATGTCACGGCTCCCAAGACTCTGGATAGAAGGTCATCCGAGATCCATGCGGTAGGACACCTGTAGTAAAATATATATATATATATATATATATATATATATACAGGCAGGAGAGAAATGGGTCAGAGCCCGAGTTATGAAAATATTTAGAAAGTGTGTTAATCGTGCATAATAAATATCGGTACACTTATTTCATTATTAAAGTGGAACCGCACTCTCGTGATACCCCAACTCACCTCTAATCTAAAGGCGCGCACCTATTCGCTTCCTCAAATTTTAGTTAAATTACCCTAATTATAAGGACAACCTAACTTAACATAGGCCCAGCCTATACCCACGAGATTCGCCTTCCTATCTTAACCAAAAAATCCATCCCTTGCTAGTCATACTAGATTATTTTTATAAACAATTATGCCGTAATAGGCTTAATGGATTCTAGTTTATAATTTAATCAATTATAATTCTTAATACGTTATCCATATATATATATATATATATATATATATATATATATATATATATATATATATATATATATATATATATATATATATATATTTGGGTTAAAACACAGAATTTAATTTCTAAATAACATGCACATAAATTATTGACAAGACTTCTCTCCAATCTCAACATTGTACTACGTTTCGTGCGTGGGGTGTCTCGCAAAGCGAAATCCAAACAAGGAACCACCCCGTTACACTACTCCTTGACAATGTCGATCCTAGAGATCCATTATGCCATACATACAATATTATACTACTAAATTTAGATTATAATATAAAAACAACCTAATATCTCCAATAATATCCTTGGGATGATGTAACCGAAATATTCCTTAAATACGATACACCAACCCCCATCAATCTAGTACACCATAAACATCCAAGATGTACTCCAACAAGATTCTATATCCTTTCATATATAGGATATATATAAACATATATATAGGAATTCATTTTAACCATATATATATATATATATATACACCATCATCCATACCCATGACCAAGTGTACATACCAAATCTAATGTATAATGGCCATGCACATAATATACCTGGCTATATATAGCGCTGATAAACTGCACCATGCTATCATCTTCCCAGTGCCCGGCTCACGTAGAAATACTGGGGACCACCTGGTTGGTATCAACGACACCCACCTCGTGATAAACTCACACACACGACGTCCCGGGAAGCGGTCATTGCTCCTAACCGGCAATGAGACGAAACATACCACCACGTCTCATCCCAAAAATATAAATCACATAATAACACACGGGACGACTACGACCTGGGGAATATCCACACCCTTCTCCTTAAGCCAGGATGCTCACCCTCTGTACGGAAACTTCCCAATGATAGCATGAGCGGGGTATGCTTAACCACATAAGTACGTATATCGTTCACCTGCACAGTATACATACATCCATATGATCCCATCATATGATCAAACATTAAACCATCATATACGGTTTAAATATTCATACCATGTATATACACAACATAAATATATCCATACAGTCACATCTATATAGATATATATACATTTATTCACATATCCATATATCTATATATACAAACTATATCTCGTTCATATGTATAAGATATCTAAACTCGGCTATAAGTATACATAATCCTCAATATACAAGCCGTCACCACAAACTTATTTAATTTAACTCGATATGTGAATACAATCCCTCACTTGAAG
Source organism: Sambucus nigra (assembly GCA_949130495.1). NCBI lineage: Eukaryota > Viridiplantae > Streptophyta > Magnoliopsida > Dipsacales > Adoxaceae > Sambucus > Sambucus nigra. The sequence continues at coordinate 462,948,423 of OX422222.1, read as the reverse complement.
AATATTCATCTATTTTCCTATGATGAATAGTCTCCCAAAAATACATGTATATCTCCAACGTTAGGGTTCTCACCCCAAAGTTTTGTGTAGGAAACCATCGCTATACATTACATCTATATTCGAAAGTACATGATTATCTTTAGTATTATTTGACCATTGGCCTATACATGACTAATAGCCTATAAACCTCAACTTATCCCAACTTCACTTCAATTGTTGGAATTCCAGTGGTACTTCCACAAAATTATATATAACTATCCTGACTAGAATTTATGCTACCGCTTATTCTAGTCGATAGTACGATCCAAATCGTTCCCAATTTCACCTATGGTTCGATTGATCTTATGAACCCTTACTCCTATTGGGTTACCGATTGTTCCTTAATTTAAACGTTTCTAAGGATACGCGACCCCTATCGCTCTTCGGTCCCCTAACCTTAATCGTAATGGAAACCTAATTACCATAAGGATTTGGCACTCCCCTCGGCCTACAATTTCATATCGTACTCTCACCACTCTCTCTAAGAGTTCTTAACCTCCCAGCATATCTATGCTTACTTATGACCTCAAGCTAGAACTCCCGTCCTCACTGAGATCCCCCACTATGCCTCAGAATATTCATTTTTCATACCTACTTAAGCAAAAAGGGACTATCCCTACCATTTACAACAAATCCATGATTTCTCACCTCCATCATAGTAGGGAAATCCACCAATCAATTCAGTCCCATATTTCTTTCATTACTAAAAGAGGCACCCCATCCTCCTAAATCAATTTAACATAGGCCCCTAAGCCCCTATTCGACCTAGGGCCCCATTCCCTTAATCTAATATCATAACCCTTCATAATAAACCCAATAAGAAAGCCCCTAAGAATAAAACTCCAAAAGAAAAGGGAAAGAAAGAAATCCAAGTCTTGGGCTAAAAACAGGGGACCGGTACCAGACCCCCGATCGACCGCGGGTCCAAATTTTGCCTACGAAGAAATGCAGTAGGATTTTTCCCTAAGGCGTGGTCGACCGGTCCCCTAGGCGCGGTCGACCGGCCATACCAGTTATCTTGGCCGATTTTCCCATTTTCAGCAAACCCTAAATCCTCAAACACCCAAATATCATCACCAAACCCCCAAATCTTTAACCCAATAATATTCTTAACATGTAAACTCATCCTACATCCCATCCCAGCAATTTATGTGTCATCAAACCCATATGTAAACATTAATTTCAAGATTTAAATAAAAAAATATAGGTTTTGATATTTATACCCAAAATCCATTTATTTAACCCACAAATTATGAAATCAAATACACAAATGACTTATTTAGCATGATTAAACACTTGCCTCGATTTTGTAGCGGTTGAATCGTCCTCGTTGCGTTGAGCCGTGATCTTCAAGCTTTTCTTCCTCTCTCTCTTCCTTTCTTCCTCTTTCCTTTTTCTTTCTCCCTCTAGGACTTTTTCTCTCTTTCTCCCAAATGAGAAGGCTTCATCCGTAAGCCTTTAAATCCTTTAAAACAATAAACCCCGGTTTTAATTGTTAATACACACTTTAAATGACTCGTTTACTCCAATTCGAGCCAAAATGACTTAAAAAGATTCCGGAGCCGAAATAAGACCCAATGACAGTCATTTTGACTATCTCGACCCTTCCAGGATTGATGGTACCCTCAAAAACATCATCCAGAATACTTTGAAATATTCTCTATTTTTGGGCCTCAATTCCCAAATTTTAGAATTCTCCAATTAATTAAATTTTATTTTCCCAAAAATTTAATTTCTCAGTCTCCAAAAATTGAGGGTTGTTACAGATTTAAAATCGTGGCTTTGGAAATGACATGGGTCTTGAAGATGTTGGGTTTAATGTTTGTTAATGGAGGGAGAGGAGAGAAAAGGTGAGAGGTTGAGGATGGGTTTTGGTGGGATTGTGTGGGTGAGGGTGTAGGGGAGTTAGGTGGAGGTGAGGATTGTGTTGTGTGTAGTTTAGGTGTAGATGAGTTAAGGTGAGGGTGAGGTATTAGTTTAGAGTGTATGTTAGTGTAGGATGTTACGGTGTTAGTGGGTTAATGTGTGTGTTTTATTTGGACACCTAAAAATAACACTAAAAAAAAACTAAAAATCATAAAACAAAAAATCTGAAAATTAAATTCCTATTCTAAAAATAAAATAAAGACTCAATTAAAAATGAAACTAAAAAGGAAATAAAAATAAAACTAAAATCCAACATAAATGTAAAATCAAATAAAACTAAAAAATAAGTGAATTTCTTAAAAAAAACTAATCCTGATAAAATAAGACTAAAAACTAATAAAAATAAAGATGAAATAAAAATATACTAATAAATATAAAAATAGTAAATAAAACCTAAAAATCCTAAATAAATCAAAAATAAAACCTAAAAATTCTAAATAAATCTAAAATAAATCCTAAAAATAAAAATGACTCAAACTAAAAATCTAGAAAATAATAAAAAGACACAAACAAAACACACACAGGGTTTAGGGTAGGTTTAGGCTAGGCTTAGGCTCGAGTAAGGTTACGAGGTTGGTAATTAGCTCAATTTTAACTGCAAATTGTCTGGAAATATAGCTTTTGACACCGCAACTGCAATTAAGCCTGCATATGAATATTTAAATACATAAGACCCATATTGCCGAGAATTAGCAACAAAAGTACGTCTATTTGGGGTATAAATTGTATAGTTTTGGGTTGGCTAGATAACACCGTTCGCACTTTCCCCGAGCTGTTGCGGATGACCCTTCTGAAAAGACCCTCTGATTCTCTCTCCCCTACCGATTGCACTGGATGAGTTTGAGTTTGTGCCACCATCTGCAGTGGCAGTTGAGGATACGATATCAATTTAATAAATTCTTAAATTTCTTAATGAATTCAAACTTATTTAATTAGAGTCAATCTTTAACCCAATTTTAATAAACCCTAAACATTCATCTATGTGGATAAATAAAATCATGCAAATCCAACAATCAGAGATTCAGGAAATATCCCCCCGAAAGGGAACAACATTAATTTTATTTGAAGAGTGCGCGTTTGTTCAAATAAAGAAATTATTTAATTAAACTCAGTTTTTTCAATTAAATCCTAAACTATGCATCTAGGTGTGATTGAAATCAATATGATCATGCAAGAACAGTCAATCATAAACAAAACACACAAATGAGGAAAAATCCCCCAAAGGGGCAAAACCTTTTTATTTTCACTATAATTTGTAAGAAACGGTTACACGGATTACAATGAAAATAAGAGTGACAAACGAAATAACCTCAGGTGTCGGTTTCGATTTCATGGGCTGGAATCTCCTGTAAGAACTCCAGATGGACAACAATGAAGAAGAGACGACTTCTCTATAAATTACTCTAGATGAGTAAAAACGATCCTCTTGAAGGTTTGAAATTCACATACATAGATGGGAGTGTTTATGTGAATAAACAAGGTATAAAACCTTAAAACATGAAGTCTATTTTCTGGCCTGTTGATCGCAAAAATCGTGTGTGAAAAAGACTTAGAAAACGTGTAGAAAGTGACCAGATATTTATACGAAAATCGAGGCGTCGTCGTCATTCGAACGAGATAAGCATGTCGCTCGAACGAAGGACAGGTGTCACTTAAATGAGATCGCACGATATGCCTATCTCACTTGAACGAATGTGCTATGTTGTTTGAAAGAGCTCATCGACCGAGGTAACTCCACTTCTACACTTAGAAAAATTTATGCTTTTGATAAAAATAAATCAGACTTCGAAAAAATATTTTCTGAAAAATTCTCAAATATTTATGAAAATATAAACCACTCCAATAAATCATTTTACCAATAATGCGAAGTGGAGTAGTGGGAATGGTTGAGCAGCATGTCTCATGAAGCATGATGCACGTGTGAAGATGATGGATGCATGGATTCGGATCAAGGCCGTTGTGGATGATCCTGTTGACGTGACGAATGTAGCGGTATCAGACATACATACTGTGATCTATGACAAACAAAAAAATCTCTAGATTCTACCCGAAACATTTATAAAATTATGTCCTTAAAACACTATATAACGAAAATTGCAAATTACATATACGGAATGAATCTCGCACAGAAAACCCACATAGATTGCAGTCTAGATCAACAAATATTCCCATAAGAACCTCCATAACCTCAACCCTTTTTTTACAAGTGAACACCCTCAAGTATCCCTAATGACTGCAATCATCATTAGCAAATACATCTCACAAGAGCTATTAATCCAGTAGTAGAGAATTCTTCTCTACAAGAGAAACTTCAACAAAGTTGTACCTTGGGTTTCAAAACAATTCACTAAAGTATAGGTTTTATGAATCATTAGACAAAATTTGTGCCCTAAAAATGAAGACTAAAATTATGCAGATGTGCGGTTTTCTTGTATCATAACGTCTCAAAGAAAAAGTCCTCACAAGACAGGTTTATATAAAAAACTTAAGTCAACGGGGTCGTTCGAACGACTTCTGCATGTCGTTCGAATGACATCTAATGTCGTTAGATCCAGAGAATGAACGACCTATAAAATGACCGATTAAAACAAAAAACAGTATGGGGTCGTTTAATGCAAATAACGAACGACGATCTCGCGACCTATCGAATGACATGCCATGTTGTTAGAAGAAGTAGTTTGAACGACTTGTTCCCATCGTTTGAACGACATGTCAATGTAATTAAAACGATCTAAGAGAAAAAATATTTATTTTAAAAACTCCGCCTACAGGTCTTCCAAAAAATATTTTGACTCATAAAAAAGCTTCAATTTAATAAAAACCTTTTATAAAAAATATCCAAACACTTAAATGAAACATTTATAAAACTTAAACACAAACCTTACCAAAATAAATCTCGTAGAGACTTGTTGTTAAAGAAACTTGATATTCGAATCTGTCTTGTTGAATGTATGGACTTTAACTTCCTTTGAGGGGTGTTACGGTATACCACATACTCAATGTAAATTCGGACAATGTATGAAACGACCCTTTAGTGTACTTAGGTAAAAAAACAACTTTGTTCCAATTTTTAGTTAAAACCAATTTTTAATTTCTCAAACCCTAAACATGCATCTAAGTGATTAAATCCATTTGATGAATAAAGCATGTGATAAACGAACCAATTTCAGGAAAAAATCCCCGAAGGGCAAAACCCTTTTATTTCACTATAATTTGTTAGAAAACGGCTTACACAGATTACAATGAAATAAGTACAGCATACGAAATACCCGCAGGTGTCGGTTTCGATGTCTCGGCTGGAACTTTCCCTTTCCAGGAGGGTAGCAGTGAAGAAGAAGACGGATCCTCCACAAAATACTTCGTAAAGTCTCCTTCTACAATAGAACGCAACTCTTTGGTTGTAGAGTTCTCCTCACAAAGTGCAACACGATGTAGTGAATGGATTATCTTCCGGAAAATGCGTTCAAGATCACCGAACTTTTGAATCGAGTAATATGATCTTGTATAAACACCGAAAGATGAAAAACTTGTATGGGAATAAGTTTTTCTAAACTGTTCATCTTGCAGAAATGTTAGCATATATATTTTATTTATAACTGAGCTGCACAGAGTCCAAGAAAATGAAAACACGAAAATCGAGGCGGCAGGTCGTTCGAGCGAGATGAGATCTCGTTCGCGCGACATGCAATGTCGTTTGAACGATACTCAATCTCGTTCGAGCGAGACACAGTAAAAATATATTAGTTTTCTTTTTAATTTGATCCTCGAATTTTCTTAGACTGTTTGCAACTCAGAAATAATTTTTAAAACGCTAAAACGATTTTAATTCCCAAACAATTAAATCACCCAGTATTTAATCAATATTCAAATTGCCCCACTACTCATAAGTATTCATACATGAGTGATCTTAAACATATGAAACACGCCTTGACATGTAATCTTCTTGAAATCTTTGATTGCACATTCTTGGACTTTGAACTATGTCAATGATTTTAAATCGACTCCATAAATAACTAGCCTAGACTTAATTTATTTTGTCCGGAATTAAGCCAATTAAACCAAATGAATATACTAAGAATTATGTTCTTACAAATCTCCCCCTTTGGATATTCCGGGACAAAAATAAACAGATCTATATGCCATAAACAAATACATGTCCTATTCCAAAACACAGAAATATAAAAGTACATGACATAGTAATGAGACTGAATAAACGGTAGGCATCTGAATTTGTCTTTGAATGGCAATCATCTGAATCTGTCTCTGTATGTGATGTATAAATGAATATCTGAATCTCTTAAAACAATACCTACACACACGAGACACAACCAAATACCAAAGTGAAGTGTGGAGAAGTAAACTAATATAAAATCATAATAAATACTCCCCATACATCACATATCTCTCCCCCTTTTTGCCTGGAATAGACAAAAGGTGGGACAAACACACCAGATCTAACAATAACATATGAGAGTGAATCATCATATCTAGATAATCAAAAGCAATATGACAATGGGTAGGATAGCAGAATCAGAATAATAATGCGAGAATCACTAAAACTGCAAAAGTAGACAGTACGTCCATGTCATAAATAAAAAGATACAACTGATTGAAATAGTACATCATATCAGAGAGAATACAAAATACATCAGGAATATGGATGTCTCAGATACAAAACAACAACTACAACTAGGCATCAGCAGTATCATCATCATCAGTGTATGTGGAAGAAATATGGCCAAGTCCAGATGAACTGGCGCCACTCCGCTGCTCTCTCTGCCGCATCTCATCAAAAAATGCTGTCATCCTGGACTCAGCAGGAGCACGGGCATCAGCCTCAGCATCAATCTAGCCATGATAGAATCATATAGTCTGGACTGGGCAGCTATCTGTGCCTGTAAGGAATAAACCTCCTCTTCAATAGGACGTGTAGGTGCAGGAGTGGGGGGTGGTGGCTGAGTAGTAGTGCTCGGACTAGTGTGATCAGAGGCCTGACAAGGATCAGCATCAGGAAAGACTCCCTCTGGGGATGGATCTCTCGCTCTCGCTGTCTGTGGCAAATGGCTCTCAGAACGAGCGAAAGTAGACTAATTAATAATACAAAGTGTAGGGAGACGCAGATCACATTCTAAAACAGGGACACCAGAAGAAGTACAAATGGTAGAAATGAGAATCCCATATGGACGAGAAGGACGGATAGGGATGGAACCATGGACACTGACTGAAGATATGACTCGAAGCATGACAGTCGGAAGATCAATATCCCACCCCTGAGAAACATGGTACATAAAGTAAACAATGCCTGCCCCAATCTGAGTATGATTTATCCGAGGATAAATGGATGATGAGACAAACCTATTGAGTACATGGAAGGCATGATGAAACTAGCGATGATACATCGTAGACCCTGCTAGAGGAATCTCCCAGAAACAATGCCGTAAAATATCATCATAGGTTGGTCCATCGTCGAAATAACGAGGGAACACAGCGGCTGGGACACGAGGAAGGTGCAGAACAACTGCAATGAGATCTGTAGTGACGAGAACAGGAACGCCACGTACAGAAAAAAAAATCCCCTCTGGGTGGGGAAAAGGACGGAAGAAAAATTCCCAGACAATATCCGGATAAACATCCCCTTGAACCTCGAACATATAATCCCAACCTCTAGAAGATAACCAACGAGGAATACCTAACTCAGGAAATTCAGAAAAATGAAAAACCCGCTAAAAAATAACTGACCGAATATGGAGACCCAAAGAGCAGTAATGATCATACTCAGCATGCGTGTCCCACCTTACAGGAGAGTACGGGGGCCTGCTAGCCTGAGCTCTCTGAGCACGAGCATAGGGTGGTGCCTCATCGAGTCGCCCGGTAGGGGCACCACGGCGTCTAGGAGGCATGACCAAAATGTGCAATGTGTGATGTAAAAAAAATACTGCCTCGGACACATGCACACCTAAGCACCTATCTCCGTACAATCGTCCAACCAAACCACCAAAAACACCAGCAACAAACAGAGTCAAAATCAGTAATACAAACAAAATTTTTCTCAAAAACAATAAGAAATACTAAGGTTACCTCGAACCTGCCAGAAAAAGAAGAGAATATGCCGGAGAAACAGTAAACCCGACGAGACACAGCTGGTCTGAATAATCGTCTGAACCACAGCTGATATAGAAGTAACAATGGCTGATTTAGACGCACAAGGGGGTATCAAAGGATGATCTAGGCGCTGAAAGAGCGAGGCACGAAGCTCAGAGGGGAGTTAAAGAGGAGAGAGAAGAGAGAATCGAAGCTTTTTTTAGTGAAAATGGCGGAAAAATGAGCACAGTAGCTGCTGTCGTTTGAAGCAGTAAAGCGCGACAGAAAGGAAGAGAGAACGACTGCTTAAAATGAAACCCTGATCTCGCAAGAAGTCGTTCGAACGACTTAAGGATGTCGCTTGAACGAGATAGATGTCACTCGAACGATTTTGGAAGTCGCTTGAACTACGTGTTCGAGCGACATGAGATGTCGTTCGAACGAGAATACAAAATTTCCATAAATACCCCAAAAACTTGCAGAAATTGCCCAGCGAAAAAATTATCCCAAAATAATACCTGGAACACAAAAACAGACTGCAAAACAGAAAAACAGAAAAACAGTGTAAAAGGCGAAAAATGGGAATTACATGTTAACAAGGTACTATTGTGCTCAATTAAGAAAGAGGATTGATGTAACAACCCGCCCTTTTGGAGACGATTAAATTCCATAGTTAAATATAAATTGGCAATTTGGGGAATTTCCCTAAATATTAATTTTTGGGATTTTTGAGGATTAAATGATTTTCGAAGGATGTTGCGATTATTTTTGGGATTATATAGGTCGAAATATTTTAATCATATGCCGCCGTTGAGTAAAGCAACACGAGGTAAGATTTTTAATTGGAAAACCCGCATTTATTTATTTTGGGTTGAAATAGTGATTTGCGATCGAGTACTCCGGATGGGAATTTCAACTGCGCCATGAGTCTCGGAATGTCCGAGATAGTCGAAAAAGAGTGTCCGATTGTCGAAATTGAGTTTCAGGTAATTTTAGAGGTAAAAGTAACTCGTAATTGGGTAAACGAGTCGTTTTCGGGTTTTAAGGGTTAAAAACCTTTTCTTCCTATTTAAAGAGGGAGAGGGGAAGAGAATAGAAAGAAAAGAAAGAAAATAGAGATAAGAGAGAGAGGAGGAGAGAAAAAGAGGAGAACGGGGAGATTCTGGCCAGCCTCCGCGGGATTCGGTTCGAGGACGTCGGATTTTATCCGCGAGGCAAGTGTTTACTTGCTTTATTTAATTTTTTCATAAATATCTCATACCGTAGTTTGGTATAAACAAACCCTAAAGATTTTGGGTTGGGGTTTCGTGGATAAAACGGTTTTTTGGGAGTTAAAACAACTAAACGCCAATAATATAATATTTCAATTTGTGGAACTTAGGTTTTAATCAAAATTAAAGGGTGGTTTAGGGTTCTAGGATGTTTAGAACACTTTATATATGTGTATTTGTAGTTGGTTGAGGTTGTAGGACGTTGGGTGAGGCGACAAAATCTTGGGAGAAGCTTTAAATTGCCGAAACCATCTCGGAGAAGACGATGAACAGTAGCCAGCGTGATTCCCGAATCGATTCGGCCTAGAGATGAATCGATTCGGCTCTTGGCCAAAAAATAAAAATTATAGATATTTTCGACGCAGGCGCGTGGGCGCAAACCGCGTATTTTTTTGATTTTTTTTGGATTTATAGTGATTTTTCAACGGAAAGCTGTCCGAGATCAAAATCATTAGTTCGAACTTATTGGAGATAGATTAGGGGTTCTCAAAAGGATTGTAAGGACCTCTAAAGAATTTGAGGAGATATAAAAAACTTTGGGTTTGTAGTAATAAAACCAAGTTATGATTTTAATGGAGGTTGGATTGAATTTTGGGTATTTTGGAGATTGAAAAATCGCCCAAACATTGACCCTCGAATGGGCCGAATCGATTCGGGTCCAGAACGAATCGATTCGCCCAAGAGGATTTGGGTTTCTGAAATGGGCTGAATCAATTCGGATTTAGACCGAATCGATTTGGATTTAGGGACCTGTTTGCAGAATGTTTTCCGAATCGATTCGGGTTGGGAACCGAATCGATTCGCCTAGCCGAATCGATTCGCAAAAGGGGTGAATCGATTCGCCTTGGGCAGAATGGCCACTTTTCTCCTCTTGTGGTTATGGGGAGTTAAATTAAATTTGAGACTTGTAAGGGGGGCCCTAGTTATGATTTGGGGGGATTCCTAAATAAGGGTTTTGAGGATAAATAAACCATTAAGAGATGATTGAGGTAATTAGTATTGAACAAAGTAAGGAAATACTTTGGGTTTAGTATCATGCTTATATGAAAGCATGATTATGATTCCTCGAGGAAATCTTTGGGATTAATGGTCATCGCTAGATATAGTTGGCAAATATGGCCATTTATATATATTCGAGGATGAATATACGGTATATGTATATACTATGTGATTAAAGTATATATGATATGATGTAAATGATTTTGAAAATAAAATATGAATGTTTTCAAAATGGAAAGACAAATGATTTTCATAAATAATAAAAATGAGGATACACACCTCTCTAAATCTCTATCATAAGGGAAGTTGTGTGCGTATGGTGAAGCCCCCTGACTAATGAATGCAGGGTGGATATAATCCTAGGCCATGTGAGCGTTTGTTGTTGTATATTTTTCTACGATGGGTAGGTAATTTTGGGTGTGGTTATAACTACCCCGCAGGCACATGGCCGCTTTCTGATGTCTTGCGTTGTAGGATCCCAGGTTGTCATTATGATAGGCCCTGGAAGATGATAGCCATTTAGGGGCGCGCACATTGGGGAAACCCGGACGGGCGGTCTTAGAACGCGTTATGTTAAAGCAATTCATGATAATGGATTGGCTTTAATTACATTTCCTGGATATAGGAAGGGAAATGGGTTATATGGATTGGCTTCGATAACACTTCCCGAATGGAAGAAGGGATGTGGAAGCTTATGATATGATCAAAGCATTTTCATGATAATGAAAATGGCTTTGGGTACATTTTTTGAATATAAAAAGGGAAATGGGATATTTTAAAACGAAAAAGCAATTTTATGATAATAAAACTGGCTTTTAAAAAGTACATGTTTTGCTAAAGCAATTCATGATAACGAATTGGCTTTTAGATACATTTCCTGGATATGAGAAGGGAAATGGAAAGTTTTGAGAAATGAAAAGCATTAATAAATACTTGGTATATGAATTCTCATTCTGGGAGATAGATCCGGATGTATATAGTATAGTAATATGTGTATATATGTATAAACTGGGTGCCGAGGGTCTAATGGATCCCGACGATCGACCTTGCCGCATAGTAGTGTATCGGGGGGTTCCTTGTTTGGATTTCGCTTTGCGAGACACCCCACGCACGAATATGGCATTGTGTTGAGACTGGGGAGAAGTTTAATCCTTAGTGCTCTAATATTAATAATTCTTATGGTATGTATATATTTATATATATTCTGTACTGAGGGACTGGTTGATCTCGACGAATGACCTTACCGCGTAGTAGTGTATCAGGGGGTTCCTTATTTGGATTTCGCTTTGCGAGACACCCCACGCACGAATATGGCATTGTGTTGAGACTGTGGAGAAGTTTAATCCTTAGTGCTCTAATATTAATAATTCTTATGGTATGTATATATTTATATATATTCTATACTGAGGGACTGACGGATCTCGACGATCGACCTTGCCACGTAGTAGTGTATCTGGGGTTCCTTCTTTGGATTTCACTTTGCGAGACACCCCACGCATGAACATGGCATAGCGTTGAGACTAGGGTGAAGTTTAGCCCTTAGTACATTTCTTGGACTATCTAGGGTAGATAGTGGTTGGGTGATAGACTAGTTTAGCAGGGTAGCTTGACTAGGATGTTTAGAGGGATGCGTTAGGAGTGCACTGTTAGTGGAGAGGTGAGGGGTATCTCATGGGAGTGCGATACCAAACTTAAATATGAGATAAAACCTTTTTCAAAATAATAAGGCATTTATGCACTTGCTAAATATTTTCAAAACTCGGGCTCTGACCCGTTTATCTACTTTCCTTTCTTGTTATATATATATATTATATAGGTGTCCAGACACAGGGATGCCTGGATGACACTTCCTTTGAGTCAAACGTCAGCTGCAGCAGCTGTGGATGCGTGCAGATCTTTGATAGTCACTTCCATTCTTGTAATCTAGATAGGAGGTATTGTATAAACATTCGAGCCAATGGCTCAATTGCATTTAGTTATTCTTTTAGTATAGCATTCGATATGGTTGTATATCTTAACCGAGTGTTCGGTTATTTTATTTCATTTCAGTTTCATTTAAGCATTAACTTGTGGATGTTTTATTTTAATCGTTAAAAAGAGTAGTTAAGTAAAAGTTTTTAACGCTCGCCTAATAGGATATTAGTAATTAAATGGATTTTCGACAGTGATGCTAAGAATGATCCATATGTGACTCCTGTTTTAATTTGATATAGGAGTGATCGCCCGGTATCCCATTAGGCGGGGTGTTACAGATTGATTGGGAGGGAACTACAATAAGTGATCCATTATTTCAATACGTTGAATCGATCAAATAGTTCTTATTGATAGCAAGAAATCATCAAACTTTATCAACGCCATGTGTGACAAAATAAGTGTGAGTTTGATGAACTAAACTTAATCAACATGCATACAAGTTTGGATTGTTGACGATTCTACAAACAATAGCGTCATGATGCGGTGTTTCAACATAGGATTCATGGTGCAAACCCGTTTATATTTATTTCCAACCAAACTCCCTCAATAAATGAATTTTTCAAGATCTTTAGAAATATCTATCAATATCTACTTAGAGAAAGTCCTATTGTCCCCAACTATGGCATTGATTTCTTTTTATTGCCTTGATTTTCTTTTAGGCTCTTTTAAACGGTGGCTTTCATGACGAGTTAATTATAAACTCTCGCAGCACTTTCCCGTGAACACTCATCATATTTTCAATACAAATTCTCACGGAAACGGTTCTTACAAGCACACCTCCTCCTTAAGTTTACTTACGCATTGATGACAAAATTGAGATAAGAATGTCTCACCAAACTCAAATCTGTAAGAGAAGTCAAACATCCATATAAACTCGTGCTTGTGTGCAAGGATGGCATATAAGCAAAGTCGAGTAAAAAATGCATATCGACATAGGAACAACCCCATAGTGCAAAGGTTAAGATCATTATAGGCATCAATAATAATGACCAAAAATCCTAGCCCTAATAAAAGATAAAAGAAGGGGGGAATCAAGCACACTAATATCCCTATATCAATCATGTAACTTCACGACTAAAAAAAACAAAAATCTTTTTGTGTTTTCAAAATTTTTTATAAAAGGCAAAATCTTTTTGTATTTTTTGAAAAGACTCAAGTAAATGACAAAAACAAGAAACATGCCATAACACTAGCCAAAAATAAGGAAAGATGAAAATACTAGTGTATGACAAATCAACGAACAACCTCAATCGAACGAGGACAGGTGAGGAGTACCACGATCAATGATGCGAGAATCACCAATCTTTAAGCCTAACGCTTCCAAATCCGACTTCCTAACCCAAGTAGGTGTGAACCGACGCGAAGAGACATTGGGAACCGGAATAGTTTTAGACTTTCTAGGAGCATTCTTAAGGTCATAGAAATACTGTCTGAGTTCCTATCGCTATGTGTGCAAGTGTAGATACGGTGAGGAGTGTGTCCTATAGGTCGATTGTACCTTATGTTACTAGGTGCCTCTCTCCTAAAGTTCCTAGGAAACTTTCTTATTGGGATGATTTTGGCTTTGGGAGTAGATGAGACATGATTATTAAAGCCAATACCTCTCCGATTATCTTTGATTTCGACGGTGCCTAAGATTTTGTCTTACTTTTCAGACCTTGCCTCCAAATCAAACTTAACTTTACTCTAATCTCTCAGTTTTTCTTCAAGCTCACCTATCCTTGACTCAAGTAAACGCGTAGAGTTTTCAAATTTCAGAATTTCCTTTTTCATAGTCTCCATCAATCCCCGAAGACTATCTCTCTCACCCTTAACATATTCTAGATTCTCTCGTATTTTCTTTTCTTGTGCCCTAAGATCCTTAATTAAAGAATTGGAATTATTTATTTCTATGGCACATTCTTTTACCAAGGCTGCTAGTTTCACGTTTGCTTTCTTTGTCTTTAAAGTTTCTTCATACAATTCTTTGAAAGCAGTTTGCAAAGCTCTCTCGTCTTCGCTCTAATTCTCACTCACCTCCTCTTCACTCTCAGGAGTATCAACTTCAGTGGTTGCGGAAGACTCGTGCAAAGGTAAGTCTTTATCACTTACATGACTAACCACATAGGTGGAAAGATCATGCTTACTAGCAAAAAAAAAATTCTTCTTCTGGGTCACTATCACTAAGGGAAGAAATGTGATTTATCAGTTTATTAAAATTCTCCCTCGGTTTAGTGGGACACTCATCTATCCTGTGACCAAAACCTTCGCAGTAAAGATATTTTTCACAATCACCTTTATTGATAAGTTTTTTAAGAGAAGTTTTCATGTGTGATTTCCAATTAGATGACTCAAACAGGTGAATTCTAAAATCATCAAAACCACCGAAAGGCATACTTAAAGACACGGGATCACAAACACAATAAAATAGTGCAACAAGCTCTGATACCAATTTTAGTGTACTTAGGTAAAAAAACAAATTTGTTCCAATTTTTAGTTAAAACCAATTTTTAACTTCTCAAACCCTAAACATGCATCTAAGTGGTTAAATCCATTTAATGAATAAAGCATGTGATAAACGAACCAATTTCAGGAAAAAAATCCCCGAAGGGCAAAACCCTTTTATTTCACTATAATTTGTAAGAAAATGGCTTACACGGATTACAATGAAATAAGTAGAACATACAAAATGCCCGCAGGTGTCGTTTTCGATGTCTCGGCTGGAACTTTCCCTTTCCAGGAGGGCAGCAGTGAAGAAGAAGATGGATCCTCCACAAAATACTTCGTAAAGTCTCCTTCTACAATAGCACACAGCTCTTCAGTTGTAGAGTTGTCCTCACAAAGTGAAACAGGATGTAGTGAATGGATTATCTTCCGAAAAACGTGTTCAAGATCAACAAACTTTGGAATCGAGTAATATGATCTTGAATAAACACCTAAAGATGAAAAAATTGTATGGGAATAAGTTTTTCTAAACTTTTCTGCTTGCAGAAACGTTAGAAGATATATTTTATTTATAACTGAGCTGCACAGAGTCCAAGAAAACGAAAACACGAAAATCGAGGCGGCAGGTCGTTCGAGCGAGATGAGATCTCGTTCGCGTGACATGCAATGTCGTTTGAACGATACTCAATCTCGTTCGAGCGAGACACAGTAAAAATATATTATTTTTCTTTTTAATTTGATCCTCGAATTTTCTTAGACTCTTTGCAACTCAGAAATAATTTTTAAAACGATAAAATGATTTTAATTCCCAAATAATTAAGTCACCCAGTATTTAATCAATATTCAAATTACACAACTACTCATAAGTATTCATGCCTGAGTGATCTTAAACATATGAAACACGTCTTGACATGTAATCTTCTTAAAATCTTTGATTGCACATTCTTGGACTTTACACTATGTCAACGATTTTAAATAGACTCCATAAATAACTAGCATAGACTTAATTTATTTTGTCCGGAATTAAGCCAATTAAACCAAATGAATATACTAAGAATTATGTTTTTACAATGTACAATATGTCCTTACAAATCTCCCCCTATGTCTATGCCAGTACAAACTAAAAATAATCTAAATTATCAATTCAGATGGCCTATAAAGATAGTTAGGTATTTTTTCACTTGAATAATCTCTTAATTGTTAAAGATTCATGTTCATATATTAAGATAAAATATTTGTAATAATATTTTTGTTTTGTATTATTTGGGTTCAATTTATGAATTATCTTTTTGTGGTTTGACAAACTTATATTAATCCTTAGTAGGTATTTGGTAATTGATGCATTATTTATTCACTAATTTTAGGCCGACTAAAAAATTCTAGATAAATTGGTGCGACACGCTAACATGTCGCACCTGCATTGACTTGTGTCTGGGGGTCACTACTGTTGCACTCTGACACGGGCCGATATGGGTGCGGAATTGGTGCGATACAATGACTTTTTACACCTGCATTGACTTTTGTATGGGCTTCACCACTGTTGCGCTCCGACACGAGCCATTGTGGCTGCGAAATTGATGCGACACACTGACTTGTCGCACCTGCATTTACTTGTTTTTAGGCTTCACTACCGTTTCACTCTGACACGAGCCGATATGGGTGCGACACGTCGGTGTGTCGCACCAAGAGTTGGTGTAGAAGGACTATTATTTATTTTTGAAATTGAAATGTTAAAATTTTTGAATATTAAGTTGCGTAATACAATATAATTGGGCCTAAAGAGGCATACAAGCATGAGAATAAAAGGGAGTACATGATCATGGAGATTTCGGGTCTGTTGGATCTAAGGCTGAGATGTCCAAGCATAAGCCCCCGAGCTAAGTTGAGCGGGGTAGAGAGAATAATCAGCTCTGAGCTAGTTGTTGGTGTAAGAAAATGAGCTTGAAATCTCTTTCTCGAGTTGTGAACTGCTATATATATAGGAGTACAGTTGTTGTGACATGAAGATTCAGCCGCTGGATGGTTATCAGTCTAGAGGCAGCGGCATATACTATTAGGGGGCTGCAGCCTAAATCTTTCGGGCTGCAGCAGGTCTGTGGGGCAAGTAACAAGACTTAGAGAATGAGGGTTGTGGCAGTTGTTGATCTACCGTGTAGCATTTGATCCGCGACAGTAAGGTACAATATATGTTCTATCAATAAGACCCTAGGGCGTAGTGCTAAGGAATTGATGTTGCGTCTTGATTCTATTAGTGTCACGGCATGTTCCCAAAGCGACGTTTCGTCTTCCCGTGCCCTCTTATATAAATGGAACTGGTCTTTCACTTCATCAATTTTCCCAAATCTTTGAGAGCACATCGAGAGAGAATTTCTATGCGTTTATCTCCTTGCATTTTTCGGCGACTTTTAAAAGCTGCGTGTGGTGGTTCGAAGGCGATTCGAGGTGGTTTGAGGCTCATCATTGCTGATTTCTCAATTCCCAGGTAATTTCCCCATAATTCTACACACTTCTGTGTATCTGCTTCGAATCTGCGTATTGAATTTGGGGATTGATATAAACTTTCTGAAATTCATTATCTATCACATGATTTTCGAAAAAAAAAACCACCTAACTGATAGGAACTTTAGGGTTTTGACTGATATAAATTCGTGTCTGTCAATTTCCAAGAATTGAATTCGTAACCAAATGATAAATCATTGTAACTGTTGCAGAATTGAACTTATATCTGATTGATTGAATATGATTTCTCTTATATTACCCAAAAGATTTTTCCTAACAGATCTAAACAGTTATATTAATAGGCTGAGTTAAAACTGTGAGTTAGATAGCGAGTTATACGTGAGTTTAAACGAGTTAACACACTGAGTTAAGCATTCAATCAAATAGGTGAGTTAAACCACACACAGGCATGTGTATAACTCATATGTGTTTACATAGGATCATATTTATATGTGTATACATAGGACCAACTTAGAGGGTGTAACTAGTTAAAGTCAAAAATGAGATTTATCTTTTACCCCCAAATAATTCAAATCAGATTTTAAACTAAAAGTTATTTAATTAAAAAAAATGTGTGACACAAAAAGGTTGTTGAGGCCAATAATCAAGTGTACACACAAAACAAGTTGGATGTAAAATAGAGTCCAATAACAAACACCCAACAAAAGATCCAATATCTAAAATTCCCACTAAATCAGTCCAAACAAATTTCGGATCAGATAAAATTTTGGTATAAATGTTTTAGTCTAAATATTTCAATCCAAACATAAACTTGAACAGGGTTTAAAATCTGAGAGTTACAATCTCCTAAATCCAAGCCTCTCACACTTATCAATCAGGCCTATAAACAATAGAGGGGCGACCTAACACTAAAAGGCCTATTGAGCAAGTAGAGTTTGAATAAAGGAAAGATAAAGTCTCAAACCTAAACCAAAAAAAAATAAAAAAAAAAAATTTATGTATAAAAATTTATCCAAATAAAATTTGATCCAAAATAAAATTTCAACCCAAGGAAAGTATCTCCAAAGCTTTTAGTCCAAAAAGGTGACCAGAAATTAAGTCCAAGTTAATTAATATAAACGGATTCAAATAAAAACAGTTCTAAAAACCCAACAATGCAGAAAGTGTTAACAGGTCTAGATAAGAAAATTAATTACCCAAAAGATTTATCCTAACAACTCTAAACATTTATATTAAAAGGGTGAGTTAAAACAGTGAGTTATATACTGAGTTATACCTAAGTTTAAACGAGTTAACACACTGAGTTAAACATTGAATCAAATTGGTGAGTTATACAACTCGGATGTGTATACATAGGATCAAATTTATATGTGTATACAACTAAAAAAAGTGAACGCACAAAAGTTCAACATCCAGGGTGTAACTAGTTAAAGTAAAAAATGAGATTTATCTTTTATCCCCAAATAAATCAAATCATATTTTAAAATAAAAATTTTTAATAAAAAAAATGTATGACATAAAAAGGTTGTTGAGGCCAATAAATAAGTGTACACACAAAACAAGTTGGATGTAAAATAGAGTCCAATAACAAACACCCAACAAAAGATCCAATATCTAAAATTCCCACTAAATCAGTCCAAACAAATTTTGGATCAAATAAAATTTTGGTATATATGTTTTATTCTAAATATTTTAGTCCAAACATAAACTTGAACATGGTTTAAAATTCGAGAGTTACTATCTCCTAAATTCAAGCCTCTCACACTTCTGAATCAGGACTATAAACAATCGAGGGGAGGCCTAACACTAAAAGGCCTATTGAGCAAGTAGAGTTTGAATAAAGGAAAGATAATGCCTCAGACCTAAACCAAAACCAAATCTAAAATATATTTATGTATAAAAATTTATCAAAATAAAATTTGATCCAAAATAAAATTTTAGCCCAAGGAAAGTCTGTCCAAAGCTTTTTGTCCAAAAAGGTGACCAGAAATTAAATCCAAGTTAATTAATAAAAACGGATTCAAAAAAACAAAAACAGTTCTAAAAAGCCAACAATGCATAAAGTGTTAACAGCTCTATTTAAGAAAATAAATTACCCAAAAGATTTGTCCTAACAAATATAAACAGTTATATTAAAAGGGTGAGTTAAACCATGAGTTAGATATCGAGTTATACCTGATTTAAAAGAGTTAACACACTAAGTTAAACATTAAATCAAATAGGTGAGTTAAACCACACACACGCACGTTTATAACTCGGACGTGTATACATAGGATTAGATTTATATGTGTATACAACTAAAAAAAGTGAACGCACAAAAGTTCAACTTCGAGGGTGTAACTAGTTAAAGTAAAAAATGAGATTTATCTTTTATTCCCAAATAAATCAAATCATATTTTAAAATAAAAGTTTTTTAATAAAAAAAAATGTGTAACACAAAAAGGTTGTTGAGGCCAGTAAATAAGTGTACACAAAAAACGAGTTGGATGTAAAATAGAGTCTAACAACAAACACCCAAAAAAAGATCCAAGATCTAAAATGACCCCTAAATCAGTCCAAACAAATTTTGGATCAAATAAAATTTTGGTGTAATTATTTTAGTCTAAATATTTCAGTCCAAACATAAACTTGAACATGGTTTAAAATCCGAGAGTTACAATCTCCTAAATCCAAGCCTCTCACACTTCTCAATCAGGCCTATAAACAATCAAGGGGCGGGCTAACACTAAAAGGCCTATTGAGAAAGTAGAGTTTCAATATAGGAAAGATAATGTCTCAAACCTAAACCAAAATCAAATCTGAAATATTTTTATGTATAAAAATTTATCCAAATAAAATTTGATCCAGAATAAAATTTCAGACCAAGGAAAGTCCCTCCAAAGCTTTTAGTCCAAAAAGGTGACCAGAAATGAAATCCAAGTTAATTAATATAAACGGATTCAAAGAAAATAAAAACAGTTTTAAAAAGCCAACAATGCAGAAAGTGTTAACTGGTCTATTTAAGAAAATAAATTACCCAAAAGATTTTTCCTAACAGATTTAAACAGTTATATTAAAAGGGTGAGTTAAAACAGTGAGTTAGATACCGAGTTATATGTGAGTTTAAATGAGTTAACACACTAAGTTAAACATTGAATCAAATAAGTTAGTTAAGCCACACACATGCATGTGTATAACTCGGATGTGTGTACGTAGGATCAGATTTATATGTTTATACATAGGACCAACTTCGAGGGTGTAACTAGTTAAGGTAAAAAATGAGATTTATCTTTTATCCCTAAATAAATCAAATATGATTTTAAAATAAAAATTATTTAATAAAAAAATATGTGACACAAAAAGGTTGTTGAGGCCAATAAACATGTGTGTCACACAATCAGGCCTATAAACAATCGAGGGGCGGATTAACACTAAAAGGGCTATTGAGTAAGTAGAGTTTGAATAAAGGAAAGATAAAGTCTCAAACCTAAACCAAACACAAATTTGAAATATTTTTGGGTATAAAAATTTATCCAAATAAAATTTGAAAATTTGATCCCCAAAAAAATTTCAGCCCAAGGAAAGTCTCTCAAAAGCTTTTAGTCCAAAAAGGTGACCAGAAATTAAATCCAAGTTAATTATTATAAACGGATTTAAACAAAACAAAAACAGTTCTAAAAATACAAATATGAAGAAAGTGTTAAGAGGTCTAGATAAGAAAATAAATTACCCAAAAGATTTATCCTAACAGATCTAAACAGTTATGTCAAAAGGGTGAGTTGAAACAGTGAGTTAGATACCGAGTTATACCTGAGTTTAAACGAGTTAACGCACTGACTTAAACTTTGATTCAAATAGGTGTGTTTAACCACACACACGCACATGTATAACTCGGATGTGTATACATAGGATCAGATTTATGTGTACGCAACAAAATAAAGTCAACACACAAAAGTTCAACTTAGAGGGTGTACCTAGTTTAAGTAAAAATTGTGATTTATCTTTTATCCCCAAATAAATCGAATCAAATTTTAAAATAAAATTTATTTAATAAAAAAATGTGACACAAAAAGGTTGTTGAGGCCAATAAATAAGTGTACACACAAAACGAGTTGGATGTAAAATAGAGTCCAACAACAAACAACCAAAATCTAAATTGCCCAATAAATGAGTCCAAACAAATTTTGGATCAAATAAAATTTTGATATAAATGTTTTAGTGTAAATATTTTAGTCCAAACATGGAACACCCCTCTTAGAATAATAATGGGTGGCCAGCCCTATACTAAAATAATCAGGAATCTCAAGTGGATCATTCTCAGGATCTACTGACGATTCTAAAATAAATACGATTCTCAACCCATTACTACAAAAAAAAGGTGCCAAATTTTTTAAAACATTTTATTTAACGCTTAGTAAAACAAACCATGCAATAACTAACAAACAACACAACACTTAAATATGATAAGAGACACACACAATCTCGAATAATATAAAGGAGATTACTATAAGAATACAACAAAATGTACAATATATAATACCCGAATATGTTGTCGAGTCACCGACAATACAACAGTCTGAGAAATAAAATATAAAAGTGCTTCACTACAACATTTGTGTATAAACCCGATATACAGACTGAGTGCTAATCTAGATACATGAAAGATAGGAAATGACTATATCGAATAGGTAAGTTAGATACCGAGTTATACCTGATTTTAAACGAGTTAACACACTAAGTCAAATAGGTGAGTTAAACCACACACACGTACGTGTATAACTCAAATGTGTATACATGGGATAAGATTTATATGTGTATACAACTAAAAAAAAGTGAACGCACAAAAGTTCAACTTCGAGGGTGTAACAAATTAAAGTCAAAAATGAGATTTATCTTTTATCCCCAAATAAATCAAATCAGATTTTAAAATTAAAGTTATTTAATAAAGAAAATGTGTTACACAAAAAGGTTGTTGTGGCCAATAAATAAGTGTACACCCAAAATGAGTTGGATGTAATATAGAGTCCAACAACAAACACCCAACAAAAGATCCAAGATCTAAAATGCCCACTAAATCAATCCAAATAAATTTTGGACCAAATAAAATTTTGGTATAAATGTTTTACTCAAAATATTTCAGTCCAAACATAAACTTGAACAGGGTTTAAAATCCGAAAGTAATAATCTCCTAAATCCAAGCCTCTCGAACTTCTCAATCAGACTTATAAACAATCGAGGGGCGGCCTAACACTAAAAGGCCTATTGAGCAAGTAGAGTTTGAATAAAGGAAAGATAATGCCTCAGACCTAAACCAAAACCAAATCTAAAATATATTTATGTATAAAAATTTATCAAAATAAAATTTGAAAATTTGATCCAAAATAAAATTTCAGCCCATGGAAAGTCTCTCCAAAGCTTTTAGTCCAAAAAGGTGACCAGAAATTAAATCCAATTTAATTAATATAAACAAATTAAAAAAAACAGTTCTAAAAAACCGATAATGCATAAAGTGTTAACAGACTAGATAAGAAAATAAATTACCCAAAAGATTTATCCTAAAAGATCAAAACATTTATATTAAAAGGGTGAGTAAAAACAGTGAGTTAGATACCGAGTTATACCTGAGTTTAAACGAGTTACGACACTCAGTTAAACATTAAATCAAACTGGCAAGTTAAACCACACATACGCATGTGTATAACTCGGATTTGTATATATAGGATCAAATTTATGTGTATACAAATAAAAAAAAGTGAACGCACAAAACTTCAACTTCGAGGGTGTAACTCGTTAAAGTCAAAAAGGAAATTTATCTTTTATCCCCAAATAAATCAAATCATATTTTAAAATAAAAGTTATTTAATAATAAAAATTATTGACACAAAAAGGAAAGATCCAAGATCTACAATGCCCACTAAATAAGTCCAAACAAATTTTGGATCAAATAAAACTTTGGTATAAATGTTTTAGTCTAAATATATCAGTCCAAACATAAACTTGAACATGGTTTTAAATCCTAGAATTACAATCTCCTAAGTCCCAGCCACTCACACTTCTCAATGAGGCCTATAAACAATCGAGGGGCGGCCTAACACTAAAAGGCCTATTCTGCAAGTAGAGTTTGAATAAAGGAAAGATAAAGTCTCATACCTAAACTAAAATCAAATCTGAAATATTTTTATGTATAAAAATTTATCCAAATAAAATTTGACCGAAAATAAATTTCAGCCCGAGGAAAGTCCCTCCAAAGCTTTTAGTCCAGAAATTAAATCCAAGTTAATTAATATAAACGGATTCAAACAAAACAGAAACAGTTCTAAAAATCCAACAATGCAGAAAGTGTTAACAGGTCTATTTAAGAAAATAAATCACCCAAAATATTTATCCTAACACATCTAAACAGTTATATTAAAAGGGTGAGTTAAAATAGTGAGTTAGATACCGAGTTATACGTGAGTTTAAACAAGTTAACACACTGAGTTAAACATTGAATCAAATAGGTGAGTTAAACCACACACACGCATGTTTATTACTCGGATTTGTGTACATAGGATCAGATTTATATGTGTATACATAGGACCAACTTAGAGGGTGTAACTAGTTAAGGTAAAAAATGAGATTTATCTTTTATCCCCAAATAAATCAAAACATATTTTAAAATAAAATTATTTAATAAAAAAATGTGTGACACAAAAAGGTTGTTGAGTCCAATAAATAAGTGTACACACAATCAGGCCTATAAACAATCGAGGGGCGGCCTAACACTAAAAGGCCTATTGAGCAAGTAGAGTTTGAATAAAGGAAAGATAAAGTCTCAAACCTAAACCAAAACCAAATCTTAAATATTTTTATGTATAAAAACTTATCAAAATAAAATTTGAAAATTTGATCCAAAATAAAATTTCAGCCCATGGAAAGTCTCTCCAAAGCTTTTAGTCCAAAAAGGTGACCAAAAATTAAATCCAAGTTAATTAATATAAACGGATTAAAAAAAAAAAATAGTTCTAAAAAACCAACAATGCAGAAAGTGTTAACAGGTTTAGATAAGAAAATAAATTACCCAAAAGATTTATTCTTAAAGATCAAAACATTTATATTAAAAGGGTGAGTAAAAACAGTGAGTTAGATACCGAGTTATACCTGAGTTTAAACGAGTTAACACACTGAGTTAAACATTAAATCAAATTAGCGAGTTAAACCACACAGACGCACGTGTATAACTCGGATTTGTCTACATAGGATCAGATTTATATGTGTATACAAATAAAAAAACTGAACGCACAAAACTTCAACTTTGAGGGTGTAACTGGTAAAAGTCAAAACGGAGATTTATCTTTTATCCCCAAATAAATCAAATCATATTTTAAAATAAAAGTTATTTAATAAAAACAACTGTGTGACACAAAAAGGTTTTCGAGGCCAATAAATAAGTGTTCACACAAACGAGTTGGATGTAAAATTGTGTCCAACAACAAACACCCAACAGAAAATCCGAGATCTAAAATGCCCACTAAATCAGTCCAAACAAATTTTGGATCAAATAAAATTTTGGTATAAATGTTTTAGTCTAAATATTTCAGTCCAAAAATAAACTTGAACAAGCTTTAAAATTCAAGAGTTACAATCTCATAAATCCAAGCCTCTCACACTACACAATCAGGCCTATAAACAATCGAGGGGCGGCCTAACACTAAAAGGCCTATTGAGCAAGTAGAGTTTAAAGGAAAGATAAAGTCTCAAACCTAAACAAAAAATCAAATCTGAAATATCTTTTTGTATAAAAATTTATCCAAATAAAATTTGATCCAAAATAAAATTTTCGCCCGAGGAAAGTCTCTCCAAAGCTCAATGTCCAAAAAGGTGGCTAGAACTAAAATCCAAGTTAATTAATATAAATGGATTCAAACAAAACAAAAACAGTTAGGAAAATCCAACGATGCTGAAAGTTTTAAAAGGTATAGATAAGAAAAAAAATTACCCAAAAGATTTATCCTAAGAGATCTTAAGAGTTATATTTAATAGGGTGAGTTAAAACAGTGAGTTAGATACCGAGTTATACGTGAGTTTAAACGAGTTAACACACTGAGTTAAACATTAAATCAAATAGATGAGTTAATACACACACACGCATGTGTATAACTCGGATGTGTATACATAGGATCAAATTTATATGTGTCTGCATAGGACCAACTTACAGGGTGTAACTAGTTAAAGTAAAAAAATGAGATTTATCTTTTATCCCCAAATAAATCAAATCAGATTTTAAAATAAAAGTTATTTAATAAAAAAAAAATGTGTGACGCAAAAAGGTTGTTGAGGCCAACAAAGAATGTACACAGAAAACGAGTTGGATGTAAAATAGAGTCCAACAACAAACACCCAACAAAAGATCCAAGATCTAAAATGCCCACTAAATCAGTCCAAACAAATTTTGGATCAAATAAAATTTTGGTATAAATGTTTTAGTCTAAATATTTTAATCCAAACATAAACTAGAACAAGGTTTAAAATCCGAGAGTTACAATCTCCTAAATCCAATCCCCTCACCCATCTCAATCTGGCCTATAAACAATCGAGGGGAGGCCTAACACTAAAAGGCCTATTGAGCAAGCAGAGTTTTAATAAAGGAAAGTTAAAGTCTCAAACCTAAACAAAAATCAAATATTAAATATTTTTATGTATACAAATTTATCCAACTAAAATTTGATGCAAAATAAAATTTGAGCCCAAGGAAAGTCTGCCCAAAGCTTTTTGTCCAAAAAGGTGACCATAAATTAAATACAAGTTAATTAATATAAATGGATTCAAAAGAAAAAATAGTTCTAAAAAGCCAACAACGCATAAAGTGTTAACAGGTCTATTTAAGAAAATAAATAACCCAAAAGATTTGTCCTAACATGTCTAAACGGTTATATTAAAAGGGTGAGTTAAAACAATGAGTTATATACCGAGTTATACCTGATTTTAAATGAGTTAACACACTAAGTTAAACATTAAATCAAATAGGTGAGTTAAACCACACACACGCACGTGTATAACTCGTATGTGTATACATAGGATTAGATGTATATGTGTATACGACTAAAAAAAGTGAATGCACAAAAGTTCAACTTCGAGGGTGTAACTAGTTCAAGTCAAAAATGAGATTTATCTTTTATTCCCAAATAAATCAAATCATATTTTAAAATAAAAGTTTTTTAATAAAAAAAAATGTGTGACACAAAAAGGTTGTTGAGGCCAGTAACTAAGTGTACTCACAAAACGAGTTGGATGTAAAATAGAGTCTAACAACAAACACCCAACAAAAGATCCAAGATCTAAAATACCCCCTAAATCAGTCCAAACAAATTTTGGATCAAATAAAATTTTGGTGTAATTGTTTTAGTCTAAATATTTCAGTCCAAACATAAACTTGAACGGGGTTTAAAATTCGAGAGTTACAATCTCCTAAATCCAAGCCTCTCACACTTCTCAATCAGGCCTATAAACAATCGAGGGGCGGCCTAACACTAAAAGGCCTATTGAGCAAGTAGAGTTTGAATAAAGGAAAGATAAAATCTCAAACCTAAACCAAAGTCAAATCTGTAATATTTTTATGCATAAAAATTTATCCAAATAAAATTTGATCCAAAATAAAATTTCAGACCAAGGAAAGTCCCTCCAAAGCTTTTAGTCCAAAAAGGTGACCAGAAATTAAATCCAAGTTAATTAATATAAACGGATTCAAAGAAAATAAAAACAGTTTTAAAAAGCCAATAATGCAGAAAGTGTTAACTGGTCTATTTAAGAAAATAAATTACCCAAAAGATTTATCCTAATAGATTTAAACAGTTATATTAAAAGGGTGAGTTAAAATAGTGAGTTAGATACCGAGTTGTACGTGAGTTTAAACGAGTTAACACACTGAGTTAAACATTGAATCAAACAAGTGAGTTAAACCACACACACGCATGTGTATAACTCGGATGTGTGTACGTAGGATTAGATTTATATGTGTATACATAGGACCAACTTAGAGGGTGAAACTAGTTAAGGTAAAAAATGAGATTTATCTTTTATCCCCAAATAAATCAAATAAGATTTTAAAGTTTAAATTATTTAATAAAAAAATGTGTGACACAAAAGGTTGTTGAGGCCAATAAACATGTGTACACACAATCAGGCCTATAAACAATTGAGGGGCGGATTAACACTAAAAGGCCTATTGAGTAAGTAGAGTTTGAATAAAGGAAAGATAAAGTCTCAAACCTAAAAAATAACAAATTTGAAATATTTTCGTGTATAAAAATTTATCCAAATAAAATTTGATCCAAAATAAAATTTCAGCCCAAGGAAAGTCTCTCAAAAGCTTTTAGTCCAAAAAGGTGACCAGAAATTAAATCCAAGTTATTTATTATAAACGGATTCAAACAAAACAAAAATAGTTCTTGAAAGCCAAAAATGAAGAAAGTGTTAATAGGTCTAGATAAGAAAAAAAATTACCCAAAACATTTATCCTAACAGATCTAAACAGTTATGTCAAAAGGGTGAGTTAAAACAGTGAGTTAGATACCTAGTTATACCTGAGTTTAAACGAGTTAACGCACTGACTTAAACTTTTAATCAAATAGGTGGGTTTAACCTCACACACGCACATGTATAACTCGGATGTGTATACATAGGATCAGATTTATGTGTATACAACTAAATAAAGTGAACACACAAAATTTCAACTTAGAGGGTGTACGTAGTTTAAGTAAAAATTGTGATTTATCTTTTATCCCCAAATAAATCAAATCAAATTTTAAAATAAAAGTTATTTAATAAAAAAACTGTGTGACAAAAAAGGTTGTTGAGGCCAATAAATAAGTGTACACACAAAACGAGTTGGATGTAAAATATAGTCCAACAACAAACACCCAACAAAACATCCAAAATCTAAAATGCCCACTAAATGAGTCCAAACAAATTTTGGATCAAATAAAATTTTGATATAAATGTTTTAGTCTAAATATTTTAGTCCAAACATGGGACACCCCTCTTAGAATAATAACGGGTGGCCAGCCCTATACTAAAATAATCAGGAATCTCTAGTGGATCATTCTCAGGATCTACTGACGATTCTAAAATAAATACGATTGTCAACCCATTACTACAAAAAAAGGGTGCCAAAATTTTTAAAACATTTTATTTAACACTTAGTAAAACAAACCATGCAACAACTAACCAACAACATAACACTTAAATATGATAAGAGACACACACAATCTCGAATAATATAAAGGAGATTACTATAAATGTACAACAAAATGTACAATATATAATACCCGAATATGCTGTCAGGTCACAGACAATACAACTGTCTGAGAAATAAAATATAAAAGTGTTTCACTACAACATTTGGGTATAAACCCGATATACAGACTGAGTGCTAATCCAGATATATGAAAGATAGGAAATGACTATATCGAATAGGTATGTTAGATAACGAGTTATACCTGATTTTTAAATGAGTTAACACACTAAGTCAAATAGGTGAGTTAAACCACACACACGCACGTGTATAACTCGGATGTGTATACATGGGATAAGATTTATATGTGTATACAACTAAAAAAAGTGAACACACTAAAGTTAGACTTCGAGGGTGTAACAAATTAAAGTAAAAAATGAGATTTATCTTTTATCCCCAAATAAATAAAATTAGATTTTAAAATAAAAGTTATTTAATAAAGAAAATGTGTGACACAAAAAGGTTGTTGTGGACAATAAATAAGTGTACACCCAAAACGAGTTGGATGTAAAATAGAGTCCAACAACAAACACCCAACAAAAATCCAAGATCTAAAATGCCCACTAAATCTATCCAAATAAATTTTGGACCAAATAATTTTGGTATAAATGTTTTAGTCAAAATATTTCAGTCCAAACATAAACTTGAACAGGGTTTAAAATCCGAAAGTAACAATCTCCTAAATCCAAGCCTCTCGAAGTTCTCAATCTGGCCTATAAACAATCGAGGGGCAGCCTAACACTAAAAGGCCTATTGAGCAAGTAGAGTTTGAATAAAGGAAAGATAAAGCCTCAAACCTAAACCAAAACCAAATCTAAAATATTTTTATGTATAAAAATTTATCAAAATAAAATTTGAAAATTTGATCCAAAATAAAATTTCAGCCCATGTAAAGTCTCTCCATAGCTTTTAGTCCAAAAAGGTGACCAGAAATTAAATCCAAGTTAATTAATATAAACAAATTAAAAAAACAAAAATAGTTCTAAAAGACCAACAATGCAGAAAGTGTTAACAGGTCTAGTGTGACACCCCGCCTAATAAAATACCGGGCGATCACCCCAATATTAAATTAAAACAGGAGTCTCATATGGATCATTATTTGCATCACTGTCGAAAATCCGTTTAATTACTAATAACCTATTAGGCCGGTGTCAAAACTTTACTTAACTACTCTTTTTAATTACTACAATTTAAAACATCCACACAGTTTTGCGTAAATGAAACTGAAATTAAATAAAATAACAGAACACTCGGTCAAAATATACAACCATATCGAATGCTGAACTAAAAGAATAAATAAATGCAATTGGGCCACTGGCCCGAATGTGTATACAGTACCTCCTATCTAGAGTACAAAGGTAGAAGCGTCTATCGAGAACCTGCACGCATCCACAGCTGCTGCAGCCGAAGTCTAACTCGAAAGATGTGTCATCCAGGCATCCCTGTGTCTGGACACCTATATATATATATATATATATATATATATATATATATATATATATATATATATATATATAGTACAACAAGATAGGAAAAGTAAATAAATGGGTCAGAGCCCGAGTTTGAAAATATTTTGCAAGTGCATAAATGCTTTATTTTCAGAAAAATATTTTTTATCTCATATTTAAATTGGTATCGCACTCCCATGAGATACCCCTCACCTCTCCTCTACTAGTGAACTCCTAGCGCATCCCTTTAAACATCCTCGTCAAGCTACCTTACTAAACTAGTCTATCACCCAACTACTATCAACCCTAGATAGTCCAAGTACTAAGGGCTAAACTTCACCCCAGTCTCAACGCTATGCCATGTTCGTGCATGGGGTGTCTCGCAGAGCGAAATCCAAACAAGGAACCCCCTCGATACATTACTACGTGGCAAGGTCGATCGTCGGGATCCATTAGACCCTCGGCACCCAAATTATCCATATATATATATATATATATATATCAATATACATCCGGATTTATCTCCCGGAATGAGAATTACTACATATACAAAGTATTTATCAATACTTATCGTTTTTATCTCAAAAACTTCCCATTTCCCTTCTCATACCCAGGAAATGCATTTAAAATCCAACTCATTAGCATAAATTTCTTTAACATATCATATAACTTTTAAAAGCCAGTTTTATTATCATAAAAATGCTTTTCCATTTTATAACATCACATTTCCCTTCTTATATCCAGGAAATATATTCAAAACCATTTTTATTATCATAAAAATGCTTTGATCATATCATATGCTTCCATTTCCCTTCTTCCATCTGCGAAACATATCCGAAGCCAAATCAATTATCCGATTTCCCTTCTTCCATCCAGGAAATGTATTTAAAGCCATTTTATTATCATAAAATGCTTTAACAAATCTAAGACCGCCCCTCCGGATTACCCCACTGGACACGCCCCTAAATGGCAATAATCTTCCAGGGCCTATCAAACAAGACAACCTGGGAACCTAACAACGTCGGGAAGCGGCCATATGCCTGCGGGATAGTCATGACCACACCCATAATCACCTAACTAGCGCAGCAAACATATATAATCGCCCATATGGCCTATAGGACTATATCCACCCTCCATTCATTAGCCAGGGGGCTTCACCTCACGCGCGCAACTTCCCTTATGATAGAGATTTAGAGAGGTGTGTATCCATAAATTATCATTTATGAAAATCATTTGTCTTTCCATTTTGAAAACATTCATATATACATTTTCAAAATCATTTACATCATATCATATATATACCTTAATCACATAGTATATATATATATATATATATATATGGCCATATTTGCCAAATTACATCTAGCGATGACCATTAATCCCAAAGATTCTCTCAAAGTATCATAATCATGCATTCATATACGCATGATACTAAACCCAAAGTATTTCCTCACTTTGATTCTAATAAATACCTTATTCTCATTTAAGGACTTATACATAAACCCGAATGTCTCTTTTCCCAAAACATTAATTAACTCCATCCCCCGAGTCATACTCTAAATTAATTAGAGGTTTACTTATCCTCAATTCATCATCTAGGAGTCCTAACATCCCATTTGGAAACTCATATAATAATCTCCAAAATCATAATTTAAGTCTCCCGAAACTTAAAAGGAGAAAACCTCAAAAAATTTCCAGGACCGAATCGATTCGGCCTGTCCGAATCTATTCGAAATGGTTCTACTTTCAAACCGTCTCATACCGAATCGATTCGGCTGGTCCGAAATCCCCAAATCTGCTTAGGGTTTTATATATAACCCAAAAACCCAAAAATTAATCCAACCACCATTTAAATTACAACTCGGATTTATTCCTACAAACCCAAAGTTTTCATATCTCCTCAAGTCCTTTAGAGGTGCTAACACTCTTTTTGGGAACCCCTAATATTTATCTCCAAATAATTCTAGCATTAGTTTATGACTAACTATTTCGATCTCGGACAGCTTTCGGTAGAAAAATCATCATAAATCCAAAAAAAATCAGAAAAATACGCGGTCGGCGCCCACGCGACCGCGTCGGAAAGATCTACAAATTTCAGTACCAAGAGCCGAATCAATTCGCCCTAGCCGAATCGATTCGGTTAAGTCGCAGGTCACTATTCACCTTCATAAAAAAGAATCCAATCCTCCATTATTCTCCTTTTTATTTGTTTATAAGATCATTCAACAACTCAATAAACATATAATATATGTTTTACAACTAACACATCAATTTATTTGGGGTATTAAACCATTTATCTTAGATTTCAACCCTAAAACCATAAAAAAACCCAACTTATCATTTTAACCCATTTCAATCCATTTCTTCACTCCGTTTACATGGATATAACACTAGAAATCGTTAAGAGTTTACCTTACATCAATATGTAAACTCATATCCAAATTTTACCAAATTTATTTTAAGGGTTCTAACCCAAAAATCATATTTTACCAACTATGATATGAGATAATTGCATAAAATGAAATAAAGCAAGTAAACACTTGCCTGGAGGATGAAATCCGACGACCTCGATCCGAATTCCGCGGAGTTTGGCCGGAGTTTCCCCTTTTCTCCTCTTTTATCTCCTCCTCTCTCTCTCTTCTCTCTCTTTTCTTTCTTTTCTTTTCTCTTTTCTCCCACTCTCCCTCCTTTTATAAGGAGAAAAAGGGTTTTAACCCTTAAAACTAAAAAACGACTCGTTTACCCAAATTACGAGTTCTTTTTAACTCTAAAATTCCCTGAAACACAATTTCGACAATCGGACACTCTTTTCCAACTATCTAGGACATTTCGAGGCTCACGGCGTAGTCGAAATTTCCATCCAAGGTACTTGACCGCAAATCACTATTCTAACCCATATAACTTATTGCGGGTTTTCCAATTAAAAATATTACCTCCTTTGTCGCTTTACTCCACGACGACATATAATTAAAATAATTTGACATATTTAATCCCAAAAATAATCATAACATCCATCGAAAATTATCAAACCCTCGAAAATTCCAAAAAACACTATTTCGAGAAATTCTCCAAATTGCCAATTTATATCCAATCATGGAATTTAATAGTCTCCAAAAGGACGGGTTGTTACATCTAGATAAGAAAATAAATTACCCAAAAGATTTATCCTAAAAGATCAAAACATTTATATTAAAAGGGTGAGTTAAAACAGTGAGTTAGATACCGAGTTATACCTGAGTTTAAACGAGTTAACACACTAAGTTAAACATTAAATCAAATTGGCGAGTTAAACCACACAGATGCACGTATATAACTCGGATTTGTATACATAGGATCAGATATGTATGTGTATACAAATAAAAAAAAGTGAACGCAAAAAACTTCAACTTCGAGGGTGTAACTCGTTAAAGTCAAAAAGGAGATTTATCTTTTATCCCCAAATAAATCAAATCATATTTTAAAACAAAAGTTATTTAATAAAAAAAATTAAAAAGGTTGTTGAGGCCAATAAATAAGTGTAAACACAAAACGAGTTGGATGTAAAATAGAGTCAAACCACAAACACCCAACAAAAGATCCAAGATCTAAAATGCCCACTAAATCAGTCCAAACAAACTTTGGATCAAATAAAACTTTGGTATAAATGTTTTAGTCTAAATATTTCAGTCCAAACATAAACTTGAACAGGGTTTAAAATTCGAGAGTTACAATCTCCAAAATCCCGGCCACTCACGCTTCTCAATGAGGCCTATAAACAATCGAGGGGCGGCGTAAGACTAAAAGGCCTATTGAGCAAGTAGAGTTTGAATAAAGGAAAGATAAAGTCTCACACCTAAACATAAATCAAATCTGAAATAGTTTTATGTATAAAAATTTATCCAAATAAAATTTGACCGAAAATAAATTTCAGCCCGAGGAAAGTCTCTCCAATGCTCATTGTCCAAAAAGGTGGCCAGAAATAAAATCCAAGTTAATTAATATAAATGGATTCAAACAAAACAAAAACGGTTCCAAAAAGCCAACGATGCGGAAAGTGTTAACAGGTCTAGATAAGAAAATAAATTACCCAAAAGATTTATCCTAAGAGATCTTAACAGTTATTAATAGGGTGAGTTAAAACAGTGAGTTAGATATCGAGTTATACGTGACTTTAAACGAGTTAACACACTGAGTTAAACATGGAATCAAATAGCTGAGTTAATCCACACACACCCATATATATAACTCGCATGTGTATACATAGGATCAAATTTATATGTGTATACATAGGACCAACTTATAGGGTGTAACTAGTTAAAGTAAAAAATGAGATTTATCTTTTATCCCCAAACAAATCAAATCAGATTTTAAAATAAAATTTATTTAATAAAAAAAATGCGTGACACAAAAATGTAGTTGAGGCCAATAAACAAGTGTACACACAAAACGAGTTGGATGTAAAATAGAGTCCAACAACAAACACCCAACAAAAGATCCAAGATCTAAAATGCCCACTAAATTAGTCCAAACAAATTTTGGATCAAATAAAATTTTGGTATAAATGTTTTAGTCTAAATATTTCAGTCCATACATGAACTTGAACAGGGCTTAAAATTCGAGAGTTACAATCTCCTAAATCCAAGCCTCTCAGAGTTCTCAATCAAGCCTGTTAACAATCGAGGGGCGACCTAACACTAAAAGGCCTATTGAGCAAGTATAGTTTGAATAAAGGAAAGACAAAGTCTCAAACCTAAACCAAAACCAAAACCAAATCTGAAATATTTTTATGTATAAAAATTTATCCATATAAAATTTGATCCAAAATAAAATTTCAGCCCAGGGAAAGTCTTTCCTAAGCTTTTAGTCCAAAAAGGTGACCAAAAATTAAATCCAAGTTAATTAATATAAACGAATTCAAACAAAACAAAAACAGTTCTAAAAAGCCAACAATGCAGAAAGTGTTAACAGGTCTTGCTAAGAAAATAAATTACCAAAAAGATTTATCCTAACAGATCGAAACAGTTATATTAATAGGGTGAGTTAAAACAGTGAGTTAGATGCTGAGTTATATGTGAGTTTAAACGAGTTAACACACTGAGTTAAACATTGAATAAAATAGGTGAGTTAAACCACACACACGCATGTGTATAACTCGAATGTGTATACATAGGATCAGATTTATATGTGTATGCATAGGATCAACTTAGAATGTGTAACTAGTTATAGTAAAAAATGAGATTTATCTTTTATCCCCAAATAAATCAAATCAGATTTTAAAATAATATTTATTTAATAAAAAAAATGTGTGACACAAATAGGTTGTTGAGACCCATAAACAGGTGTACACACAAAACGAGTTGGATTTAAAATAGAGTCTAACAACAAACACCAAACAAAAGATCCAAGATCTAAAATGCCCACTAAATCAGTCCAAACAAATTTTGGATCAAATGAGATTTTGGTAGAGATGTTTTTGTCTAAATATTTCAATCCAAACATAAACTTAAACAGGGTTTAAAATTCGAGAGTTACAATTTCCTAAATCCAAACCTCTCACACTTCTCAATCAGGCCTATAAACAATCGAGGGTCGGTCTAACACTAAAAGGCCTATTGAGCAAGTAGAGTTTGAATAAAGGAAAGACAAAGTCTCAAACCTACACCAAAATCAAATCTGAAAAAAATTTAAGTATAAAAATTTATCCAAGTAAAATTTGATCCAAAATAAAATTTCAGCCCAAGGAAAGTCCCTCCAAAGCTTTTAGTCTAAAAAGGTGACCATAAATTAAATCCAAGTTAATTAATATAAACAAATTCAAACAAAACAAAAACTGTTCTAAAAAGCCAACAATGCAGAAAGTGTTAACTAGTCTAGATAAGAAAATAAATTACCCAAAAGATTTATCCTAACAGATCTAAACAGTCATATTAAAAGGGTGAGTTAAAATAGTGAGTTAGATACCGAGTTATACCTGAGTTTAAATGAGTTAACACACTTAGTTAAACATTGAATCAAATAGGTGAGTTAAACCACACACACGCACGTGTATAACTCGGATGTGTATACATAGGATCAGATTTATATGTGTATTCAACTAAATAAAGTGAACACACAAAAGTTCCACTTAGAGTCAAAAATGAAATTTATCTTTTTTCCCCAAATAAATCAAATCATATTTTAAAATAAAAGTTATTTAATAAAAAAAATGTGTGACATAAAAT
This sequence comes from Sambucus nigra, assembly GCA_949130495.1. Taxonomy (NCBI): domain Eukaryota; kingdom Viridiplantae; phylum Streptophyta; class Magnoliopsida; order Dipsacales; family Adoxaceae; genus Sambucus; species Sambucus nigra. Next base: position 462,912,350 of record OX422222.1, on the reverse strand, counting down.
GGTTGTTCAGGCCAATAAATAAGTGAAGACATAAAACGAGTTGGATGTAAAATAGAGTCCAAAAACAAAGACCCAACAAAAGATCCAAAATCTAAAATGCCCGCAAAATCAGTGCAAACAAATTTTGGATCAAATAAAATTTTGGTATAAATGTTTTAGTCTAAATATTTTAGTCCAAACATAAACTTGAACAGGGTTTAAAATCCGAGAGTTACAATATCCTAAATCCAAGCCTCTCACACTTCTCAATCAGGCCTATAAACAATCGAGGGGCGTCCAAACAAAAAAAGGCCTATTGAACAAGTAGAGTTGGAATAAAGGAAAGATAAAGTCTCAAACCTAAACAAAAATCAAATCTGAAATTTTTTTATGTATAAAAATTTATCCAAAAAAAATTTGATCCAAAATAAAATTTCAGCCCAAGGAAAGTCGGTCCAAAGCTTTTAGTCCAAAAAGGTGACTAGAAATTAGATCTAAGTTAATTAATATAAATGGATTCAAACAAAACAAAAACAGTCCTCAAAATCCAACAATGCAGAAAGTTTTAACATCTCTAGATAAGAAAATAAATTACCGAAAAGATTTATCCTAATAGATCTAAAATGTTATATTAAAAGGGTGAGATAAAACAGTGAGTTAGATACTGAGTTATACCTGAGTTTAAACGAGTTAACACACTGAGTTAAACATTGAATCAAATAGGTGAGTTAAACCACACACACGCACATGTATAACTCAGATGTTTATACATAGGATCAGATTTATATGTGTATACAACTAAATAAAATGAACACAGAAAAGTTCAACTTTGAGGGTGTAACTAGTTAAAGTCAAAAATGAAATTTATCTTTTATCCCCAAATAAATCAAATCATATTTCAAAATAAATGTTTTTTGATAAAACAAATGTGTGACACAAAAAGGTTGTTCAGGCCAATAAATAAGTGAAGACATAAAACGATTTGGATGTAAAATAAAGTCCAAAAACAAAGACCCAACAAAAGATCCAAGATCTAAAATGCCCACTAAATCAGTGCAAACAAATTTTGGATCAAATAAAATTTTGGTATAAATGTTTTAGTCTAAATACTTCTGTCCAAATATAAACTTAAACAGGGTTTAAAATCCGAGAGTTACAATCTCCTAAATCCAAGCCTCTCATACTTCTTAATTAGGCCTATAAACAATCGAGGGGTGGCCTAACAATAAAAGGCCTATTGAGCAAGTAGAGTTTCAATAAAGGAAAGATAAAGTCTCAAACCTAAACTAAAACCGAATCAGAAATATTTTTATGTATAAAAATTTATCCAAATAAAATTTGATCCAAAATAAAATTTCAGACCAAGGAAAGTCCCTCCAAAGCTTTTAGTCCAAAAAGGTGACCAGAAATTAAATCCAATTTAATTATTATAAACGGATTCAAATAAAATAAAAACAGTTCTAAAAAGCCAACAATGTAGAAAGTGTTAACAGGTCTAGATAAGAAAATAACTTACCCAAAAGATTTATCCTAACAGGTCTTAACAGTTATATTAATAGGGTGATTTAAAACAGGGAGTTAGATACCGAATTATACGTGATTTTAAACGAGTTAACACACTGAGTTAAACATTGAATCAATAGGTGAGTTAAACCACACACACGCATGTGTATAACTCGGATGTGTATACATAGGACCAACTTAGAGGGTGTAACTAGTTAAAGTAAAAAATGAGATTTATCTTTTACACCCAAATAAATCAAATCAGATTTTAAATTAAAAGTTATTTTAATAAAAAAATGCGTGACACAAAAATGTTGTTGAGGCCAATAAACAAGTGTAGACCGAAAACGAGTTGGATGTAAAATAGAGTCTAGCAACAAACACCAAACAAAAGATCCAAGATCTAAACTGCCCATTAAATCATTCCAAACAAATTTGGGATCAAGTAAAATTTTTGTATAAGTGTTTTAGTCTAAATATTTCAATCCAAAAGTAAACTTGAACAGGGTTTAAAATCCGAGAGTTACAATCTCCTAAATCCAAGCCTCTCACACTTCTCAATCAAGCCTATAAACAATCGAGGGGCGGCCTAACACTAAACGTCCTATTGAGCAAGTAGAGTTTGAATAAAGGAAAGATAAATTCTCAAACCTAAACCAAAACCAAATCTGAAATATTTTTATGTACAAAAATTTATCCAAAATAAAATTTCAGCCCAAGGAAAGTCTCTCCAAAGCTTTTAGTCCAAAAAGGTGACCAGATATTAAATCCAAGTTAATTAATATAAACGGATTCAAACAAAACAAAAACAGTTCTAAAAAGCTAACAATGCTGAAAGTGTTAACAGGTCTAGATAAGAAAATAAATTAGCCAAAAGATTTATCCTTACATATCTTAACAGTTATATTAATAGAGTGATTTAAAACAGGGAGTTAGATACCGAGTTATACGTGAGTTTTAACGAGTTAACACACTGAGTTAAAAATTGAATCAAATAGGTGAGTTAACCCCCCCCCCCCCCCCCCCACATGTGTATAACTCGAATGTGTATACATAGGACCAACTTAGAGGGTGTAACTAGTTAAAGTCAAAAATGAGATTTATCTTTTATCCCAAAATAAATCAAATCAGATTTTAAAATTAAAGTTATTTAATAAATAAAATGTATGACACAAAAAGGTTGTTGAGAAAAATAAACAAGTGTACACACAAAACGAGTTGGATGTAAAATAGAGTCCAACAACAAACACCCAACAAAAGATCCAAGATCTAAAATGCCCACTAAATCAGTCTAAACAAATTTTGGATCAAATGAAATTTTGGTAGAAATGTTTTTGCCTAAATATTCCAATCCAAACATAAACTTGATGAGGGTTTAAAATTTGAGAGTTACACTCTCCTAATCCAAGCCTTTCACACTTCTCTATCAGGCCTATAAACAATTGAGGGTCAGCCTAATACTAAAAGGCCTATTGAGCAAGTAGATGTAATAATCCTCGATTTTGGGAGGTTTATTTTTATATAAATTTTAGCGCATAAGGTAATTATATAAAATGTTGGAACCGGAGTAAATATTAATTGAATGAGATAGAGTTAATATCTTCAAGTGGTATGATTTATAGTGTCATGTATATTAAATGGCATTATGGTTTAAATGATATTAGAACTCGAAATAATTTATAAAATTTCTGGATGCCAGTTTAGAGGGTGTAGTTAGTCTTGGAATGTCTTAGACAGTCAAAATAAGTGCCATATTGTATATTTGGGTTTCGGGCACTTTTACCTGGTTTTAGGTTAAACGCGTATTTGCGAGTCATTTTAATGTGGTATTAACCACTTAAGTTGGAGACTTTAGACTTAAGACCCAAATTTTAGTCTTGCCCCTTATTTCTTTTTCTCATTTGTGTCTTACCAAACAAGAGAGTTAGAGAGAAAGAGAGAGAAATGGAGAAAAAGAAGAAAAGAGAGAGATTTGAAGATTGAGGATTTGGGATTGCTTCTTCTCCAAATAAATCTGAGATATCAACCCTAAGGCAAGTTTTCTACTTGCTAATATATGTTTTAAGATGAATAAATTGTGTGATATTTATGTATATATATATTTGGAGATCAAAAATGAAAAAATTTTGGTATTTAAACCTAGATTTGGTTTTGATGATAAAATGGTGAGTTGTAATGGTTATAAATCATGTAGAATAATCTTTGGGTAGATAAAGGTTGTTGGTTGGGTTCAAAATAAAAGAGATTTGGGATTTGGGAAAAGTGAATTTTTCACTTGGGTTTAATTTTGGAAGAAGGAAGAACCCTAGGTCTGCTATGACCGGGCCTTCGCGGGAGGGCTTACTGCTTTCCTACAAAGGCATAAATCCTGGGTGCGGTCGATCGCGGTTCCCTGATCGGTCGACCGGACCATCCATTTTGAGCTTTCTACTTTTCTTTGTAGGAAAAATCTGGAGACGCGATCGACCGCGGTATTGGGACCGGTCGACCGTTCCCCTGTTTTTCACTATAAATCCTAAATTTCTTTCTATTGTTTCTATTTTAGGATAGGAACTTAGTAACCTTCTTGAATGAAGTAAACTTAGAGTCCTAGAGTTCTAGATGAGTGGGAAAGCTACCTTAGAATAGAGGTGGTTTAGAAGGGGTTTTCCGGGGTTATGCCAATTAATGTTAGGGCATTCTTTTCTTCTAGTTGATTAATATAAAACTAGGAGATGTAGTATTATGTTTGGGAGACCTTAGAAGCTCAATAGAGCTATGATTCGTCTTGATGGTTTATCATAACTTCATAACGAACCTTGGGAGAAAATTGTAAGGTTATTTATTTATCGAGGTTACTATGATAAGATGTTTTAAGTAGGGCTCCGGATTACAAAGGTAATTTATTTACAAATTGTAACTGATTATGATTTTTGGATAATATGAAATCATGCATTTGCAAAAATGTAAACGGAAGTTGAAAATGGTAAATGGAAATGATAATGATGGTAAATGATAATTTACTTAATCATTAATATGATAAATGATGATTTCGTTAAACACACCTCTCTAAATGACATCATAAGGGAGGTTTGCGCGCTTGGTGATGCCCCATGGCTAGCGAATGCAGGGTGGATATAGTCCATAGGCCATATGAGAGATTATGTTATATTTTCTGCGCTGGTGAGGAGATTCCGGGTGTGGTCTTGACTCTCCCGCATGCATATGGCCGCTTCCCGACGTGTTTCGTTGTAGGTGCCCAGGTTGTCTTGTATAGATAGGCCCTGGAAGATGATGGTCATTTAGGGGCGCGCCCAGTGGGGAAACTCAGAGGGGCGGTCTTAGAATCGTTATATGTATATAAATATAACTATTCATCATCAAGTGGGACTTGATGGGTTACATGCCATAAAGAGCATAATGAAGTGCCACAAAGAGCACAGTATAATGCCACAATCAAAGAGCATTGAATGTTGATTTTAATCCTGTTAAGGAATAGAAATGCCCGGATGGGCATGTAATTGAAATAAAAGCCGTAAAGAGCTTAAAATTATAATTATATTTTCCTGATAAGGAAACGAAATTCTAGTAAAGAGCATAAATGTTGAATTTATGAGTTCCTGATAAGGAACATAATAATGAAACGGAAGATTTTAAATTTATGTTACTCATGCTTTTGTTTTCTGTCTTAGTTATGTTTTAGAACTGTGTAGATAAGTTTTATTCTTTTCTAGCATGATCTTATTCATAACTGTCATACTCTTTATTCATCTGGAAATCATATAGAACCGGGCCCTGACCCATTTATATTTCTTGCTGCACATGCATCTTGTCTCCGCTCAGGTACTCCGCCGTAAGGATGCCTGATTTGAATCCCTATTCCGAGGTCCTCGGCGACCCGTGATGCATTGCGGGTATTACGGGACATTTGGTATAGACGTTCTCATTTTTTTTTATTCTAGCTATGATCGGGTCCCTTTACTCGGGCGAGAGGCCCAAGCTTTTATAAATGTCTAATGAAATGTATTGTATAAATTAATGAAATTATTTAAATGTTGTTATATAGTTTGTTGACTGGCTGCACATTCGGTCCCTTTATTGTATTCTTGTTGTATTATTTATATATGTCTCGGGGTTTCCCCTATCTTTTCAGGATTTGGGTTGTTTAAATTCTTTCTTTAACTTTAAAAACAAAATTTTTGACAACCCGTTTTCTGAAATATTGGGTGGTTATCCTGGATACCCTATAATTTTATTGTGATGCTGAGAATGATTCCATCTATGATTCCTGTTATATGGGAGTATTGGGCTGGCCACCCCTTATTCTGGTGAGCGGGTTGTCATAGTAGAGTTTGAATAAAGGAAAGATAAAGTCTCAAACCTAAACCAAAACCAAATATGAAATATTTTTATGTATAAAAATTTATCCAAATAAAATTTAATCCAAAATCAAATTTCAGCCCAAGGAAAGTCTCTCCGAAGCATTTACCAGAAATTAAATCCAAGTTATTAATATAAACGGATTCAAAAGAAACAAAAACAGTTCTAAAAAGCCAACAATGCAGAAAGTGTTAAAAGGTCTACCTAAGAAAATAAATTACCCAAAAGATTTATCGTAACAGATCTAAACAGTTATATTAATAGGGTGAGTTAAAACAGTGAGTTAGATGCCGAGTTATAGGTGAGTTTAAACGAATTAACACACTGAGTTAAACATTGAATCAAATAGGTGAGTTAAACCACACACACACACGTGTATAACTCTGATGTGTATACATAGGATCAGATTTATATGTGTATACATAGGACCAACTTAGAGGGTGTAACTAGTTAAAGTAAAAAATGAGATTTATCTTTTTTCCCCAAATAAATCAAGCCATATTTTAAAATAAAAGTTATTTAATAAAAAAAATGTGTGACATAAAATGGTTGTTCAGGCCAATAAATAAGTGAAGACATAAAACGAGTTGGATGTAAAATAGAGTCCAAAAACAAAGACCCAACAAAAGATCCAAAATCTAAAATGCCCGCAAAATCAGTGCAAACAAATTTTGGATCAAATAAAATTTTGGTATAAATGTTTTAGTCTAAATATTTTAGTCCAAACATAAACTTGAACAGGGTTTAAAATCCGAGAGTTACAATATCCTAAATCCAAGCCTCTCACACTTCTCAATCAGGCCTATAAACAATCGAGGGGCGTCCAAACAAAAAAGGCCTATTGAACAAGTAGAGTTGGAATAAAGGAAAGATAAAGTCTCAAACCTAAACCAAAATCAAATATGAATTTTTTTTATTTATAAAAATTTATCCAAATAAAATTTGATCCAAAATAAAATTTCAGCCCAAGGAAAGTCTGTCCAAAGCTTTTAGTCCAAAAAGGTGACCAGAAATTATATCCAAGTTAATTAATATAAACGGATTCAAACAAAACAAAAACAGTTCTAAAAATCCAACAATGCATAAAGTGTTAACATCTCTAGATAAGAAAATAAATTACCGAAAAGATTTATCCTAACAGATCTAAACTGATATATTAAAAGGGTGAGATAAGACAGTGAGTTAGATACCGAGTTATACTTGAGTTTGAACGAGTTAACACACTAAGTTAAACATTGAATCAAATAGGTGAGTTAAACCACACACACGCACATGTATAACTCAGATGTGTATAGATAGGATCAGATTTATATGTGTATAGAACTAAATAAAGTGAACACACAAAAGTTCAACTTAGAGGGTGTAACTAGTTAAAGGCAAAAATGAAATTTATCTTTTATCCCCAAATAAATAAAATCATATTTTAAAGTAAAAGTTATTTAATAAAAAAAATGTGTGGCACAAAAAGGTTGTTCAGGCCAATAAATAAGTGAAGACATAAAATGAGTTGGGTGTAAAATAGAGTCCAAAAACAAAGACCCAACAAAAGATCTAAGATCTAAAATGACCACTAAATCAGTGCCAACAAATTTTGGATCAAATAAAATTTTGGTATAAATGTTTTAGTCTAAATATTTCTGTCCAAATATAAACTTAAATAGGGTTTAAAATCCAAGAGTTACAATCTCCTAATTCCCAGCCTCTTATACTTGTTAATCAAGCCTATAAACAATCGAGGGGCGGCCAAACAGTAAAAGGCCTATTGAGCTAGTAGAGTTTGAATAAAGGAAAGATAAAGTCTCGAACCTAAACTAAAACCAAATCAGAAATCTTTTTATGTATAAAAATTTATCCAAATAAAATTTGATCCAAAATAAAATTTCAACCCAAGGAAAGTCTCTGCAAAGCTTTTAGTCCAAAAAGGTGACAAGAAATTAAATCCAATTTAATTATTATAAACGGATTCAAATAAAACAAAAACAGTTCTAAAAAGCCAACAATGCAAAAAGTTTTAACAGGTCTAGATAAGAAAATAACTTACCCAAAAGATTTATCCTAACAGGTCTTAACAATTATATTAATAGGGTGATTTAAAACAGGGAGTTAGATACCGAGTTATACGTGAGTATAAACGAGTTAACACGCTGAGTTAAACATTGAATCAATAGGTGAGTTAAACCACGCACATGCTTGTGTATAACTCGGATGTGTATACATAAGACCAACTTAGAGGGTGTAACTAGTTAAAGTCAAAAATGAGATTTATCTTTTATCCCTAAATAAATCAAATCAAATTTTAAATTAAAAGTTATTTAATAAAAAAAAGGCGTGACACAAAAATGTTGTTGAGGCCAATAAACAAGTGTAGACACAAAACGAGTTGGATGTAAAATAGAGTCTAGCAACAAACACCAAACAAAATATCCATGATCTAAAATGACCATTAAATCATTCCAAACAAATTTTGGATCAAGTGAAATTTTTGTATAAATGTTTTTGTCCAAATATTCCAATCCAAAAGTAAACTTGAACAGGGTTTAAAATCTGAGAGTTACAATCTCCTAAATCCAAGTCTCTCACACTTCTCAATAAGGCCTATAAACAATCGAGGAGCGGCCTAACACTAAACGACCTATTGAGAAAGTAGAGTTTGAATAAAGGAAAGACAAAGTCTCAAACCTAAACCAAAACCAAAACCAAATCTGAAATATTTTTATGTACAAAAATTTATCCAAAATAAAATTTCAGACCAAGGAAAGTCTCTCCAAAGCTTTTAGTCCAAAAAGGTGACCAGATATTAAATCCAAGTTAATCAATATAAACGGATTCAAACAAAACAAAAATAGTTCTAAAAATCTAACAACGAAGAAAGTGTTAACAGGTCTAGATAAGAAAATAAATTAGCCAAAAGATGTATACTAACATATCATAACAGTTATATAAACAGAGTGGTTCAAAACGGGGAGTTAGATACCAAGTTATACGTGAGTTTTAACGAGTTAACACACTGAGTTAAACATTGAATCAAATAGGTGAGTTAAACCACACACACACATGTGTATAACTCGAATGTGTATACATAGGATCAGATTTATATGTGTATACATAGGACCAACTTAGAGGGTGTAACTAGTTAAAGTCAAAAATGAGATTTATCTTTTATCCCCAAATAAATCAAATAATATTTTAAAATAAAAGTTATTTAATAAAAAAAATGTGTGACACAAAAAGGTTGTTGAGAACTATAAACAAGTGTACACACAAAACGAGTTGGATGTAAAATAGAGTCCAACAACAAACACCCAACAAAAGATCCAAGAACTAAAATGCCCACTAAATCAGTCTAAACAAATTTTGGATCAAATGAAATTTTGGTAGAAATGTTTTTGCCCAAATATTTCAATCCAAACATAAACTTGAAGAGCGTTTAAAATTTGAGAGTTATAGTCTCCTAAATCCAAGCTTTTCACACTTCTCTATCAGACCTATAAACAATTGAGGGTCGGCCTAACACTAAGAGGCCTATTGAGCAAGTAGAGTTTGAATAAAGGAAAGATAAAGTCTCAAACCTAAACCAAAACCAAATCTGAAATATTTTTATGTATAAAAATTTATCCAAATAAAATTTAATCCAAAATAAAATTTCATCCCAAGGAAAGTCTCTCCAAAGCTTTTACAAGAAATTAAATCCAAGTTAATTAATATAAACGGATTCAAAAGAAACGAAAACAGTTCTAAAAAGCCAACAATGCAGAAAGTGTTAAAAGGACTACCTAAGAAAAAAAAATTACCCAAAAGATTTATCCTAACAGATCTAAACAGTTATATTAATAGGGTGAGTTAAAACAGTGAGTTAGATGTCGAGTTATACGTGAGTTTAAACGAGTTAACACACTGAGTTAAACATTGAATCAAATAGGTGAGTTAAACCACACACATGCACGTGTATAACTCTTATGTGTATACATAGGAACAGATTTATATGTGTATAAATAGGACCAACTTAGAGGGTGTAACTAGTTAAAGTAAAAAATAAGATTTATCTTTTATCCCCAAATAAATCAAATCATATTTTAAAATAAAAGTTATTTAATAAAAAAACGTGTGACACAAAAAGGTTGTTCAGGCCAATAAATAAGTGAACACATAAAATGTGTTCGATGTAAAATAGAGTCCAAAAACAAAGACCCAACAAAAGATCCAAGATCTAAAATGCCCACAAAATCAGTGCAAACATTGAATCACTGGGAAAATATAACTAGTTATTTAAATGAGATTTATCTTTTATCCCCAAATAAATCAAATCAGATTTTAAAATAAAAGTTATTTAATAAAAAAAATGTGTGGCATAATGTGGCAACCCGCTCAAAATAATAACGGGTGGCCAGCCCTATACTACATTAAATCAGGTATCTCAGATGGCTCAGTCTCAACATCAACTGACAATACTAAATAATATAAGGCTAAATACCCGAAACTATTAAAAGCGGATGCCAAAAATTTAAAACTTTTATTTAACACCAATTAAAACCGACCATGTAACCATATACCAACAATACAACATCTAACTATGATGAGTGATACGACAAACTCTACAATATGAAAGAAATGAATACAAGAGTACAACAAAATGTACAAAGTAAAAATACCCGAATATGCCGTCGAGTCACAGACAATACAATAATCTGAGAAGGGAAAATATAAAAGTGTTAAACTACAACACTTGAGTATAGACCCAAAGATACAACTGAAGCCTAATCTAGATATACAAAAGATAGGAATCGACTATTACAAAATTCCCCAACAGTCCGCTACTGCCACAGCTCCACGAATACACTGGATGGATAACATCAATGGCATCCTTGCGGAGGAACACCTAAAATAGTATAATATATATATACATGGCAGGAGAAAATATAATCGGGACAGTTCCCGAGTTGAATTTTTTTTATAGCAAGTGCATTAAAATGCATATTAATTATAAGTGCGTTATGACATGATTTAATGGAGTCTCACGCCCCATAATAATCCAACTCGTCCCTCAACTAAAGCGCGCAACTAAACGTATGCACGTGATCTCCAAGTGAATGCCCAAATATAATTAGGCAATTGAAATCATCTAACATATCTCAATCTACACTTATATGAACTCCATCTAATTCATATACTTTAACTTATAATGTTAGGGTTCTCATTCATTTGTTCATTTACTTAACATATAGGGTTTACATACCCATTTTCCAATCCAATCATACAATAAACATAAACATCTTCTTTACTAGAATTTCTCATATTCTAGTTATGCCAACATTATACAATAATATAGATGAGTTATTAGCATCTAAGTGCTAAGGACTAAACTTCTCCCAATTCTCAATACTGCACTACATTTCGTTCGTGGGACATCTTGCAAATGCAAAATCCAAAAAAGGAACACCCCCGTTACATTACTCCTGAGAGTATTGATTTTCGAGATTCATTATGCCCTCAATGCATGATGCATGTAACCCAATTTCTTATTATTCCATTTTAATTAATTTTATTATTCCCAATTCTCAACATTTCACGGCATTTCGTGCGTGGGACGTCTCGCAAATGCGAATTCCAAACAAGGAACCCTCCCGTTACATTACTCCTGGCACTGTCGATCGTCGAGATATACTATATATATGAATATGAGCATTAAGGAATAACTTCTCCTCAATTCCCAACATTACACCGTGGCTCATGCGTGGGACGTCTCGCAAATGCAAAATCCAAACAAGGAACCCCCCGATACACTACACCTGGCAATGTTGGTCCTTGAGGTCCATTATGCCCTCGATACCCAAATAACCAATCACATCAATAATATAATAACCATCCAAATGAGATAAAACTCGAGGACGCAAGCTCACATTGCTATCATCTTCCAGTTTCCCAAACCACGTAGCAAACTGGGAACCACCTGGTAGGGCTAAATGACACCTACATCGTGATCAACTCACGCACACAACATCCCGGGAAGCGTTCATAGCTCCTAACCGGCAAGTGAGAATGACGCATACCCCCGACTTCTCACCCCCAAAATAATGAAGTATATCACATAATAATCACCATGGACGACTATGACCTGGGGAATATCCACACACTGCTCATCGAGCCAGAGTGCTCACCCTCAATCGCGCGTAATTTCCCAATGATAGTAAGGAGGGGGTATGCTTCACTATATATATATATATATATATATATATATATATATATATATATATATATACCATCACATAAGGTATACATACAACATCACATCGTATAAAGATATACCATCATATAAGGTATACCTACCACATCATTTACATATTCATAGTACGCTCTTAGGCGTAGATGAAATAATATTATTGTTTAGTATATTTCCCTCTCGATATACTAATCGTCAATTCTCACACTTCTTCCCCACTTAGTATACCCTATACTATTTCTCGCTTGAAGCTCACATATCGCTTCTATCTATGAATTGTCTATCATTCTATTTATGTTAAGGATATTCTCTATCCTAATGCACCTCAATTAGCATTTCTCGTTGTGTGAGACATCTCTCAAATTATTCATCATTAAGGATATTTCTTTATTCGTATGCACATTTATTAGCATTTAAAATTCTCAATCCATAATATGGTTCAATTCATTATATGAACCTTTAAAGTTATCCCATTTGGTATTTGATCCTAAGATCCAATATCTCTAAGCGCATTCTCATTTTTTCATATAAATTTAATAATTATCTCCAAATAGAATTTTCAATAATAGTGGGCTTCCCCACTTAGAACATACTAAAATCTCTAATCGGTATTCCTCAATTTAAGTCAACATGACTCCAATAATTTCTTACATGGGAAACTCTCTAGAAGTCTCCAAAACATACTTCATATAATTCTTATAGAGGTTACCAAACGATAACCTCGAACGAAACGGAATGGAATTCTCCCTAGAAAACATTCCCCTAAAATGCCCTATTTCCGAATCGATTCGGGTCATCAGACCTGGGATTCTGTCTCGGGCCGAATCGATTCGGCTGGGGTCCGAATCGATTTGGTCACTCAGACTTGGGCAACTGCATATTTTCGAATTGATTCGGTAAGGGGACGAATCGATTCGGCTCTGCAGAACTCACAAAAATGGCTACTTTTATTCAGCCTAAAATCCCCAAAAGTCATTTTAATCATTTTCTCTTCATTTCTCTTCAACCCAATCACATATATAACATTAATATTCATCCAAGAACACATTTAAAATAATTTCTATCATCAAATCCAAGATCTACATAACAAATCTAAGATTTTACCCAAAAGCTAGATTTTGATAAACTAAACCTAAAACCCAAAGATTTAATCCACAAATCATGAAATAAATGGTACACAACAGTTATTTAAGAAGTTTAATCACTTGCCTCGGGTTCGTAGGGTCTGATTCGTCCTCGAGATCGCGTATTGGCCAAAAAATCCTCTTTCTCTCTCTTTTTCCTCTACTTTTCTTCTTCTCTCTTTCTCTTCCTTCTATTTCTCTTTCTCTCTAAGGAGATTTGATCTCCCATAGGCTTTTAAGCCTAGTCCCCCAAGATACACAACTTTAAATGATAATACACACTTTAAATGACTCGATAATTTTAATTCGAGCCAAACGAGCCTAAATTATTTGGGAACCTAAATAGACCCCAAGTACAGTCATTTGGACTTTCTTGACCCTTTCGGAAACAACTACACCCTCAGAATTGCCATTCGAAACACTTTCTAACAACTTCAAATTTTGACCTCAATTGTCAATTTAATAATTCTCTAAATAAAATAATATTTATTTCTCCCAAAATAAATAAATTATCGTCTCTAAAGCATCAGGTTGTTAAAAACTTCCCCACTTACAAGAATTTCGTCCTCGAAATTCAGCTAAGACTAATACTCCAAAGCTCAACTAGTTCCTACTATACTCATCCACACCAAAACTATACCCAAACTTCTAACTTCCCACGACAAATTTATTTTAAGTTTTATAAAACCAATTATAATAACTAGGGCTCCCATACACCCTTTAATTTCGAGCTTTACTCGTACCAATCGTAATGAGGCTTCATTTGCCTCCAAAACTCCATAACTCTAAAGATGTATAAATTATACTAGTATTTTAATAGTACAAAAATTTGAATGGTCCAAAGAAATAACTCCTCTCAATTATTGAAATTCGCCACTTTCATGCGGGGGACGTCTTGCAAGCGAAATCCAAACAAGGAACCCTCCCAATACACTAATATGTAGCGACGTCGGGGATTGAGATTTTGTTAAATCCGGACTAGAGTTTGAAAATATTTTAGTGAAAAATCATTTTGATATGGCCCAAAGGACTATAAAAAGTTTCATTTTGAAAAATAGTTTATTTTAAAAACAGTTTATGTCACATGATATTTATATAAAGTGCCTTATGTCCATAGCACAGGGTCCTATCAATCATCATACATATAACAACATATAGCTCACAAAAGTTAGCATAATTATGAGCTAAACTTTCCTGCGTCCCCCCTAATCCACAAATTTTGAACTCTTTTCAGTAATGATATCTTATATCATATTCATATATTGCCATTTATTAGGCTCTTCCATATCTGGAATAAAATAATTATATAAGTCTAACATGACTATACAAAAGAAGAAGTATCTTTATCATAACTACTTATCACACAATAACAATTCTTACATTCAGAATAAGATTATAGCTCTTATTGAGCCCATCACAAAATTATCTATTCTTTCACAAGATAATTACATAAGAGCCTCACTTTCTCAAAATTCTCTTTAGGGTCATTTCATACATAATACGGTTATAGCACTACCCTCTTGTAACAACCCAGGCTTTTGAGCGGCTATTTTATATTATTTTGCCCGATGGGCTAATTTTATAAAATAGGGGATGTTGGAGTAAATATTATTTCCAGTGATATTAAGGGGTAATATTTACTATGTTTTGTCTATTTACCGTTACGAGAAGGTAAATAACATTATATTGTGTTTTATTGTGTCGTTATATGAAAAACGACGGTTATGACTCATATTTAAATTGGAGTATAATTAATGAAATTAAAATAAAATTTGAACACAAAAATAGTTCACTTTATTCCGAATGCCAAAATAGGGGGTGCAGTTGTTTTTAGAATGGTCGAGATAGTCGAAATAAGTGCCAAATTGTATTTTTGAGTTTCTAGTATTTTTAAAAGGTTATGACTCAATTATTTGGTTACGAGTCATTTTAATGGTGTAATAGCAATTAAAAGAGGGGCATTTATATTTTAAGACCCGTTTAAGCCTCCCACCCCTTTTATTCCCTCAATCTTATGTTAGAAGCCAAAGGAGAGAAATAGAGAAGAGAGAGTTGGGAGAAATGGAGAGAAAGAAAGAAAAATGGATATTTGAGTCCGAAAATAGTTCCCATCGGAGGAGGATCCGATACTACAACCTCAAGGAAAGTTTCTTAATTGCTAGATATTGATTTAATGTGATAATTTGCATGTATAGTTAGGTTTTTGGTGATTTAAACCCTAAATGGGTATTTGTTGATTTTGGTGATTAAAGCCTTAAATCTTAGTTTTAACTTGATTTGAGGAATATATATTAGTTATTAATTGTGTAGAAATGATTTGGGAGAATAAATTGTAGTTGTTGTTGGAAGAAATCAAAGATTTGGGGTTTTTGAGATTTTAGGGTTCTTCAACCCGTAGCCCCAAACTGAGCCAATTTGCAGGGCCGAATCGATTCGGCCCTAGGGGAAAATCTATTCGGATAAAGGGAAGGTTACAGGTCTGGTTAAAATGAATCGATTCGGGTTGGGGCCGAATCGATTCGGCTGAGGCAGAATGTCAGTTTTACTCACCAAATCGATTCGCTTTTTGGGTGAATCGATTCGCAACCAGGGCGAATCGATTCGGTTTCCCTGTTTTTGTGAGATTTTTCCTAGTTTGATTTTACCCTTTTTATTTTAGGTCCGAGGTTTAGGATCCTTCCTTTGGGAAGTAATGAGAGTCCCTAGAGGGTTGTTGTGGGTAGACTAATGTCCTAGGATAAAATGGGATGATTGGGATTACCCCGAGGACTATTTTGTGTAGGTTAATGTCTGTATGATATAGGAAGTTAACCTAAAAGTATATTGGAGATTAGATGTTAATGTTGAGACTTTTGGGAGTTTATTATTGATGAAGACTCACTTTGATGGTTCATGAAATTATATGAACTTTTGGAGACTAGTTTGAGGTTAATGGCACTTCGGGTCTTAGGTCATTAATAAAATATGACTTAATGAGAATGAAATACATATTCTAAAACTTGGAACTAAATGGCTAAGTACAAATGATTTTGAAAATGTAAAAGATGATGTTTTCAAAAGGAAAAAGTAATGTTTTTCATAAATATTAATTTATGGATACACACCTCTTTAAATCGCTATCATAAGGGAAGTTGCGCGCGTGTGGTGAAGCCCCCTGGCTAATGAATGCAGGGTGGATATATCCTTAGGTCATATGAGCGTTTATTGTACATTTTCTGCGCTGATTAGGTGATTCTGGGTGTGGTCATGACTATCCCGCAGGCATATGGCCGCTTCTCGATGTTTCTGTAAGTTCCCAGGTTGTCTTGTTTGATAGGCCCTGGAAGATGATAGCCATTTAGGGACGTGTCCAGTGGGGAAACCCGAAGGGGAGGTCTTAGATATGTTAAAGCAATTCATGATAATAAATTGGCTTTAAATACATTTCTCGGATGGAAGAAGGAAAATGGGATAAATGGATTGGCTTCGGATACATTTCCTGGATGAAAGAAGGGAGATGGAAGCATATGGTATTAAAAAGCATTTTTATGATAATAAAAAGGGCTTTTTGTATACACTTCCTGGATGGAAGAAGGGAAGTGGGGTTTTATGAAAAGGTAAAGCATTTTTATGTTAATAAAACTTTCTTTAAATTATATATTTTTCCTGGATGGAAGAAAGGAAATAAAATTGGTAAAGAAAGTTTTGAGATGAGATTGAATTGGTAAACATTTCATAAAATGAATTTACCATGTATGTATATTCCTAAAGAAAGAAATTGGGAACTATGCCATTAGATGGTGAATGGGTTTATTTTGTATTTCCTTGAGTGGCTGTAGATGAGACCTCCCATGCATATGCATACACATATATATTAATTTTGTGCTTAGGGTCTAATGGATCTCAACGATCAACATTACCTAAGTAGTAGTGTATCGGGGGATTCCTTATTTGGATTTTGCTTTGAGAGACACCCCACGCACGAATAGGGCATAGTGTTGAGACTGGGGAGAAGTTAGCCCTTAGTACTTGGGTTAACTATAGCATCTCATGATATTGCGCTAGGTTGTGCTTTTAGATTGAGAGGTGAGAAATATTATGCTAATTGCGATAGAATTACGCATTTAACTGTCATGCATTTTAGTCACATGGTAATCATATCAAACCGGGCCCTAACCCATCTATATCTCTTTGTTCTGCATGCAACTCGTTGTCCATTCAGGTGCTCTACGTACCGCAAGGACACCCGTATTGACTCTCCATTCCAGTTGTCATGGAGCTACAACATATTACAGACGTTGTAGGTTATTTGTATTAGACACTTCTTTCCATTGTACTCTAGTTATGTTCAGTTTATTTATTCGGGCATGTTGACCAAGCATTGCACTCATTTATCATAATGTGATATGAAATTTTAATACTCGGTGTAACCTGTTTGTATTAGTCTGTTAGCCGACAGCTTATTCGGTTATTGATTTATGCATATTGTATTCTATTACTCGTCAATTTTTGGTATCCACCATTTTTGAAAATTGGATTGTCCAAGTGTTTTTCTTTTACTTACAAAATTTTAATTTGATAGTCCCCTTTCTAAAATGATTGGTGGTTATCTCGTACTATTATTTTAATCGACATTAATGCTGAGAATGGACCATCTATGATTCCTGTGATTATTAGAGTATTGGGGTGGCCACCTATTATTTTAGTAGGCGGGTTGTCACACCTCTCAACTATCTCCCATACAATATCCAAAAACTTCATATATTAATATTCCTATTCACAAAGGAAAATAACTTACATCATCCATCTCTAGTCCGATTGCCCATCCTCATCATTGGGCTCCCACACAAAGTCCCCTGGTCTAAAATGACCTCGAATCTGCTGTAGGGGTTGCACTTCCAAAATTTCATCAAAACATGGTCCTTTACCTCTTTTAGGACAATCTCTCTTTCTATTCCCTATTTCTTTACAAAAGAAACATCTACCTGCAAATCCTCTCTGCCCATCCTGGGGAACAAAACGCTGTTGTGACTCTCTATAGTCCGACTTATACCCATTGGTATTACTGGCATTTCCTTCGCCAAACCTACTTGATGAACTCGAATCTCTAAAGTTCTTACCCTCTTGCGAACGAAGAAGATATTTATGACACTTCAACAGTGCCGCATTCACTACCTCGACGAAAGTCACTAACACTGGGCCTTCTAACAAATGCTGCCGAATTCTCCAATCTAACCCTCACATGAACTTCGATATACGCTCCTCTTTTGTATTTACCTCATCAGGTACTAATTTCTCCCATCTAGAAAAATCTTCTTCATATTATGCAACCGTCCTATTTCCTTGAAACACATCCATTAAGTTCCCCCTTATTTCCTTATGAGTCGGGGAAGGAAAATACCTTCGATCAAAAAGTTCCCAAAATTTTATTATAGGTAAAGTATTTCTCTGTTCCGATGTGGTGATAGACTCCCACCATTGGAGAGATAGACCCGTTAACTTAAAGGTGGCTAAAAATTGATTTTGCACCTCGCTACGCTCAACCATACGGAGATGCCTCTGCACACTATTCTTCCATTGACTTGCAACCATTGTATCAACTCCCCCTAAAAATTCAGGAGGATGCCCCTTACTAAAATATTCCTTCACTCTTTCCCACAAAGATAGTCCTAAATGGGTTTGGGCTGCTTGAACGGCAGATTCCTACGCCATCGCAGAAATGGCAGCAGTTACTGCTTGTGCCACAATATTGGCAACTTCATATGTAGTCATGTTCCTATGAGGCATTTGGTGTTCCACATTCTTAACCCCTTTATTCGCCTTGACTGAACGACTTCCCTTCGATGGCATCTGAAACAAGAATAAGTGTATCAGAACGCCTTTCAAATGTTTTCAAATCACAGAAGAAATATGAATGTGTGAATACAACAGTCCTAATAATAAGGCTCTACATCAAGAATGCTTACGGAAGAACGCAGTAACCAACACAGATCCAAAAGACACTAGAACCTGATGCTCTGATACCATCTGTGACAACTCGCTCAAAATAATAACGGGTGGCCAGCCCTATACTACATTAAATCAGGTATCTCAGATGGCTCAGTCTCAACATCAACTGACAATACTAAATAATATAAGGCTAACTACCCGAAACTATTAAAAGCGGATGACAAAAAATTAAAACTTTTATTTAACACCAATTAAAACCGACCATGTAACCATATACTAACAATACAACATCTAACTATGATGAGTGATACGACAAACTCTACAATATGTAAAGAAATGAATACAAGAGTACAAAAAAATGTACAAAGTAAAAATACCCGAATATGTCATCGAGTCACAGACAATACAATAATCTGAGAATGGAAAATATAAAAGTGTTAAACTACAACACTTGAGTATAGACCCAAAGATACAACTGAATCCTAATCTAGATACACAAAAGATAGGAATCGACTATTACAAAATGCCCCAACAGTCCGCTACTGCCACAGCTCCACGAATACACTAGATGGATAATATAAATGGAGTCCTTGCGGAGGAACACCTAAAATAGTATAATATATATATACATGGAAGGAGAAAATATAATCGGGTCAGTGCCCGAGTTGAAAACATTTTATAGCAAGTGCATTAAAATGCATAATAATTATAAGTGCGTTATGACATGATTTAATGGAGTCTCACTTCCCATAATAATCCAACTCGCCCCTCAACTAAAGTGCGCAACTAAACATATGCACGTGATCTCCAAGTGAAGGCCCAAATCTAATTAGGCAATTGAAATCATATAACATATCTCAATGTACACTTATCTGAATTCCATCTAATTCATATACTTTAACTTATAATGTTAGGGTTCTCATTCATTTGTTCATTTACTTAACATATAGGGTTTACATGCCCATTTTCCAATCCAATCATACAATAAACATAAACAACTTCTTTACTAGAATTTCTCATATTCTAGTTATGACAACAATATATAATTATATAGATGAGTTATTAGCATCTAAGTGCTAAGGACTAAACTTCTCCCAATTCTCAATACTGCACTACGTTTCGTTCGTGGGACGTCTCGCAAATGAAAAATCCAAACTAGGAACCCCCTCCCCCCGTTACACTACTATTGACAGTATTGATTTTCGAGATTCATTATGCCCTCAATGCATAATCCATGTAACCCAATTTCTTATTATTCCATTTTAATTAATTTTATTATTCCCAATTCTCAACAGTGCATGGCGTTTCGTGCATGGGACGTCTCGCAAATGCGAAATCCAAACAAGGAACCCCCCCCGTTACACTACTCCTGGCACTATCGATTGTCGAGATATACTATATATACGAATATGTGCATTAAGGACTAACTTCTCCTCAATTCCCAACATTACACTACGGCTCGTGCGTGGGAAGTCTCGCAAATGCGAAATCTAAACAAGGAACCCCCCGATACACTACTCCTGGCAATGTTGGTCGTTGAGGTCCATTATGCCCTCGATACCAAAATAACCAATCACATCAATAATATAATAACCATCCAAACGAGCTATAACTCAAGGACACAGGCTCACATTTCTATCATCTTCCAGTTTCCCAAACCACGTAGCAAACTGGGAACCACCTGGTAGGGCTAAACGACACCTACCTCATGATCAACTCACGCACACAACATCCCGAGAAGCGGTCATAGCTCCTAACCGGCAAGTGAGAATGACACATACCCACGACTTCTCACCCCCAAAATAATGAAGTATATCACATAATAATCACCATGGATGACTATGACCTGGGGAATATCCACACACTACTCATCGAGCCAGAGTGCTCACCCTCAATCGCGCGCTACTTCCCATGATAGCAAGGTGGGGGTATGCTTGACTATATATATATATATATATATATATATATACCATCACATAAGGTATACATACAACATCACATCGTATAAAGATATACCATCATATAAGGTATACCTACCACATCATTTACATATTCATAGTATGCTCTTAGGCGTAGATGAAATAATATTATTGTTTAGTATATTTCCCTCTCGATATACTAATCGTCAATTCTCACACTTCTTCCCCACTTAGTATACCATATAATATTTCTCGCTTGAAGGTCACATATCGCTTCTATCTATGAATTGTCTATCAATTCTATTTATGTTAAGGATATTCTCTATCCTAATGCACCTAATATCAGCATTTCTCATTGTGTGAGACATCTCCCAAATTATTCATCATTAAGGATATTTCTTTATCCGTATGCACATTTATTAGCATTTAAAATTCTCAATCCTTATTATGGTTCAATTAATTATATGAACCTTTAAAGTTATCCCATTTGGGATTTGATCCTAAGATACAATATCTCTAAGCGCATTCTCATTCTTTCTTATAAATTTAATAATTATCTCCAAATAGAATTTTTAATAATAGTGGACTTCCCCACTTAGAACATACCAAAATCTCTAATCGGTATTCCTAAATTTAAGTCAACATGACTCCAATAATTTCTTATAAGGGAAACTCTCTAAAAGTATCCAAACCATACTTCATATAATTCCTATAGAGGTTCCCAATTGATAACCTCAAACGAAACGGAATGGAATTCTCCCTAGGAAACATTCCCCCAAAATGCCCTGTTTTCGAATCGATTTGGGCCAATTCCGAATCGATTCAACCCTGAGAATGGATTCGGCCTTCAAGGCGAATCGATTCGGGTTATCAGACCTGGGATTCTGTCTCAGGCCGAATCGATTCGACTGGGGTTCGAATCGATTCAGTCACTCAGACCTGGGAAACTGCATATTTTTGAATCGATTCGGTAAGGGGCCTAATCGAGTCGACTCTGTAGAACTCATGAAAATGGCTACTTTTATTTAGCCTAAAATCCCTGAAATTCATTTTAATCATTTTCTCTTCATTTCTCTTCAATCCAATCACATATATAACATTAATATTCATCCAAGAACACATTTAAACTAATTTATATCATCAAATACAAGATCTACATAACAAATCTAAGATTTTACCCAAAATTTAGGTTTTGATAAACTAAACCTAAAACCCAAATATTTAATCCACAAATCATGAAATAAATGGTACACAACAATTATTTAGCAAGTTTAATCACTTGCCTCGGGTTCGTAGGGTCTGATTCGTCCTCGAGATCGTGTATTGGCCGGAAAATCCTCTTTCTCTCTCTTTTTTCTCTACTTTTCTTCTTCTCTATTTATTTTCCTTCTATTTCTCTTTCTCTCTAAGGATATTTGATCTCCCATAGGCTTTTAAGCCTAGTCCCCCAATATACACAACTTTAAATGATAATACACACTTTAAATGACTCGGTAACTTTAATTCAAGCCAAACGAGCTTAAATTATTTGGGAACCTAAATAGACCCCAAGTACAGTCATTTGGACTTTCTCGACCCTTTCGGAAACAACTACACCCTCAGAATTGCCATTTGAAACACTTTCTAACAACTTCAAATTTTGACCTCAATTGACAATTTAATAATTCTCCAAATAAAATCATATTTATTTCTTCCAAAATAAATAATTATCGTCTCTAAAGCATTAGGTTGTTACATAAAAAAATGTTGTTGAGACCAATAAACAAGTGTATGCAAAAAACGAGCTGGATTTAAAATAGATTCCAACAACAAATACCCAATAAAAGATCCAAGATCTAAAATACCCACTAAATAAGTCCAAACAAAATTTGGATCAAAGAAAATTTTCTTATAAATGTCTTAGTCTAAATATTTCAATCCAAACATAAACTTCAACAGGGTTTAAAATCCGAGAGTTACATTCTCCTAAATCCAAGCCTCTCACACTTCTAAATCAGGCCTATAAGCAATCGAGGGGTGGCTTAACAATAAAAGGCCTATTCAGCAACTAGAGTTTGAATAAGGGAAGAATAAAGTCTCCAAACTAAACCAAAACCAAATCTGAAACATTTTTATGTATAAAAATTTATCCATATAAAATTTGATCCAAAATAAAATTGCAGCCCAGGAAAGTCTCTCAAAAGCTTTTAGTCAAAAAAGGTGACCAGAAATTAAATCCAAGTTAATTAATGTAAACGAATTCAAACAAAACAAAAACAGTTCTAAAAAGCCAACAATGAAGAAAGTGTTAATAGGTCTATTTAAGAAAATAAATTACCCAAAAGATTTATCCTAACAGATTTAAACAGTTATATTAAAAGGGTGAGTTAAAATAGTGAGTTATATACCGAGTTATACATGAGTTTAAACGAGTTAACACACTGAGTTAAACATTGAATCAAATAGATGAGTTAAACCACACACACGCCAGTGTATAACTCGGATGTGTATACACAGGATCAGATTTGTATGTGTATACATAGGACCAACTTAGGGGGTGTAACTAGTTAAAGTAAAAAAAATGAGATTTATCTTTTATCATCAAATAAATCAAATCTGATTTTAAAATAAAAGTTATTTAATAAAAAAAAAATGTGAGACACAAAAAGGTTGTTGAGACCAATAAACAAGTGTACACACAAAACAAGTTGGATGTAAAATAGAGTCCAACAAAAAACACCCAACAAAAGATCCAAGATCTAAAATGCCCACTAAATGAGTCCAAACAAATTTTGGATCAAATAAAATTTTGGTATAAATGTTCTAGCTTAAATATTTCAATCCAAACATAAACTTAAATAGGGTTTAAAATCCGAGAGTTACAATCTCCTAAATCCAAGCCTCTCGCACTTCTCAATCAGGCCTATAAACAATCGAGGGCGGTCAAACACTAAAAGGCCTATTGATATAGCAGAGTTTGAATAAAGGAAAGATAAAGTCTCAAACCTAACCAAAAATCAAATCTGAAATATTTTTATATATAAAAATTTATCCAAGTAAAATTTGATCCAAAATAAAATTTCAGCCCAAGGAAAGTCTCTCCAAAGCTTTTAGTCCAAAAAGGTGACCAGAAATTAAATCCAAGTTAATTAATATAAACGGATTCAAACAAAAAAAAAACAGTTCTAAAAAGACAACAATTCAGAAAGTGTTAATAGGTCTAGATAAGAAAACAAATTACCCAAAAGATTTATCCTAACAGATCTAAACAGTTATATTTAAAGGGTGAGTTAAAACCATGAGCTAGATACCAAGTTATACTTGAGTTTAAACGAGTTAACACACTGAGTTAAACATTGAATCAAATAGGTGAGTTAAACCACACACATGCACGTGTATTACTCGGATGTGTATACATAGGATCAGATTTATATGTGTATACAACAAAATAAATTGAACACACAACAGTTCAACTTAGAGGGTGTAACTAGATAAAGTCAAAAATGAGATTTATCTTTTATCCCCAAATAAATCAAATTAGATTTTAAAATTAAAGTTATTTAATAAAAAAAATGTGAGACACAAAAAGGTTGTTGAGACCAATAAACAAGTGTACACACAAAACGAGTTGGGTCTAAAATAGAGTCCAACAACAAATACCCTACAAAAGATCCAAGATCTAAAATACCCACTAAATAAGTCCAAACAAATTTTGGATCAAATAAAATTTTCTTATGAATGTTTTAGTCTAAATATTTCAATCCAAACATAAACTTGAACAGGGTTTAAAATCCGAGAGTTACATTCTCCTAAACCCAAGCCTCTCACACTTCTCAATCTGGCCTATAAACAATCGAGGGGCAGCCTAACACAAAAAGGCCTATTGAGCAAGTAGAGTTTGAATAAAGGAAAGATAAAGTCTCAAACCAAAACAAAAACAAAATTTGAAATATTTTGATGTATAAAAATATATCCAAATAAAATTTGATCCAAAATAAAATTTCAGCCCAAGGAAAGTCTCTCCAAAACTTTTAGTCCAAAAAGGTGACCAAAAATTAAATCCAAGTTAATTACTATAAACGGATTCAATCAAAACAAAAACAGTTCTAAAAAGCCAACAATGCATAAAGTGTTAACAGGTCTAGATAAGAAAATAAATTACCCAAAAGATTTATCCTAACAAATCTAAATAGTTATACTTGAGTTTAAACGAGTTAACAGACGGAGTTGTACATTGATTCAAATAGGTGAGTTAAACCACACACACGCACGTGTATAACTCGGATGTCTATACATAGGATCAAATTTCTATGTGTATACAACTAAATAAAGTTAACACACAACAGTTCAACATAGAGGGTGTAACTAGTTAAAGTCAAAAATGAGATTTATCTTTTATCCCCAAATAAATCAAATCAGATTTTAAAATAAAAGTTATTTAATAAAAAAAATGTGTGACACACAGGTTGTTGAGACCAATAAACGAGTGTTCACAGAAAACAAGTTGGATATAAACTAGAATCAAATAACAAACATGTGACACCCCGCTTAATAAAATACCGGGCGATCACTCCTATATCAAATTATGACAGGATCATTATTTGCATCACTGTCTAAAATCCATTTAATTAATAATAACATATTAGGTCGTTGTCAAAATTTTACTTAACTACTCTATTTAAACGACTATAATTAAAACATCCACACAGTTTTGCGTAAGTGAAACTGAAATAAAATAAAATAATCGAACACGCGTTCAAAATTATACAACCATATCGAATGTCGTGCTAAAAGAATAAATAAATGCAATTGGGACATTGACCCGAATGTTTATACAGTACCTCATATCTAGAGTACAAGAATGGAAGCGTCTATCGAAAACCTACACGCATCCACAGCTGCTGCAGCCGACGTCTGACTCGAAAGAAGTGTCATCCAAGAGTCCCTGTGTCTGGACACCTATATATATATATATATATATATATAAAACAAGAGAGGAAAAGTAGATAAACGGGTCAGAGCCCGAGTTTGAAAATATTTTGCAAGTGCATAAATGCCTTATTTTTTTGAAAAAGTTTTTATCTCATATTTAAGTTTGGTATCGCACTCCCATGAGATACCTCTCACCTCTCCTCTAACGGTGCACACCAAACGTATCCTAACAATTACCCTAGTCAAGCTATCCCGCCTTACTAGTCTGATGTACCCGTTTACTAGAAACCCATCCATCTTGAATACTAAGGGCTAAACTTCCCTCCATTCTCAACACTGCACTAAGTTCGTGCTTGGGGTGTCTCGCGAAGAGAAATCCAAACAAGGAACACCCCCCCCCCCCCCCGATACACTACTACTTGGCAGGTTTAATGGTAGAGATCCATTAGGCCCGTAGTACAAAACTAATATATAGATACATTCTTATATATATACATATCACATTCATTTTACATATGTTTTACCATATACATCCAGATAATATCTCCCGGACTCAGGTTTACTCTATATATAGCTTTATAATACACATTGGGATCTATCTCCCGGACTGAGGTGTATTCTATACTCATTTCAAAACATTTTATTTCCCTTCTTATATCCAGGAAATATATTTAAAATCCAATTCATTATCATGAATTTCTTTAACACATCGTACAACTTTTTTAAAGCCCGTTTTATTATCATAAAAATGCTTTTCCATTTTATAACATCCTATATCCCTTCTTATATCCGGGAAACGTATCCAAAGCCAAATCAATTATCCAATTTCCCTTCTACCGTCCAGGAAATGTATTTAAAGCCATTTTATTATCATAAAATGCTTTAACAAATATAAGACCGCCCCTCCGGGTTTCCCCACTGGACGCGCCCCTAAATGGCTATCATCTTCCAGGGCCTATCAAACAAGACAACCTGGGAACCTACCAGCATCGGGAAGCCACCATATGCCTACGGGATCGTCAAGACCACACCCAGAATCTCCTAACCAGCGCAGAAACAATAATCGCTCGTATGGCCTATAGGACTATATCCACCCTACATTCATTAGCCAGGGGGCTTCATGATACGCACGCAAATTTCATTATGATAGCGATTTAGAGAGGTGTGTAACCTTAATTTATCAATTATGAAAAATCATTTCTTTTCCATTTTGAAAACATTCATTTTTATATTTTCAAAATCATTTACCTCATATCATATATATACTTTAATCACATAGTATATACATATACCATATATTCCTCCTCGAATATATAAATGGCCATAATTACCAATCTCATCTAGCAATGACCAATAATCCCAAAGATTCTCTTAGAGAATCATAATCATGCATTAATATACGCATGATACTAAACCCAAAGTATTTCGTTACTTTAATAATCAATATATACCTCAATCCTGTCCAAGGATTTATCGGATATCTCCAATTATACCCTTTTTCATTAAGCGAATATATATCTATATTCCCAATGTATCCTAACTATCTCATAGGATATACCCAATCTGCCATCGATTATAATTATGCTTCCTATACGCACAATTATATAGGCTTAATTGCCAACTAAGATATCCTAGGGATTTATCTCTCCCGAACAACCTTAAATTTAATGGGTTATGAATTTCATTTCCATGAACCCAAGGACTACATCTCGTCCATAATATCACTTAAAGGTCCCCACCCTAAGTTAGGAACCGTAAACCTTTCGATTCCACCAATTCTCTATTTTCTTCGAAAACATAGTTTAAGGGTTATACATTTAAAACCCTCACCCTGCCCTACTAAATTTCTTCAATTGGAGGACTATATACTCCTAAAGGGTTACTTATATTAACCCACAATTAACCTCGAATCAATTAGAATTGGATCTCATCCCATCCAATCCATCCTAGGAAAATTGCCCACTTTTAGAAGGGGTCGATCGATCGACCCATAGCCGTCGATCGATCGAGGGCTTCGATCGATCGAGTCCCCATGATCGATCGAGCATGTCGGGTATTCTCTTCTCTGAGAAGCTGTTTCGACCATGAAATCTTCCCCCAAGCTTTCATCTCCTCACCGAACGGCCTACAACTTCAACCAATAACAAAAACACATACATAAAGGGTTATATCCCTCCTAGAACCCTAAACCACCAATTTATTTCGATTAATTTCTAAATTTCTCCAATTATAGGGGTTTATTCGTTTTATCTCCTGAAAACCCGTTTTATCCACGAAAACCCAACCCAAAATCTTTAGGGTTTGATTATACCAAACTACGGTATAAGATATTTATGCAAAAATTAAATAAAGAAAGTAAACACTTGCCTCGTGGATAAAATCCAACGACCTCGAACCGAATCCCGCGGAGTTTGGCCGAAATCTCCCCTTTTCTTCCTCTTCTCTCTCTTCCCTCTCTTCTCTTTCTTTTCCTTCTCTTTTCCCCCTCTCTCCCTCCCTTTATAAAGAGAAAAGGGTTTAACCCCTTAAAACCCAAAAATGACTCGTTTACTCAATTACGAGCCATTTTAACTCTAAAATTATCGGGACTCAATTTCGACAATCGGATACTCTTTTCCGACTGTCTCGGCCATTACGAGACTCACGGTGCAGTCGAAATTCCCATCTGAGGTACTTAACCGCAACTCACTATTTCAATTACACACGACTTAATGGGGGTTTTTCCAAATTAAATCTCACCTCGTGTCGCTTTACTCCACGACGACATATAATTAAAATATTCCGACCTAAATAATCCCAAAAAAATCACAACATCCATCGAAAATCCTCAAATCCTCGAAAATCCCAAAAATCACTATTTCGAGAAATTCTCCAAATTCCAATTTATTTCCAATTAGGGAATTTAATAGTCTCCCAAAAGGACGAGTTGTTACATACTCTCCCCTTACAACGGAATTTCGTCCTCGAAATTCAGATACAATCTACACCCCCAAACTAGGATCACTCCAAATCCTAATACCTCAAGGGGAACGATACTAACCCAATGGTTCCCAACCATACACTATGCGGCTACCGCAATCGTAAAGTGACTCTAATAGCGTCACATTTCACCCATAATGTCTAGTGCTTCACGGCATAAACTTCAACTTTATATACTACGCACATTCTATTTCAGACGATATACAAACCAACTACTAAGGTGCCCATACACCTTTCTAACTTGTGCACATCTGCACATACATTGCGAACGTCCGACACATAACACTCTTTCTAAATGAGGGTCTCCTTTCCTCGGTGTAATACTTACACATGGGTCCTCCCAACCCACAAAATGTAATTTTCCTATCCTCGGCGCCACTAACACTACTGGACTTACATCCTAATAACTCTACGATCTATGTGTTACACTACCTACGCGAAACGAGTAATATCCTATCTATATCACTAGTGCCTAAGACCTCTCTCAACTTCCGACATTTGCTTGGTTTCATGTGTGGGACGTCTCGCAAAAGCAAAATCCAAACAAGGAACCCTCCCGTTACACTACTCCATCGCGTCGTCGGTCATCGAGATGTAACGGCCCAAGGCACACTAGCGGGACGTCCTAAATCCTACCTCTCTAACCTACGAATGCATTTCTACTATTCTATCCTTTCGTCCATATGAAAGGAAAACTAACTAATCGAGGTGCCAAACGCTCTGAAAGAGCACTACGTACATCGTACCCAAAGTATACTTTCTCAAAAAATTTCCTTTTCATTGAGGCCTGGCCATATGCCTCAAATCAAATCCTTTCACCTTGACTCACCTTCATACTTGTGGTGAGGAAAACATTTCAGTTCTTTTCAATAGCACGACATTTCCATAAACATACCACCATCCCATGGCTCATAGTCTATAGTGGTTCATCCACACTATAAGACTTTTCCACGAAACCAACATCCTTGCATCCTATAACATATCTCCACTCCTAACACCGTTAAGGTTCATGTGTGGAGATTCTCGTAAAGAGAAATCTAAACAAGGAACCCCTCCACACATTACTATTTAACTTCGTCGGTCATGGAGGTCCATTATTTCGAACATGCAACCGGGATAATCCTATCCCCTCTCAACAAAAGGTGGTCTAAACTCCTATCTCTAACTAAGAGTCACACCACCAAGCGCTCGTACTAATATTCAGTCTTCGCGCAAACCAACAATGAGATTAATGTTACAGCTCAACAATAATCCTATGGGCCTTAAATTATATCTATAAGGTCGCCACGCACTCACGTCATAATAATGAAGCCCCTGCTCATCGAGGTTCCATTTACCCATAAAAATAAAGGCGAACTCAACCTGTATCTAGGTGAGATATCACAACAACAACAACCTATTCCCTCCAGGAACCGTGGACATGATAGTCTTTCCATCCTTAGCCTGCTATCGCTCCGATAATACCATAATATATTATACTCACCATATTACCATACTCATATAAACATATAAAACAAGTACCACAAGCCAAATATATATATATATATATTTAAAATATCAACACCCGCTTTTATATAACGAATAAAGGAAAACAAAACTCCGCTATCACGGAAAACATATAGACATACAATGTATACTGTTACCGAGACTGCCACAAAACTCAAATTACACACACGAGTCTAGGCCAACGAACACCGCAACTTCATATAGCCACACCTCTTACCAACATTTCTTAACTCTAGGCCCCATCTGGGCACCCTAACCTTATCCTTTATTCCTATCGGGAAAGGACTAACCGTGTGGCTTCACACTACACATCACTATTTTCATCACTGGCCTTCCTGACCGTGATAAAGTTGCCAACACCATCTGACTCTATAACCTTGCTCCATACAATCATCTTACTAATCCTCTTAACTTCTTTGTTCAAAGGAAATTCCTTATTTCAACAAATTCCCCGGGTGGATGTCCACCAATGGGGTCCACGAATACACATATTCTCCGTAAGTGTTAGCAACATTTTTCTAATGAGCCCATCATTCCACTAAAAGAGTCTCTCTTCGTTGTACCTACCTCACCTAGGCACAGGGTTCGCTTATCCATATCACTCTTTATCCACTGTCGACCTCTGGCCGATCCTTATGTGAATAATTCCGAAACGACATTCTTCTCCTTTCCACCGAATAATGGGGACTCACGATTAAAACTATCTGTAAGATCCCTTTCGAACCCTTATCGGCACTTGGAAAATCAACTTTAGTACCACTTTCTATAATAGCAGTACTTGGATGCTCATAACTACTATACGTTAGTAGTCGTTGCAACAATCTTTAACAATCTCAATAAGGGGAGTGACCTAAATACAGTCGCCCAAACTTTTATCAGTCGCCTCAGCTAAGCCTCGCCTCCTGCTGTCCTCCTCAAGTCCCTCCTTGGTCGCGCTTCCTCGATCGGCACACGATCCTAGAACGGGCACGCAAAGTATTTTCTGTAATCTTATGCTATGGTGCTATGGCAGGAGAACTAAGTCTCACAAGAGAAATCAACAATCCTAATCCTGAGGCTCTATATCAAATCGAGAGCATCGCTGAAAGCATAGTATGTCCGCACAGATTCCTAAGGACACTAGAACCTGATGCTCTACTACCATTTGTCACACCCCACCTAATAGAATACCGAGCAATCACTCCTATATCAAATTATGACAGGAGTCTCATATGGATCATTCTTAGCATCACTGTCGAAAATCCATTTAATTACTAATAACCTATTAGGCGGGTGTCAAAATTTTACTTAACTAATCTTTTTAAACGTCTATAATTAAAACATCCACACAGTTTTGCGTAAGTGAAACTGAAATAAAATAAAATAACCGAACACTCGGTCAAAATTATACAACCATATCGAATGTCGTGCTAAAAGAATAAATAAATGCAATTGGGCCATTGACCCGAATGTTTATACAGTACCTCATATCTAGAGTACAAGAATGGAAGCGTCCATCGAAAAACTGAACGCATCCACAGCTGCTACAGCCGACGTCTGACTCGAAAGAAGTGTCATCCAGGCGTCCCTATGTTCGGACACCTATATAAATATAAAACAAGAGAGGAAAAGTAGATAAACGGGTCAGAGCCCGAGTTTGAAAATATTTTGCAAGCGCATAAATGCCTTATTTTTTTTAAAAAGGTTTTATCTCATATTTAAGTTTGGTATCGCACTCCCATGAGATACCCCTAACCACTCCTCTAATGGTGCACACCTAACGTATCCTAACAATTACCCAAGTCAAGCTATCCCGCCTAACTAGTCTGATGTACCCGTCTACTGGAAACCCATCCATCCCGAGTACTAAGGGCTGAACTTCCCTCCATTCTCAACACTGCACTAAGTTCGTGCTTGGGGTGTCTCGCGAAGTGAAACCCAAACAAGGAACCCCCCGATACACTACTACTTGGCAGGGTTAATGGTACAGATCCATTAGGCCCGTAGTACAAAACTAATGTATAAATACATTCTTATATATATACATATCACATTCATTTTACATACGTTTTACCATATACATCCAGATAATATCTCCCGGACTGAGGTTTACTCTATATACAACTTTATAATACACATCCGGATCTATCTCCCGGACTGAGGTGTATTCTATACTCATTTCAAAACTTTATATGTCCCTTCTTATATCCAGGAAATATATTTAAAATCCAATTCATTATCATGAATTGCTTTAACACATCATATAACCTTTTAAAAGCCAGTTTTATTATCATAAAAATGCTTTTCCATTTTATAACATCCCATTTCCATTCTTATATCCAGGAAATATATTCAAAACCATTTTTATTATCATAAAAATGCTTTGATCATATCATATGCTTCCATTTCCCTTCTTCCATCTGCGAAACATATCCGAAGCCAAATCTATTATCCCATTTCCCTTCTACCATCCAGGAAATGTATTTAAAGCCATTTTATTATAATAAAATGCTTTAACAAATCTAAGACCGCCCCTCCGGATTACCCCACTGGACGCGCCCCTAAATGGGTATCATCTTCCAGGGCCTATCAAACAAGACAACCTGGGAACCTACCAACGTCGGGAAGCCGCCATATGCCTGCGGGATAGTCAAGACCACACCCAGAATCTCCTAACTAGCGCAGAAACAATAATCGCTCATATGGCCTATAGGACTATATCCACCCTGCATTCATTAGCTAGGGGGCTTCACCATACGCACGCAACTTCTATTATGATAGCGATTTAGAGAGGCGTGTAACCATAATTTATCAATTATGAAAAATCATTTCTTTTCCATTTTGAAAACATTCATTTTTATATTTTCAAAATCACTTACCTCATATCATATATATACTTTAATCACTTAGTATATACATATACCATATATTCCTCCTCGAATATCTAAATGGCCATAATTTCCAATCTCATCTAGCGATGACCAATAATACCAAAGAGATTCTCTTAGAGAATCATAAACATGCATTCATATACGCATGATACTAAACCCAACGTATTTCCTTACTTTAATAATCAATATGTACCTCAATACCATCTAAGGATTTATCGGATATCTCCAATTATACCCTTTTTCATTAAGCGAATATATATCTATATTCCCAATTTATCCTAACTATCTCGTAGGATATACCCAATCCTCCATCGATTATAATTATGCTTCCTATACGCATAATTATATAGGCCTAATTGCCAACTAAGATATCCTTGGGATTTATCTCTCCCGAAGAACCTTAAATTTAGTGGGTTATGAATTTCATTTCCATGAACCCAAGGACTACATCTCGTCCATAATATCTCTTAAAGGTCCCCACCCTAAGTTAGGAACCGTAAACCTTTAGATTCCACCAATTCTCTATTTTCTTCGAAAACATAGTTTAAGGGTTATACATTTAAAACCCTCACCCTGCCCTCCTAAATTTCCTCAATTGAAGGACTATATACTCCTAAAGGGTTACTTATATTAACCCACAATTAACCTCGATCAATTAGAATTGGATCTCATCCCATCCAATCCATCCTAGGAAAATTGCCGACTTTCAGAAGGGGTTGATCGATCGACCCAAAGCCGTCGACCGATCGAGGGCTTCGATCGATCGAGTCTCCATGATCGATCGATCGATCATGTCGGGTAGCTTCTTCTCTGAGAAGATATTTTGTCCATGAAATCTTCCCCCAAGCTTTCATCTCCTCACCCAACGTCCTACAACTTCAACCAATAACAAAAACACATACATAAAGGGTTCTAAACCTCCTAGAACCCTAAACCATCAATTTATTTCCATTAATTTCTAAATTTCTCCAATTATCCAATTATAGCGGTTTATTTGTTTTATCTCCCGAAAACCCGTTTTATCCACGAAAGCCCAACCCAAATCTTAGGGTTTGTTTATACCAAACTACGGTATGCGATATTTATGCAAAAATTAAATAAAGCAAGTAAACACATGCCTCGTGGATAAAATCCGACGACCTCGAGCCGAATCCTGCAGAGGTTGGCCGGAATCTCCCCTTTGCTTCCTCCTCTCTCTCTTCCCTCTCTTCTCTTTCTTTTCCTTCTCTTTTCCCCCCTATCTCCCTCCTTTTATGAAGAGAAAAGGGTTTAATCCCTTAAAACCCAAAAACGACTCGTTTACTCAATTACGAGCCATTTTAACTCTAAAATTACCGGTACTCAATTTCGACAATCGGATAATCTTTTCTGACTGTCTCGGCCATTCCGAGACTCACGTCGCAGTCGAAATTACCATCTGAGGTACTTGGCCGCAACTCACTATTTCAACCCCACACGAATTAATGGGGGTTTTTCCAAATTAAATCTCACATCGTGTCGCTTTACTCCACGGTGACATATAATTAAAATATTCCGACCTATATAATCCCAAAAAAATCACAGCATCCATAAAAAATCATCAAATCCTCGAAAATCCCAAAAATCACTATTTCGAGAAATTCTCCAAATTCCAATTTATTTCCAATTAGGGAATTTAATAGTCTCCTAAAAGGATGGGTTGTTACATACTCCCCCCCCCCCCCCTTACAACGGAATTTCGTCCTCGAAATTCAGATACAACCTACACCCCCAAACTAGGATCACTCCAAATCCTAATACCTCAAGGGGAACGATACTAACCCAATGGTTCCCAGCCATACACTATGCGGCTACCGCAATGGTAAAGTGACTCTAATAGGGTCACATTGCACCCATAATTTCTAGTGCTTCACGACATAAACTTCAACTTTATATACTACGCCCATTCGATTTCAGGCGGTATATAAACTAACTACTAAGGTGCCCATACACCTTTCTAACTTGTGAACATCTGCACATACATTCCGAACGTCCTACACGTAACACTCTTTCTAAATGAGGGCCTCCTTTCCTCGGTGTAATACTTACACATGGGTCCTCCCAACCCACGAAATGCAATTTTCCTATCCTCGGTGCCACTAACACTATTGGACTTACATCCTAATAACTCTATGATCTATGCGTTACACTACCTACGCGAAATGAATAATATCCTAACTATATCCCTAGTCCCCAAGGCCTTTCTTAACTTCCGACATTTCCTTGGTTTCATGCGTGGGACATCTCGTAAAAGCAAAACCCAAAAAAGGAATCCTCCCATTACACTACTCCCTCGCGTCGTCGGTCATCGAGATGTAACGGCCCAAGGCACACCAGCGGGAAATCCTAAATCCTACCTCGCTAACCTACAACGCATTTCTACTATTCTATCCTTCCGTCCATACGAAAGGAAAACTAACTAATCGAAGTGCCCAACTCTCTGAAAGAGCACTACGTACATCGTACCCAAAGTATACTTTCTCAAGATTTTGCCTTTTCATTAAGGCCTAACCATATGCCTCAAATCTAATCCTTTCACCTTGCCTCGCCTTCATACTTGTGGTGAGGAAAAAATTTCATTGATTTTCCATAGCACGACATTTCCATAAATATACCACCATCCCATGGCTCATAGTCTATAGTGGTTTATCCACACTATAAGACGTTTCCATGAAACCAACATCCTTGCATCCTATAACATCTCTCCACTCCTAACGTCGTTAAGGTTCATGTGTGGAGCGTCTCGCAAAGCGAAATCCAAACAAGGAACCCCTCCACACACTACTATTTAAATTCGTCGGTCATGGAGGTCGGTTATTTCGAACATGCAACCGGGATAATCCTATCCCCTCTCAACAAAAGGTGGTCTGAACTCCTATCTCTAACTAAGAGTCACACCACCAAGCGCTCGTACTAATTTTAGTCTTCGCGCAAACCAACAATGAGATTAATGTTACAGCTCAACAATAATCCTATGGGCCTTAAATTATATCTATAAGGTCGCCACGCACTCACATCATAATAATGAAGCCCCTACTCATCGAGGTTCCATTTACCCATAAAAATAAAGGTGAACTCAACCTGTATCCAGGTGAGATATCACAACAACCTATTCCCTCCAGGAACCGCGGACATGATAGTCTTGCCATCCTTAGCCTGCTATCGCTCCGATAATACCATAATATATTATACTCACCATATTACCATACTCATATAAACATATAAAACGAGTACCACAAGCCAAATATATATATATATATATATATAAAATATCAACACCCACTTTTATATAACAAATGAAGGAAAACAAAACTCCGCTATCACGAAAAACATATAGACATACAATGTATACTGTTATCGAGACCGCCACAAAACTCAAATTACACACACGAGTCTAGGGAAACGAACACTGCAACTTCATCTAGCCACACCTCTTACCAACATTTCTTAACTCTAGGCCCCATCTGGGCAACCTAACCTTGTCCTTTATTCCTATCGGGAAAGGACTAACCGTGTGGCTTTACACTCCACATCACTATTTTCATCACTGGCCTTCCTGACCGTGATAAAGTTGTCAACACCATCTGACTCTATAACCTTGCTCCATACAATCATCTTACTAATTCTCTTAACTTCTTTGTTAAAAGGAAATTCCTTATTTCAACAAATTTCCCGGGTGGATGTCCACCAATGGGGTCCACGAATACACATATTCTCCGTAAATGTTAGCAACATTTTTCTAATGAGCCCATCATTCCACTGAAGGAGTCTCTCTTCGTTGTACCAACCTCACCTAGGCACAGGGTTCGCTTATCCATATCACTCTTTATCCACTGTCGACCTCTGGCCGATCCTTATGTGAATAATTCCGAAACGACATTCTTCTCCTTTCCACCGAATAATGGGGACTCACGATTAAAACTATCTGTAAGATCCCTTTCGAACCCTTATAGGCACTTGGAAAATCAACTTTAGTACCACTTTCTATAATAGCAGTACTTGGATGCTCATAACTACTATACGTTAGTAGTCATTGCAACAATCTTTAACAATCTCAATAAGGGGAGTGACCTAAATACAGTCGCCCAAACTTTTATCAGTCGCCTCAGCTAAGCCTCGCCTCTTGCTGTCCTCCTCAAGTCCCTCCTTGGTCGCGCTTCCTCGATCGGCACACGATCCTAGAACGGGCACGCAAAGTATTTACTGTAATCTTATGCTATGGTGCTATGGCAGGAGAACTAAGTCTCACAAGAGAAATCAAAAATCCTAATCCTGAGGCTCTATATCAAATCGAGAGCATCGCTGAAAGAATAGTATGTCCGCACAGATTCCTAAGGACACTAGAACCTGATGCTCTACTACCATTTGTCACACCCCACCTAATAGAATACCGGGCAATCACTCCTATATCAAATTATGACAGGAGTCTCATATGGATCATTCTTAGCATCACTGTCGAAAATCCATTTAATTACTAATAACCTATTAGGCGGGTGTCAAAATTTTACTTAACTAATCTTTTTAAACGTCTATAATTAAAACATCCACACAGTTTTGCGTAAGTGAAACTGAAATAAAATAAAATAACCGAACACTCGGTCAAAATTATACAACCATATCGAATGTCGTGCTAAAAGAATAAATAAATGCAATTGGGCCATTGACCCGAATGTTTATACAGTACCTCATATCTAGAGTACAAGAATGGAAGCGTCTATCGAAAAACTGCATGCATCCACAGCTGCTACAGCCGACTTCTGACTCGAAAGACGTGTCATCCAGGCGTCCCTATGTTCGGACACCTATATAATTATAAAACAAGAGAGGAAAAGTAGATAAACGGGTCAGAGCCCGAGTTTGAAAATATTTTGCAAGTGCATAAATGCCTTATTTTTTTAAAAAAGGTTTTATCTCATATTTAAGTTTGGTATCGCACTCCCATGAGATACCCCTAACCACTCCTCTAATGGTGCACACCTAACGTATCCTAACAATTACCCAAGTCAAGCTATCCCGCCTAACTAGTCTGATGTACCCGTCTACTGGAAACCCATCCATCCCGAGTACTAAGGGCTAAACTTCCCTCCATTCTCAACACTGCACTAAGTTCATGCGTGGGGTGTCTCGCGAATCGAAATCCAAAAAATGAACCCCCCCGATATACTACTAGTTAGCAGGGTTAGTGGTAGAGATCCATTAGGCCCGTAGTACAAAACTAATGTATAAATACATTCTTATACATATACATATCACAGATATTTTACATATGTTTGACCATATACATCCGGATAATATCTCCCGGACTGAGGTTTACTCTATATACAACTTTATAATACACATCCGGATCTATCTCCCGGACTGAGATGTATTCTATACTCATTTCAAAACTTTCTATTTCCCTTTTTATATCCAGGAAATATATTTAAAATCCAATTCATTATCATGAATTGCTTTAACACATCATATAACTTTTTAAAATCCAGTTTTATTATAATAAAAATGCTTTTCCATTTTATAACATCCCATTTCCCTTCTTATATCTAGGAAATGTATTCAAAGCCATTTTTATTATCATAAAAATGCTTTGATCATATCATATGCTTCCATTTCCCTCCTTCCATCCGGGAAACAATAATCCCGTCCGGATTACCCCACTGGACGCGCCCCTAAATGGCTATCATCTTCTAGGGCCTATCAAACAAGACAACCTGGGAACCTACCAACGTCGGGAAGCGTCCATATGCCTGCGGGATAGTCAAAACCACACCCAGAATGTCCTAACCAGCACAGAAACAATAATCGCTCATATGGCCTATAGGACTATATCCACCATGCATTAATTAGCCAGGGGGCTTCACCATACGCACGCAACTTCCCTTATGATAGCGATTTAGAGAGGTGTGTAACCATAATTTATCAATAATGAAAAATCATTTCTTTTCCATTTTGAAAAAAATCATTTTTATATTTTCAAAATCATTTACCTCATATCATATATATACTTTAATCACATAGTATATACATATACCATATATTCCTCCTCAAATATATAAATGGCCATAATTGCCAATCTCATCTAGCGATGACCAATAATACCAAAGAGATTCTCTTAGAGAATCATAATCATGCATTCATATACGCATGATACTAAACCCAACGTATTTCCTTACTTTAATAATCAATATATACCTCAATCCCATCTAAGGATTTATCGTATATCTCCAATTATACCCTTTTTCAAAAGCGATTATATATCTATATTCCCAATTTATCCTAACTATCTCGTAGGATATACCCAATCCGCCATCAATTATAATTATGCTTCCTATATAAATAATTATATAGGCCTAATTGCCAACTAAGATATCCTAGGGATTTATCTCTCCCGAACAACCTTAAATTTAGTGGGTTATGGATTTCATTTCCATGAACCCAAGGACTACATCTCATCCATAATATGACTTAAAGGTCCCCACCCTAAGTTAGCAACCGTAAACCTTTAGATTCCACCAATTCTCTATTTTCTTCGAAAACATAGTTTAAGGGTTATACATTTAAAACCTTCACCCTGCCCTCCTAAATTTCCTCAATTGGAGGACTATATACTCCTAAAGGGTTACTTATATTAACCCACAATTAACCTCGAATCAATTAGAATTGGATCTCATCCCATCCAATCCACCCTAGGAAATTTCCCACTTTCAGAAGGGGTCGATCGATCGACCCATAGCCGTCGATCGATCGAGGGCTTCGATCGATCGAGTCCCCATGATCGATCAATTGATCATGTCGGGTAGCTTGTTCTCCGAGAAGCTGATTCGTCCATAAAAGCTTCCCCCAAGATTTCATTTCCTCACCCGACGACCTACAACTTCAACCAACAACAAAAACACATACATAAAGGGTTCTAAACGTCCTAGAACCCTAAACCACCAATTTATTTCGGTTAATTTCTAAATTTCTCCAATTATCCAATTTTAGGGGTTTATTCATTTTATCTACAAAAAACCCGTTTTATCCACGAAAACCCAACCCAAAATCTTTAGGGTTTGATTATACCAAACTACGGTATGAGATATTTATGCAAAAATTAAATAAAGCAAGTAAACACTTGCCTCGTGGATAAAATCCGATGACCTCGAGCCGAATCCCGTGGAGGTTGGTCGGAATCTCCCCTTTTCTTCCTCCTCTCTCTCTCTTCCCTCTCTTCTCTTTCTTTTCCTTCTCTTTTTCCCCCTCTCCCCCTCCTTTTATAAAGAGAAAAGGGTTTAAACCCTTAAAACCCAAAAACGACTCGCTTACTCAATTACGAGCCATTTTAACTCTAAAATTACCCGAAACTCAATTTTGACAATCGGATACTCTTTTCTGACTATCTCGGCCATTCCGAGACTCACTGTGCAGTCAAAATTCCCATCTGAGGTACTTGACCGCAACTCACTATTTCAACCCCACACAACTTAATGGGGGTTTTTCCAAATTAAATCTCACCTCGTGTCGCTTTACTCAACGGCGACATATAATTAAAATATTCCGACCTATATAATCCCAAAAAAATCACAACATCCATCGAAAATCATCAAATCATCGAAAATCCCAAAAATCGCTATTTCGAGAAATTCTCCAAATTCCAATTTATTTCCAATTAGGGAATTAAATAGTCTCCCAAAAGGACGAGTTGTTACAAAACACCCAACAAAAGATCCAAGATCTAAAATGGCCATTAAATCAGTCCAAATAAATTTTGGATCAAATAAATTTTGTTAAAAATGTTTTAGTCTAAATATTTCAATCCAAACATTAACTTGAACAGGGATTAAAATTCGAGAGTTACAATCTCCTAAATCCTAGCCTCTCACACTTCTCGATCATGCCTATAAATAATCGAGGGCGGCCTAACACTAAAAGGCCTATTGAGCAAGTAGAGTTTGAACAAAGGAAAGATAAAGTCTCAAACCTAAACCAAAATAAAATCTTAAATATTTTTATGTATAAAAATTTATCCAAATAAAATTTGATCCAAAATAAAATTTCAGCCCAAGGAAAGTCTCTCCAAAGATTTTAGTCCAAAAAGGTGACCATAAATTTAATCCAAGTTAATTAATATAAACGGATTAAAACAGAACAAAAACAGTTCTAAAAAGACAACAATTCAGAAAGTGTTAACAGGTCTAGATAAGAAAATAAATTACCCAAATGATTTATCCTAACGAATCTAAACAGTTATATTAAAAGGGGGAGTTAAAATAGTGAGTTAGATACCGAGTTATAACTAAGTTTAAACGAGTTAACACACTGAGTTAAACATTGAATCAAATAGGTGAGTTAAACCACACACACGCACGTGTATAACTCGGATGTGTATACGTAGGATCAGATTTATATGTGTATACAACTAAATAAAGTGAACACACAAAGTTCAACTTAGAGGGTGTAACTAGTTAATGTCAAAAATGAGATTTATCTTTTATCCACAAATAAATCAAATCATATTTTAAAATAAAAGTTATTTAATAAAAAAAATGTGTGACACAAAAAGATTGTTGAGGCCAATAAATAAGTGTACACACAAAACGAGTTGGATCTAAAATAGAGTCCAACAACAAACACCCATCAAAAGATCTAAGATCTAAAGTGCCCACTAAATCAGTCCAAACAAATTTTGGATAAAATAAAATTTTGGTATACATGTTTTAGTCTAAATATTTCAGTACAAACATAAACTTGAACATGGTTTAAAATCCGAGAGTTACTATCTCCTAAATCCACTTCTCAATCAGGCTTATATACAATCAAGGGGCGGCCTAACACTAAAAGGCTTATTAAATAAGTAGAGTTTGAATAAGGGAAAGATAAAGTCTCAAACCTAAACCATAACCCAATCTGAAATATTTTGATGTATAAAATTTTAAACAAATAAAATTTGATCGAAACTAAAACTCCAGCCCAAGGAAAGTCTCTCCAAAGCTTCTAGTCCAAAAAGGTGACTATAAATTAAATCCAAGTTAATTAATATAAACGGATTCAAACAAAACAAAAACAGTTCTATAAATCCAACAATGCAGAAAGTGTTCACAGGTCGAGATAAGAAAATAAATTACCCAAAATATTTATCCTAACTTATCTAAACAGTTATATTAATAAGGAGAGTTAAAACAGTGTGTTAGATACTGTGTTATACGTGAGTTTAAACGAGTTAACACACTAAGTTAAACATTGAATCAAATAGGTGAGCTAAACCACACACACGCATGTGTATAACTCGAATGTGTATACATAGGATCAGATTCATATATGTATAATTTGGATCAACTTTGAGGGTGTAACTGGTTAAAGTAAAAAATGAGATTTATCTCTTATCCCCAAATAAATAAAATCATATTTTAAAATAAAAGTTATTTAATAAAAAAAATGTTTGACACAAAAAGGTTGTGGAAGCTAATAAATAATTGTATACACAAAATGAGTTGGATGTAAAATAGAGTCCAATAACAAACAACTAACAAAAGATCCAATATCTAAAATGCCCAGTAAATCAGTCCAAACAAATTTTGGATCAAATAAAATTTTGGTATAAATGTTTTGGTCTAAATATTTCACTCCAAACATAAACTTGAACATGGTTTAAAATCCGAGAGTTAAAATCTCCTAAATCCAAGCCTCTTACACATCTCAATCAGGCCTATAAACAATCAGGGGCGGCGTAACACTAAAAGGCCTATTGAGCAAGTAGAGTTTGACTAAAGGAAAGATAAAGTCTCAAACCTAAACCAAAACCAAATCTAAAATATTTGGATGTATAAAAATTTATCCAAATAAAATTTGATTCGAAATAAAATTTCAGCCCAAGGAAAGTCTCTCCAAACCTTTTAGTCCAAAAAGGTGACCAGAAATTAAATCCAAGTTAATTAATATAAATGAATTCAAACAAAACAAAAATCGTTCTAAATAGCAAACAATGCAGAAAGTGTTAACAAGTCGAGATAAGAAAATAAATTACCTCAAAGATTTATCTGTGACACCCCGTTTAAAATAATAACGTGTGGCAAACCCGATACTACATTTAATCAGGAATCTCGGATGGATCATACTCAGCATTTACTAACAAAACTAAAATAAATAAGGCTAACTACACAAAATATAGAAGCGGATGCCAAATTTAACTAAAACATACAATGGATATCAAACCAACAATGCATTGCTACTAACAAGAGTAAAACATACACAAGTACAAAGATCAAAGAACATGCTAACATTAGAATAAAACCAGAATATACAAGTAAATATACCAGAAATAAGTTGTCGGGTCACAGACAATACAACATCCATAAAGAAGAATTATAAACAACTACATATAACTCTTCAGTGTAAACCTGATATACAAAAGAGTCCTATCTAGATTTGCAAAGAAATAGAAAGCGACCACAATCTAAATCCCACAACAGTCTGCACCTGTTACGACTCCCGAGACTCTGAATAGAAAAGCATCATATCCATGCGGGGGGGGAGGGGGGGGGGGGACACCTGTAGTACAATATACATACATATATAGGAAAAAAAAGCAATATAAACGGGTTAGATCCCGAGATGTAAAAAATGCTTAGCAAGTGTGTTAACCGTGCATAATAAATATAAATGCACTATTTCATAATTAAAGTGGAGTCGCACTCTCATGAACCCCCCAACTCACCTCTCATTCTACAGCGCGCACCTAGGCGTGTCCTGGAACCTTAATTAAGTTACCCCACCCATATAAGGACAACCTAACTTACAATACGCACGGCCGATACCAACATGACCTGCCATTCTATCATACCCCAAGAATCCTTTCCATTCGTAATCCCACTAAAGATATATATACACATATATGCCTTACTAGGCTCTAGTGGTTCCAATTTTATTAACTTAAACCAGTTATAGTCTTAATACGTCCCACATTAACATTAAGCTTCAATATAAGAGTGTATTCTCTAAACAGCATACATACAATTACTAAGGACAAAACTTCTCTCAATTATCAACATTTCACTATGTTTCGTGCGTGGGGCGTCTCGCAAAGCGAAATCCAAACAAGGAACCCCCCGATACACTACTCCTTGACAATGTCGATCGTAGGGATCCATCATGTCATATACATATATCATACTACTACAATTACTTAAATAATTAGTATTACATCTAAGAACATAAATAAAAATCTCTATTAAATCCTTGGGGTCGATATAACC
The DNA here is from genome assembly GCA_949130495.1 of Sambucus nigra. Lineage (NCBI taxonomy): Eukaryota > Viridiplantae > Streptophyta > Magnoliopsida > Dipsacales > Adoxaceae > Sambucus > Sambucus nigra. The sequence goes on along the minus strand of OX422222.1, from coordinate 462,867,809 downwards.
GCAGTTGTCTCTAAGTACGATCCTCCGACCCTGATAAACTAGTACATCGAAATTACACAAGATGTAAATCATAGAAACTCCATATCCTCTTTACCTATAGGATATATAAAGATATAGTTACTCTAAATATATATATAAGCAATCTTTCACTCCTATAACCACGTATACATAACGTACATAATGTACACTTTGCAGTCCACATAACATAAATGGTTATAGGATACCAAAATATTGCACCATGCTATCATCTTCCAGGGTATCACTCACGTACCATCCCGGGGACCACCTGTAGGACTAAATATCACCTACTTTGTTGTCAAAACCAAATCACAACGCATGGGAAGCGGTCATAGTTCCTAACCGGCAAGTGAGAACGACCCATACCCAAGACTTCTCACCCCGAAAAATATAAAATCACACAAATGATAATGGATGACTATGACCTGGGGAATATCCACATCCTGCTCCTCAAGCCAGGGGCGCACCCTCATCGCGCAACTTCCCATGATAGCATGTGTCAGGTATGCTTCACGCCATTAGTATATATTTATATATCATTCACACTATATATATACAACCATATGATCACATCATATAATAAAACCATCACGCACAGTATATATATTCACACCATAAGTACACACATATATACATATCCATACACACACACACACACACACACACATATATATATATACATATATACATACCATCTCTCGTCTGTATTTATGAAATTTATAAACTCGACTATAAGTATACATAATCCTCAATATACTAGTCGTCGTTCCAAGCGTATTAACTTAATTCGTTATTTAAATAGGATCCCTCACTTGAAGCATATTTATCCATTACCCCTATGATATGAATAGTCTTCTAATATATCCCACATTAAGATTTTCAACCCAAAGTTTAATGTAGGTAACAATCACTACACATCCCACTTATGTCCGAAAGTACATAGTTATATCTAGTAAGAGTTCCGACTATTAGTATACACCTAAATAATAGTTTTCAAACTTCAAGCTAAATCTTAAATTAATTTTACGATCCCATCCATTATTGGAATCCCCATTGTTAATCACACACAGATACATAATAACTATCCCAACTAGATTTACAACACACTATTCTAGTTGATAGTATGACCCAATCTCTCTCAATTTCTGACTACAGTTCAATTGTCCCTATTAACCCTTAACATTAACACATTTATGACATATTCCTTGAATTTATCATCACTAAGCATACGTGACCTTTACATCTCATTGGTCCCAAATCATATTTTGAATAGAATCCTATCACTATAAGGATTCGGCCCAAATCTCGGCCTACAATTTCATGCCATGCCTTCACCACTCTCCCAAAGAGTCCTAAACCTTAAACCATATCTAAACACACTTTTGACCTCTAAATAAAACTCCCATCCTCAATGATATTCTCCACTATACCTCAAAATATCTATTATTAATACGCACATAAACATAAAGGGACTATCTCTACATTTCATAACTATTTCATGATAGCCCACCTCCATCATATTGAGATAATCCACCTATCATACGATCCCATCATCCTTTCCTTCCCAAAAGAGGCATCCTACCCTCATAAACCAATTTTAACATAGGCCCGAAAGCCCCTATTCATCCCGGGGAACAAATCCCTTAATAATATATCATAACCCTCCAATATAAATCCATTAAGAATGCCCCTAAAAATAAAACCCAAAAGAAAAGCGGTTAAAAGAAAATCCCATTCCTGGGCCAAAAACAGAGGATCGATCGACCGGTCCCAGACCCCCAGTTGACCTCGGTTCTAAAAATTTTCCCTACGAAGAATGCAATAGGTTTTTCCCTTAGGGTCCCCTGGCCGCGGTCAATAGGCCATACCAGATATCTTGGCCCTTTTTCCATTTTCAAATGAACCCTAACTCCCCAAACACCCAAATATCATCATGTAACCCCCAATCTTTAACTCACTCATATTCATAACATTTTAACTCATCCTACATCTCATCCCATCAATTTATATGTCATCAATCCCATGTATAAACATAAAATTCAATTTTTAGTACCCAAAATCTATGTTTTGATATTAATACCCAAAATTCAATTCTTTTACCCACAAATTATGAAATAAAATACACAAATGAATTATTTAGCAAGATTAAACACTTGCCTCAGAATTGTAGAGGTTTAATCATCCCCAAAATCGCGTACGGACCGAAATCTCCAAGCTTTTTCCTCTCTCTCTCTCTCTTCCTTTCTTCTTGTTTCTTCTTTTCCTCTTCTCTTTCTCTCTCTATGGTTTCTCACAAATGAGATTGGCTTGATCCTTCAACCTTTAAAACATAAGTCTGAGTTTTAAATGGTAATACACACTTTAAATGACTCGTTTACCCCAATCTGAGTCAAACTAACTTAAAAATATTTCGGAACCAAAATAAAACCCAACGACAGTCATTTTGACTATCTCGACCCATCCGGAATCAATGACGCACCCGCAATCATCATTCAAAATACTTTATAACATCCTCAATTTTAGACCTCAATTGCCAAATTTTAACATTCACCAATTTAGATAAAATGTTATTTCTCCCGAAAGTTTAATTTCTCAGTCCCAAAGTCACGGGGTATTACATACTTCCCCCCTGATAAGAATTTCGTCCACAAAATTTAAGTTATGCCTAGGACTTCGAATCTCATCTAGTCCTTAAATCTACCCTCAAGATCTCTATGCCTATCTCGCCCACTTCTCAGATCAAATCATATAACTTTAAAGTAATACTAGCTACCCAGGGTGCCCATACACCCTGTACCCGAGCTCCACTCGTAAAAACATAACCCGGCTCCACTAGCCTTAAATTGTAATATAACTCTCAATAAATATATCTATAATAGCATACTAAGTATATAAAAAGTATGAAATTCCCAATGGTAAAACTCTTCTAAATTCCTGACATAAGCTACCTTCATACGGGGGAGGTCTCGCAAGCGAAATCCAAATAAGGAGCCCTCCCAATACACTACTGTGTAGCTATGTCGAGGATTCAGATCAGTTGACCCAGGTTTAAGGTTTTATAAAAGATTTTTGGATTATAAATATTTCCCGAAGGCCTATATCACAATATAAAATAAAATAATTCCATGCATTTCAACACACCAATCAACACCTCACATACATAACATAAGACCCCAATAAATACAATACTCTCACCAATACCTAGTTCTCAAAACTGGCACAACCATGAGCTAAATTCTCCGCTCAACAATGATCTGCCAAACTCTGAATCTCTTAGTTATACAATTCCTTTACATCACATTAAAGCATTGCTGGAAGGTAAATCCTTATCTCATTGGAATATTACGATTACCTTCCCTAGCCTATCTATAAAACAATAACCTTATAACCACTACTCAACAAACCTTATCAGTCCGCACTTTCGGAACTCAATAGCATAACTCTCTACTAGCTCATCACGAGACAATGTAATATACCAAAAGGCGCCATACAAAGACCACACTTGTTCACTCCTTCCTTCAAGAAAAAAATTCTGTACACATTATGGTTATGGCGGTTAATCACTCGTTGTCCCTTACATGCGACGTTCCCAATACCACGCAAAGCATGAGCTAAACCCAAAGAAAGGTATTCTACATTACACCTCCATATTCCAACTTCTTTACTTCATCCATGAATCTCTGTTCAAAGTCCTCTACTTATCTAAGGATAATCTTTCTTCTTAAAGCCTATTTCCCCATAAGAAAAACATCTTCCGGAAAATCCTTCTTAACCGTCGTGAAGGACAAAATGCTATTGCGACCCCCAACAACTCCTTCAGTCCAACTCAATGAACCCAAGTCTATAATTTTCTCACTCCCTTCTTAATGAAAACCAAAATTCTGACAATGGAACAATGCCACTTCTCATTTGGATGAAGGTCAGCAACATCGGTTTTCCTAACAAATTCTAACAAAATCATCAATCCAAACCTCCCACGGGCTTCACTACATGCTCATCCTCATCCCTTAGCTTATTAATCACAAAATTCGCCATTCAAGTCAATTCTTCTTCTCACTCGACCACCGTCAAATCACCTGGAATCACCACTAAAAATCTCTTCCTTATATCCGCCTGAGTCGCGGAAAGAAAATACCTCCAGTCAAAGCGTACCCAAAATTTGTTATGGGTGTTACATCTCTTATCCTGCTCCTTCCTGTACGACTTATTCATGGAGACGTCTGAGATGAGAACAACTGTATCATAACATCATTCAAAAAAATTCACATCGTAGAAGAAAATAGGCGTAGTGAACACAACAATCCTAGTAGTAGGGCTATACATCAAGAACCCTTGCGGAGGAGCACAGAAAACCCATACAGATCCTAAAAATGCTAGAACTGGATGCTCTGATACCATCTGTGACACCCCTCTTAAAATAATAACGGGTGTCCATCCCTATATTACATTTAATCAGGAATCTCAGATGGATCATACTCAGGATCTACTGACAAAACTAAAATAAATAAGGCTAACTACCCAAAATATAGAAGCGGATGCCAAATTTAAATAAAACATACAATGGATATCAAACCAACAATGCACTTCTACTAACAAAGGTAAAAAATACACAAGTACAAAGATAAAAGAACATGCTAACATTAGAATAAAATGAGAATATACAAGGAAATATACCCGAATAACCTGTCGCGTCACAGACAGTACAACATCCATAAAGAAGAATTATTAACAACTACATATAACTCTTGGGTGTAAACCCGATATACAAAAGATTCCTATCTAGATTTGCAAAGAAATAGAAAGCGACTACAATCTAAATCCCGCAATAGTCTGCACCTGTTACGGCTCCCAAGACTCTGGATAGAAAAGCATCCGCTATCCATGCGGGGGGGACACCTATAGTACAATTTACATACATATATAGAAAAAAAGAAATATAAAGGGGTCAGTTCCCAAGGTGTAAAAAATGTTTAGCAAGTGTGTTAACCGTGCATAATAAATATAAATGCACTATTTCATAATTAAAGTTGAGTCGCACTCACGTGAAACCCCCAACTCACCAATCATTCTAAAGCGCGCACCTAGGTGTGTCCTGGAACCTTAATTAAGTTACCCCACCCATATAAGGACAACCTACCTTACAATAGGCACGACCCATACCAGCATGACCTGCCATTCTAACATACCCCAAGAATCCTTTCCATTCGTAATCCCACTAAAAATATATATATACACATATATGCCTTACAAGGCTCTAGTGGTTCCATTTTTATTAACTAAAGCCAGTTATAGTCTTAATATGTCCCACATTAACATTAAGATTCAATATAAGAGTTTACTCTCTAAACAACATACATACAAGTACTAAGGACAAAACTTCTCACTATTCTCAACATTGCACTTCGTTTCGTGCGTGGGGCGTCTCGCAAAGCGAAATCCAAACAAGGAACCCCCCCCCCCCCGATACACTACTCCTTGACAATGTCGATCGTAGGGATCCATCATGTCATATACATATATCATACTACTAAAATTACTTAAATAATGAGTATTACATCTAAGAACATAAATAAAAATCTCTATTAAATCCTTGGGGTCGATATAATCGCAGTTGTCTCTAAGTACGATCCTTCGACCCTGATAAACTAGTACACCGAAATTACACAAGATGTACATCATAGAAACTCCATATCCTCTTTACCTATAGGATATATAAATATATATTTACTCTAAATGTATATATAAGAAATCATTCACTCCTATAACCACGTATACATAACGCACATAATGTACACTTTGCAATCCACATAACATAAATGGTTATAGGATACCAAAATACTGCACCATGCTATCATCTTCGAGGGTATCACTCACGTACCATCCTGGGGACCACTAGTAGGACTAAATATCACCTACTTCGTGGTCAAAACCAAATCACAACACATGGGAAGCGGTCATAGTTCCTAACCGACAAGTGAGAAACACCCATACCCAAGACTTCTCACCCCGAAAAATATAAAATCACACAAATAATAATGGACGACTATGACCTGGGGAATATCCACACCCTTCTACTCAATCCAGGGGCTCACCCTCATCGTGCAACTTCCCATGATAACATGTGTCGGGTATGCTTCACACATAATGCAGTAGGCTTTTCCCTTAGGGCGCAGTCGATCGGTCCCCTGGCCGCGGTCGACCGGCCATACCAGATATCTTGACCCTTTTTCCATTTTCAAACTAACCTAACTCCCCAAACACCCAAATATCATCATATAACCCCCAATCTTTAACTCACTCATATTCGTAACATTTCAACTCATCCTACATCTCATTCCATCAATTTATATGTCATAAATTTGATGTATAAACATCAAATTCAAGTTTTAGTACCCAAAATCTAGGTTTTGATATTAATACCCAAAATCCAATTCTTTTACCCGCAAATTATGAAATAAACTACACAATTGAATTATTTAGCAAGATTAAACACTTGCCTGAGAATTGTAGAGGTTGAATCATCCCCGAAATCGCGTACGGGACAGAATCTCCAAGATTTTTCCTCTTTCTCTCTTCCTTTCTTCTTCATTCTTATTTTCCTCTTGTCTTTCTCTCTCTAGGGTTTCTCACAAATGAGACTGGCTTGATCCGTAAACCTCTTAAACCTTTAAAACATAAATCCTAGTTTTAAATGGTAATACACACTTTAAATGACTCGTTTACTCCAATCCGAGTCAAACTAACTTAAAAATATTCAAGAACCGAAATAAAACCCAATGATGGTTATTTTGACTATCTCAACCCATCCGGAATCAATGACGCACTCGGAATCATCATCCGGAATACTTTATAACGTCCTCAATTTTAGACCTCAATTGCCAAATTTTAAAATTCCCCAATTTAAATAAAATTCTATTTCTCCTGAAAGTTTAATTTCTCAGTCCCAAAGTCACGGGGTATTACATTATCCTAACTAATCTAAACAGTTATATTAATAGGGTAAGTTAAAACAGTGAGTTGGATACCGAGTTATACGTGAGTTTAAATGAGTTAACACACTGAGTTAAACATTGAATAAAATAGGTGAGTTAAACGACTCTCACGCATGTGTATAACTCGAATGTGTATACATACGATCAACTTAAAGGGTGTAACTAGTCTAAGTCAAAAATGAGATTTATCTCTTATCCCAATATAAATCAAATCAGATTTTAAAATAAAAGTAATTTAATAAAAAAATGTGTGACACAAAAAGGTTATTGAGGCCAATAAACAAGTGTACACACAAAACGAGTTGGATGTAAAATAGAGTCCAACAAAAAACACCCAACAAAATATCCAAGTTCTAAAATGCCCACTAAATCAGTCCAAATAAATTTTGGATCAAATAAAATTTTGGTATAAACGTTTTAGTCAAAATATTTCAGTCCAAACATAAACTTGAACAGGGTTTAAAATCCGAGAGTTACAATCTCCTAAATCCAAGCATCTCACACTTCTAAATCAGGCCTATAAGCAATCGACGGACGGCCTAACACTAAAAGGCCTATTGAGAAAATAGAGTTTGAAAAAAGGAAAGATAATGAAGTGTAGTGGCCCCCGGTTTAAAAAATAAAACTATTCTTTTAAAATCAATTTCCTTTTAATGAGATAGATGCGGAAGCGTAAGATGGTTCACAAAACAAACAAACACCAAATTTTAATTTCCTTTTCAAAATTAAAATTAAAACACAAAGTAATTCATCCAAGTCCTAGAATTTGCCTAAGTCATATTTATCATTATTCCAAATTAGGTCAAACCAGTTTTAACAATAGACTTGAATTAAATAAACAATTACCCAAATATAATTAGCACCCAATTAAGTTAAGTGTGACAATTAAAACCATTTTTATCTTGAATTATCCTAAGCATGAGTTCTAAGTTATTATGCAAGATAAAAATAAATCAATCACACTACGCCGCGACGTACGAGGAAAAACCCAAGACGGGAAACAACCTCGGACGGCCCTAGCCTCAAATCCACTAAGTATGGAATTTACAATTACAAGAAAAAAAACTTACATCACACGACTCGATCCCTCTCAAGCCTCGACGCTCCTTCTTGTAAACACCTCCACTTAGCGAATAACCCCGGAGCTCCACCGCAGTCTCGAAATCCATCGATCGGACTTTATGTGGTCACCATCACCCGAACTAGGATCCTTTATCCAAGTGGGTAAATCACGAAAACCTCTTCTTCTTTGTGGGATTTAGAAGAAAACCCAAACTTCTCTTCAAACTAATGTAGAGATAAACTCGGTGCCAAACTCCAAGCAAGATGTATATATATGAACTTGGATAAACAAAACTTTGGGTGTAAAACTAAAGTGTATCTTGATTTTTCTTTGAAAATTGACACTTTAAAACAATAAACTTCTCCCTAAAACAATTTTTCTCTCAAACAATCTCTAAAGGTTGGTAGGATATGAAAAGTTCTATTTGAAAAAAGTTGTTTCGGCACATAAAAAGATCTGAAAAGGTTAGTGGAGAAACAAGTGGGAAGCATGGGTAAAAACTGTCAAAAATTGTTCCCGCCTGACGTCTCGTTCGAACGACATTTCGTTCGAACGACATCTCGTTCGAATGAGTCTTCTAACGAAGTTCCAGCATGATCTCGTTAGAAGCTCGTTGGAAATCTCATTAGAACGACAATCTCGTTCGAACGACATGGAAATCTCATTCGAACGACTTGTGGTTTGAACGACAATCTCGTTCTAACGACACTTCGAACGAACTCACATAATGTTTCAAAAATTCTTTTTAAGCCCAGAAACTTTAATATACTTTATATATAAGTTTTAATAGAAAACATCTAAAAAATGCAGTTTTAAAAACCTAACACCCAATATAAACCATTCCAAGCTCCTATATATATGTAATGCATTCATACCTTGGGAGCATGGACCACTATTAATGACGTAGAAACGAGGCACTAAAACTCGGCATTTTGATGAAGCTTTATACACTTGGCCTCTACGTATTCAATAAACACATCATAGGCTTGAAAGATGATTAATATATTCTATCCTATGACTCAAACGTTTTTGTCCGGAATTGAGCGAAAACAACAAAGGACTCAATTGGAAATTTGCGTCCTTACAAATCTCCCCCTTTGGCTATTTCGGGAAAAAAACCTACAAAAATACTAAAGGGCCGTCAAGCTGTACTAGACTAATAACAAGTCCCACCCAAAATAAAAATACAATGCCTGACTCAAACAACCGAAAGGACCAACAATATTTGCCATTGAAAGTTGCCGCTTTATAAAATAATTCCTGCACACTTAAGCAAACACATTACACGCATAGGGAATATCAAAATATTTAATGCAAGTAAAATAAATACTCCCCTTAAGATAAATCTCTATCAAAGTATTTAATGCAATGAAAATAAATACTCCCCTTATCATCATTCTCCCCCTTTTTGTTCAGGAATAGACAAATGTTAAAACTAATTTAAACATGAGGCATAAAGTGATGAGAACATTAAAGCATATGGGCAACAAAAGTCATAACTAATCCAACAAATAATAACAGATACCAATTAGGATGCAAGAAAATGATACCAATAAGATACATAAAGAAGTAAGCATGTGATATCAACAAAGAATGCAACAAGATAGATACCAATTATGAATTAGAGCATATATGGATTAGAAGACAATGCAAAGACTAAACAAAAATATCAAATATATGTATACATAAGATATAACTAATAGACGTAAGTACATATATATAGATATAGTCACACAAATGACACACACAAAATATAATAGGAGTCTTTCACACTCATAAGGCAAAAATGTGTCATATGGAAACGGAAGTGTTGAGGTGTGAAATAGTAACAATTAAATTTAGACCCAATCACTTAAAACATGTTCAAGGAGTTTTCAATTGATTTCATACTTCATCCCATTTGAATATAACCTCATGTGACAATATAGATTGAACTCAATGAATAAACATACACAATGCATACAAGCCTAGAGTTTTGATGATTCTACAAACCAAATAGAGTCATGACAATAAAGACCACTAGGATAAACGGACATTATGAAAACCGTTGATATACCATCCAATCTCCCTCAATAAGCATGTATATGAATTTTGAATGAATATATAAATGAAACATAGGCCTTGGCATTTAATTTTCTTTTAGTGCCAGTTTTCTGTTTTTAGGCCTTTGGACCACGTATTTCTTTTAGGTCCATTTCAAACGGTGGCTTACAATCGCAAAGGATAATAAATCCTTTAGGAACCCTTCCTTGTGCACAATTATATATCTTATTTTATGTCTCACAAATCTCACGTGCAACGGATTTTGACATGCACTAGTCCTCCTAGGTTACAAATATGTAGATGACTAGATTGGTAGGAGAACACCTCACAAAGCTCAAACATAACATGTGACATTAAAATTTCAAATGAGCTCGTGCATGTGTGAATAGAGGCATATAAAAATAGAATCCATTTAATCAATACAAAATTCAACTACTCCATATAAACATGGTAAAGAACATTTTAAGGATTGAAAATCTAAATCAAAAGTTCTAGCCACATGGGAGCGTAAACGATGGGATTCAAACACAAGTATATGCCACTTAAAGTGTGTCAAACTAAAATACACACAAAATAAAATCTTTTTGAGTTTTTAAAATTTTTAACCAAAAATAAAAAAAATATATACTCAAAAGACAAACAAAAAGCATTTGAATTTTTTCATTAAGCTTAAATTACCAAGAGATAAAATCCAAATGATAAACAAAAACCTTTTCGTATTTTTCATTTGATGCAAACAAAATGAAGGAAATATAATACAAAAGATAAACAAAAATCATAATTCTAGCATGTGATAAGCATGGAGCATAGACTAGAAAATGATTAAATAAGCATACATTTAGCATGATAATATATCATGAAGTACAAAAGCTAAAGTATGCAAGCACTAACACATTAATCCTTTAGATTTAGCAAGGGAGGAAGCCTGTGAAAGTAAATGAGAATCAAAAACCCTATTTTGCAAGGCAACCAAGTCGGATTTCCTAACCCAAATTAATGACGAAAGACTATTTTGGGTTGTAGGAAATTTAACTACCGTGGTTACTTTATGATGGGATTTTCTAGGAGTTCGTTTAAGATCAAAACAAAATTTCTTAAGATGACCTTTTTGACCACAATGTGTACAAGTAAAATTACGTCGAAATTTGGTACCTAAGAAATGATCTCTAAAGACTTTCCTAGTATATTCTCCAAAAACATTGGTTTTGGCTTTATGAGTAGATACATTACAAGAATTGAAGCCTAAACTACAAATGTCATTTTTAATTTGGACCGTTCCTAAGATTTTATCTAATTTTTCCGAACAACACTCCAAATAAAATTTGACATTACTAGAGTCTTTTAATTTATTTTGCAATTCTAAAATGTTAGATTCTAATAAAACATTTCGCTCTTCAAAAGCAAGAAGCTCCTTTTTCAAGGATTCCATTAAACCCCTAATGATATCTCTCTCGCCTTCTACATATTCAAGCTTCTCTTGAAGAGTCCTCTCACGTGTCCTAAGGTCTTCTACCAACATACTATCATCAATGACCTTGACACGCTCTTTTAAACTAGCTTCTAACTTCAAATTAGCTCTTTTTAATTTAATTGATTCTGCATATAATTCTTGAAAAGCATTTTGAAGTTCACTCACATTAACCTCTTCTTCATTTTCACTCTCTCTCTCTTCTTCACTCTCACTACCATAAAAAATAGGGGATTCATAAACTATGACCTTGGAAGTGTCATGTGTTAAAGTTTCATCAATCGATGAGTTCTCACTATCACTCATATGACTAGCCATAAAAGCCACAAAGTTGGGCTTAGTGGGGGAATCGGGTCCCTCTTCCTTATCACTATCACTAAGGATTGCATTATATGAAATGGGTCATTTAACCTCTTTCCTTAGTTTAGTGGGCCACTCAGAAGCCCTATGGCCATAACCCTCACAACCAAAACACCTATAAGACTCGTCCATATTTAAATTTTCATTAATAGGTTTAGGTATCCTCTCGGCTTTGTCATGCTTAGAAGTTTCAAATTTCTTAAAATCATTTTTAAATTTATCTTTCTTAAATTTAAGAAATTTTCTAAATTTCCGAGCAAACAAGGCCATGTCTTTCGAGTCACTATCACTCTCGCTCTCTACTACTTGTTTGACCTCTTTTCGGGCTTTTAAAGCAACGCCCTTTTATATTTTCTTTTCAGTTTTAGAGGGAAACATGTCTAGTTCATAGGTTTTTAAATCACCTACAAGCTCTTCTAATTTCGTAGAGGCTAAAGTTGGTAAAGAATTTAAAACGGTCACTTTTGGAATAAATCTATCGAGTAGGGACCTTAAAATTTTCTTTACCACTCGGTTGTCGGGTATTTTCTCTCCCAAATTAAAAGATGAATTTGCAATATCATAAAGACTAGCGTAAAATTCATCAAAAGTTTCATTATCGTTCATTTTGATGGTTTCAAATTGAGTGGTGAGGTTTTGGAGTTTCGAAGCTTTCACGACACTTGTACCTTCGTGAGTGAGTTGTAAAATACTCCAAGCTTCTTTAGCGATCTCACATGTCATAATGCGTCGGAATTCATCCGGTGTAACAGCGCTAAACAAGGCATTTAAACCTCGGGAATTAAAGTTAGAAAGTTTAAATTCACCCTCACTCCATCTATCGGTGGGTTTGGGAACACGCTCATTATCTACTAAATGAGTAGGTGGGGACCACCGATTAACAACAGACATCCAAACTCTCTCGTCGATAGATTTTAGTGCCGATTTTATTCGCGCTTTCCAATACGCGTAGTTAGAACCATCAAAAATAGGAAATTTAGAAAATGGGGAAAATTCCATTTTGGCCAAAAATTATTTAAAGGATCCTAACGAAATAATTTATCGCTTTGGCTCTGATACCAATTTGAAGTGTAGTGGCCCCCGGTTTAACAAATAAAATAATTCTTTTAAAATCAATTTCCTTTTTATGAGATAGATGCGGAAGCGTAAGATGGTTCACAAAACAAACAGACACCAAATTTTAATTTCCTTTTCAAAATTAAAATTAAAACACAAAGTAATTCATACAAGTCCGAGAATTTGCCTAAGTCATATTTATCATTATTCCAAATTAGGCCAAACCAGTTTTAACAGTAGACTTGAATTAAATAAACAATTACCCAAATATAATTAGCACCCAATTAAATTAAGTGTGACAATTAAAACCATTTTTATCTTGAATTTTCCTAAGCATGAGTTCTAAGTTATTATACAAGATAAAAATAAATCAATCACACTATGCCGCGATGTACAAGGAAAAACTCAAGACGGGAAACAACCTCGGACTTCCCTAGCCTCAAATCCACTAAGTACGGAATTTACAATTACAAGATAAAAGACTTACATGACACGATTCGATCCCTCTCAAGCCTCGATGCTCCTTCTTGCAAACACCTCCACTTAGCGAATAACCCTGGAGCTCCACTGTAGTCTCGGAATCCACCTATCGGACTTTATGTGGTCACCGTCACCAGAACTAGGAGCCTTTCTCCAAGTGGGTAAATCAAGAAAACCTCTTCTTCTTTGTGGGATTTAGAAGCAAACCAAACTTCTCTTCAAACTAATGTAGAGATAAACCCGGTGCCAAACTCCAAGCAAGATGTATATATATGAACTTGGATAAACAAAACTATGGGTGTAAAACTAAAGTGTATCTTGATTTTTCTTTGAAAATTGACACTTTAAAACAAGGAACTTTTCCCTAAAAAAATTTTGATCTCAAACACTCTCTAGAGGAAGGTAGGATATGAAAAGTTCTATTTGAAAAAAGTTGTTCCCGCACATAATAAGATCTGAAAAAGTTAGTGGAGAAACAAGTGGGAAGCATGGGTAAAAACTGTCAAAAACTGTTCCCGCCTGATATCTCGTTCAAACGATATCTCATTCGAATGAGTCTTCTAATGAAGTTCCAGTATGAAATCGTTAGAAGCTCGTTGGAAATCTCGTTAGAATGACCATCTCGTTCGAACGACTTGTGGTTCGAACGATAATCTCGTTCGAACGACACTTTGAACGAACTCACTGAATGTTTCAAAAATTCTTTTTAAGCCTAGAAACTTTTATATACTTTATATATAAGTTTTAGTAGAAAACATCTGAAAATAAAATGCAGTTTTAAAAACCTAACACCCAATATATATATATATATATATATATGTGTAATGCGTTCATACCTTGGGAGCATGGAACCACTATTGATGACGTAGAAACGAGTCACTTAAACTCGGCATTTTGACGAAGCTTTATACACTTGGCCGCTACGTCTTCAACAAACACATCATAGGCTTGAAAGATGATCATTATACTCTATCCTATGACTCAAGCGTTTTTGTCCGGAATTGAGCCAAAACAGCAAAGGACTCAATTGGAAATTTGCGTCCTTAGAGATAAAGTCTCAAACCTAAACAAAAACAAAATCTAAAATATTTTGATGAATAAAAATATATTCAAATAAAATTTGATCCAAAATAAAATTTCAGCCCAAGGAAAGTCTCTCCAAAGCTTTTTGTCCAAAAAGGTGACCAGAAATTAAATCCAAGTTAATTAATATAAATAGATTCAAACAAAACAAAACCAATTCTAAAAAGCCTATAATGCAGAAAGTGTTAACAGGTCTAGATAAGAAAATAAATTAACCAAAATATTTATCGTAACAGAACTAAACAATTATATTAAAAGGGTGAGTTAAAACAGCGAGTTAGATACCGAGTTATACCTGAGTTTAAACGATTTAACACACTGAGTTAAACATTGAATCAAATAGGTGAGTTAAACCACACACACGCACGTGTATAACTTGGATGTGTATACATAGGATCAGATTTATATGTGTATACGTAGGATCAACTTAGAGGGTGTAACTAGTTAAAGTAAAAAATGAGATTTATCTTTTATCCCCTAATAAATCAAATCAGATTTTAAAATAAAAGTTATTTAATAAAAAAAATGTGTGACACAAAAAGGTTGTTGAGGCCAATGAACAGGTGTACACACAAAACGAGTTGGATGTAAAATAGAGTCCAACAACAAACACCCAACAAAAGATCCAAGATCTAAAATGCCCACTAAATCAGTGCAAACAAATTTTGGATCAAATAAAATTTTGGTATAAATGTTTTAGTCTAATTATTTCAGTCCAAACATAAACTTGAACAGGGTTTATATGACACCCCGCCCAATTAAATTTCGGGTGATCAGTCCTTTATAAAATTTAAAACATAATGTTCGGTTGGTTCATTCTTAGCATCACTATCGAAAAACATAATAACTCATTTAATCATCTAATATAATTATGCCAGGTGCAAAACATTTTTCCTTTTTAATTAAAACCATTTAATTACCAAACCAAGAAATTTAATATAAACCATGCACGCATAATTAATTAATATAAATACGGAATCAGAATCACATGCTGAAATAAATCTAGACTGGATAAGACCTTCCAGTTCAAAACCTCAAAACAAAACCATACTAACCACAAATCCAAATGAGAATGAAAGGAAAGTAAACTGAACATAATTTACAAAAAAACTGTCTAAGGAATGGGCGACACATGCCCTAAATAGGGAGTCTATAAAGAATGGAAATGAAATGGTGGAGGCGTCTAATACGATGACCTACAACTTCCACAACAGTTGTAGAACGCCAAACAATCCAATCTCTGAGCCTGGTGTCCCTGTGGCTGAGCACTTGATATAATACATATATATAGCAAGAGAGAGAAGAGATGCAAGAAACGGGTCAGAGCCCGATGTGTAAAAATATTTGTTTAAGCAAGTATTTAAAAATTGCAGTAAAGAAAGCATCATGTACTTGTTAGTTCGAACTCTCACATGAGATTCTCACCTCTCTTCTATTGTGCACGCCTAACGTGTATTTAATTTTCTCCTTAGCTATACCACACAATATAACTAGTCTGAATTCATCCTAATAGTATTTATTCTCACCATTAGTAAACCCGTATCGCCCATACAATACGTTATCAAAATAGCATATGTCGAATAGCTAATTAGGATATTTTCCCATTTTCATAATATATCGATTATACTATTAAGATTTTCTTTATAAATTTATATGCCCATTATAACACCCGGCTCAAAATAATAACGGGTGGCCAACCCTATACTATATTAAATCAGGAGTTTCAGATGGTCCAGTCTCAACATCAACTGTCGATACTATATAATATATGACTAACTACACGATATCATATGAGTTGGATGTTAAAATTAAATAAAATATGCAACCGACAATAACTAACATTACTAATGACTGGAAGAAAGATGCATGAAAGAACTATGAGAAAAGAAATGCTAGAATAAAATGAAATAAATAACTACAACTGAATATACCACAAGGAAGTAAAGCCGAATAAGTTGTCGGGTCACAGCCAATACAATGACTGAAATGAAATAAATATGCACATCTATAAATATCCCCCTTGGGTATACACCCGATATACAACATGGATCCTACCTATATTCTTGAAGAAATAGGAAGCGACTACAATCTAAGTCCCGCAACAGTCCGCACCTGTCACGGCTCCCACGACTCTGGATAGAAGGTCATCCGGCATCCATGCGGTAGGACACCTGTAGTAATATATATATATATATATATATATATATATATATATATATATATATATATATATATATATATATATATATATATATACACACACATATAGATATAGAGGCAGGAGAGAAAAGTAAACAGGTCAGAGACCGAGTGTGAAAAATATTCAGCAAGTGTGTTAACCGTGCATAATAAATATCGGTGCACTTATTTCATAATTAAAGTGGAATCGTACTCTCGTGAAACCCCAACTCACCTCTCATCTAAAGGCGCGCACCTATTCGCGTCCTCAAATTTTAGTTAAATTACCCCAATTTTAAGTACAACCTAACTTATCATAGGCCCAGCCTATCCCCACGAGAATTTGCCTTCCTATCATAACCCAAGAATCCACCCCTTATAAACACACTGAAATATTTTCAAACGATTATGCCATACTAGGCTTAATGGATTCCGGTTTGTAATTTAATCAATTATAATTCTTAATACATTACCCATATGTATATGGGTTGAAACATAAAATTTAATTTCTAGATAACATGCACACAAATTATTATTGACAAAACTTCTCTCCAATCTCAACATTGCACTACGTTTCGTGCGTGGGGAGTCTCGCAAAGCGAAATCCAAACAAGGAACCCCCCCATTACACTACTCCTTGACAATATCGATCCTAGACATCCATTATGCCATCCATACAATAATATTACTATAACTACTAAATTTAGATTACCATATAAAGCAACTTAAAATCTCCAATAATATCCTTGGGATGATGTAACCGAAATATTCCTTAAATACGATTCATCAACCACCAATAATCTAGTACACCATAATCATCCAAGATGTACTCCAACAATATTCAGTATCCTTTCATCTATGGGATATCTATAAATATATATATATAGGCATTCATTTGAACCATATATATATATATACCCATAACCAAGGGTACATATCATATCTGATGTACAATGGCCATGCACATAAATATACCCGGCTATATATATCACCGATAAAACTGCACCATGCTATCATCTTCCCAGTGCCCGGCTCATGTAGCAATACTGGGGACCACCATGGTGGGACTAAACGACACCCATCTCGTGGTAAACTCACGCACACGACGTCCCGGGAAGAAGTCATAGCTCCTAACCGACAATGAGACGAAACATACCCACCACGTCTCATCCCAAAAATATAAATCACATAATAACACACGGGATGACTATGACCTGGGGAATATCCACATCCTTATTTTCTAGCCAGGATGCTCACCCTCTGCGCGGAAACTTCCCAATGATTAGCATGAGCGGGGTATGCTTAACCACATAAATATATATATATCATTCACATGCACAATATATATACATCCATATGATCCCATCATAGGATCAAACATTAAACCATCATATACGATTTAAATATTCATACCATGTATATCCACAACATAATTATATCCATAGAGTCATATCTATATAGATATATATACCTCCACGTATCCATATATATATATACACTCGGCTATAAGTATACATAATCCTCAATATACCAGCCGTCACCACAAACTCATTTAATTTACCTCGATATGTGAATAAAATTCCTCACTTGAAACATATTCATTCATTTTCCCTATGATTAATAGTCTCTCAAACATATATGTTTATCTCCAATATTAGCGTTATCACCCAAAGTTGAGTTTAGGTAACAAATCACAACCTGTCGTATCGATATCTGAAAGTACCTCAATATCTCATTTACTAAGGTAGCCTATTAGTATGCACATAACTAATAGCCTACGAACCTCAAACTCTTCTCGAATTCATTTCCATTATTGGAATCCGAATTGTAACATCCACTCAATGATGTATGAACTATCCTGACTAGAATTTATGCTACCACTTTTTCTAGTTGATAGTACTATCTAATCGTTCCCAGGTTTGCCTAAGGTTCAATTGTTCTTATGAACCCTCACTCCTATCGCGTTACCAATTGTCCCTTAATTTAAACGTTTCTAAGGGTACGTAACCCCTCTCTTTCATTAGTCCCCAATTATAACTTAATAGAATCCTATCGCTATTCGGATTCAACATAAATATCGGCCTATACTTTCCCAACATACTCTCACAACCCTCTCTAAGAGTTCTTAACCTCTTATCATATCTATACATATTTTTGATCTATAATTAGGATTCTCGACTCCAATGAGGTTTCCCACTATCTCCTTACACACACTTAACTCCAATGCATACATGTAAACATATACCCTCCTTAAACTATTTAAAGAAGTCCCCATAATCATAATAAGTGAGAAACTCCCTTTATAAGTCTCCAAAATATATCTCTTACATCATGAGAGAAGGCCCCAAATCAATAAGCCCAACCAAAAAGGGTTTGAAAATCATTATTGAGAAAATTCCTCAAAATGCCCTGTTTCCGAATCGATACGGCCCTATTACGAATCGATTCGGCCTCTAAGGCGAATCGATTCGGGTCCAAAGACCTGGGCTTCTGTCTCGGGCCAAATTGATTCGCCTTAGGTCCTAATCGATTCGGTCATATAGACCTAGGAATCTGCAACATTCCGAATCAATTCGGAAAGAGGACGAATCGATTCGACCTGTTCAGCAGGCTACGAAATGGTCATTTTTCTATATAAACCTAATTTTCCAAAAATCCCAATTCAGCAATTTCTAAGTATAAATTGTAACCCAATCATGTTTCCAACATCAAAACACATCCTATAAGTTCACCCCATCGATTGGTACCCCTTAAACCCATGTGTAAACATCAATTTCAAGATTTAAACAAAAAATCTAGGTTTTTATATTTATACCCAAAAACCATTTCTTTAAGCCACAAATTATGAAATGAAATACACAAATGACTTATTTAGCAAGATTAAACACTTGCCTCAGATTTGTAGAGGTTGGATCGTCCTCGATGTCGCGTTTGGGTCGGAATCTCCAAGCTTTTCTTCCTCTCTCTCTTCCTTTCTTCTTCTTTCCTTCTTCCTTCTCTCTTCTTTCTATTTCTCTCTTTCTCTAAATGAGAAGGCTTGATCCGTAAGCCTTTAAATCCTTTAAAACAATAAACCCGATTTTAAATGTTAATACACACATTTAATGACTCGTTTACTCAAATTCGAGTCAAACTGATTTAAAAACATTCCGGAGCCGAAATAAAACCCAATGACAGTCATTTTGACTATCTCGGCCCTTCCGGAATCAATGGTACCCTCAAAATCATCATTCGAAATACTTTAAAATGTCCTCTATTTTTGGACCTCAATTCCCAAATTTAAAATTATCCAATTTAATTAAATTTCATTTTCCCAAAAATTTAATTTCTTAGTCTCGAAAATCATGGGGTGTTACAATCTTCCCCCCTTACAAAAATTTCGCCCGCGAAATTTAAGATATGTCTAGGACCTCAATCTCATCTAGTCCTTATATCAACCTTCTGAATCACTATACTGATACTTTCTAGTTCTCACGTCGAACTATATATAAATTTTAAAATCAATTAGCTACCCAGGGCGCCCATACACCCCGTACCCGAGTTTCACTCGTATAATTATAACCAGGCTCCATTAGCCTCAAATCCTAATATAAAATCCCTCGGCAATACAATCTATAATAACCTATTAAATATATAAAAGTTTGAAAATTCCCAACGGTTGAACTCTCCTCAATTTTTGACGCTAGCTACCTTCGTGCGAAGGAGGTCTCGCAAGCGAAATCCAAACAAGGAACCCTCCCAATACACTACTGTGTAGCTAGGTCGGGGATTGAGATTAGTTGAACCAGGGTTAAGGTTTTAAAAAAAATCATATTTTAGATATTTCCCGAAGGCCTATACAATAATATAATATAAATAAATAAATTCCGCGTCTTTCGACACGCCAAACAAACACCTTATGTTTAGGACACAAGGCCTCAACAAATACAATACTCTAACCGATACCTAGTTCTCAAAACTAGCACAACTATGAGCTAAATTATCCACTCAACATAAATCTACCAACTTGAACCTCTGAACTATACTAATTCTTTACATCACCCCAAAGCATTATTTACAAGTAAGTCCTTCCCTCATTGGAACACTATAATTACACACCCTAACCTATCCATAAGACAATAACCTTACAACCACTACTCAACAAACTCCGACATTCCTCACTCCCGGAATTCAATAGTACAACTCCCTATTATCTCTTTATGAGAAGGCGTATTATCTCAAAAGATGACCTACAAAGGCCATACTTACTCACTCCTTCCTCCAAGGAAATTCTATACACCCTAACGGTGTAGCGACTAACCGCCCAATATACCTAACGCGCGGTGTTCTCAATACCGCACATGGAGTAACTTAAACCCAAAGAAAGGTATTCTACCTTACTTCCATAATCTAATGGTTTCACCTCATCCAAGGATCTCAATTCAAGACCCTCTTCTTCTTCCAGGACAATCATTATTCCGAAACCTATTTCTCCACAAGAGAAACCTCTTCCTCCTAATCCTTCCTAACCATTTTGAAGGACAAAATGCGATTGCGACTACCGAAAACTCCCTCAGTCCTACTCAACGAACCTGGGTCTCCAATTTCTTTCTCCCTCTTAAATAAAGACGATACTCGTAACAATAGGACAATGCCACCTACCTTCCATCGGTAGAAGTCAGCGTCACTAGGCTTCCTAACAAGGTTGACGGGTTTCTCATTCTAAACCTCCCAAGGACTGCACTATATACCTCTCCTCAGACATACCTTACTAAGTCCAAGATTTGCCATTCGAGTAAATTTACCTTTCTTACTCAACCAACGATAGAACACCCTGAACCACTTCTAGAGTTCTATTTCTCACCTCCGCCTGAATCGAGGAAAATAAATACCTCCAATCAAAGCGTACCCAAAATCTGTTATGGGTATTGTATCTCTAATCTTGTCCTTTCCTAGACGAGATAATCTAGGTGACGTCTGAAATGAAACAAGAGCAACTGTTATCAGGACGTCAATCAAGTGAATACACTTCACAGAAAAAGATAGATGCAGTGAATACAATAGTCC
Organism: Sambucus nigra; assembly: GCA_949130495.1. Taxonomy (NCBI): domain Eukaryota; kingdom Viridiplantae; phylum Streptophyta; class Magnoliopsida; order Dipsacales; family Adoxaceae; genus Sambucus; species Sambucus nigra. The sequence continues at coordinate 462,846,022 of OX422222.1, read as the reverse complement.
TAATCGTAGGGCTTTATATCAAGAACGTTAACGAAAGAACGCGGAAAACTCACATAGATACTAAAGACTCTAGAACCTGATGCTCTGATACCATATGTAACACCCCGCACAAAATAATAACGGGTGGCCAGCCCTATACTATATTAAATCACGAGTTTCAGATGGTCCAGTCTCAACAGCAACTGTCGGTACTATATAATATAGGACTAACTACCCGATATCATATGAGCGAGATGTTAAAATTAAATAAAATATGCAACCAACAATAACTAACACTACTAATAAATGGAAGAAAGATGCATGAAAGAACTATGAGAAAAGAAATGCTAGAATAAAATGAAATAAATAACTACAACTGAATATACCACAAGGAAGTAAACCCGAATAAGCTATCGGGTCACAGCCAATACAATGACTGAAATGAAATAAATATGCACATCTATAAATATCCCCCTTGGGTATACACCCGATATACAACATGGATCCTACCTAGATTCTTAAAGAAGTAGGAAGCGACTACAATCTAAGTCCCGCAACAGTCCGCACCTGTCACGGCTCCCACGACTCTGGATAGAAGGTCATCCGGCATCCATGCGGTACAACACCTGTAGTAATATATATATATATATATAGGGGCAGGAGAGAAAAGTAAACGGGTCAGAGCCCGAGTGTGAAAAATATTTAGCAAGTTTGTTAACCGTGCATAATAAATATCGGTGCACTTATTTCATAATTAAAGTGGAATCGCACTCTCGTGAAACCCCAACTCACCTCTCATCTAAAGGTGCGCACCTATTCGCGTCCTCAAATTTTATTTAAATTACCCCAATTTTAAGGACAACCTAAGTTATCATAGCCCCAACCTATCCCCACGAGAATTTGCCTTCCTATCATCACTCTAGAATCCACCCCTTCTAAACACACTGAATTATTTTCAAACGATTATGCCATACTAGGCTTAATGAATTCCGGTTTGTAATTTAATCAATTATAATTCTAAATACATTACCCATATGTATATGGGTTGAAACATAGAATTTAATTTCTAGATAACATGCACACAAATTATTATTGATAAAACTTCTCTCCAATCTCAACATTGCACTACGTTTCTTGCATGGGGAGTCTCGCAAAGCGAAATCCAAGCAAGGAACCGCCCCGTTACACTACTCCTTGACAATGTCGATCCTAGAGATCCATTATTCCATGCATACAATAATACTACTATAGCTACTAAATTTAGATTACCATATAAAGCAACTTAAAATCTCCAATAATATCCATGGGATGATGTAACCGAAATATTCCTTAAATGCGATACATCAACCCCCAATAATCTAGTACACCATAATCATCCAAGATGTACTCCAACAATATTACGTATCCTTTCATCTATAGGATATCCATAAATATATATATAGGCACTCATTTGAACCATATATATATATATATATATATATATATCATCATCATCATCCATACCCATGACCAAGTGTACATATCATATCTGATGTACAATGGCCATGCACATAAATATACCCGGCTATATGTATCGCCAATAAAACTGCACCATGCTATCATCTTCCCAGTGCCCGGCTCACGTAGTAACACTGGGGACCACCATGGTGACACCCATCTCGTGGTAAACTCACACACACGACGTCCCGGGAAGCGGTCATAGCTCCTAACCAGCAATGAGACGAAACATACCCACCAAGTTTCATCCCAAAAATATAAATAACATAATAACACACGAGACGACTATGACCTGGGGAATATCCACATCCTTCTTTTCTAGCCAGGATGCTCACCCTCTGCGCGAAAACTTCCCAATGATTAGCATGAGCGGGGTATGCTTAACCACATAAATATATATCATTCACATGCACAATATATATACATCCATATGATCCCATCATATGATCAAACATTAAACCATCATATACGGTTTAAATATTCATACCATGTATATCCACAACATAATTATATCCATAGAGTCATGTCTATATAGATATATATACATCCACGTATCCATATATATATATATACACTCGGCTATAAGTATACATAATCCTCAATTTATAAGTCGTCACCACAAACTCATTTAATTTACCTCGAAATGTGAATACAATTCCTCACTTGAAACATCTTCATTCATTTTCCCTATGATGAATAGTCTCTCAAACATATATGTTTATCTCCAATATTAGTGTTATCACCCAAAGTTGAGTGTAGGTAACAATCACTACCTGTCGTATCGATATCTGAAAGTACCTCAATATCTCATTTACTAAGGTAGCCTATTAGTATGCACATAACTAATACCCTACGAACCTCAAACTCTTCTCTAATTCATTTCCATTATTGGAATCCCAATTGTTACATCCACTCAATGATGTATGAACTATCCTGACTAGAATTTATGCTACCACTTTTTCTAGTTGATAGTACTATCTAATCGTTCCCAGGTTTGCCTAAGGTTCAATTGTTCTTATGAACCCTCACTCCTATTGCGTTACCAATTGTCCCTTAATTTAAACGTTTCTAAGGGTACTTAACCCTTCTCTTTCGTTAGTCCCCAATTATAACTTAATAGAATCCTATCGCTATTCGGATTCAACACAAATATTGGCCTATACTTTCCCAACATACTCTCGCAACCCTCCCTAAGAGTTCTTAACCTCTTATCATATCTATACTTACTTTTGATCTATAATTAGGATTCTCGACTCCAATGAGGTTTCCCACTATCTCCATACACACGCTCAACTCCAATGCATACATGTAAACATATACCCTCCTTAAACTATTTAAAGAAGTCCCCATAATCATAATAAGTGAGCAACCTCCTTTATAAGTCTCCAAAATATGTCTCTTACATCATGAGAGAAGGCCCCAAATCAATAAACCCAACCAAAAAGGGTTTGAAAATCATTATGGAGAAAATTCCTCAAAATGCCCTGTTTCCGAATCGATTCGGCCTAGCGAATCGATTCGGCCTCCAAGGCGAATCGATTCGGCCTCCAAGGCGAATCGATTCGGGTCCAAAGACCTGGGCTTCTGTCTCGGGCCGAATCGATTCGCCTTGGGTCCGAATCGATTCGGTCATATAGACCTGGGACTCTGCAACATTTCGAATCGATTCGGAAAGAGGCCAAATCGATTCGGCCTATTCAGCAGGCTACGAAATGGTCATTTTTCTATATAAACCTAATTTTCCAAAAATCCCAAATCAGCAATTTCTAAGTATAAATTGTAACCCAATCATGTTTCCAACATCAAAACACATCGTATAAGTTCACCCCATTGATTGGTACCCCTTAAACCCATGTGTAAACATCAATTTCAAGATTTAAACAAAAAATCTAGGTTTTTGTATTTATACCCAAAAACCATTTCTTTAACCCACAAATTATGAAATGAAATACAAAAATGACTTATTTAGCAAGATTAAACACTTGCCTCAGATTTGTAGAGGTTGGATCGTCCTCGATGTCGCGTTTGGGTCGGAATCTCCAAGCTTTTCTTCCTCTCTCTCTAACTTTCTTCTTGTTTCCTTCCTCCTTTCTCTCTTCTTTATATTTCTCTCTTTCTCTAAATGAGAAGGCTTGATCCGTAAGCCTTTAAGTCCTTTAAAACAATAAACCCAGTTTTAAATGTTAATACACACATTAAATGACTCGTTTACTCCAATTCAAGTCAAACTGACTTAAAAACATTCCGGAGCCGAAATAAAACCCAATGACAGTCATTTTGACTATCTCGACCCTTACGGGATCAATGGTACCCTCAAAATCACCATCCAGAATACTTTAAAATGTCCTCTATTTTTTTACCTCAATTCCCAATTTTAAAATTCTCCAATTTAATTAAATTTTATTTTTCCCAAAATTTAATTTCTCAGTCTCGAAAATCATGGGGTGTTACACCCATCTCTACAAGATATACACAGTAGGTTGATTCACAACTCACGTAGATATATACATATAGTCACATCTGCCCTATATACATATATTATAATATTTCACCCCTGGGCTATGACCCATTAGCGCACCTAACCATAGTGCTGTACCCCCGGGTTATCACCTATTAGTACACTTATTTAAATAATCTTGTACCCCCGAGTTATCCCCCCATTAGTACGCTTATATTTCATTCTTCTACCCCCGGGTTAGCACCCATTAGTACAATTAATAATAAGATTCTTACACCCCCGGGTTACCGCCCATTAGTGCCTTTAATAATAATATCACATAATAGGCATACCCACGTCCTATTATAATTTATAGGTATTTCTCTCACCTACATATATACTTCTCTTACGTATTTTGATTTCAAAATTTCGTAGTACAATTATTGAGATTATTATCCCTGTCATAATCTTTAACGTACATTCTCTCCGTGCCAAAATAATTAAAGTACTTAGTCAGTCATACCTGCCCCGAAATTCTGTCTTACGTAAGTTTGTTATATGGAAAGTTATCTCACTCCCATAAATCAATAAACTCAAAACTGGATTCTAAGAAATTCCCAAAATTACACTTTGTTGCTCGAACCAGATGGCATGTCATTTGAACGACTGCCACATGTCGCTCGAACGACTTCGAGCGACTTCGTGCGAGATTGCATTGTTCGCCTTCTACCCAGATTTTTTAGAGTTTTTCTACCATTTTTAAACCTAAGACCTTTAATTAGACATCCCAAACTCCAAACAAAGAGTTCTAATTCGAATCCCATCAATAATATATGCATTCTAACATCCTAGAATCATTAATTCATTAGGAATCATCCATAAAACATGAAATCCCCAAATTAATTTATCAAAACCCTAGTTCTTCCAATTCATATTCAAGAACCCATTATTTCCAGATTTTTTCTACACATAAGTTCCTCAAAATGTGATTTCTAGTCTACATACATGAAGAGTTTCAATTTAACAAATCTCAGAATCAATTTACATATCCAAATTCCTCAATTTCATCATTGTTATGAACCAAAACATGTTTCTAACAATCCTATACTAACATGAGTATGATAAATACCGAAATACAGCAAGTTATAAACACTTGCCTTGAATTAGTTGTCTGATTTCTTGACGTTGTTGGTATGGGTGTGTTCCCCTTGTCTCGATCTACACGGTGGTGGTGGTTGTGCAAGGTGGTGTCGATTTGGCCCTCTTCTTTTGGAAGTAGTTCTCCCTCACAGTTCCTACGACTGTTCTTACTTCCTGTAGCTTTTTAAACCTAATGGACTTTATTTGGTTGATAATTTTACTCTTAATTTTCGTCCATTAATTAAGCCTAAAAATCCAATTTACCATAATAACCTCTCGGGGTGCCGGTTAGGCCTGAAATTACCCCGGGACCCAAACTAAACACCCGGGTATACTATTTTGACTATCTCGACCCTTCCGGACTCAACAGTGCACTCGAAATGACCATAGGAGTTACTAAAAATAATTGATATATTTATGCCACTAAATTGGTCCCGACACGACTCACGCGTGCGTCTGACTTAATTCACTAATCTGTCGTATTATTCTCTCTCTCGATAATTTATCAAAGTGTATAGTTCAATATTACATATCGCACAGTAATATTAAATCAATAATTATTAACCCTTGGCACGCTAGTTAATATTTATTTTTATTAGATCCGGATTAATTAATAATTTAATTATCACATTTAAATTCAATTAATCCCTCAGTAATAATAAATCCCATAATTATTTAAATCACCAAAAATATGGGGTATTACATACTTCCCCCCTAATAAAGGAATTTCATCCCGAAATTCAGAAAAATAAGGCGTACCTGGTATGAATAAATCCTGTTTCTCACGCATATCCGCCTCACGCTCCCAAGTAGACTCCTCCACATTGTGATGTTTCCACTGCACTTGAACAAGTGGAAATACCTTTGACCTCAGCCTCCTCTCACTATAATATAGGATACCCACCAGTTTCTCCTCATATGAACTATCTGGATATAACTCAATCTCCTCAATCACAATGTGAGTGTGTGCCAACTCATCCCAAAGGTATCGCCTTAGTGACGAAATGTGGAACACATCATGCATACGATGCAAGTGCTCCGGTAACCCAAGTCTATAAGCCACTAGTCCGACCCTCTCTATAATAGGGAATGGCCTTACATATCTCAGAGCCAACTTCCCTCTCTTCCCAAATCTCATTACCCCCTTTATCAGAGATACTCTCAACAAAACCTGGTCCCCCACTGCAAATTCTCGAAAAGACCTGTTAACATCGGCGTAGCTTTTCTGTCTGTCATGTGCTACCCGTATACGATCCCGAATCATCTCAATCCTACTCGACGTATCCTGAATCACCTCTGGCCGAGTATCTTATTGTCTCCCACCTCTCGGCAACTATCTACCATACAATGCTTCGAACGGGGCCATTCCAATCATAAACTGATAGGAGTTGTTATAAGCAAACTCCACCAGTGGAAGATACTTCTCCTAACCTCCCTCAAAATTAAGGATACACATGCCCAACATTTCTTGAAGCATTTGATTAGTGCGCTCAGTCTGCTCATCGATCTATAGGTGATACGCTCTACTCAATCGTAACTCGGTACCCATAGCCTCCTAGAAGCTCTCCTAAAATGAGATACAAATGTCTTGTCTCTATCCGACATGATGTTAAGAGGCACACCATGCAATATCACTATCTCTGTAATAAATAGTTGAGCATACTGTCCCGCTGTGTAGTCGGTCCTGACGGGCAGAAAATGGGCTACTTTCATCAATCGATCCACAATAACCCATATAAAATCATGCCCCCTCTGCGAAGTGGGCAACCCGGTGATAAAATCCATGGAAATGCTTTCCCATTTCCACGTAGGAATCTCCAACATCTGAAGCAAACCTGGTGGTCTCTGATGGTCCACTTTCACTAACTGACAAGTGGTACACTTGGATACGAACTCAGCGATATCCTTTTTCATCCTGTTCCACCAATATTACCGCCTCATATCGTGGTACATTTTGTCCCCACTAGGATGTACTGTAAATCGGGACCCATGCAACTCCGTCATAACTGCATGTCGAACGTCCTCCTCCTCTAGAACAACGAGTCTCCTATTAAAGTGCAAACCACCCTCGGAACTTACTGAATAAGACTCGGCTCCCTCGGCTAAAAGTTGTCTGATCCGATCTTGACAGAACGAATCCTCTACCTGTGCCTGTACTACTTGCGTAACAATCTAAGGTGTAACTGACATCGCAGACATAAATGATCTGGTCACGGCATCCTGATGTCCCAATTCCTTCCATTTTGCTTTCCATGCCTCGACCGTGTCATTTACCGGCCTACGGCTTAATGCATTAGCAACTATATTAGCCTTCCCCGGGTGATAGTGTGTTTCAAACTGATAATCTTTTACAAACTCAAGCCCCCTGCGTTGATGCATGTTCAACTCTTTTTGCATGAACAAGTACTACAGTGACTTGTGATCTGTAAATAAGCGAAACTATTGCCCCAGTAAGTAATACCTCCAAATTCGAAGCGCAAACACAGCTGCTGCCAGCTTTAAGTCGTGGGTGGGTAATTCTTCTTGTGAGGCTTAAGCTTCCGGGAAGAAAAAGCTATGGCCTACTCCTCTTGCTGAAGTACTCCCCTAAGTCCCTGAAGGGATGCATCAGTATAAACTAGGTATTCCACTCCCGCCCTGGGAAGTACTAGTACGGGTGTTAAAGTGAACTTGTCCTTTAGCTCATCAAATGCAAACTGATAGGCATCATCCCAAACAAACGGCACGCCCTTATGAGTCAGATTTGTCATCCGACCCGCAATCTTTTAGAATCCCTGAATAAACCATCTGTAGTATCCGACTAATCCCAGAAAACTCTGTACCTCCATCGGCATCGTGGGCTGTCCCCACTCCCTCACCGTTGACACCTTAATAGGGTCCACAGATATTCGTTTCTTTGATACAATGTGTCCCAAAAACTATACTTCCCACTGCCAAAATTCACACTTTTCATACTTGGCGTACAACTTATGTTCTCATAAAGTCTGCAGATCCATACGTAAGTGCTCGGCATGCTCTTCCTCAGTGCGGGAATAAATCAGGATGTCATCTATGAAGACAATGAAACACTAATCTGGGAACTCTCTTAATACTTTGTTCATCAAGTCCATAAATACTACTGGGGCGTTGGTTAGCCCAAATGGCATAACCCTGAATTCAAACAACCCATACCTCATCATAAAAGTAGTCTTAGCCACGTCCTGCTCCCTGATGCGTAGCTGATGGTACCCGAATCTCAAGTCTATATTCGAGAAGTGGGCCGCTCCTCTCAGCTGATCAAACAAGTCATCAATACGAGGCAACGGATACTTATTCATTTTCGTGACTTTGTTAAGCTCCCGATAATCAATACAAAGTCATAGGGACCCATCCCTTTTCTTTACAAACAGAAATGGGGCACCCCAAGGCGAGGTACTCTAATGGATGGAGCCTTGTTCCAATAACTGTTCTATCTGATCCCGTAACTCCCTCATCTCTGTCGGAGCCATATGATAAGGCGCACATGCTATCGGACGAGTGTCTGGTGCTAAGTCTATCACAAACTCGATCTCCCTACTCGGAGGCAACCCCAGTATATCCTAAAATACATCAGCAAACTCGTAGACGATCGGAATTGAATCAAGTGGAACCACTACTGAAGAGGTCTCATCCTCTATATAAAATAAGTGGGTGGACGAACCTCCCTCAGAATGAGGCATCGCCACTAAGAACATCTCCGGGCTCGGAATGACGAACACAATACTCCTACTTAAGTAATCAATCATGGCCGTATACTCGACTAGCCAATCCATGCCAATAATGGCGTCGTACTTGAACATATCTAACACTAGCATATTAGCCAGTAAAATTAAACTGCCAATCTATATGCCTACTCCTCGGCGTATGAAGAAAATCATCGACCCATTACCTAGAGGTACATAAGTCACTGTACTCTCTGCCATGCTTAACAACCCAGTGGCCCATGCAAATATAGTGGCTATAAAGGAGTGTGATGCCCTCGTGTTAAATAAGATACAACCCAAAGTATAATGGATAGAAAACTTACCCTCCACTGCAGGTGGTGCTTGCGGAGCTGCGGCCTGGTGGACGTTATAGACGCGTCCATACTACAACTGCCCCTGCTGTATCGGAACTGCGGGCAAAGTTGGAACTAGAGCTGGCGCTGGTAGGGAGGCGGGAAAAATAGGTCTCTGGGGCTCCTGGTGAACGCCCTGCTGCCGAGGAACTCTGTCCTTATCGGGGCACTCCAATTTCTTATGGACAGTCTTGCCACAAGTATAACATTTTTAGATGAAGTTTCCTCCTCTCTGTCCCTGGTAGCCTCGTCCCGGTTGGCCTTTAGCACCTCTACCTTGGCCCTGCTGTCCTCCCTGTTGTTGACCCTGCTGCTGATTCTGTGGCTGGCCCTGGTGGCACTATCTCTAACCCCCATGACCATACCTGAAACCTCCAGAATGGAACCTCCTAGCAGATTCCCCCTACTGGGAACCCTACCTCTGACTCTGATAAACTGGTACCCCACTGGAACTACCTCCCCCTATGTTTCCCAACTGGCTGGGCTCTCCCCCTCGCTTGCTTCCCTTAGCATGGAAGAGATTGTCTTGACAATGCAATAAGGCTGCATTCAGAACGTCGGTATATGAGTGTAGGGAAAGGTTACCCAATAAATGTTGTCGTATCCTACAAGTCAAGCCATCCATAAACATCTGAATGCTCTTCTCCTCAGTAGGCACCTCCTTCGGTACCATGTTTGTCAATCGTGTGAATTCCTCCTCGTATTTTGCAACTGTCCTCCCTTCTTAGGTGAGGTCTAAAAGTTTCTGCCTCATCTCAGTCTTGACGCCGGAAGGAAAGTACTTGCGATCAAACTGCACCCAGAAATCACTGATAGTCATCGAATCTCGCTCCTCGGTAGTAGTAGTGGACTCCCACCACTGTAAGGCTGCCCCCCTCATCTTGAAGGTAGCCAAAACTTGCCTCTAAACCTCTATATGCTCATACATACGAAAGTGTCGCTGTATGTCCTTCTTCCACTGACTAGCGATAACCACATCTAAACTTCCCATGAACTCTGGGGAATAAGCCCTCTGAAAGGACTCTCTAACTCCTTCCCATGAAGTGGGAAATGGATGCACTAGAATTGGTGCCACTTCCTAAACCTGGGGTGGGGCCTGCTGCACCACCGCTAAGGCGGCATTCACCGCTTGTGCAATAATCGCGGCAACCTCTGTTGCATTCATTGTCCCCTGAGCCTGTACGACCGACGACTCTAGCTGGCCCTGTCAATCTCTTAGTGCACGTCGAGGAGGCATCTGAGATGAGAAAGAATATTATTAGTCCACAGTTATTACTAAATCTCGAATAGCTGAAGACATAATCGTTAAAATATAAGATAACAACAGTCCTAAAAATAGGGCTCTATATCAAAGGCGCAAAGCTAAAAACATAATAAACCGTACAGATCCTAAAGGACACTAGAACCTGATGCTCTGATACCACCCGTGACATCCTGCCCAATTAAATATCGGGTGATCATTCCTTTATAAAATTTAAAACAGAATGTTCGGTTGGTTCATTCTTAGCATCACTGTCGAAAAACATAATAACTCATTTAATCACCAAATATAATTAAGCTAGGTGTCAAAACATTTTTCCTTTTTAATTAAAACCATTTAATTACCAAACCAAGAAATTTAATATAAACCATGCACGCATAATTAATTAATATAAATACGGAATCAGAATCACATGCTGAAATAAATCTAGACTGGATAAGACCTTTCAGTTCAAAACCTCAAAACAAAACCATAGTAACCACAAATCCAAATGAGAATGAACGGAAAGTAAACTTAACATAATTTCTAAAAAAAGTGTCTAAGGAATGGGCGACACATGCCCTAAATAGGGAGTCTATAAAGAATGGAAATGAAATGATGGAGGCATCTAATAAGATGACCTACAGCTTCCACAACAGTTGCAGCACGCCAAACAATCCAATCTCTAAGCCTGGTGTCCCTGTGGCTGAGCACCTGATATAATACATATATATAGCAAGAGAGAGAAGAGATGCAAGAAATGGGTCAGATCCCGATGTGTAAAAATATTTGTTGAAGCAAGTATTTAAAAATTGCAGTAAAGCAAGCATCACGTACCTATTAGTTCGAACTCTCACATGAGATTCTCACCTCTCTTCTATTGTGCACGCCTAACGTGTATTTAATTTTCTCCTTAGCTATACCACCCAATATAAGTAGTCTGAATTCATCCTAATAGTATTTATTCTCACCATTAGTAAACCCGTATCGCCCATACAATACGTTATCAAAATAGCCTATGTCGAATAGCTAATTAGGATATTTTCCCGTTTTCATAATAAATCGATTATACTCGTAATATTTTCTTTATAAATTTACATGCCCATCTCTACAAGCTATACACAGTAGGTTGATTCACAACTCACGTACATATATACATATAGTCACATCTGCCCTATATACATATATTATAATATTGCACCCCCTAGCTGTGACCCATTAGAGCACCTAACCATATAACCCATTAGACCCGGGTTATCACCCATTAGTACACTTATTTAAATAATCTTGTACCCCCGGGTTATCCCCCCATTATTACACTCATATTTTATTCTTGTACCCCCAGGTTAGCATTCATTAGTACACTTAATAATAAGATTCTTACACCCCCGAGTTATCACCCATTAGTGCCTTTAATAATAATATCACATCATAGGCATACCCACGTCCTATTATAATTTATAGGTATTTCTCTCACCTACATATATACTTCTCTTGCGTATTTTGACTTCAACATTTCGGAGTACAATTATTGAGATTATTATCCCTCTCATAATCTTTAACGTACATTCTCTCCGTGCTGAAATAATTAAAGTACTTAGTCGCTCATACCTTTCCCACAATTCTGTCATACTTAAGTATATTATTTGGAAATTTATCTCACTCCCATAAATCAATAAACTCAAAATTGGATTCTAAGAAATTCCCAAAATTACACTCTGTCGCTCGAACTAGATCGCATGTCATTTGAACGACTGCCACATGTCGCTCCAACGACTTCGCGCGAGATGCAATCTCGCTCGAACGACTTTGAGAGACTTTGTGCGAGATTGTGCTGCTCGTCTTCTACCCAGATTTTCAGCTTTTTTCTACCATTTTTTAAACCTAAGACCTCTAGTTCGACATCCCAAACTCCAAACAAACAGTTCTAATTCGAATCCCATCAATAATAGATGCATTCTAACATCCTACAATCATCAATTCATTACGAATCATCCATAAAACATGAAATCCCCAAAATTAATTTATCAAGCCCCTAGTTCTTCCAATTCATATTCAAGAACCCATTATTTCCAGATTTTTTCTACACATAAGTTCCTCAAAATGTGATTTCTAGTCTACATACATGAAGGGTTTCAATTTAACAAATCTCAGAATATATTTACATATCCAAATTCCTCAATTTCATCATTGTTATGAACCAAAACATGTTTCTAACAATCCTATACTAACATGAGTATGATAAATATCGAAATATAGCAAGTTATAAACACTTGCCTTGAATTATTTGTCTGATTTCTTGACGTTGTTGGTATGGGTGTTGTGACACCCCGCCTAACAAAATACCGGGAGATCACCCCTATATCAAATTAAAATAGGAGTCTCATATGGATAATTCTTAGCATCACTGTCGAAAATCCATTTTAATTACTAATAACCTATTAGGCTGGCGTCAAAATTTTTACTTAACTACTCTTTTTAAACAACTATATTTAAAACATCCACACAGTTTGCGTAAATGAAACTGAAATGAAATAGAATAACCGAACACTCGATCATATTATACAACCATATCGAATGTCGCACTAAAAGAATAAATAAATGCAATTGGGCCATTGGCCCGAATGTTTATACAGTAGCTCATTTCTAGGGTACAATGATACAAGCGTCTATCGAGAACCCACACGTATCCACAGTTGCTGCAGCTGACATCTAACTCGAAAGAAGTGTCATCCAGGCGTACCTGTGTCTGGACACCTATATAATACATATATATATAGCAAGAGAGGAAAAGTAGATAAATGGGTCAGAGCCCGAGTTTAAAAACATTTAGCAAGTGCATAAATGCCTTATTTTTAGAAAAAGGTTTTATCTCATATTTAAATTTGGTATTGCACTCCCATGAGATACCCCTCACCTCTCTTCTAACAGTGCACTCCTAGCGCATCCCTCTAAACATCCTAGTGAGACCTTACTGACTAACTAAACCATTACCCACCTTCTAACAACCCTAGGTAATCCCAGTACTAAGGTCTAAACTTCTCCCCAGTCTCAACACTATGCCATGTTCGTGCGTGGGGTGTCTCGCAGAGCGATATCCAAACAAGGAACCCCCCTGATACACTACTACGCGGCAAGGTCGATCGTCGAGATCAATTAGACCCTCAGTACACAACGTATATACAAATACATACACCATATGAGAAATACTAATTTTAGAGCACTAAGGGTTAAACTTCTCCCCAGTCTTAACACTAAGCCATGTTCGTGCGTGGGGTGTCTCGTGAAGCGAAATCCAAATAAGGAACCCCCCGATACACTACTACGCGGAAAGGTCGATCGTCGAGATCCATTAGACCCTCAGCACTCAATTTATACATACTCATATTACAGTATACTTTCGAATCTGTCTCCCGGAATGAGAATTCATTTACAACATATTTACCAATTCCATTTCATTTTCTTTTATCTCAAAACTTTCCATTTCCTTTCTTATATCCATGAAATGCATTTAAAAGCCACCTCATTATCATGAATTTCTTTAACATATCATATAACTTTTTAAAAGCCAGTTTTATTATCATAAAAATGCTTTTCCATTTTATAACATCCCATTTCCCTTCTTCCATTCAGGAAATGTATTTAAAAGCCATTTTTATTATCATAAAAATGCTTTTTCCATATCACATGCTTCCATTTCCCTTCTTCCATCCGGGAAATGTATCCGAAGCCAAATCGTTTATCCCATTTCCCTTCTTCCATTCGGGAAATTTATTTAAAGCCAATCCATAATCATGAACTGTTTTAACATAACTAAGACCGTCCCTCTGGGTTTCCCCACGCGCCCCTAAATGGTTATCATCTTCCAGGGCCTATCAAACAAGACAACCTGGGAACCTACCGAAATGTCGGGAAGCGGACATATGCCTGCGGGAGAGTCATAACCAGACCCAGAATTACCTCACCAGTGCAGTAAAACATATAATAATCACCCATATAGCCTAGGACTATATCCACCCTACATTCATTAGCCAGGGGGCTTCACCTCATGCGCGAACTTCCCTTATGATAGCATTTAGAGAGGTGTGTATACATAAATTATCATTTATGAAAATCAATTCTTTTCCATTTTGAAAACATTCATATTTTATATTTTCAAAAGTCATTTACATCACATCATATATATATATATATACTTTAATCACATAGAATATACATATACCATATATTCCTCCTAGAATATATATAAATGGCCATACTTGCCAATCACATCTAGCGATGACCAATAATCAAAAAGATTCTCTCAAAGAATCATAATCATGCATTCATATACGCATGATATTAAACCCAAAGTATTTCCTTACTTTGATAAGTAATACATACCTTAATCCCATCTAAGGATATATTGGATATCTCTAATTATAACACTCCACACTACGTGACTATATATCTATACTCCCAATTTCATCCTAATTATCTCGTAGGATATACTCAATCCACAATCGATTATAATTATGTTTCCTATACGCATAATTATATAGGCCTAAATTCCCACTATAAATCTCCTAGGGATTTATCTCTCCCGAACAACCTTAAATTTAGTGGGTTATGGATTTCATTTCCATGAACCCAAGGACTACATCTTGTCCATATAATCACTAGAAGGTCCCCACCCAAAGTGAGGAACCCTAAACCTTCAACCTCTACAATTTTTCTATTTTCCTCAAAAATATAGTTTAAGGGTTATACATTAAAACCCTCACCTTGCCTTCCTAAATTCCATTAGTTAGAAGACCATATAGTCTAAAAAGGTCCCTTATGTTATCACATAAATAACCTCGAATCAATTAGAATTGGAATTCATACCATCCAATTCACCCTAGGAAAATTGCCTACTTTCAGCAGGGGTCGATCGATCGACCCATGGCCGTCGATCGATCGATGGCTCGATCGATCGAACCCCCATGATCGATCGATCGATCGATCATGGCGGGCAACTTCTTCTCCGAGAAGTTGTTTCGGCCTTTAAAGCTTCTCCCAAGATTTTATCTCCGTATCCAACATTCTACAACCTCAACCAACTATATATACACATATAATATGGGTTCTAAACATCCTAGAACCCGAAAATCACCAATTAATTTCTAAGTTTCTCCATTTAGAAAATTATTGGGGTTTATTCGTTTTAACTCCCGAAAACCCATTTTTTCCACGAAAACCCAACACAAAATATTTAGGGTTTGTTTTTACCAAACTACGATAAGAGATTTATGCTCAAAAGTAAATAAAGCAAGTAAACACTTGCCTCGTGGATATAATCCGACGATCCTGAGTCGAGTCCGGCGAAGTTTGGCCCGAGATCTCCTTTTCTCTCCTCTTTCTTACTTCCTCTCTCTCTTCTCTCTTTTCCTTATCTTTTCTTCCCCTCTCCCTACTTATATAAGGAGAGAAGGGCTTATACCCCTTAAAACCCAAAAACGACTCGTTTACTCAATTATGAGCCCGTTTAACTCTAAAATTCCCCGAAACTCAATTTCGACAATCGGACACTCTTTTCCGACTATGTCGACCATTCCGAGACTCACGGCACAGTCGAAATTTCCATCCAAGGTACTTGACCGCAAATCACTATTTCAAACAAAAATAACTTAATGCGGGTGTTCCAATTGAAATCTTACCTTTTGTCGTTTTACTCAACGGTGACATATTATTAAAATACTCCAATTCATTTACTTAATCACAAAAGTAAATATGTCACCCATCGACAATCATCAAATCCTCGAAAATCCCTTCTTTTTAATTACTAATAACTAGGGCTGTAAATCGGGCTGGGTGAGCTGGGCTTGAGGTTGCTCAGGCTCGGCCCGAACTACCTGACCCAGGCTCCAGCCCGAGCTCGGCCAGAACTGAAATTCTCTACTTAAGCCCGAACTCGGCTCATTAATATTTCGGGCTTTGGGCCCGATTTCGGGCAGGCCCGAATTCATTTTTTTTTTGTTAAAAAAATTGAATTAATATTTGTTTCTTGTCTTTCCATCATGGAGAAAATGTATACACTAAAATCTAATTGATATATCATAAAATAAAGTATATAATGATGAAATGTATTAAACTAAAATAAGGGACGTAAGAATGAAATCCTACAATGACTAATTATATTTCATACATATAAAATTGGTTAATATAAATATGTTATATTTTTGAAAATAATTTATTTATTTATTTATATATTCAAAGTTCAGGCTTCGGGCCCAATTCCAGCTTGGCAAAGTTCGGCTCAAGCTCGGCCCGAAATTCATTCGGGCTTAAAATTTTGGCTCAGGCTCGGCTCGGCTCAAACTCAAATAAAGCTCGGCCCAAAAATAGCGGGCTTCGGACTTGCCCGGCTCAATTTACAGGCCTACTAATAACCTATTAGGCTGGCATCAGAATTTTTACTTAACTACTCTTTTTAAACAACTACAATTAAAACATCCACACAGTTTGCGTAAATGAAACTGAAATGAAATAAAATAACCGAACACTCGGTCAAAATATACAAACCATTTCGAATGCCTCACTAAAAGAATAAATAAATGCAATTGGGCCATTGGCCCGAATGTTTATACAATAGCTTATATTTAGAGTACAATGATAGAAGCGTTTATCGAGAACCCGCACGCATCCATAGCAGCTGCAGATGACATCTGACTCGAAAGAAGTGTCACCCAGGAGTCCTTGTGTCTGGACACCTATATAATATATATATATAGTAAGAGAGGAAAAGTAGATAAACGGGTCAGAGCCCGAGTTTAAAAATATTTAGCAAGTGCATAAATGCCTTATTTTTAGAAAAATGTTTTATTTCATATTTAAATTTGGTATCGCATTCCCATGAGATACCCCTCACCTCTCTTCTAACAGTGCACTCCTAGCGTATCCCTCTAAACATCCTAGTGAGACCTTACTGACTAACTAAACCATTACCCACCTTCTAACAACCATAGGTAATCCCAGTACTAAGGACTGAACTTCTCCCCAGTCTCAACACTATGCCATGTTCGTGCGTGGGGTGTCTCGCAGAGCGAAATCCAAACAAGGAACCCCCCTGATACACTACTACGCGGCAAGGTCGATCGTCGAGATCAATTAGACCCTCAGTACACAACGTATATACATATACATACACCATATGAGAAATACTAATATTAGAGGACTTAGGGTTAAACTTCTCCCCAGTCTCAACACTAAGCCATGTTCGTGCGTGGGGTGTCTCGTGAAGCGAAATCCAAATAAGGAACCCCCCCCCCGATACACTACTACACGGAAAGGTCGATCGTCGAGATCCATTAGACCCTCAGCACTCAATTTATACATACTCATATTACAGTATACTTCCGGATCTGTCTCCCGGAATGAGAATTCATTTACAACATATTTACTAATTCCATTTCATTTTCTTTTATCTCAAAACTTTCCATTTCCTTTCTGATATCCATGAAATGCATTTAAAAGCCAACTCATTATCATGAATTGCTTTAACATATCATATAACTTTTTAAAATCCAGTTTTATTATCATAAAAATGCATTTCCATTTTATAACATCCCATTTCCCTTCTTCCATTCAGGAAATGTATTTAAAAGCCATTTTTATTATCATAAAAATGCTTCCATTTCCCTTCTTCCATCCGGGAAATGTATCCGAAGCGAAATCGTTTATCCCATTTCCCTTCTTCCATTCGGGAAATGTATTTAAAGCCAATTCATTATCATGAACTGTTTTAACATAACTAAGACCATCCCTCTGGGTTTCCCCACGCGCCCCTAAATGGCTATCATCTTCCAGGGCCTATTAAACAAGACAACCTGGGAACCTACCGAAATGTCGGGAAGCGGACATATGCCTGCGGGAGAGTCATAACCAAACCCAGAATTACCTCACCAGCGCAGTAAAACATATAATAATCGCCCATATAGCCGAGGACTATATCCTCCCTACATTCATTAGCCAGGCGGCTTCACCTCATGCGCGAACTTCCCTTATGATAGCATTTAGAGAGGTGTGTATACATAAATTATCATTTATGAAAATCAATTCTTTTCCATTTTGAAAACATTCATATTTTATATTTTCAAAAGTTATTTACATCACATCATATATATATACTTTAATCACATAGTATATACATATACCATATATTCCTCCTAGAATATATATAAATGGCCATACTTGCCAATCACATCTAGCGATGACCAATAATCCCAAAGATTCTCTCAAAGAATCATAATCATGCATTCATATACGCATGATACTAAACCCAAAGTATTTCCTTACTAAGTAATACATACCTTAATCCCATCTAAGGATATATTGGATATCTCTAATTATAACACTCCACACTACGTGAGTATATATCTATACTCCCAATTTCATCCTAATTATCTCGTAGGATATACTCAATCCACAATCGATTATAATTATGCTTCCTATACGCATAATTATATAGGCCTAAATTCCCACTATAAATCTCCTAGGGATTTATCTCTCCCGAACAACCTTAAATTTAGTGGGTTATGGATTTCATTTCCATGAACCCAAGGACTACATCTTGTCCATATAATCACTAGAAGGTCCCCACCCAAAGTGAGGAACCCTAAACCTTCAACCTCTACAATTTTTCTATTTTCCTCAAAAATATAGTTTAAGGGTTATACATTAAAACCCTCACCTTGCCTTCCTAAATTCCATTAGTTAGAAGACCATATAGTCTAAAAAGGTCCCTTATGTTATCACATAAATAACCTCGAATCAATTAGAATTGGAATTCATACCATCCAATTCACCCTAGGAAAATTGCCTACTTTCAGCAGGGGTCGATCGATCGATGGCTCGATCGATCGAACCCCCATGATCGATCGATCGATCGATCATGGCGGGCAACTTCTTCTCCGAGAAGTTGTTTCGGCCTTTAAAGCTTCTCCCAAGATTTTATCTCCGTATCCAACATTCTACAACCTCAACCAACTATATATACACATATAATATGGGTTCTAAACATCCTAGAACCCGAAAATCACCAATTAATTTCTAAGTTTCTCCATTTAGAAAATTATTGGGGTTTATTCGTTTTAACTCCCGAAAACCCATTTTTTCCACGAAAACCCAACACAAAATATTTAGGGTTTGTTTTTACCAAACTACGATAAGAGATTTATGCTCAAAAGTAAATAAAGCAAGTAAACACTTGCCTCGTGGATATAATCCGACGATCCTGAGTCGAGTCCGGCGAAGTTTGGCCCGAGATCTCCTTTTCTCTCCTCTTTCTTCCTTCCTCTCTCTCTTCTCTCGTTTCCTTCTCTTTTCTTCCCCTCTCCCTACTTATATAAGGAGAGAAGGGCTTATATCCCTTAAAACCCAAAAACGACTCGTTTACTCAATTATGAGCCCGTTTAACTCTAAAATTCCTCGAAACTGAATTTCGACAATCAGACACTCTTTTCCGACTATGTCGACCATTCCGAGACTCACGGCGCAGTCGAAATTTCCATCCAAGGTACTTGATCGCAAATCACTATTTCAAACAAAAATAACTTAATGCGGGTGTTCCAATTGAAATCTTACCTTTTGTCATTTTACTCAACGGTGACATATTATTAAAATACTCCAATTCATTTACTTAATCACAAAAGTAAATATTTCACCCATCGACAATCATCAAATCCTCGAAAATCCCTTCTTTTTAATTACTAATAACCTATTAGGCTGGCATCAGAATTTTTACTTAACTACTCTTTTTAAACAACTACAATTAAAACATCCACACAGTTTGCGTAAATGAAACAGAAATGAAATAAAATAACCGAACACTCGGTCAAAATATACAAACCATATCGAATGCCGCACTAAAAGAATAAATAAATGCAATTGGGCCATTGGCCCGAATGTTTATACAGTTGCTCATATCTAGAGTACAATGATAGAAGCGTCTATCGAGAACCCGCACGCATCCACAGCTGCTGCAGCTGACATCTGAATCGAAAGAAGTGTCACCCAGGCGTCCCTGTGTCTGGACACCTATATAATATATATATATATAGCAAGAGAGGAAAAGTAGATAAATGGGTCAGGGCCCGAGTTTAAAAATATTTAGCAATTGCATAAATGCCTTATTTTTAGAAAAAGGTTTTATCTCATATTTAAATTTGGTATCGCACTCCCATGAGATACCCCTCACCTCACTTCTAACAGTGCACTCCTAGCGCATCGCTCTAAACATCCTAGTGATACCTTACTGACTAACTAAACCATTACCCACCTTCTAACAGGTAATCCCAGTACTAAGGGTTAAACTTCTCCCCAATCCCAACACTATGCCATGTTCGTGCGTGGGGTGTCTCGCACAGAGAAATCCAAACAAGGAACCCCCCGGATACACTACTACGCGGCAAGGTCGATCGTCGAGATCAATTAGACCCTCAGTACACAACGTATATACATATACATACACCATATGAGAAATACTATTATTAGAGCACTAAGGGTTAAACTTCTCCCCAGTCTCAACACTAAGCCATGTCCGTGCGTGGGGTGTCTCATGAAGCGAAATCCAAATAAGGAACCCCCCCCGATACACTACTACGCGGAAAGGTCGATCGTCGATATCCATTAGACCCTTAGCACTCAATTTATACATACTCATATTACAGTATACTTCCGGATCTCTCTCCCGGAATGAGAATTCATTTACAACATATTTACCAATTCCATTTAATTTTCTTTTATCTCAAAACTTTCCATTTCCTTTCTTATATCCATTATATTCATTTAAAAGCCAACTCATTATCATGAATTGCTTTAACATATCATATAAGGTTTTAAAAGCCAGTTTTACTATCATAAAAATGCTTTTCCATTTTATAACATCCCATTTCCCTTCTTCCATTCAGGAAATGTATTTAAATGCCATTTTTATTACCATAAAAATGCTTTTTCCATATCACATGCTTCCATTTCCCTTCTTCCATCCGGGAAATTCATCCGAAGCCAAATCGTTTATCCCATTTCCGTTCTTCCATTCGGGAAATGTATTTAAAGCCAATTCATTATCATGAACTGTTTTAACATAACTAAGACCGTCCCTCTGGGTTTCCCCACGCGCCCCTAAATGGTTATCATCTTCCAGGGCCTATTAAACAAGACAACCTAGGAACCTACCGAAATGTCGGGAAGCGGACATATGCCTGCGGGAGAGTCATAACCAAACCCAGAATTACCTCACCAGCGCAGTAAAACATATAATAATCGCCCATATGGCCTAGGACTATATCCACCTTACATTCATTAGCCAGGGGACTTCACCTCATGCGCGAACTTCCCTTATGATAGCATTTAGAGAGGTGTGTATACATAAATTATCATTTATGAAAATCATTTCTTTTCCATTTTGAAAACATTCATATTTTATATTTTCAAAAGTCATTTACATCACATCATATATATACTTTAATCACATAGTATATACATATACCATATATTCCTCCTAGAATATATATAAATGGTCGTACTTGACAATCACATCTAGCGATGACCAATAATCCCAAAGATTCTCTCAAAGAATCATAATCATGCATTCATATATGCATGATACAAAACCCAAAGTATTTCCTTACTTTGATAAGTAATACATACCTTAATCCCATCTAAGGATATATTGGATATCTCCAATTATAACACTCCACACTACGTGAGTATATATCTATACTCCCAATTTCATCCTAATTATCTTGTAGGATATACTCAATCCATAATCGATTATAATTATGCTTCCTATACGCATAATTATATAGGCCTAAATTCCCACTATAAATCTCCTAGGGATTTATCTCTCCCGAACAACCTTAAATTTAGTGGGTTACGGATTTCATTTCCATGAACCCAAGGACTACATCTTGTCCATATAATCACTTAAAGGTCCCCACCCTAAGTGAGGAACCCTAAACCTTCAACCTCTACAATTTTTCTATTTTCCTCAAAAATATAGTTTAAGGGTTATACATTAAAACCCTCACATTGCCCTCCTGAATTCCATTAGTTAGAAGACTATATAGTCTAAAAAAGTCCTTTATGTTATCACATAAATAACCTCGAATCAATTAGAATTGGAATTCATCCCATCCAATTCACCCTAAGAAAATTGCCTACTTTCAGCAGGGGTCGATCGATCGACCCATGGCCGTCGATCGATCGATGGCTCGATCGATCGAACCCCCATGATCGATCGATCGATCGATCATGGCGGGCAACTTCTTCTCCGAGAAGTTGTTTCGGCCTTTAAAGCTTCTCCCAAGATTTTATCTCCGTATCCAACATTCTACAACCTCAACCAACTATATATACACATATAATATGGGTTCTAAACATCCTAGAACCCGAAAATCACCAATTAATTTCTAAGTTTCTCCATTTAGAAAATTATTGGGGTTTATTCGTTTTAACTCCCGAAAACCCATTTTTTCCACGAAAACCCAACACAAAATATTTAGGGTTTGTTTTTACCAAACTACGATAAGAGATTTATGCTCAAAAGTAAATAAAGCAAGTAAACACTTGCCTCGTGGATATAATCCGACGATCCTGAGTCGAGTCCAGCGAAGTTTGGCCCGAGATCTCCTTTTCTCTCCTCTTTCTTCCTTCCTCTCTCTCTTCTCTCGTTTCCTTCTCTTTTCTTCCCCTCTCTCTACTTATATAAGGAGAGAAGGGCTTATATCCCTTAAAACCCAAAAACGACTCGTTTCCTCAATTATGAGCCTGTTTAACTCTAAAATTCCCCGAAACTGAATTTCGACAATCAGACACTCTTTTCCGACTATGTCGACCATTCTGAGACTCACGGCGCAGTCGAAATTTCCATCCAAGGTACTTGATCGCAAATCACTATTTCAAACAAAAATAACTTAATGCGGGTGTTCCAATTGAAATCTTACCTTTTGTCGTTTTACTCAACGGTGACATATTATTAAAATACTCCAATTCATTTACTTAATCACAAAAGTAAATATTTCACCCATCGACAATCATCAAATCCTCGAAAATCCCTTCTTTTTAATTACTAATAACCTATTAGGCTGGCATCAGAATTTTTACTTAACTACTCTTTTTAAACAACTACAATTAAAACATCCACACAGTTTGCGTAAATGAAACTGAAATGAAATAAAATAACCGAACACTCGGTCAAAATATACAAACCATATCGAATGCCGCACTAAAAGAATAAATAAATGCAATTGGGACATTGGCCCGAATGTTTATACAGTTGCTCATATCTAGAGTACAATGATAGAAGCGTCTATCGAGAACCCGCACGCATCCACAGCTGCTGCCGCTGACATCTGAATCGAAAGAAGTGTCACCCAGGCGTCCCGGTGTCTGGACACCTATATATATATATAGCAAGAGAGGAAAAGTAGATAATCGGGTCAGGGCCCGAGTTTAAAAATATTTAGCAAGTGCATAAATGCCTTATTTTTAGAAAAAGGTTTTATCTCATATTTAAATTTGGTATCGCACTCCCATGAGATACCCCTCACCTCACTTCTAACAGTGCACTCCTAGCGCATCCCTCTAAACATCCTAGTGATACCTTACTGACTAACTAAACCATTACCCACCTTCTAACAGGTAATCCCAGTACTAAGGGCTAAACTTCTCCCCAATCTCAACACTATGCCATGTTCGTGAGTGGGGTGTCTCGCACAGAGAAATCCAAACAAGGAACCCCCCCGGATACACTACTACGCGGCAAGGTCGATCGTCGAGATCAATTAGACCCTCAGTACACAACGTATATACATATACATACACCATATGAGAAATACTAATATTAGAGCACTAAGGGTTAAACTTCTCCCCAGTCTCAACACTAAGCCATGTTCGTGCGTGGGGTGTCTCATGAAGCGAAATCCAAATAAGGAACCCCCTCGATACACTACTACGCGGAAAGGTTGATCGTCGATATCCATTAGACCCTTAGCACTCAATTTATACATACTCATATTACAGTATACTTCCGGATCTCTCTCCCGGAATGAGAATTCATTTACAACATATTTACCAATTCCATTTAATTTTCTTTTATCTCAAAACTTTCCATTTCCTTTCTTATATCCATGATATTCATTTAAAAGCCAACTCATTATCATGAATTGCTTTAACATATCATATAAGGTTTTAAAAGCCAGTTTTACTATCATAAAAATGCTTTTCCATTTTATAACATCCCATTTCCCTTCTTCCATTCAGGAAATGTATTTAAATGCCATTTTTATTACCATAAAAATGCTTTTTCCATATCACATGCTTCCATTTCCCTTCTTCCATCCGGGAAATTCATCCGAAGCCAAATCGTTTATCCCATTTCCGTTCTTCCATTCGGGAAATGTATTTAAAGCCAATTCATTATCATGAACTGTTTTAACATAACTAAGACCGTCCCTCTGGGTTTCCCCATGCGCCCCTAAATGGTTATCATCTTCCACGGCCAATTAAACAAGACAACCTGGGAACCTACCGAAATGTCGGGAAGCGGACATATGCCTGCGGGAGAGTCCTAACCAGACCCAGAATTACCTCACCAGCGCAGTAAAACCTATAATAATCGCCCATATGGCCTAGGACTATATCCACCTTACATTCATTAGCCAGGGGACTTCACCTCATGCGCGAACTTCCCTTATGATAGCATTTAGAGAGGTGTGTATACATAAATTATCATTTATGAAAATCATTTCTTTTCCATTTTGAAAACATTCATATTTTATATTTTCAAAAGTCATTTACATCACATCATATATATACTTTAATCACATAGTATATACATATACCATATATTCCTCCTAGAATATATATAAATGGTCATACTTGACAATCACATCTAGCGATGACCAATAATCCCAAAGATTCTCTCAAAGAATCATAATCATGCATTCATATATGCATGATACTAAACCCAAATAATTTCCTTATTTTGATAAGTAATACATACCTTAATCCCATCTAAGGATGTATTGGATATCTCCAATTATAACACTCCACACTACGTGAGTATATATCTATACTCCCAATTTCATCCTAATTATCTCGTAGGATATACTCAATCCACAATCGATTATAATTATGCTTCCTATACGCATAATTATATAGGCCTAATTTCCCACTATAAATCTCCTAGGGATTTATCTCTCCCGAACAACCTTAAATTTAGTGGGTTATGGATTTCATTTCCATGAACCCAAGGACTACATCTTGTCCATATAATCACTTAAAGGTCCCCACCCTAAGTGAGGAACCCTAAACCTTCAACCTCTACAATTTTTCTATTTTCCTCAAAAATATAGTTTAAGGGTTATACATTAAAACCCTCACCTTCTCCTCCTAAATTCCATTAGTTAGAAGACCATATAGTCTAAAAAGGTCCCTTATGTTATCACATAAATAACCTCGAATCAATTCGAATTGGAATTCATCCCATCCAATTCACCCTAGGAAAATTGCCTACTTTCAGCAGGGGTCGATCGATCGACCCATGGCCGTCGATAGATCATTGGCTCGATCGATCGAACCCCCATGATCGATCGATTGCTCGATCATGGCGGGCAGCTTCTTCTCCGAGAAGTTGTTTCGGCCCTTAAAGCTTCTCCCAAGCTTTTATCTCCGCATCCAACGTTCTACAACCTCAACCTACTATATATACACATATAATATGGGTTCTAAACATCCTAGAACCCGAAATCACCAATTAATTTCTAAGTTTCTCCATTTAGAAAATTATTGGGGTTTATTCATTTTAACTCCCGAAAACCCATTTTATCCACAAAAACCCAACCCAAAATATTTAGGGTTTGTTATTACCAAACTACGATAAGAGATTTATGCTCAAAAGTAAATAAAGCAAGTAAACACTTGCCTCGTGGATATAATCCGACGATCCCGAGTCGAGTTCGGCGAAGTTTGGCCCGAGATCTCCTTTTCTCTCCTCTTTCTTCCTTCCTCTCTCTCTTCTCTCTTTTCCTTCTCTTTTCTTCCCCTCTCCCTACTTATATAAGGAGAGATGGGCTTATACCCCTTAAAACCCAAAAATGACTCGTTTACTCAATTATGAGCCCGTTTAACACTAAAATACCCTGAAACTCAATTTCGATAATCGGACACTCTTTTCCGACTATGTCGACCATTCCGAGACTCACGACGCAGTCAAAATTTCCATCCAAGGTACTTGAACGCAAATCACTATTTCAAACAAAAATAACTTAATGTGGGTGTTCCAATTGAAATCTTACCTTTTGTCGTTTTACTCAACGGTGACATATTATTAAAATACTCCAATTCATTTACTTAATCACAAAAGTAAATATTTCACCCATCGACAATCATCAAATCCTCGAAAATCCCTTCTTTTTAATTACTAAGAACCTATTAGGCTGGCATCAGAATTTTTACTTAACTACTCTTTTTAAACAACTACAATTAAAACATCCACACAGTTTGCGTAAATGAAACTGAAATTAAATAAAATAACCGAACACTCGGTCAAAATATACAAACCATATCTAATGCCGCACTAAAAGAATAAATAAATGCAATTGGGCCATTGGCCCGAAAGTTTATACAGTAGCTCATATCTAGAGTACAATGATAGAAGCATCTATCGAGAACCCGCACGCATCCACAGCTGCTGCAGCTGACATCTGACTCGAAAGAAGTGTCACCCAGGCGTCCCTGTGTCTGGACACCTATATAATATATATATATATATATATATATATATATAACAAAAGAGGAAAAGGAGATAAACGGGTCAGAGTCCGAGTTTAAAAATATTTAGCAAGTGCATAAATGCCTTATTTTTAGAAGAATGTTTGATCTCATATTTAAATTTGGTTTCGAACTTCCATGAGATACCCTGACACACCCCAACCCAGTTACTTATAATTAAGTTTGAAAGTCAAAGTGAGTCAAACCATAATTAATCTAACCAAACCATAATCACGAGTTTTGATTTCAGAGTCATCATTATAAATTCATATAACTGAAAACCTTTGTACAATATCAGAGTAATCATGCCCATAAAAACTTTCTTGAAGGATAAGTTAACTTAATTACATCATTTACATTTACACAAAATCATAGTTTCTCCCATTCCTGGCTAACCCAACCCGACCTCCTAGATTTGGCAGTGACATCGCGTTACCTGAAAAATGTGAACATAGGAACCGTGAGCAAAATAGCCCAGTGAATGCATCACTACTATACTACTGCATGAATTTAAATACACTAAATCATGTCCATATACTTATGTATTAACTTATCCGGCTCATTCATAATGAATGACCAACTTTTTCGAATCATGATTCACATATCCAGTCTAAATAGACA
The DNA here is from genome assembly GCA_949130495.1 of Sambucus nigra. Lineage (NCBI taxonomy): Eukaryota > Viridiplantae > Streptophyta > Magnoliopsida > Dipsacales > Adoxaceae > Sambucus > Sambucus nigra. Next base: position 462,818,239 of record OX422222.1, on the reverse strand, counting down.
ATTCTCCCCCATTCCTGGTCGAGGAGTAACCCCTTGTCATTAATAGGCAAATCTCCCCCATTCCTGGTCGAGGAGTAAACCCTCATTTCGATAAACCAAAATGAACAATTTCATATTCATTTTATTATGATCATACCAACTACACGATTCAAATATCTCTTTCTAGTGAGTACACTCACCTTGGTTGACAACTACGTATTCAGGTTTCCTTCTGGTGGAGCTGAACTGGGTTGATTAGGCCTTACACCTGTCAATCCAACTAAATCAGTACTGAACCTCAATCATAAATATTATCCAAACATAATTATGTAACTTTCCATGGCTATACATCAACAATATAATTCCAATTAAGTCACATTCCATAAAACATAGGTAAAGGCAAACAATGATGTACATATTGATAAAGTTACGCACATTCAACCGTAGGAAATACCTTATGAGGAATTTATAGCCAAAGTCAAGTAAACATGAAATTATACTCCTCAATGTATATACACATGAAACATGTACTCAAAGTACCCTTTGTAAGGACGAAATACAAACATTCATTCAAGGGGTACCCAGTATGGCCTGAAATTATGGTCTTACATACTTACCCATCCTATATTCCTAAATTGTACAAATACAGGGGTCCAACCTCAGCAATATGAAAACATATATTAATATACTATCTAGTACAAGTGACGGTGTAATTTTTCAAGCTTCCTAGGGAAAGTTATGACCATTTCTCTACAACACAAGAAATCTGCCCTACAAGCTCCTCTATTGTTCCTTCAACTTCCAAGAATTTTCATAATTTTTCTCCAGCATAACTTTCCATTATTTTCAACCCATTTTCAGTACACATACTGAATCGTACATAATTAAAGTTTCATAATTGTTTGACTTCATTCGCTATCTCAAAAGCTTGACTAAACTCAGGGCATACCGGAATGAAGTATAAAAACAGAAACCATGTACCAACTTGAAATCATCATTACGGCCTAACCACAAGTAGATAAATTCTAATTTTAAGATATGATATGAATATATGAGTCTAATTTCATATACAATTGTAATTTCTCAATTACAGTAGGTACACAAATAGATATGCAAGTTTTAATACAAGGGGTTTCAATACAAAGCAATTTTAAGGGAATCTACATTCAACTTAACATAAACTTGCATATAACCATACATACATATAAAGGGCTGAAACTTTCGTAAACCTATGATGATTTAGATCATATAAATAAGTAATATAAGATAAATAACTAGAATTGTAATCAGGATTACCTTCAGGGCTTTTTACGTAATTTCTACGGATTTTTCTACACCTTTTCTCCTCACCTTTCCTTCCTAAACTTCTCCCTCTCTTTCCTCAAGATAATAACACCTCAAACTGAACCTAGAGACTTATTTGATGAAGAAATAAGGTTAAGGGAGAGTTTTAAGTCGGCCAAGGCTGCCTCCCAATCCATCCAATCAAATTAAAACATTTGGTTTAATAAAAGACAATTTACCACTTAAAGGAATTGACAGATTCGCCCCTTCTCGTAATTTCGACCTAACTTCTTACTCGAACATCCGTTTGATGCACCGTTTATTGTGTTACAACCCTAACTCACATATCTACAACTATACAGTTTTCACCTCAAGTCAATTGTAATGTTACAAGGGTCAAAACTAGTCTTAAACAGGAACATTTCTATCGAAAATAACCAAATCTTGTGTTCGTAAATAATTCGACATTTCATGATTTATGAAAGTAGAATTATACTAACCATAATCACTTAACATTAGATATAATAATAACACATTATTCATATCACATAAGATAAGTATAATTTAAATACAATTTATCATAATTATATACGGGTTGTCACAACCTCCCCCCCTTAGAAAATTTCGTCCCCGAAATTTAATACGAATGACACTTACCAAACAAATGGGGATACTGTTTCTTCATGTTATCCTCCGTTTACCAAGTTGCTTGTTTAATTCCATGGCTCATCCACACAACTTTAACTAAGTGAATAACCTTATTCCTCAATACTTGCTCCTTACGATCAAGAATTTCCACCGGTTCCTCGATGTACGACAAGTCTTCTTTCAGTTCAATAGGTTGGGTTTTCAGTTGATGAGATGGATCTGCCAAATACTTACGAAGCATTGATACATGAAACACATCATGTAACCGAGATAAATCTGGAGGTAAAGCTAATCTATAAGCCAGGGGCCCAATTCTTTCTAACACTTCAAATGGTCCAATGTATCTTGGACTTAGTTTCCCCTTTTTCCCAAATCTCATAACACCTTTCCATGGTGAAATACGAAGGAATACAAAATCTCCCTTATGAAATTCAAATGGATGCTTCCTCTTATCTTCATAAAATTTCTTCCTGCTTTGTGCTATCTTTATCCATTCCCGAATCATTTTGATCTTTTCAGTTGTCATATCTATCAATTCAGGACCCAAAATTTTCCTTTCACCCACATCATCCCAACACAAAGGTGTTCTACATCTCCTCCCATATAAAGCTTCATAAGGAGCCATACCAATAGTCGACTGATAACTATTATTATACGAGAATTCCATCAATGGCAAATGATCATCCCAACTACCTTTGAAGTCAAATACACAGGCTCGTAACATGTCTTCTAATATTTGAATCGTCCTTTCTGATTGCCCATCAGTTTGTGGATGAAACATAGTGCTGAACTTCAAACATGTGCCCATGGCATTCTGGAGACGTGGCCAAAACTTAGAAGTGAACGTTGGATCTCTATCTGATACAATTGACACCGGTTCCCCATGTAAACGGATAATCTCATAAACGTACATATGTGCATACTTGTCAACAGTGTAGGTGGTCTTAACTGGGAGAAAATGAGCTGACTTCGTCAATCGGTCTACAATCACCCAAATATAATCATGCCCCTTTGGTGATCGGGGTAATCCTGTAACAAAGTCCATCGTTATATGCTCCCACTTCCATTCCGGAATAGGCAAAGACTACAATAATCCTGCCGGCTTCTGATGCTCTGCTTTCACTTGCTGGCATACTAAACATTTAGCTACGAACTCTGCAATCTCACGTTTCATATTGTTCCACCAGTAATATTCTTTCAAATCTCTGTACATTTTGGTACCTCCCGGATGCATAGAGTAAATAGAACTATGTGCCTCTTCTAATATATCTTTCTTTAAGGGTGGATCATTAGGTATACAAATCCTATTTTTATAACACAACGATTCATCATTTTCAATTTCAAAGTCACTCTCTTTACCATCCAGGACATCTTGTTTCTTCGTCTCAAGGAATGGATCACTGGTCTGCAAATTTCGTATGCACTCGGTCAATAAAGGTCTCACTGTGACATGTGCTAATAATCCTCCACTTTTTGAAAACTTCAATTCAATCCCCACCGATGCCAAGTCAAGAATATTTTCAACACGAGCACACTGTATGCAACCAAGCATCCCTGATGATTTTCGACTCAAAGCATCTGCTACTATATTGGCCTTCCCAGGATGATGATGAATATTACAGTCATAGTCTTTAATCAGCTCTATCCAATGCCTCTGTCTCGAATTCAGTTCTTTCTGTGTAAACAAGTATTTCAAACTTTGATGATCCGTAAATATCTCACAAGTTTCTCCATACAAGTAATGTCTCCACAACTTTAAAGCAAAAATAATGGCCGCTAGCTCCAAGTCATGTGTAGGGTAATTTCGTTCATGCGTCTTTAATTGTCTGGAAGCATATGCTATTACCTTCCCATTCTGCATAAGAACACATCCTAACCCCTGAAATGAAGCGTCTGTATAGATCACAAAAGACTCATTCCCACATGGAATAGTAAGTATAGGGGCTGAAACCAACCGATTCTTTAATTCTTTAAAACTCCTCTCACATTCTTCATCCCATACAAACTTCACTTCTTTACGAGTCAACTTTGTCAGTGGTAATGCTATTGCTGAAAATCCCTTAATGAATCTGCGATAGTAACCTGCAATCCTAGGAAACTCCTAATTTCTGTCACATTCTTAGGACTTTCCCATTCAACAATTGCTTCCACTTTCTTTGGATCAACATAAATCCCATTTCCCGAGACCACGTGCCCTAAAAACACAATTTCATTCAACCAAAACTCACACTTGCTAAATTTAGCAAACAATTTCTTCTCTCTCAAAATCTGCAATACAAGTCTCAAATGCTTCTCATGTTCCTCCATGCTACGCGAGTAAACCAACACATCATCTATGAATCAATGAAAGGGTGGAATACCCGATTCATCAAATCCATAAAAACTGTTGGAGCATTGGTTAATCCAAAAGGCATCACCAAAAACTCATAGTGCCCATATCGAGTCCGAAAAGCTATTTTGGAAATATCGCTATCCTTTACTTTCAGTTGGTGGTAACCCGATCTCAAATCAATCTTTGAAAATACTGTGGCCCCCTGTAATTGGTCAAACAAGTCATCGATAAGAGGTAGAGGGTACTTGTTTCTAATGGTCACCTTATTCAGTTGCCGATAATCAATACATAATCGCATTGTCCCATCTTTCTTTTTCACAAATAACACCGGTGCTCCCCATGGCGAAACACTAGGCCGAATGAAACCTCTGCTTATCAGATCTTGTAATTGCACTTTTAATTCTTTCAACACCGCTGGTGCCATTCTATATGGAGCAAGAGAAATTGGACCAGTACTTGGAACTAATTCAATAGAAAACTCTACTTCCCTATCGGGTGGCAATCCTGGCAATTCTTCTGGGAAGACATCAGAAAATTCTCTAACCACTGGTATATCTTCAACTTTAAGTGTTTCCTTACTAACATCAACAACATAAGCTAAATACCCTGTACAACCTTTATTCAATAACTTTCTACTCTTAATGGCTGAGATAAGACAATTAGGGACAACATTCCTTTCTCCTGTAAACTGAAACTCAGGTTCACCTGGCAGATGAAATGTAACTTCCTTTCGAAAACAATCAATGGAAGCATGATACGATGATAACCAATCCATCCCCAGTATAATATCAAAATCCCGAATGGCCAACGGTATCAAGTCAACATAGAAATCTCTCTCACCCATTCGTAAGACATAATCTTTATAAACGTTCTCAACTAGAATTACACTTTCCATTGGGGTAGAAATATATAAGGCATAATTGAGGAATGAACATGGTCTACCCAAATATGAAACAATATCTAATGCCACAAATGAATGCGTATATCCAGGATCAATGAGTGCATATAAATCTTTGTTTGCAATAGAGAGTTTACATGTAACCACTTCAGGTGTAGCATGGGCATCTTGTAGTGTCATCGCAAACACTCTTCCAACTGCCCTCGATCCAGTTGCTTGTTCTATACCTCTCCCCCTGGTGGCACTCCCTGGAGAAGATCCTTTATGAGGCCCCACACTACTGACTGAAACTGTTCTCGCTAACATATGATAATTCTTTCTCAAATGACCCTTCTGGTGGCTGTTAAAACATTCTATATTCAGTAACTTTGGGCAATTTCTCTTTATACGACCTTATGCCCCACAAAAGAAACAAACATTCGAATATCCTTGTGCTGAAACTCCTAAACCTCTTCCACCACTAGCTTCACCCCTTTGCAGACTGCTTCCACCTCTACCCTGTTGGAATTTCTGCCCTCCAAACCTCGAATATTCTGTACGACTACTCTTTTGATAATTTGGATCAAATCTGCTTCTCTTTACACCTCGCTCTCGATTCCCCCTAGCTTCATTCACGTCCCTTTCTACTAGCATGGCTTTGTTCACCAAGGAGGAATAGTTAGAAGTCTCTAAAGCCGACAATCTAGATTTAATGACTAACTCAAGCCCATCGAGAAATCGGCTGCACATATCTTCCTCATTCCGTATAAACCTCGAAGCAAACCGAGATAAAGCTGTAAGTTTAGCTTCATATTCTCTAACTGTCATACTCCCTTGATTCAACGGGAAATATTCCTTATCCTTTTGTTTTTGATACATTGGGGGGAAATACTTATCATACAAAGCTTTAACAAAAGCATCCCATGAGATTAGATTCTCACCTCCTGGAGTAATCAACAAATGTTTGTGGCATACCACCAGTACTTAGCTTCTCCTTTCAGCATATACGTCGCCAAGGTCACTCGTTGATTTTCAGGCATTCTCATTACCCCAAAAATAAGTTCAATCTCTTTAACCCATACTTCTACCTCTGCTGGATCAACTGCTCCTTCAAATGAGGGTGGGTTCATCTTAATAAATTTCTCATGTGAAGTACTTCTTTCTTCCCGGTGTATCACCTCCTCGGCCCTAGCTAATGCTTGTGCCTCCAGTTGCCTGGTCTGTTGTTCTTCCATCTGTGCCATAAATCTAGCTTGCTGCTCTGCCATTAGAGTCATAGCACGTGCCATTTTTTGCATGTCTGTCAATTGTTCTGGGTCAGGTTCAACATTTCCATGAACAGGTTGCTCAACCTCTGCCTCTGTTGCCATATTTGAAGCCTCATATTCTATTTCCTCATTCACATTCCCTCCTTCCATTCTTTTATATCTAAAATGGATCAAAGATATAACAACATGCATATATACATACTTTTCCTACCATAATCATTAGTATCAAACAAAATATACTTTTAACATTCACTGCCAAATCTAGACTCTTCTCACTCCAGATGCTCTAAAACCTAGGCTCTGATACCAAAAGGTGACACACCCCAACCCAGTTACTTATAATTAAGTTTGAAAGTCAAAGTGAGTCAAACCATAATTAATCTAACCAAACAATAATCACGAGTTTTGATTTCAGAGTCATCATTGTAAATTCATATAACTGAAAACCTTTTTACAACATCAGAGTAATCATGCCCATAAAAACTTTCTTGAAGGATAAGTTAACTTAATTACATCATTTACATTTACACAAAATCATAGTTTCTCCCATTCCTGGCTAACCCAACCCGACCTCCAAGATTTGGCAGTGACATCGCGTTACCTGAAAAATGTGAACATAGGAACCGTGAGTAAAATAGCCGAGTGAATGCATCACTACTATACTACTGCATGAATTTAAATGAAATAAATCATGTCCATATACTTATGTATTAACTTATCCGGCTCATTCATAATGAATGACCAACTTTTTCGAATCATGATTCACATATCCTGTCTAAATAGACAATTCTCCCCCATTCCTGGTCGAGGAGTAACCCCTTGTCATTAATAGACAAATCTCCCCCATTCCTGGTCGAGGAGTACCCCTTATTTCGATAAACCGAAATGAACAATTTCATATTCATTTTATTATGATCATACCAACAACACGATACAAATATATCTTTCCAGTGAGTACACTCACCTTGGTTGACAACTACGTATTCAGGTTTCCTTCTGGTGGAGCTGAACTGGGTTGATTAGGCCTTACACCTGTCAATCCAACTAAATCAGTACTGAACCTCAATAATAAATATTATCCAAACATAATTATGTAACTTTCCATGGCTATAGATCAACAATATAATTCCAATTAAGTCACATTCCATAAAACATAGGTAAAGGCAAACAATGATGTACATATTGATAAAGTTACGCACATTCAACCGTAGGAAATACCTTATGAGAAATTTATAACCAAAGTAAAGTAAACATGAAATTATACTCCTCAATGTATATACACATGAAACATGTACTCAAAGTACCCTTTGTAAGGACGAAATACAAACATTCATTCAAGGGGTACCCAGTATGGCCTGAAATTATGGTCTTACATACTTACCCATCCTATATTCCTAAATTGTACAAATACAGGGGTCCAACCTCAGAAATATGAAAACATATATGAATATACTATCCAGTACAAGTGACGATGTAATTTTTCAAGCTTCCTAGGGCAAGTTATGACCATTTCTCTACAACACAAGAAATCTTCCCTACGAGCTCCTCTATTGTTCCTTCAACTTCCAAGAATTTTCATATTTTTTCTCCAGCATAACTTTAAATGATTTTCAACCCAGTTTCATTAAAAATACTGAATCATACATAATTAAAGTTTCATAATTGTTTGACTTCATTTGCTATCTCAAAATCTTGACTAAACTCAGGGCATACCGAAATGAAGTATAAAAATAGAAACCATGTACCAACTTGAAATCATCATTACGGCCTAACCACAAAGAGATAAATTCTAATTTTCAGATATGATATGAATATATGAGTATAATTACATATCCAATTGTAATTTCTCAATTACATTAAGTACACAAATAGATATGCAAGTTTGAATACAAAACTTGCATATAACCATACATACATATAAAGGGCTGAAAATTTCGTAAACCTATTATGATTTAGATCATATAAATCATTAATATAAGATGAATAACTAGAATTGTAATTAGGATTACCTTCAGGGCTTTTTACGTAATTTCTACGGATTTTTCTACACCTTTTCTCCTCACTTTTCCTTCCTAAACTTCTACCTCTCTTTCGTCAAGCTAATAACACCTCAAACTGAACCTAGAGACTTATTTGATGAAGAAATAAGGTTAAGGGAGACTTTTAAGTCTGCCAAGGCTGCCTCCCAATCCATCCAATCAAATTAAAACATTTGGTTTAATAAAAGACAATTTACCACTTAAGGGAATTGACAGATTCGCCCCTTCTCGTAATTTCGACCTAACTTCTTACTCGAACATCCGTTTGATGCACCATTTGTTGTGTTACAACCCTAACTCACATATATACAACTATGTAGTTTTCACATCAAGTCAATTGTAATGTTACAAAGGTCAAAACTAGTCTTAAACAGGAACATTTCTATCGAAAATAACCAAATCTTGTGTTCGTAAATAATTCGACATTTCATGATTTATGAAAGTAGCATTATACTAACCATAATCACTTAACATTAGATATACTAATAACACATTATTCATATCACATAAGATGAGTATAATTTAAATACAATTAATCATAATTATATACGGGTTGTCACATACCCCTCACCTCTCTTCTAACAGTGCACTCCTAGCGCATCCCTCTAAACATCTTAGTGAGACCTTACTGACTAACTAAGCCATTACCCACCTTCTAACAACCCTAGGTAATCCCAGTACTAAGGGATAAAATTCTCCCCAGTCTCAACACTATGCCATGTTCGTGCGTGGGGTGTCTCACAGAGCGAAATCCAAACAAGGAACCCCCCTGATACACTACTACGCGGCAAGGTCGATCGTCGAGATCAATTAGACCCTCAGTACACAATGTATATACGTATACATACACCATATGAGAAATACTAATACTAGAGCACTAAGGGTTAAACTTCTCCCCAGTCTCAACACTAAGCCATGTTCGTGCGTGGGGTGTCTCGTGAAGCGAAATCCAAATAAGGAACCCCCCCGATACACTACTACGCGGAAAGGTCGATCATCGAGATCCATTAGACCCTCAGCACTCAATTTATACATACTCATATTACAGTATACTTCCGGATCTATCTCTCGAAATGAGAATTCATATACAACATATTTACCAATTCCATTTCATTTTCTTTTATCTCAAAACTTTCCATTTCCTTTTTTATATCCATGAAATGCATTTAAAAGCCATCTCATTATCATGAATTGCTTTAACATATCATATAAGTTTATAAAGGCCAGTTTTATAATCATAAAAATGCTTTTCCATTTTATAACATCCCATTTCCCTTCTTCCATTCAGGAAATGTATTTAAAAGCCATTTTTATTACCATAAAAATGCTTTTTCCATATCACATGCTTCCATTTCCCTTCTTCCATCCGGGAAATGTATCCGAAGCCAAATCGTTTATCCCATTTCCCTTCTTCCATTCGGGAAATGTATTTAAAGCCAATTCATTATCATGAACTGTTTTAACATAACTAAGACCGTCCCTCCAGGTTTCCCCACGCGCCCCTAAATGGCTATCATCTTCCAGGGCCGATCAAACAAGACAACCTGGGAACCTACCGAAACGTCGGGAAGCGGACATATGCATACGGGAGAGTCATAACCGGACTCAGAATTACCTCACCAGCGTAGTAAAACATATAATAATCACCCATATAGCCTAGGACTATATCCACCCTACATTCATTAGCCAGGGGACTTCACCTCATGCGCGAACTTCCCTTATGATAGCATTTAGAGAGGTGTGTATACATAAATTATCATTTATGAAAATCATTTCTTTTCCATTTTGAAAACATTCATATTTTATATTTTCAAAAGTCATTTACATCACATCATATATATACTTTAATCACATAGTATATACATATACCATATATTCCTCCTAGAATATATATATAAATGGCCATACTTGCCAATCACATCTAGCGATGACCAATAATCCCAAAGATTCTCTCAAAGAATCATAATCATGCATTCATATACGCATGATACTAAACCTAAAGTGTTTCCTTACTTTGATAAGTAATACATACCTTAATCCCATCTAAGCATATATTGGATATCTCCAATTATAACACTCCACACTACGTGAGTATATATCTATACTCCCAATTTCATCCTAATTATCTCGTAGGATATAGTCATTCCACAATCGATTATATTTATGCTTCCTATACGCATAATTATATATGCCTAAATTCCCACTAAAAATCTCCTAGGGATTTATCTCTCCCGAACAACGTTAAATTTAGTGGGTTATGGATTTCCTTTCCATGAACCCAAGTACTACATCTTGTCCATATAATCACTTAGAGGTCCCCACCCTAAGTGAGGAACCCTAAACCTTCAAACTCTACAATTTTTCTATTTTCCTCAAAAATATAGTTTAAGGTTTATACATTAAAACCCTCACCTTGGCCTCCTAAATTCCATTAGTTAGAGGACCATATAGTCTTAAAAGGTCCCTTATGTTATCACATAAGTAAACTCGAATCAATTAGAATTGGAATTCATCCCATCCAATTCACCCTAGGAGATCGATCGACCCATGGCCGTCGATCGATCGATGGCTCGATCGATCGAACCCCCATGATAGATCGATCGATTGATCATGGCGAGCAGGTTCTTCTCCGAGAAGTTGTTCGTCCATTAAAGCTTCTCCCAAGCTGTTATCTCCGCATCCAACGTTCTACAATCTCAACCAACTATATATACACATATATATGGGTTCTAAACATCCTAGAACCCGAAATCACCAATTGATTTCTAAGTTTCTCCATTCAGAAAATTATTGGGGTTTATTCGTTTTAACTCCCGAAAACAAATTTAAACAACAAAAACCCAACCCAAAATATTTTGGGTTTGTTTTTTACAAACTACGATATGAGATTTATCCTCAAAAGTAAATAAAGCAAATAAACACTTGCTTCGTGGATATAATCCGACGATCCCGAGTTGAGTCCGACGGAGTTTGGCCCGAGATCTCCCTTTTCTCTCCTCTTTCTTCCTTCCTCTCTCTCTTCTCTCTTTTCCTTCTCTTTTCTTCCCCTCTCCCTACTTATATAAGGAGAGAAGGGCTTATACACCTTAAAACCCAAAAATGACTTATTTACTCAATTATGAACTCGTTTAACTCTAAAATTCCCCGAAACTCAATTTCGACAATCGGACACTCTTTTCCGACTATGTCAACCATTTCGAGACTCATGGCGCAGTCGAAATTTCCATCTAAGGTACTTGATCGCAAATCACTATTTCAACCCAAAATAACTTAATGCGGGTGTTCCAATTGAAATCTTACCTTTTGTCATTTTACTCAACGGTGACATGTTATTAAAATACTCCAATTCATTTACTTAATCCCAAAAGTAAATATTTCACCCATCGACAATCATCAAATTTCGAGAAATTCCTCAAAATTCCAATTTATACTAAATGATGGAATTTAATTGTCTCCAAAAGGACGTTTTGTTACATACTCCCCCCTTACAACGGAATTTCATCCTCGAAATTCGGATACAACCTACACCGACAATCCTATAATCGCTCCAAATCCTAATACCTCAAGGGGAACGATACTAAACCAATGGTTACCAACCATATTCTATATGGCTACGACAGTCGTAAAGTGACTCCCATAGCGTCACATCGCACACATTATTTCTGGTGCCTCGCGACATAAACTTCAAATTTATATACTAAGCCTTTTTCTATTTCAGGCGATATATAAACCAACTTACTAAGGTGCCAATACACCTTTCTAACTCGTTCACATCTGCACAACCATTATGAACATCTGACACGTAACACTCTCTCTAAATAAGGGTCTCCTTTCCTCGGTGTAATACTCACATATGGGTCCTTCAAACTCGCGAAATTCAATTCTCCTTACATCGGTGCCACTAATTCTATTGAACTTACATCCTATTAATGCTACGGTCTAAGTGTTACCCTACCTACACGAAACAAGTATAATCCTAAGTATCCCTAGTGCCCAAGGCCTCTCTCAACTCCCGACATCTGCTTGGTTTCATGCATGGGATGCCTCATAAAGTGAAATCCAGATAAGGAACCCTCCCGTTACACTACTCCCTCGTGTTGTCGGTCATCGAGATATAGTAACCTAAGGCACATCAGCGGGACGTCCTAAAAACTACCACGCTAACCTACGAATGCATTTCTACTATTCTATCCTTCCACCTAAGCGAAAGGGAAAATCTAACTGATCGAAGTGCCCACTCTCTGTAAGAGTGTCACGAACATCATACCCAAAACATATTTCCTCAAAATTTGACTTTTCATTAAGGCCTAACTATAATCCTCAAATCAATTTCTCTAAGTCCTACTTCACCCACCCACTTATGGTGAGAGGACCACTTTAGTGCTTTTCCTTAGCACAATATTTCCATAAGCATACCGTTATCATACGGCTCGTAATCTATAGTGTTTCATTCACACTATATGACTTTCCAACAAAACCAACATCCTCGCACCCTATAACATCTCTCCACTCCGACGTCGTTAAGGTTCATGCGCGGAGCGTCTTGCAAATCGAAATCCAAACAAGGAACCCCTCCAATTACACTACTACTTAACTTTGTCAGTCATGGAGGTCCGTCAATTACAAACACGCAACCGGGATAACTCTATCCCCTCTTTCAATAAAATGTGGTCTGAACTCCCATCTCTATCTAGGTGCCACACCACTAAGCGTATCGCACTACACTCAGTCTCAACGCAATCAATAATGAGTTTAAACTAACAGCTCAACAATAATTTAGCGCACCTCAAATCATATCTATAAGGTCGCCACATACTCAAATCACGATAATGAATCCTCTGCTCATCGAAGTTCCATCTATGCACATAATAAAGGTGAACTGAGCCTGTATCCAGGTGAGATATCGCAACAACAACCTGTTCCACCCTGGAACCCTAGACACGATAGTCTTGCCATCCTTAGCCTACTATCACTCCGATAAAACCATAACATTTTATACTCACCATATTACCATACTCGTTTGAACATATAAGACGAGTATCATAAACCAAACATATATATTTAAAATATCAACACCCGCTTTTATATAGAGAATGAAGGAAAATAAAATTTTGCTATCGCGGAAAACACATAGGCATTCATTATATAATGTTATCAAGACCGCCACAAAACTCAAATAACACACACGAGTTTAGGGCTAATGAAAACACCGCGACTTTATCTAGTCACACCAAATATATCTCCTTCATTGAGGTAAACCTCATAACAACAACTTCGCCTTTATCCACTATCAGCCTCTGGCCGATCCTTATGTGAATAATTCAGAAATTCCATTCTTCTCATTCCTACTAAATCATGGGAACTCACGATTAAAACTATGCATAAGATCCCTTTCGAACCCTTAACTTCATTGGGAAATTCAACTCAAGTACCACTTTTTACTACAGCGGTACTGTGGTACTCATAACTACTATACTTTAATAGTCGTTGCACCAAGCCTTAGGAAACACTACAAAGGAAGTGACCTATACTACGGTCCACGTCCCCAACTTCTAGCAGCTGTTCCATCTAAGCCTCGCCTCCTGCTACCATCCAAGCCCCGCACATGAATCTCAAACGAGCGCAAAAAAATATTTACATAATCTCATACTATAGCAGGAGAACGAAATCACACAAGAGAAATCAACAATCCTAATCCTGAGGCGCTATATCAAATCGAGAGCAACGCTGAAAGCGTAGTACGTCAGCACAGATTACTAAGGACACTAGAACCAGATGCTCTGATACCCTCTGTGACACCCTGCCTAATAAAATACTAGGCGATCACTCCTATATCAAATTAAAACAGGAGTCTCATATGGATCATTCTTAGCATCACTCTCGAAAATCCATTTTAATTACTAATAACCTATTAGGCTGGCATCAAAATGTTTACTTCACTACTCTTTTAAAACAACTACAATTAAAACATCCACACAGTTTGCGTAAATGAAGCTGAAATAAAATAAATTAACCGAACACTCGGTCAAAACATAAAACCATATAGAATGCCGCACTAAAAGAATAAATAAAAGTAATTGGGCCATTGGCCTAAATTTTTATACAGTACCTCCTATCTAGAGTACAATGATAGAAGCATCTATCAAGAACCTGCATGCATCCACAGCTGCTGCAGCTGACGTCTAACTCAAAAGAAGTTCCATTCAGCCGTCCCTGTGTTTGGACATCTATATAATATATATATAGAGAGCAAGAGAGGAAAAGTAGATAAACGGGTCAGAGCCCGAGTTTAAAAATATTTAGCAAGTGCATAAATGCCTTATTTTTAGAAAAAGGTTTTATCTCATATTTAAATTTGGTATCGAACTCCCATGAGATACCCCTCACCTCTCTTCTAACAGTGCACTCCTAGCGCATCCCTCTAAACATCCTAGTCAGACCTTACTGACTAACTAAACCATTACCCACCTTCTAACAACCCTAGGTAATCCAAGTACTAAGGGATAAACTTCTCCCCAGTCTCAACACTGTGCCATGTTCGTGCGTGGGGTGTCTCACAAAGCGAAATCCAAACAAGGAACCCCCCTCCCCTGATACACTAGTACGCGGCAAGGTCGATCGTCGAGATCCATTAGACACTCAGTACACAACATATATACATATACATACACCATATGAGAAATACAAATATTAGAGCACTAAGGGTTAAACTTCTCCCCAGTCTCAACACTAAGCCATGTTCGTGCGTGGGGTGTATCGCAGAGCGAAATCCAAACAAGGAACCCCCACGATACACTACTACACGACAAGGTTGATCGTCGAGATCCATTAGACCCTCATCACTCAATTTATACATGCTCATATTACAGTATACTTTCGGATCTATCTCCCGGAATGAGAATTCATTTATAACATATTTAACAATTCCATTTCATTTTCTTTTATCTCAAAACTTTCCATTTCCTTTCTTATATCCAGGAAATGCATTTAAAAGCCAACTCATTATCATGAATTTCTTTAACATATAATATAACTTTTTAAAAGCCAGTTTTATTATCATAAAAATGCTTTTTCGTTTTATAACATCCCATTTCCCTTCTTTCATCCAGGAAATGTATTTAAAAGCCATTTTTATTATCATAAAAATTCTTTTTCCATATCACATGCTTCCATTCCTTTCTTCCATTCGGGAAATGAATTCGAAGCCAAATCTTTTATCCCATTTCCCTTCTTCCATCCGGGAAATGTATTTGAAGCCAATTCATTATCATGAATTTCTTTAACATAACTAAGACCGTCCCTACGGGTTTCCCCACTGGACGCGCCCCTAAATGGATATCATCTTCCAGGGCCTAACAAAAAAGACAACCTAGGAACCTACCGAAATGTCGGGAAGCGGACATATGCCTGTGGGAGAGTCATAACCACACCCAAAATTACCTCACCAGCGCAATAAAACATATAATAATCGCCCATATGACCTAGGACTATATCCACCCTACATTCATTAGCCAGGGGGCTTCACCTTACGCGCGAACTTCCCTTATGATAGCATTTAGAGAGGTGTGTATACATAAATTATCATTTATGAAAATCATTTCTTTTCCATTTTGAAAACATTCATATTTTATATTTTCAAAAGTCCTTTACATCACATCATATATATACTTTAATCACATAGTATATACATATACCATATATTCCTCCTAGAATATATATAAATGGCCATACTTGCCAATAACATCTAGCGATGACCAATAATCCCAAATATTCTCTCAAAGAATCATAATCATTCATTCATATACGCATGATACTAAACCCAAAGTATTTCCTTACTTTGATAAGTAATACATACCTTAATCCCATCTAAGGATATATTGGATATCTCCAATTATAACACTCCACACTACGTGAGTATATATCTTTACTCCCAATTTCATCCTAATTATCTCGTAGGATATACTCAATCCACAATCTATTATAATTATGCTTCCTATACGCATAATTATATTGGACTAAATGCCCACTGAAAATCTCCTAGGAATTTGTCTCTCCCGAACAACCTTAAATTTAGTGGGTTATGGATTTCATTTCCATAAACCCAAGGACTACATCTTGTCCATATAATCACTTAAAGGTCCCCACCCTAAGTGAGGAACCCTAAACCTTCAACCTCTACAATTTTTCTATTTTCCTCGAAAATATAGTTTAAGGGTTATACATTAAAACCGTCACCTTGCCCTCCTAAATTCCATTAGTTATAGGACCATATAGTCTTAAAAGGTCCCTTATGTTATCACATAAATGACCTCGAATCAATTAGAATTGGAATTCATCCCATCCAATTCACCCTAGGAAAATTGCCTACTTTCAGCAGGGGTGATCGATCGACCCATGGCCGTCGATCGATCGATGATCGATTGATAATGGCGGGCAGCTTCTTCTCCGAGAAGTTGTTTCGGCCATTAAAGCTTCTCCTAAGCTTTTATCTCCGTATACAACATTCTACTACCTCAACCAACTATATATACACATATAATACGGGTTCTAAAGATCCTAGAACTCGAAATCACCAATTAATTTCAATTAATTTCTAAGTTTCTCCAATTAGAAAATTATTGGGGTTTATCCGTTTTAACTCTTGAAAACCCGTTTTATCCACGAAAACCCAACCCAAAATCTTTAGGGTTTGTTTTTACCAAACTACGATATGAGATTTATGCTCAAAAGTAAATAAAGCAAGTAAACACTTGCCTCGTGGATATAATACGACGATCCCGAGTCGAGTCCGATGGAGTTTTGTTTGAGATCTCCCTTTTCTCTCCTCTTTCTTCCTTCCTCTCTCTCTTCTCTCTTTTCCTTCTCTTTTCTTCCCCTCTCCCTCCTTATATAAGGAGAAAATGGCTTATACCCCTTAAAACCCAAAAACGACTCGTTTACTCAATTTCGAGCCCGTTTAACTCTAAAATTCCCTGAAACTCAATTTTGACAATCGGAGACTCTTTTTCGACTATGATCAAATAAGGATCTGTGTTTATTTCAGAGACTTGAATAGGGCTTGCCCCAAGGATGATTTCCCTCTACCCTCCATCGATAGCTTAATTGATGCAACGACTGGGCATAAGATGTACAGCTTTATAGATGGGTATGTAGGGTACAACCAGATCAAGATGGACCCAACGGAAGTAGAGAAGACGGTGTTTAGAACCCCGTTGGGCAACTTCATGTACAAAGTGATGCCGTTCGAACTCAAGAACATTGGGGCTACTTATCAAAGAACAATGATGGCCATTTTTCATGACTTCTTTCACAAATTTATGGAATTTTATGTGGTTGATTTAGTCATTAAGTCGAGGAAGGAGGAGTACCATTTGAGAGATTTGAGGAAGGTGTTTTCCCGATGCAGGAAGTATAAGTTGAAGATGAACCCATTGAAGTGAGTCTTCGGAGTAACTAGTGGAAAGTTTCTAGGCTTTGTGGTTAATCGCCAGGGAGTGAAGATGGACCAGGATAAACAGCGAGCGGTCTTGGAGATGCTAAGTCCAAGAACGGTGAAGGAACTGAAGAGTTTCCTAGACAAGGTTTCCTACCTAAGGAGATTTATGCCTGGAATAGCCGAAATAACATACCCATTGATGCAGCTTTTACGAAAGAACACAAATTCAAATGGGAGGAGGTTCACCAGAAATCTCTCAGTGGGCTGAATAAGTTGCTTGTTTCACAATAGATCATGGTTCCTCCAAAGGTAGGAATACCGTTGTAGCTATACCTCACATCCACCATGAGGTCCCTTAGAGCTTTGTTAGCACAAGAGATTGATGGGAAAGAATGGCCAGTCCACTACCTTAATAGAATTATACATGGACCAGAGGTCAGGTATAGTAGCTTAAAAAGGCACGATTTAGCTTTGGTCTTTGTAACACAAAAACTTTGACATTACATGCTATCTTTTACAATTCATATTGTAACAAGATGTGATCCTATTAAGTTTTTACTGGCAAGAACTATATTAATTGGTAGGTCAGCTAGGTGGTTCCTAATCCTCTCAGAATATGATTTGAAATGAGTAGTCCCCAGCACAATCAAGAACCAGGTGTATGCGTATCTCTTGGCAATCTCCCCCTCCTAGATGTTTGAGCCACCTAGAGAAAGTATTCCAGAATACGACTTGCAGGCCAATTACTTGGATGCAAGCGATGAAGAAGGGACGATGCAGTTCGACGAATCTTCGACAGAAAAGAAAGGAGGAGCAGGGGTTATTCTTTTAAGACGAATGGAGGATATTTGTCTTTCCTATAAGTTAGATTTCCCTTGTTCAAACAATGAAGAATAGTATGAAGCGTTGGTACAGGAGTTGCTGGAGGCCCTTCGAATGGTAATTCATTCACTTTGCATCAAAAGTGATTCGAATTTGGTGATTCAGCAAGTGAATGGAGAATATGCGTTGAAAAACCTAACTCTAGCACCTTATATAACAATCATTCAGAGGCTCCTCAACCAGTTCCATTGAACAAAGATCAAGATACATGCCCGAACGATGAACCGCCATCCAGACGCTTATGCCACCATTGCTCAAAAGATGATCATGAGGTACGATACAATTATAGTTATGATTTAGCGAAGAATATATCCCTCAATGTTACAATTAATTATGTTGATGGAGGATGACTCCGACTTGAGGGGAGAGATTAGAAAACAACTGGATTCTAGGGAAGTAGCGATGGAGTTGAGGGAATTAGCCCAATACTTTATAATCAGGAAAACCTTTATTTTAAAAATGCATGAGGATGGTTGTTAAGATGCATCGACCCAGAAGAAGCAGAGCAGAGGTTAAATAAAACACATAAAGAGCACTGCGAAACTACTGAGATACCTATTTAAAGGAGAATTCAAAGGGAGGGATATTTCTGGCCTAGAAAGAAGCAGGACGCAGCAGAGCTACAACAAACGTGTGACAAGTGCCAGCTATTCTTCGAGGAAACTGAATGCCATTTCATGAAAACTTAATCAGACTGGAGGCAACCCTATATTTACTTTATTAAAGATGGAGTTGTCTCAATAGTGAAGATGGATGCAATGGGACTCAAGAAAAGGGTCCCGAGGTTCTACATTCAGGAGGGGAATCTTTATCGAAGGGGCTACTTCAACAGGCCATTACGTTGCATCACAAAGGAAGAAGTAGCCAAAGTCCTCAAATAAGATCATGATCCATCTCACATAGGAGGGGCCAAAATGTATGACCAGCTGATAACGTTGGGGTATTATTGGCCAATGATGGAGAAGGACTCTGTTGTGTTCATTCGAAAGTGCAAGTTTTGCCAACTGCATGGAAATATGATCCATGCCCCATCCGTGGATCTACACTCCCTATCAATGCCTTATCCTTTCCACACCTGGGCATTTGACCTGATGGGGGTAATACATCATTCCTTAAGGAAGAAGATCTGGATACTATTAGCAACGGAATGCTTTACAAATTGGGCTAAGGCAATACCACTAAGAAGGGAAACAGTACGGGTAATGAGAATACATCATTTGCCATTTTGGGATTCCAAAGGTTATTCTCTCTGATAACGGAACCCCCTTCATCAATTCAAAGATAAAAATGCTCATAGGTAAGTACTCCATTGTTCATCATACTTTAATAGTAGCATACCCAAAAGAAAATGGTCAAGCCGAAGCAACTAATAAAACATTGGTTAACATCTTGGACAAAATAATAGAGGATTCATACCAGCTATATTATGGGCCTATCGAACGACTAAAAGGAATCCCAAAGGATATACTTCGTTTTCTCTTGTATATGGAGTTGAAGCGATCCTTCCCGTGGAGTTGGAAGTTCCCCCTGTCTGATATGCCTTGCAAAGTAGCATGCTCCATCAGAACAGACATGTACAGTTGGAAACATTGGATGAACACAAAGATAATGCGATTAGCACTTTTAAATGTACACGAAGTAGCTCTCCAAGGTGTATGACAACTTGGTAAGACCAAGGAAGTTCGTGGAGGGAGACCTCATTTTGAAGGCAGTAGTGAAACACATCAAGGGGCTTCCTCTGCCTAAGTTTGCAATAAATTGGGAGGGACTTTTCATTATAAATAAGGCTCATGATTCAGGTTATTGCTTAATTTCTAAGATGGCAGAAGAGAAACCATTCAAGATCAACAATAAATGCTTGAAAGTCTATTATGTATAAGTAATCAATTTTATATCATCGTTGTATCTAGTTATTTTGTTATAAATATATAAGTTGTTGTTCCTGATGTTTATTATTGCAACTTGAGTGGAGATTAAATCATTATAGAATTTTATAATATACGCAAGTAGGCACAACACAAAGAAGTGGCATAAAAAACATGCATATCTTTCATTCACAAATTTTGGGGCATTGCAAAATTAGGAGCTATTGCCCAAGAATTACATAAGATAAGAAAAATGAAAATGTATACAAAAGTGACAGAGTTCATTGGCCTAAGAGGAACCACAAGTCTGTAGCAGAGAAAAAATATCCAGGCAGGCCCGAAGAAGCTGCTAGGCAAGATTGTTGGGCATTAATAGAAACCTCTAACCTTGTTTGAACTTGTGTATGATTAATAAGGAGTTTCTCCCATTTCAGCTTTGCCAGACGCAGGTCTTCTTCGATATCCTCTACCTCTTTATTTGCAGCTTTAAGAAGAGGTGTTATCTCGGTAAACCTATTTTCCTTATATCGTTAAGCAAACCGGTGCTTCTATAGCAGTTCCCTCTGGCTTGACAATTATTGTCTCTTTAAAGTCTTTAAGTGCCCAATCATCCAGCTAAATTGGAAGCCATCTCGGCCCAACTCCCTCAAATAGCCCAAGAATTGGTTGAGGAAAGGCCTGGTAATGTTCACAGTAGAAGTACTGACGATATCAGCAACGAAGATTGTCATGCCTTGAAGTCTATGGCTCATCATGGGGATATTGGAACACAAAAAATCCATAGTGAAAGTATCCGGGTGATGGATCTCAAGTTGCTCAATTACTAAATGATGGCTGGAAGACATTTGAGGAGAACGCAGAAGGACCATAAGGCAGAAGTCATGAGGAGATAGGTTGGGTAGAGGAATCTCACAACCAGATTCACTATATGTAGTAGCACCAGTCATGGAACCTTGGTCGTCATGGTTAGAATCTTCAGAAATATTTGGTTCCCGATGGGGAGAAGCGATGGGCGAAAGAACTGGTGGAGATTTTTCTCCCGTCGGAAAGGATTCACGAGCAACCTGAGAATGGGTAGAAGAAATAATGAGTTAAGTAAAAATCTTAACAAATGTTTTTATTGTTAAGTCACCGTTATAGGTGAAGTTTGTGAAAAATCTTAACAAGTATTTTTATTGTTAAGTCACCGTTATAGGTGGAGTTTACAAAAAATCTTAACAAGTGTTTTCGTTGTTAAGTGACCATTATAGGTTGAGTTTATAAAAAATCTTAACAAGTGTTTTCATTCTTAAGTCACCGTTATAGGTGGAGTTTACGAAAAATCTTAATAAGTGTTTTCATTGTTAAGTCACCGTTATAGGTGGAGTTTGCAAAAAATCTTAACAAGTGTTTTCATTGTTAAGTCACCATTATAGGTGGAGTTTGAAAAAAATCTTAATAAGTGTTTTCATCGGTTAAGTCACCGTTACCGGTGGAGTTTGAAAGTTTGAGAAATGAGAATCTCATAGATTTTGTGCATTGTCAAGAATGAAGGACAAACAATGAGAAACTAAAAGAAACTAGTGAAGTACCTCAACGATGGCTGGAGCAAGAATGGGAGTCACTAAGGAGGCCACAACGACGGGAACTGTTAGGGGCGGGTTTATCTCCTTAGAAGCCTCAATGGAACTTTCAACTAAAGGAGCCTCAACGTTCGGTAAATCTCCTTCGCCTATAAAAGGTACTAAGGCCAACATAGGAGTTCCACTTGGGGAGGAAGCTTGACCTCCGAGTGATGCCCCAACGTTGGTGGGTGCAGAAGAGTCACCACGATGGGCAAAAAAATTAACGCTGGCCTTGGGAATGGGTAGACCACCAAGAGAAGAAGGTGGGACAAGATCTGGAGAAAATTATAATAACGAAGCTAAGTGTTAGAAATGGGGAATAAGTACAGAATAAGGGAAAAAATATCTCTAAGTTTTACTTACCTCGGTTATGGTACTGAAGAGGGGAACTGCAGTTGTGGGTCTCGTTAACATGGAGAGAAGAAGAATGTCAGCTAATAAAGAAGTCCTCTCGACCTGAGGAATCCCAAAGGATAAAAGTTCAACATGGTGAACAAAAAAAATATGGAGGAGAGAAAAGACATCAGACCGAACAGTGTTAAAAAAGTGATTCCTCTGGAGAACTTTCCACAGCGGGAACGATGGGAAGAGGAACCTCAGATTGGGGTGATAATTCAGAAGAAGCTGGAGGAGCTTTCTTGGGTTGAGAGGAACCCCCCACAGATTCAATGGAATCACCCCCGCAACAGAATCCTTCGCACATTGGGAGACCAAATAGTTGGAATAGATGAACCGAGTCATGTGAGAATGGGGGGAGTTGCATCAATAGAACCACTCCCGAAGCATACACCCATGAAAGGACTCACAGGGGGCTAGACCTTTCTTCTTCCACTACCCATACTAAAGTCATTAAGAGTTAGTCATATGCACTTGGATTTAGAGAAATGGAAATATAAACAACAACACACATGTATACCTCTGATCCAGGGGGAGAATGGGAAGATATCACCATTGGTGAAGAAGGAGGGGAAGCAATGGCAGAGGGAGATGGGGCGATTGGTGCATCAGGAACCTATTTCTTATGGGACTTAGTACCCAGAGTCTTCTTCCTCACACCCGCAAAACTAGTATTTGAAGGAAACTTTGAGCTCTTCTTCCTCTTTGGCCTGTTATTCGATGGATCTACTAAGATAGTGGGGAAGGTAGCAGTAGGAGGAATGGCGGGAGCATGCCATTGAAACTCAGAATTTATTTGTGCCACGTTAACTTGGATCTTCTTCCTCAACTCCTCACTCACTTTTGTAGACATGGGAGGAGGAACGTAGGCGATAGTGAATGCCTCCAAAGTAGTTTGGGACTTGGTCTTTGGGGAAGTCCCAGACTTAGACCTCCTAGTCTTTTTGGATGGTGGCTGGGAGTCCTTCACCATAAACTTCTTCGATTGGAACACCTTCACCAGAAACACCTTCAGAAGGATCAGGTTGTTTGAGTGATGGGGCTTTCTTGTATTTGGGAGTGACGATGAGAATCATCGAGCAATAAGGAGGAAGCACAGAGGGAGGTTATTTGGGAGTTCGTCTGAGAGGGAACTCAACCCCAAGAAAAGAATTACCTTTCATCCATGAAAGAATGGGGGGATACATGGGAGACCCCTGGATGAACTCAAAAATTTGGGCCATCTGTCTCAGCCAGTACTTTGTTAAAAATAGGGAGGTCACATCCCCTTACCTCCTGATGCTCGGAAAGGTGACTCGCCCAGCCATTGTAGAACTTACTCCCCATGCAGCAGTAGATGAGAACAAGGAACATGCCTCACTAAAAGATACTTTTGAGTGAGATAACTAGAAAACTCGACAAGGAGCCCCTTGATCAAAACTGAATTAATGGCAGCATCAATTGGGATTATAATGCTCACTGGTGTATCCCTACTCAGTATAGGAAAGCAGGTACCTCGGTGAGAATAGAAGGACCATAGCTAGCGAAGGGTCTTCAATGATGAGGTTCAAAGTAGTTACATGGACTACCCTTGCTTAATGTTTGAAAAAACCCTAAGTATAGAGGAAGACCTCCTCTCCGTAAGGCCTCATCACAAAACTCCCAGGTTGATCAATAACAGAGGTTAACTCCTTTCGACTTTGCCTCTTGTGAAAAACGTCAGAGCGTGGAGGCAAAATTTCTTCCCTCGAAGGAGGAAGGTTGGTCTTAGCTGCTATATCAGGAAAATAAACATAAAGGAAGCCCGTCAGAAGTATGAAGTTGGCAAAGTTGGCCAGGTTATAATGGCCAAGAGATCGTTGCATATCAAAGTGGGTTCTATCAAGCCATGTGTAGAGTGATCCCAAGGCAATTGAAGCCAGAGGAAGCTTGATACCCCGGGACAAACAAAGGGATATGTTGATGAGGTACCTTCGGGGTTGGTCGTTAGGTTTCCCCATTAAAAAAAAGTGAGAGAGAATGACAAGGATGTAAGCATCAAGTTCTAATGATGTACCTTGATCAGGGGCAGCATCAGAAGAACAACCTTCAGAAGGATCCTTAAAGAAATAGTTGATGGGAGGAGTGAAAGTGGCTTTGCTTGAAGAACCGATGCACCTTCGACATACACGGTCTAACTCCGAACGGTCAGCAGCCTCTTAGTCATCCAAGGCTTCATCAGAATAGGGCTCATAGCATGTTGCCTCAAGGCCCAAAATCTCATATACGTCTTCCAACGTTACTATAAACTCACCCCATGCAGCAATGAAAGTGTGAGTAGTAACGTTCCAGCGAGGCACCAGGATAGGAAGGTCAGCATTGTTCTTAGACAGAGTAAAATCACCAAACCACTTGGCCCGATGAAGCCCAATTTTGGTGAGGGTATCAGCATGGGAACTCTGTAAGTGGCAGTTCCAGGTAGCGAAGTGAGCAGGAGAGCCTCCAGGACCTTAGAAATCAACATGGAACCACGGGAAGTCCCCTCGCTCAAGATGAAATTGAAGCGTCCCCTCTGGGGGGATAAAGCCCCAGTCAGAAGAATTTTTGTCTTCATTACCAAGCACCATGGCATCACACTTAGCGTTAAAAAGGCAAGTTTTGCAAAACCCAAAAAAATCATCACCCTTGTCAAATATGGGGGATCGATGGTAGAAATGTAGTGGTTCCTAGTGGGCGGCAGTCAAAGAGGTGGCAGCAGAAGTGGTGGCAGTAGGGGTGGCAGGTGGAATATTGATGGAAGACGTAGTAGGATTACTTGAGGAAGCCATTATAGATGATAGTGAAGTACATAAAGCTTATAAAACGCAACAGAGAATTAACAATAGAGTGGCTAGAAAGCAAGGATGATTGTAGAGCAAAGAAATAAAGAGAAAAAATCTTGGAAACAATGGTAATCTGAGGGTTTTTCTCTCTCTAAGGATGCTGGGATTTGAAGATGACGAAGGAAAAGTAAGGGAAAAATGGCTAAGTGTTTGAATAATAGACGTTTGAAATTTCTGGATTCGCCTTTTGAGTTTCCCACCAACACACGTGAGGAGCCGCCTGTAATCATTTCAAGTGGACGTGTGGCACTTTGGGGAGTGTCCTGACAGTTGAAAGGACATCACCACATCATTAATGAAGTGACGCATGGGGAATAGAAAGGGTTTTCTTCCTAGGCAAGTTTGAGTTTTGGCCCCAGAATTTTTCTCAGACATATCCAACAACTCCTAACGAAGAATCTTCCCACAGGTTCAAAAAAGCTACGATGTCCCCTCACCAAAACCCAAACATTGTTTAATTATGACTCATCTACATCTGGGATAATTTTTTTGCTTTTTTGAACATGATGAAATGATGACGCAGTAGAGCCCCAATGAAGTAGTACCTTCAAATAGTAAGAATTCAGGGAGAAGTTTACAATGGGAGAATTTCAAGCAAGAATGGTTGAAGCTCAGTGACAGGAAAAAGTTATGATGTCCCTTATCCAAAGTGCTAATAGGCCGCAGTGCTTCGACTCAGATACATCGGGAGAATTTTACTTTCTCTTGGAGGCAATGACCGTAGTGGTTGTAACGAAGGAAAAGATGTCAGAATTTTTTCACGCAGAGAAGGTTCATTAGATTGAGAAGTTTTCATGCAGACACTTATTAATCCCATAACAAATCTATACACGAAGGGGCAAATGTAGAGGGGGCTTGAAGATAATCTTGAGTTTAGAGATAATTATCCCATTAACAACAGTGTTTGGGATTAAGTCAGTGATGGAGCTCAGCGAGACAGCTCAAAATGTTGCAGCTTAGTAAGGCATCATTGCATCTCAAAGTGATGCATCTTGGTAAGACAGTGATACAGCTCAAGTGAGGTAGGTCAGCGTGGCAGCCCATAGGGATTTCCAACAAAGAAACTGGTTGAGAGAGCTGATCCTTAAGTTCTATTATCTTACTTAGCCTTATTTTATCTCTTTGTTTACATTTACAATGATTTGTAATGATTATAACAATTTTAGTGTGAGGTCGAATGGTACTCACAAGAGACCAAGCTTGGCAGGGCCTGGGAGAGCTTTCATTCTCTATCGAACGACCTCGCCATGGGAACTTCAGAGGGACTTGGTTTGGAGGATTGAGAAGTGCAAAACCATTGGGGCTTGTCCTGACCATCTTAGATATACCTGGTAAAACATCAAAAGACCTTGACTGTGGAACCTCGGGCAGGGCAGCCTTAAGTTCCATCGGGTGCTGAGTTGTGAACCAAACAACCCTCTACTTAATGTCACATATACTTTAGGTGATGTCACTAGCCAGCTAGTCAATGTCAAATCTACACTTGAGTAAACCACCGTGGTATTTGGGGTTGTCAGACAGTTGGTGAGCCACCTTTGTGACGGCAGCCCCCTGACACACAGTGGTTAGGCAAAAGGCATGTCTTGGTATTTAATGTTTGTGACATAGAGCTGACTAGTCCATCAGGTATTTAATGTTTGTGACATAAATTATGAGGGATGTCTTTCACAGTTACTAATGACTGAGTTATCTCGGGAGTGGTGTAGGGATATTTAAGAGCCCCAACCACCTTTGAGGAAAGGATGTTCTTTTTTAGAGTTTAGAAGTTAATATTAGAGAGAATATACATCAAAGATATTTATTATAAACCGAAGAGAGTTCACTCACCTACCATTGTAATTTATTACGAAGCTTTTAATACTTAAGAGAGATCTTTGAGGGTGATTGGGGGTATTTGGCTGCCTGTCTGGGTCTATCTAGGGTTCTTACTTATCTCTCCCTCTAAATGAGTTGCTTTTGAGTCCATTATTGTCTTTTGAGTTATACACGAGAGTTCTTGAAAGGTTAAACTTAGTTTATCTCTATAGATTTATGATTTTGGGTTTTACTTAGTCAAAGGAGTTTTCTTGATTCACTTGCCATTACTATACTCAAAAAGGGACACCTCATTCTTATCTAAACTAACCTCTTACACAAAGTTTTGTACCAAGTCAACTAAGATCAGTGACCCTTCACCTCTCTCCTGTTTCTTTCTGATCTCACCCCTCTAATCATCTTTGTCATCTGAGGGCAACATTTCTAACACCGTCGAGGGGGTTGTCTTCTTTGTGATTCAAACCACCGTTGACTTTCCATTGAAGGCAATCTTTTGCGTGATGGCGGCGTAGGTGTTTTCATATCGGTTCATTATTTGGGGATGCTTCTTAATCTTTACCACATCGAACTGCCCGAGGAACCACTTTGCTTCAAAAAAAATCCCCAGTTACCTGCTTCACCACCAAATTGGAATCACCCTTTATCATCAGGAATTGGATACCTCTTCTGAGAGCTTCGAGTAACCCCAAGACCAGTGCTTCGTATTTAAACTCATTATTCGAGCATTCAAACTCCAGCTTGAAAGATAAATGGACTTCTTCACCATCTCTCTATAAAATGACTTCATCTCCTCTCTTTTTCTTGGCTGAAGAGTCGTCGAATTCCATACTTCACTCATCCAGGCTAGATGCTATGGAATTGTCCTAGAGATCATCACCCGGGAGATCTTCAAATGGTGGCTTGAACGTTCCTGATGGAATGATGGCCAAAAAACATGCATATGCTTAGCTCCTGATGGCTCGAGGAACTTCACAGTTGAAAT
Organism: Sambucus nigra; assembly: GCA_949130495.1. Lineage (NCBI taxonomy): Eukaryota > Viridiplantae > Streptophyta > Magnoliopsida > Dipsacales > Adoxaceae > Sambucus > Sambucus nigra. Next base: position 462,789,992 of record OX422222.1, on the reverse strand, counting down.
CATACTCTGAGAGAATTATGAATTATCGAGCTGCCCTGCCTATTAACATAATTTTAGCAAGTAAAAACTTTATAGGATCACACCTAGTTACAATATGAATTGTGAACGATAGTAGGTAGTGCTTAAGTTTTTGTGCGATGAATATAAGGACTAAATAATGTCTCTCAATTCTAGTATATTCGTCCCCAGACCCATGTGATATACCCGTTTATATCCTCGGCCTGGCTGATGATAACCTCCAAACGGACGACCCTACTAGGGGCCGACCCCTCCTACAGGCTCCATACGACCCCTCAGAGGGGCCGACCCATCACCAGGCTCCAGACGACCCTACGAGGGGCCGAACCTTCACCAGGTTCCAGACGACCCTACGAGGGGCCGACCCTTTTCCACTCTCCAAACGACCCTCCGAGGGTACGATAGTACGAGGCCAGAATTGGGACAGGCTCACTACTGGAAGAAACTTTGCCGTCAGCCTCGGCTCATAGGCCAAGGGTGACATCATGACAGCGGGTGGTTTGGGAGACGCGTGGAACAGTGCGCGTGAGGCTCACATGGCACGTGGAAGACCGTTATAACCAAATCACACCCTCACGTGAGGGAATATTATGTCATCATTTGGCATCTACAGGTGTCAACAGGGGATTGGCTAGATCATCATTCACATGCACCATGCATACTTGGGGGGTACACTACACCCCCTAAGACCTATATATACTTGTCACCTACAACCCTACAGGGGATCGATCCATTAACTGTAGCCCTAGCTAAAACTCTGCTTGTACACACAGTAGATAGAGAGAGAGAGAGAGAGAGAGGGTTATGTGCATTGTATCCAAGGCCATTAGTGCCCATACTTAGTGGATCACACACTAACAGTGGATGTAGGCCAAATTGGCTGAACCACTATACATCATTGTCTTAGTTCCTCTTATACTCATCCCCTTCTACATACTTATACACTTATACATCTCTATGACTGCCATAGCTGCTACTGTTTGAGCTCACTATCACTTATCCGGTGGTGCTAAATCTCAGCATCATCAATTTGGCGCCGTCTGTGGGAACGAGAAGACATCTCTTCCTTTGTACAGCTTGACCTCACTGGGCACTCTGGTGGTGAACCAACACTCCCCCTGAGAGGAGGTGTTTCACCATTGAAAGAGACCCACTGAGGTTCCCAAGCTCACCAGTATTTTCTTCAGTTCAACTTTTCATAGCTCAAGCACATGGCACCTGAGATGCCACCACCACCACTTCCCCCGCCGGATGAGGGGGGAAGACCCAGTTCCAGTCAGCCGCCGCCTCAGTCTGAGATGGCTGATGTGGCGGCAGCCCTAAAGTCTCTGGCAGCAAGCCAACGGATGATGCAAGAGCAGTTCACAACTCTAAGCCAGAACATACTAAGAGCACCAGGGGTTTCACCTGAGATGATTACTCCGGCAGCAGCTCCAGGGCAGCATGAGGCTAGGGGACCACCCCAGGCACCACGCAAAGACCTACCACCCCCTCAGCGGCATAGGGATGTTGCTGAGCCCCGGTGTCTACGCCTGGGGAGGCAAGAAAACCCTTGCCCGGAGGATAGGTATGGAGATCTGGAGGGAGAGGAGGCTCCTATAGAGTGCTGGGAACCTTACGAGGTCTCCAACAATATTATGCGACCCCTCCAGGACAGTAGGGGAAAGTGAGGGAGATCAAACCCTGATGATCGCCTAAGAGGCTCTGCTTTTGATCGCTTGAGCAGGGGGTCGGCCTTTGAGAGGCTAGGCCCAGTAAATGACCTGCGGGAACAGTTGTCCAGGCCAAGAAGCACCGCGAGATCCAGGAGGGAGGCAGCAGATGGCCGACCCAGAGGACGAGATGACGACCAAAGGGAAGTGAACAGCCGACACAGGCCTGCTGTAGCAGAACCCTCCGTCCACCTCGGAGAGGCAACAGGGGATAACATCGGCCAGGTCGACCCTGTGAGGCCCTGGAATGACTCAATCCAGCGGTTAGAGGATAAGATCGGTGATATATTGAAGAGCCGAGACCCTCTTCAGAGGGGGTACACCATAGGCTCACCCTTTGTGGCAAAGATAGTCAACTTCCCCACGCCGTCAAAATTCAAGCCACCCGTGGTCACCCCAAGGTATGACGGGAGCACCAACCCCGTCCACCATGTGGAGATGTATTAGTCAGCAGCAGACATATACTCTATCTCAGATGAGATGAGGTGTCGTGCCTTCTCTGGTACCTTAACAGGGGCTGCGCATGTCTGGTACACGTCTCTTCTAAAAAATTCCATTGAAAACTTCAAGCAGTTGGCAAACCTGTTCATCCATAACTTCTGCTTTGGGATGAGGCCACATAAGAAGACCACCCACCTGCTCTATGTTAAGCAGGGGAAGAGTGAGAGTCTGAGGGACTATATAGCCAGATTCAATAAGGAGAAGCTGGAGGTGGAAGACTATGAGGAGAGCATAGCTATGACAGCCCTAATTGGAGGACTCCAAAAGGGGAAGCTGTTATGGAAGCTTGATGAAGACCCTCCGAGGACGATGGCTGAACTGTTGTCAACAGCAGGAAAAGTGATGAACGCCGAAGAGGCGATGGCTGCAAAATATGAAGAAGAAAGAGGAGGTGCTAGTGGGAGTAAATACCCTAAGAAGAACAAAGAGGGAAAGAAGAGGTCCACGGATGACAAGTTCGCTGGGTACACCCCTCTGACGGTCAGCTGTGAACAGATTCTCAATGAGATTAAGAGTGACTGGTCCCTGAAGTGGCCTGAGAAGCTGAGGGCAGCCCCCGGCAAGAGGAATAAGAACCTATGGTGTGAATTTCACACCATAGGCCACGGCCACGTAACGGATAAATGCTTTGCTATAAAAGACGAGATTGAGAAGATACTGAAGGAATGGAAGCTCAGAAGGTACGTCGACAAAGGTGCCTTCAATAGGGGCCGAGGGGATGACCCCAGAAAGAAGCGAGGCGATGCATGCAGAGAAGGTCCTCGAAAAAGAGGGGACGACCCTTCTGATGATGAGGACGACCCTGACCTCCCATCGAGAGACGACCACGGCCCTGTCAAGAGGCTTAATGTGATATCGCTCGGAGTGGGAATGATCTCCGAGGGTCTTGCATGAGGAGGGTCTGAGGTCGCCGACAGGAAGGCCCATGTGGCTGAGGCCAAGGCAGTGGCGAAGACGGTACATGCAACCTCCCTGGAGGTCAAGTCAGAAAAAAGGAAGAAAGTTGATATGGACACTCTGATAGTGGGATTTTCAAGAATGGACTTCAAAGGCCTCTTAGCCCCACATGATGACCCTCTCGTCATCACTACCAGGGTGCACGGATGGGAGGTACAGAGGATCTTGGTGGATGGGGGTAGTTCTGCAGATGTGATGTTTTGGCCATGCTTCAAAGCCTTGGGTTTCAGCCGTGCTAGACTCATCCCCTACCATCATCCATTGATTGGGTTCAGTGGGGAAAAGGTTCATCCCCTTGGGGTATATGAGGCTGATGTGAGGATGGGGGACGAGTGGCCGAGATGGCTCACCAAGAAGGTCAGTTTCTTTATGATGGATGAGCAGGTGTTTTCGGCCTACAACATCATACTGGGGCGTGTGGCCCTCAAGGGGTTTGAAGCCGTGCCGTCTACGGTCCATCAGATGATCAAATTTCCAACCACTTACGGGGTGGGGGAAGTTCAGGGAGACCAGACGACAGCGAGAGAATGTTACTACAACTCCGCTGAAGAAAGGGAGGCACACAACAGGGTTACAACCACTTATAATATTGATACCCTAGACCCCAGAGATGAAACGAAGCTGAAGAAAGGAGAGGCTGCAGAAGAGGTAGAATCCATCATCCTCGATGAGGATGACACGGAAAAAACCATCCAAGTTGGAAAGTCTCTGAAGCCCAACATCAAGGAAGACCTCATTAAACTGTTGAGGAGAAGGTGAAGCGTTTTCGCCTGGAGCCATGTAGATATGCCAGGGATTGACCCTGAAATCATGTGCCACAAGCTCAATGTGGTAGAGGGAGTGAAGCCGGTGAAGCAGAAGAGGAGAATTTACTCCAGAGAAAAATATGAGGTCATCAGGGACGAGGTCAAAAAATTAGAAGACGCTGAATTTATCTAAGAGGTCATCTACCCTGAATGGCTGTCCAATGCAGTCATTGTCCCAAAAGCCAACGGTAAGTGGAGAATGTGCGTGGACTTCACAGACCTCAACAAGCACTGTCCCAAAGACAGCTTCCCTCTCCCCCGCATTGACCAGATGGTAAACGCTACCGCAGGCCATGAGCTCATGAGTTTTATGGATGCCTATTCAGGGTACAACCAGATCTTCATGAACCCTGAAGACTCGGAGAGGACTGCCTTCATCACTGACAAGGGGACATACTGTTACAGGGTTATGCCCTTTGGCCTAAAAAATGCGGGGGCAACGTACCAGTGCCTCGTAAACAAAATGTTTGAAGACCAAATTGGGAAGTCTATGGAGGTCTACATAGACGACATGCTGACTAAGAGTCTGAAGGCAGAGGATCATGTGGCAGACCTGGAGAGGACCTTTAATACGATGGACAAATACCAGATGAAGCTTAATCTGGCCAAGTGTGTCTTCGGGATCGGAGAGGGGAAGTTCTTGGGGTTCATTGTCAACCAAAGAGGCATCGAGGCCAATCACGAAAAGATAAAGACACTTGTTGAGATGAAGACCCCCAAGTCCATTAAAGACGTTCAGAGGCTCACAGGGAGAGTTGCTGCCTTGAACAGGTTCGTATCTAGGGCCACAGACAGGTGCCTACCATTCTTCAAAATTCTCAGAAAAGCCTTCGAATGGAGTGAAGAATGCGATGAGGCCTTCAGGGAGTTAAAATCATACCTGGGGTCTCCCTTGATGTTGTCACGACCCGTGCAGGGTGAACGACTTTATGTGTTCCTCACCGTCTCAGAGTTAGCCATCAGTGCAGCCATTGTGAGAGACGAGAACGGAATTGAGAAGCCTGTGTACTTTAATAGCAAGGCACTCCACGGGGTCAGAGCAGGGAAGTTCTTGGGGTTCATTGTCAATCAAAGAGGCATCGAGGCCAATCCTGAAAAGATAAAGGCCCTTGTTGAAATGAAGACCCCCAAGTCCATTAAAGACGTTCAGAGGCTCACGGGGAGAGTTGTTGCCTTGAACAGGTTCGTGTCTAGGGCCACAGACAAGTGCTTGCCATTTTTCAAGACCCTTAGGAAGGCCTTCGAATGGAGTGAAGAGTGTGATGAGGCTTTCAGGGACCTGAAGTCGTACTTAGGGTCTCCCTTGCTGCTATCACGACCCGTGCAGGGTGAACGACTTTATGTGTACCTCGCCATCTCAGAGTCGGCCATCAGTGCAGCCATTGTGAGAGACGAAGACGGGATACAGAAGCCTATGTATTTTAACAGCAAGGCACTCCAGGGGGCAGAGAAAAGATACCCGAGGATGGAGAAGTTGGCCTACGCCTTGATTCATGCCTCGAGGAAGATGAAGCCTTACTTCCAGTCCCATACAATGGCCATCCTCACCGACTCTCCTCTTAGGTAGGTCCTACACAAGACAGAAAAATCAGGTAGGTTGATGGCCTGGGCTATAGAGCTGGGGGAGTTTGACATTGTGTATCAGCCTAGGACGGCCATTAAGGGGTAGGCATTTGCAGACTTCGTGGCTGAGTTCACTTGGGAAGATGATGAGGCCGAGGGTGAGACCCTCGGGAAGACGGATACAGAAGACAGACCCGTTGATACACCCGCAGATAGGGCTGGGACAAGCACTGCTAGAAGGAAAGCGACTGAAAACGAAGAGGGAAGATACATCTTTAGACAGGGGTCCCTCTCTGAGAGAAATTTTTCAGAGGGAAAGACTCTGTGGAGCCTCTTCGTTGACGGGTCCTCCTGTGACAGTGGAAGTGGAGCTGGACTGATACTATCAGCACCCGATGGCACAGACGTCGAGTACGCCCTGAGGTTCAACTTCAAAGCTTCCAACAACGAGGCTGAATATGAGGCCTTAGTAGCAGGCCTCTCCTTGGCCAAGTCTCTTAGTGTCGGACAGATTTTGGTCCATAGTGATTCAAGTCTAGTAGTGAATCAGATACTAGGAGCCTACGAGGCTAAGGACGAGAGGATGGCTAGGTACCTTGAGAAGGTGAGATCATTACTGAAGGGCTTCAGAGAAGTGAAATTAAGGAGGATACCTAGGCTCGACAATGGCCATGCTGATGCCCTTGCTAGGTTGGCCTCGGCAATAAGAACAGAGATCAGGAGGACGGTCCCAGTAGAAATTTTGCTTCGGCCATCTATTAAGGACTCTGAGGGAACACTTAGCAATTGCCTAAATGTTTCTCAAGAAGCTTCGTGGATGGACCCCCTGATCAGATACATTAAAGAGGGTGAGATGCCAGAAGCAAGGCAAGAAAGGAAAAAGCTGAGGTACAGGGCTGCAAAGTTCACTATCATCGGAGACACCTTGTACAAAAAGGGGTTTTTACTCCCCCTACTTAGGTGTGTGCATCCCTCAGAAGTCCCTTCCATTTTTCAAGATGTGCATGAAGGGTCATGCTCAAGCCACATTGGGGGTAGATCCCTAGCGAAGAGGGTGATCACCCAAGGCTACTGGTGGCCGACCTTGGGGAAAGACGCCGCAGCATATGTAAAAAGTGTGATAAATGCCAAAGATTTGATACCATCCCTCATCAACCCCATCAGCCTCTTACCTCCGTAACATCTCCGTGGCCGTTTGCAGTGTGGGGGATTGACCTGGTAGGACCCTTACCGAGAGCTGTTAACAACTATCGGTTCCTCATTGTAGCGATTGACTACTTCTCAAAGTGGGTGGAGGCCGAACCGATGGTCACGATTACAGAGCAGAAGACCTTCCAATTCATCTGGAAAAATGTGATATGCAGATATGGCCTACCCAACACCCTCATCTTGGATAACGGGACTCAGTTCAAGAATGCCTCTCTACAGAAGTATTGTGAGAGGGTAAGTATCAAACAATTCTTCTCCACCCCAGGCCGACCTCATGCCAATGGGCAAACCGAAGTTACGAACAGGACAATCCTAGATGGAATCAAGAAGAGGCTTGAGGAGGCAAAAGGAAGATGGGTCGAGGAGTTATATGTCGTACTATGGGCATACAGAACGACAGTGAGGACCTTTACCGGAGAAACCCCATTCATGCTAGTTTATGGCTCAGAAGTCGTTATCCCCACCGAAATTGAGTTTCCTACTCATAGGGTCCAAATGTACGACCCCCAGGGAAATGCGGAAGAGAGGAGACTCGACTTAGACCTGATTGAGGAAAGGAGGGAGGACGCTGAGATAAGGCAGGCTTCCTACCAGCAGAGGACCGCAAGGTTTTACAATCAGAGGGTGAAACAGAGGCCTATCGCAGTGGGGGACTTGGTCCTCAAGAAGACTTGGAAAAAGCCCAACAAGCTCCATCCTAATTGGCATGGCCCATATAGGGTCATCGATGAAGTTGTCCCTGGGACCTATAGACTAGAAAACCTAGAAGGGGAACCTTTTTCTAACCCCTGGAATGCAGATCATTTGAAGAAATACTATCAGTAGTGTTGAAAGGTCTTGAAAGACCATAATTGTAATGAGAGTTGCTCCAACAGAACACTTTGGAAAATTAATGAGAAATATCAGTATTTCCCTCATCTTGTGGTTGTCAATTTTAGTACGCATGGAAACATCTACAGAGAACCACCCTAGGCTATAATGAGGGCCAGCGGAGGGGACGACCCCACCACTGTCCTCAAGAAAGACGAGGGTAGACATTGTTAAAAACCATTAATTTGGTAAGTTGAACCCTCGGCTATAATGAGGGCCAGTGGAGGGGACGACCCCACCACTGTCCTCAAGGAAGACGAGGGTAGACTTTGTTAAAAACCATTAATTTGGTAAGTTGAACCCTCGGCTATAATGAGGGCCAGTGGAGGGGAGGACCCCACCACTGTCCTCAAGAAAGACGAGGGTAGACTTTCTTAAAAACCATTAATTTGGTAAGTTGAACCCTCGGCTATAATGAGGGTCAGTGGAGGGGAGGACCCCACCACTGTCCTCAAGAAAGACGAGGGTAGACTTTGTTAAAAACCATTAATTTGGTAAGTTGAACCCTCGGCTATAATGAGGGCCAGCGGAGGGGACGACCCCACCACTGTCCTCAAGGAAGACGAGGGTAGACTTTGTTAAAAACCATTAATTTGGTAAGTTGAACCCTCGGCTATAATGAGGGCCAGCGGAGGGGACGACCCCACCACTGTCCTCAAGGAAGACGAGGGTAGACTTTGTTAAAAACCATTAATTTGGTTAGTTGAACCCTCGGCTATAATGAGGGCCAGTGGAGGGGACGGCCCCACCACTGTCCTCAAGAAAGACGAGGGTAGACTTTGTTAAAAACCATTAATTTGGTAAGTTGAACCCTCGGCTATAATGAGGGCCAGTGGAGGGGATGACCCCACCTCTGTCCTCAATAAAGACGAGGGTAGACTTTGTTAAAAACCATTAATTTGGTAAGTTGAACCCTCGGCTACAATGAGGGCGAGCGGAGGGGACGACCCCACCACTGTCCTCAAGAAAGACGAGGGTAGACTTTGTTAAAATCATGTTTGGTAATTTAATCCCTCGGCTATAATGAGGGCCAGTGGAGGGGACAACCCCACCACTGTCCTCAAGAAAGAAGAGGGTAGACATTGTTAAAAACCATTAATTTGGTAAGTTAATACCTCGGCCATAATGAGGGCCAGTGGAGGGGACGACCCCACCACTGTCCTCAAAAAAGACGAGGGAAAGGTTAGTGGCTAACAAAAAATAGCAAATCATGCAATAAGATGATATAGAAGACAGTAAAGGAGACGATATGATATTAATGAAAGGCAGATAAAAGATATCCAAGTGTTTTACAAAAAAGAGTACAAAAATAATAGATACATTGTGAGGGTATGGGCTACAGGAAGCCACCCTAAGGGAAAATGTCAGAAGGCAGAGCCTCAACATCCACCAAAGGGGTCTCTTCAACAACCATAACTGGCCGATCCTCAGACGTGCCGACCCCCTCAACCTGCACTTAGGATTCTACTTGGGACAGAGCCTCGGCGATCAGAGGGTCGTCCAATCCGACTGCCTCAATTGAAGGGCGGACCGAGGAGACGACGTCGCCAAATCTGAGGACGACCCACCGACAGGCCGTCCTGATCCCCCTCTCCAGATATTCAAGTCCAAAGCCCTGAAACTCGTCAGAAACCTTGTAAGCCTCAACAGCATTGGCCTCGGCTTTTCTGACAGCTTCTGCGAGATCAGTCTTGTGCTTGACTTCCATGTTGAGTAAAGCCTCATCCTTCTCCTTTATCAGCAAGTCCTTGGCCTACTGGTCGGCATCATGCTACCTCGTCAGCTCATCTAGGACCCTGGCATGCTCAGTCCTAGTACTCTCCAGTTCATCCCTTGCAGTCTCGAGCTCCCTCTGCAAGTCAGCCTCATGCTGAATGGCCCTCTCAGCTTCATGAAACATCTGTTGGTTCTCAGCCATCCACTTGGTGGCTGAGGTGAAGGCACAAATAGACTGTACGAAAAATAAACAAACGTCAAGAGGGGTCGAGGGAGTAGTTAGTGAAAGAATGAAATTAAAGATGTGGGTCAGAACCAATACCTGTGCAAGGGCATGCAGACCGTAGTCATACACTTTGGCAAGGGGCATCTTTGACAAGAAGTCATAGTCAGCAGCCGAGGGTGCAGAGAACATTGAGGCCTTGGCTGCCCTCAAGTTTGTAATGAGTGACGAGGGCTCGGCCCTCAGATGTGCCAGGTTTTGAGACCAGAAGGCCCCCATGCTGGATGAAGAGGCCGTCCCCTCAGAGGCTTCGACCCTGTCCCTCGTCCGAGACTCAGGCCAAGGGTCAACTGGGCCTCAAGCCCCTTTCTTTTATTGTTATCGGTGGTCGGCTCCACCACCGTCGGCCCGGTGGCCCTTGTCTTCCTCGGAGCCTGCTGAGGCTCCTTCCCTTTCTTCTTGGCCAGTCCAGATAATAAGCTGGGAGCAGTCATTTCCCAAAGATAGTCTGACATACCTGCAGGACGATCTGATAAAAGGACAAAACGTTAGAAAAATGCAGATCTAAAGAGAAAACACTTCAAAAATAGGTGAAGAATGGAAAATGTTCAGTATAACTCACATAGTTCTGTCAGAGGGCCGACCCTCAAACCAGCTTCTTTGAGGAACCGAGGGGTCATCAGGTCTTCGAATTTTGCGAGTTCACCCTCTCTCCCTCGTCCTCTCAGGTAATCAACAATGTCCTTCTCATCCAGGCTAAGTCCAGGGTCTGATCTGACCTTCATGGATGGGTTAGACCATTTCCTAGGGACCCTCGGACCATCGAAGACAGGCTCCCACTCCCCAGAGAAAAAGAAAAACCTCTTTTTCCAATCATGGTTGGAAGTTTGTGCCACTTGGAGGAGTTTCTTCTCAGACCTCCTTGCACCCAGGTGATAATAACCAGGTTGTTTGGACGAGGAGGTGATGTTGTAACAGCCCAAAAATAGGTCAGCTGAGGGCTCGTCGGTGAAGGCATTCTTCCACAAGGAAATATAGCCCAGGATCGTCCTCCAAGAGTTGGGAGGAAGTTGAGAGGGAGCAACACCCAGGGCAGATAGGATATCTACGATGGCAGTATGCAAAGGGAATCTGACTCCAACTTTGAACATATGTTCATAAACTGCAACCTCTCCCTCGCCACAATCAAAAACCCTCTCATCCTCAGAGGGAACCCTCATAGTCACGCTGGGGGGCACTCCATAGGCATGCCTCCATATCAGGAGGTCACGATCCCTAACAGAGGAGATAAAGGACGAGGCATGGGAGGTATCAACTTCATTATCTATATCATCGTCCTCGTCCTCATCCCCGTCATCTGCCGGAGGGCCCTGGGGGAAAGCCACTTGGAAGGCATGGGGAGAAAGGGTTGTTACAAGGACTGCCTCAGAGGGGAACATGCCCTCGACCTCTCGGCCTGGGCTTAGGTCAGATGTCTCACGCCTATCGGAAGGTCCAGTGCCAGTTGGCGAGGAAGCTCTCTCGTCCGTCTCGCTTGAATGACACTCGGTTGGACGATGGGACGACCCACAGGACTCAGACGGTTCAAATGGTTTTATGGTGGCAAGAGGAATGGGAAAGATGGGTCGTACCCAATTAGGGTCGGCCCCTCGTCTCCTCTCTTCCTCTTCCTCTACTCGTCTGATCTTTGCAAAAAGCTTTTCTCTCAAGGATGGGAATTCAGATGCTAAACTGTAAAGCTTCCTAAGCATTAAAAGGGAAGACCCTACACTTGGAGGAATTTGAGGAACTTAACTACAAACAAGTTGTTAGTTGATCGAAATAGACTTTTGGATTAAAAAAGGAATTGATGATTTTCACTCAAGAACACTCAAGAACATCCAAGAAATAGTTGCCGAAGAAGACACCGGAAAAAGCTATGGGATAACCCAAAGAAAATGCAACCCCATAACCCTAAAAAGCAAATAGAAATGAAGGCAAAAGAGAGCGTTGGATGAAAGAGATTACCTGATAAAGAGAGAAAGAACGTTGCTAGGCTTGAAGGATTGAAGGCTGCAGAAAATGGCGATAAACTGATAAAATTTTAGAGAGAGAAGGCTTGGGCGCGAAGAAGAAGAAGAAGAAGGAGAGAGAGTTTGAAAATCTCTTAAATACCTTAGCAATGAGTGGGCCCATTGACTACGGCAGGACAGAGCCCACGAGGAAGGCATCATTAGGGTGCAAGGCCCCAAGCGCATTGTGCAGTCGCCATGCCTTGGAAACTGGAGTAGCAATGAGTATCTGCCCAGGTGTCACTCACCTAACTGATCATACATGCATCTCATTTAAAACACTATCCCTCAGCCATCTCAACAGCACCTATGGCTAAGGGCTGGGGGGTGATTGATATACCCGTTTATATCCTCGACCTGGCTGATGATAACCTCCAAACGGACGACCCTACGAGGGGCCGACCCCTCCTATAGGCTCCATAAGACCCTTCATAGGGGCTGACCCATCACCAGGCTCCAGACGACCCTACGAGGGGCCGACCCTTCACCAGGTTCCAGACGACCCAACGAGGGGCCGACCCTTCGCCACTCTCCAGACGACCCTCCGAGGGTACGACAGTACGAGGCCAGAATTGGGCTAGGCTCATTACTGGAAGAAACTTTACCCTAGGCCTTGGCTCATAAGCCGAGGGTGACATCATGACAACGGGTGGTTTGGGAGACGCGTGGAACAGTGCGCGTGAGGCTCACATGGCACGTGGAAGACCGTTATAACCAAATCACACCCTCACGTGAGGGAATATTATGTCATCATTTGGCATCTACAGGTGTCAACAGGGGATTGGCTAGATCATCATTCACATGCACCATGCATACTTGGGGGGTACACTACACCCCCCAAGACCTATATATACTTGTCACCTACACCCCTACAGGGGATCGATCCATTAACTGTATCCCTAGCTAAAACTCTGCTTATACACACAGTAGAGAGAGAGAGGGGGTTATGTGCATTGTATCCAAGGCCATTAGTTCCCATACTTAGGGGATCACACACTCACAGTGGATGTAGGCCAAATTGGCTGAACCACTATACATCATTGTCTTAGTTCCTCTTATACTCATCCCCTTCTACATACTTATACACTTATACATCTCAATGACTGCCATAGATGCTACTGTTTGAGCTCACTATCACTTATCCGGTGGTGCTAAATCTCAGCATCATCACCATGTATGATTCTACTCAAGTAATAAACAGATTTCTCTATACCATCCATCTCTTGGGCTAGCAAATCACCAATAGATCATTTAATTGATGTAAGATATAAATGTAAAGGGATACCTACCTTTGGGAGGATCATCGTTTGAGGAGAAGTAAGGAGTGATTTCACCTTGTCCATGGCGTTTTGATGCATCACCTCCCATACAAACTTCATGCCCTTTCTCGTCTAGCCTTAGAACGAACCTCCTCAAGTAGGTGACTTTACCAAGGAATATTTTCAATTCCCTTGTCGACTTTGGTCTTGACATATCAAGGATGGACAGACGCTTGTCCAATTCCATTTGCACCCCTTGACAGTTCACCACAAAACCTATGAATTTCCCGCTTGTCACCCCAAATGCGCATTTGAGGGGATTTATCTTCAGTTTGTATTTCCTGCATAGGGTGAACACTCTTCTCAAATCATCCAGGTGGACCCCTCTTTCTTGGATTTAATGACCAAATCATCGACATAAAATTCCACGGTCTTATGGAAAATATTGTGAAAGATGGCCATCATTGTCCTCTGGTAGGTGGCTGATGCATTTTTTAACCTGAACGGCATAACTGTGTACATGAAGTTACCCAAAGACATTCAGAAGGAGATCTTCTATGCATCGTCTGGATCCATCTTTATATGGTTGTATCCCACATAACCATCCATGAAGTTGTACATCTCATGGCATGTAGTTTCATCAATCAAGCTATCAATGGAAGGCAGCGAAATTCATATTTCGAGCATGCTCGATTTAGGTCCCTAAAGTCAACACATATTCTGTTTTGGATTTTATTATTCCTTCCCATAGGTACGATGCTAGAAATCCAAATCTGATGTTGGATTGGAACTATGAAATCAGTCGTAAGCAGTCTTTGAACTTCTTCTTTGATCTTTATATCCAACTTCGCCTTGTACGTTCAGGTGGCCTGCTCTACCGGGATGGCTGATGGAAATAGATTCATTCTGTAACAGCTCATCTCCTTGTCTACCCCAGTCATCTCGGTGTACTTCCATGCAAATAAGTCCTTGAACTCAAGTAGCAATTTGATCAACTCCTCTCGAGGCACTCACTCCAATTCCTTCGAGAAAAATGGGGTTAGGATCATTACATTCTTTGGCCAGGTCAATTTTCTCCAACTCTTGAATCCGTGACCTGGGACTGTCCCTCATGCACTCAGGTTCTTCTACCACCTCCTCCATAAAATCTTATACTCCAAAGTTATCAATCATTAAGAATTACCCCTGGTTATCCACCAGGAAGAATTCATAAATCGGGTCGGCCCGCTCACACCTTCATTATTTGTAGATAATTATGTCGTTGGGAAACACTACTCGATTACATTGTCGGGTAACTTCTTCTTTCAAAGGCCTCTTCTTGTGATTCTCATCCACTTCTCTCACCATTCAACTATTAAGAAGGCTCTGAGTCTGGACTTGATGATCGATAGGGTCGATGCACGGGGTCATTCAATCAGGGAGCTTCCTCGATAGACTAGGGGCCTCGTTGCACCCAGGTCACACTCTTCCTCGTAGGTCACCACCGTTCGCGTAGGTTCTCCCACCCTCTCTCGAGTGGATTGGACCCTTGTTCCCCTGATATACCTTATTACCATTGTAGCTTATTCTGCCAGATCTATATAGAAAGCGGCATCCACCATATGATATTACTCATTTGCAAAGGGTTTCTTAGTAGCTTGAATCACCACCTATTTGCCTTTTATGTTTGCCTTAGTGCACTGATGATAAGTGGAGGGTACCAACTCATGGTTTTGCATCCATACCTTGCCCACTAGAAGTGGTACAATGGCTCGCAGTTCATGATATGGAATTTGATATTTGAAGTGATATTCCCCTTCGTGATGCCTACATTAACATTACACTAAAAACAACAATTTGGTACATCTTGATATTATAAATTTGGCACAGTTTAAAACTGTGCCAAATTCTAGCACGTTTTAATGACAATCTGGCACACTTTAAAACAGTGCCAAAATTTGGCACTCTTTAAAAGTGTGCCTCAATTGAGCACACTTCACTACAATATATAATACCCAAAAAATTATTGATCTCCTTTTTGGTTACCCGCTCGTTCTTCTCCCTCATTTTTATAGGTGTCGCACTCTCTACTCACCGGTCCCTCTCTCTCTCTCTCTCTCTCGTTCCTGAAGTATCACAAGTAACAAACATTTCCATTCTCATTATCTCTTTGTAATCACAACCGGTGCGTGTTATGGAAAATTCTTCCCTAAACCCTAGGTACTCTTTTATGCCTCAAACCTATGTTTAATGTGTTTATATTCATTTAAATGTGTGAATGTGTGTGTGTGTGTGTGTGTGTGTGTGTGTGTGTGTATATGTGTGTGTGTGTGCTTTTAATATATATGTGTGTGTATGTATGAAAATCTTTGTGCAAAATCCTTACTCGCAGAATAGGTGTTTTGGATCCTAAAATTAATGCTCTTAACTAAGTTTCTTTCATTAAAGGTAGAAACATTTCAGATTTTATTTCAACTATTTCTGAATTCTTCGATTTGTTGAAAATAAATATCTTTGGAGATAACATTGGTATTAAATTTGATGAAACTAAAGTTTTTTATTCTTAAAATTGGAATTTTCTCAATAAAGTCTTGAACAAGTTTGGTTCCTGCAAAAAAATCATCAAATGGATAGTTGTTTTACTCAATTAAGCTGGACACTTTATTGGGATTAATGGTAAATCTGAAGGTTTCTTTTCTTATAGTAGAGGGGCTAGGCAAGGGAACTCTATGTCCCCTTTAATTTTTTGTGTTACTGAAGAAGTGTTGAGTAGGGGAATTGGTAATTTGGTTTCTGAAGGCAAACTTAAGCCTATGCACACACCCCAGACTGCCATGTTCTTTCCCATTCCCTTTATTCTGATGACCTTGTTGTTTTTTACAGAGCAGATAAGAAATACTTACTTAATATCATAGACTTATTAACTGCTTATGGGGACATTTCAGGTATGTAGAAGGGTGTTTACCTACAAAAAATATAAATAAAAACATTTTTTTATAATATATTGAGAAGGAACCCACCCAGGGTCCCGGTAGAAATGCATAATTGAGAAGGAACCACCCTAGGGTTCCGACAGAAACTCATATTCAGCAGGAACCCCCAGCGCCGCTGCAAGGGCCAGCACCACTGAAAGTGTCAGCGTCGCTGCAAGGGTCGGCGTCGCTTCAAGTGTCAGCGCCGCTGCAAGGGTCAGTGCCGCTGCAAGTGTCCGCGTCGCTACGAGGGTCGGTGCCTCTTCAAGTGTCAGCGTCGCTGCAAGTGTCAGCGCCGCTGCAAGTGTTCGCGTCGCTGCAAGGGTCGGCGCCGCTGCAAGTGTCGGCGCCGCTTCAAGTGTCAGCGTCACTGCAAGGGTCAGTGCCACTACAGCAAGGGTCACTACAGCAATAACATTCGAGAGGTGCCCACGAGGGTCATCACATAAATCCAAAATTAAGAAGTACCACTGCAAGGGTCAGCGCCGCTGCAAGGGTCACGGCAATAATGACAAGTCAAGAGAGTCAGCGTCACTGCAAGGCTCAGCGCCATTGCAAGGGTCACTGTAGAAATATTATTCGAGAAGTGTAGCTACAAGGGTTTCGGAAGAAACTCATATCGAGGGAGTAGCTATCATGAGCAACTCCTCATCATGAAACATCAGTCTCTAAATGAACAACAGCACTAACACTTTACTTTCTTGTACAGGTTGCCTAGTCGAACAAGCAGGGCTCGAATAGGCGCGTTGGGACCTCCTTGGAGTTTTGGCTTGGCGGCTGAGGAACAAGGTATGTTGAGCAAGCTCAACCACTTAGCACTATAGGATTGAGAGAATACTAGTAGGAGAACCTAGGGTCACCCAGTCCTCACACACCTCACACCTAGTCACAAGTGAAGTGAGCAGCCAAAGGGCTGGATGCTCACAAGAAAATAACTGTTTATAAAATGATTTTAGAGGAGAGGGTCCTCTAAACCCCTCTCAAGAAAAATGATTTTAGAAGGGGGTCCTCGAGACCCCCCTCAAGCTTGCAAATATTTTAGAGGAGGTGGTCCTCGGGACTCCCCCTCAAGTTTACAAAGTTTGTATCAAAGTTACCGTTTCAAAAGATATTTAGCAAATCAGATATTTTGTCTCCATTAGAAGACATATTTGCTTTTGAACTTTGGTCGGTGCCAGGGGGCATCTACCAGAGGGGACAGGCAGACCTGCCTGCAGGTAGGGATAAATAGTACACTGCAGACTTTGTCCCTCACCAACCCTCTAAGTTTTGGCGCCAAAAGTGCCAACCCAGCCTTAGTGCCCAAGTATAAATAGGACCCCTGGGCAAGGTCATAGAGAGGAGACGGACAATATAAATTGCACTGTTACTCTGCCAAAATATCACCAGACCTACCTAAGTATTCTCTCCCTGCTCATTCTCATAGTGTTGAGTGCCTTGTTCCTTCACTCCCCACTGACAGCCATCACTCTCAGGTGTTTCCCTTGAGAAAATTGTTATTTTTGCTGTGAAAGTTCATCTTCTTGCAGGGAGTGAGTTCAAGCTTGAGTTCTATTGTTACCAGAAGGAGAAGTTTTCTTCAGAAGTTGCACCAGGAGACCTTGAAGACCTTGCAGGCAGCGTCCACTGGAGTGGGTCACGCCTCACCCTTTTCAGTTATTCATAGATCCCAGTCTCACTACCCTCCTACATTTGGCGACTCCGCTGGGGATGTATCCTCACTTCCATAGACAAAGAAGGTTTTAATGTTTCTAGGCATCTAGTGTTTGAAGACATTCCATCTGGAAATGGATCTCAAAGAGACAAGGCCACTCAGGTGGATGTGGTGGTGACCGGAGCAAAGGTACCTGCTCCTCTGGGAGGGCAGACCAGCTCACCAGCAGCAGCTCCGGTGGTAGAGGGTTATGAGTATGTTTTTTGAGACTTGTCAAGTTTGGGTTAAGATTGTGTAACACCAGAAGCAACCCCCTCTGGAGGGGCAGCCATTCCGGCGGCGATTCTGGCAGAAGTAGCTCAGCCTCAAAGGACGGCACTGGAGCAAGTTGTGGCAATCGTCAAGTTCACTGGCAGAACCCCCGGAACCCTAAGTATTTGGCGAGGAACTCCTCTCGCTCATTGATAACAATGAGGAACCCTTAAGAAAAGAACCCATGGCAGTAGCAGCTAACGACGAGGGACCCTCGGCAGTGGGTCCCATAGTGGAAATCCCAAACGATGGAAAACCTCTAACTGGCGAGGGGGTCGTGATGAACTCACTGGAAAGAAAGGTCGCGAGGAACCCTTGTCCAGCAGCACACCCCCATAGTACCAACAGTCGGCGACACACACCCCGCCGCCAAGAAGGGAGTGGAAGTGGCGACCCCTGTAGAAACAACAAATCACTAAGAACCCAGGGTGAGGAGCCCTGGGTACCTCTCGTCATCAATAAAGTTTCCATGGCAGCAGCAGCATACTCTCCATGACGCCAACAATGGGCAAGACACCCTGGGTGGTCGTGGAACCCTCGACGTGATAAGAGGTCGAGACCCCCCACCAGAAACAAAAGGCAAATCACGCATCTCCCCAAACGCAACACGAACAGTCAAAAAATCGTCAACACCACAAGGGGTCAAGACACCCTGGGTCGAGGAACCCTCGACGGTACAAGATGTCGAGACACCCCCAATTCCTGACGAGGGACCCGTAGATGCGATGCCAAGCCGTGAGATCCCCGGCCGCTGACGAGAGGCCACCATACTGTCATAGGCCGAGACCCCTATTCCTGAAAAATTCAAAGGCGTCGAGACACCACCGCCCAAAGCAACTAGGGATTTATAAGAATCCAAGGTAACTGGTGAGGGATCCTCGGACGTAGGGTCACCTCACGGAAAACCACGGGTCGAGACCCCCCCTTCTAAAAAAAAAATCATGGGCGTCGAGACATCTAAGGTAGAGATACCCCCATCAGCGCCAACACATTCCGAGACACCCAAGGTCAAGATACCACCAGACGCCAACAATGGATTGGGTGAGGGACCCTCGACTATGGACATGAGGAACCCCTAATGGAACTCGCAATCGCCAAGACACCCCCAACCATAGACTGACTCGGCGGAGTATTCCCCATATTTACACCAGCGCGCGAGGAACCGCTGCTAGCGCTGTGATATGTCGAGATACCTATAAAGGAGAAATCATTACGCGAGGAACCTCTAGAAAAACCCGTCACGGGCGAGAGACCCTCATGTGTAGAAATAGCAGGCGAGGAACCCTGGGGCGTGGACTCCGAGCACGCGAGGTCTTGAATGGGGCGAGAGACCCTCGCCTCCTATCTCGCGGTGAGCCCCTATCTCGACAAGGAGACGAGACACCCCCAGCCGCCTCTACCTGATTTGGCGAGGAACCCTTGGTTGGGTGACACGAGGAACCTCATGTTTAGCGCAAAGCGCGAGGAACCAACACCAATTTCAACAGATGTCGAGACCCCCCCCCCCCTTTCAACATAATAGGGGTCGAGACACCCTCACTCAAAACCCCAAGCACCAAACTGCCAACACACGAGGAACTGTCAAGTGTATACTTGGTTCGCGAGGAACCCTCGAATGCAGAATTATGTCGTGAGGAACTCACCAAAAAGGGGGGTCGCGAGGAACCCATGGTTGGCAGCGCACCCCCCATAGCGCCAACGGTCAGTCGAGACACCCATTTTTGTAGAATCCGAAGATGTCGAGACCCCCTCTCTCCAAGAAAAAATTCCAACAGTCGAGATACCCCCTCTTGAAAGAACTGCGATCCAAGATCTCTGGCAATAGAAACCCTCAGTTGAGGGTCAGCGCATGAGGAGCCTGCAAATGACGAGTTACCTTCGTTGACAGCGACTGTGAACGAGATGGTCCCAGAAATCGATAAAGAACACTACTCAAGAATCTCCACTGCTTTGGCAACGTGGGAAGATTTTTTTTTTGTCGTGAGGAACCTTCATTAGTTAGAACAAATATCAGCGAGAGGATGCCCAAGTTGACCGCTAACGAGGAACTCTAGCCATAAAAGAGTTTGACGAGGAACCTCTGACAAAATCAAACCTAGATAAGGGGCCTCTGTACGAGGACCCCCATCTCAAGAGACGGAGAAGATCATGGTCGAGGAACCCAACATGGAATGTCATATAAAATCAGATTGTGCTGAGGGGCCCCTGTGTCAAGACCCCTCCCTCATCTCAAGCAGCGACGAGGAACTCCTTTAGATTCCTCGACATCACGAATTACTGTCAACATCACGAAATTTGGAGGTACTCATCATCGGTGAGGAACCCTTGGTTGCAAAAAGTCTCTGGCGAGGGACCCATCATGCGCAAAGTCCCAGGCACAAAACCTAAAATCGTGCTCATAGGTACTGAGGGCGAGGAACCCAAAAGTGTGTTTGAAGTCGCATGCGAGCTGACAAAAGGTTGCGAAGAACCTCCTGCCAGTATTTCGCATGGGAGAAGGATGTGTGCAAGTGTCACGAGGTTGCAAGGAGCCCTCAACCTCTAGTGAAGAACCCTTAACATTTTGGGAGGGACAAAATTCATGAGGCACCCTTGACAACGGCGCAAGACCCAAGGTCGTCCCAAATATCATATCGCCAAAAATAGTGCGCGAGGGACCCAAAGGGATCTGCGAGGAACCCTTTTCTATGATAGAACCCAAATTATTGACACAGAAGCCACCGACGATAGTTGCAACGAGCAAGCCATTTCGAGAGTCACAAGCGAGCACGAGGGGCTGAGTTGTGTCTCGCTAATGATAGGTAGCGACGAGGAATCCTTGACTAATGATGGCCACGAGGAACCTCTTGTGGTCGTGATGAAAAGTGAGTAACCCCTTGTGGTCAAAATGCCAAGTGAGATACCCCTCAAGTGCGAGGGACCCGAGGCTACAAAATTCCCACACAAGGAACCCTAAGGAAATACAGAAGTCCAAATGGGGAACCCTCCATAGATAACAACTCGTGCGAGGAACCCACCAGATGAGGAGCCTCTTATGTTCAAAACTTCGAACAAAGAACCCACAGCTAAGAAGGGTCCGGACGAGGGACCCCCTATGTTAGGACAACAACGCGCGAGGAACCCCTTTCAGCTGGAACAGTGGACGAGAAACTGCCAACTAAAAAATTATGCCAGGAACCCAGAGTCGTCGAGGAACCCACTCTCATAACATGTCCCAAATTATCTGACACAGATGTTGTTGGCAAGGAACTCGTTGGAAAATAAGGGCTCAACGCCATTTTAGATGAGGAATCCATCCGAATTGACGACGATGGCAGGGAACCCTCGGAGCTCGAGGAACCCCTTATGGTTGCAAGAATAGAGTAAGTCATAATCGTAGAGGAACCCCTTTCAAAATTGTACGATGGCAAGTAACCCGTATAGGAAATACACAGTCGCAAGGAATCCTCTGTACTCAATGACCTTAACGAGGAACCCCTATCATCTTGGGTGGAACACAAATTGGAGACTGTATATAAAGTTTGGGAACCCAGATCTTAGGTGGAACCTAGATTTTGAGGAACCCAAAAATAAAGAAGTTCCAAATTTTGAGGAACCCAGATTGGCGCCAGCAGCAGCCTCCTGCGAAGTACCCTCGCCCGTCACGACCCTCGACAAGGAATCCATACCAGTCGGTGCTCCTAAATCATCTTGTGGTGGACAAAGGTCAAGAGGAACCTCCAACATGTCTGACGACAAAATACCTGCAATCATCCCAAAATTTAACCCGTCGCCAATGGACATCCTCACCACTACAGCCAAGAAGGTACTATGCCTAACTCTTGCCAAGTTTCATTTTCTTAAAAGAAGGGCAGAACCTTTACTAGATTAGAAGAGGGACCATAATATAAGGAACTTTCCTCATCATACTTGGGGGGATATCCAACCCAAAAGTAAAAGTATAGTGAGTAAAGTCCCAAAGACCCGATAGGACCAGCAGGAGGTTATCCTCCTAGTAATAATAATAATAAAAAAATCACTACGTTTTTTTTTAATTATTCAATATAGATTTATAGCCTAGAGAACAAGTCCTAACCTCTGTTCTCAAGAAAACATTACTTGACCAGTTTTCAGAAAATAGGGAGAAGCGGGTCTACCCCCCCCCCCCCCCCCCCCTCTAAACTTGTTATTTTTATAAGACAAAAAAGATTCCTAAGAAAAGTTTGGAACAAAGACCCTTCAGACCAAGGGAAATTTTTAGTATAAAGAAATAATTATTTCTTTACTTATAATATATGTGAAATTTTATGCAAAGTTTGTGGGAAAGAGAAGTGCTAACCCCATCTCTTAGTTACTTCCCAAGAAATGAATATGCGTAACAAAATACACCAAAGTCACACGGGGTTGCGCTAAAAAATATAACTTGCTCAGCTATATGAAAGTACCCCGCAGTTAGAGGGGTAGCGTCCAAATTTTAACTTGCTCAGTCATATGTAAGTACCCCCAACTACAGGGGCTTCTTCCAAAATTTTAAACTTCCTCAGCTATATGCAAGTACCCCTCAGTTAGAGGGGCAACTTCAAATTTTTTTAACTTGCTTAGTTATATGCAAGAAGTACCCCGCAGCTAGAGGGGCCGCATCCAAATTTCAACTTGCTCAGTTATATGCAAGTACCCCGCAGTTAAAGGGGCAGCTTCAAAATTTTAAACTTGCTCAGTTATATGCAAGTACCCGCAGTTAGAGGGGCAACTTCAAAATTCTTTTAACTTGCTTAGTTATATGTAAGAAGTACCCCGCAACTAAAGGGGCCACTTCCAAATTTTAACTTACTCAGTTATATGCAAGTACCCCACAGTTAGAGGGGCAACTTCAAAATTTTAACTTGCTCATCTCGTATGTAAATACCCCACAGTTAGAAGAGGGAAGCTCAATCTTGAGGTTCTCACATAAAAAAGAGAAACTCAAAGTTTTGAGCAGGTGCAATTATAAATATAAGGTATGACAGTTTAGTACCTAAGGCTCCAAGGGCATCGGAGCGCTCACAATAATGAGCGAAGTCCAAGTATAAATATAAGGTGCGACTGTTTAGCACCTAAGGCTCTAAGGGCACCGGAGCGCTCACAGTCTTGAGCAAGTGCCAAGTATAAACATAAGGTGCTCCAGATGAGCACCTAAGACTCCAAGGGCATTGGAGCGCTCACAGTATTGAGCAAATGCCAAGTATAAATGTAAGGCTCCAAAGGTACTGAAGTGCTCACAGTATTGAGCAAATGCCAAGTATAAACGTAAGGCTCCAAGGGCACCGGAGCGCTCACAGTATTGAGAAAATGCCAAGTATAAACGTAAGGATCCAAGGGCACCGGAGCGCTCACAGTCTTGAGCAAGTGCCAAGTATAAACATAAGGCGCTCCAGATGAGCACCAAAGGCTCCAAGGGCATCAGAGCGCTCACAGTATTGAGCAAATGCCAAGTATAAACGTAAGGCTCCAAGGGCACCGGAGCGCTCACAGTCTTGAGCAAGTGCCAAGTATAAACGTAAGGTGCTCCAGATGAGCACCTAAGGCTCCAAGGGCACCAGAGTGCTCAGAGTCTTGAGCAAGTGCCAAGTATAAATATAAGGTGCGCCAGCTAAGCACCTAAGGCTCTAAGGGAACTGGAGCTCTCACAGTCTTGAGCAAGCGTCAAGTACAAATATAAGGTCTGACAGTTTAGTACCTAAGGCTCCAAAGGCACCGGAGTGCTCACAGTCTTGAGCAATTGCCAAGTATAAATAAAAGGTATGACAATTTCGTGCACAAGTCTCTCGACATTACAAGACACTTCTGCACGAGGGGGATAATATTGAGAAGTCCTCAAGCAAGTGAACAAATAGTAAAATAACTTGGAGTGTGGGGTTCCATTTATAGTGGCTCCACCTGCCCAAGATTGCAAGTTTGACAGAAAATAGCCTAGGGCGAAGGGATCCACCTTGAGTGCCCTTTCTTCCCAAACTTGATGCTGCAGAAAAGCACTCAGGGCGAGGGGCTCACCGCGAGTAACCCCTCCGCCCAAGATAGAAGGCCACAGAAGAAGGCCAAGGGAGAGGGTCTCACCGCGGGTAACCCCTCCGCCCAAGATAGAAGGCCAAAGAAGAAGGCCAAGGGCGAGGGGCTCACCGTGAGTAACCCCTCTGTCTGAGATAGAAGGCCACGGAAGAAGGCCAAGGGTGAGGGGCTCACCGCGGGTAACCCCTCCGCCCAAGATAGAAGGCCATAAAAGAAGGCTGAGGGTGAGGGACTCATCGCGAGTAACCCCTCGGCTTAAGAGGAAAGGCCAACAGAAGAAGGCCAAGGGCGAGGGGCTCACCCTGAGTAACCCCTCCGCCAAATATGAAAGGCCACATAAGGAGGCCAAGGGCGAGGGGCTCATTGCGAGTAACCCCTCCGCTCAAGACAGAAGGCCACAGAAGAAGGCCTAGGGCGAGAGACTCACCGCGAGTAACCCCTCCGCCTAAGAGGAAAGGCCAACAGAAGAAGGCCAAGGGCGAGGGGCTCACTGTGAGTAACCCCTCCGCCCAAGATGAAAGGCCACAAAAGGAGGCCAAGGGCGAGGGGCTCACCGCGAGTAACCCTCCACCCAAGATAGAAGGCCATAGAAAAAAGGCCAAAGGAAAGGGGTTCACCATGAGTAGCACCTTTAAACAAAATAGAAGGCCATAGAAGAAGGCTAAAAAATGAGGGGCTCACCGCGAGTAACCCCTCCGACCAAGTTTATACCCTGATAAGAAGTTCCACTATAGGTGGCCTCATTTACAAAACTTGGGATGAAGTGACATAACATTTAATGACCCTAAGAGGAATGATGAAGAAACCCTGGGGTCCCTGAAAAAAAAACTGAATTTATGGCGTACAAAGCCTTTTGGTCTACCCAACACAAAAGACTTTGCACGAGGGGCTAATGTAGAAGGGTGTCTACCTACAAAAAAATATAAATAAAAACATTTTTTATAATATATTGAGAAGGAACCCACCCAGGGTCCCGGCAGAAATGCATAATTGAGAAGGAACCACCCCAGGGTCCCGACAGAAACTCGTATCCAGCAGGAACCCCCAGCGCCACTGCAAGGGTCAGCGCCGCTGTAAGTATCAGCGCCGCTGCAAGCGTCAGCACCGCTGAAAGCGTCAACGCCGCTACAGCAATAACATTCGAGAGGTGCCCGCGAGGGTCACCGCAGAAGTCCAAGATTGAGAAGTGCCATTGCAAGAGTCAGTGCCGCTGCAAGGGTCAGCGCCACTGCAGGGGTCAGCGCCACTGCAAGGGTCACTATAGCAATGACATTCGAGAGGGTCAGCGCCACTGCAAGTGTCTGCGCCACTGCAAGGATCAGCGCCGCTTCAAGTGCCATCTCTGCTGCAAGTTTCTGCACCGCTGCAAATGTCTGCGCCGCTGCAAGAGTCAGTGCCGCTTCAAGTGCCAGCGTCACTACAAATGTCAGCGCCGTTGCAAGTGTCAGCACCGCTGCAAGTGTCAACGCCGCTGCAAGGGTCAGCACCGCTGCAAGTGTCAGCGCCGCTTCAAGTGCCAGCGCCGCTTCAAGTGTTTACGCCACTGCAAGGGCAGCGCCGGTGCAAGTGTCAGCACCGCTGCAAGTGTCGGTGCCGCTGCAAGTGTCCGCGCCGCTTCAAGGGTCGACACTACTTCAAGTGTCGGTGCCGCAGCAAGGGTCGGCGTCGTTACAAGTGTCCGCGCCGCTGCAAGTGTCAGTGCCGCTTCAAGTACCAGCGCCGCTGCAAGTGTCAGCGCCGCTTCAAGTGCCAGCGCCGCTGCAAGTGTCTGCGCCGCTGCAAGTGCCAGCGCCGCTGCAAGTGTCGGCACCGCTGCAAGGGTCGGCACCGCTGCAAGTGTCGGCGCCACTGCAAGGGTCAGCGCCGTTGCAAGTGTTTGCGCCGCTGCAAGTGCCAGCGCCGCTGCAAGTGCCAGCGCCGCTGCAAGTGTCGGCACCGCTGCAAGGGTCGGCACCGCTGCAAGGGTCGGCACCGCTGCAAGTGTCGGCGCCACTGCAAGGGTCAGCGCCGTTGCAAGTGTCCACGCCACTGCAAGTGTCCGTGCCGCTTCAAGTGTCAGCACCGCTGCAAGTGTCGGCCCTACTGTAAGTGTCTGTGCCGCTGCAAGGGTCGGCACCGCTTCAAGTGTCAGCATCGCTGCAAGGGTCAGCGCCGCTGCAAGTGTCCGCGCCACTGCAAGTATCGGCGCCGCTGCAAGGGTCATCACCGCTTCAAGTGTCAGCGCCGCTGCAAGGGTTAGCGCCGCTACAAGTGTCCGCACTGCTGTAAGGCTCGGGGCCGCTTCAAGTGCCAGTACCGCTGCAAGTGTCAGCGCCACTGCAAGTATCGGCTCCGCTGCAAGTGTCAGCACCGCTGCAAGGGTCAGCGCCGCTGCAAGTGTCCGCGCCGCTGCAAGGGTCGGCACAGCTTCAAGTGTCGACGCCGCTGCAAGGGTCAGCGCCATTGCAAGTGTCCGCGCCGATGCAAGGGTCGGCGCCACTTCAAGTGCCAGCGCCGCTGCAAGTGTCAGTGTCGCTGCAAGGGTCAGCGCCGCTGCAAGTGTCTACGCCGCTGCAAGGGTCAGCGCCGCTTCAAGCGTCAGCACCACTACAGCAAGGGTCACTACAGCAATAACATTCGCCAGTTGAGCACCTAAGGCTCACAGCAATAACATTCGCCACTATAGCAAGGGTCACAGTCTTGAGTAAGTGCCAAGTATAAATATAAGGTGCGCCAGTTGAGCACCTAAGGCTCCAAGGGTATCGGAGTGCTCACAGTCTTGAGCAACTGCCACGTACAAACATAAGGTGCTCCAGATGAGCACCTAAGGATCCAAGGGCACCGGAGCGCTCACAGTCTTGAGCAAATGCCAAGTATAAATATTAGGTGCGCCAGTTGAGCACCTAAGGCTCTAAGAGCACCGGAGCGCTCACAGTTTTGAGCAAGCGTCAAGTATAAATATAAGGTGCGACAGTTTAGCACCTAAGGCTCCAAGGGAACCGGAGTGCTCACAGTCTTGAGCAACTGCCAAGTATAAATAAAAGGTATGACAGTTTCGTACACAAGTCTCTCGACATTACAAGACACTTCTGCACGAGGGGGCTAATATTGAGAAGTCATCAAGCAAGTGAACAAATAGTAAAATAACTTGGAGTGTGGGGTTCCATTTATAGTGACTCCACCTACCCAAGATTGCAAGCTTGACAGAAAATGGCCAAGGGCGAGGGACTCACCGCGAGCAACCCCTCCGCCCAAGATGAAAGTCTGCAGAAGAAGGCTAAAGGCGAGGGGCTCATCGCGAGTAACCCCTACGCCCAAGATAGAAGGCCACAGAAGAAGGCCAAGGGTGAGGGGCTCACCGCGAGTAACCCCTCTGCCCGAAATAGAAGGCCGTAGAAGAAGGCCAAGGGCGAGGGGCTCACCGCGAGTAACCCCTCCGCCCAAGATAGAAGGCCACAGAAGAAGGCCAAGGGCGAGGGGCTCACCACGAGTAACCCCTCCATCCAAAATGAAAGGCCAAGAAAAAAGGCCAGGGGCGAGGGGTCCACCGTGAGTAACCCCTCTACCCAAAAAGGAAAGGCCACAGAAGAAGGCCAAGGGCGAGGGACTCACCGCGAGTAACCCCTCTGCCAAAAATGAAAGGCCAAGGGCGAGGGGCCCACTACGAGTAACCCCTCTGCCCAAGGTGAAAGGCCCTAGAATAAGGCCAAGGGCGAGGGGCTCACCGCGAGTAACCCCTATGCCCAAGAAAGAAGGCCATAGAATAAGGCCAAGGGTGAGGGGCTCACCACGAGTAACCCCTCCGCCCAAAATGAAAGTCCACGGAAAAAGGCCAAGGGCGAGGGGCTCACCGCGATCAACCCTTCCGCCCAAAATGAAAAGCCCACAGAAGAAGGCCAAGGGCGAGGGACTCACCGCGAGTAACCCCTCCGCCCAAAATGAAAGGCCAAGGGCGAGGGGCCCACTACGAGTAACCCCTCTGCCCAAGGTGAAAGGCCACAGAAGAAGGCCAAGGGCGAGGGGCCCGCTGCGAGCAACCCCTCCGCCCAAAATGGAAGGCCACCGAAGAAGGCCAAAGGCGAGAGGCTCACGGCGAGAAATCCCTCTGCCCAAGATGGAAGGCCGCAGAAGAAGGCCAAGGGTGAGGGGCTCACCCCGAGGAACCCCTCCTCCCAAGATAGAAGGCTACAGAAAAAGGCCAAGGGCAAGGGGCTCACCGCGAGCAACCCCTCCGCCCAAGATAGAAGGCCACAGAAGAAGGCCAAGGGTGAGGGGCTCACCGCGAGCAACCCTTCTGCCCAAGATGGAAGGCCACAGAAGAAGGCCAAGGGTGAGGGGCTCACAGCGTGCAACCCCTTCCGCCCTAGAAAAAAGGCCACAGAAGCAGGCCAAGAACGAGGAGCTCACCACGAGTAACCCCTCCGCCCAAGTTGATACCCAGATAAGGAGGTCCACTATAAGTGTTCTCATCTACAAAAGTTGGGATGAAGTGACATAACATTTAATGACCCTAAGAGGAATGATGAAGAAACCCTAGGGTCCATGAAAAAAAAACTGAATTTATGGCGTACAAAGCCTTTTGGTCTACCCAACACAAAAGACTTTGCACGAGGGGCTAATGTAGAAGGGTGTCTACCTATAAAAAATATAAATAAAAACATTTTTTTATAATATATTGAGAAGGAACCCACCCAGGGTCCCGACAGAAATGCATAATTGAGAAGGAACCACCCCAGGGTCCCGACAAAAACTCATATTCAGCAGGAACCCCCAGCGCCGCTGCAAGGGTCAGCGTCGCTGCAAGGGTCAGCGCTGTTGAAAGTGTCAGTGCCGCTGCAAGTGTCAGCACTGCTGCAAGGGTCGGCGCCGCTTCAAGTGTCAGCGCCGCTGTAAGGGTCAGCGCCGCTGTAAGGGTTCGCGCCGCTACGAGGGTCGGCGCCGCTTCAAGTGTCAGCGCCCTCGCTTCAAGTGCCAGCGTCACTGCAAGTGTCAGCGCCGCTGCAAGTGTTCGCGTCGCTGCAAGAGTCGGCGTCACTGCAAGTATCGGCGCCGCTTCAAGTGTCAGCGTCGCTGCAAGGGTCAACGCCACTACAGCAAGGGTCACTACAGCAATAACATTCGAGAGGTGCCCGTGAGGGTCACCACATAAATCCAAAATTAAGAAGTACCACTGCAAGGGTCAGGGCCGCTGCAAGGGTCACTGCAGTAATGACAAGTCGAGAGAGTCAGCGTCGCTGTAAGGCTCAGCGCCATTGCAGGGGTCACTATAGAAATATTATTCGAGAAGTGCGGCTACAAGGGTTTCGGAAGAAACTCATATCGAGGGAGTAGCTATCATAAGCAACTCCTCATCATGAAACATCAATCTCTAAATGAACAACAGCACTAACACTTTACTTTCTTGTACAGGTTGCCTAGTCGAGCAAGCAGGGATCGAACAGGCGCATTGGGACCTCCTTGGAGTTTTGGCTTGGCGACTGAGGAACAAGATATGTTGAGCAAGCTCAACCACTTAGCACTATAGGATTGAGAGAATACTAGTAGGAGACCCAGGGTCACCCAGTCCTCACACACCTCACACTTAGTCACAAGTGAAGTGAGCAGCCAAAGGGCTGGATGCTCACAAGAAAATAACTGTTTATAAAATGATTTTAGAGGAGAGGGTCCTCTAAACCCCTCTCAAGAAAAATGATTTTAGAAGGGGGTCCTCGAGACCCCCCTCAAGCTTGCAAATATTTTAGAGGAGGTGGTCCTCGAGACCCCACCTCAAGTTTACAAAGTTTGTATCAAAGTTACCGTTTCAAAAGATATTTAGCAAATCAGATATTTTGTCTCCATTAGAAGACATATTTGCTTTTGAACTTTGGTCGGCGCCAGGGGGCATCTGCCAGAGGGGACAGGAAGACCTGCCTGCAGGTAGGGATAAATAGTACACTGCAGACTTTGTCCCTCACCAACCCTCTAAGTTTTGGCGCCAAAAGTGCCAACCCAGCCTTAGTGCCCAAGTATAAATAGGACCACTGGGCAAGGTCATAGAGAGGAGACGGACAATAGAAATTGCACTATTACTCTGCCAAAATATCACCAGACCTACCTAAGTATTCTCTCCTTCCTCATTCTCATAGTGCTGAGTGCCTTGTTCCTTCACTCCCCACTGACAGACATCACTCTCAGGTGTTTCCCTTGAGAAAATTGCTATTTTTGCTGTGAAAGTTCATCTTCTTGCAGGGAGTGATTTCAAGCTTGAGTTCCATTACTACCAGAAGGAGAAGTTTTCTTCAGAAGTTGCACCAGGAGACCTTAAAGACCTTGCAGGCAACGTCCATTGGAGTGGGTCACGCCTCACCCTTTCCAGTTATTCACAGACCCCATTCTCACTACCCTCCTACAAGGTAAAAAAATAAATAAAGGCAAGAGTAATTTTTATTTAAGTGATCATGATAAGCATAAAAGCTCCTGGATATTTTCTCTTATTGGAATTAATGTTGGTCATAATATTTTTGAGTATGTTGGAGTTCCAATATTCAAAGGTAAGCCTAAGAGAACATATATCAAATATATTACTGATAAACTAAGGTTAAGTTTGTTATTTGGAAGGGTAAAATTTTATCTATGGCAGGTATATCCTTACTTTTACAATCTGTATTCCACGGCATGTTGATGCATTGTTTCAAGATCTATAAATGGACTATTACACTTTGTAAAGATCTTTCTAAATCGAAAAATAACTTCCTTTGGTCTGGTGATACATCTACTAGGAAATTAGTCACTACTGCTTAGAAGCATATTGAGAAAGGGGGTTTGGGTATTAGAAATTGAGTGTTCTTAATAAAGGTGTCAATGGGAAGTTTTATTATGGGAATCTTTATGGTAATTCCATTCTTATCTTCTATGTGAAGAATAGATACAAAATCAGTAGTTTTGGATTTCCAATAGATATTTTACCTCTTCTATTTGGTATGGCATTAAAGCTGAATTAAGTGCAATTCATCATTATAGTAGATGGTTGGCTGGAAATGGATCTTCAATATCTAAATGGAATGATATATGGCTATCTGAATCCATTACTACTACTATGGGGTACCCCCACATAGTTAATCATAATGCTACAGTTGCTAAACCCATTCATAGGGTAGATGGAAGATTCATCATATGTTTATTAATAATTTTACCCGGTGGCTTAAGAAATCATTACTCTTCAGGTTCCAAAATGTGATGTTCATGACAAGTATCCGTGGGAACTCTCTCATTATAGAATTTATACTATGAAATATGGGTTTGAGGTAACTAGGACCCATTATTAATTTGATAATAGAATTATGGAAATTTTGATGAGGCGATGTGTTTAAGGATTTTGATCAGGCGATGGAATATATATTCCAAACACTTACACAATGATGTGTACTGTACTTTAACTTTACAATCTTCTATTCCAAACATCCTTTAGTCTAATACAATGGGGTTCTCTTAATGATAAATCTATTCACCTCTTTATTTCTTGAATTATGATAGAAATTTATTCTGTGTATACCAAGATTGTTGAAGAAAGGAACTTGAGTGTTCTTTATGATAATGCTCATTATGAAGAGGAGATACATTTATTCTATGTGTACACAACGACCTATACTGTACCTCCTAAGATATTTTTTCTGTAATTATTGTTACATTTGATATGCTTGATGCTATAAATTTTTAATATTTACTGGATGTCATTTGTATGAATATAGTGTTGATTGTATCTAGGACCATAATGCAAAGTTGTCACATGAATGAATGAAATTTGTGTGGTTAGGTAGGAATATGAACATGTATTTTTCTTCCCACTTATTCTAGATATTGATTACTAGGGAATGGCCAGTTCTTTATCAAGAGGTGACGGTCTTGATGTACCAGCAGTACATATAGAAAACTCCATTGAAGTCATCAGGTCCAAGAGAGGAATGAGGATCCATCAAGAAGACATTGGATTTAATCTTTTCAATTATAGGATTAAAAGTAAGCATTTCATCATCTTAATAATAAATAAGAATGAGAACCACATTATATATGAGATCATTGTCCATAGTGTTGTCAGGACAATTATATAAGGTAGAATAGCAGTTTATAAAATGATTCTGCAGCATCATCAATAATCAAGACTTCATTATGCAGAAGAATGGTAACATTACTTTTAGCCATTATTTGCTTAGCTATCTTTGAAATAATTGAGAATTACTATCCCCTTTATCAAGCCATTTGATTTTAGACTTATCCTTCCAAAAGGATTGTTTCTGTCTCAAAGATTTAAGAATTGACTTCTTAGTCTCTATTGCTTTTTTATTTCTATCTTGAGATATGCCATATCCTTTCAATAAAGTAGCATGGTTCCATACTAAATGTTGCAAGTCCATGGAACCATTTTTTATACCAGCAAACCCCGAACAATTTCTTTTTTTGCTGATCTATTTTTCTTTTCATAGATATGATATTTTGGTTCAATATTACTTTTTTGCTTTCTTTAACATATAGTCATAGTTTGTGAAAAAATGTTTCATCTATTTTTTCAGTTTTTGTAGCAAGCACGGATTGAAAGGGTTTTAGACTTACGATATTTATATTTAGTTCATTTAAGTTTCATAGGATTCTTTCCACTGAACTAGGAGGATCAACTTTACCCACACACATATTAATTATCTCTAAGTTGTCACTCTCAATGACAGAGCTTCTGAATTGGAAGGATTGCGTCAAATGTCAAGCTTCGATAATTATTGTAGCCTCACATGCTAGAGGAGATTAATCCCATACTTTACGTCTAAATTCATGTTGCAGCTGTCCCAAATGGTCGCGTACCACCCCAGTAATAGAGGCCTACACACATTGCCTCTGAAAGTCCCTATCCACATTAATTTTGGGTTTGGCCATTGGAGGGGGACACCATTGGTCAATGATATTACCCATAGCATACCTATGGTCATTCAGTGATTCCTTAAACTCACTCTTAGCTCCGTAGATATTAAAGTCACTCTAAGAAGATAGGATGAATTGTTAGATATAAATAAAGAAACTATGGGGGTCAAAGAAGCATACATATCACTTGTGTAGACAAATTTAACTTGGAAGAGCTCTCAATGTCATTTTTCCAATAGTATGATGATATCGAGTCTCTCAACATCAGCATTCCATTTTTAGACAAGTTCGCAACATGGTAATGATTCTCTCATCCTCTCGCACATCTAGGTTCAGATTCAACGTTCTTGTTCAACATCATCATTCCATTTTTTTCTTACTCCATTTTTAGAACCGAATCTTATCATGTTGATGATTATTACAAAGACCAGTGTTATAACATTTGGGTTCAGCTTCAAGAGGTAACAATGTCTTGGGTTTAAGTCTCACATGCTTAATATTCCACTGAATAAAAAATAAAATATGATGCATCCGATGAGAAACATCTTGTCATGAAAACTAACTAATGACCTCTCTTAAATAAAAATTGTAAAAGATTAAAGATGTCATAAAAATTTCATTTAGTTCACTAGTCGTGCATGTACTCCATGTGTTAGTCCTTTTCTCCCCAGATTATCTCTGTAGTTTCGGAGGTTCTATAGAAAAAATTACCATGCTTTAAGAATTCAGCCTTAATTTAGGTGGGAGAATGGAAACCTCTAGGTGTAAGAATGAATATCCGTCATTGTGTAGTTTCACAATCGATCCTACTTATTATTCCTAAAACTAAGATGATTTACATAAACTAAGCATGATGCCTTATAATTGTCAACTACTTGATTTAATTCATTGTTTTGCCTACTATGGCATGATAATTTTCCTCCTAATATGATCTTCAAAATATGTAACACATTTTTTATTGGTTAAAAATATCTGTCAGTGGTGAAATGATAATGTCTATACAAATGCAAAATTTAAAGATGCTGAACTTAGTTATAAAATTATCATTTCAACACATATTTTTTATCTGTTGTTGCAACTATTGAATTTCTTTGTTTTATTCTGTTAATCTTGCCTAGAAGGCAATGTAAGTCATCCGTTAAAGTTATGCTTAATCGCTTAAAACACGAGTTACTGTTGTAGAAATATAATGTTAAAGTGTGTATTACCCCATTATTTATAGAACAATAATATAAGTATAATGTGTATTTCCCCATTATTTATAGAACAATTATTCATTTTGATAAGAATTCACATTTTTAATCTCATAAACTAAAAAGTATGCTTTAATGAATCCACTGATATCTGTTTTCCTATATCATAAGAGAAAGGAACATCTATAAATTTTATGTATCATCTTATTAAATCAATAAATCCACCTATATGCCCTTATTCATATAAACAACACTTGTGGTCTTGTTGGCAGATTAAAATGACAATATTCTTATCCAGAAGGAATAATGCTAGTTCTTATCATCTATAATATGGCTTATATAGGAGTAGATTATGTCGGACATCGCATTGTCTAATTTACGTTAACTTTTTCGGCCTGACATTAGTGTCTCATGGTTAGTTTCAAGTACGAGAAATACAATTTATGATAGGCAACATTGAAGTCAGGCTGCCCTACGAATATTGAAAACTAGTGGTTACACCCTTCATGGTGTATAGTTTTTCATGTGGCTGATATGGATGGGAAGAAATTAACAGACGAAAGAATCATCAAGCACATTGAACTATTTTATATTAGGGCAATGATGTTAGGGATACGAACTGAGCAAGAGAAAGATGTTGTGGACGTAAGTTTTCAACTCTCTTAATTCATCAACATGTCTGATGATTATGTATTGTGTCGTGTATGATGCCAAATCTCTTAGCGTGTCTAACTTAGTCAATTAAGTCAAAACCTATCTTTTTTCGAAACTAGTTTAATGTCATTATTTTCACAACGTATCTGTTATTGATGGGATTATTGGAATAATAATTCGCACATGTGCGTATAACAAAATGGTAGAACTTGTATGTTTTTTGGTGATTTCTAATGTTTCTACTGCTTGGTTAAAGAACTTGTATATTCAAATTTCAGGTTATCTAATGAAATGGATCTTTCAAACGTTTAAAGATCTTTGCAAGCACTAAAAAGGATGTATTGGAAGTGGTTGCACTTACGGTACTATTTGATGAATTTGTAAAGATCTTTATTATTTATGTAAAACTATTTGAATGACTTAGGTAGTTTATGGTTAAGTTCAATACGCACATGTAAGTTGAACCACTACACCAAAACTGGCAATTGGTCATGGCCAAAATCCCTGACCAAAACTGTGGGTCGCGGACTTGGGTCGTGACCATTTCGGGCGTGACCATTTTCGTGGGTCGCGGCCCAAGTCCGTGACCAAAAAATGGTCATGACCGAGAGGGCTCACGGCAGATGGTCACGGACTTCGGCGGTGACCCATACCGTGACGGGTCATGGCCCTCATCCGTGACCCACAACCGTGACAAATTAATCGCGGCCAAAGTCCGCGACCCACGTCCGTGACAAAAAAATGAAAAAAAATTGGTCACGACCCTCATCCGTGACCCACAACCGTGACAAATTGGTCGCGGTCAAAGTCCGCGACCCATGACCGTGACAAAAAATAAATAAAAATTGGTCACGGCCCTCATCCGTGACAAATTGGTCACGGCCAAAGTCTGCGACCCACAACCTTGACAAAAATAAATAAAAAAAATGGTCGCGGTCCAAGTCCGTGACCCACAACCGTGACAAAAAAAAGAAAAAAAATGGTCGCGAACTTTGGCCGCGGCCATTTTTATGCGCGACGAAAAAAATAAAAATGGTCATGGACAAAGTCCATGACCATATTTAATTATAATTTTTTTAAAAATGTATTTTTTTGGTCCAATCCGAAAATTGGGGTTCCTGTGAGTGCACCGTCAGTTGCTACGTGTAACGTTGGACGCGTACGAGGTGTTACAAATATTTATTATTGGCAAAAAAATAAAAAAAAATCACAAATTGTGAATCGAGAACGTGTTTAATAAACAAATATATATATACAAACTTAAAAATATTGCACGCCTTAATAATTCACAGACCAAAAAAAATTTGGGCAGAGTTTCCTCTATTTTCTTGACATTCCAAACCCTGTAAATGTAAAACCAGCTTATTATAAAGCCCGCACGACCATAAAATTCAGCAATCAAATTATAAAAGCCCGCACGACCATAAAACTAAAAAATAAAAGCCCGCACGGTTGTAACACATAAAAAACAAAATCCTGAATGTCCACAACATATAAACAATCTTCTCGTTATCAACCATTGCCTCCTCCATTTGTTCCGCGTGCAAAAATCCTACAAATGATAGGATACATAAAAAAAAATATCAGTAACCGAGTAGTTTTACAAAAAATTTAATAAAGCTGAAAATTGCATATATGAGTTAAAATTGTCAACATATAAATATTTTTATGCCTAAGTCTAAAAGTATGCAAATTACCGTCGTATTCTCAAACCGAAAGTCCCGCGGCTGCATGGTCAGTTCCTACGGGTTACATTGGTCCCGTGGGAGGTGTTGGTGTCACCCACGGGGCCGTTCGGGGGCTGTTTCGAGTTTTCACCCTCTAACGCCATATTTTTAAGCCTAAGTCTAGAAATATGCAAATTATTGTCGTATTCTCATACCGGGAGACCCGCGACTGTGGGGTCAGTTCCTACGAGTTACATTGGTCCCGTGGGAGTTATTGGTGCCACCCACAGGGCCGTTCGGGGGTTGTTTCAAG
This sequence comes from Sambucus nigra, assembly GCA_949130495.1. Classification (NCBI taxonomy): domain Eukaryota; kingdom Viridiplantae; phylum Streptophyta; class Magnoliopsida; order Dipsacales; family Adoxaceae; genus Sambucus; species Sambucus nigra. Next base: position 462,753,474 of record OX422222.1, on the reverse strand, counting down.
TTTTCACCCTCTAACGCCATGTTTTGCTTTAGTCTATAAATATCAAAATTATCGTCGTATTCTCAAAGAAGGAGTCCCGTGGCCACGTGGTCAGTTCCTACGAGTTACATTGGTCCCGTGGGAGGTGTTGGTGCCACCCACGGGGCCGTTCGGGGGCTGTTTTGAGTTTTCACCCTCTAACGCCATGTTTTTCAGCCTAAGTCTAGAAATATGCAAATTATCATCATATTCTCAAACTGGGAGTCCTGCAGCTGCGCGACCAGTTCCTACGAGTCACATTGGTCCCGTTGGAGGAGTTGGTGCCACCCACGGGGCCGTTCGGGGGCTGGTTTGAGTTTTCACCCTCTAACGCCATGTTTTTAAGCCTAAGTCTAGAAATCTTCAAATTATTGTCGTATTCTCAAATCGGGAGACTCGCGGCTGCGGGGTCAGTTCCTACGAGTTACATTGGTCCCGTGGGAGGTGTTGGTGCCACCCACGGGGCCGTTCGGGGATTGTTTCGAGTTTTCACCCTCTAACGCTATGTTTTTAAGCCTAAGTCTAGAAATATGCAAATTATCATCGTATTTTCAAATCGAGAGACCCGCGACTGCGGGGTCAGTTCCTACGAGTTACATTGGTCCCGTGGGAGGTGTTGGTGCCACCCACGGGGCCGTTCGGCGGTTGTTTCGAGTTTTCACATTCTAACGCCATGTTTTGCTTAAATCTAGAAATATGCAAATTATCATCGTATTCTCAAACCCGGAGTCTCGCGGCTATGCGGTCAGTTACTACGAGTTACATTGGTCCCGTGGGAGGTGTTGGCACCACCCACGGGGCGGTTCGGGGGCTGTTTTGGGTTCTCACCCTCGAACGCCATGTTTTTAAGCCTAAGTCTAGAAATATGCAAATTATCGTCGTATTCTCAAACCAAGAGTCCCGGGGTTACGCGGCCAGTTCCTATGAGTTACATTAGTCCCGTGGGAGGTGTTGGTCCCACCCACGAGACCGTTCGGGGGCTGTTTCGGGTTTTCACCCTCTAACGCCATATTTTTAAGCCGAAGTCTAGAAATATGAAAATTATCATCGTATTCTCAAACCGGGACACCCGCGACTGCGGGGTCAGTTCTTACGACTTACATTGGTCCCGTGGAAGGTGTTGGTGCCACCCACGGGGCCGTTCGAAGGTTGTTTCGAGTTTTCACCCTCTAACGCCATATTTTTCTTAAATCTAGAAATATGAAAATTATCATCGTATTCTCAAACTGTAACTCTCATGGCTGCGCGGTCAGTTCCTACGAGTTACATTGGTCTCGTGGGAGGTGTTGGTGCCACCCACGGGGCGGTTCGGGGGCTGTTTTGGGTTTTCACCCTCTAACGCCATTTTTAAGCCTAAGTCTAGAAATATGCAAATTATCGTCGTATTCTTAAACGGGGAGTCCCGCGGCTACATGGTCAGTTCCTACAAGTTACATTGGTCCCGTGGGAGGTGTTGGTGCCACCCAAGGGGCCGTTCGGGGGTTGTTTCGAGTTTTCACCCTCTAACGCCATATTTTTATGCCTAAGTCTAGTAATATGAATGTTACCATCATATTCTCAAACCGGGAGTCCCGCGACTGCGCGGTTAGTTCCTACGAGTTACATTGGTCCCGTGGGAGGTGTTGGTGCCACCCACGGGGCCTTTTGGGGGTTGTTTCGGGTTATCACCCTCTAACGCCATGTTTTTAAGCCTAATCCTATAAATATACAAATTATCGTCGTATTCTCAAACCGAGAGTCCCGCGACTGCGCGGTCAGTTCCAAAGAGTGACATTGGTCCCGTGGGAGGTGTTGGTGCCACCCACGGGGCCGTTCGGGGGATGTTTTGAGTTTTCACCCTCTTACGCCATGTTTTTATGCTTAAGTCTAAAAATATGCAAATTATCATCGTATTCTCAAACCGGGAGTGCCGCGGCTGCGCGGTCAATTCCTACGAGTTACATTGGTCCCGTGGGAGGTGTTGTGCCACCCACAGGGCCGTTCCGGGGCTGTTTCGAGTTTTCACCCTCTAATGCCATGTTTTTATGCCTAAGTCTAGAAATATGCAAATTATAGTCATATTCTCAAACCATGAGTCCCACGGCTGTGCGATCAATTCCTACGAGTTACATTGGTCCCGTGGGAGGTGTTGGTGCCACCCAGGGGGCCGTTCGGGGGCTGTTTTGGGCTTTCATCCTCTAACGCCATGTTTTCAAGCTATATAGCAGCTATATATGGCCATATCTAGGAGCTACATCTGGCCATGTATAGCAGCTATATAGGCTCATATATAGCAGCTATATATGGCCATATCTAGCAGCTATATATGGCCATATCTAGCAGTTATATATGCTCATATATAGAAGCTATATATGGTCATATATAGCTGCTAGATATGGCCATATTTAGCTGCTAGATATGTCCATATATAGCTTCTATATATGGGCATATATCGCTGTTATATAGCCATATAAAGCTGATATATATAGCGGATATATATAGCTTCTATATATGGGCATATATAGCTGTTATATATGGGCATATATAGCTGTAGAGTTAGACTCCACGTTAGTTGCTAAGGTTGTTTCAAATGATAAAACTAATGAAGTCGACATCCCTTTTATTTTCGATCTCACTTATCCAAAATATAATGAGTTTGTTCAAATGGTTGATATGTGTGGTTACAATTCAGTATTCACTTAATAAAGATAATACAGTCAGTTGTGTTGGTCCTGCTCATTTTCAAGTCCAACAAGATGTGCATGGGATGGATATGATAGATAAGAAGATTAAATGAACGGGATGCTGCCACGTCAGGGAAAATCCATGTTTTTAGGAGGCGATGCAAATGAGGTTGAGTTGGGTAGGAGTTCTGCATGAGGCTAATTTGGGACATCATTCTGCCAGCCTCCATCGGTGAAAATTTACTCAAGAAAGATTTGAAAGGCTGGGTGGATGCACTAAAAGAAAAATGAGTATTAGGGACATATATATATATATATATATATATATATATATATATATATTGTATATAACAGGATATACTGTTATATACACATATACATATGTGTATATAATAGTATACTGTTATATATACATATGCATATAATAGTATACATACATATACATATATATATGTATGTATACAGTATAGTATATATATGTATATGTTATATGTATTATATGTATATGTATGTTATGAGGGAGCTCATACTTGGAATAGAATATGCCTTATGAGGGATTTACCTGAAAATTATACAAGGTGGCAAATAGGAGAGGGGAGAATTAACATATACAAGGATAATTGGGAGATTACAGGTTGTAAGAATCTAGAAGTTTAAAAAGACTAGATAATTAATAAGTTTTAGGATGCTTCAAACCAGTGGGATAGAATCAAAGTTTAGGCAGATTTTCCTTTATCAATTGCAGTCAAAATCAAAAAGGTTGAAGAAATATGGCAGGGCAAATTAGATTAGTTAATATGGAAAGATTGTAATAGTGGAGATTTTACATTGTCCTCATCTTGAGAGATATACGAAACTAAAGGTGTAAAGCAGATCAGTGAAAAGTTTATTTGGCACACCAACATCCCCTCTAAAATCTCTGTATTTATGTGGAAATTGCTCAATAATTTATTGTCAATTGATGATAAATTAAGATCAATAGGCGTCAGAGGTCCATAAAAATTCCATTGATGTTATGAACCCTCAGAAGATACCATAAAACACATTTTTGAATCAGGAGTTATTGCTTCTCTAGTGTGGGATAAAGTCTATCAGGCCTATGGGATAAAGAGAGTTGCAGGTGGTCTGAGAAACCAGTTATTTCAATAGTGGCTTTATGGTGTTAATGCGTACTCCAACATCAATCGAATCATGCCATATATAGTTTGTTGGTGCTTATGGATGCACAAAAATAAATGTAAATATGATGAAGTTACTTCTAATGTGTTTTCTGCTTTGTATCAGGTTTCTCATCTAAAGGATCTCTATTACAAAATCAAAAAATCTCCAAGAACCAATCATAAGCTACAGATCAAGTAGATCGCTCTCCCAATTGGCATCTTTAAGCTCAATATAGATGGTAGATTTATTCGGAATCCAAGCAAAGGAGGAGGTGGATGTATTTTAACAAATCAAAATGAGGATTTGCTATAGGCTTTCTCTATTCCTCTAGGAGAAGTTTTAAACATGAAGGAAGAAACTCAAGCTCTAAATTCCAATGTTTTAGTTGACATTCGTCAAGGAAAAGCCAATACTCCTTGGAAAATAAAATGGGAAATTCATCTTGCCATCATCAATTAAAATAGTTGAAGTTTTATCTTAATCACATACATAGGGAAAGCAATCAAGTAACTGACTTTCTAGAAAAAATGGGAAGTAAAGAAAATAAGGAGATCTTCTGAAATCTTGTTGGTTCAAGACTTTCCAAAGCAGCTGAGAGGTCTAATTCAAGTTGACAAATGGGGTCTACCGCACTTCATCAATGAAAAAGAATAGTTGGTCTCTTATTTTTTCTTTAGGTTTCTTAAAGATTTCTCAAGTTAATGCTTCATTATATATTTCTTTGTAAAGATCTTGTCTTATAAAGATCTTCCATTATGTCGTACAATCCAACTGGGAGCCCCGTGACTATGCGGTCGATTCCTACGAGTTACATTGGTCCCATACGGGGTGATGGTACCTTTAATGGGACCTTTTTGATAGTGCCTCTCACGGGACCGTACGGGGGCTGTTTCGATTTTTCACCCTTATTTCCAAGCTTAAGTCCTCATATTTTCAAATTATCGACGTATTCTCAAACCGGGAGTCCTGTGATGGCGCGATCAGTTCCTACGTGTTGCATTGGTCCCACGAGAGGTGTTGGTGCCTCTCATGGGATCGTATGGGGGCTGTTTCGAGTTTTACCCTCTAACGCCTTGTTTTCTAGATTAAGTCCTCATATTTTCAAATTATCATCGTATTCTCAAACCGGGAGTCACGTTATCGTGCGGTCAGTTCCTACGTGTTATATTGGTCCCATGAGAGATGTTGGTTCCTCTCACGGGACCGTACGGGGGCTGTTTCGAGTTTTCAGCCTGTAACGCCTTGTTTTTAAGCTTAAGTCCTCATATTTTCAAATTATCGCCGTATTCTCAAACCGGGAGTCCCATGATCGCTCGGTCAGTTCCTACATGTTACATTGGTCCCATGAGAGATGTTGGTTCCTCTCACGGGATCGTACGGGGGCTGTTTCGAGTTTTCACCCTCTAATGCCTTGTTTTTAAGCTTAAGTCCTCATTTTTTCAAATTGTCGTCGTATTCTCAAACCGGGAGTCCCGTTATCACACAGTCAGTTCCTACGTGTTATATTGGTCCCATCAGAGATGTTAGTTCCTCTCACGGGACCATACGGGGGCTATTTCGAGTTTTCAGCCTGTAACGCCTTATTTTTAAGCTTAAGTCCTCATATTTTTAAATTATCACCGTATTCTCAAACCGGGAGTCCCGTGATCGCTCGGTCAGTTCCTATGTGTTACATTGGTCCCGTGAGAGGTGTTGGTGCCTCTCATGGGACCTTACGGGGGTTGTTTAGTGTTTTTTCCCTCTAATGCCTTGTTTTCAAGCTTAAGTCCTCATATTTTCAAATTATATTCGTATTCTAAAATTGGGAACCCCGTGATCACGCGTTCAGTTCATGCGAGTTACATTGGTCCCGTGAGAGGTGTTGGTGCCTCTCATAGGACCGTATGGGATTTGTTTTGTGTTTTCACCCTCTCATGGGTCTGTTTGTGGGATGTTTCGGGTTTCTCCCCTCTAACGCCATGTTTTTAAGCTTATGTCTAAACATTAGCAAGTTATCGTCGTATTCTGAAACGGGGAGTCTAAAATATTTTCAACATATTATCCAACAATCAAACCAATAATTATCCCGTATTCCTTCTAATTATCCCATTCTCCTTCTAACATACTATCTAGGAATAAGCCAACAACCAATAATTATCCAATAACCAAACCAAACAAAACTAATAATTATCTCGTACTCCTTTTATCATTTAAATGATTTAATAGATAATGTATATCAATTATATAACTACTTTAGTTAAAGTAAAGAGTACCTGATGTGTAATGAAGAACTGGTATCTAATTAGTTAGATCTGCAATACGTAAACAATGTGTTATGAAGAACAGTCATGTAAAATTAAAGAAAGTACCTCACAAAACCACTGAAGAATTAGATCTGCTGCCTATAATATGTCGTAGATTTACATATGACACAGATTTATTCCCCCATTTTAACACCGTAATTCGAATGAATGTGAGCACTCTGCTGCCTATAATATGTAAATAAAAGTACACAAAGTCAAAGGAAAACAAAAATCTATAATATCAACCCGGTGCCTATAATATCAATGTAGTTGTGATTATTACGCCGCCATTTTAAGGTTTTAAAATACATATCCAATCAAGTTGATCACAACAAATCTCAAACTAAAATAGAACTATATGAAATCAACAGAATTATGGCATACATGTCAAGTTAAAATGCGAATGAATGGAATCAAGTTGTATTTGTTCCATGTCAAGTTGTAGCCTCCTAATATCTTGACATAAATGTAAAAAAATGCACATTAATCGCAAGATATGTGATATACTTTTTCATAGGCAAATCAAGAGCACACCCAACAAATTTAATAACATGTACATTTATCGACACTAGTATTAATTCAATAAATTCAACATAGTATCCAACAACCAAGCCAACAATATTTCACTATAGTAATGTGCACACGTGTTTGCGACTCGTATGCCAAAATAATCATTTAATTATATTTTGTCAAAAAAAAAAAGACAAGCATATTTTGTCAAAAAAAATACATACACATACAATATAGGATTTATTGACATAATCTATACATACACACATACAATCTAGGGTTTACTTAAACCCTAATATTTTTTTGACATAAATCTATGCATATATATAACCCCCAAAAAGGCGGATGTAATTTTTTTTTACTTATTATAAATCCATTTAATTATATTTTGTCAAAAAAAATATAATGTCTAGAGTTTTGAATAATATTTTTCCAAAAAAAATAAATACATACAATCTAGGGTTTATTGACATAACCTATACATACACACATACAATCTAGGGTTTACTTAAACCCTACTATTTTTTTGACATAAATCTATACATACATACACATACAATTACACACATAAAAGAACACAACAGAAATTAAAGTATCTGTATTTGTATCTCATCAAACAAAAATCAAAACAGATATGTATGATTGTATCTCATGAAACCGAAATCAAAAAACCAATAACCCTCATTCAAATATATGTATCTCATCAAACAAATCAAAATAGAAATTAAAGTAAGCTAACCTTACCGGTGGCAACAGGGGTCGGCAGCAGAAAGAGAGAAAACCCACCAGTGTTTGACGAGAGAGAGAAGCCACAACTTAGTCTTTGACGAAAGAGAGAGAAGCGGGTAAATGAAAATGAAAGGGGTCAAATGTTAAAGTGCATTTTTTTTAGGAATTACATGGTCACGGCCATCATCCGCGACCCACCTCGCAACCCATGAATGGCCAATGGTCACGGCCTATAGCCATGACCCCCATGCGCGACCAATATCAGACCTTGAATTGAAGGATGGTCACGGACCATAGCCGTGACCCCCATGCGCGACTAGTTTCAGAACTTGAATTGAAGGATGGTCACGGACCATAGTCGTGGCCCACACCAAGAAATGGTCACGGCCCATAGTCGTGACCCTCAATCAGTGATGCGTAACCCTTTTTCATCAACCCTATTGCCTGAATGAGGTATGGTTACGGCCCATAGTCGTGACCCACACCAAGAAATTGTCACGGCCCTAAGATGTGACCGCCAATATTGGTACTATCTTCTTCGTCATGCCATGGGTCACGGACTTGGGCCGTGAACCCTCTGCGACAAAACTTCGAGGGAATTTTGGCGCGAGTTTGGCGCCAAGATGGTCACGGCCCAAGTCCGCGTTCACTGTGGTCACGGACTTGGTCCGTGACCACTTCTAGAGCATCGATAATTTAGTGTGATAATAAATATGGTCATGCCAAATTTTGAGTGTCGCGGACTTGGGCCGTGACCCACTGGGCGTGACCATTCGCAGGATTTGGTGTAGTGGACATTTGGTTAATGCGATGATAAAGAAAAAAAACCAATTTCTAAAAATAATAACCAATGTGACTCGTAGGAACTCGATAATTTCCAAATCACTAGACTTAGTCTTGAAAACATGCATTTAAATGGTAAAAACCCAAAACAATCACAAAACGACCCCGTAAGAGGATCGAGCACCTCGCACGGGACATATGTAACTTGTAAGAATTGACTGTCTTGTCATGGGTCTCCCTCTTTTAAAATATGGCGATAATTTGAAAACATCTAGATTATGCTTAAAACATGTCGTTAAAAGGGTGAAAACCTAAACCAGACCCCAAACGTCCCCGTAAGAGGCATGAACACCTCTCACGGGACTAATATGACTTTTAGGAATTGATCGCGTAGTCACGGGCCTCCCGAGTTGAGAATATGATGATAATTTGAAAATATCTAGATAAGGCTTAAAAATATGTCGTTAGAGGGTGAAAATCAAGACCAGCGCCCAAATGAACCCGTGAGAGGCACTAACTCCTCGCACAGGACCAATGTAACTCATAGGAACTGACCACGTAGTCGTGGGACACCGAGTTTGAGATTATAATTTGAAAATATCTAGATTAGGCTTAAAAACAAGCCATTAAAAGGGTGAAAACCCAAACGACTCCCGAACGGTCTCGTAAGAGGCAAGAACACCTTGCACAACACCAGTGTAACTTGTAAGAATTGACCATGTAGTCACGGGTCTCTCGATTTGTGAATATGACTATAATTTAAAAATATCTAGATTAGGCTTAAAAACATGCCGTTAGAGGGTAAAAATCTAAACTATCCCTCAAATTTCCCTGTAAGAGTCACTAACACCTTGCACGGGACCAATGTAACTCGTAGGAACTGACTACATACTTACTGGTCTCCCGATTTGAGAATATGATGATAATTTAAAAATATCTAGATTAGGTTTAAAAATAAGCCGTTAAAAGGTGAAAACCCAAATCATCCCCCAAACTGCCCCGTAAGAGGCATGAACACCTCACAGGGGACCAATGTGACTTGTAGGAACTGACCACGTAGTCACGGAGATCTCGATTTGAGAATATTATGATAATTTGAAAATAATTAGATTGTGCTTATAAACCTATCGTTTGAGGGTGAAAACTCAAATCAGTCATCAAACGGTCCCGTGAGAAGCCCTAACACCTCGTACAAGACTAATATAACTTATAGAAGTTGACTACTTAGTCACAAGGCTTTCGGTTTGAGAATATAATAATAATTGTAACTCGTATATGCAATTTTTCAGCTTGAATAATATTTTTTTTTTAAATTGCTTGGTTACTAATTTCATCTCTTTTTTGTATCCTATTGTTTTGCAGGATAACATTTATCATTAATTTTTATCCACGTGGGACACATGAAGAAGTCAATGGTTTACAACAAGGAAATTATATATTTAATGTCGTTAATATTTAGAATTCTATTTTTTGTGTTATGGCCATGCAAACTTTTGTAGTTTTATTGTTAACTTTTATGGTTGTGCGGGATTTTGTAATTTTATTGTTATATTTTATGGCCGTGCGGGCTTTACATTACGCAGGTTTTATATTAACAGGTTTTAGAATGTCCAAAAAACAGAGAAAATTCTGCCCAATTATTTTTTGACGTGTGAACTATTAAGACTTGTAATATTTTGAATTTTGTATGTAAATGCATTTATCAATAACGTGCGAGATTCACAATTTGTGAATTTTCTTGTTTTAAGTAATTAAAAAAAATTATCCAAAAATTTGGCACAGTTCAAAACCTTGCCAAGAGTGTATCAAATTTGGCACAGTTTTGAACTGTGCCAAAACTGTGCAAAAATGTATTCAATCTGGAACATTATAAACTGTGCCAAAAGTGTGCGAGAAATATCAAATTTTGGCACGATTTAAAAGTGTGCCAGAAGTGTTTCTGTTAGGCCAAATCTGGCACACTTTTAAACCGTGCCAGAAAAAATGGCCATTTTGGAACATTTAATTCTGGCACAGTTCAAAATCGTGCCAGATTTGATCTGGCACAGTTTTAAACCGTATCAGATTGCTATTTTTGGTGTAGTGTAACATAACCCATCGATTTGTACGATTGATTATCATACCCCGAGATTGCCAACGAATGGGAACTATCCTTGTTTTCGACAGTCCAGCAGCATAAAAGGATCCAATACGCATTATATTGATGGATGCTCTTTCATCCAACAAGACATGAGAGAAAACACAATCATTTACAGATGTTGTAACATACAAAGGGTGTGGGTATACCTGATCAATTTATAGGCTTCATAGAACGTAACTTCTGAAAAGTATCTCCTCACAAGCTTGACCATGGGCCCCTTCCATTTTAAGTTTGGAACCATATTTTTCTTTGTGATTTCCAAGATGGCCTGCATAACTTCCAATCGAGAGTCCTCAGGGAGGCCAACCTGATCGAAGAACCAACCAAACTTTGGCAAGCGAGAAACTGCCACACATACGATCCACGGGTCTGCTTGGTCATATTCTAACTCATAAACTTCCTGCGCATCTCTATACGCATCCTCATAATAGTCTATTACTGCATTTAACTCTTTCAGGGAGTAGGCTCCCATCTGCCTACTAAGTCCCTCAATGGGGTCATGTACATCTTTATCTTGTTCGTTTATCTCCTCAGTCTCATCGCCCAAATGGAGTTAAGCCAGCTCGAAGGTGCATTCTTCTAGAGATTCTTCGAAGTCATACTCCATAGATCCTTTGAAGTCACTCTCTTTGAACCACAGTTCTCTCATCAATCGTTCAGACTCTTCATAAAAAAAATTGGCCATATGGGCTCCATGTGGTGGTAAAGGGTTATCGTTCACATTGGTTTATAGCACCTCGATGTCCTCAATTTTCACATGACAGTCAATCAACCTTCTTAGTGAAAAACACACTTTGGTTGGGGGATTCACCCTGTTGTGAAGTGCATAATAATGATGTTTCTCCCTGTCTTCCCAGGAGAGTTATGTCGTGTTAATGTTGATCGGCCTGCAAACCATGTCACAAACCATCAGGCTATACGGGTTAAAAGCTTATTCCACCATGCAAGGTAGATCGGGGGGATCTTCTTTATCTTTGAATATTCTCTTGTTGAATCTCCCCCTTCTTCCTCCTCAGCATCCACTGCTTTCCTCCTTAGCCCCATCGTCTGCGTAAATGAGCCTCAAGGTTATTCCCCTCCCTAAGGCAACCGTTGGCCTTAGTAGCAAGTTTGACAAAGCAAGCGGGGGTAATACAGGCTTAACCACCAAAGCAATGTTCATCGCTGCTTTCAAGAATGATACAAATGTCTCTTCTCGTGTTTCATTAACCAAATGGCATATATACTCGAATAACAAGCCTTTCCCACAAACTTGCAAAAGTTTATCCTCTTGTGTTTCCTCTCTTTTGTCCATAGAGCACTCGCGAAACCTCTTAATATAGGCCACAACATCCTCCCCCAGCTTTTTCTTCTCACGTGTTAGCTGCATGAGTGTGAACTCATCCTCGGCCAAAAAGAACTTTTGTACGAACAAAATATGCAATTCCTTCCAAGAGCCCACACTGCTAAGGGCCAAATTTAAGTACCACGTTTAGGCTTTCTCTTTTAAGGATTTTGAAAATTCCTCAACCTCATCTTTTTGTCATTGCAATGGGCCCAAGGCTTTTAATAAATCTCTTCACATGCACCTTTGGGTTTTCACCTTTCCCCGTGTACTTCTCAAAGATTGGTGGAATATACCCTGTTAGGTAAGGTTCATTGTTGTATGCCTATGGGTATGGAGTACGGAAGTTGACGCGGCTAAGAATTTGTCTCAAAAGTGCATTTTCGATAGACTCAAGTGCAAGCCTATCGCGTTAGTAATAATCCGACAAGTCGGGATCGTCTCCACAGGGATCAAAAATTGGCACTTTTGTAGTAGAAGTTATTAAATCTTGAAATGATTCCTCCAAAGAAATATAAAGATGATTGATGATGAGAAATTGCAATTGGAATAAAATATACTCAAAGAAAATAAAACCCTAAAAAAATTGTGGAGAAATTAGATTGAAAAATAAGAGAAAATAGGGTAGGGTACAATCCCTCAAACCTTAACGAATTACCGTGTAGAATACTAGAAATGTAAATTAAATTCTTGACAAAATCCAATCTTTATAAATCCTAAGCATTACATATATGAAGGATCTAGCCCTCACCATATGAAATCAAAGGTAAATATAAAGCGGTGAATGGACAGTTACACTTGCAAAACGTTCTTAAACATCTCAAGTACCTAGGGCAAGAGAGATCAAAAGATTGGCATGTTCATGTAATTTCCTTCCACGATTCGGTCAATATTTAATTTACCCTCTATTTTCTACATAAGTAATTTGCCTCGGAGTGAGTTCATGTACCCCAGCCCTTAAGAATTTAGCTAGACATGATTTGATTAGAAGACAAATTCATACACAGAAGTATAGACCTACCAAATATTGGAAATAATTTGCAATACAATTGAAATTTAACTAACATAGATACCAAATAAGAGAATGGAATTGTTATACTTGTATTCAATAATAGGAAAAGACTTTGAATCCAGAAAATTTGTCTCTCTCAACCTTACAAACTAGGGTTTATGAAAATTCCTACCCAAGAAAATGAAAATTTCCTAACTTCTGAATTGCTCTCTCTCTAAATCTCCCTCTAGAATGAGGTAGGGCATGGGCTTTTATAGCACCAAGTAGTACAAATTTGACAGCCAGAATCGCTTGTTGCACAAGATTTCACCAGCTATGCACGTCAAAATCTTCATAATAAATGTCAGGATTTCGCATGACCGGACCGGTCCGGATAGCCCTCGGATCGGTCCATTTTTCAGCCACCGGATCAGTTCTTTTTTTATTCTACCGGATCGGTTCGGTACACATCGGATTGGTTCTTCTGTCATCGATTTGTCATCCGTTCGGGGTCTACTGGACTTGGGTCATTTCGGATCGGTCCGGATATACACCGGATCGGTTCGATTTCTTCCAGGTTGACTTTTTCCTTTTCTTCTTTGACTGGCCATAACTTTTGATCTCGAGCTTCGATTTGTGTGTCGTTTCTTCCGATGCTCTTATTAAATCAAGCTCTTCAACTTCCCTTTAGGTGTCGAATTCGAACTCTGGGTATAACTTTACGTTTTTGCCCTTTGACTTTTCTTCCTTTCTTCTGTTTCTTTCTTCCGGTTTCTTTCTCCCTTTCTTGCACTCCATTCCTAACAAAATTCATCAGAAATACACGAAACTTGGGGAAATTATTAGAAACAGTCAATGGCAATGATATGGAATAAAAATGGTTCAATTACCTTGTTCGGGATATAAAAATTACTAACTTAAGAGTCTAAATTCAGAAGAATTTATACTTGGTCAAATCCCCCTAACTTAGGACTTTGCATGTCCTGTGCAATGTAAAAGAAATTATTTTAACGCTCAACTCTTGAAAATTCTTTTATTGGGATAGAATACCTTTTTCGCAGGCAAGCGATTGCATTTAGCATATGCAATAAGCCTTTAAACCCCTAGCTTACCCTAGTAGGACGAGTTTTGTCTCGTGAGGGTTTGCAGTGAATACACCCACAAAATTCTTTATTGACTCAAATAAATATCAAAATATTTAAAAATTGTACAATTTAAACTTTTCGAAAAATAATCATCATAAATTCATATTCAAATGTCTCAAACCATAGTGTGTGTGTGTGTAAAGCCAAAAATTCAACCTCAAATTTCCAACCGATTGAGCATTACGTTACTTTCCGAAAATTCATTTTGATTCAAATTCTTACGGATGCACTCACAAATGAATCACTCGGATTGTGGTTGTTTTCTCTCGGTATTCATGATATAAAGAGTAAATATAATGGACACAAATTCATGCATACAAAATTGAAAAGAAGGAAATATATGGTGAAAAGATCTCATCATCGGAATACAGTTATTAGGAAATGGGAACATCACCTCTATTTCACACCATTTAATCTCTCCTATTATCTTTTTGTATCTTATCTCTCCATGCAGTAATTAATTTCGCAATTTGGACTCGGTTAGGACTTTTCTTGGGGTTAAGGTGTAAATGGTAAAATTGGGAATAGACGGAATATTCGGAATTGGAAAATGTCTTTGTGACGTCCATTAGTGCTTTTTTTCGGGCATTTACTCATTTTTCTCTTTCTTTTTCTCCGGGCTATTTGGGTTTTTCGGGTTATCAAACGAATGGAAAATATTTTATTAGGCTCCAATTGGGTTGCAAAGGGATAATTTTGTTTTTCACAACTTTTTATGGCCAATATTTTTGGGTAACAAACGAGGGCCTACTTCATTGTCCAAACTGCTAATCACATTACTATATGCATCTCGAGATTAATTAAGTTTAGAGATATATTTAGCACGAATTTCGAGACAACATTTCACACATTTCCCATAACCGATCAAAACAAAGGATTGAGATCATCAACGACTTATTAAAACGCTGAAAAGAACTTTGAGTTAATCATAAACTCGGATTGATTTAAAAACTCATAAAAAATTGAAAGGCTCGAAATCTCACCGGGTTGGACTAATCTCCACACTTATTCATTAAGTCGTCAATTTTTTTTCAATTTCCATCTTCGGTTAATTTTGGCTTGGTGCATTATGATTTAACAATTTGAGACTTTAAATAGAATAAAGGTGATATTTTTGAAAATTTTAAATTCCAATTTTATTTATTTTGAACAAAATTATTTTTTTGCTTTTTTATATATATATATATATACATATATGCGAAGTTTTATGAATACGCACTTGTCATCCCCCCTAACTTAGTGATTTGCATTGTCCTCAATCAAATGGACGAGAGATAAAGAAGACAAAATTAGGAGTGCGATAAATAAAACAAGCAAATATTATACTAAAACTGTATATTACAACACAACTGTGAAAGCAAAGGATCACAAACATAACTAATAAAACATAAAAGGGTAGCGGGGCATCCTAAGGGGCGGGTGGGGGACGGGAAGTTCCGGGTGCAGCAGGATCATAAGGATTGTAATAGTAGGGAGGAAGGGGGGCCTCGGGACCCAACTGGAGATGGTATAAGTCAGCCTGCATACGCAGGACCAAACTCATGTCCCTCTTGTATGAAGTCATAAACCCGTCGAAACGCGTTTCAAGAGAAAGAACACGCTCAGTCAAACCTGTACCAACCGGAACATAATCCGGATCAGTGGTTTCATCATATTATTCCTCCTCCCCTTATTCCATCTCAACGTCCTCATCAACAACGTCCTCTTCTGCATCAGTCTCCTCATCACTCGAATCGCCACCGTGCCGTGCACGGATTATCTAGATTTGACTTTCACTTTGAGTGCGGGATTCTTGCCCTAATGGCTTGGGCAAGTTTATAAGATCCTGTGGTGGCACAATCCCGGCATCCTTGAGTAAGGATGTAATGAGACGGCCATAAGGAAGAGGGGCCCGACCCTTTTTGTCGTAGGCCACAAAGAGAATATCATTGTAAAATGTGCGGGCCAAATTGATAACAGTTGCATAATCAAACAAGTGATACATCATTGTAGCTTAAGGCGGGCGCATTGCCGAATCATTGGAGGTTTGCAAAATGTTGGCACAAACAATGTGAAAAGTGAATCGTGCCTTGTCGGATAACCGACCAACAGGAAAGGTTTCGGTAGTCCAAACCGCACCCGACTCGATTCTCGAGATGCAAACTGCTTTGGATAGAATGGGATAGGGACTAGGATAATCAAATTGAGCTGGAGTGATCACACCTTTAGACTCGAGTTTTTGGACCAGAAGTTCAAGTGAGAACGGTATTGGTGTGGAATCCACAAAATCTTGGGATTCGAATTCATCGGTACGGACAAGCGTACCATAAAACTGACGCAGTTCATTCTCCCAAACTGCCTCAAATGGTTCATTAAAAAAGCTGCACCAGCCTCGTGACATGAACATGCCTGTGACAGAATTTGGCAGTTGATCCCAAAGTACTTGACGCTCAATGTGGATTTTTCACGTCGGACTGAAAAACCGTCGGCACCAATTTGCCTCACGGCTAAAACGATATTCGCCATTACCGTCGGGCAGGACTTCAATAAAGGTATATTTCTGGGGAGCAACCATGCGTATGAGAGAATTATACTGAAAGTGAGATAGAAGAGAGGAAATGGAGGTGTGAAGGAATAGGGATAGGAGGTGTGGGTATTTATAGGAGGGATAAGGAAATAGGAGGGAATGGATGGGGGAAATAGAGGAGACGAAATTTTTGGGGAAAGGAAGTGATTGGGGGAATGAATGTGATTTGGATTGAAGAGGTGTGAACCTCGGGAAGTAGCACCCGCAGATTACCGGACCGATTCGACTTAACCAGATCGGTTCTTTTTTTTCAGGATCGGACCAGTCCGACTTGCTGAATTTCCAGAATTCCCCTATTTTTCTGGTCTTCTCACTATTAAGTTGTTTTTCTCCATTCCAATGATTCCTTTACAACTCCTTGCACTTCAAAACTCCTGCAATGCTCATTGAAACCTTAACACCCCTCAAAACATTGGATTCCCTACCCCGGGCCTAACACATATTTACGACTCCTAACATCCTAAAACTATTATGTACAACCTTCACCCCATACACGCCGGGGGTGCGACGACCTCACCTCGCTTTTTTTTTAGTCAATCCCCATAAATGGGGTCCGACAACTAGATTGTGTCGGCTTCCTTAACGATCTCTTCTAAATACGGCTTGAGACGATGCCCGTTGACCCTAAATGTGTTTCCCCCTTTTTCATCTTCGAGTTCAACAGCTCCATGGGGAAATACTTCTTTCACAATGAATGGACCTGACCACCTTGACCTCAATTTTCTGGGAAACAAGTGCAACCTCAAGTTGTAGAGAAGTACTTTTTGTCCCGAATGAAACTCTTTTCGTCGAATGATTCTGTCATGAGCTCGTTTCATTCGATCTTTGGATATTTTAGCACTTTCATACGCATCATTGCGTATTTCTTCCAACTCATTCAAATGAAGCTTACGTGTTTCACCGGATTTATCCATGTTAAAGTTCACCCTTTTGATAGCCCAATACGCTTTGTGTTAGATTTCAACCGGAAGATGACAAGGCTTGCCATATACAAATCGAAATGGGGACATCCCAAGGGGATTCTTGTATGCAGTTTTATACGCCCAGAGCGCATCATTCAATCTGAGAGACCAGTCTTTCCTATTGGGTTTGACTGTCTTTTCCAATATATTTTTTATTTCCCGATTGGCCAGCTCGGCTTGGCCATTCGATTGAGGGTGATAAGTTGTTCCAACTTTATGGACAACTCCATACTTTCGCATTAGTTTCTCCATAGGCCTGTTGCAAAAATGGGTTCCATTATCACTGATTATAGCCTTAGGCATTCCGAAATGAGAAAGTATGTTTTCTTGAATGAATTTTATTACCACCTTATTGTCATTTGTCTTTGTAGTTATGGCCTCTACCCATTTTTAGACGTAGTCTACAGCGACGAAGATGTATAGAAAACCAAAAGAAGATGGAAAGGGCCCCATGAAGTCAATACCCCAACAATCAAATAACTCCAAGACTAGAATTGGGGTCAATGGCATCATGTCACGGCGAGTAATAGCTCCCATTCTTTGGCATCTATCGCATGATTTGCAAAAAGTATTCACATTCCGGAAGATTGTGGGCCAGTAGAGACCGCTTTGAAGGATTTTCGCAGCAGTTTTATTTTTGGAAAAATGACCTCCACATGCTTCCGTATGACACAATCGAATTACCCCTTGGATTTCTTCATCAGGGACACATCTCCGGATGATTTGATCAGCACAATACTTAAACAAGTATGGATCATCATAAAAGAACATGCATGACCATGTAATGAACTTCCTTCTCTCTTGCGGAGTCCAATTAGAGGGAATAATTCCAGTGACAAGGTAATTGAATATATCTACAAACCAGGGGAGAGAAGAAGTAGCAAATAGATTTTCATCCGGAAAATACTCGTCTCTGGGAATGGGATCAATAGGTACGTCGGACGAGAGACGTGAAAAATGGTCAGCAATGCCGTTTTCGACTCCTTTCTTATCTTGAATCGAGAGATTAAACTCTTGTAAGAGTAGGATCCACCTGATTAAACGGGGTTTGGCGTCTTTCTTTCTCAAGAGATATTTGAGAGCCGAGTGATCAGTGAAGAAAATGACGGGCGGCCCAACAATGTAAGAGCGGAATTTATCGAGGGCAAAAACGACTGCTAGTAACTCTTTCTCTATAGTAGAGTAATTAAGCTGAGGGCCAGATAATGTTCTGCTAGCATAGTAAATAACATGAGATTTCTTGTCTTTTCTTTGTCCAAGAATGGCCCCAATCGCGTAATCACTTGCATCACACATAAGCTCAAATGGGAGTGACCAATCAGGAGCTTGCATGATAGGAGCAGAAATTAGCATGCTTTTAAGTTTATCAAAAACTTCTTGACATGCTTTATTCCATTCAAATGGAGTGTCCTTCATGAGAAGATTACTCAAAGGTCTAGCGATGGCGCTAAAGTCTTTGATAAATCTTCTATAAAATCCAGCATGGACTAGAAAGGACCTCACATCTTTAAGGGATTTTGGCGGGGGTAACTCAGCTATTACTTCAATTTTTGCTCGATCAACTTCAATCCCCCGAGATAAGACTATGTGGCCTAAAACTACGCCCTCGATAACCATAAAATGGCATTTTTCCCAATTGAGGACTAAGTGTTTTTCCACACACCGGACTAGAACTCTTTCAAGATTAGCTAAACATTGGTCGAAAGATGGACCGAAAACACTGAAGTCGTCCATGAACACCTCAAGACCTTTTTCAATCATGTCGCTAAAGAGACTTAGCATGCACCTTTGAAAAGTTGTTGGTGCATTACATAACCCAAATGGCATATGTTTATAGGCAAACGTACCAAATGGACATTTAAAAGTCGTCTTTTCTTGATCAAGTACATCCACTTCAATCTGATTATAACCAGAATACCCATCTAGGAAACAGTATTAAGGATGACCTGCCACTCGTTCAATCACTTGATCGATGAATGGTAAGGGAAAATGGTCTTTTCTGGTTCCGACATTGAGCTTTCGGTAGTCAATGCATACACGCCACCCGGTGCTGGTGCGTTGAGGTATTAGTTCTCCCTTGGCGTTTTCAACCACGGTCATACCCGATTTTTTTGGAATGACTTGAATTGGGCTCACCCATTTACTATCAAAAATGGGATAGATAATCCCAGCATCTAGCAATTTGATGATTTCCTCTCTTACTACATCTTTCATGGTTGGGTTTAATCGCCTTTGCATTTCTCCCGAGGGCTTCACCTCTTCCTCAAGATGGATTTTATGGGTACAAATCAATGGACTTATACCTTTCAAATCTGCTATAGTCCAACCAAAAGCACTTATATGCTTCCGTAACATATTCAACAACATGCCCTCTTGCTCTTTTTTTAAACTGGAAGAAACAACAACAGGAAATGTATCATTATCTCCCAGAAAAGCATATTTGACATGCGAGGGTAGTTTCTTCAACTCAAGACTAGGAAATCTATTTTCAGAGGGAATCATGGTTGTCTCCCTCGGAGGTAATTCTTCAAACCGAGAAATCCAGTCAACATCTCTTAATTTCTCTAAACTCACCTCTTCTAGTAACCAAGTTTCCAACTCCTCCACCTCACGCTCAAACTCAGTATAAAGGCTCTTTTTCTCACCACTTTGCACTAAACACACTTCCAGTGCATCTTCTACTATGATCTTCTCGATGTGCTCATCCACCACTTCTTCAATAAGATCAACCTCAAGAATTTCATCCTCATCACCCATTTGGTTAGCGACATTGAAAATATTAGTCTCGAGAGTCATGTTTCCAAAAGTGAGTTGCATTAGGCCATTCCGTGTATTGATCAAAGCATTAGCAGTGGCTAAAAAGGGACGACCCAATATTATTGGAACATGATTTCTCACATGGGGAGCATGCTCAGTGTCCCAAATGATGAAATCAACAGGGAAGTAGAACGTGTCCACTTTAACTATCACGTCCTCCATAACCCCACGAGGCACTTTCACTATTCGATCAGCTAACTGTAGAGTGATTCGGGTAGGTTTTAAATCACCTAAATCAAGCTGCTTATAGATGGAGTATGGAAGGATGTTCACACTCGCACCTAAGTCAAGTAATGCTTTTTCCACTTTTTTTTCTCCTATGACACACGAAATTGTAGGTGCACCAGGATCCTTGAATTTTGTTGGTAGATCATTGAGAAGGACCGAGCTCACATTTTGTGCCAAGAAAATGTTCTTCTTCACCTTGAGCCGTCGTTTGACAGTCAAAAGATCTTTGATGACCTTGGCATATGCTGGAATTTGTTGAATAGCATCAAGAAACGGCAAGTTCAATTTTACTTGCTTCAAAACATCCAACACTTTTGTACGCGAAGCCCCTTTTTAGGTGGTGCTAAGCGTTGAGGAAATGGAGCAGCAGTGGGAAGTTTGACTTCAATTTTAGGATCAACTCCCTCATCTTTGTCTTTAGTATCCAATGGAGTCTCAGCAGACTCGGAAGTTTTAGATTCCTTGGGAATTTTAGGTTCAACTCCCTCATCTGTGTCTTTAGATTCCTTGGGAAGTTTTGGTGCTAGATCAATTACGCGACCACTACGAAGAGTAGTAACAGCTTGACATTGTTCTGGCAAATCCGATGATGTGGAGATAATCATGGGTTGTCCTTGAAAAGGAGGTCTTTGGTCTTGAGCTGGGAATTTACCCTTCTCCTGAGTATTCACTGCAGATTGCAACCTAGAGATGCTAGTATGAATTTCAGTGAACATTCGATCATATTTAGCATTGCTCTCTTTTTGAGATTGGATGAATTGATTCAAATTATCTTCAAGAGATCGCCTAGGTGGAGCAACATACGGACCAGGAGGTGGTACCCGCATAGGAGGATGCATCTGAGGAGCCACTTGCTGAAATTGAGAGGGTGGTGGTGATAGAGTCACCTGTGGGTTAGGAGACATCCCCCCTTGCGGTTGTCCATAGTTGAAACCAGGGTGATTCCTCCACGATTGATTGTATGCATTCCCTTTTTGTGCATTATAATTTCTGCGAAAACCCCCTATTGCCTCAACTTGTTCAGTGTACATTTCCTTGTATGCAGGAATGGTAGGGCATCCTTTGGTAGAATGACCAGCAGCACAAATGGCACACACTTTCTCCTTCCCGGCTTGCACGGGTCCAGCTACTTCTCTCAATCGCACTTCAATCATGTCTCTAAAATTATTTTCCAATTGGTCAAATTTTTTATCTAACAAAGTGTCCTTGTCCAAGTTATAGATACCGGACACAGCAGGCAAATTGGACACTTGTCGATTTCTATTTTGACTATTAGGATCAGAAATATCCCATGCTTGGGTAGTTTCTGCTACATATTTCAGATGAGCCTCAGCATCTCTTGAGTCTAACTCCCAAAAAGGTCTTTCACACATGGTTTGAACAAGTTGTTTAGATGCTAAAGTAAGGCCTTGATGAAAAAATGAAATCAGATGATTTTTTCGAATCCATGATGTGGGCAAGCACTAACTAACTCCTGAAATCTCTCCCAACACTTGTCGAAGGCCTCATTCTCATTTTGTCGAAAAGCTTGTATTTGTGCCTTGACAGAATTAGTTTTGTGTTGTGGAAAGAACTTGGAGATAAACTTGGTTTGCATATCTCTCCAGGATAATATGGAATTCGGGGGTTGTGACCATAACCAAGTTTTGGCTTTATCCTTTAAGGAAAAAGGGAAAAGCTTTAACTGGATAACATCTTGTGGGCAAGCTTGGTCACCAAACGTCTCACATGCTTCCTCGAACTCTCTAAGATGGAGATATGGTTTTTCCGAATCCATCCCTTGAAATGTGGGAAGAATTTGAATCATCCCATTTCGAAAGTGGAACTGACCAGCATTATACGGGAGTAAAATGCAACCAGGGGTAATAGTTCTTTCTGGAAATAAAATATCTTTCATAGGAAGATATGGTATCTCTTCCTCTCCAGCACCAATACCAACACTACCGTGCACCGACATATTGCTACCGAAAGATTCAGAATTCACACTTAGGGTTTGACTTAATGAGATTGAATTGTTAGGCGAAGGAGGAGGAACCCAAAAATGAGGAGAGTCAGTGGTATGGGAATTTTCAGAATTTGCTTCGGCAATAGGATTTTCGTGAACTTGGATGGTTGATGAATTCTGCATGAAAACGCATAAGAGATGAGATGTAGAATTTTTTTTATTTTTTTTAAATCACTAGTAGATTAAAATCACTTTCCTAATTTATACCAATTTGTAATCCCCGGCAATGGCGCCAAAAACTTGACACGACTAAGAATTTGTCTCAAAAGTGCAAGCCTTCTATAGACTCAAGTGCAAGCCTTGTAAGGACACAAATTTCCAATTGAGTCCATATATAGTTTTGGCTCAATTCCGGACAAAAACATTTATTCATAGGATAGTATTTATTGTAATATGATCAAGCCTATGAAGTGTATGTTGAAGACGTAGCGGCAAAGAGTATAAAGCATCATCAACATGCCGTAGTTTATGTGCCTCGTTTGTACGTCATCAACTTAGGTTCCATGCTCCCAAGGTATGAATGTATTTATATGTATATAGGAGCTTGGAACAATTTGTATTGGGTGTTAGGTGAATTAAAACTGCATTTTATTTTTCAGAAAGAATCAATTAGAAACTTAAAAAATAAGTATATAAAAGTTTATAAAAGTTTCTGGGCCAAAATCGAATTTTACAAACTTTCTGGACGTTCGTTAGAAATGTCGTTCGAACGAGTTTTTTTCGTTCGAACCAGATTTCGTTCGAACGAGTTTTGTCGTTCGAACCAGGTTCGTTCGAACGAGTTTGCCAACGACCCTAATTTGGTCAGTCGTTCGATATGTCGTTCGAACGAGTTTTCGTTCTAACGAGATATCTAACGAGATTCTAACGAGCCCAGGCTGGTCGCTCGTTAGAAGTCTCGTTCGAACGAGAGTCAAGTTCGTTCGAACGAGACGTCAGGCGGGAACGTTTTGAGCAGTTTTTGGCCGTTTTTTCCCCACTTCTCCACTTGGTTTTCGACCAACTTTTTCATACTTTATTATGTGCGGGAAACACATTTTCCAAGATAACTTTTCCATTCCATATCCAACTCTTAGAGAGAGTTTGAGAGCAAATTTAATTAGGGAAAATGTTCATGTTTTGAGTGTTAATTTTTAATGGAAAATTCATACACACTCTAGTTTACACCCATTGTTGTTTATTCCAAGTTCTATATATACATATCCTTACTTGGAGTTTTTGGCACCGGTTTTCTCTACCGAATTCAAGAGACATTTCGGGTTTGCTTCTACACCCCATCACAAAGAAGACCTTTGTTGAGATTCTACCCGTTTGGAGAAAGGCTCCATGTTTGGGTGACGGTGACCGTTTAAAGTCCTATCGGTGTATTCCGAGACCACGGTGGAGCTCCGTTGGTTATCCGCTAATTGGAGGTTGATACAAGAAGGAGCATCACGGCTTGAGAGGTTTCGAGTTTAGGAAGTAAGTCTTTTGTCTTGTATTTTGTAATACCGTTTTTAGTGGATTTGAGGCTAGGGCCGTCCCGAGGTTTTTTCCCGTTAGTGGGTTTTTCCTCGTACATCGCGGTGTAGTGTGACATTGTTTATTTTATCTTGCACATCATTTAGAACGCATGCTTTAGGTTTAATTCAAGATAAAATTCGGTTTAATTATCACACTCATTTAATTTGGGACTTAAATTAAATATTGGGTAAATTTGGTTTATTCAAGTCACTTGCTAAAATTGGTTTCGCCTAACTTTGGATATAATTGTTAATCATGACTTAGGCAAATTCTAGGACTTGAGATTAATTAAAACTGTTGTTGTTCTTTTGTTGAACCATCACCTCCTTTATAACGCTTCCGCATATCAACTTGAGTTTATAAATATAAAGGAAATTACATGTTGGTGATTTTAATTGAAGATTGTTTAAAATCCGGGGATCCATAAACTCTTGCGTTTACATATTGGTATCAGAGCCAAAAACGATAAATTATTTCGTTAAAGATCCTTAATTTTTGGCTAAAATGGATTTTTCCCCATTTTCAAAATTTCGTATTTTTGATGGTTCTAACTACGCGTATTGGAAAGCGCGAATGAGATCGGCACTAAAATCTATCGACGAGAGAGTTTGGATGTCTGTTATTAACGGGTATTCCCCACCAACTCATCTTATTGAAAATGAACGTGTTTTAAAACCCGTCGATAGATGGACTGAAAATGAGTTTAAACTTGCCAACTTTAATTCCCGTGGTTTAAATGCCTTATTTAGCGCTGTCGCACCGGATGAATTCCGACGTATTATGACGTGTGAAACCGCTAAAGAAGCTTGGGATATTTTACAAATAACTCATGAAGGAACTAGTGTCGTTAAAGCTTCTAAACTTCAAAACCTCACCACTCAATTTGAAACTATCAAAATGGATGAAAAAGAAACTTTTGATAAATTTTATGCTAGACTTTCAGATATTGTTAATTCATCCTTTAACTTGGGAGAGAAAATACCTGACGACCGTGTTGTAAAGAAAATTTTAAGGTCCCTACCCGATAGATTTATTCCTAAGGTGACCGTTTTAAATTCTTTACCCACTTTAGCCTCTACAAAATTAGAAGAGCTTGTAGGTGATTTACAAACCTATGAACTAGATATGTTTCCCTCTAAAAATGATATGAAAATTGAAAAGGGCGTTGCTTTAAAAGCCCGAAAATAGGTTAAACAAGTTGTAGAGAGCGATAGTGATAGTGACTCGGAAGATATGGCTTTGTTTGCTCGTAAATTTAGAAAATTTCTTAAATTTAACAAAGATAAAGTTAAAAATGATTTTAAGAAATTTGATACTTCTAAACATGATAAAAGCGAGAAGTTTTCTAAAGCCGAACCTATCCCTAAACCTAGTAATGAAAATTTAGATAGGGACGAGTCTAATAAATGTTTTGGTTGTGAAGGTTATGGCCATAGGGCTTTTGAGTGCCCCACTAAACTAAGGAAATAGGGTAAACGACCCGTTTCATATAATGCAACCCTTAGTGATAGTGATAAGGAAGAGAAGCCCGATTCCCCCACTAAGAAAAATTTTGTGGCTTTTATGGCTAGACATGTGAGTGATGATGAGAACTCATCGAATGATGAAATTATAGCACATGCCACTTCCAAGGTCATTGTACATGATTCTCTTATTTTTGATGATAGTGAGAGTGAAAAAGAAGAAGAGAGTGAAAATGAAGAAGAGGTTGGTATGAGTGAACTTCAAAATGCTTTTCATGAATTATATAAAGAAACTATTAAATTGAAAAGAGATAATTTGAAGTTAGAAGCGAGTTTAAGCGAGAGTGTCAAGGTCATTGATGAAAGTGCCTTAATAGAAGACCTTAGGACACATGAGAGGACTCTTCAAGAGAAGCTTAACTATGTAGAAGGCGAAAGAGATAGCCTTAGGGGTTTAATGGAATCCTTGAAAAGGAGCTTCTTGCTTTTGAAGAGCGAAATGTTTTACTAGAATCTAAAATTTTGGATTTGGAAAATAAATTAAAAGATTCTAGTAATGTCAAATTTGATTTGGAATGTCGTTCAGAAAAACTAGATAAAATGTTAGGAACGATGCAAATTAAAAATGACACTTTTGGTTTAGGCTTCAATTCTTGTAATGATTTTAACCCTAAAGTCAAAACCAATGTTTTAGGAGAATCTTCTAGGAATGCATTTAATGATCACTCCTTAGATAAATCTTTTCGACATATTCTTACTTGTACACTTTGTGGTCGACAAGGTCATCTTAGGAAATTTTGTTTAGATCTTAAACGAATTCCTAGAAAATCCCATAGTAAAGTAACCACGTTAGCTAACGTTCCTACACCCCAAGATAGTAATTCTTCATTAATTTGGGTTAGGAAATCCGACTTGGTTGCCTTACAAAATAGGGATTTTGATTCTCATTCACTTACACATCCTTCCTCCCTTGCTAAATCTAATGGATGAATGTGTTAGTGTTTGCATACTTTAGCGTTTGTACTTCATGCTATATTCACATGCTAAATGTATGCTTGTTTAGTCATTTTCTAGTCATTGCCCATTTCATATCATATGCTAGAAACTATGACTTGTTTATCTTTTTGTATTATATTTTGTGTTTGAATTGACTGCATAATATAAAAAGATTTTTTGTTTATCATTTGTGTTTTATTTATTTCATTTAAGCTTAATGAAAAATACAAATGATTTTTATTTAGTCTTTTGAGTATATATCTTTATTTTTTTGATTAAAAATGTTAAAAACTCAAAAAGATTTTGTTTTGTGTGTTTTTTAGTTTGACACACTTTAAGTGGCATATACTTGTGTTTGAATCCCATCTTTTACGCTCCCACGTGGCTAGAACTTTTGGTTTAGATTTTCAATCCTTAAAATGTTCTTTACCATGTTTTATATGGAGTAGTTGGATTTTGTATTGCTTAAATGGATTCTATTTCTATATGCCTCTATTCACACATGCACGAGCTCTTTTGAAATATTAATGTCACATGTTATATTTGAGCTTTTTGAGGTGTTCTCCTATCAATCTAGTCATCTACATATCTATGACCTAGGAGGACTAGTGCATGTCAAAATCCGTTGCATGTGAGATTTGTGTGAAAAATGAAAACATGATAAATTCATATATGCACGGGGAAGGGCTCCGAAAGGATGAATTAAGTCCTTTACGATAGTAAGCCACCGTTGATTGGATCTAAAAGAAATACGTGATCCAAAGGCCTAAAAACAGAATATTTGGCATTAAACAAAAAGCAATTGCCAAGGCCTATGTTTGTTTAATATGTTCATTCACAAACAAAAGAATATATATGCTCATTGAGGGAGAATTGGATGGTATATCAACGGTTTGCACAATGTCCGTTTATCCTAGTTGTCTTTAATGTCATGACTCTATTTGATTTGTAGAATCATCATCATGCTAGGCTTGTATGCATTGTGTATGTTTGTTCATTGAGTTCAATCTTTATATTGTCACATGAGGTTATATTTAACTCTGATGAAGTTTTCAATCAAATGAGAACTCCGTGAACGTTTCTTAAGTGCTTGGGTCTAAATTTAATTGTTGCTAGTTCACACCCCTACACTTCCGTTTCCATATGACACATTTTTGCCATACGAGTGTGCAAACTTATTGTATTTTGTGTCATGTGTGTGTTTATATCTATATATATATGCAAGTTCTATATTGGTATATTTCTAATGTCTATATATATGATATTCGTTTATCTTTGCCTTGCTTTTAATTGCCCATATGCTTTCATGTCTTAACACTTTAAGCTTTCACATGCGGTTTATTAGTTCTTTATCCTTTGCCTATTCCCGAACAAAAAGGGGGAGAATGATGATAGGGGGAGAAATGGTATCTAATCCTATTATTATCGTATCTTCGTTTGGGGGAGATTTATCTTAGGGGGAGACGTCTTTCTAAGTAGGTCATGTGTTTAAAAGGGAGAATTAATTTAGGGGGAGTAATTAATTAATTGCATTTAATACTTTGATATTCCCTATGCATTTGATGAGTTTGCTTAAGTGTGCAGGTATTCTACAAAAGTGGCATCTTTCTATGGCAAAGAGTTTAATCCTTGGGTTGAGTCAAGATTGGGCGGGTTATGTTTTGAGTCTAGTAGAGCTTGACGGCCCTTTAGGATTTTTGTTTGGTTTTTGTCCCGGAATAGCCAAAGGGGGAGATTTGTAAGGACACAAATTTCCAATTGAGTCCATATATAGTTTTGGCTCAATTCCGGACAAAAACATTTATTCATAGGATAGTATTTATTGTAATATGATCAAGCCTATGAAGTGTATGTTGAAGACGTAGCGGCAAAGAGTATAAAGCATCATCAACATGCCGTAGTTTATGTGCCTCGTTTGTACGTCATCAACTTAGGTTCCATGCTTCCAAGGTATGAATGTATTTATATGTATATAGGAGCTTGGAACAATTTGTATTGGGTGTTAGGTGAATTAAAACTGCATTTTATTTTTCAGAAAGAATCAATTAGAAACTTAAAAAATAAGTATATAAAAGTTTATAAAAGTTTCTGGGCCAAAATCGAATTTTACAAACTTTCTGGACGTTCGTTAGAAATGTCGTTCGAACGAGTTTTTTCGTTCGAACCAGATTTCGTTCGAACGAGTTTTGTCGTTCGAACCAGGTTCGTTCGAACGAGTTTGCCAACGACCCTAATCTGGTCAGTCGTTCGATATGTCGTTCGATATGTCGTTCGAACGAGTTTTCGTTCTAACGAGATATCTAACGAGATTCTAACGAGCCCAGGCTGGTCGCTCGTTAGAAGTCTCGTTCGAACGAGAGTCAAGTTCATTCGAACGAGACGTCAGGCGGGAACGGTTTTGAGCAGTTTTTGGCAGTTTTTTCCCCACTTCTCCACTTGGTTTTCAACCAACTTTTTCATACTTTATTATGTGCGGGAAACACATTTTCCAAGATAACTTTTTCATTCCATATCCAACTCTTAGAGAGAGTTTGAGAGCAAATTTAATTAGGGAAAATGTTCATGTTTTGAGTGTTAATTTTTAATGGAAAATTCATACACACTCTAGTTTACACCCATTGTTGTTTATTCCAAGTTCTATATATACATATCCTTACTTGGAGTTTTTGGCACCGGTTTTCTCTACCGAATTCAAGAGACATTTCGGGTTTGCTTCTACACCCCATCACAAAGAAGACCTTTGTTGAGATTCTACCCGTTTGGAGAAAGGCTCCATGTTTGGGTGACGGTGACCGTTTAAAGTCCTATCGGTGTATTCCGAGACCACGGTGGAGCTCCGTTGGTTATCCTCTAATTGGAGGTTGATACAAGAAGGAGCATCACGGCTTGAGAGGTTTCGAGTTTAGGAAGTAAGTCTTTTGTCTTGTATTTTGTAATACCGTTTTTAGTGGATTTGAGGCTAGGGTCGTCCCGAGGTTTTTTCCCGTTAGTGGGTTTTTCCTCGTACATCGCGGTGTAGTGTGACATTGTTTATTTTATCTTGCACATCATTTAGAACGCATGCTTTAGGTTTAATTCAAGATAAAATTCGGTTTAATTATCACACTCATTTAATTTGGGACTTAAATTAAATATTGGGTAAATTTGGTTTATTCAAGTCACTTGCTAAAATTGGTTTCGCCTAACTTTGGATATATTTGTTAATCATGACTTAGGCAAATTCTAGGACTTGAGATTAATTAAAACTGTTGTTGTTCTTTTGTTGAACCATCACCTCCTTTATAACGCTTCCGCATATCAACTTGAGTTTATAAATATAAAGGAAATTACATGTTTGTGATTTTAATTGAAGATTGTTTAAAATCCGGGGATCCATAAACTCTTGCGTTTACAAGCCTGTCGCGTTAGTAATAATTCGACAAGTCGGGATCGTCTCCACAGGGATAAAAAATTGGCACTTTTGTAGGAGAAGCTATTAAATCTTGAAATGATTCCTCCAAAGAAATATAAAGATGATTAATGATGAGAAATTGCAATTGGAATAAAATATACTCAAAGAAAAGAAAACCCTAAAAAAATTGTTGACAAATTAGATTGAAAAATAAGAGAAAATAGGGTAGGGTACAATCCCTCAAACCTTAACGAACTACCGTGTAGAATACTAGAAATGTAAATTAAAATTCTTGACTAAATCCAATCTTTATAAATCCTAAGCATTACATATATGAAGGATCTATCCCTCACCATGTGAAATCAAAGGTAAATATAAAGAGGTGAATGGACAATTACACTTGCAAAACGTTCTTAAACATCTCAAGTACCTAGGGCAAGAGAGATTAAAAGATTGGCATGTTCATGTAATTTCCTTCCACGATTCGGTCAATATTTAATTTACCCTCTATTTTCTACATAAGTAATTTGCCTCGGAGTGAGTTCATGTACCCCAGCCCTTAAGAATTTAGCTAGACATGATTTGATTAGAAGACAAATTCATACACAAAAGTATAGACCTACCAAACATTGGAAATAATTTGCAATACAATTGAAATTTAACTAACATAGATACCAAATAAGAGAATGGAATTGTTATACTTGTATTCAGCAACAGAAAAAGACTTTGAATCCAGAAATTTTCTCTCTCTCAACCTTACAAACTAGGGTTTATGAAAATTCCTACCCAAGAAAATGAAAATTTCCTAACTTCTGAATTGATCTCTCTCTAAATCTCCCTCTAGAATGAGGTATGGCATGGGATTTTATAGCACCAAGTAGTACGAATTTGATAGCCATAATCGCTTGTTGCACAAGATTTCACCAGCTATGCACAATAAAATCTTCATAATAAATGCCAGGATTTTGCATGATCGAACCGGTCCGGATAGCCCTCGGATCGGTCCGTTTTTCAGCCACCGGATCGATTCTTTTTTTATTCTACCGGATCGGTCCGGTACACACTGTATCGGTTCTACTGTCATCGATTTGTCATCCGTCTAGGGTCTACTGGACTTGGGTCATTTCGGATCGGTCCGGATATACACCGGATCGGTCCGATTTCTTCCAGGTTGACTTTTTCCTTTTCTTCTTTGACTGGCCATAACTTTTGATCTCAAGCTTCGATTTGCGTGTCGTTTCTTCCGTTGATCTTGTGAAATCAAGATCTTCAACTTCCCTTTAGGTGTCGAATTCGAACTCTGGGTATAACTTTACATTTTTGCCCTTTGACTTTTCTTCCTTTCTTCTGCTTCTTTCTTCCGGTTTCTTTCTCTCTTTCTTGCACTCCATTCCTAAAAAAATTCATCAGAAATACACGAAACTCGGGGAAATTATTAGAAACAGTCAATGGCAATGATATGGAATAAAAATGGTTCAATTACCTTGTTCGGGATATAAAAATCACTAACTTAAGGGTCTAAATTCAGAAGAATTTATACTTGGTCAGAAGTCATCGTACACCAAAGAACTATCCACTCCTTTGGACATTGCTATGAACTTTAGCAGCTCCCTCTTTATTTCCTCCAAGTTGGTCAGCGAAGAGCTAGTTGGATGCACTGTTGCTGTTGGAATGGTCTGTACGGGCGGTGCGCCTCTTTCTGCGCCGCCCATCGTGGCTTGAGTTGTCGAAGTCATTTTTCCATCTCTTGGAATTGTCCCAATCATCAAGGGTGGGACCGTGGTGGGAGGCATGCTGTCAAAAGTTTACGGAGTGGTAGGGGGAGCACCGTTAATATCTGGCATAGCAACGCCCCTATAACAGTACAGGGTGGAATGGCAGCAGGTGGCGTAGTGAAAAAGCTCGCTCCCATGGAAACCCCCAACATTGCTTGGGTCGTTGGAGTCTTAATGAAATCTATTAACAAACCCATGAGCCCTTTAATTTGTGTCTAGCCTATTCCTGTATGTGCACCCATCATTTGGCTCCGTCCATGCTACTCTCGCTCCATCAGGTAGCATGGAGAGGTTTGCCTCCTCCTTATGTTGTATGGCATCAAAATCAATTATTCTGGAGGTGTTATCCTCTAGCAATTTTCCAAAAGAGAATACCTCCCCAGCGGAATTACCAAATGTAATATGTGGGTTCTTGGAATACATTTAGTATCAAGTGAGGTGTAACCCCTTATCAAGATCGGGATCAAAACCGTCCAGTATTAAATATGGACAGTCAACACAGGTGAATAAGAGACAAATGGATTCAATATTCATACTTGTATTAAATGATATATGGGCACAATAAATACATAACATGCATAATAAATAGATGGGACAAGCAGGTAACTTGGTCGGAGGTAGAAAGAACAAGCAATCTAGGCACAATAAGGGCAAGGAAGTAACTTCAAGCTCAGTTAATATGCTCGATGATGTGGGTATTAAATGGGTGTGGAAGTTAATGTTCTCACAATAGCTCTTGTGTATGGAGGAAGTTGGGCAGCCATTTTAGTCTCAGAATGCTCTCCTTATTAAACTGTTTGTTTAGCGTATTTATATGAAGTCAAGGTTACTCAAGTAGACTTGCTCGTGCTCAAAATGATTTCACCCCCTTTAATGCACAAGTACCTCCCATTAATGTAGAAGATATTGCATAAAATGCATGGGATCTCATAACATGGCATGAAACTATTTCATTGGTTGGAAACATGGTGACATTAATGAGTGATGTGACATGGAAACTTAGAGCTTAGCTTATAATGGCTAAAGGGTCAGGTTTTTGGTGAACTAGACTTATCATCCTGAGGATAAACCCACTTGAGTGTTGTGGTTTTGAGTCCCTTAATGCCAAACATTATGACATCAGAGAGTGGGTAAATAGTGACTTTGGTAAGTGTATAGTCACATCAGTCAGGCAAGGTGGCATCTACTTTAAGGTTCCTCAGCTGATATGTAGTTCGATTATTTATTTTTCTATTTTTAAGTTAAGAAATATATTAAGACCAAGGATGCAAAATTGAAGTACCTCGAGGTGGTTCCCTCGAACAAGTAGGAGTTGAGGTAGATCAAATGTAGTGGCTCGAGAAACCATATGTACTAAATGAAGTTTTTCCCAAGTGTCCCAAGAGGGTTGGTAATTGTATTCCCAATGTTTCCTTACTCCCAATCCTCTAAACCATGACCCTGCGAGGTTCCCAAGAGGAGGTTGTTTGATAGAGCATGTTAGCTCTCCCATGCCCTGCCAGGCATGGTCCCTCATGAGTACAAAAAACTTCACTCAACATATAATATAAGATAAAGTACATGATAGAGATCATTCTATTTCTTATTACAAACAATATTCATTCACGTGACTTTGATCTAGGAACTGGATCCTTCGAACTAGGTCTGTTGTAAACTCTTTGAGGTAGGTCCTTCGAGCCACCCCTATGGAGAATCTTTGAGGTGGGTCCTTCGAACTGACTCTGTGTCGAATCTTCAATGTGACTTGCTCGGGTGACCTTCATCCTCCTCCTTCATCTACCAATCAATAGATTGACTAAGTTAATCACTCTTTGGTTGGGACTCCGCCTACAGGAATAACCACATAAGCTCCATAAGGACATGTATTTCTATCTTCACTAAAGAATACCCCCAAGCACTCTGTGACAACCCGCTTAAAATAATAATAGGTGGCTAGCCCTATACTACATTAAATCAGGTATCTCAGATGGCACAGTCTCAACATCAACTGACAATACTAAATAATATAAGGCTAACTACCCGAAATCATTAAAAGCGAATTATCAAAAAATTTAAAACTTTATTTAACAACAACAACAAAACCAATAATGCGTATAACCAACAATATACATCCAACTATAATGAGTGATAAGGTGCAAACACCAATAATATAAAAGGGTACATTACAATGTGCAAATAAAATACCCGAATATGCTATCGGGTAACAGACAATACAAATCTGAGAAATAAAATATGAAAGTGTTAATCTACAAAACTTGAATATAAACCTGATACACAAACTGAATCCTAATCTAGAAGTACAAAAGATATGAATCGGCTAAAACAAAGTGCCGCAATAGTCCGCTACTACCACAGCTCCACGAAGACAGGATGGATAAACATCAAGGCGTCCTTGCGGGGGAACACCTAAAGAAATACAATATATATATATGGAGGAGAAAATATAAACGGGTCAGAGCCCGAGTTGAAAAACATTTTATAGCAAGTGTATTAAAATGCATAATAATTATAAATGCATTATTACATGATTTTATGGAATCGAACTCTCCATAAAATTTCAACTCACCTCTCAACTAAAGCGTGCACTAAACGTATGCACGTGATCTCCAAATGGATGCCCAATCTCTATCTAGGAAAAAGGATTCTAACTTAAACCCAAATTGAATCATTTAATTTATCTCCCAATCTACACTTATCTGAATTCCATCTTAAACATATACTTTAATTTAAATGTTATAGTTATCTTTATATTTGTTCATTTATTGAACATATAAAGTTAAATAATCATTCTCATAATCAACATCATCACAATACATCAACATTCATTTACTAGAATTAGAATTTCATATATTCTAGTGATACCCTATTTGGCATGTAACCAATATATATAATTATTATATATGAGTTAGTAGCATCACGAGTTAAGGACTAAACTCCTCTCGATTCTCAACACGGCACTGCGTTTCGTGCGTGGGACGTCTCGCCGAGGCGAAATCCAAACAAGGAACCCCCCGCCCCCCCCCCCGTTACACTACTCCTGACCGTATCGATCTTCGAGGCTCATTATGCCCTCAATGCATGATGCATGTAATCCAAATTATTATCCAATTTTAATTAATTAATATTCCCAATTCTCAACAGTACGCGGCATTTCATGCGTGGGACGTCTCGCCGAAGCGAAATCCAAACAAGGAACCCCTCCCCCCCCCCCCCCCCCCCCCGTTACACTACTCCTGGCACTGTCGATTGTCGAGATAGGTGATATATATATAAATATGAGCATTAAGGACAAACTTATCCCCCAGTTCCAACATTACACTGCGGTTCGTGCGTGGGACGTCTCGTCGAAGTGAAATCCAAATAAAGAACCCCCCCGATACACTAATCCTGGCAATGTTAGTCATTGAGGTCCATTATGCCCTCGATACCCAAATACAAGCACAATCAATAACCATCCAACCGAGCTATAACTCGAAGGACGCAGGCTCACTTGCTATCCTCTTACAGCAGTCCATATACGTAGCAAACTGGGGCCACCTGGTGGGGTTCAATGACACCCACCTCGTGATCAACTCACGCACACGACGTCCCGGGAAGCGGTTATAGCTCCTAATCGGAAAGTGAGAACGACACATACCCACGACTTCTCACCCCCAAAATAAATAAATGTATATCACATAATAATCACGTGGACGACTATGACCTGGGGAATATCCACACCTGGCTCATCTAGACAGGATGCTCACCCTCTACACACGTAACTTCCCAATGATAGCAAGGAGGGGGTATGCTTAACTATATGCATATATACCATCATATAAGGTATACATATATCACCACATCATATAAAGATATACCATCATATAAGGTATACATGTCACATAGTTTCATATTTATTATACGCTCTTAGGCGCAATAGAATTTATGCCATTATTTAGTATATTTCCCTTTTGATATACTAATCGTCAATTCTCACACATCTTCCCCACTTAGTATACACCATAATTTCTAATCGATATTCCTCAAATTTAGTCAATATGACTCCAATAATTTCTTATAAGGGAAACTCTCTAAAAGTCTCCAAAACATACACGAAATATATCCTATAGAGATTCCCAATCGATAACCTCAAACAAAACGGAAAGAAATTCTTCCTAGAAAAACTTCCCCTAAAAAACCCTGCTTTCGAATCGATTCGGGCCAATTCCGAATCGATTCGGCCCAGCGAATCGATTTGGCCAGGAAGGCGAATCGATTCGGGTCATCAGACCTGGGAATCTGTCTCAGTCTGAATCGATTCGAATGGGTTCCGAATCGATTTGGTCATTCGGACCTGGGCACCTGCAACTTTCCGAATCGATTCGGTAAGGGGCCGAATCGATTCGGCCTACTAGAAGCCACGAAAATGGCTATTTTCCTTAAAAGCCAAAAATCCCAAACCTCCATTTAAATTATAACTCGGATTTATTTCTACGAACCCAAAGTTTTCACATCTCCTCGATTCCTTTAGATGTGCTAACATCCTATTTGGGAATCCACTAATATTTATCTCCAAATAATTTTAACCTTAATTTCTGACTAACGATTTCGATCTCGGACATCTTTTAGTAGAAAAATCATTATAAATCCAAAAAAAATCAAAAAAATATCCGGTCGGCTCCCACGCGACCGTATCGAAAAGATCTACAATTTTAATTTTTTGACCAAGAGCCGAATCGATTCGCCTCAAGGCCGAATCGATTCGGAAGTGACGCTGTATCACTATTCATCATCTTCTTCAAAATTCTAAAATTCATTTTAATCGTTATCTCTTCATTTCTCTTCAACCCAATCACATATATAACATCAATACTCATCCAAGAACACATTTAAACTAATTTCTATCATTAAATCCAAGATCTACATAACAAATCTAAGATTTCCCCAAAAAAGTTAGGTTTTGTTAAACTAAACCTAAAACCCATAATATCAATCCACAAATCATGCAATAAATGGTACATAATAATTATTTAGCAAGTTTAATCACTTGCCTCAGGTTCGTAGGGTCTGAATCCGCCTCTAGATCGCGAAATGGCCGGAGAATCCTCTTTCTCTCTCCTTTTTTCTTCTTTCTCTTCTTCTTTCTTTCTTCTCTATTTCTTTCTTTCTTTCTATTTCTCTTTCTCTCTTTGGAGAATAAATCTCCCGTAGGCTTTTTAATCCCTAACTCCCAAGATACACATCTTTAAATGATAATACACACTTTAAATGACTCGGTAACTTTAATTTGAGTCAAACGGTCCTAAATTATTTCGAAACCTAATAGACCCCAAGTACAGTCATTTCGACTTTCTCGACCCTCCCGGAAACAATGGTACCCTCAGAATTGCCATTCGAGACACTTTCTAACAACTTCAAATTTTGACCTCAATTGCCAATTTAATTATTTCTCCAATAAAATATTATTTATTTCTCCCAAAATAAATAAATCGTTGTCTCCAAGACCTCGGGTTATTACACACTCCCAATGACCTCAGTGGTAATCAGCCTAGTACCTCTCTTAAGTGGTACCTAGATCAGTAATAGGTTATCCTCCTTACTAGATTAAAGTTCAACAAAGTTGTATCTTTGGGTTCCAAAACAATGCACATAAAGGTTGGGATGTTTGTGAATTGAAAAACAAAAGGATTAAACTCCTTAAAGAAGAATACTAAAAAATTCTGCTAAAGCAATTTTGTCTCTGTTTAAAATCGTAGGTCTTATTATGCAAAACGAATTTGGAAAAGCCTTTTTATAAAAAAAACTGAAGGCGGTTGTCGCTCGAACGAAGTGTCAGTGTCTCTCGAATGATAACATGTGTCGTCAAACGACACTTCGTGCTACATAAGCTTGTCGTTCGAAAAAAAGGCTTATCTCATTCGAAGGAGATATTAAAAAATAAAATTTTTATTTTCTCCAGTAAAATAAAAACTCTGCCTCAATATATTTAAAAAACTTTTGACAAAAAATGAAAAACTCCGCTTCAACACTTAGAAAATATTTTGTAAAAATAATACCAACATTTAAACTGAAATGCTAAGGTACTTAAACACAACCTTACCAAAATTAATCTCGCGGTGGCTTCTTTGATGAAGAACTTTGATAATCGGATCCGTCTTGATGTTTGAATGTTCTTGAATTATTCTTCGACGGTTGTAGTGGTATAGGACATACTCTAATGTAAACAAGACTTATAAAATATGTCCTTACAGTTAAGGGCGTGCTTAATTATGGCATTTGCTACACAAAGGACGCAAGAAACAATATAGTTGGTTACACAGACGCTGACTGGGAAGGTTGCTCAGATGATATTAAAGGTACGTTTGGTGCATACTATTATATAGGAAATAATTTAGTTGGGTGGAGTAGTAAAAAACAAAATTGTATCCCTATCTATTGTTGAATCTGAGTATATCACAGTTGGTAGCTGTTGTACTCAATTGTTATAGATTAAGAAAATGTTATGTGATTGTGGTATTAAAGAAAACAAACTGACACTATTTTGTGATAATCAAAGTGCTATAAACATTTATAAGAATCATATTCAGCACTCACGCACAAAGCATATTAAAATCAAACATCACTTCAATCGAGAATTTATTGAATCTTAAGAGTTAGAAATTGAGTATCTAAACGCTAAAAAATAATTGGCTTGGTTATTTACCAAACCCTTAGATAATACTCGTTTTGAATTATTAAGGAAATCCATAGGGATGATAGTTCTTAAATAAAAAAAATTATGCCTTTTAGTAATACTCTCCGACACATAACTTAATAATAATTGGTTACTAAGGATTTAGGGTATGGTTGTTTGATAAATGATAAAAGATGCCTCATTTATATGTTTAATGTATGAGACTCCCAATATGACCCTAGTTATGACCTAATATTTTGTTGATTTATTCTGTTTTTATATTTGAGAAAAATGGGGGAGAAAGCTTGAGTAAATTTTCTTAGGACCTTACTCCGCATACTTCTATGATTCAACTAACATGCCATTTCAAGTGTTTTATTTAAGGCATTCTCATACTGATCTTGGTATACATTTAAAGTGTTTTATTTCAAGCATTCTCATACAGATCTTGATGTACATTATTCTCTACTAGGGCAATGGTCTATATTGTAGTTGGGTAATGTATTTTTTTTCTTTCTGTTATTTTTTATTCTAGGATAGGTTGGGTAAAATTGAACTTTGTATAGGAAGATGGGAAAAATAATTTTTCCTATGAGTACTAATATACTCGAGGGAATTATGTCTCCAATATCCAAAGGGGGGGATTAAACCACGCTATATAGTTGACTTATTAGGAGTCTATGCCATATAGGAGTTTTAGCTAGTTTGGATATGAAGACAAAATGTTTTTAAATAGAAATGAGCCTCCCTTATTCAAGGTACAATAAAGTTCATCATCAAAGTACAAATCCATTCATTCCAATCATGGTTTTAAAAGGTAAAAGGTAGTAAACAACATACTATAGGAACACATAGCACTCATATTGCATATAGTGTGTTTGAATTTGTTTTTTGGGAAATTTTAAACAATTAATTTGTAACATTTAAAATTGATTTTTAAAGTTTGTGGGCTTAATTGGAAATTTCAAAAAGCTTCCCAAAAACCTTTTGGACTCGATATAAAATTGCTACTTAATTCTGGGGGAGAAAATTAAATTTTATAAACTTCAAAAACACGCGTTTGTTTGAAGCTTCTGGCACAATGCGTGTCCAACACCTACCTGATTTTGATTGGTCATGTGGGATCAAAAAATACCACAATAAAGAATCCATAAAGAACAATCACAAGCAATAGAAAGAATAAGAAATCACAAGCAAAAAACAGTAATTTATATGGTTCGGCAACTTGCCTATGTCCACGAAAGAGGTTACTATTTTATTAAGTCTCTCTCAATATATTTGGTTGCATGCCCCTCTGGCCATGGACATGGGTTACAATTTATAGAAATGTATAACAGAGTTTTCTTGGTGCAAGGAACTCGAGGATAACACATATGGGCATATCATAAATATCTTGAATATCTTGGATGAGATTGTTGGATATTGACTTGAGTATATCCGAGGTGTTTTCATCCTTATAAAAGACTCGTGCATAATTTAATCCTTGATTTGGTTCGATCATCCCCACATGAGTGTTGGGCTTCATCGACTACTTTTTTCGATTAAAATAAATGGGTCCCCGCAATTGACCTTTAAATCTTCGGTCTATCAATTTTGGGTCAACAGATTTTAAAGAGGTCCAAGTCCCATGGCTTGGAGCAGCTTCAAACTTGTTGTGGCACATTAGTAATTTGTTGAGATCAAAGAGCGGTACGCTTGTCCTTGTAAATAAATGAAACGCTAAAATATTTGTGGGGTAGCGTGAACCATCATTTGGAGGTGTTTGAAACTTAGTTAACGTGCAAGTTAATCATCAGTTAAATTATTTTGGGTTGCCCTTGCTCAAACATTGTTCCAAGCTCCACTTCTTGTTTCCATTCTTCAAAACTGGAGCTTTCTCAGTTTCCCAAGCCTCATTTTTCATTTTATAAGTTTTGGTTCTTATTTTTTCCAATTTTCTTCTTCTCTGATTCTTCCTTTTACTGTAGTTAGGGATTTTTCTATTACTTTGAATACCACGGACGTGTTTAGAGATAAACTAGAAGATAAATTTATACGTTTGTACAACATTCCAGATTGGGTGGTCATAGATTGTACCCATATACCTCCAAATGCACGTGATATAGATAGGGGCACTCGATTCATACCATAATTTTATAAATGTCCGGGGTAGAATCTAGGAATTTTCTGTTTTCCCTATATCACAATATGTATGTCTGATACCGCTACATTCGGCATGTCAACATGATCATCCACGACGGCCTTGATCTGGACCCATGCATCCATCATCTTCACACGTGCATCATGCTACATGCGACGTGTTGCTCAGCTCATTCCCACTACACCACTACGCAATATTGGTAAAATGATTTATTGGAGTTTTTTATGTTTGCATAAATATTTGGGAATTTTTTAAAAATTATTTTTTCGAAGTCAGATTTATTTTTTATCAAGATCAAAAAAAATTCTAAGTGTGGAAGCGGAGTGCCTCGATCGACGAGCTCGTTCAAACGACATAGCACTGTCGTTCGATCGAGATAGGCATGTCGTGCGATCTCATTCGAGTGACACCTATCCTTTGTTCGGGCGATATGCTTATCTCATTCGAACGAAGGCTCCCCCTCGATTTTTGTATACATACCTCATCACTTTCTACACGGTTTTTGAAGTCTTTTTGCATACACGATTTTTGCAAAATCAGTCCAGAAACCAGACTTCACCTTTTAAGGTTTTTATTCCTTCTTTATTCACATAAACACTCCCATATATGTATGTGAATCATTAAACCTTCATGAGGATCATTCTTACTCATCTGGAGTAATTTGTGGAGAAGTCGTTCTCTTCTTCATTGCTGCCCACCTGGAGTTCTTACAGGAGATTCCAGCTGAGACATCGAAACTGACACCTTAGGGTATTTCTTATGTCATACTTATTTTCATTGTAATCCGTGTAACCGTTTTTACAAATTATAGTGAAAATAAAAAGGTTTTGCCCATTTGGGGGATTTTTCCTCATTTGTTCGTTTTGTTTGTGATTGACTATTCTTGCATGTTCATATTGATTTCAATCACACCTAGATGCATGTTTAGGATTTAATTAAAAAACTAAGTTTAATTAAATAATTTATTTATTTGAACGCACGCGCACTCTTCAAATTGGTATCAAAGCTGGTTACGCTAATTTATCGCGTATTCCTACTTTTCGCAAAATTTTTCTAAAGATATCAATTTTTTTAAATTGACTTTTGGAAAGGGGAGTGTTCATAATGGAGAAGTTATATAATAAAATGTCAATTTATGACGGGACAAATTATGCTTACTGGAAAGCCTGCATGAGATCTGCTTTAAAAGCCATAGATGAACGTGTCTGGATTTTGGTTGAAAGAGGGTCGACACCTCCCTCCATCACTATCGATAACATGACTAATTTAAAATTTGTCACTTCATGGACTGAAGAAGAATTTAAATGGTCATCTTTTAACTCTAAGGGTTTAAGTGCTATTTTTGGATCCGTCACACCTGACGAGTTCCGACGAATAATGACTTACGCCACGTCAAAAGAGTCATGGGATGTTTTGCAACTTACCCATGAAGGAACTAATGTTATGAAAGAGTTTAAACTGAAAAATTTAACAACTCAATTTGAAACTATCACCGTGCTTGAAACTGAATGTTTTGATGAATTTTATGCTAGGTTATCTGATATTGTAAACACTAGTTGTAATCTTGGTGAACACATTCCAAATGCTAGAGTTGTTAAAAAGATTCTAAGATCACTGCCTAAGCATTTTATCCCTAAAGTCACTGTGCTAAATCCTATGGGCAATTTAAACACGCTTGAATTGGAGGAACTTGTAGGAGACTTACAAACGTATGAAATTGATATGTTTCCTAAATTTGTCAATACTAAAGATAGGGGTCGGCAAGAAAGAGAGTTGAGTCATCTAGAAAAAGGGAGAAAGAAACATCAGATTCTGAGTGTGACTTTAATTTAGATGATTTGGCCATGTTTGCTAAAAATTTCAAGAAAATTCTCAAATTCAAGAAAAATGGTAATTTCAAAGATCAAAAGAATTTTGAGAAAAATAAGTTTGAAAAGAAAAATGAAAAAGATTTTAAAGACCCTCCTAAGAAAGACAGTGGGAGATGATATGAGTGCGACGGTAGGGGTCATAGAGCTTTTGAGTGTTCTACTAAGCTAAAAAGAGAAAAGGGCAAAGCTATCCTTAATGCTACCCTTAGTGACGACAGTGAGGTCGAGTCGGTGGACTCTGGATATGAGTCACAACATGAGTGTAACTTCACCGCATTCATGGCTAGTTATGTGAGTACCTTTTGTGCTTCTCACGATGATGAGGATGCTTCTTCACAGGGACACCTCGACAGTGAGAACGATGTGAGTGAGGGGGAGGATGATGCAAGTGAGAGCGAGAGTAATCTTCAACGTGCCTACGCTGAGTTATATAATGAGTCATTTAAAACCAAAAAGCATAACAAAGCGTTAGTTCTTAGGATCACTGCTCTAGATGAAGATTTAAAAGAAGCGATAGAGAGAGAGTCCTCCACCTGCACTACCTTGAGAGAGAGAGAGAGAGTTTGCCTATGTTGAGAAAGAAAGTTTGTTTAGAGAGAGGGAGAGACTATTTAGAGAGAGAGAGAGAGTTATTTTGAGAAAGATAAAGGGGACTTGACTAAACAAGTGGCTAGTATTACGAGTGAGTTCCATTCCTCCCTGGGACTGGGAAGAATCTTGAAGCCCTTGTTTCCCTGCTTACTTATGATCTTGAGAGAGCACGGGAAGTAAAGGTTCAAATTGAGGATAGGTCTGGAAAAATGGGAAAGATGCTCCTCGATCCTGCTTTAGGTTTTGATGATAGGTAGGGAATTGATTTTGATGGTGCCTCCACGTCCCAAATTGTAGCTGGACCAGTTCCTGAGTTTACTACGACTCCATATGGCCATCGTCAAAAACCATAAAGGAGAGTTTAACCAAGAAAAGCAAACCAAGGT
Organism: Sambucus nigra; assembly: GCA_949130495.1. Classification (NCBI taxonomy): domain Eukaryota; kingdom Viridiplantae; phylum Streptophyta; class Magnoliopsida; order Dipsacales; family Adoxaceae; genus Sambucus; species Sambucus nigra. The sequence goes on along the minus strand of OX422222.1, from coordinate 462,710,382 downwards.
TCGCCTAAGACTGTGTTCTTTTGTACGTATTGCAAAAGAAAAGGCGACCTGAGGGAGTTTTGTTATAGTTTAGGTCGGACACGACGTACTACTGCTCCACCACATCATACTGATGATTTTGCCAGTCTGAGAGAGCGTGTTGAGTTTTTAGCTGCCACATCATAGAGTTTGATGGAGGAATTCTGATGGATGTCTTTGCCGTCAGTGAATGCTTCTCGCATCCCGGCTAAAACCAACAACAACAAGGGTAAACAAAAGGTTGCCACTTCTTGGGTACCTAAGAAAGATGAAAAGGACCTTATTGTTCATGTCGCCCTCAAAGAATATAATACCTAATAGTGGTATTTTGATAGTGGGTGCTCCAGACATATAACAGGTGATGTCTCATTTTCTACCTACCTTGAGGATTATAAGGAAGGTAGAGTCACCTTTGGAGATAGGAGAAAGTCTAAAATCATAGGACGAGGTACAGTAGAGTTAACAGGATTTCCTAAGCTAGAGAATGTTTTGTACGTCAAAGGTTTGAAAGAAAACCTTCTCAGCATTAGCCAGTTATGCGACACTGATAGTACCATAAAGTTTGATCGAGGCACGTGTAATGTCTATAATCAAGCCAATAAAATTTTAGTGCGAGGGGTGAGGATAGAGGATAATTCCTATGGGACTGTGTCCACGTCCTCACTTGTCTGCAACAGCGCCACGATCACTCTTATGAATTTGTGGCACCAAAGTCTAGGTCACGTGAACGTTAGAGATTTGACACGTTTAGCTAAAAAAGGACCTAGTACGTGGCTTACCATCACTTGGAAAGCCAACTTCCACGGTTTGTGGACCCTGTCAGTTGGGAAAGAAAATACGTAGCCCCCATAGGAAGTTGCATTCCATTACCACCTCCCGTGTTTTTGAGCTGATTCACATGGATCTTATGGGTCCTACTCGTACTGAGAGTCTGGATGGTAAGAGGTATATCCTCATGATGGTAGATGGTTTCTCCAGATATTCAATTGTACGTTTTCTGAGATAGAAATCTGATGCTGTAGAGTTTTAATGACCAAGTGTCATGTCCTACAAAATCAACATGGAGTCACTATTAATAGGATATGTAGTGACAACGAAACGAAATTTAAGGAAGAAAAAGTAGATCTTTACTGTGATAGCCTTGGGATCAAGCATGAGTTTTCTACTGTAAAGACTCCTAAGAAAAATGGGATTGCTGAGAGAAAGAATAGGACTATTCATGAAATGGCTTGATCTATGCTTCTAGGTCATAAAGTTGCTAGGAGATTTTGGGCAGAGGCAGTGTCAACTGCATGCCACACGGTGAATAGGGTTTACCTGTGTCCACACACACTTAAGACGCCTTATGAATTGTGGGCTGGTAAGAAACCCAACCTTGCATATTTCCATGCCTTTGGGAGTAAATGCTACATCCTACGGATAGAGAGAAATTAGGAAAGTTTAACTCCCGGTTCGATGAGGGAATATTATTAGGATATTCATCAAATAGTAGAGCGTACCAGTTTTTTAACCTGAAGGGCTCTAAGGTTATAGAGTCAATAAACGTCACCATGCAAGATGATGAACCTCCGACGTTTATTGATCCTAGACTTCAGTGTGAGGATGAGGACTTTTCTGGCAGCGATTTACTTATCCCTCACCCACACCCTGTGGACCCTACTCCTGTGTTAGGGGACACATCTGCTTGGGTTCGCAAGAGTCATGATCCTTCTACCATTGTTGGTGATCCCACTTTAGGGGTCATGACTCGTGCCCAGCTAGAGAATGTTGTTAGTCATCATTGCTAAACGTACACAGTCGAGTCCAAGAATAAAAAAGAAGTAATCAAGGATGAACACTGGATATCTACCATGCAGGATGAGTTGCTTCAATTTAAAAAGAACAATGTCTGGGAACTTGTCCCCCGACCTAGTGAGACTAATGTGATAGGTACCAGGCGGATTTTTAAGAATAAAATGGATGAAAATGGTACCATAATCATAAACAACGCTAGATTGGTTGCTCAAGGCTAAACACAGATAGAGGGTGTAGACTTTGGGGAGACATTTTCTCCTGTTGCGAGGCTTGAGTCCGTCCTCTTACTACTCGCCATTACATGTCATTTGTGCTTCAAGTTATATTAGATGGATGTCAAAGGTGCCTTTCTAAATGGCATTCTACAGGGGGAGGTTTACTTGGAACAACCAAAACGGTTTGAAGACCCTAAGCATCCAGAGAACGTCTACTATCTAAGGAAAGCCTTGTATGGTTTGAAGAAAGAATACTGTGCTTGGTACGAGAGGATTACTTCCTATCTCTTAGTCGGTGGCTTCAAAAGAGGGGGAGTTGATATGACGTTGTTCGTCAGGAGAGATGATGGTGCTATTTTGGTTGCCCAAGTCTATATAGACGATATAGTCTTTGGATCCACGTTCTCCCAGCATGCTCATCACTTTGAGGAGGAGATGAAAAGTGAGTTTGAGATGAGCATGGTAGGTGAGCTTACTTTCTTCCTTGGTCTTAGGTTCATCAGTTAGAGGATGGGATGTTCATCTCCCAATCCAAGTATGCTAGAGACTTAGTGAAGAAATTTGGTTTAGACTTCGCTAAGCATGCACGTACACCTATGAGTACTTCTATCAAGCTTAGTAAGGACACTTCAGGCAAGGACGTAGAGCAAACCTTGTATCGGAGTATGATAAGTAGTCTTCTCTACTTGACTGCCAGTCGTCCCGACATAGCCTTTAGTGTTGGAGTCTGTATGCGATATCAGGCATTCCCGAAAGACTCACACTTACTCACTCAAAAATGTATTATCAAATACATGAGTGGGACTCTCTCATACGGTATTTGGTATTCCTTTGATACTGATGAAGGTTTTTCTGCCTATTCGAATGTCGATTGGGTCGAGGATGTATATTATTATAGGAGCTCTTCTGGTGGGTGTTTCTATTTTGGTTCTGCTCTTGTCTCCTGGCTGAGCAATAAGCAAAACTCCATCTCTTTGTCCACTGCAGAGGCTAAGTACATCGTCGTCGGGAGTTGTTGCACGCAACTCTTGTGGATGAAGCAAATGTTGGAGGATTATGGGATTTCACAGGACACCATGACCATTTCCTGTGATAACACGAGTGCGATACACATATCCCACAATCAAGTCCAGCATTTGTGCACAAAGCACATCAGGATATGCGAGCACTTTATATGTCAGTTAGTTGAGGAGAAAGTCGTATTCCTGAGTTTCATACCCACCGACCGTCAGTTTGCAAATATTTTCATAAAACCTTTAGATGCCCTTAGATTCAGGAGTCTTAGGAAATCTTTGGGGATATGCAAAGTTGACTGAGGGGTTGGTCCATGTCTAGGATAGTATGCTTTGTCATGTTATATCATATGCTTCATATTGCTAGTTTGTATCATGTGTATTATTATTTTGCTTTTTTATATTTTTTTTGAAAAATCCAAAAAGATTTTCTTTTTATAAAAATTTTAGAAAAGCACAAAAAGATTTTTGTATTTAATTTTCACCTTTGATGGATGAGCATTTAGGATAGCCGAGTCACAAATTTCATTCATTTATTCCACGTGACTGTTTGATAGTGATTTGAGATGCTACATCATTGCATCCATGTGCTTTACATTGTTTGGAGTCTTTGAGATGTGATTAGTGATATCTTTCTACATGTTTGACTCATGTCTCCTTTATTGCATACATGCACGGCTTTATTTGATTATTGTACTTGTCTATCACATATTGGCTTGAGTGTTTCCATCTCAATTCTGTCTATACAACGTACCATATGCGATAAAACTTGACAAGATTGGAATGCATGTAAAAAACCTTTTGGTGAGATTGTGTGGTATTTTTAAACGGGGAAGGGCTGCGAAAGGTTTATTTTGCATTTTTGAATATTAAGCCACTGTTAAATCGGACCTAAAAATTGAGAAATTTTATTATCCGAGGTCCAAAGAGGTTAAAAGAGCCCGAAAAAATTTAAAGGTAATAAAAAACAATGTATGCCAAATATGGGCCATTAGGTTTCACCATCAATTCTCCAAAGTTTGAGGATTTAGATCTCCTCTGTTCAAAATATAAATCTGAGGGAGTTTGGTTGGAGAATTTAAACGGGTTTTCACTTCCTTGAAAGTTTTGAAAAAGCATTCCATAGTTTTCGATGTTATTAGTGTGAAAATCACTTTGAACTTTGATTTGCTGAATTGATTGATTCAATTTCTTATAATTCCACCTTTTTACTCCTAAGTAAGATGTTGAGTTCATTCGTTAGGAGTATCTGATATTCATCGTGCACATATGTCATGTTTGTATGCATTGATTTTCCTATCAAATTTGATCACACCCCTATATTTGCGCTTTCATCGACTTGGCTATTTTTGTGTTATATCATGGTGTGATTCTTTGTTGCATATTTTTTGTGAAAATTTTTTGAAAACTTCAAAAATATAGGTTTATTACCTTATCACATTCTCCATTTGCATTTATTTATGCTTCTCATACCTATCTATTTGAGGACATCATAAAAAGGGGGAGAAGAATTATGGGGGAGATTTGTTTGGTGTTTGGTTGATTTATGAATGATTTTCTTAAGCTTAATTGATCTTTCATTTCTGCATATCATTATATTTCAAACCGTTGCTTGTCATGGGTATTTGCTTTATCTCATGTGTGTAGGTACAAAATTGATTATTTTAGGATTGCACACCCTGATGAGAAAAGCTTTGGGAGTTTCTTAAGAGCTGAAGATTTGAAGACATGTCATTTAGTATTCTCAGTTTGATGGTTTAATGGGGATATTATCTTGTATGTCATTTGATTTCATAATTCAGATTTTTTTATGTATGTACCGACATATACATAGGGGGATATTTGTAAGGACATAATTTTATAAATGTCCATGATAGAATCTAGGAATTTTCTATTTTCCCTAGATCACAGTATGTATGTCTGATACCGCTACATTCGGCACGTCAACACGATCATCCACGACGGCCTTGATCCGAATCCATGCATCCATCATCTTCACACGTGCATCATGCTACATGCGACGTGCTGCTCAAATCATTCCCACTACTCCACTACGCAATATTGGTAAAATGATTTATTGGAGTTGTCTATATCTGCATAAATATTTGGGAATTTTTTAGAAAATATTTTTTCAAAGTCTGATTTAATTTTTATCAAGAGCAAAACAAATTCTAGGTGTAGAAGCGGAGTGCCTCGGTCTACGAGCCCATTCAAACGACATAGTATTGTCGTTCAAGCGAGATAGGCATGTCGCGCGATCTCGTTCAAGAGACACATGTCCTTCGTTCGAGAGACATGCTTATCTCGTTCGAACGAAGCCGCCGCCTCGATTTTTGTATAAATACCTGATCACCTTCTACACATCTTTTGAAGACTTTTTGCATACACGATTTTTGCGAAAATAGACTAGAAACCAGACTTCACCTTTTAAGGTTTTTATGCCTTCTTTATTCACATAAACACTCCCATCTATGTATGTGAATCATTAGACCTTCATGAGGATCATTCTTACTCATCTGGAGTAATTTGTGGAGAAGTCGTTCTCTTCTTCATTGCTGCTCACCAGAGTTCTTGCGGGAGATTCCAGCCGAGACATCAAAATCGATGCGTGAGGGTATTTCGTATGTCATACTTATTTCATTGTAATCCGTGTAACCGTTTTTACAAATTATAGTTAAAATAAAAAGGTTTTGCCCCTTTGGGGGATTTTTCCTCATTTGTGCATTTTTTTGTGATTGACTGTTCTTGCATGTTCATATTGATTTCAATCACACCTAGATGCATGTTTAAGATTTAATTAAAAAACTGCGTTTAATTAAATAATTTCTTTATTTGAACGCACGCGCACTCTTCATTAACATTTCCCCCAAATAAGTTATTCATTTGGTTTTTCAAGTAATTCAATGTCATTCCTGCCCTATGTGGGCCCAATGTCTGGAAGATATTCAATCCGGTTCACCGAATAAATACCCTTTATATGGGAAAAAGTTTGGTGTTACTGAAATTTGTTTTTTCTATGTGTGGTCGAAAACCAAAGATGGCTTGTTATACTTGAAGGCCAGAAGAGATGAAAGGGTTCTAATCGTGAATATCCCTTATTCCCATAAGGACTATTGGGGGCAAGGGTTTATTGCAAGGAACTAGCAGCTTGCTCTTGTTGGAGAGGGAGAGAGATATAGAGGCTCTGTAGGTTTTGGATTATGGAGATCCTGAAATAGGTTGCTTATTCTTTTTGTTGTTCTTGTTGATTTCTTGCACTTTTCTATTTCTATTATTTTTTTGGATGTTCATCTTCCCTTGTTATTGCATCTCGTGCGAAGAATTAGGATCCTGAACTTGGTGAAGTGAATGTGGTTGGGCTGGTAATGGCCTGGATTATCCGTGATAAACTAGCTGACGGTGAACACCTAATATTAGTATCTTTTTCTCTAGATTACAAAAACACTGGTACTAGCTTTATTTCATGCCTTCATGATACCATCCCAGCCTTAAAGCTCCTGATTTAGGTCCATCTGATCCCATTGTCCTTGAGGAAGAGGAAGAAAACTCATAGGAAAAGGGAAGTTTAGAAGAAGAAGAAGAAGAAGAAGAAGAAGAAGAAGAAGAAGAAGAAGAAGAAGAAGAGGAAGAAGATATGGATCCATTTTTGCCAAGGAAAATGTTCAGGTTGAAGTACCCTACCAAAGATGAGGACCATATTGTCCTTTCTGATAGGATCCCCTCCGTAAAGATATCGACAATTGGTTCCCCTAAGGGAAGTTAAACCAGCCCATCTATCAAGGGGAAGGAGAAGGAGGAAAAGAAGAAGAGAGAGGAAATAGGGAGAAAAAAGGAGGAGAGATAGGTAGTGGAGAGAAGAACGAGAGAGGAGAAAGAGGCAGAGAGGAGGAAGGAAGAGGAAAATAATAGGGATCAAACTATAAGGGTCCCTATGAAATATCCTTCCCTTATTACTGCTAAGGAGACTGTTGTGACTGATGCCCGTCACCTTGTCCCTCTGTTGCTAGAGAAAGCAATACTCTCGAGTGATTGCGAGAGGTCGAGCGCATGGTTTCCGACCAGTTGGCCCTTAATCCCACTCAAGGGCTTGCATTAGTAAGTCCACTTTTCTTTTTTCCTTATCTTATGTTTCCCTAAAATATCTTATACAAAACTATGCTTCTTTTGTTCTTGTAGTTTCTCTCCGATTTCACTTCTCTTTTGAGGAACCAATCTTGTTTCTCTAAAAGGGAGCAAGAGATGAGCAATGCCTTGGAGGTTGAGAGGCAAGCCTTTGCAACTACCCTGGAGGCTGAGAAGAAAGCCTTTGATCATGCTTGCCAAGAGTGGGAGTGAGAGAAGAAGAGAATGTCTAAGGCCTATGATGTGTTCCAGATGACCCACAATGTGGTGGTTGTTAAAAATTCTGAGCTGACACAATCGAATGCAACTGTTGATGTAAAAAACTAGATTACTCTAATTATTTAATCACAGATAAATAAATGAGACAAAAGATTTTAAAGTGGTTCAGCCTTATATGAATGGCCTACGTCCACTGTTATGTTATTGCTGAGTGTTTGGGAATTCTCGATTACCAGTGCTATCAAGAAATTCTGGTCCCCTTGAATGAGGGTGATACAAGGTATTTATAGCCCTTAGGCTGTACATGAAAGGGTGTTACATTAAATGATACACATATGAAAGGGTAATTCACTTAATGTTCTTCAAACGTGCGCGTCAAGATGATAAGCATTCAATGAATAGTTGAACTGTTGATTATCTGGCAATTAATGCTGTGGTCGAGATGCAGCTCGAACCGCCTTAGTTGCTCGTCGTCCAAGAGTTCCTCGGAGCATTGGAGTTCCTCGGAAGATAAGAGTTCCTCGGAGGGTTGGTGTTCCTCGGAAGACTGGCGTTCCTCGGAGTATACCTGTTGCTCGGAGTGAGTATGTTGGTCGGGGAAATAATCTTCCTCATTGCTATTGTGCCACGTAGATTGACACGGGTCTTCTTATTATTCGTCCACATCAGCATACTAATTTTGGTATCAACAGAAGCCCCCAATGTTTCATATTTCGAACTTTGAGGAGTATGGAACATTCTTTCTCGGTATATGGAGATATTAAATGACCTTCCTGGGTTTTAGGAGCCTTTTCTTCATATTTGAATTTTCTTCCAAATTCGCAGAATCCGCCTTTTTGCATTTTTATAGGCGCTTCGATCTTCGTGCCCTTTTTGTCCTTTTAGCCGCCGGTAGCATAATAGTATCCTTTTTCTAATCATTTCTTTCACCGTTTCCCAAGGCAAAGTATTTAAGCTTCGGAGGCAATCCCATCGTCTTCTACCTTTTCAATTTCTGCTTTCGAGTTTTCTATAGCTTTTCTCTCTCCTGTGCGTCCATCCCTTTCTTCGTTTGTTTGTTAACAAATCTCCTTTTTCCCTGTAAGCTCTTCTTCCTTATTCTTTTATTCATCATGGTTTACATTATTGAGTCTCTTGATAAATTCCGTTCTGATTTCTCTATTCCATCTTGGGTAATTCTGGAGGTTCTTTCTGAGCCTTCAAGTTATTTTGATTTGGCTGAGGGACATTGGTTCCCTAGCCTCTTTATTGCTGAATGTGGATTTTCTTTTCCACCAAACCCTTTATGCTTAGAGTTCTGTCAGTATTTCGACGTTGTCCCTGCAAAAATAGCCCCCAACACATGGAGAATAGTTAATGGGGTGTATAGGTTAAATCAAACTCATGGAACTCGTATAGGAATTCCTGAGATTATGTACTGTTATAGATGGGTTGTTTTAGACAATGTTTATTAGTTAAAAACTAGATTTTTGAATAGGGCTCTAGTAGTCAACCTCCCTGATGCCAACAGGGATTATTTTGAACATGGAGTAGTTGTAAAAAATTGGCAACATGCCCCTCTAGTTGGAGACGAAGTATATGAGGGTCCCAAATGCCCTCCATATGGCAATGGGATAGGTTATTTTCATCTTATTTTGTTTTTTGAAATTATGATTTCATTGTGTTTGACAAAATGTATGACTGATATTTCACTATATTTTTGTTTGTAGTTGACAGCAAGAGAAAAACTCCAAAAGAAACAGAAGTTAATATCAAGCATTTAAAACATATCTGGAGTTTACATCAAAAGGTTACAGATGAGCACATTAGTTCTGCTTCATACTTGCTGCAGTACAGGAGCTATACATCCTCTTATACTGCTCGTCTTGTGGCTAGCATTAGCGAACCATTGCCAGCTTCTGAAGACTCTTCACCAGACTCTCACATTCCTTTGAGTCAGAAGATGAGCAAGAGAAGAGTTCCTGCTCTCTTTGAAGAGACCTCCTCTGCTGGAGATGGAAAGAGAAATAAAGATGATGTCCCAAAGGGGACAAAGAAAATGGATGCTGCCCCTTCTGCTGCTCCTCAGAAGGTCGCCGAGAAGCCCCCAGGGGCTCCAGTACAGAAGGATGCGCCTGTGGAAGTAATCACTATCTCTCCAACCAAAAATTCTTCTTTGGTTGAGGTTGTTGAGAAAACACCGAGGAGATTGAAGAAGTCTTCTTCGGTTAGTTTTTCTGAAGTCATTCCCCAACTCCAAACTAGTGGAGCTGGTGTTCCAACCATTATTCCCCCGAGCTCTGCAATGAGCTCGGTAAAGACTTGGATTATTCCTGAAGTCCAAGGCATCGAGGAAAACATGCCTAGGGATATGTAGACATCCCTAGCTACTCGTCACATTGCTTCAGTAAGTTTCTTCTTATTTTGAATTCTTATTTCCTTCTATCAATATATGTATCTCGGCACTAACTCATCACTACCTTCTTTTTTTCAGCTGGTGAGTTGCTTTAACACCATTGTGAAGAAAGATGAAGCGCTCAAGGCTTCAAGCTCCTCGTCTGGAGTAGAGGATGCATTCCAGGGTTTGGCCCAATCTCTGAAGGAATCCTGTCAAAAGTACGACGAGGATAAAGGTGAATGGGAGAAGAAACTGGTTGCATCTGAAGCAGAGAAGGTGCAGTTGGGAAATAAAGTGAAGGACTTGGAGAGGGAGAATAAGAAATACTCCGAGAAGCTCACCACCTTCGGGGAGCTTGAAAATAAGCTGAAATCAGCTGAGGAAGAGCTGACCCTTCTGCGCGAAGCAAATCGTCAGAAAGAGGAGTTGGAGGCCAAGCTGAAAGCCTCCGAGGACCTTCTATCCGAGAAGCTCTCCTCGGAGAAAATGAAAAGAAAGAAGGCAATAAAGAAGTCTTTCAGCACAGGTTGGGACAAAGGGTGGAACAAGGGAGTAGCTTCTATGATGACTCAGGTGCAATATGGAAGTTTGAAATACTTCCGAGATGGCTGGGTTGCTGCTTTGCAAGAATTGAAGGTGAGCGAGGACTCCGAGCTATTTCAACAGCATCTCCCTGGTCCTCCCCCAGCCATCGAGGATGAAGAAGAGGACGAAGCTGCCTCAGAAGAATCTTCATTGGTAGTGGGTGATATCATCCTTACCCAGCCTGCTGACGAGGAGCTTTCATCTCTGCCATCTCCTCCAGAACAAGTTCTAGCTCCCGCCGACCAACTCCTTATTTCCACCGAGCAACCAAGCTCCTCGTCCCAGCCTCCCGAGAAAGTCTTGGGAGACAAGGAAAAGGTGTGAAGTTGTTCGGTATTCTCTTTATGTTTTTCTTTTACTTGTACTTTGTATCTCAGATCTTTGTAACTTTGCCTTATGATCTAATAAAATTTGAGTTCTTTTCTTCCATATGATTGTCTCTTTTTTATCTGCAATCTGTCTTGATCTTCTTTTTCTTTCTCTGTTAGTTTATGGACAGGATGGATCTTCTGTCTACTAATGACACAAAGTTGATGCAGCAATGCCATGAATATTATAAAGCTGGTCACACAGACCTCAGTGCATCAGAAGTTGCCGACATCCTTGGCCATGGTGCTTCAGAGCAGGCAGTATAATCTTATCAATATCTGAAGGGCTTACTTGATCGAGTTGTGGCCAATAACGTGGCTTACTATGATATGATCGAGGAGCTCCAATATACTCTAGAAGATCTTCAGACTCCGTACAAGGAGTCAAATGCCTTGTTACATGAGGGGTATGAAAAGAAATATCAACAGCTTTCTGCCGAGAAGGGCTACGACAAACTCCTTGCAGGGTATGATGTCAGGGAGAGGACCCTAAAGGGAGAAGTTGAAGCTTGTAGACAAATTGCTGAACTGCTGGAGCAAGAGAATAATAATTTGCAGAAAGAACTAGCACAATATAAGTCTGCAGCCTCTTCTTCAACAACGGTAATCCCAGTGACCGATGAGGGATTTTCCTTCTTAGAGGTTGAGAATGCCAAATTAAGGCAAGAGTTGGATATCCTGCGAAGATCTGGTGCTTCTACTTCTACTCGGGGACGAGGAAGAGGTTCTCGTGGGCGAGGAAGAGTTGCCCAGGATGTTGTCGAGGAACGAAGTACTCCAGTTGCTCGGGGTCGATCAAGAACTCCTCGTAGTATTGAAGAAGCTCGTACTCTGTCAACATTGGAAACCCAAGCGTACCAACTGAATGCAAAAGATCGGGCTTTGTCTGAAATGTCCAAGAAAATCCTAACTTTGGAAGATCAACTTACTGCGACGAAGTCTGCTTTAGAGAATAAGGACATTTTTGCAAAAAACCTTCACGAGCAGTTGGAGAGACTAACCTTCCAATTCCATAAGCAGCCCAGGGAATTTTGGATGGCTGGGTACAACGAGGCATTATTCCATTTAGATGCTCGTATCCAGAATGCCACTAATGAGGGTTATAAACAAGGCTGGTTGAATGCCTTATGCGTGTTGAAACTTGAACAGGGACATTACTTTTGGGACTATTATGACCCCGGGGTGCTTGACTTGCCTGTGACACCGTTCAATTTGGACAAGGAATGGATCCCAGCTCGTGCCATTCCTCGGAGCTTAATTGCACAATACCTCGGTGATTACAATCTTCATTCTCAAATCGAGGTATCTCGTCCCGAGCATCTTTTGGACACACCTTCAGTAATGAATGTCAGAATGCTGAAGGACTTGAATTTTATTAATTCTCCTCAGACCTTAAATGATCCTCCTGCTGGCGAGGAACCTATTTCAAAAGCTGAGGGAAAGAAACCAATAGAGTAGGGATCTCAATGTAATAGTTAGTATACATGTAATTTGTAATTCGTTTTGAATTTTAATGAAAGACTTTCATTTTCTGTTTGCAAATCTGTATTGCTATTGTTTTGTACTTGTCTAACACTTTTATATTTGTGATTGCATAACAATACTTTGTGGTTCATCGACCAATCTAGTAATAAAAGATTACAAGTATCAAAAATGTTGCTCGATCACTTAATAATAAAGTAATGAGTATAAAAATGTTTAAAATTTTTCCAACCAACCAAGGTTGTTAAATTGTGCTCGTCGACCAATTATAATTAGTGAGAGTTTTTATCCCAAACTAACCATACTTGGTAATTTTTACATAAAATGTGTCCGACCAACCAAGGTCGATAATTTTATCCTCGTCGACCAACTACAGTTAGTGGATTTTGATCCCGACCAACCATGCTTGGTTCAGTTTGGAATATTTTGTATTTTCTGGAATGGTTTTACCTTCCGACCAACATAGGTTGGCATATTTTGTTTCTTAACCAGCCGAAATTGGCATTTTTAAGAATGTTGTTCTTGCCCTTTTACCAACCGGAGTTGGTCATGGGTTTGAACTATCATGTCCACTAACTCTTTTACCAACTGAAGTTGATCACATTAGTGTACGCCTCCTATCCAAAGGAGTATAGTTTGTTCTCGCTATTTTACCAACCGAAGTTGATCACACTCGAACTATCATGTCCACTAGTTATTTTACCAACCGGAGTTGATCACGCTAGTGTATGCCTCCTAACCAAAGGAGTATAGTTTGTTCTCGCCCTTTTACCAACCGGAGTTGGTCGTGGGTCTGAACTATCAGTGTCCACTAGTTATTTTACCAACCGGAGTTGGTCACGCTAGTGTATGCCTCCTAACCAAAGGAGTATAGTTTGTTCTCGCCCTTTTACTAACCGGAGTTGGTCGTGGGTCTGAACTATCGTCTTCTTTTTGCTGTCGAGCAGCGTAGTGTTGTACACTAGTATTCCCCGAAAAACTTTCAATAAAAGGAGAGAAGATGGTGAAACATCATCGTTTTATTCATATTGATAGAACTGCTTTACATTTTACATTACTGATAATACTTGCGTAGGTGTTCAGCATTCCATGCATTCTTGAATTCCTCTCCTTCTAGAGTTTCTATTCGGTAAGTTCCTGGTCGAACAACTTCTGTAACTCGGTAAGGTCCATGCCAATTTGCTTCCAATTTATTGTGCTTCTGAATGACCTTCTTTAGCACATAATCTCCTTCTTTTAAATCGCATTTCTTCACCCTCTTGTTGTAGAACAGAGTTGTTCGTTGTTGATATGCAGCATTCCTAATGGCTGCTTCTTCTCTAACCTCCTCGAGCATGTCCAAATCTAATCTTCTCATCAAGTCACTGACTGGGGAATTGAAATTCAGCACTCTGTGTGTTGGGAGACCCAACTCAGCAGGTATTACAGCCTCACTTCCAAACGCCAGCATATATGGTGATTCTCCAGTTGCTGCTCGGGGAGTTGTTCGGTAAGCCCACAATACTGATTGTAGCTCTTTAATCCAATTAGCTTTAGCCTCACTTAACCTCTTCTTCAAACCATTTAATAATGTTCTGTTGGTCACTTCAGTCTATCCATTGCTTTGAGGATGGTCTGGTGCTGAATGAACCTTCAAAATATTTGACTGATGACAATAGGTGGCAAACTCCTCGTTATCAAACTGTGTTCCATGGTCTGTGATGAAGGCATGAGGGAGACCATATTGGTAGATGATATTCTTCCAAACGAATTGGTACACCTTCTCGTATGTCATATCAATCAGAGGCTCAGCTTCTACCCACTTAGTAAAATAATCCACTGCGACGACGAGGTATTTGAATCTTCCTCGGGTCGTTGGCAGTGGTCCAACCAGATCAATTCCCCATATGGCAAATGGCCAAGGGGAAGTTATGGGTGTCAACAATGCTTGTGGAGTACGTCGGATGGAATAAAAACATTGGCATTTATCACATTTCTTAGCATAGGCTATACAATCAGCCCTCATCATTGGCCAGTAGTATCCTTGCGTCATCACCCTTTGCAAAAGTGTTCGACCTGCTACATGGGCTCCACAGGACCCTTCATGGATTTCTTCAATAAATTCTTTCACCTCGGAGGGATGTACACATCTTTGCAAGCCTGCCATAATTCCTCGTCTATACAAAACACCATTAGTTAGTACATACCGAGCAGCTTTAAACTTCAATTTCTTGGCAGCGATCTTATCCTCCGGTAATTCTCCTTCATCGACATATGCCCTGATGGGATCCATCCAAGATGGTCCTAAATCAAGGGAAATAACATTCATCGTCAGGCCTTCATCTATGCTTTGACTTTCTAACACCTCAATTGGTATCGTTCTTCGCAACTCGGTACGAGTAGCTGATGCTAATCGGGCCAGTGCGTCTGCTTGTGCATTCTCCATTCTTGGTATTCTGATCAACTGAATGGCATCAAATTCTGCCAAAAACTCCATCGCCTTTGCATGATACTTGACCATTAATTCTCCTTTAACTGCATACGTTCCCATCATCTGATTCACAGTTAATTGAGAATCACTGAATACCATCACTTGTTGCGCTTCTATAATCTTTGCTAAATTAAGACCTGCTATCAAGGCTTCATACTCAGCCTCATTATTGGAAGCTTTGAATTGGAATCGTAAGGCATATTCCACGTCAATCTCGTCTGGGGTGTTCAAACCAATCCCTGCCCCACAACCTGTCGTGCAAGATGACCCATCTACATATAATCTCCATGTAGGTAACTCGTCTTCAAATTTCTTTTCTGACAGAGTTCCTCGGTGAAATATCTGTTGTTTCCTTTCATCCTCCCCTGGTATTTTTTGTTCTTCGTCGACCATCTCTTCTTGCCCTTTTACCAACCGGAGTTGGTCTGGGTTTGAATTTGATGATCTTTCTACCTCCACAAGCCCTTTTACCAACCGGAGTTGGTCTGGACTTATGTCTGTTGATCCTGTAACATCCACAGGTTGGTCAGCGAGCAACTTTTGTTCCTCGGGGGTATCAGGATATGTAAACTCTGCTATAAAGTCTGCTACAGCTTGCCATTTTAAGGATGATCTGGGTTCATACACAATATCATATTCACCGAGCTCTATTGCCCAGTACATCAGTCTCCCTGACTTTTCTGGCTTATGAAAGGCTTGTCTTAATGGCATGTCGGTATACACGATGATGGTATGGGCCTAGAAATATGGCCTCATTCTTCTACTTGCTTCAATTAATGCCAATGCCAATTTTTCCAACTTTGGGTTCCTGATCTCTGCACCTTGGAAAGCCTTACTTGTGTAATAAATTGACTTCTGGACTCCATTCTCCAATCTGATCAGTGCCGAGCTGACTGCATTCTCTGATACTGCCAGGTATAAGTACAACTTTTCACCCATCACTGGTCTGGACAGCAATGGAGGTGTTCCCAGATATTTCTTCAAGTCTTAAAAGGCTTTTTCACATTCATCATTCCAGTCGAAAGTTTTTCGGAGTGTTTTGAAGAATGGAAGGCACCTATCAGTTGCTCGAGATACAAATCTATTGAGCGCTGCAACTCGTCCTGTAAGACTCTGCACTTCTTTCTTCGTCGTTGGAGATCGCAACCCTAAAAGAGCTTTGATATTTGCTGGATTTGCCTCAATGCCTCGCTGGTTGACGATGTACCCGAGGAATATTCCTTCTCGTACTCCAAAGGTGCACTTCGTCGGGTTGAGCTTCATCTGGTATTTATCCAGTTGATCAAAGGTCTGACCTAAGTCAACTAGATGCTCAGAAGATTTCTTGCTCTTTGTCAGCATATCGTCGACATAGACTTCCATGTTGCAACTGATTTGTTCGGCAAAAACCTTGTTCATCAGCCGTTGATATGTCGCTCCTGCATTTTTCAAACCAAAAGGCATAACATTATAACAATAAGTTCCCCTAGGGGTAATAAAAGAAGTGTTTTCCCTGTCTTCAGGTTTCATTTTGATCTGGTTGTAACCAGAGTAAGCATCCATGAAGCTGAGCAGCTCGTGCCCCGAGGTAGCATCTACTAGTTGGTCAATTCTGGGCAATGGGAAGTGATCCTTTGGGCAGGTCTTGTTGAGATCAGTGAAATCAACACACATTCTCCATTTATTGTTTTTCTTCTTTACCATCACCACATTTGCCAACCAGTCCGGATACTTCACATCTTCAATGAATTGGGCTTTCTGGAGCTTGTCGACCTCCTCTTGAATAGCTTGATTTTTCTCGGGGCTAAATACCCTTCTTCTCTACTTTACAGGCTTGATCTCCTTATTCACATTGAGCTCATGACATAAGAAGTTTGGATCTATTCCTGGCAAGTCTTCATGACTCCACGCAAAAGTTTTCTTTCTGTTTCTCAAGAAAGTTATCAACTCCTGTTTTATTGAAGCATCCAACGACGAACCTATCTGGGTTACTCGTTCAGGGTATTCGTCGTCCAGAATAACATTTTCTGTAGATTCTACCACTTGTCCTTTTACAAGTTGGGATTCATCTCTTGGATCAAGTGTTTCACTTTTTGTACTTTCTTCCACCTGGTAAGTAGTAGTCTTTTTCCTTGACTCTTCAAGCTCCTCGTGCTCGGCAGATGAATAATAGCATTCTCGAGCTACTTTTTGATCACCTTTCACCATTCCCACTTCGAAATTTGTTGGGAATTTTAAACATTGATGTACTGTAGATGGGACTGCTTCGAACTTCTTCAAACCAACTCTTCCGATGATGATGTTGTAGGCTGACTGCACATTCTTATCCATCACAAAGAAGCGTATTCTCTCTGTTCGACAAGTAGGCCAAGTTCCAATGAATATATCCAACTTGATCGTCCCAAGTGGAAAAACTTTCTCACCAGCGAAACCCAGAAGAGGTCTGTGATAAGGCTCCAATTGAGATAATTTCAAATTTAAACTATTAAAGCATGAATAGTACATGATGTCTGCCGAACTGCCATTGTCTACCAGCACCCTTGAAATCACTACTTCTTTCATCCTCATTTTGATCACCAAAGGGTCGTCGTGAGGGTAAAGAACACCTGCCAGGTCATTTTTTGAAAAGCCAATAACTAGATTATCTTTGTTTACCTTCCTTGGACGATCCTCCTCGGCCAAATTTATTCGTTGAATGTACGAGCAAGCTTGTGCCTCTCCGAGGTAAGCTTTTCTTTCTGCAGTATGATCTCCTCCTCCTGCATCTCCTCCTGTAATAACATTACAATCAAATGACCCAAAACGTATGGAAAATACCTCTCGTTCTGGCTGCCTTGGTTTCTTGGGAAGATCGGGGTCATCCTCTGCATCATCTTCATGGCCTCTCTTCTTTTTCTCCTCTGCTCGACGAGGAGATCTAGATCTTTCTCTAGTTCGATCATTATTTCTTCTTTCACCTCCCCGATCAACATACTTTGCTAGATTTCCTCTTCGGATGAGTGTTTCAATATCGTTCTGAAGAGCTATGCAATTTTTAGTCATATGGCCATGATCTTTGTGGAACTCACAATATTTATCCCTGTTTCTTACATCAGGATCTGACCTCAGTTTCTTCGGCCACTTTACCTCCTCGCTATTCTTGATTTCTTCCAAGACATGATTAATACCCATTTTCAAGGGAGTATAATTATCGAATTTCTTCAGGACTTCCCATGATGACTTATTATTTCTGGAACGCTTGTCACCGCCATTGCCCTTATGCTCTTTATTTTTAGGCTTGTCGACGTGCACCTTGGTGTCTTTATCCATATTCTTCTTTGCAGCCATAGCTTCCTCGGCATTCATGATTTTGGCCGCTTTTGCCATCAACTCTGACATAGTTTTAGGTGGATCTTTCGCTAAGGTGTAATACAACTTATTAGGCAACAACCCACTCATCAAGGCGGTGATTGCTGTCTTCTCCTCGTAATCTATGACTTCCAGCTTCTCGTTATTGAAACGAGTTATGTAATCTCTAGTACTCTCACCAGATTTTTGTCTAACACTTAACAAGTGTGCTACTCGTTTTACTGGCTTTGCTCCAAAATAGAAATTGCCGATGAACAACTCGGCCAACTGAAAGAAAGTTGAAATCTTACCCCGAGGAAGATTGTTGTACCATATATGGGCAGCTCCAGTAAGAGTTCCTGAGAACGCTCTGCATCTCATCTCGTCGGGGACCGCATAGATATCGGCGGCAGCTTGATATTGCTCTATATGAAGAACAGGATCTGTCTTTCCATCATATTTGGGGGTCACTACTGGTGCTTTAAACTTTGACGGTGTAGGAAAATTCACAATGGCCTGGACAAAAGGTGTCCCTTGAACAAAAGTTCGTTGTAGAGGATTCTTCGCCTTAGCCATTTCTCCCAATCTATCCTCCAACTGCTGAAGGGATCCTTTCCACGCTTCATTTCCTTCCTCGGGCCTATTGGTTCGAGCAATAGATCATTCTGAAGTAGCCTCCTGAGATCTATCTTGACGAGCAACTGGTTGTGATTGTGCTGATCCTTCTCTTAGATCTGATGGTTGTTGAAAACTCCTCGACATGGTCTTAGGTGGACTCTTGTTCCTCCTAGGGCCTAATCGACTGAAAGGAGACACCCTACTCAGTCTTTCTAAGGCACTGGGTCTTTCTGGATATAGAGTGATACGTTGATCAGTATCTGTAGCCCTTATTGACGAAGTTCGCCCAGGTTGATAAGAGAAATCATCAGACTCCTCATTACGATATGACTCAGTACGCCTGGATCGTGAAGAAAGTAAATAAGTTTGCCTCTGACCACTTCGCTGTCCTGAACGTGCAGGGGCACCGCTATGAAGGGTTTGTATGATTTGCCTCATTGTTTCTTGCATGGCGGTTTGTCCTTGAGCCAGATTCGTCATAATCCCGGCCAGATCTGGAGGTGCAGAGGGATTTGAAGGATTTCCAGCATTTCCAGCGTTTCGATTGCTAGATTCTGGATTATCGCCATTGATGATGAATGATTTTTGGTAAAAAATGATAATAACAATCTTTCCCACAAACGGCGCCAATCTGTTGATGAAAAAAACTAGATTACTCTAATTATTTAATCACAGATAAATAAATGAGACAAAAGATTTTAAAGTGGTTCATCCTTATATGAATGGCCTACGTCCACTGTTATGTTATTGCTGAGTGTTTGGGAATTCTCGATTACCAGTGCTATCAAGAAATTCCGGTCACCTTGAATGAGGGTGATACAAGGTATTTATAGCCCTTAGGCTGTACATGAAAGGATGTTACATTAAATGATACACATATGAAAGGGTAATTCACTTAATGTTCTTCAAACGTGCGCGTCAAGATGATAAGCATTCAATGAATAGTTGAACTGTTGATTATCTGGCAATTAATGCTGTGGTCGAGATGCAGCTCGAACCGCCTTAGTTGCTCGTCGTCCAAGAGTTCCTCGGAGCATTGGAGTTCCTCGGAAGATAAGAGTTCCTCGGAGGGTTGGTGTTCCTCGGAAGACTGGCGTTCCTCGGAGTATACCTGTTGCTCGGAGTGAGTATGTTGGTCGGGGAAACAATCTTCCTCGTTGCTATTGTGCCACGTAGATTGACACGGGTCTTCTTATTATTCGTCCACATCAGCATACTAATTTTGGTATCAACAACAGCTTTATTTAAAAAATTCACTAAGCCAGATAAAGAGTTGCCCCATGAGAAGGACGCAAGATATACTGAGGGCTATTATAAAGCCTATGCAGATGTCGAGCGACAGTTGGACTATGGGTGCAGAGTGTCCTTTAAAAAGGGATGGATCAATCTCTGAAGGAGGCTAGATTTCCGGCTTAATTTGAGCTCTTCAGTTTGCATTCCCCTAGTCCTGATCCTTTTTTAGAGGAGGCTGAGGGTGGTGACCAACCTACCATTCACATGGATATGGTCCCTTATGAGGTTGGCGAGGTCGCCAAAGCTGCGGAGGGTCAGCTATCTATTGACAAAGTAAAGGTAATTATTGATGGTGATCAGGGGATTGATCAAGGCTAATAGACTAGGACTTTGTATTTTCCTTCAACGACCTTCTTTATTTTGTTAGTTTGTAGCTGAAACCTGATGTACTGGCCCTTAGCCCTTTATTATTATGAATGAAAATGTAACTTTCCCTTTTCTGATTGTGTTCATTTGATCTTTCATGTACTAATACTCTTCTTTTGGTCTAATGTGTGTCGTTTGTAGTCTTCTGACTTAAGTCAATACATTCTTCCAAACTCCCAATTGGGAAGGATTTTTGGACCCAATATCAACTTGAAGGCTCTCAAGGCCTTTGTAAAAATCTACAAATCTCTAAGAACAAGAAATGAGCAGTATAAGGACCAGACCGAGTTGATCGCCAAGTTGAAAGATGATCTCCATGAGATGGAGGATCTAGGCGCATTAGTGCACGAAGAGATAAAATATCTAAGGGCTGAGGTCGATCAAGTAAGTGAGGTACTCCAATTTGAGAACAGTGCCCTGAGAAAAGAGGTTATTTATCTTAAAGCCTTTGTGCCCATTCTGAAAGGAGATGTAAAAAGGCTTAGATACTCGTTCAAAATGAGTCCTTGAGAGGTTTGGCGAAAAAGTTATAATGCTGGTTGGGTAGATTCCACAGCAAAACTCAAAGAGGCAAAAAAATATTGCCTTCATTCTTGGGTGTCTAAGTGCCCTCAAATAAGTAAAGGTGCCTAGGAAGTCCAAATTATAGTATAAACACCAAGTTGAATTTCCAAAGTATAAAAACCAAGTTGAATTTCCAACCTATAGCCATAGTTCCTTCTCAAAAGATGATGATTAGATCCTTGTTGATTCCATTCATGTGAAACTACTGGATGGTGACCTTGATGAGGATGTGGAAGAGTTTACTCTGAAACCGAATGATGGTCAATGATCACGTATAGCAGAGTACCTTGCTCATCGTCTTGGGCGATCGTAGGCTCCTAAGTATTCTTTTGGTTTTTGATGTAAAATGTAATCATATGTTTCAATATAAATATTATTAGTTATTATTTCTTGAGCATATGCCGAGTAAACATTTGTTAACCTTTCTTGTTGAATACTTGATATCCTTATCGACCAAAAGATACTGATGAATTATTTTGGACTAAATATGTTATGATTGAATAGTATTGAGTACTAATCATTTTGGGCTTCTCGGACAACTAAATGATTTTAAGTATTAATCCTTTCATGTTTGAACATTATCCCTATCCAATATTTCATAACCATATAATTACGTTTACTTTACCTTTTAAGTTGTGTCCTGACGCTTCCTTAGGCCTAAGTAAGACAATGGCGAGAATGAACCTGGCTAATGGGCCATCCACCCGAGCAGGATTTTTTCAACCAACCTACGTTGGCGACCAACCTAAGTTGGATTTATTGCCTAAGGGTCCCCTATATGTCTTATATTGTTGTCGGGGCAACTCAGTAGATCTTTTGTATTTTTAATAAAGATCTGAGGAAGGTTATACTTAGTTGTAAACCCTTCTTAACATATTTAGGTCTCCATGATTAAAACAAGTCGAGCACACTATTGTAATCATAGGAGCTTTGTTAGTCCTTCTCGGCATGTAAGATTCCTTGATTACAACAAGTTGAATAGCTTGTTGTAATCCAGGAGTCTTGTTATGCTTTGAGGGTGTGTATTATTTGGAAAGGGTGCATATTAATATGCGATCAAGAGGCATTTAAAAAAAAAATATTCAAAATGCGTGGGCCAATAAACCTTAATTAGAACGGTTGTAGCGGTATAAATGGGCGAGTTCCCAAGCGAAGACATCTAGATTTATTTTTAGAAACATAGTTAGTTCTTATTTTTCTTGTTTGGCAAGAAAGGCTCCGATCAGAAATTTCCTTTCAGGTGAGTTGCCATCAGCTGCAACCTCTTTCAAGTCTTTAACTACCCTGTCAGTGGGGTGGACCCTGGTTTCCTCCACTTTTGGTTGAACGTACCTTAGTTTCTATTTGGAAGGCAGAGCCCCTACTTAGTCTTCAACCTAATCTTTCCTCTCATCCTTTTTCTTCTCCTATTTGAGTGAATGGATTTAATGAAGCGCCTTCTAGCCACAGCCTGGTCACCGTGAATCTCGACCATGCCTCTATTTGTAACATACTTGAGTTTTTGGTGGTAGGTGGATGGTACGGCCTTTATAACGTGGAGCCAGCCTCTACCCAGAATGGCTTGATGAGGTGGCTCGATATTACCACTAGAAAATCAATTATCTTAGTTATGTTTCCTTCCCTAATTGGTAGCACTATCTTCCCTATAGGCATAATGATCCTTCCTACAAAGCTTACCAATAAAAGAGTGGACTCTTTGAGGTTGGTAATATTCAACTGTGATTTATGGAATAGATCTAATTACATCACTTCGGAAGAACTGCCCAGGTCGATGATTAGGTTGTCTACGTACCAGTCAGTCATCTTGAGTGTGATTACCAATGCATCATGATGAGGGGTCCTCACCCTGACCAAATTTTCCTCAGTGAACACTATATGTTTTGTGTAGTCAACGTCCTCCAATCACCGACGTTTTCCAGCTGGAGTCTTGGCGGGATCAGTCTAAAAACTTCCATAACAGCCATCAGCTTCTTGATCTCCATTCGAACTGTATTCCCCTGAACTTGCTTGAGGTCTGATTCCCTATAAATCATTGTGAACTCATGATCTGCATCATCCTCAAAGACGTTATCCAACTTTTGGTCTGCAGTGGTTGCGACCATGTCTACTTTCTTATTAATGAATTCTTTGAGATGCCCTACCTGGGCCAAATCCTCCAAATGAGACTTTAGTGTTTTATAATGTTCGGTCATGTGACCACCCTCTTCATGGAATGTGCATCTTAGCATGTTATTCCACTTTATTGGGTCTCCACCCATCTTCCTAGGCCATTTGACAAATGACTGGAACGCTTTGGAAGGGTCATTCTTCTTCTTATTTTTGGAGCCATTCTTGCCCCCATTCTTATTTCCTTTCTTCTGAGAATCATTCTTCCATGTCCATTTGTTAACTTTTGCACAACCATTATCCCCTGCATTAAGATGGACACATCTTCAACTTTGCCCTATTTTTCAATATGGGCCATCCCCCATAATCATTAGCCCCCATAATCATTCTCTGACCTT
The DNA here is from genome assembly GCA_949130495.1 of Sambucus nigra. NCBI lineage: Eukaryota > Viridiplantae > Streptophyta > Magnoliopsida > Dipsacales > Adoxaceae > Sambucus > Sambucus nigra. The sequence goes on along the minus strand of OX422222.1, from coordinate 462,687,068 downwards.
CCTCACTCAGATCTCTCTTGGTCGCACCTGGGGCTCCTTCCTCGGTTGTGAGCATAACTCACCTGAGGGCTAAGAGTCCTATTACGGTGCCACCTCGCATTTCTGTGGAGATATCTATCAATTCTTTTGAGTCACCTTTTAAGGCGATCATTATCCTCTTCTTGGCGATGCGTTGCCTCTTCCTATATACAAACTTTGGCCTCGTATGCGTTGACCAGCCTGTAGATCTGTGTGGACCTAGGCGGTCCATGAATTTCTTCAGAAGTTTCCTTTCAAGGCCAAACCTTGGATTTTGAGGTTGGAAAATTATAGAACTCACCCTGAGTTGGGTAGGCTCTTCCTGAACATCACCAGTTTGAGGAACATTGCTGATGTGCTGGGACATTACGGGCTTTAAGTTAACGATTGTTTTCCTAGGAATAACAGTTGTTTCCCACATACGGCACCAATTGTAGTATCAAAAAATATCACAATAAAGAATCTACGAAGAACAATCACAAGTAATAGAAAGAATATGAAATCACACACACAAAACAGTGATGTATGTGGTTTGACAACTTGCCTATGTCCATGGAGAGGTTACTATTTTATTAAGTGTCTCTCAATATATTTGGTTACATGCCCCTATGCCCCGGGCCAGGGGTTATAATTTATAGCAATGTATAACAGAGTTTGCATGATGCAAGGAATTCGAGAATAACACACGTGGGTATATCATAAATCTCTTAAATATATCAAATGAGATTATTGGAGATTGACTTAAGTATATCTGAGGTGTTTTCCTACTTGTAGAATACAAGTGCATAATTTAATCCTTGATTTGGGTCGGGCATCCCCACACAAGTGTTGGGCCTGGTCGACTACTTTCTTGGATTAAAATAAATAGGTCCCCACAGGTCCATTGTATGTTTTCTTATACTCCCATAACTTATGTTAAATTAGAGCCGTAAATAAAAAGTTATCAATGATTTAAAATCCATCTTGGCTTAATCCCTGTATCACATAAGCCAACCAATCGCATGGCTTAACTTATAAACGGTTGATTGACCTTAAGGCATTCCATTATTCGCCTAAGGATTTATATCAGAATGGTAGAACAAGTCATGGCCCTTGTTTTCCCTCTCCAATTCTAGAACCTTCATTGTTTCCTATATAAGGAGACTTCATCTTCTTATTTGAAGACGTTTATCCATTCGAGAGAGAGAGAGAGAGGAAAAAGAGAGAGAAGAGATAGAATAGATAGAGGGAGGGAGGGAGAGAAAAAAAATCCAAAAAATAAGTTTCTAACTACATTTGAAAATCTTTTTAGTTAAGAAGTGTGTTTGGTGTTTTTAAAGAAAAGTGAAGGATCCCCCTTGTTATTTTAAAAACACTTCTTGTGAGTACCAAAAATATGAAAATAAAAGATCCTACGAAGAACAATCACACTAGCAAAAAATATGAATTCACACACACAACAGTGATGTACGTGGTTTATCAACTTGCCTAAAACCACAGAGAGGTTACTATTTTATTAAGTGTCTCTCAATGTTCACAGTTACATTCCCCTATGCCCCGGGCCAAGAGTTACAATTTATAAAAGTATATCATAGAGTTTGCATTGCATAAGGAACTTTGAGATAACATGTTTGGATATATCATAAACCACCTGATTATTTGGGGTGAGATTGTTGGAGGTTGATTTAAGTATATCGGAACGTGTTTCAATGTATGTAGAATACACATTTGTAAATTAATCTCCTGATTTGGGTCGGGCATCTCCTCATGAAATTTGGGCTTAGTCGTCTACTCTCATGGATGAAAACAAATGGGTCCCCACAATTTCCCCTAAAATCTTTGGGCTAATAGATTTTAAATAATACCAAGTCCCAAGTCTTGGAGTAGTATCACAGTTGCAATGGCACGCTCGTAATTCTGGAGGACTTTATGGGGGTAGGCTCTTATTCAAGCAAAACATAATGGCTTACCTGAAAATTATTTGAATATGCGAGGTTGTAATTGTCCGACCAGTGATTTGAACCGCCAAAAATCGTGTGGGAGATTGCTCTCATCATTGCTTGCTGGATTCTAATCCAAAGATACATCCCTTTTCATCAATCATTTTTAGTTCGTTTTATTTATTGGATGCTACGTATTGCTTAGTGAAATATCTTCAGTGTCTTCTTATTTTTCGAGCTTCCAATAATCCGCGTAAGTTTAGCTTATCCCTTTTTAATCTTCTTCCACTTCGAATTTTGCTTATAACTGTAGCTAGGGTTTCTTCTCGTTTCTTGAATACCATGGACATTATTGGTAATAAATCAGTAGACGAATTTAGGCGTCAATATAACATTCTTGATCGGGTGATCATCGACTGTGCCCCCATACCCCAAATTTTCCGTGATATTAAAGGGGGCATTGGATTCACGCCCTCCTGATAACTTAGGGGGGTTTAACGTTTCTCCCAAATAAGTTGTTCCTTAGATTCTTTAGGTATTTTGATATTGTGCCTGCCCAGTGTGCCCTAAATGTCTTGAAGATAGTAAATGGGTTTCATAGAATAAATACTCTTTATGGAATGAAGGTGGGCATTACAGAGATACGTTATTGCTATGTGTGGTCGCAACCCAAAGAAGGCCTATTATATTTGAAGAACAGAAGAGCTTATAGGGTTCGGGTAGTGAATCTTTCAGATTCCCATAAGGACTATTGAGAGCAAGGTTTTATTACAAAAAATTGGCAGCGTCTTCCTACGGGAGAGTGCGATAGGCAGCGGGGCCCTGTAATTCATGACTATGGAGAGGCTGAAATAGGTTGTTCTTCTTTTATTCGTTCCTGTTGATTTCTTTCCTTTTTCTATTTATTTTCTCTTTCATGACGTTCTTCTTCCCTTATTTTTGTAGCTTGTGCAAAGAATCAGAAACCTGATATTGGCGAGGTGAATGTGGATGACTTCATAAAAGCCTGGAGCATCCGAGAGAGTCCAGCCGACAGTGAACACCTGAGATCGGCAACCTATTTATTAGAATAAAAGAATACAGGTACTAGATTTATTGCTCATCTAATTGATGCACTTTCAGTATTGAAGGCTCCTGAAATAAGTCCATCTGATCCTATTCTCAGGGAAGAAGAAGAAGAAGAAGAAGAAGAAGAAGAAGAAGAAGAAGAAGAAGAAGAAGAAGAAGAAGAAGAAGAAGAAGAAGAAGAAGAAGAAGAAGAAGAAGAAGAAGAAGAGGTAAGATATGACCCCTTTGATAAAAAAGAGAAAACTAAGGCTCCCTGGTGAGGAGGACCACACTGTCTTATCTGATCGGATCCAGCTTCTTAAGGCATCTGCAGCTAATTCCCCTAAGGGTAGTAGTTCTAGACTATTAGATAAGGGGAAAGAGAAAGAAAAATAATGGAGGAAGAAAGATAAAAATAAGAGAAAAGGGATAAAGAGAAAGATGAGGAAGAGAGGAGGGAATCCAGGAGAAAGTTAGTCCTGCAATCTCCATATATTTCTTCTTTTCCCAGCCTCGAAGGGGCTAACGTGGGTGATACACCTTCCCTTGCCCCTGATATTTTGTGCTCACCAATGATTAGGAGCATTCTTCTGGGTTGGGATCATCCCAGCTTTCCCTTAAGACTACCTAGGGGACAACTCTGGTATGGCTTTTCCATTATACACTCTTTCTTTTCTTTTCTAATTTCCTCATTTTGATTCTATGCTTTTTCTTTTACAGTTGATGTATAATCTGACTGACCTTTTGGGCAATCATTCCATTAATTTTGGGACGGAGGAGGAACTGAAAAATGCCCTCGAAGATGAGAAGAGGGCCTTTACTGAAGCTCGCCAGGCATGGGAACTGGAGAAAAATAAGATGACCAAGGCCTATGATGATCCTGGGGCCTCTCATGCTGTGGTGGTTACTGATTTGACCAAGGAGAATGTTGATTTATCCGGCAAGGTGGTCAAGCTAAAAGGGGACCTTTCTGTGGAGAAAGATGCTAGCTATAAGCTGCAGCACGTTCCTTTCAAGAGATCCTAAGCAAGACGCCCATGTGGCTGGGCACCTGTAATACATACATATATATACAATAGAAAGAAAGAGAAAAAGAAACGGGTCAGAGCCCGATAGTGTGTTTGATTTAAAATACGTTTAGCAAGTATTTAAATTGATACAGGCCAATGCAACAACATATTAGTGCGACACTCTCTTGATAAATTCTCACCTCTCTTCTAATGTGCACACCTATCGCACTAACCCTCCCCACAGTTTGTCTTATCATTTATCGCACTAATCTTCCCATGATTTAACTTATCCTAGATTACTCGTAAGATTCAAAATTCCACGATTCAATTGTTTGAAAAGAATATTTCAATTAGTAACCAAAGTTCTCATTTTGACTTTATTAATCAATAAAGTTTTCCAGTGTCATATTTTACTTTCTCAAAACAAGTATTTATAATTGAGTCATCAACCATGTCCTACATATCACATCACAGTAGGCAGTTCCAGATTTCAGAATTTCATATATATATTAACTACTCATAGAATATATATATCATAACAGCACCCCAAATACAACTATGGTGCGGGCATACTCTACTATGCAATCCCCGTATCACTCGTACTAAGGGAATACAAATTCGGAATCACTCTCGAACTGTATTAACACATACTCAAACAATATTGAGGCGAAGTATAGATTCCAAGTCCCTTAAGACCGTCTGAACTATCACTGCGATAGCCTGTACCAAGGATACCTATACACAAACAATATGAGGCGAAGCATAGATTCCAAGTCTCTAAGAGGAAAGCACATACCCGAATCTCTTAGGACCGTCTGAGCTATCATTCCGATAGCCTGTACCAAGGATATCTATCTTCTAGGGTAGAAGTCAATATCCCCCATAAAGGTCCCATCGAGATAAGACTGTCCCAGCGCGGAAACCTCAAGGATAGCAAGTAGCGTGGGCATGATTTTCACACATAGATAGTGTATGCATACACAATCATATAACTATACTAATATTACCATATCAATAATGGGTAAATTCTCAATTCCCATAATTACGTCATTCTCATTTATTTCACATTATATAGTTATCACGTATAACCATTCACATCTTACTTTAATTTGAGGAACTTTTCCACTTACTACATAACGCTTCATGGATTCTATCCTCCCAATTATAAAATTCAGTAGGTATACACATTTGTCCCAAAGTAACTCTCTTACGTGTCTCTCTCTTTAAATCATAATTTCACCGACCCTTATGTAATTATCCCAAAATACAACCTTGGCCCGACATCAAGGGTCCCAAAATCTATTCACATGTATTACTCGTCTCCCCTATCTCCCAAAACATTTTATTAGGGATGCCCAAGAATTATTTCATGATAAATTAAATTTAACACATTTAATAAGGGAAATAGGAGTCTGCCAGGAGGGGTCGATCGATCGAGGTTTGGGGCTCGATCGATCGAGCCTTCGATCGATCGAAGCACTAGGCTCGATCAATCGATCAAGCAGGTATTTCGATTTCTGCAGAATTGCAGATACGGGTTCTACCACTTTTTTTCATCCAAATCCATATTTTCCAAACCCAAACGTCCCAAAAATTCTACTACTAACATTATAACAATATACCAGATGTTTCTAACGTAAGGCATGTACATTTCTATCATTTAAACATGGATTATCAACCCAAAATTTCATCTAATTATCAAGAACCCTAAAATTTTCTTAAACAGGTTTCTAACAAATTTTCTCCAGAATTTCCTTCTTATAATCATCAAAATTTCGTGGTTAATTTCCTCTACATGGCAAGGGTTTCCAGAATCATCATATAAACCAATACTACATGGATTTTCCTATCAAAAATTGGGTTTTCTTCCATATATTTCATTCCTAAACTAATATGGAAATTGCACCAACGAAATAAGCAAGATAAACACTTGCCTGGGATTTTCAGAAGTCTGGATTGCAGCTGATTTTGGTGTGGTTGCATTCCCCTTCTCGCGATCTATGCGTTGGTGGTGGCGGCGGTGCAAACCGTTGAGTTTTGAGCCTTGGAATTGCTTGAGAGCTCTCTCCTCTCTTCTCCAATGGCCGTTCTAGGTTTTGGGTAACCCTAGGTGACAACCTCAATATCAGATATAGCCTCTCTAATTTTCGTGGGTTTAATTACCCAAAAATGTAAAATGACCAAATTGCCCTCCCGGGTTACTAATTAGGCCTAAAAACGCCCTGAGACCCAAACAACACCCCCGGGTACACTTTTCTGACTATATCGACCCTTCCGGATGCGTTGGCGCACTCAAAACGACCATACGGGCAACTTATAAAATATTCACTTTTTATTTATCAAAATTTAGTCCCGACGCGACACGAGCACGTCCCGACTTAAATTTCCGAAATTGTCATTTAACTCACTCATGACATTCAATATAACCAATATAATATATTACTTTGCTCATTAGTAATATTCAACAAATTTCTCATAATTACTAACTCTCGTCACGTTAATAATTATAACATAATTAATTTTCGGATTTTTATTAAATAATTCACTCACATTAAATTTAATAAATCCCCAAATTAATATAGCATAAAAATACGGGGTATTACAAAGACGAGGCACCAATCTCAGAGATAGAGGAATCACTAGAAATATGAGGCTCAAAATGAGCCATGCATGGTGGGACATCATCCATACCCGGATAGTTAGGAACTATCACGGATTCTATCTCGGGAAATTGGTGAGCACTCGTAGCCGGAGCTAACCTAAGATGAATTTATTCCTCGAGAACACAAGGGTGGAGCTCGATAGGTATAGAGTCGGGCATTGTTTTGGATTCGACGGGAAAATGAGTGGGAACCATAAGTGTGGGTTCCGGTGGACATGGTGGGATTTGATCAGCCTCACTATCTAAAGGTAAATCAACACAATCGTCGACTTGGGGCCCGGACCAAGGGATGGTCTCAACGTCGAGATTATCGGGGTGGTAGGGTTGGTCACACTCAAAATCCGTGTCACGAGAGGACACATCATCGTCACACTCGGTGGCAACGATGGGTGGGGCCATGGGAATATCCGACTCTCTCTCACACTTGAGTTTATTATATTTGTAGGTACATAAGGATTTTTTATTAGAAGGAGCTTTTCAAGCAACGACAAATACACGCAAAAGTTCTTTTTATCAAATGGCGCAGTTTCCGGGGAGGTATAAGGCTGGGCGGCGACGGGGTTCAGGCGAGGAGAGAGAAGGGGGAGGATCGGGTTTGTGGGATTCCAGTGGCAGGGTCAGGGTTATCGCCGGATTTGGCATGGGCGGCAGGTGGGTTATGGGGGTTGGCTTTGTTTTTAGTTATGGAGGGAAGAGAGAGAGAGAAATAGATGGGGGTTAAAGGTAGAAGATGAAGTGGGGTCTTGTGGTGTGGTGAGGGTGTATGGGTTTAGTGTGAGGGTGAGGGGTTAGTGAGGTGTAGGATAAGTTGTGTGTGGTGTAGGGAGTTTATGTGTGTGTTTTATTTGGACACCTATAAATAATAAAATAACAAGACTCAACTAACAAAATAAAAATAATAAATAAAATCTACAAAAACAAAAAGAACTAAATAAATAAATTCTTAACTCTAAAAAATAAAAAGATATAAAATTAAAAACCTATTGAACTTGAAAACACAAATCCTAAAAAAAAAAAAATCTAATAAAACTAAATATAAAATCCTAGAACTAATCCTAATAAAAATCAAGATAAAATAAAATAAAAACTAAGACTAAAAACTTAATAAAATCAAAATAAAATTATACTAATAAAATAAAATAAAACCTAGAAAATACTAAATAAATCTAAAATAAATCCTAAAAATAAAAATGACTCAAACTAAAAATCTAAAAAATAATAAAAGGACACAAACAAAACACACACGGGGTTCGGAATAGGTTTAGGCTATGTTAAGGCTCGGGTGAGGTTACGGGATTGGTAATTAGCTCCATAAAATGCACAATTGCCTTGAAATACGGCTTTTGACACCGCAACTGCAATTAAGCCTGCATAATTAACATTTAAGAACATAAGACCCATATTGTCGAGAATTAGCAACTAAAATACATCTATCCGGGGTATAAAATGTACAGTTTTGGGTGCTTATCAGGGACCACATATATTATGAATGGACCAGCACTGAGTTCTAATCATTTTGGGTTTTTCAACCGAGTAAATGATTTTAATTGTTAGTCCACTTATGTTTGAACATTCTCTCAGTCCTATATGACTTAGCAATATCATGCTATTTACTTTACCTTTTAGGTCGTATTGTCACACTCCCTTAGGCCTAAGTAAGACGATGGTGAGAATGTAGCTAGTTAATGAGCCATCTACCCGAGCAGTAATTTTACAACCCACCTTAATTGGGGCCAACATGAGTTGGTTTTGTTGCTTAGGGGTCCCCTATAGGTCTTTTGTTATTGCCACGGTAGCTCGAGAGATATATTGTGTTTTTGAAAAAGATCTGAGGAAGGTTACAATTACTTGTAAACCTTGCTTAGTACTTTTTGGGTTTCCTAGATTGAGGCAGGTTGAACAACTTATTATAATTCCCGGCGTTATGACCGTCCTTCTTGTCATGTAAGATTCCTTTATTAAAACAAATTAAACAACTTATTGTAATCAATGAGGTCTTTTATTGTCGAGGAAGTGTATTACTTGGAAAGGGTGAGTATTACTAAGATGCGATCAAGAGACATTAAACAGCCAAAGTATTTAGAGTGCATGGGCCAACTGTCCTTTATTTATTAAAATAATAAACGAAAAGCAACATTAGTTTGTAAATGAAAATTTGGCTAAACTAACTGCGCTAACAAAAAATATATACAAGTCTATAAGTCGAACTTCTTGAGGTTGGTTTTATTCTAGACTCTTGGTATCTCCCTGCCCTTCAGCGTTTCTAAGTGATATGATCATGAAAGATCGTCTCTTATCACCTTGAAAGGTCCTTCCCAGTTTAGTCCCAGTTTGTCGTCTGATGGTCTTATATCACTGTCGAGAACTTTCCTCAGGACATAGTCCCCAATCAAAAACTTCCTCAGATTGACTTTTTTGTTGTATTGTTTGGTCAGTTGTTGTTGGTAGGAGGCCAACTTAACTAAGGCCAATTCTCTCCGCTCATCAACTAAGTCAAGTTTAGTGTGTAATGCTACGTCATTAAGCCCTTGGTTGACCAAGGTGTTTTTCATAGTAGGGAGGCCTGCCTTTAGGGGGATAATGGCTTCCATTCCATAGGCAAGCATGAAGGGGTTTCCCCAATTGATCTCGTGGGAGTGGTTAGGTAAGCCCATAGAATATGGGGTAGCTCATCCACCCAGGCACCCTTAGCTCTTCCAATCATTTTTTTAATCCATCGATAATAGTTTTATTATAAGCCCCAGCCTGCCCGTTGCTTTGGGGGTATGCTACATAACCGAACTGGTGCTTGATGCCATGGTCATCGCAGAAGCCTTGAAAGAAACTACTTTGAAATTGTGTACCGTTGTCAGTTATAATAGTTCTTGGCACCCCAAAGCTAGTAATGATGTTTCCCTAGATGAACCTCATTATGTCAAAGTATCGAATATTTGTGAGTGGTTCTGCCGCTACCCATTTGGTGAAGTAGTACGTGTTAACAAACCAATACTTTCGATTTTCAGATGTGATAGGTAGTGGTCCCACAATATCTAATCCCCACTGGGCAAAAGTCCATAGGCTGGTTAGAGATTTGAGATCGTTGATGGGCTAGTGGACTATAAGGGAGAGTTTTTGACACTTTTCACACTTGAGAACATAGGCACCTGCGTCCTTCTGTATGTGTGTCCACTAATATCCTTTCTTGATCGCTCGAAAGGACCATGACCTTCCACCTGCATAACTCCCATAAATGCCTTCATGAAGTTCACTAAGAACCTACTCGACATCCTCTAGGTGAAAGAACTGGAGATAGGGGTCGATGAAAGATTTCTTATAAAGCTTTCCTTCAAGGGATAGGTGAAAATGGGCAGCCTTGACCCTTACCTGATGGGCTAACCTCTTCACGCCTGGCAGTATGCCGCTCCATAGATAGGCCATTATGGAATCCATACAACTGGGTGCCCTTTCTATGTGGAGGACATGCTCGGATACGACTGTTTAATTGATGCTTGGTTGCACGAGGAACTCTATCTGGAATGGTTCTCCTTAGGTCGAAGTCAATTACTAAACTTAGAGCTACCAAGGCATCGGTGTGATTGTTCTGCCCCCTAGGGAACTGCTAAATATTTACCTTATCAAACCCTTCCATAAGCCCTTTTATGACAGTGTGGTAAGCCGACATTCTATCATCCTTGGCGTTAAAGTCTCTGCTCACCTACTTGGAAACCAGTTTGGAGTCGCTAAATACACAAAGGCTCTTTGCCCCCAGTAGTTGGGTTTTATGCAGGCCGGCGATTAGCGCTTGTACTCAATTTCGTAGTTGGAGGCTTCGAATCCCAGTCCGATACATGTTCAATCATAGTGTTTTCTGTGGTAACCAACACAATACCTACTTATTCCCCTTGAAGTTAGAGTCTCCATCAACGTACAGGGTCCAATAAGGAGACTATGCTTCCTCATTTGTCGATTGCTCAACTTCTAATTGGTCGACTGGCTGATTTCCTATGAATTCAGCAATGCAATCTTCTAAAATTTTCCCCTCAATCATTTCCATTAGTTGAAAGTGGATATCAAATCTCCAATAATCGATCGAACACTTTAAAAGTCAGTCAGAGAGGTCAGCCTTTCTCAGGACATCTTTAAGGGGGTAAGAGGTGATCACGGTTATTCAATGAGCCTCAAAGTAATACTTCAGCTTCCTTGAGGCCACCACTAGCGCATAAGCGAGCTTTTCAAAGGGTAGGTACTACTATTTAGCATCTATAAGTGTCTTGCTGGCATAGTAAATTGGGTGTTGGCCTACTTCCTTTTCACATACCAAGGTGGAGCTCACAACGTGGTATGATACTGTCAGGTTGAGATACAAGGGATCTCGTTCATTTGGAATCACTAGTAAGGGTGTCTTGCTAAGGTAAGACTTAAATTCTTCAAGGAATTTTGAGCAATCATCGTTCTATATGAGGTCTTTATCCTTTTTCAGAAGCTGAAATAATGGTCGACAGCATTCCCAAGACTTAGAGATGAAGTCATTGAGTGCGAAAAGAATGTCGGTGAGCTTCTATACATCTCTCAACGTCTAAGGAGGTTGGACCTTAGTGATATCATCGATCTGATCCGTATTTGCCTCAACTCCTCTCTTACTGATAAGGTAGCCTAGGAACTTACTTGACTAAACACCGAATGAACATTTACTTGCATTAAGTTCCATTTAGTATTTCCTGAGGATCTCAAAGGTTTTGACTAGGTCTGAAAGGTGGTCGCCCTTGTGTGTGCTCTTTATAAGCATGTTGTCAATTTATACCTCCATCGTTTCCACCATATGTTTCTTGAACATTTTGGTGACCAACCTCTGATAAGTCGCTCTTGCATTCTTGAGGCCAAATGACATTACTTTGTAGAAGTATAACCAATGCAGGTTATAAAGGAGGTTTTATCCTGCTCTGGATCGAATAAAGGTATCTGGTGGTAGCTAGGATAAACGTCTAGGAAGCTCATCCTTTCATGCATTGTGGTAGCATCGACTAGTTGGTTTATCTTTGGGAGAGGGAAATTATCTTTGGCATAGGCCCTATTGAGGTCGGTGAAGTCGATACAAACCCTCCATCTACCATTGATTTTGGTTACCACCACTGGGTTGGAAAGCCATTCTCCCTGATGGATCCTACATCCAGTAGCTTCCCTACCTCTTTCTCCACTGCTTTTCCTCTTTTACTGTCTATTTGATGAACCTTTTGAGTGACTATTTTGAAAGATGGATCGACATGTAGGCAATGGCATGCTATATTGGAATCTATCCCTAGTAGCTCATTCGATTCCCAAGTAAAAATATCCAAATTACTTTTGAGAAACGTGGTTAGCTCTTTTTTCTCTTCATCGCAAAAGAGGCTCCGATTAGAAATTTCCTTATAGGTAAGTTATTGTCGGCTGTAAACTCTTCCAAGTTTTTAACAAACCTATCGACGAGGTGGAACCTAATTTCCTCCACCCCTAGTCGATCATACCGTAGTTATATTTAGAGGGCAGAGCCACTTCTTGGGCTCCTTCCTGATTATTCTTCTCATCCTTTTTCTTTTCCTCCTCGGGCAGAATGGTCGTAATGAAGCATCTCCTGGCTATGGCTTGGTTTCCATGAATCTCGACCACGCCTCCATTCGTAACGCATTTAAGTTTTTTATGGTAGGTGGATTGTACGGCCTTCATGACATGGAACCAGCCCCTACCCAGAATGGCATGATAAAGGGACTCAATGTTCACCACCAAAAACTCAATTAACTTTGATATATTTCCTGCCCTGATCGGCAGGACTATCTTCCTTAACGGCATCATGATCCTTCCTAGAAAGACGACCAGTGGAACAGTGGCCTCTTTGAATTCGATAATATTCAACTTTAGTTTGTGGAATAGTTCTAGGTACATCACTTCGAAAGAACTTCCCTGGTCAACGAGTAGCCTGTCGACATCCTAGTTAGCTATCCTGAGTGTGATTACCAGTGCGTCATGATGTGGGGTTCTCTTCCTTAGTGAACATTGTATGTTTAGTGTAGTCGACATCCTTCATTTTCCAGCATTTTTCAGGTTGGGTTTTGGTAGGATCTATTTGAAAAGCTTCCATAATAGCGGTGAGCTTCTTGAGCTCCATCCGAATGGTGCTTCCCTAAAACTGCATGAGGTCTGATGCCCCATGAATTACTGCGAACTCATGTCCTGCATTGTCCTCAAGGACATTATTTGGCTTCTGGTCGCAATTAGTTGTGATCTTGTCTGATTTGTTCTCAATGGACTCGTTGAGATGCCAAGCCTGGGATAACTCCTCTAAGTGTGAATTTAGAGATTTGTAATTCTTGGTCCTGTGACTGCCCTCCTTATAGAATGCGCATCTCAGCGCATTATTCTGTTTTGTTGGGTCACCACCCATCTTCTTGGTCCATTTAATGAATGTCTCGTCTTTGATCTTACTGAGGATTTTGTATATAGGTTCCTTAAAGACTATATTAACAGCTTGGAACGCTTTGTAGGGGTCATTCTTATTCCCATTTTTGGATCCATTATTGCCCTCATTCTAGTTACCTTTCTTCTGATAATAATTCTTTTCTGTCCCTTTGTTTACCTTTACGCGACCATCGTCCCCTGCATTAAGATGTACTACATCTTCAACTTTGGTGTATTTTTCAATACGAGCCATTAAATCATAGATGGTATTAGCCTATTTCTTAGTTAAGGATTGGTGTAGTAAGGAAGTGCACGACAGACCTATCTTGAATGACGCTATGAAAACCTGCTCCGAGTAGTCCTCAATCTCATTAAAAATCTCCCAGTACCTCTTAGCATACTCCCTGAGGTTCTCCTGTGGCTTCTTCTTCATCGTGAGCAGTGCATCCATCCGCTTGGGATGGGATTTGCTGGTTATGAAACGAGTTGTGAAAATTTCATCTAGAGCTATAAAGATCCAAATGGACCTATGCAGCAATCTTTCGAACCACTTTTGATCCACATCATGCAGACTAGAAGGGAAGATGCGACATATCAGTGCATCATTATGGCTCAACCAGGTCATGGTCTGTCGGTACTATCAGACGTGGTCGATGGGATCAGCCTTCCCATCGTAGATCTTGAATCTAGGGATTGCAAACTTCTTGGAGGGGCTCCTTATGACACCCGGCCTAATAAAATACCAGGTGATCAATTATATAACAAATTAAAACAGGAATATCATATGGTTCATTTTCAGCATCACTATTGAAAATCAAAATATTATTAACCACCTAATAGGCATGGCGTCAAAAAATTTAATTAACTAATCTTTTTAACCAAACCAACCACAAGATAAATAATCACAACAGTTCATATAAACATAACGGAAATGAATTAAGATAACCGAACTCACGGTATAGCATTTAATACAACCAAATCAAAGTGTTGCAAACTAAAATGCGGTAAAAGAATAAATTAATACAGTTGGGCCATCAGCCCAAATTTCTACAATACCTCATATCTACATCACAAGGATAGAGGCATCTAAAATAATCCTGCTTGCATCCACAGCTACTGCCGCAACGTTTGACTCGAAAAAATCATCATCCAGGCATTCCGGTGTCTGGACACCTAAAATATATACATATATAGCAAAAGAGAGGGAAAATAGAGAAACGAGTCAGAGCCCGAGTTTTGAAAATATTTAGCAAGTGCATGGAATGTTATATTTTTAAAATATGAAATCTCTCATATTTAAGCTGGTATCGCACTTCCATGAGATACACCTTTCCCCTCCTCTAATAGTGCACCCCTATCATATACATTTTAAACAACCTAGTTAAGTTACCCTGCCTTACTAATCTCTTTTACCTATCCTCTCAATTCTCATAATAATCACTTACCCGACGTGATATAATATAAGTTATATCGTAAGCTATCACATAAACTTTAATTGATATAATCATCGATTATATATATATATATATATATATATATATATATATATATATATATATATATATATATATATATAGTTTCTTATTCAAAAACTATCATTAGTTTAAAATACCATTTTCACTTCAATATATAAAATCTCGTATATATAATTCTCACTTTAATATATGAATCACAACTTAAATGTGGATAAAAATCTCTCGGAAGGAGGATAAAATCTTATTCATCTTACACTTTACACAAGTCTAAATTATATGATTTCACATCTTCATATACGAGCAATATACTATACGCAACAAGTACATTTATACGTATATCACAACCATAAGTATAATAACCATCCCTCCGAGCTATAACTCGAAGATACAGTCTTAAAGTGCTATCATCATCCGGGTATACTTAACTTAACCCAGGTACCAAGTCTGACTCACTCATGATCATGGTAAAAAATACTAAACGGTGGAGGCAGTCATATTCCCTCCTGAAAGTGGAATCATCACCGCACCCATATGGGGGACGATATGACCTGCAGACTATACTCTCCCTGCTCCTCAAGCCAGGGGATTCACCCACATCACGCAACCTCTCTAGATAGCACGAAAGATATATATATATATATATATATATATATATATATATATATATATATATCATTCTAATACCGATATATTTATAACCAAATTACATATATAATGTAACTACCCCCGTATATATAATACATATCACTTATCAATATACCCTGGCTATAATTGTCAAACTCTCATAGAGAAAGCCAAAATCCCGAATGTTCCCATTCTATATAAGTATTTTAACACACTTAAAATACTAAATCTATAAGTATTCTCTTACTTAATATTTAACTCACACCTCAATCACTTTTCAAGGATTGTTATATAAACCAAAATATACCAATTCGTAATAATTAAATAAGTATACAAGCAACTTATTTTAATTCTATAGGTATCGCGTCACCTATAATAATAATTGTCAATATAAACATATCGGGTAGTAGCTTAATCCTCTCTAGCCCATATCTTAAATTCCATCCTAATCGCATCCTAGGATTTAGTCAAATGTAATCGACCCATATTTATTCTCTACGCATAAATATATAAATACACTTGCCGAAGACTTTTCTCGAATGTTACTCATCCTAATCCTCCATTAAGTCCATATCCCGGATTGTACACTCACCTAATCCAAGGTTCTCTCTTTCAAACCAAGGTTTACTCACCCTCAATTCCATTAACTAGGGGTCCTAATATCACATCTAGAATCCCCTACAATAATCTCTAATTTATAATTTAACTCCCCCTGCACTTAAGGAAGAAAAAATCTCAATTCCTGATGATGCGAATCGATTCTCCCCAGCTGCGAATCGATTTGGTCTAAATCCAAATCGATTCAAATAGGATCAGTACTCAGGTCTTCAGGTTCGAATCTATTCGCCCCAACTGCAAATCGATTCGACCTAAGACAATCCTACAGGTCTTCCAAATGCGAATCGATTCGCCCCAACATGGGTTGACAGTTTGGGCGATTTCTCCATCTCCAAAATCCCAAAAATTCATCCCAACCTCCATTTTTGTGTTTTCTAATCCCAACTAACAATAATATAATCATCCAGTCACTTATTTATAACGAACACATCAATTACTTTGTGGGATAGAACAATTTCTCTTGGATTTAAACATTAAAACCATTTAAACTCTCATTTCTCATCTCATCCCATTTCTAACCATATATACACACCATTAACATGGGTTTAACACTAGAATTCATAAAGAGTTAACAACACATTAATTTATGAACTCAAAATTAAATTTCCTAAATTTGTTTCAAGGGTTCCAACCCAAAAATCATATAGTTTACCAACTATAATATGACATACACACACTCAATTTAATAAATCGAGTAAACACTTGCCTCACGGATAAAATCCGACAACCTCGAGTCGAATCCCGCGGAGTTTGGGACGAAATCCTCTTTCTCTTCTCCATTTTCCTTCTTCTTTTCTCTCTTTTTTTTCTCCTCTCTCTCTCTCTCTCTCTCTCTGTGGTGCCTTATAAGAGATAAAAGGAGTTTATCTCCTTATTAAACCCAAAAATGACTAGTTTACTCAATTACGAGTCCTTACTAGTCCAAAAGTCCCTGGAACCCAAACGCTACCCACGGGTACTCTATTCTGACTATCCCAGCCATTCCAAACCAACTTTGCGCTCAAAATCTCCATCTGAGTTACTGAACTAAAATTCACTAATCGGACCCAACACTTCTCAACACGCATTTTTACTAACATGAAATATCTCCCGTCGCTTTACCCAACTGCGACATGACATAAAAATATTCCAACTCATTTACTTTATCCCAAAAGTAAATGGAACACACATCGGTAATAATCTAACACTCGTTAATTCCAAAATTAGTATTCACTGTAATTCCTCTAATTATCAAATTACACCCACTTATATATTTAAATATCCATAAAAGTACGGGATATTACACTCCTCTTCTTCTATCGCCCTTGAAAAAGGATACTTCATCTGAGTGTTGAGAGCTAATATATATAGTTCTCGAGTATATTTGGCTTCATGGTGGGCTAGATGTTGGTCCATCTCCCTATGGACTAGGTTCTTAATTTTATTATCTTATCGATCATGGCTCTTGTGGTATTGTTCCTGGTAGAGTCATCCTGATCGACCATTCTCTGAGTTGTCCTACTCAGATCTCTCTTGATCACGCCAGGGACTCCTTCCTCAGTTGTGAGTATCACTAACATGAGGGCTAAGAGTCTAATCACGGAGTTACCTCGTGTTTCTATGGATATCCCTCTCCAATCTTTCGTTTCGCCTTTTGAGGCGAGCATTCTCTTCTTCTTGGTGGAACGTAGCCTTTTCTTATTCTCAAAGTCTAGCCTCGTATGCACCAATCAGTCTGGAGATTTGTGTGGACCTAGGTGGTCCGTGACTTTCTTCAGAACGTTGCCTCTCCTGGAAAAACCTTGAGTTTTGAGGTTGGCGAATTTCAGACAAAACCCTAGGGTGGGTAGGCTCTTCCTGAACATCGCCAATGTGAGGAATGTTGCTACTATGGTGAGACATCATGGGATTTTAGTTGGTGAGTGTTTTCGTAGGAATAAAAGTCGATTCCCATAGACGGTGTGTAATACCCCGTATTTTTATGCTATATTAATTTGGGGATTTATTAAATTTAATGTGAATGATTTATTTAATAAAAATCCGTAAATTAATTATGTTATAACTATTAACTTGACGAGAATTAGTAATTATGGGAAACTTGTTGAATATTACTAATGAGCAAAGTAATATATTATATTGATTATATTGAATGTCATGAGTGAATTAAATGACGATTTCGGAAATTTAAGTCGGAACGTGCTCGTGTCACGTCGGGACTAATTTGGTTAAATAAGAAGTGAAAAAATTATAAGTTGTCCGTATGGTCGTTTTGAGTGCGCCAACGCGTCCGGTAGGGTCGAGATACTCAGAAAAGTGTACCCGGGGGTGTAGTTTTGGTCTCGGGGCATTTTTAGGCTTAATTAGTACCCCGGGAGGGCATTTTAGTCATTTTACATAATTGGGTAATTAAACCCACGAAATTCAGCAACCTATATCAACCATTTAGGTTAGCTTTTAGGGTTAGAATATCCAGAAATCAAGTGATGGCCATTGGAGAAGAGAGGAGAGAGCTCCAAGGCAATTCAAGGCCAAGAAGCCACCGGTTTGCACCGCCACCACCACCACCGCGTAGTTCGCGAGACAAGGAACACAGCCATACCAAAATCAGCCGTGAATCAGAATACCAAAAATCCCAGGCAAGTGTTTAACTTGCGTATTTTCGTTAATGCAATCTTTATATTGGTTTAGGATTGATTAGAGATGAATAATATGGAAGAACACCCAATTTGTGTTAGGAAAATGCATGTAGGAATGATTTATATGTTGATTCTGGAACCCTTGCCATGTAGAGGAAATAAACCATGAAATTTTGATGATCATAAGAAAGAAATTCTGGAGAAAGATTTGTTAGGAAACTGTTTAAGAAAATTCTAGGATTCTTGATAATTGGAGATAATTCTAGGTTGAAAATCCATGTTTAAATGATGAATATGTACATGCCTTACGATAGAATCATCCGGTATATTGTTATAATATTAGTAGTAGAATTCTTGGACGATTGGAACCTGAAAATATGGATTTGGTGTAATTTTGGTGATGAAACCCGTAACTGCATTCTGCAGAATTTTTCCCAGACCTGCTTAATCAATCGATCGATCGAACTCAGAGCTTCGATCGATCGAAGGTTCGATCGATCGAGCCCCAAGCTTCGATAGATCGACCCCTCCTGGCAGACTCCTAATTCCCTCTTTAAATGAGTTAAATTCAAATTGTCGTGATATAATTCTTGGGCGTTCTTGATAAAATGATTTGGGAGACATTGAGGACCAGTAGGGCATATAAATAAATGTTGGGACCTTTAATCTTCAATGAGAATGGTACTTATGGGACATTTACTTTAGGGTTGGTGAATTCATAAATCTAAAGGGTGAGGTGCGTAAGAGAGTTACGTTGGGACCTAATAAAGACACTTACTGAATTTCAGATTTGTGAGGATATAGTCCACGAGTGTCAGGATATGAGTGAGAAAACCCTTCGAGTTAAGGTTAGGAATGAAACTTTATACGAAATTCTAAAATGTGAATTTAAGGATAAATGGTACAATTATGGGTGACGAGAAGAACCTATGTTAATATAATAAAGTGGTATATTTATATGATTGGGTGTACATATAGTATATACATGTGAAAAACATACCGTGCTACTTGCTATCCTTGAGGTTACCGCGCTAGGATAGTCTTATCTCGATGGGACCTTTATGGGGGATATTGACTTGTACCCTAGAAGATAGATATCCTTGGTACAGGCTATCGAATTGATAGTTCAGGCGGTCCTAAGAGACGCGAGTATGTGCCATCCTCTTAGAGACTTGGAATCTATGCTTCGCCTCAATATTGTTTGTGTATGTGTTAATACAGTTCGAGAGTGATTCCGAACTTGTATTCCCCTTGATATGAGTGGTATGGGGTTTGGATAGTAGAAGTATGCACGCACCATAGTTTTATATGGGGTGCTGTTATTTTATATATATTATGCGAGTAGTTAATATATATATAAAAATGGGAAATTCGAAACTGCCTACTGTGATTTGATAAGTAGGACATGGTTGATGACTCGTATATTAAATACTTGTTTTGTGAAAGTATAAAGTGTCACTGGAAAACTTTATAAATTAATAAAATTTAAAACGAGAGTTGTGCTGCTAATTGGAAGTATTCTTTGTAAACAAAAATATTGTTCGGTTTTGAAATCTTACGAGTAAGAAGATACGCTAAATTATTGGGAAGGTTAGTATAATAAAATGATAAGATAAACCGTTGGGAAGGTTAGTGCGATAGGTGTGCACATTAGAAGAGAGGTGAGTATTTCTCAAGAGAGTGACGCACTAATATGTTGTTGCATTGGCCTGTATTAATTTAAATACTTGCTAAACGTATTTTAAAATCAAACACGCTTTCGGGCTCTGACCCGTTTCTTTTTCTCTCTCTCTCCTGTATATATATGTATATATTTCAGGTGCCCAGCCACAGGGGCGTCTTGCTTAGGATCCCTTGAGAGGAACGTGCTGCAGCTTAGGTGGGAGTTGCAGGTCACTTGCGTAGACGGCTTCTTTTATTGACTCCACTTCTAGCATTCTCATTTATTGTGCATGTGTCGCCCTTTCCATTATTTCATTATTGTTGGGACATTTGTATTTCAGTTATTTCCAGTATTGTTACGATGGGTTTTGTTCAGTTTGTATTGGTGACTTTAGTTTTCATATGTGGACATTCGATTGACGAATGTATTATATTATCTGGTTTATTGTGGTGTGATTCTTAATTGTAGAAATGTTGTTTTTAAATAAACAAATGTTTTTCTTTAAATAAAATTTGGAATGTATGTATAAATGGTTTTGACACTTAGCTTAATTATTTAGGGTGTTAAATTGGAAAATGTATTTTATCGACAGTGATGCTGAGAATGAACCTGTTTACCTTGATTTAATTTAATAAAGGAGTGATCGCCCGGTATTTAATTAGGCGGGGTGTCACAGGTGGTATCAGAGCATCAGGTTCTAGTGTCCATAGGATCTGTATGGCTTATTTCGCTTTCATCTTAACGTTACTGCTATAGAGCCCTATTTTTAGGATTGTTGTATTCCTGCTTTTACGTTAAAGTCTTCAGCTATTTGAGATTCGATGATAACTGTAGACTAATAAACTTGTTCACGTTTCAGATGCCTCCGAGACGTGCTCCGAAAGATAGGCGTGCCCAAGCCGAGCAGCCAGCAGCTCCGGCACCAGGCACAATGAATGCAAACGAAGTATCCGCCATTGTTGCTCAGGCGGTAAATGCCGCGATAGCCGTGATTCAGCAGGCTCCACCCCAGGTTCAGGCAGTGGCGTCAGTACTAGCACAGCTTCCATCCGCATGGGAGAGGGTTCGGGATGCTTTTCAGAAAGCGCATCCCCCTGAGTTTTCTGATAGCTCCGATATTGTTACTGTTAGCCAATGGAAGAAGGACATCCAGCGGCATCTCCGTATGTACGAGTGCACTGATGTGCAAAAGCAGTTATTGGCTTCCTTTAAGCTGGTGGGAGCCGCATTACAGTGGTGGGAGTCAACTACCACCTTGGAGGAGAGGGACACGATCCCTATTCAGTTGTTCTGGGAGCGGTTTGACCGCAAGTACTTTCCACCCGCAGTGCAGACTGAGATGAGGCGGAAATTACTAAATCTGAAGCAGGAGAACCTTACTGTAGCTGAGTATGAGGAGGAGTTCACGAGACTTCTCACCATTGTGCCAGATGAGGCACCTACTGAGAGCAAGAAGATTTTGTTGTTTGTCGATGGGTTAGCTTGGAGGATCCGTCAGCACCTTATTGGGAATTTATCCCTGAGTACTTTTACTGATGTACTCAATGCCGCATTGCTACATTGCCAGGATCACCGCTTCCATCTACAGGGAAGCAAGAGAGCAGGAGAGTCCAGCTAGCAGGGCAGGACCGGGGGTAATAGTGCCAGTGGGGCACCATCTCATGGACAGACTCGTCAGCACGAGCAGAGTTCCCATCAGGGGGACCCTGCTAAGCGATTTCGTTCCGGTGATTCTAGGCAGGGATTCGGGGGTTTCAGGCAGGGCCATCAGGGCCAGCCTAATCAGCAGGGCCAGCAGGGCCAACACCGACCCCAGGGACAGCAGCAGGGCCAGCAAGGCCAACAGCGTGCACATCAGGGCCAACAGGGCCAGTGGCGTGGAGGTAACGGCCAGCAGGGCCGTGGACAACAGGGTCAGAGGGGAGCTAACTTCAAAGGCCGATGCTTTGGGTGCGGTAAACATGGCCATAGGCGCCAGGATTGCCCAGAGGGCGATAGGGCCCCACAGCAGCAGGGAGCCCGAAATGAGCCGCAGAGACCACTTTTCCCACCTGCCCTCCCAGCTCCAGCCCAGGTGCCAGCCCTACCAGCCATTCCAGAGGCTCCAGTACAACAGGGGCAATTACAGTATGGACATGTCTATAACGTCCACCAGGCAGCAGCTCCACAGGCACCACCCGCGATTGAGGGTATGTTTCCTATCCATGGTACTATGGGTCGGGTTTTGTTTGATACGGGGGCAACACATTATTTTATAGCTACGCATTTTGCGAAAGCCTTAGGGTTGTTAGCCACAGCAGAGAGCACCGTGACGTGTGTCGACTTACCACTAGGGAGTGGGTCACTTATTTTCTTTATATACCGGAGAGTGGGGGTGGAGATTGGTAGCTTGGTATTACCTACAGACATGTTAGTCTTAGACATGCACGAGCATGATGTGATTATTGGTATGGATTGGCTCGCAGCTTATAGAGCCATGATTGATTGCTTCGGTGGGAGCATTGTTTTTTCCATTCCGGGGCAAGAGATGTTTGTAGTGGCGATGCCTCGCCCAGAGGGAGGTTCGACCGCTCATTTGTATTACATAGAGGAGGATACCTCTAAGGAGGTTGTGATTCCCTTGGATTCGATCCCTGTTGTTAGGGAGTATTCCGATGTGTTTCAGGAGATACCAGGCCTACCGCCCAGTCGTGAAATAAACTATGTTATAGATTTATTACCAGATACGAGACCTATAGCACGCGCACCGTACCTTATGGCTCCGACAGAGATACGAGAGCTACGAGATCAGATAGAGCAGCTATTAGGTCAGGGCTTCATTCGTAGGAGTACCTCACCTTGGGGCGCTCCAGTCTTGTTTGTGAAGAAGAGAGATGGTTCACTGAGATTGTGTGTGGACTACCGGGAGTTGAACAAGGTCACAATACGGAATAAGTATCCGTTGCCTCGAATCGATGATCTGTTCGACCAGTTGAGGGGAGCAACTTTCTTTTCGAAGATAGATCTGAGGTCGGGGTACCATCAGTTACGTATTAGAGAGAAGGATGTTTCAAAGACTGCCTTCTTATCGAGATATGGGTCCTATGAGTTCAGGGTGATGCCATTCGGACTCACAAATGCCCCAGCCGTTTTCATGGACTTGATGAACCGAGTATTCAGAGAATTCTTGGATCAGTTTGTCATCGTCTTCATAGATGACATCTTGATATATTCACACTCCGAGGAGGAGCATGCCGAGCACTTGAGGCCGGTTCTTCAGACTCTACGAGAGCATCAGTTGTATGCTAAGTACGAGAAGTGTGGATTCTGGTTGCGAGAGGTACAGTTCTTGGGCCATGTTGTTTCTGAGCAGGGGATTGCAGTTGACCCGAGCAAAGTGTCAGCGGTGAGAGAGTGGGGACAGCCCACGACACCGACGGAAGTGCGTAGTTTCTTGGGGTTAGCCGGTTACTACAGGAGATTCATTCGGGGATTCTCCAAAATAGCGGGTCCATTGACGAATCTGACTCACAAGGGGGTACCATACGTTTGGGATGACGCTTATCAGTTGGCTTTCGACGAGTTGAAAGACAAGCTTACTTCAGCGCCAGTCCTTGCTTTACCAAAACCGGGTGTGGAATACCTGGTTTACACCGATGCGTCTTTACGGGGACTTGGAGGAGTACTCCAGCAGGAGGAGAAGGCTATAGCTTTTGCTTCCTGCAAGATTAAGCCGCATGAGAAGAATTACCCCACCCACGACCTGGAGTTAGCAGCGGTCGTCTTTGCATTGAGGATTTGGAGGCACTATTTATTGGGGGAGAAATTTCATTTATTCACAGACCATAAGTCACTGCAGTACCTGTTCACTCAGCGAGAGCTGAATATGTGTCAGCGCAGATGGCTAGAGTTTGTGAAGGACTACCAGTTCGATATACAGTATCATCCGGGGAAGGCCAACTTAGTTGCTGATGCGTTGAGCCGCAGACCGGTAGGCGATGTAGCGGACGTCTGGAAAGCAAAGTGGAAGGAGTTGGGTCACCAGGACGCAGTGGCACGTTCTTTCAAATCCGTGATGGCAGTCACACCCGAGATTGTTACGAGGGTGATACAGGCACAGACCACAGACCCGTTTTGCCAGGAGCAGATTGTGCGACTTCTAGCCGAGGGTGCTGAGTCCTATTCTGTTAGTTCTGATGGAGGGTTGCTGTTTAATGGGAGACTGGTGTTCCAGAAGGAGCAGAATTACGTCATGCAGTGATGACTCACTCTCATGGGTTCCGATTTGCAGTACATCTTGGAGGAGATAAGATGTACCAGGATATGAGGAGGCAATACTGGTGGAGTGGGATGAAGAAGGACATTGCTGAATTCGTGTCCAAGTGTTCTACCTGCCAGCTGGTGAAGGTGGACCATCAGAAACCGTCAGGATTGCTTCAGCCATTAAAAGTACCCGCGTGGAAGTGGGAGAGTATTTCCATGGATTTTATTACAGGGTTGCCTACATCACAGCGGGGCCACGATTCTATCTGGGTGATTGTAGACCGTTTGACCAAGGTGGCTCATTTTCTGTCGGTGCGGACAGATTATACCACGGGTCAGTATGCTCAGTTGTTCATTGCGGAGATTGTCAGATTACATGGGGTGCCCCTGAATATTGTGTCAGATATAGACAAGATTTTCGTGTCTCGTTTTTGGGAAAGCTTTCAGGAGGCTATGGATACTGAGTTGAGGTTGAGTTCAGCTTACCACCCACAGACAGATGGACAGACAGAGCGTACTAATCAGATGTTAGAGGATATGCTACGCATGTGTGTTCTCGATTTTGGAGGAGGTTGGGAGCCACATCTTCCACTGGTAGAGTTTGCTTATAATAACTCTTATCAGTTTACGATTGGTATGGCTCCATTTGAGGCTTTGTATGGCAGGCCTTGTCGTTCTCCAACTTGTTGGCTCGAGGTGGGGGACAACAAGTTGCTAGGACCATAAGTGATTCAGGAGACTTCCGTGAGGATTGAGATGATCAGGAGTCATATTCGGGTAGCCCAGGACAGGCAGAAGAGCTACACCGATGCGAAACGGTTCTTCCGGGAGTTTAATGTGGGAGACCAAGTGTTATTGCGTGTATCTCCTATGAAGGGGGTGATGAGGTTCGGGAAAAAGGGGAAATTGTCTCAGAGGTACGTGGGACCATTTCCCATCATCGAGAGAATTGGGCCGATTGCATAAAGGTTGGGATTGCCAGAACATTTACATCGCATCCACGATGTATTCCACATCTTGTCGTTGAGACGATATCTTCGAGATGATATGGACTATTCTCACATTGCGATAGATGAGATCGACTTACAGCCTGATAGCTCTTACGAGGAGAGACCAGTGGCTATTCTAGACTATAGTGAGAGAAGACTGAGGTCGAAGATAGTTCCACTTGTCCGAGTCCAGTGGGAGCATCATAATGTGGAGGAATCCACTTGGGAGCGTGAGGCAGATATGCGCGAGAGATATCCAGAACTGTTTTTACCAGGTATGCCTTATTTTCCGAATTTCGGGACGAAATTCCGTTATTAGGGGGGAAGTATTTAATACCCCGTATTTTTATGCTATATTAATTTGGGGATTTATTAAATTTAATGTGAATGTTTTATTTAATAAAAATCCGGAAATTAATTATGTTATAATTATTAACGTGACGAGAGTTAGTAATTATGGGAAACTTGTTGAATATTACTAATGAGCAAAGTAATAAATTATATTGATTATATTGAATGTCATGAGTGAATTAAATGACGATTTCAGAAATTTAAGTCGGAACGTGCTCGTGTCACGTCGGGACTAATTTGGTTAAATAAGAAGTGAAAATTTTATAAGCTGTCTGTATGGTCATTTTGAGTGCGCCAACGCGTCCGGTAGGGTCGAGATACTCAGAAAAGTGTACCCGGGGGTGTAGTTTGGGTCTCGGGGCATTTTTAGGCTTAATTAGTACCCCGGGAGGGCATTTTAGTCATTTTACATAATTGGGTAATTAAACCCACGAAATTCAGCAACCTATATCAGCCATTTAGGTTAGCTTTTAGGGTTAGAATATCCAGAAATCAAGTGACGGCCATTGGAGAAGAGAGGAGAGAGCTCCACGGCAATTCAAGGCCAAGAAGCCACCGGTTTGCACCGCCGCCACCACCACCGCGTAGATCGCGAGACAAGGAACGTTGCCATACCAAAATCAGCCGTGAATCAGAATACCAAAAATCCCAGGCAAGTGTTTAACTTGCGTATTTTCGTTAGTGCAATCTTCATATTGGTTTAGGATTGATTAGAGATGAATAATATGGAAGAACACCCAATTTGTGTTAGAAAAATGCATGTAGGAATGATTTATATGTTGATTCTGGAACCCTTGCCATTTAGAGGAAATAAACCACGAAATTTTGATGATCATAAGAAATAAATTCTGGAGAAAGATTTGTTAGGAAACTGTTTAAGAAAATTCTAGGGTTCTTGATAATTGGAGATAATTCTAGGTTGAAAATCCATGTTTAAATGATGAATATGTACATGCCTTACGTTAGAATCATCTGGTATATTGTTATAATGTTAGTAGTAGAATTTTGGGACGATTGGAACTTGAAAATATGGATTTGGTGTAATTTTGGTGATGAAACCCGTAACTGCATTCTGCAGAATTTTTCCCAGACCTGCTTGATCGATCGATCGAACCCAGAGCTTCGATCGATCGAACCCTCCTGGCAGACTCCTAATTCCCTCTTTAAATGAGTTAAATTCAAATTTTTGTGATATAATTCTTGGGCGTTCTTGATAAAATGATTTGGGAGACATTGAAGACCAGTAGGGCATATGAATAAATGTTGGGACCTTTAATCTTCAACGAGAATGGTACTTATGGGACATTTACTTTAGGGTTGGTGAATTCATAAATCTAAAGGGTGAGGTGCGTAAGAGAGTTATGTTGGGACCTAATAAAGACACTTACAGAATTTCAGATTTGTGAGGATATAGTCCATGAGTGTCAGGATATGAGTGAGAAAACCCTTCGAGTTAAGGTTAGGAATGAAACTTTATACGAAATTCTAAAATGTGAATTTAAGGATAAATGGTACAATTATGGGTGACGAGAAGAACCTATGTTAATATAATAAAGTGGTATATTTATATGATTGTGTGTACATATAGTATATACATGTGAAAAACATACCGTGCTACTTGCTATCCTTGAGGTTACCGCGCTGGGACAGTCTTATCTCGATGGGACCTTTATGGGGGATATTGACTTGTACCCTAGAAGATAGATATCCTTGGTACAGGCTATCGAATTGATAGTTCAGACGGTCCTAAGAGACGCGAGTATGTGCCATCCTCTTAGAGACTTGGAATCTATGCTTCGCCTCAATATTGTTTGTGTATGTGTTAATACAGTTCGAGAGTGATTCCGAACTTGTATTCCCCTTGATATGAGTGGTATGGGGTTTGGATAGTAGAAGTATGCACGCACCATAGTTTTATATGGGGTGCTGTTATTTTATATATATTATGCGAGTAGTTAATATTTATATAATAATGGGAAATTCGAAACTGCCTACTGTGATTTGATAAGTAGGACATGGTTGATGACTCGTATAGTAAATACTTGTTTTGTGAAAGTATAAAATGTCACTGGAAAACTTTATAAATTAATAAAAGTTAAAACGAGAGTTGTGCTGCTAATTGGAAGTATTCTTTGTAAACAAAAATATTGTTCGGTTTTGAAATCTTACGAGTAAGAAGATACGCTAAATTATTGGGAAGGTTAGTATAATAAAATGATAAGATAAACCGTTGGTAAGGTTAGTGCGATAGGTGTGCACATTAGAAGAGATGTGAGTATTTCTCAAGAGAGTGACGCACTAATATGTTGTTGCATTGGCCTGTATCAATTTAAATACTTGCTAAACGTATTTTAAAATCAAACACACTTTCGGGCTCTGACCCGTTTCTTTTTCTCTCTCTCTTGTATATATATGTATATATTTCAGGTGCCCAGCCACAGGGGCGTCTTGCTTAGGATCCCTTGAGAGGAACGTGCTGCAGCTTAGGTGGGAGTTGCAGGTCACTTGCATAGACGACTTCTTTTATTGACTCCACTTCTAGCATTCTCATTTATTGGGCATGTGTCGCCCTTTCCATTATTTCATTATTGTTGGGACATTTGTATTTCAGTTATTTCCAGTATTGTTACGATGGATTTTATTCAGTTTATATTGGTGACTTTAGTTTTCATATGTGGACATTCGATTGACGAATGTATTATATTATCTGGTTTATTGTGGTGTGATTCTTAATTGTAGAAATGTTGTTTTTAAATAAACAAATGTTTTTCTTTAAATAAAATTTGGAATGTATGTATAAATGGTTTTGACACTTAGCTTAATTATTTAGGGTGTTAAATTGGAAAATGTATTTTATCGACAGTGATGCTGAGAATGAACCAACTGTTTACCTTGATTTAATTTAATAAAGGAGTGATCGCCCGGTATTTAATTAGGCGGGGTGTCACACGGTGCCAATTGTGAGTACCAAAAATATCAAGGATCACAGAAGCAAAAAAAATATGAATTCACACACACAACAGCGATGTATGTGGTTCGGCAACTTGCCTACGTCCATAGAGAAGTTACTGTTTTATTAAGTGTTTCTCAATGTTTATGGTTGCATGCCCCTATTCCCCGGGCTAGGGGTTACAATTTATAAAAGTATATTACAGAGTTTGTATTGTGTAAGGAACTTTGAGATAACATGTTTGGATATATCATAAACCACCAGAATATCTCGAATGAGAATTTTGGAGGTTGATTTGAGTATATCCAGAGGTGTTTAAATGTATGTAGAATACACGTGTGTAAATTAATCCCCTAATTTTATTCGGGCAGCTCCTTATGAAATTTGACCTTAGTCAGCTACTCTCATGGATAAAAACAAATGGGTCCTACTACAAAAAAAAACTCACTTTTAGGGACGGGTAAAATCCGTCCCTAAATACTTTTAAGGATGGATTTAAGGACAGAAAGGCATGGTCACATTTGATAGGCGTCCCAAATGTATTAAGGACGGATTTTGCCGTCCCTAATAATATTATTTGGGACGGTATGAACTGTCCCTTAAAAGTTGGCGCCAAAATTGCCGCCAAAAATTTTATTGTTCAACTGCATTTTCGGGACGAATCTAGCCACCCCTAAAGCCATAATATTATTTGAGACTGGGGCTTGGTCGTGCCTAATAATATTATTAGGGACTGGGGTTGGCCGTCCCTGATAAAATTATTTGGGACTATCTCTTAGTTGTCCCTAATAATATTATTTGGGACACTATTAATCATCCCTTAAAAAGTTGCCACCAAAATTTCTATTGTGACAACATTTTAGGAAAGGTTCTAGCCTCATTTAATATTAGTCATAATATTAACAAATGTACAAGTTGTGATAAATAAATATCGAAAACAAAAGATTAAAGAAGCTCCGAAAATTCATTCATTCATATTCAAGGTTTCCAACATAACATCTCCAAAAAGTAAAACACCCAACTTAAAACATAAGTTATATGATTCAAACTACAAATATCCCTAAAAATATCAAAAAACTAATTCGAAGACCTATGAAACCAAAAAATAGAGATTGCCAACACCTATTACAAATAATGTCGCGGACCGGTGAAAGATAAAATAAACATAAATTAGTACACTATAAGTTATCGTCTTAACTATTTTTGAATCACTTGTTATTTTTTTTAAAATCGACAAAGTTTCATTTGTTTATTCATGAAACCCAACATGTTTTAACATTAAGCCGCCCCAAATCAGCACATAAATTAATTTCATCATATTAAATATTCACTGGCCCATATGGCCTAGCTTAATCTCAAATTATTAGTAAAATAATTCTAATTGTTAAGAAAATACTTAATCAAGTGCATCATTTGGTACGGGAAATCCAGATTGTTGCATCAAATTGAGAAAAAAAACTCTTTAAACTTGTTGATTTTGTCATCTGTCTCGGCATGAACCTCATCCCGGACATGATCAAGCTCTTCTTGATGGCGAATTTCACGTTCCTCAACCTCTTTGCGTAATTCGGCTATCTCTTGCTCATAATCTTGAGATGATGGCATTGTGTTTGACCTTTTAGGTGTTGGTCGAAGATCAACTCCCATGCACAAGACACGATCATGCCCGTCGGACCCTATCAACTCATCGAATATCTTATTTCGCGCTTCGACATCATTTTGTTGATCCTCCGATAAAACTTCCAATAATATCTTTATATGCATATATCTGCACCATAAAGAAGCGGTTTGATTAGATCATTAATGAGTAAAAAGTCTGACACAATTGTTCAAAAGAGAATTGTAAAGTCTGACACAGTTTACACATGTCATTTGTTATCCACTCCTCTTACCTATAATTGAGCTCCTTTGATTTTGATGGGAATGAGAGTTTATTTTGGTACATTTTTTCTTTTATTGTAGTTTTCCTTTATTTTAGATCTTTATTAGTTTCCAAGTATGTTTGGGACTAATATGTCATTTTTTATTTAGTAGTTGCCCCTTTTAGTCATCTTAGGTAATAGCTTGTTTAGCAAGCTAACTCTTCCTATAAATAGGTCACTTGGACCTTATTTGTACTTAACCCTTTAATATGGAGAATTGAGAATAGAGAGAGAAAGAAACACATTTCTTTAGTTTAGCTATTGTTGTTGTTGTTGTGTAGTTAGTTGTTGTGTAAATAAACTTCTTCTTTTTACGCTTTCGCACCTGAATTAACATCAAATTGGTATCAGAGTCGCGTTTGTTCAATGTGCGAGGATCATTATCATATACGAGTCAGATTCCAGATGGGACCACTCCGACTTCATTCTATGTACAACAAGTCCCACCATCGAAACCCTAATTCTCCAATATCCACCCATTCTACACCTTTGCCCCCCAAAAAAATTAGTTTCACAAACCCTAACCCTAACCACAACCAAGAAAACACCACCATAGGAAAAACTATCCCACCACTATAACCCACCTGCCGGAGAACAAAAAAAAATTAACCATCTATGTGGAACCGAAACTGCTCCTCCTGCCTCAAAAAACCATGGGTGAACCCTCCGGCACCATAACCCAACCTCGGCTGCCCCGGGACTGCCCAAACACACTAGGAAGCTTCCCCTCACATCAAGCAACACCTTCGCCCATCAAAACCAAATCCTGATTCATTTTATAGCACCCGGATCCACCCAGGGCAACCAATCAGCAGACGACCAAGGGTTTTCCACACCGAAAAAATCACCAGCAGCTAGCCAACATAAACTAATGAACCCTAGGTCGGACAACCCTAGTGACTGCCGACCAAGGTTCAACCAGACGAAACCCTAAAAAAATCATCGGGATTAATTATCGTCGGTAACCCAATAGCCCCACCAAACTTCCGAACCAAACCCAAACAGGCCTCTATCCAAATCAGCAAGCCTGATCATCCCTCAACCCTACCCGAATCAGCCCCGATTTCATACCAAACTCCGTAATATTATTTCCATCATATCACAAACCATAATCCAATTTTCCCACCAGTCGCACCTCTTCAACACACTAATCCCCAACCAATTTTTGAAAATTATAATTCAGCCCCTTCATTTTTTAATAATTACATATCTACCTCAAATCTATCAAGGTCCTACGATTTAATCCCTCCCTCACCCGAATAATACCTTTCTTACAAATTCTCATGGGATGGTACCAAATACGGCCTCGATATGAATGAATGTGCCTATTTTGACACGGTTAGTCGTGTCATCATCAAGGAACTCCAAAGTCTTCAAGCTTCTTGGGCCGAGATGGATTCATCTCTCTCAAAAGATTCACACGTTGGCATATAGTGCTTATTCTATCGGAGAGTATGAGATGTACCATCAACACCTACATAGATGTCGGGTCGATTATTATGAGAAGGAGATGGCATGTGAACAATGGATACGTTCATGAGCGAGATATTTGGTCCCATATTTGGAGTACTTGTCCACCGGTGTACCTCCTACTACATCCGATGTCATTCTCGCACTCACTAATGATACTATCTCTTCAAATATGCTTCACGAGGATGTCTCCGTGGTTATTGATACTGAAACGATGCTTTTTCCAGACTCTGAGTTCCTTCCTTGTGACTTTTTTCCAATACTCGAGGAGGATGGATGGCTCACTCGTACTCGATATAGGGATTTGGAGACATTTGAGATTGTGGACTTCATTCCTATCTTTGGGGTAGAAGACGAGGGATATTTCCTATGTGATTTTTCCGATTTATTTGTTGAATATAGTTGGGAGATTCGCACTCATTATCGTGAGGTGGCAATATTTTATTTGATGGATTTTTTTCCCCTTTTTGGTCACGATGATGAGCTTTATGATGATGGTTTGGTGGTTGTTTCCTTTGAGGAGCATATGTTATGTGAGGAGATCACAATTGGTGTTGGATTTGAGGAACCTTTTGGGTTCCTTATGAGGAGCATTCCATGACTCATTTACGTGCTTCGATTTTATAAAGACTCGTCATGGGCAATTTGGATGAAATTTGGCATCAATGGCCCTCTCCGCGTCAATTTTGTGTTTGCACTTTTGTTTGACGGATTAGAGGTTGACTTCCTATTCATCAGCCGTGGAATAAATGTGTGGTCTCTCTTCAAGGATATTTTGTGAGTCGTTATGCGGGACGCTTTAAAGGATGACTTCCCTTTCAAGTAGGGGAGCTCCCAGATGTTGCCCTCACACACATTATTGTCGCTCGGGACGAGCTCTCTCCAGTAGGGGAGAATGATGGGAATGAGAGTTTATTTTAATAAATTTTTGCTTTCATTGAAATTTTCCTTTATTTTAGAGCTTTATTAGTTTCCAAGTATGTTTGGGACTAATATGTCATTTTTTTAGTTAATAGTTGCCCCTTTTAGTCATTTTAGGTAATAGCTTAGCAAGCTAACTCTTCCTATAAATATGCCACTTAGCCTCCATTTGTACTTAACCCTTTAATATGGAGAATTGAGAATAGAGAGAAAGAAACCCATTTATTTAGTTTAGTTGTTGTTGATGTTGTTGTGTAGTGTAGATGTTGTGTGGTTAGTTATTGTGTAGATTACCTTCTTCTTTTTACGCTTCCGCTCCTGAATTCAAATTAGATTTTTGGTCCAGTAGTTCTTCGTAATACACTTTGTAAGGACCAAATTTCCAATTGAGTCCTAATTTAGTTTTGACTTATTCTCGGAACAAAACATGTTTGAGTCATAGATAGTTTTTTATTGTCCGGTCCCACGGGTCTATGACGTATTGATGATCAATTGAAAACGTTGCGACAAAGCTATAAAGAACTATTCATGCCGAAGTTTAATTTGTGCAATTTTGCGTCTTCAAGGTTTAATTGCATTTCCAGTATGCAATACCCCGTATTTTTATGACTTTTAATTTTGGAGATTTATTAAATTTAATTAGAGATATTAATTTAATATTAATCCGAAAACTCATTTAAATACTTACTAGCGTGATGAGAGTTAGTAATTATTGAAATTGTGTTGCAAATTACTTTATGGGTAAAGTAAGAGGTGAAATTTTATTTAGTAAAATTATCACGAGAATTTAATTTGATAATTTTGAAAATTTGTCGGGACGCGCTTGTGTCGTGTCGGGATTAAATTCGAACTATTCAAAGTGAATAAATTATAAGTCACCCTTATAGTCATTTTGAGTGCGCCAATGTGTCCGAAAGGGTCGAGATAGTCAAAATAATGTACCCTGGGGTTTAATTTGGATCTCGGGGGGTTTCTAGGCCTAATTAACACCCCGGGAGGGCATTTTAGACATTTTACATTTTGGGGCATGAAAACCCAAGAAATTTCTAAGAGTATATCAGATAATAGGGGTTGTCTTCTAGGGTTAGAACAACCAAAAAAATAAGACGGCCATTGGAAGGGAAGAGTAGAAGCTTTTCAAGGAGTTCAAGGCCAAGAACTCCACCGTTTGCATTGTCGTCACCGCCAAACTTTAGATCGCGCAACGAGGATCGCAACCACACCAATCTTGTCCACTAATCTGAACCAAGAATTCCCAGGCAAGTATCTATCTTGCTCTAATTCGGTTAATTATTCAATGATGTTAGTCTAGGGATGATTAGGACTAGTTTTTATGAAGGGAAGCATGTATGGGAGACTCTAATTTACATATTGTAGAGGTAAATGACATATTCTGGGAATCGAATTCACATGTAGAGGTTGAACCACGAATTTGCATTAAGTTAGGAGTATAAAATCTGGGAAAGGAATGGGAAGAAAGTAAACAAAGAAAATATTAGGGTTCTTGTAATTTTTTTGGATTTCAACCCTTTTAATTCGTTATAATTGATGAAAACTCGCATGTCTTACGTCGAATATTCATTATTTGGGGGTATAACACTTGTGGCATAATTGGTTGGAAGTGTGAAAATCAAAAATGTTGATTCGAATGATTTTTGTATAACATTTCCGTAACTAGAAATTCTGCAGATTCGCCATACCTGCGTGATCGATCGATCGACCCAGGAGTATCGATCGATCGAGCACCTGCCATCGATCGATCCACCCCTCCTGGAAAACTCAAATTTCCCTTTTTAAATAGGTGGTTCCAACTTAAATGAATAGAAATTCTTGGACATTATTGTTAGAATATTTTGGGAGGTAAAGAAGACCAGTAGGACTTTATAAAAATGGAACCCTTAATGTAAGACGAGATTAATACTTAACAGAGGTGTTTACACTTAAGGAACAATGGGAACGTGTGTTTAAAGGGTGAGACTCGTAAGGAAGTTACGTTGTAAAATAAATGAGTACCTACTGAAATTACACTTGGGAAGATAGGAATTCACGAGTGTTACGTAGTAAGTTGGAATAATCCCATAAATAAGAATAAAAGAGACAAACCGTTATACGGGATAATCTAGTAATGTGCAATGAGAATAAATATCATAAGTATGGGTCGTGGGTGTACCTAAATTAGAATTGGGAATAGTAGTATACATATATGACTGTGATTGTGCATATACTATATACGTGTAAAAATCATGCCCGCGCTACTTGCTATCATTGAGGTTACCGCGTTGGGACAGTCTTATCTCGATGGGACCTTTATGGGGGATATTGACTTGTACCCTAGAACATAGGAATCCTTGGTACAGGCTATCGGATCGATAGTTAGACGGTCCTAAGAGATGTGAGGGTATGAGCTGACCTCTTAGTGACTTGAAACTATGCTTCGCCTCAATTTGTATGTGTTTTTTGTTAATACAGTTCGATAGTGATTCCGAACTAGTATTTCGTACGAGTGATACGGGAACTTGATAGCAGAGTATGCCAACACCATAAATTTTATGTGGGGTGCCGATAGTATATATATATATTAAATGAGTGATTAATGTAAATATATATGAACTTGAAATTTGAATACTATCTAGTGTGACTAAAGGTAGGCAAGCAATGAATAATTATTTCAACTTCGATATAAGTGTTTGAAAAGTTTGAGGCAATACTGAGAAACTTTATAATTAAATGAGGCTTATGTGAGAACTTTGCTTTTAAATAAAATTAACTTTCTTAACACTAGAAATTGTCGCCATGAAATCTTGTGAGTAACTTAAGATAAGCTAAACTGTTGGGAGTAGTAGTGCGGTAGGTGTGCACATTAGAAGAGAGGTGAGAATTTCTCAAGAGAGTGTCGCACTAATATGATTGTTGCATTAGCCGGTAAGCATTTTAAATACTTGCTAAACTAATTTTAAACTGTTTTACAATCAGGCTCTGGCCCGTTTCCTATTTTCTTTTCTCTCTTGTATATATATGTATATATTACAGGTGCCCAGCAACAGGGGCGTCTTGCATAGGATCCTTTGGAAGGAACGTGCTGCAGCTTAGGTGGGAGTTGCAGGCCTCTTGCTTAGACGATCTCATTATTTATTCCACTTCTAGTTTTATTTTATCTAGTTGGGCATGTGTCGCCCTTTTTCCATTATTCAGTTAGTTTTATCAGAGATTGCGATTGTTTATTTTCAGTATTTATACTTTGGGATTGTTACTGTCAGGATGTTTTCCTTCGAAGTTTTAAAGTTGGAATTATTTAGTTGATTGCTTATATTACTTGGATTATTTTTCCAGTCTAGTTGTTGTGGGATTTTTAAACTATGGATTATGAAAGGTTTAATATTGGTTTTAAATAAATTTTGGAAATTGATGTCTTAAAATGGTTTTGTCACTTAGCTTAATTATTTAGGGTGTTTAATTGGAAAAGTTATTTTTGCGACAGTGATGCTAAGAATGAACCAACCGTTCACCTTAGTTATAATTTAATAAAGGACTGATCACCCGGTATTTAATTAGGCGGGGTGTCACACAATATCACAAAGGTATGAATGTATAATGTTAATGAAACTCGGAATTTCATTTATAAAAATTAAGGATGTTATTTTTAAATAAAAAACGATTTTAAAATGTTTTAAAATGTTTAAATCTTTACACATCGGATAAAGGACGGAATTAAGTTGGACTAGAGTTGGTTTTAAATAAAACACTATGATTAAAGATGGAACTTTTTGGAACACTATCTGACAACATTGTTCAAACGACAATTGATGTCGTTCGAACGAGACCCATTGTCATTCGAACGACGTGGCATCTCGCTCGAATGAGATTTCCACCGACTTAAAAATTATATTTAAGTCGGGTCCTAGTCCTTCTCTCGGTGTGTGTGCATAACGAATTATCTTTTTAACCAGTACGTTTTTCTGCACATGTTTTCTAAGGCTTTAAAGGAAAAAACACGTCCTTAGAGTTTGCAATGATTTGATCTTTCATTAGCAAAATGTTTATGTGATCCTTGTTGCACCAAGTTGGTTTTGTTCATCACTTGAACACTTATAATTGTTGGTTTTGTGGTGGAGAAGCGACGGACATCGTGTTCAACATCATAGACAACTCAAGCCATATCAGTGGACACCGAGACACTCGTGGAGGCGCGTGTTGTGGATGAGCATTGCGAAAGACATAATTTTTACGTGGGCACTTTGAATAACGATAGAAGACCAGAAGGAGCATCAAGACCCGTGGGGATCGAGTCTGTGAGTAAGGCTTATTTGTATTTGTAAAATCTTTATTCATAGTGAAAGTCTGTCTTGGGGTCGTCCGAGGTTTTTTCCCGTTTTGGGTTTTTCCTCGTACATCCGAATTTGTGAGTATTGCTCTAATTTATTTTACTTGCTTTAATCACTAGATGCATGCTTAGGGATAAACAAGATAAAATTGGGTTAAGCTAATTTGTTTCACAACTTGATTTGGTGAATTTTTAAAAGCTGAAGATTTTTTGATAAAAATTGATTTGATTTAAAACACACGACTTCCGCACTTGGGTTATTCCATTGGGATCACCATTTCTCAAATTGGTATGAAAGCTAAAAACATTAATTTATTATGTTGATCCTTGTGTGTGTTTGGTTTTTACTCCTGATTTGTTTCTCACTCTTGGTTTGTTTGTCTCTCGATGGATTCTCTAAGCTTTGACGACTTACATTGTTTGAATTTAAAGTTTGCAAAACGTATTAAAGTTTTGGAGGAAGAAAATTCCCATTTTAAAAATACGATTGAGTATTTGCAAAACTTTCAAATTCAGAGAGATATATGTCGTGAGAAATTTAGAGCCTTGTTTAATGATTATAGTATTTTAAAATTCGTTAAAAGTAGAGTGATGATAGAATCCTCGTTTTAAAAAAGGAGTTAGAGGATTTGAAAAAATCTAGGATTTGTGCCGTTGAGGAAAATATTTTGATAAATGATTTTATGGAACGAGAGAAGACTCTTAGGGATAAGTTTACTCACATTGAGGAGGAGCGAGATAACATTCTAGGGGTAATTGAAAATCTAAAGAAGGAGTCCCAAAAGTTTAAGGAGTCTAATCGTTTGCTTGAGTCGAAAGTTTTACAGTTGAAAAATGATTTATCTGACTCGAGTAGTGACGATAGCGTCTTATCATGTTCTAGTAGTTCGAATGTCAAAGCCAAAACCATTTTTTATTTTAGAGAGTCAACCACATCCGAGGGTGCTAGAAAAGGTCAACCTAAAGGTCTCGTTCCTCGTCGTGTTTTCACATGTTCTCATTGTGGTAGGAAAGGTCACCTTAGGAGTTTTTACTTTGATCTTAGAAAAGACCCTAGGAAGTTTAAACATAGTGTCTCGTCAGTTCCCAAAACCCGTTTTGTTAGGTATACACCGGTTTGGGTTAGGAAATCCATTTGGAGATACTAAGGGCCTGTTTGTTTGCAACTATAATTCTGTTTTCTGTGTTTAAATACAATTTTGATAAAAAATATTCGTTTGGCAAACTGTTTTTAAACACAGAATTACAATATTTTTGTGTTATAATCAAGTTTTTCAGAAAACAGGTTTTTGGCGTTTTATAACTTCTGTTTTTTATTTTTCAACTCATAATTATTCATTCTTAATATTTTAAAGCAGTTATACCTTAATATATAATATACATACATAATACATTAATATGTGTGTAATTCTTACAAATAAAAAATATATATGTACATGTACACAAAATTATGTATGGAATAATGTAAAGTTAAATAATAATATTATCAATAGATACATGATACTTATATATAATTTTCTACATGTATTATTAATATATGGAATAATATAAAATATACA
The DNA here is from genome assembly GCA_949130495.1 of Sambucus nigra. Taxonomy (NCBI): domain Eukaryota; kingdom Viridiplantae; phylum Streptophyta; class Magnoliopsida; order Dipsacales; family Adoxaceae; genus Sambucus; species Sambucus nigra. Next base: position 462,648,284 of record OX422222.1, on the reverse strand, counting down.
TATAGTACATATGTATTAAAAAATATTATCAATTCATGTATGTATATATTTATAGTGAATTATACATACAATATCATTATATATATATATATATATATATATATATATATATATATATATAAAATTTAGGATGTATGTATACATAGTTAAAACTTTTATACATACATATATACATACATCCTTGTGTGTATATAATTTAGGATGTATGTATATATGTATGTATAAATGTATGTATAAAAGTTTTAACTATGTATACATACATACATACATACATACATCCTAAATTATATATATATATATATATAGTTAAGCTCACCAACATACCTCATTAAATATACCTAAAAATACATGATACTAAATGTTTATGATGTATGTATGTATGTATGTATGTATACATTCATGTAGTATGTATATACCTAAAAATACATTATATTAAATGTACATGTATTTAATTTATTATGTATGTATGTCTATATGTATGTATACATTCATGTATCATGTATGTTTATACACACACACACACACATATGTATGATATAAATAAACATGTTTGTCAATTTTGTCAAATTTTCAAAAAACTGTATTTAAAAACAAGTCTACCAAACGCACACCAATAATTATAAACGCAAAAAACTGAATTTTAAACTGTATTTAAAAATAGCGTTTAAATTGAGTTTTCTAAACAGAGAACCAAACGGGCCCTAAATGCTTCGTTTATTGATTCTCACATGCATGCACATGATTAGTCACTTGTTATTTCTTATAGTTGCTTGCATGTTTGTCATATGCTAGTCTCTGCATTCATAATATACTCTTTGCTAGTATTATGACTTGTTTATCATTTTGTATTTTATTTTTTTCTTTTATCGAGTCTTATTGAAAAAATACAAAAAGATTTTTGGTTTTGAAAAATTTTGAGAAAAATCCAAAAAGATTTTGTTTTTATTTTGAGTCAAAATATTTGAAAAATACAAAAAGATTTTCGATTTTTGTATTTTGAGTTAAATTGTTTGATATGGTATATTGGTGTGTTTGGACCCCCTTCCTTCCATTATCCACTGGCTAGGACATTTGGTCATAAATATCGATCCTTAGAATGATCTTAACCATTATATTATGGGGTTGTTTCGAAGTTAATATACATTTTGATTCGACTTTGTTTATATGTCATGTTTGCACACTTGCACGAGTTTATATGGATGTTTGACTACTCTTGCATATTTGAGTTTGGTGAGACGTTCTTATCTAAATTTTCTCATATATGCATGAGTATACTAAAGGAGGAAGTGTACATATAATAACCGTTTACCCGTGAGCGTATTGTAATTGAAAATATGTTGAGTGTACGGGAAAGGGCTGCGAGAGTTCAAAATTGACTCGTCGTAAAAGCCACCATTTAAAAGAGCCCCGAAAAAATGAAATGGCAATAAAAAGAATCATATGCCAAAATGGGACAAATTAGTTTAGTTCATTGAAAAGAAAATATGATATATACTTGAAGGAGTTTGGATGTATTAGATTTTAAACGGGCTTGCACAAAGAATTCTAACAATTGAAAATCATGTCATGACGCTATTGTTTGTAGAATCGTCAATATTTCGGATTCGTGTGCATGATGTTTGTTTAGTTCATTAAGCTCACACTTTAAATTGTCACATATGGCTTTAGTATGATTTGATGATAAATTGCTATTGATTAGAGCTTCTTGATCGTTTCGATGTGTTGGAATTGTGATTCATTTTTTTTAGTTCACACACCTACATTCCATGTTTATGTTTAGGCACATCGATACTATGTTAGCATGTTACTCATACTTGTTTGTTTTTAGTTTTTCTACTATTTTGCTTCTGATTCACAGTTTTTAGCCCCTTCCAGTTTGAATTTTCCTGATATTTTTCCACTGGGAAACACTGCTTGATTTTCTGGGGATACTGTGAAGATTTGAGTAAGTTGTTCAAACGATATAGTGTTTTGTTCGAGTGATGTCTTAGGTCATTCTAAAGACATCCCTGGCTTGTTCGAACGACAGCCTGCTTTGACCAGTTTGACTTTTGATTGGTTGTCTTACTGTTTCAGTCCCCTGCTGCATATTGATTCATATTTTGGTATTGGGTTCTTGTTTATGAAGTTTACTTTGACTTGATGCCATATTTGACTTCATTTGATTCGTTTATCACACCTGCTTAGTTTGATATACTTTTTGTATGATTCATTGTTTGCTAGCTACTGATTTGACATTGCTTGATCATTATTAGCTGGTTGTTTCATGTTTATCTAGCGTATTCTGAGTTAATCCAAATTGATATCTCTCTGTTATTTTTACATAATAGTATCTTATTGGTATATAATCACATGCTAGATTTGTTTATCGTTTCACCAGATTGTCTGTTCGAGACAAAAAGGGGGAGAGATGTCTGTGATGTAGGGGGAGTTTTGTGAGTTTTTGTGGCATCCTGTTTTATTTGTTCATTTGCACATATTGGTATCATGTTTACTTACATAACAAATGATTCATTTTGATAATTTTCATATTGTTTTATATCATTTGTTCCTCCATACTTCACTAGGTATTTGTCTGCTTAATGTGTGTATGTATGCTTTATGAGATTCGAATTTCAAGTTTAGATCACATTCAGACATTCAGAGATAGTTTCATGCTCGCTCGACCTTACTTTTCGAGTCTTATCCTATTCAGATGATGTATTTTGCATTTTGGGTTTTTGGGTTGGGATTTAGGCATCATACGGCTTGACGGCCCGGCTTAGGCATTTCACTATTGGTTTTGTCCCGAAATACTCAAAGGGGGAGATTTATAAGGACCAAATTTCCAATTGAGTCTTAATGTAGTTTTGACTTATTCTCGAAAGAAAACATGTTTGAGTCATAGATAGTTTTCTATTGCACGATCCCATGAGTCTATGACGTATTGAAGATTAATTGAAGACGATGCAGCAAAGCTACAAAGAACTATTCATGCTGAAATTTAATTGGTGCAATTTCCTGTCTTCAAGGTTTAATTACATTTCCGAGTTCACAAAGGTATGAATGCATAATGTTAATGAAACTCGAAATTTCATTTATAAAAATTAAGGATGTTATTTTTAAATGAAAAATGGTTTTAAAATGTTTTAAAATGTTTAAATGTTTACACATTAGATAAGGACGAAACTAAGTTGGATTAGAGTTGGTTTTAAATAAAAATCTTTGATTAAAGATGGAACTATTTGGAACCCTATATGACGACGTCGTTCAAACGACAATAGATGTCGTTCGAACGAGATCCACTGTCTCACTCGAACGAGATTTCCACCGACTTAAAAATTCTATTTATGTCAGGTCCTAGTCCTATTCTCGGTGTGCATGCAGAACGAATTCTCTTTTCAACCAGTACGGTTTTCTGCACATGTTTTCTAAGGCTTTAAAGGCAAAAACACATCCTTAGAGTTAACAACGATTCGATCTTTCATTAGCATAATGTTTATGTGATCCTTTCTACACCAAGTTGGTTTTGTTCATCACTTGAACACTTATAATTACTGGTTTTGTGGTGGAGAAGCGACGGACATCGCGTTCAACATCGTAGACAACTCAAGCCATATCGGTGGACACTGAAACACTCGTGGGGGCGCATGTTGTGGACGAGCATCGTTGAAGACGAAATTTCTGCATGGGCACTTTGAAGAACGGTAGAAGACCAAAAGGAGCGTCAAGACCCATGGGGATCGAATCTGTGAGTAAGGCTTATCTGTCTTTGTAAAACCTTAGTTCATAGTGAAAGTCTGGCTTGGGGTCGTCCGAGATTTTTTCCCGTTTTGGGTTTTTCCTTGTACATCCGGCGTTGTGAGTATTTCTCTACTTTATTTTAATTTCTTTAATCACTAGATGCATGCATAGGGTTAAACAAGATAAAATTGGGTTAATCTAATTTGCTTCATAACTTGATTTGGTGCATGTTTAAAAGCTGAAGATTTTTTGATAAAAATTGGTTTGGTTTAAAACACACGATTTTCGCACTTGGTTTATTCCATTGGGACCACCCATTCTCACACTTTGAGGTCCAAAGTTTCCACTATTTGCACTTCGGGGTTCATTTTCACTTTTTGTGACATTTTCTAATATTTTTTGAAACACTTCTTCACAAAAAGTGAAAATGGACCCCAAAGTGCACATGGTGGAACTTTGGAGCCAAAAGTGCATGAAAAAAAACTTCTGTAACTCAAATATAAATTAGCTAAATCTTTTTCAAGTACTATGGACCAAAAACCAAATTTTGAAGAATACTATATGCAACGAAGGCAATCAATAAAATAACCTTTGTAACAATCTGCATGATACCTGGAGTTACAATGCATAATAATATAACATCGTTTGCCTTAATTTCTTTCATCTGCAAAAGTGCTCCGACAATGCTTAGAAGTGAATTGAATGAAATGATTACAAATACTGTTGCAACTCTAGTCTGCAATTTCAGAGTTGCAATATAAAGAAATGATTGCAAGCCTCATAAGTAAATTAGAGCGTTCACAAGAAAAAATGACGTCAGATTTTCGATCCAGTTGTAACTTGAAAAGAAGTCATCACAAGGATTAAAATATAAAATGACGCCTTGCTCAAAAGAAATGACTAAGTGAACATAATTGAAAAGAAATTATGTTTTTACTCCTTTGATAAACACACACACCACCAATTGATAAGTTGTTGGTGATTGACTTGGCCAGTTAAGTGGGACACGTGGAGTCACACGTAAGTTTATTTGATAAACACACATGCTCTGATTTTCAGGGTTAGTTATTAATTAAAATTGAAATATATAACAACTTCAGTCCCAAATGTAGTTTGTCAATTAGAATCGTTTCATTTGTTAACTCTTTTAATCCTTACATATAGCTTTTTGTGATCCTTTTCACTACTGCTAAATGTCCAATAGATAAGTTCCCCTGAAAATTGAGATTTAGTTGTACTTTATTGTAGCCTATTGAAAAAAAAAATATGGTAATATTGTTAACTTGTAAACCATGCCAAAACCACCCTCTCCAAGTTTATTTGCTGTAGAGAAGTTGTTGATGGCAAAAGATACGCTTGAAAAAATGAATATCGAGAACCTTCTCCTCTCCTCTCCTCCCATTTTTCTTCCACTTTTAATATTATTATTGTATCTGCTACTAATATCCAGATTAAGTAAAAGTAAAGTTTGGTTTGTTTCCTCGGGCTCTGTTAAGAATAGAGATAGGAATAGAGTTATCAGTCACTACACAAGTATGAAATACGTAGTCAATATGAAGGTCATAACATAAGATTTCGTAGCGTCATATGGTGAAACCAGGTTTTTGAATTCAATATAATAGGATATTTATGCGAAATATACTTTACCTTCTTTATTAACTTTTGTTCTCCGGAACCAAACATAGCGTAAGATAGAACTAGAAACAAAAAGTGCAAGAGTAATGGACATTGGAATCGCTATATGTGACTTTCTTTTGGTTCCTGGAAAAGATAATTGAGTTGTGTAATTAGATTGTAAATAATTCTGGATAAAAGGAAAGTATCATGCATCATATAATGTCTATAAGCATCTTACCATTATCAGGAACATCAAAATCATTGAGTTTTGGATACATATTTCCTCCAGTTGTTTTATTTAGTAGTTCTAGACCAATCAGATCACCAGTCCATAATAAACACCCACCAATATTGTTGTATGAATACGCATTGCATGAATAATCATCCGAGCATGAAAATTCACATACTTCAGTTGTCCTAACTCCCAATGAATGTGAATATGCAGGAAATTTAATGTTGGTTATTTGAAAAAATCTTGCTTTGTGCTTGTTACACGAAAGGGGATTTGATCTCATACACCAATCTTGATAAACAAAAATCCCTTATCCATTTGGGAACGAGGATGGAAACCTTGCAAACAACTACAGTTGTAGGGGTGCACCCGGTACGGGTTTTTACCGTACCGTTTTGGTCCAGAAAAAAATGATTTTGGTTTCATATTATGAAATACCGAAAATCGATTTTACCGAAAATTGAAAATACCGTCAAAAATTTGGTTGGTTTTGGTTTTTAGATACAAAAAACCGATTTACCGAATTTACCGTACCGATATAGTACCAAAATTACCGTACCAAACCTTTTGTGCAGTGTCAAATTATTTTGGGTATCATACTACTTTTATTTATTTTATTTCTCATGTGTGAGCTTTTATATTCTCTTTGAATTTAAATTTATTTATTTGAGTATTTGGTTTAAGTGTTAAATAATCATGCTAATTAAACATATATTTTGTTTAATTAATCAAACATTTAACACAAAATGAATTAGGCATCATTTTGTTAAAATAAAAAGAGTCGTTTGTTTTGTTGGCTATACTTCCGTTTTGCCCTTCTTTCATTGGGGCTTTATATTGTGATTTGTGTAGAGATCTTTTTTTAGGGTTTCCATTTCATTTTTTTTACCTCTTTCTCTCTCAAAAAGTGTGGCCGTCATTTTTGTTTGAGCTCTCTCTCTCATTTTTTTTTCTTCTTCAACCTTGGGTTGATTTTGAGAAATAATTTTTTGGGGACTTTTATTTGAGAACACCATTTTTTTGTTTTGAGATTTGGCTTTCAATTTGGTGTGGTTACTTCGTTTTGAGATCGGATTTTCGGTGACAATTTTTTCGGTGCCAACTGTATTCGGATCTGAGTTCCCTCCGTGTTTTCCGGTGATTTTTTTTTCCCGACGAGTTGGCTTTTCCAGCGAAGGTTTTTTTTTCCCGTGTTGGAAGTGTGGATGATTTTGACTTTCCGGCGAACATTTTTTGAGGTAACAGCTCCCTCATTTTTTGAGGCTCATCATCTTGGCTCACTCTCCTCAGGCACCAGCTCCCTCATCTCGTCTCACTCTCCTCCGGCTCCGACAAAAGCAAATCGATTAGTTTGGTATCGTATTTGTTTAAATCTATTGTTCCAAATGCTACAAATGCTAAAAATTGTACATATTTGTGTAGGTTTCTAATTGTTCCAAACAACTAGAAATGCTAGAAATTGTAACAGCTACAAATGAGTATATCGAAATATAAACCAGATTTACCGAATGCATAAACCGATTTGAAATTCTGGTATTTACCGGAAAAAAACCGAATTGAAACCGAAATTACCGAAACCAAAAAAACCCGAAAAAATCGAAAAATCGGTCGATTTAGTTTTGGTTTTTGTTTTGATGTACCGATCGATAAATTGGTACGGTACGATTTTACCATATAGAATGTGGTTTTGGTATTGGTAAGGGGTCGTTACCGACCATACCGTACCGATTGCACCCCTAACAGTTGGGAACAAGGATGGAAACCTCGCAAACAACTATAATTTGGGACTGAGGATGGATACCTCGCAAATATTTAAGTTTTGCTAAAAATGGGTATTGGATTATTAAATCCATTAACAAACTTTCATAACTTGAGGATATCAGTTGGAAGCCTGTTATCGTGGGGAAAATATTAACATAATTTAGTATTTGGACGTAACACAATGAGATTCACATTTTAATGCACTAAAAGAGCTAAAACTAGCTAATAGAACACAAGATCGTTGTACTTGAATATTGTATGAACAACATCAATGCACATTAAGGCCTCACATGAATAAGTTCCTAGTAGGTTTGTCTCATTTTAGGATGATTTGTTAGCATAATCATATATATCATTTTAATACCCAAAAAAATATTTGTGTTGTGATATATTTTGTGACTCTCCTACCTATGGTACTCATAATTGTTCTAAGTAGTAACATCTAACCGATCTCAAGCAAAATGAAGTAGTATTCAACATGAATTTGAATGGAGAATCAGAAGATACAAATAGGTTGAAGTAACTTTAATACTTACTCATTGAGTTGAGGGATATTAAAACAAATTACTAGAAAGTTTCATCCGAATACTTGCTTGATCATACTCACTAACTGAATCGCATGTAGCTTCATCTGAACGACATAATGTAGGTAAAAATAGAAGGCATTAATGTTGTGACAATATCGTTGCTCAATTTTCCTTTACTCAATTTACAAAAAACTAATAATGAAAGCGTATGAAATTTAACAGGATTGAATCTGATTGTAATTCTGTAATATAATTGTAACTCAATTGAAAAAAAAAACAAATATTGAATCAGAGTCATGTACTTGTAATCTCAATTGTAATCTCAATTAAAGGCGTATGAAGGTGTATTTTGTCCAACTCATGTACTTGTAAACTAATTGTAACTCAATTGGAAAAAATAAATAATGAAGGCATATGAGTTAGGCATAATGTCCAACTCATGTACTTGTAATCTAATTGTAATCTCAATTGAAAAAAATACCTTCTCAAGGATTGAATCTGAAAAACATATCACAGAAAAATGAATAAGACCTACAAAATAAAAGTAAAAAAGCATATATCAGTATAAATAATTCATATATTAAAGGAAAAAATGAATTGCAAGGTTATATAACCTTTGTTTTGTGCATCAAATGTTTCAATTAAAAATTTATCAACCAACCTTACAAAAAAATAAAAATGTGTCACTCAATATAAATATGTTATCAACTTCATTAAACAATAATGAACATGAAGGGAAAGGAGATTTACGTGAGGGTATGGACATGAAGGGAGAGAGAGAGAGGGGGGGTAGTCATGCTTTTTAGGGGGAAATGGAGTTTGGGGGTGGCAGGGAAGCGTGTAAATGAAAATGGTAAAAACAAATCGCCCATCCCTTAAATGTTTAAAGGACTCTTTTCTTATGGGACGAAAAAATATGTATTATTTATGTACTTTTTTATGTAATATTTTGGACAGGTGGGAGTCCAACCATCCCCAATAATACACATATATAAGTCGGTTTGTTCTGCCGGTCCCAAATAATTACTTTTAGGGATGGATACTTCAGTCCGTCTCTAATATACCAGTCCCAATAGAATACTTTTTTGTAGTGTCCCCGCAATTTTAAAAATTCATTTTTGTTGAGTTTCAACTTTTAGGGTTTTTGTGAGTTTAGTCAGAGTGTGAATTGAGTGAAAACATTACATTACCTACCCTCTGATAACTCATCTCTCTCCCGACAATCTCATATTGTTGAAAATCTCGTTCTCTCTAGAATTTTATGTTTTCGACAACGTGATACAACTATTGCACTATCTAGGTTGTCTGGTTTAATTTCTACTTTATTTAGTAGGCAGAAATTCTCTCTGTGGATATTTGTAAAAATATTTTCAAAATTTTCAAATCCGTTATCTTTAGTTTTGAAAAGTTGAAAAACATACTTAAAATGCTTTGCATGTCTTATATCTGCACTAAAAACATAATTTTACATTTTGGAATTTTTTTATATATAAATGAAATTTTAGATTTAAATTTTTCAAGATCTAAAATAGTAAGATCTAAAACATTGTTGAGTATTGAAGTCCAATTTTCGATATTTTTAAATCAAGAGCATATATTCACTATCTGTAATTTGTAGGACTGGTTGTAACATTTCAGTGTGGGTGTGTTCATATCTGCATATCTTTCGACACACACACTTTACATTTCTCACACAAACTACACATAGAAAAAGTGTGTTGTTGAGAGAGATTTGTTTGACTGAGACGTCGTAAACCTAAAAAGTAGGAGTTCAACTGTTGGAGAGGTCAGAATAGGAGAAGTACCTTGGAGTACGGCTGTCAATGGACCGGGTCTGGACCCGGACCCGATCCGGACCCGACCTAAATTAACGGATCTGAGCAAATTTTATAGACCCGATTATCCGATTACCTGATTAGTTAATGGATCGGATCTGGATATACATGACTCCGATCCGATAAGGACCCGACCCGAATGTGTATATATATAATATAATAAATATATATTTATATATAATATTATATATATATATATATATAAGTTATATATTTACATATAAAAACAGTTTTATATAAAAACTGTTTATATATATATATATATATATATATATAAGTTATATTTTATAAAAAACTGTTTATATATATATATATATATATATATATATATATATATTATATATATATATATAAACAATTTTAGTTTATATAAAAACATTTATATAAAAACAGTTTTATATAAAAAACAGTTTTTATATAAAATAAAACTGTTTATATATATATATATAAAAACAGTTTTATTTTATATAAAAACATTTATATAAAAACGGTTTTATATAAAAAACAGTTTTTATATAAAATAAAATTGTTTTATTTTAAATATATATATAAAAACAGTTTATTTTATATAAAAACTGTTTTTAAATAAAACTGTTTTTATATAAATATAACTTATATATATATAAAAAAACAGATTTTATATTGTTTTTATATAAAACTATTTTTATATAAATATAAGTTATATTTATATAAAAACAGTTTTATATATATATATATATAATCGGGTCGGGTATTCGGGTCGGGTCTCCGGGTCCTTAACGGATCCGGATCTGGATCCATTTTCTGAGACCCGTCGGGTAATCGGGTAAGATCCGATCCGTTAAAAATATACTCGGATCAGATCTGGATATACCCAGACCCGACCCGTTTACATCCCTACCTTGGAGATGTGGCATGTTATAGATGTAACCGTATAACCTTACTTCATTTTTAGTGGATTTTTATTTTATCGCATAGAAGTCACCGTGGAGGTTTTCCCTACTTTGGGGTTTTACTTCGTAAAAAATATTGTGTGTACTTTATTGCTTTCATTTTTTTATTCTTGCGAAACTGGTTAGGATAAAAATGATTGTTTTTAAAAACTAATTTACCAAGAATCTTAAATTGTTAAATGGTTTTATATAGCTACCCATCTTGTGTTCTTACATTCAAAATGAGTTTCCTCAAAGAGTTTAATCGGAGCTTAACCTAATAATTAACTTTGGTTAATAACTTGGTTGAGTGATTTCACCTTTCAGTACTTTTCGTGTTAAGGACTCAATTGTTCGGATGAATTGAAGCGTGATGGTGTCTGAATAATCAAATGGTGTTACTCTAAGATACACGTAAAGGTTAGTGTAATGTTCTGATCCATACTCGAAGAATTCCTAGTTATTACTCATGAAATTTTCACTTCCTCGAACACCTCGAGCTCGAGTTGAGGCTTACATAGCATTCATGAAAAACTTGTACATATAAGAGAGTGATTTCTACATTGTTTTGCTCAAAGGAGTGCGAGTGACTTATTGTCCTCTGACACCTATTTATGTCTCTTGAAGTTCCCCACATAAGTATCGACTTCCTCCATATTTGTTTCTTATATGAAAAAACTCACCCCCATCCCACCACCACGCACACATTCATTCATCCTCACTTAGTTACTTGAACTAAGGCTATATACACTTAATCAAACGATTTATCATTTGGGTGCAAATGTTGTTCTCTTTTTCTAAATGGGTGTCTAGGGTTCGATTAGTGTATTAAATGTCTTGTAATGTCGGGTGAATGTCAGAGTCTATATTTAAAGAATTTTTTTATATAAACCCTTCTCATCTTTCTTTAGACAATGCTCAATGGTTATGAGTTTTTCAAAGGGCGGATTTGTAAAATGACATATTATAACACCCTGATTCAATTATCCGACAGTTCTGCAACCATTAGTCCTTTGTTCATTTCAACCCCTATGTGAGTGGCACCATCGTTGATTCATTCCTGCAAAGGAGTGGCTAAATTCAACTGAGCCGACAAAGAGGGAATGAGACATGAAATCTTGGATTTAAAGTTGAATACGGGTTATGGGTGATTGGGATGTGGCTAAGTGTGTTATCAAATAAGAATTAGTTGGAGAGAGAGGAGATGAAGAAGAAGAAGAAGAAGAAGAAGAAGAAGAAGAAGAAGAAGACACTACACCAAAATGGTCAAATTGTCACCTTTCAGCCGGCCAGTCTTGTCAAGGTCATTGACCGTGACAAAAAAACACGCGTTTTATGTCACGGTCATTGACCTTGACACAACCGCGACAAATAATTGTCACGGTCATTGACCGTGACAAGTCCGTGATAAATTTAATTGCCACGGTCTTGTCACGGTCAATGACCTTGACACGACCGTGACAACTTTTCCAGCAAAACCCCTTTCCCCCTTCTTTTTTCCCTCCCACCGTTCCCTCCCTCTCTCTCTCGACGCTGCTCTCTCTCTCTCTCTCTCTTCCATTTATATATATATTTGTGTGTATATTTATGTGTGTATGTGTATATATATATATGTGTGTATGTGTGTGCGTGTGTGGGGGATGGGGCGGGGTGGGGCGGGGTGGGGCAGGGTGGGGGAGGGGGTGGTGGAGGGGGCAGGGGGTGGGGTGGGGTGGGGTGGGGTGCGGTGTGTGTGTGTGTGGTGGTGGTGTGTTTTGAGGGAGAGGGTGGTGGAGGGGGGGGAGGGGGGGATGGAGGGGGGGAGGGGTGGGGTGTGTGTGTGTGTGTGGTGGTGTGTGGTGGGGGAGGGGGTGGTGGAGGGGGCAGGGGGTGGGGTGGGGTGGGGTGGGGTGCGGTGTGTGTGTGTGTGTGTGTGGTGTGTTTTGGGGGAGGGGGTGGTGGAGGGGGGCAGGGGGTGGGGTGGGGTGGGGTGTGTGTGTGTGTGTGGTGGTGTGTGGTGGGGGAGGGGGTGGTGGAGGGGGGCAGGTGGTGGGGTGGGGTGGGGTGTGTGTGTGGTGGTGTGTGGTGGTGTGTGGTGGGGGAGGGGGTGGTGGAGGGGGGCAGGGGGTGGGGTGGGGTGTGTGTGATGTTGTATTTGAAGGAAATAAAAGCATGAATTAAGCATTTTTAACACTAATATGCAAGTTGAATCAATAAACACGCAAACAATTATACACCCTAGCAAGAACACATAAACACCATAAATCACTAATGAAAAAACAAAAGGATGATTCATACCTATAAGTTATTAGATGGATATTTGAAATTCTTTGGGGGGAGAAATAAGGTTTTGTAATGCTAGAACTTAAGGAAGTCCCGAGATTTTGGGGAGAGTATGGGAGAAACGTTGTAAAAATGATGGGGAGGGGTAACTTAAGAGAGTCAAATTTAATGACTTAAAGGCGCAAGTCGATTCGATTCAAATTCGAATCATTTCACTTTGTCCCATCTTTCTTACTTCCTTGGTTTGAAGCAATTCGAAAAAGGCCCAAATATATTCGGCACCTGTTAGATTTGGCACTGCTTTTTATTTTGGTAAAAATGGGAGGATTCATGGGATTTGGGGTTTGACCTACTCTATAATGCTTGTAACTGGCCCAAAATCAATTCCCATTACAAATTTTTAACCCTAATGAATGTTTGTGGTTGTTCGGCATAAAAAGCAGGCCTGGGAAAACCGAAACAACTCCATAAATGGGGACTTTCCTCACGATGTCCGGCAAAAAATTGAACTTCACCCATCGCAATCGAAGAAATAATTGTGAAAGAAATTTAATATCCATAACCCTAGGGATTAAGAATCTATGAACTTTTTTGCAAACGATATGAGATTTCCCATGTTTAATCAAGAACATCCTTAGACTTGTAGGGGGTGGGGTGGGGTGGGTGTGTGTGTGTCTGTGGTGGTGTGTGGTGGGGGAGGGGGTGGTGGAGGGGGGCAGGGGGTGGGGTGGGGTGTGTGTGTGTGTGTGTGTGTGTGTGTGTGGTGTGTGGTGGGGGAGGGATAATTCACAGGCTTTAGCTAAACTAGGGTTTTATAGAGTTTCGCTCCTACTACTTGGGCAAATGACTATACTAGGGACCAAAGATAAATAAATAAATTGGATTCAAAGTAAATACTAGAAAATCCCAATTTATAACCGTCTAATTTATATCCTTTATTTATTTAATCACGATTCATTCCACTAAATAATCATGATTGCACTCAAATTTAATTATTTATAAATCACTCGAAAGAATGTGTTCTTATTATTAAAGTTGATTACGGTATATTATGATTCCCCACGTTATGTTTTCGATACCCTCTTGGTTAAATAAATTTTCTACTAACCGATTTTAATGAATATCTGATCAATTCCTTGATTCTAAAACTTAATTCTATAGGATTATAAAATAGTTCATCGGTCGGGTAAACAAAACATATAAGTCTATCAAGGGGTATGTGTGTGTGTGTGGTGGTGTGTGGTGGGGGAGGGGGGCAGGGGGTGGGGTGGGGTGGGGTGTGTGTGTGTGTGTGATGTTCAATTTAGTTGGTGCACAAACTAACGGTCAAAGTAATAGTATATAATTCCAACATTTCAAACTACTTGAACATCACAAATGGATACGAACTTAAAATATATTTTGAGATAACCTTAGAATCTAATTAGGGTAAAAATATAATGGCATCAACTAACATATATGTAGGGGTGGGGTGGGTAGGGGTGGGGGTGGGGGTGGGGTGTGTGTGTGTGTGTGTGTGTGTGTGTGTGTAGGTGCGTAGGTGTGCGTGTGTGTGGCGGTGGGTGGGGGTGGGGGTGGGGCACCCATTTAATAACTCTTTAAATATTTGGAAAAAACATAATATTACAAAATTGAAACGAAATGGTATTGACGGAACTTACACATATGTTATAATATAGATGGAACATTTTTTTATCTGTACTATTAATTCAATTAATTCAATTAGGTAAAACGAAATGTGTACTATTAACATTTTTTTTTTATCTGTACTAATAACATTTTTTTTACAGCAAAAATGTCTCCTTCAGATGTTAAGGCGAAGATGATGATGCTGTTTATGATGATGTTGTCTGGGTTCGGTGGTAGCGGAGGCGACGAGGGCTCCTCCGCCGCTAGGGTCCCCAAATATGGAAAATTTGGGATTACCGTCGAAAACAAGTCAGAGCTTTTAGCGAGATCCCTCGAGCTGCTAAAGACGGTCATCGGCCCGGGATTTATGAGTTGGAAGGAGGTGCCGTATGAGCTCAAGTTAGCTGTTTAGGCGGCACTACAGGTAATATTTATATGAATATTTCAATTTATATTTATATTTATATTTATTCGCAACTAACATTGTATTTGTTGGACATGAACAATTCAACTTGGATCCAAAGCTACGCGATTCCGTCTTGGAGCAGTTGAGGGAGCAACACAAGACGTGGAAGAAAAATATGCGGACACGGTACTTTGGAAAAACACGAGAGTCCATTTTACAATGGCGCGGATCCGTCCCGCCCAAGGAGCCGATCTCATTGGCACAATGGCAAAAGTTCATTGACAATGAGATCGAGGATCGACAATTGGCATCTCGCCAATCGGGGAGGGAAAATCGGGCTAAAAAGACGGACGTGCACTACTCCGGCCGGACCTCTTACGCTGAGGTGGAGCATAGTATGCAGGTAAGATTTAATTTATCTATAACTACAGAAATATATTATTGGATATTATTTTACTTTACGGGGCCGATACTAATTTTACTTTACTCTATTTTATTTCAGGGGGTAGGGAGTGGGCCAGGGGGTAAGCCATATAGGCTCGATACTTATGTGGCTCTTCGGACGAAGAAGGGGAAGGACAAGGAGGTGTCCCCGAGCGTCGCGGCCACGATTGTAAGTAATCCGACAGTTTAATTATTGTTAATTACGTTATAATTTTTTAGTTTACTTATTTTACTAATCATGTGCTTTTTGTCGTTTCAGGCAAAGCTTAAGGAAGTGCATGAGTCGCAGTCTGATGCCGACAGGCATCTTTGTCCACAGACGCACTCAGCCAAGTGCTTGGCTCTGATCGCAAAGGGAGGACAAGGGGAGTGAGCTCGCGGGTGGCCAAATCTAGGATCATCGGATTGGAGACGAGCGACACCGGGTTGTCTCGAACGGTGGATTCACACGACGCGAAGCTGTCCCGTTTGGAGGCGACGGTCCAAGATATGTACGCATTCATGAAGCGTACGTTGGGTGGAGACCGTAAAGGGAAAGGGAAAGGGAAGGAGAAGGCAGTGGAGGAGGAGGTGCGGGAGGACGAGGCGCAGGATGACGAGGATGTGGACCTCGCTGCTTCATCACCGACACGTTCGTACTTCGACGATCCACTTCCCTATTTGACTCCCTCCAACAGACCATTGTCGACAATTGATTGGCCGAGCGTGTTCATATTGGACGTATTTGATGGCCAGCGGATAGGGCGGGGGTTGAGGGACCCGAATATCGTCGAGGGTGGAATAGTCCATGGACGTGTGCTTCAAGAGATGGAGTCCAGGTTGCTCATCACGCATGTCATACCCGGGAAGGAGAACTCCCTATTGTGGTTGCGCGAACAATGCGGCACGACGTATATTAGTGGGTGCGTCAATTCGTATGTCGTGTGGCCTACTCACCTCCTCAGTTTTATCCAAGACATGTAGTAACATTATTTTTAAGTTTGTCCATTTTAATTAAATTTGGATTATATCGTCATGTATATTGTTTTTACTTTGAATATTTGGATTATATCGTCATGAATATATATTTGCATTATCTTTAGTTTGTGTTGGATATATGATGTTTGGAACAGGTACAACGTTGCTATAACAGGTACAAATATACTGCTGGGCAGTGGCGGTGGCCATACTGCCCAGTAGATTTTTTTTAAATTCTGCCCAGAATTGTCACGGTCAATGACCATGACAATTGGGGTCACTGTTATGTCACGGTTTAGAACCGTGACAAACGTGTCACGGTCATTGACCTTGACACGACCGTGACACAAAACGCGAGTTTTTTGTCAAGGTCAATGACCGTGACACGACCGTGACAAAAAAAGTTGTCTCGCCTCGAAATGTCACGGTCATTGATCTTGACAAGGTGAATTTGTCAAGGTCAATGACCTTGATAAATGGGCAGATTTGGTGTAGTGAGAAGAAGAAGAAGAAGAAGAAGAAATGGGTTTTGTGGTTAAAGTTAGAATTATTTGGTGTTCTTTGAATGGAGGGGTAGTTCATTGTGTTTAGGTTTTCCATGCACAAAAACGAGTTTGAACCCGTGTTGTGCTGTAATTGACAATACTCATTAACCGAAGACAAAAGACGAAGAGGAATATGACAAGTGGTATGAAATTCTTGCCTTTAAATAAGTTTTTTCCTTTTTTATTAAGTACGTGCCATTAATTGGGGTTTGTTAAGCATATTCCAACCCATTAGTGTGGTTATAGTAAAAATAGAGGCTATTAAAAAAATATGGGCCTAAATAAAACTACCATATTAAATACATATCTAACTAACATTTATTTCTTTTTTTTATTAAATTGGAAACTAGATGTTTAGGATCCATTTAGCAACTCAATTCCACTTCCACGACTTGAAATTTAATTGTCAAACGGACCCTTAGTACCAGATCAATTTTCATCATAAAGCAAAAACCCGAACTAAACAATTTTTAATTTTGTTTATATATTTATAGTTGCGATATAATGCTCTTAATAACAATTTGTTGTAAATATCTTTAATAATTTCCAATTATCTAGTATAAATATTTATATATTTAATTGTTCAATTTAATTTGAAGACGTAAATCTTCACTTTTTATTTTCTAATATGGCATAAACAAGGAAAGTTGGCCATCAATATTATCAATGGGACAATCTTATCATGTAAAACCTGATGTAAATTGTTATTCTCATTTTTTTTAAATAGAAACAGAGTGCTCGCTCATTCATCAAATAGATAGGAACTAGGAAGCACCTATAAACAAAGGGTGCTGATAATCTTTCTAGTATAAACTATTGCATGATAAGCCCCCAATTTAGACGGATTATGTTAGTTGACTTATTTTGACCGTGATGTCTCACTTGAAGTTACTAAATTACCCTTAAAAATAAAAATACTTACCCAACACAAACCATAAACCTAAATATAGAGAGACAAATGAAGATGGGTTATTTTGGGGTGGGTTAGTTTTAGGGTTTGTGTTGAGTGAATATTCTTATTTTTAAGGGTAATTTAGTAACTTCAAGTGAGACGTCACGGTAAAAAATAAGTCAACCAACCAAAGTCATCAAGGTTGGCATATATGACATCGCCACAAAGGTTAAAAGTAGCACTGGGGGACCACTCATTAGGCCCATGGTGGTGAGGGCATGGTATGCATATTACATATCATAGGTGACAAGGTTTATGCGCGCCTTGTTAAATTTGAACTAGAAAATGCCTTCAATTTTACATATTTTTAAATAAATTATGAATAAATGAACCATTTCCCACCACAAAAACTAACCAAAGTCAAGAGCCTAATTATTGGTGAAACTCCATCTTTTTCTTAATCCCCGATTGATTCTGATTTTTCTTTTCACGCATTAGAGTACGTTCACAAGTATAACATCATATGATAAAACGATCAATACGGAAACGTCAGATTCCTGACAACAACAATAAAAAAAAAAGGAGAGAGAGAGAGGTTGATGTGTACATTGTGATGATGAAGGTTTCAAAATCTGTTATCAAGTTGAGTTCCCATCAGAAGCTTAGGTTTGGAATTTGAAATTTGCACCTGCAAAGAAACATGGAAAGATCATGGCAAATAACAAGGAAGTAGCCTATACAAAGACTACTTTTTTTTATTTATTTTTTTAAATTCGCATTGGACAAGATATTTGCATTGGCTGTGTCTTCCTTTCTAGCATAGAATTAACAGAAACATTACAATAAAACGTACCAGTGAAAGCCTCGTTGATATAAGGTTTCGTAAAAATCCTGATAATCGCAGAAGTTAATGTCAGTTGCACGCAAAGACATCGGGGAGGAGTCCTGTAACTCAGGAAGCCGAAATGTGCAAGCACGTAGACAATATTTGCCGTTCTTTCTATAAAGAGCGGAAACGAAGTAGGTTTGATTTGTGAGGGCAGTGATATAAGGAAAATTGGTGGGAGATATTTCATTGAAGAGATGAGACAAGCCATGGATAGAATACTTTCGGAAAGAAAAGTCGAGTGAGACGGAAAAAGTCTGGGCATGAATGTAATTATCGTCATGCGCAACCTCGGGCTCGAAGTCAGGCTTGTGCTCATGCCTGGTGAGGAAATCAAGTGCAAAAAACTTTTCACCAGGGATAAGAGGCCAATGCTTGTTCGGAAGAAGCATCTTATTGCCAACAATATAAGCCCTTGAGGACCACGAGATGTATCTCAAATTCTCAGTAACCAAATCTTTTTCATCTTGTGGAGCAGAGGAAAACGAGGGTAGACAGTATGAGTCAGCAGGGGCAGACCATTCCTCGGTGACAGTATGAAAAAGATACAAAGCGTCCCTAGGAGCATAGCCGGCAGAGTGGCCATTTAGTATGTGAACAACAATAGTGTTGCCATAGACAGTATGGTAATCGCATTGAGTCGTATAATGTCTAAGCTGGAGTGCATATGGGGGGGCAGGCAAACTCCGCCATTGGCCTTTGCCATTTTGGGCAAGGGGATCAAAGACCTCAAACATGGGATTGGGCAATATCTTGTCAAAATAGTCAGCAGGATGATATTTATACGAGCGGGGAAAAAAATCAAGAGGGGTCCCTGCGAGGACATATATCTTCCCATTCAAGGTGACAACGAGTGCACGAGGCTTGATTGCTTTTAACTTAGGGCCCTCCATCCAGTCACTACAACATATAACCCCTCCCTCCCCCTTGGTGATATCGCAGTACCACATTCCCAATGGGTCGTGGTCAATTCCCATTTCATTGAATTCAGTATCAAGCACAATTTCTGGGAGCAGTTTTTCTCCGGCGATGGCGTAGATTCTGGAGCCTAGACTGGTAAACAGGGAGCCATATCTCCATTTGGAAGCAAGGTGGTTTAGATTGGTGACCTTCAAACCATGAGGGCCATTTGCGTCTATAGCCATCACAATCTTACGACCAGTTTCAGACATGAGAAATAAGAGCACAGCGTTGTCTGTTTCTTCTTGGACCCTATCACTGACGGCCTTCAATCTTTTTGCAGGGACTCGGCTTGTTCCACGTCTAGTAACCCTCCGCTTTCCCATCCTATATTCGAATTCGATTTCAGTTAGGCTATGTTATGTTTTAAACATACATAATCCATCAATCATATATAGAGTTTCTTTCGAAAACATACAATCAATCTACTCTATTTCTATAAAAACACAAAACAACGAATTAACACTCCTATATCAGACTATTAACACACGAGACCCCAAGGGGAAGAAAGAAACATTACCTTCAGATCGTTTCAGATTGGAACACAGGGAGGGTGTTGGAACAGGCGAAAAGGATTTAGGGCTGTTTCTTTACCTACACGCAAACGATTAGCGTTAAACGGATCGGATTCGAAAGTGGGATAAAAAAATCTCAAAGCCAAGGTCGTATAAAATTATACGTTGTCAAAATTTGATTAAAATTTACTACTCTACCCTTATTAAGTTACAAAAAAAACTCACGCAACTTGCACTATCTCAAGTAATAGATAGGAGTCGGCGATTTCTTTGATTCAAATAACTCTATTCATATTTTTCACCACGGTAGGTAACCTCCTCATTTTTGTTCTATTTTTTTCTATTTGTTGTTTTATCATGAACACTATTTTGGTTTAAATCGATGCAAATATTACGTTAACTCACCTACTAGACAAGTTGAAAGTTATGTGTTGTTAATTCACCGCTAATATTTTGTTACACATTTTTTTAATGTATTATTAGCATATATGCTAGACAAGTTGAAAGCTGTGTACAATTCAATTTATTTGTTTCTCTATGTTTCCGGCGACTATTTGGGGTAAAATCGATGTTATTCAGTTGTGATTTCAAGCAATTTTCTGCAACTGATTTGTTTTGAATCGAAAAATAAGATAGTAAGCAACCAGTTTTACTATTTCATTATTTCTGGCAGCTAGTTTGTGTATATATGATTTTTGTATGCGTGTAAGTGATTACTAGTGGTTGAGTGTGTAGAAATTATAAATGCAAATACAAAAACATATTTTTATCTCATTATATTATTTTTTTAACATCCCACGTGGAATTAAATATTATGTTATTGAGTTAAAATATGTGATACCAATATATTTTTGTATTTTTTGATTATTAAGTACAAAAGAATGGTATTTTTGGAAAACTTGAGATAAATTAATCCTATCCGGAGCATTTCAAACACATGACTGTATTATTATATCACATCTCGTCTTCTTATTCGGAACAGTTCCAAACGCAATATTGGAATAAGCTTTATACGGTTCATCCTTATCCTATCAAATTTGACTCTTATTCTATCATATTCGGAGCCCTTATATGACGTATCAAACGAGGTTTAAGTAAAAATATTATATATATATATATATATATATATATATATATATATATATATATATATATCAAGGTTCTAAAAGGCGCGATGCGTGGTCGAGGCGTAGAGGTCAAGCCTCAAGAGCCTAGGCGCGCCTAGGCGAAGCCTAGGCGTAAAAAGGCGTTTTTCCCCTTTTTATTATTTTAATTATTACAAGGCTAATAATATAACAAAATACTACATACCTTGAATTTTGAAGATATATTCGTATGTTTGGTAGTCATGTTTCTCATATTCATGATCCATAATCAATATATAAAATGTATTTCTCAACATTCAATAAGCAATATACAAAATGTTTAAAAAAAAGTGTGCCTTAAGCCTTTTACCAAGAATAAGACGTAATAAGGCGTAAGCGGGTAATCGGATAATCGAATTTTAGGCATGATCCATATCCGCTTAAATGGATCGGATTCGGATAAAATCCGATCCATTGACAGGCCTAAAACTTTACCTATTTAATACCCATACTCACTTTATATTAATAATAATTAATCCCCACTACTGCTACTAATACTACTTTAATTAATGTTAAGAATCTACTCTATTCCTTATTATTATTATTATTATTATTATTACTAGATTTAAGCCCTCCGATACGCAAGCGCTTTATAACACTTATTAAATAAATTATATAATAAGAACAATCAAATTTGATAGCATGTATGTAAAAATAGTTCTAAGAACTATTTCTGAATTTTTACTTTTTTAAATACAAATCGATATCGACAAAAGCAAAACATTTTAGGGAAATTAAAATAATTTAACGTCATTCTTCATTTGATACCAAATTCACTCAATTGTAAAAAGTAAATAAAATATACTAATAATATTTAGAAAGTTAAAAATATCAAAACCAAAATATATAAATTTATACTATATAAGGTGAAAAATACACAAATTCTACGATGCTCCCAATAAATTTAATTGAACTTGAGTTTTAGAACCCAAATGCAATGTTAAGGAAACAAAAAGGACTGAAAAATATTTTTTTTAAATAAAGATTTGCATATTTCTTACATGATGTTAATTCCACCATAGCTAAAAATAATATATTTGTGGAAATATTTTAAAGTGGTGGATTATATTTACAATGAAAGATATATGACAACATGCATCATTAACTTGTTTCAAATACTACATCCACCCATCTTTTTTGTTTTCCTCTTATTCACTCTCATCAATTTCTATTAACTAACATAATGGGTTAAAAATAAATTTCGGTCCAAACTTGAAATTGATCTCCTCAAACAAAGAAACTGTTCAAAATATATACTGTGTTTGAATAGTTTCGCTTTTGAAGTTTTTTTAAAACCACGCACTCTAAAATTGTGAAAAAAGAAATTGTGGGTAATTATATTTAGGTCGCCTTAAATCATGAGAAAGAAAATTTATATTACATTTTTTAAAAGTAATATGACTTAGCGGTATGATTCAATGTACTCCAAGTGACATTAACATTGAAAAAAATATCATCAAAATTTAAACAGCGGCACAAAAAAATTAGTATAATATATCACTGCAAATAATTTTGGAGTGTTTTAAATATGCAAAAGTACGACCCTTCCAGAGAAGGATATAGTTGAATTTGATAAAAAAAAAACTCCCAACAAAAATTATGCGTTGCATATAAAGATCATGGTCGTCTTCATTACCAGCAAAAGATCTTCATCTTTACATGATGGAGGATGTAAAATCAAATTTGTAAGTATAACATCCCAACGAATTTTGAGGGAAGGCTAATGTGGGGAGGGGGGAATATACCTACATAAATAGCACGATACGTGGCGAGCACACTAGCCAACATAGCGAACAGCTTAAGCTCCAACAAGATAAGGACTACCAAAAGTCATAGATGAAGTAGAAGACTAAGGAGCAGTATTTGGTTATAACTTTAACTTTACGAGAGGATATGACTTATCCAATTATAACCCCTAACTCTATATAAAGGGGACACCACCACCACCACCACCACCCCCAACACACACACAATTGTGAAAAGGAGCTCGAAGGATAGAGAAATACTCTCATGTAAGTCTCTCATTATTCTAATGGAAAACAGTAGCAGCACTGTGGACGTAGGCCGTTGATGGTCGAACCACGTAAATCTTTTGTCTCTCTTTTATTTATTATTCTACATGTATCATGGTAAATTGCCACCCCCTCTATGAGTGAGTTTTTTTACTACCACAATTGACATCGTCTGTGAGAAACGACACCAAAAGGTTTTCCTTCTTGTCGACGGGACAAAGATATACATTGTGTCTTATTGAGAGAGATTTGTTTGGCTGAGACGTCATAAAGCTAAAAAAGAGGAGGAGTTCAACTGTTGGGAGAGGTCAGAACATGAGAAGTACATTGGAGATGTGGCATGTTATAGTTGTAACCATATAACCTTACTTCATTTTTAGTGGATTTTTATTTTATCGCGTAGAAGTCACCATGGAGGTTTCCCCTACTTTGGGGTTTTACTTCGTAAAAATATTGTGTGTACTTTACTGCTTTCATTTTTTTATTCTTGCGAAACTGGTTAGGATAAAAATGATTATTTTTAAAAACTAACTTATCAAGAATATTAAATTGTTAACTGGTTTTATATAGCTACCCATCTTGTGTTCTTACATTCAAAATTAGTTTCCTCAAAGAGTTTAATCGGAGCTTAACCTAATAATTAACTTTGGTTAATAACTTGGTTTAGTGATTTCACCTTTCAGTACTTTTCGTGTTAGGAATTCAACTGTTCGGATGAATTGAAGCGTGATGGTGTCTGAATAACCAAATGGTGTTACTCTAATATACACGTAAAGGTTAATGTAATGGTCTGATTCACACTCGAAGAATTCCTAGTTATTACCTATGAAATTTTCATTTCCTCAAACACCTCGAGCTCGAGTTGAGGCTTATATAGAATTTCATGAAAGACTTGTACATATAAGAGAGTGATTTCTACTCTGTTTTGCTCAAAGGAGTGTGAGTGACTTATTGTCCTTCTACACCTTTTTATGTCTCTTGAAGTTCCCCACATAAGTATCGACTTCCTCCATATTTGTTTCCTATATGGAAAAACTTACCCCCATCCCACCATCACGCACACATTCATTCATCCTCACTTAGTTACTTGAACTAAGGCTACATACACTTAATCAAACGATTTATTATTTGGGTGCAAATGTTGTTCTCTTTTTCTAAATGGGTGTCTAGGGTTCGATTAGTGTATCATTTGTCTTGTAATGTCGGGTGGATGTCAGAGTCTATATTTAAAGGATTTTTTATATATAAACCCTTCTCATCTTTCTTTAGACAACGTTAAATGGTTATGAGTTTTTGAAAGGGCGGATTTGGAAAACGACATGTTATAACACCCTGATTCAATTATTCGGCGGGTCTGCAACCATTAGTCCTTTGTTCATTTCAACCCCGCATGTGAGTGGCATCATCGTTGATTCATTCCTGCAAAGGAGTGGCTAAATTCAATTGCACCGACAAGGAGGGAATGAGACATGAAATCTTGGATTTAAAGTTGAATACGGGTTATAGGCGATTGGGGTGTGGCTAAGTGTGTTGTTAAATAACAATTAGTTGAAGAGAGAGAGAGAGAGAGAGAGAGAGAGAGGAGAAGAAGAAGAAGAAGAAGAAGAAGAAGAAGAAGAAGAAGAAGAAATGGGTTTTGTGGTTAAAGTTAGAATTATTTGGTGTTCTTTGAATGGTGGGGTCGTTCGTTGTGTTTAGGTTTTCCATGCAAAAAAACAAGTTTGAACCCGTGTTGTGCTGTATTGACAATACTCATTAATCGAAGACAAAAGACGAAGAGGAATATGACAAGTAGTATGAAATTCTTGCCTTTAAATTAGTTTTTTCCTTTTTTATTAAGTACACGCCATTAATTGGGTATGTTAAGCATATTGCAACCCATTAGTGTGGTTATAGTAAAAATAGAAGCTATTAAAAAAGGGTATAGCTATTAACACTCCAAAAAATCTTCTAACACTCCACTTTTTTTTCAAATAAAAGCTAAAGACTCTTACACCCTTATGATTAATTCTTTCCATTTTTCTCATTCACAAAAAGATATAAACCTCTTTTTTACCCCAAAAATTATATACATAATTTTAAAAAATGAACTATAAAAAAAAAAACAAGGACTGTAAAAAATATTATATAATTTAAAAAAATGAACTATTAAAAAAAGCAAAAACCTCTTTTTTATACTTAAATAATTTTTTTTAAACAAACAAGAACACAACTCAATTAAAAAGAGACGACACGTAACAAAAAAAATTCTCCACCTAAAACGAGCACCACCCAAATAAAAACAATACGATGCAAAATCTTTTTTCTTACCGAACATGAAAACGATCAACGAAAAATGTTGTCCGGCATGAAATCTAATTTTTATTTGGCTAACACAAATGCAACACAAATAATAGTGACATAAAACAATATGACATGCCACAAACTTTAAAAAAAAAAGATACGAGCACGACCTAGTTAAAACGCAACATGCCATAAAATATTATTTTTTCACCTAACACGAATATGACCCAAATTAAAAATATAAAATAAACTATTTTTTTTTAATAATTAGATTATGTTAAAAAGGCACCATAAATAGAAAAATGGAATAAATGGTTCTTGAATTTTAAAACAAAAAAAAAATGTTAATATTTTATTTCATCTAACACGAACACAGTCTAATTAAAATACAACACGATAAGACATTGATTCTCATTTGTTTACCTAACACGATCCAAATAAATGTGATAATATATTAAATCTTATTTTTTAATCTAACATGAACATGATCTAATTTTTGTTTATCAAATAGATTTTTATCAAGAAAAAAAAACGTTTTTTTAATAAAATTGTATTTTATTAAAACTGTTTGTAATAAAAATTATTTTTATTAAAACTGTTTTTTATTAAAAATGCAAAACAGTTTAAAAGGGTTTAAACTGTTTTTAAAAAACACTGTTTTAAATTTTTTTTGCATTTTTAATAAGAACAATTTAAAGCTGTAAACAGTTTAAAAAAATACGATTTAAAACTGCTTTAAAAAAATTCAATTTTAAAACTGTTTTACAATTTTAATAAAAACAATTTAAAACTGTAAATAGTTTTAAAAAATACAATTTTAAAACTGTTTTACATTTTTAATAAAAACAGTTTTAAAAATGTTTAATAAAATACAGTTTTACATTTTCAATAAAATATTTTTTTTAATAAAAGGCTGTTTTTTAATTAAAACTACTTTTTATTAAAATTGTATTTTATTAAAACCGTTTTTTTAATAAAAGACTTTTTTTTATTAAAACTGTATTTTATTAAAACTGTTTTATAATTATTAAAAAAACAAATTTGAGGGACTACATTGGCCAAAACAGTTTTGAAATGTTTTTGTAAACAATTATGAAAAGTAAAAAAAAAACATAATTTTTTTTTTATTAAAAATGCAAATTTTTAGTTGTTTTTCAAATACATTTGTTTTAATTGGAGACAAAAAAGTAGAAATTTAAATTTTGTAAATTTAAGGTGTTAGAAGAATTCTTTAGAGTGCCAATAGCTACTCCCTTAAAAAAATATTGGCCTAAATAAAACAAACATACTAAATACATATCTAACTAAAATTTGTTTCTTTCTTTTTATGAAATTGGTAACTAGATGTTTAGGACCCATTTAGCAACTCAATTACATTTCCACGACTTGAAATTTAATTGTCAAACAGACGATTAGTATCATATCAATTTTCATCATACAGCAAAAACCCGAACTAAATAATTTTTAATTTTGTTTATATATTAATAGTTACGATATAATGCTCTTAATAGCAATTTGTTGTAAATATCTTTAATGATTTCCAATTATCTAGTATAAATATTTATATATTTAATTGTTTAATTTAATTTGAAGACATAAATCTTCACTTTTTATTTTCTAATATGGCATAAACAAGGAAAGTTGGCCATCAATATTATCAATGGGACAATCTTATCATGTAAAACCTGATCTAAATTGTTATTCTCATTTTTTTAAATAGAAACAGAGTGCTCGCTCACTCATCAAATAGATAGGAACTAGGAAGCACCTATAAACCAAGGGTGTTGATAATCTTTCTAGTATAAAATATATTATGCATTTTGTTTTAAAATAAGTACTTTGAATAAAATAATATCATCACGGATTTTATCAACAGTATGCAAATGAAAACAATAAGCATTATGAACCTACTATTTGCAAATCATAAACCAACAAGTTTTATGCTTCATCTATTATTTTCATTAAGTTGATCAAGAAGAGCCTCGTGGTATATAATATGTCAATTTTAAAAATTAATAGAAAATATTTGTGATATTTATTAATTTGATTTACCCACATTATTGCTAAATTTTTTTTAAATCATGATTTTGTATGATACTTTAGTGATCGAATTATTATTAAAAAAAACAGAACTAAAAATTGTTGATAACATTGTGTTATGTATTTCACACGATTGTCAATAGATTTCATTAGTATTTCCATTTATAAAAGCCATGGACTCTCCATGGAAAAGATGATATATTACCTTAACCCCCCCCCCCCCCCCCCCCCCCCCTCTCCTCTCAATTCTTGTCACCCAAGTAAGAATGTGAACTGTATCTGCTACTTTTTAATAAAACTTAGCCTCCTCCCTCCCTTTTCTATTCTGATATCAAAAGAAACAAAATTGCTAACATTATATTGAAGAAAAGGATGATGCTTACATTTTCATGATGAAGCTTCCCACCACCAACTTCCATGAATACACTAATGAGATCTTACAACTGGTTCTTCTAAACAAACAAGATTTAAAAAAAAAAAAAAAAGGGTTCGCTTTCAAAAGACTATTACAACTGGAATTCATATTCCGATGCATACAAGGTAACCTGTAAATGCCTCCAAAATAGCAACAATCCCAGAAACACTTGGCTATTCGCCTACAGTGAAATCAACATGAAACAATTAATAATCAACTCATATATAGTTAGTACCACATTTATTAGAAAAATAAAAATACTTGTCTCGCAACAACATACTCTTTTATCTTACCTAAACTAGTTATGTCCATTTTGCATTTAAGGGTAATTTAGTAACTTCAAGTGAGACATCACGGTCAAAACAAATCAATTAACCAAGTCATCAAGGCTGGCATATTTGACTTCGCCACAAAGGTTGCAAGTACCACTCATCAGGCCCATGGTGGTGAGGGCATGGTATGCAGATGACATATAATAGGTATGCAGATGACATATAATAGGTGATGAGGTTTATTAGTTCCGCAGTTGTTAAAGACTCCCCTGGGCTCAAGACTCAATACGCGCCTTGTTAAATTTCAACTACAAAATGGCTTTACATATTTCAAATGGAGTACAGAACAATGAACCATTTCCCACCACAAAAACTAACCCAAGTCACAAGCCTAATTTGTGGTCCTCTCTCTCTCTCTCTCCAAAATTAGAGCATCATCAGAGTTGGAGATGGAGGTTATCTCTCTTTGTGAAAACGATAACAAAGAGAACATCCCACCTTTCTCAACAGAACCACCGAACCCAGTTCCGGCAAGTGTCAAATCTTGTGCGAAAAATGTGAAGAGAAGATTAAGGAAGCCTCTTAGGGACATTACCAACCTATTCAACTCTCCAAATTCACAAACGTCGGTTTCATTGACCAACTCAGGTTCTGCTTTGAATTGCCGAAAACGCAAGGTCGTTGATGACATTGATTTAATGCAGGAAACAATTGTCAAGGCATTAAGTAAACATTTCAGATAGGTTGAGCAATAGCTTAACGTATACTTATTCAGACTTTTCAATTGCAAGCGGGCATTAAGGATCTATAGGATGAATACTTTTACTATCATAGATGATAGATCCATTTAAGAAGTTGTTACTGCTTTATTTGATAGAGATACATATCACTTTGTGGTTACTGCTTTATTTAAGAAGTTGTTACTGCTTTTACTATCATTTGATTTAGTCTCTCTCACACAAAGATTAATTTTTAAGTTCATATCTGTTGTCTTCTTAAAAAAAAAAAAAAAAAAAGCCTAATTTGTGGTGAAACTTCATCGTTCTCATAGGCGAAGGTCACTAAAAAAACTTCTAACAGCGTTGCACCTCCGATTGATTTTGATTTTTCTTTTCACGAATTAGAGTACCTTTGCAAGTCTTATAGCTTTTGCCTCTCCTTTATGTAAATACTAATGTTATGTAAATACTAATGTTAGAAGAGGGGAAAGGGAAAAGAGGAAAACATCATAAAACCATCAATACGGAAGCATCAGATGAGAGAGAGAGAGAGAGAGAGAGAGAGGTGCGTACATTGTGATGATGAAGGTTTCAAAAACTGTCATAAAGTTGGGTTCCCATCAGCAACTTAGGTTTGGAATTTGTACCTGCAATGCAAAGATCGTGGCAAATAACAAGGAAGTAGCATATATGAAGGAAAAAAAAACATATTACGGTTACCGTAGACGAAATGTTTTCTACTTTTTTGTTTTTAAGTAGCATTGGACAAGATATTTGCATAGGTTTCTCTAGAGAGTGAGAGGGTGTTATGTTATAGTTAAATAGCATAGCATGAACAGTAACATTACAATAAAACGTACCAGCGAAAGCTTTCGTTGATATAAGGTTTCCTAAAAATCCTGATAATCGCAGAAGTTAATGTCAGTTGCATGCAAAGACGCCGGGGAGGAGTCCTGTAACTCAGGAAGCCGAAATGTGCAAGCACGTAGACAATATTTGCCGCTCTTTCTAAAAAGAGCGGAAGCGAAGTAGGTTTGATTTGAGAGGGCAGTAATATAAGGAAACTTGGTGGGAGATATTTCATTGAAGAGATGAGACAAGCCATGGATAGAATACTTTCGGAAAGAAAAGTCGAGTGAGACGGAAAAAGTGGGCATGAATGTCATTTGCGTCCTCTGCAAATTCGAGCTCGAAGTCAGGCGGGTGCTCATGCCTGGTGAGGAAATCAAGTGCAAAAAACTTTTCACCAGGGATAAGAGGCCAATGCCGGTTGGGAAGAAGCATCTTATTGCCAACAATATAAGCCCTTGAGGACCACGAGATGTAGCTCAAATTCTCAGTAACCAAATCTTTTTCATCTTGTGGAGCAGAGGAAAACGAGGGTAGACAGTATAAGTCCGCAGGGGCAGACCATCCCTCGGTAACAGTATCAAAAGGATACAAAGCGTCCCTAGGAGCATAGCAGACAGGGTGGTCATTTAGTATGTGAACAACAATAGCGTTGCCATAGACAGTATGGTAATCGCAATGAGTCGTATAATGTCTAAGCTAGAGTGCATATGGGGGAGCAGGCAAACTCCGCCATTGGCCTTTGCCATTTTGGGCACGGGGATCAAAGACCTCAAACATGGGATTGGGCAATATCTTATCAAAATAGTCAGCGGGATGATATTCATACGTGCTGGGAAAAAAATGAACAGGGGTCCCTGCCAGGACATATTTCCCTTTCAAGGTGACAACGAGTGCACGAGGCTTGATGGCTCTCAATTTAGGGCCCTCCATCCAGTCACTACAACATATAACACCTCCCTCCCCCCTGGTGATATCGCAGTACCACATTCCCAATGGGTCGTGGTCGATTTCCATTTCATTGAATTCAGTATCAAGCACAATTTCCGGGACCACTTTTTCTCCGGCGATGGCATAGATTCTGGAGCCTAGACTGGTAAACAGGAAGCCATATCTCCATTTGGAAGCAAGGTGGTTTAGATTGGTGACCCTCAAACCATGAGGGCCATTTGTGTCTATAGCCATCGCAATCTTACGACCAGATTCGGACATGAGAAACAAGAGCACAGCGTTGTCTGTTTCTTCTTCGACCCCATCATTGACGGCCTTCAATCTTTTTGCAGGGACACGGCTTGTTCCACGTCTAGTAACCCTCCGCTTTCCCATCCTATATTCGAATTCGATTTCAGTTAGGCTATGTTATGTTTTAAACATACATAATCTATCAATCATATACAGTTTCTTTCGAAAACATACAATCAATCTATTCTATTTCTATAAAAACACAAAATAACTAATTAACACTCCGAATTATTAAGTTAGGTTAGGTGTTAGAGTTCGAGAACAAACATCTATACCTTCAGATCGCCTCAGATTGGAACACAGTGAGGGTGTTGGAACAGACGAAAGGATTTAGGGCTCTTTCTTAACCAACACGATTGCAACTTTACCTATTTAATACCCATATTCACTTTATATTAAGGGCTTTTGGGAAAAGATCCTTATAACTCTCAAACTGTATAAAAATATGGCATCCACAACATTTTTATAAATTTAGTCCCTACACTAAAAACATGACTAAAACACCATGAAAAATAGTGCCGCTAGCGCGGATCAAAAAAATGAACTCCTAACTCTAAAGGGACCACTCAAATAAATGTTATTGTACCACAGGGATTAGATTTATAAATTTTAAAAGCATTGCCCTAAAAATCCAAATATAGGAAGGAACATGACCTTTACTTTAATTCTCTATTATATTAATAATAATTAATCCCCACTACTACTACTTATACTACTTCAATTAATGTTAAGAATCTACTCTATTCCTTATTATTATTATTATTATTATTATTATTACTATAAAATGCTATACAAAGCATTTATTGTCCTTAACAGAGACGATACCCACATAGGATCTGAGAAGTTGGCGCCACATCAGATTGAGAAGATTAATAATCAACTCATATGTAGTTAGTTCCACATTTATTATATATATATTATATATACATATATATATTTCATAAAAATTATGGAGTTTATTTAGAGTAATAATTGATATGCCACATGTCAATCTTTCAAGAGGAGACGCCAAAATTATATTTAGATATTAAATTAATCCCTACCACTACTACTAGTACTACTACTACTAATAATAATAATAATACTTTAATAAACTAGGATATGATCGTGTGATGCACTGACGCATTATAAAATTTCTTAAAAATACATCGATTCTTTTGTAAACTAATTTAATAAAGAATTATGAAATTAGCACTGGCGATATATAACATTTAAGTTAAATATCCATATTAGCCCAAATATTAAAATATGGAGCCCATATTTAAAAAGTGCGAATTAATATGGGGACCATATTTTGAGAATTAATGTCCCTAACCCAAATTTTGAGAATTAATGCCCATATATCTGATGACTTTTACTCTGGCCCATATATCACATAAGTTAACCTATAGAACCCTTTAAGTTGTATTACACTACACTTTTAGAAGTTGTCTCCTGCATTTACACTACACTTCATACCTCATCCATTTTATTACACTACACTTCACGCCTCATCCATCCAAAGCAGTGTGACGCGGTCTCCTGCATTTACACCCATTGGGGCTAAGGTCTAGCAGGTCTCCGTCCATTTATAGCCACCGGATCTGTATTTACATCGGAGATAAGGACTGCATTTACACCCACCGGATCTGTATGTTTTAAATTTTTGTTTTTTTCTTTTTTTCATTTTGTGTATATTATTTGTTCATTTTCTGAATTTTTTTTCATTTTTGGATAATTTTTTAACTAATTTAAATTATGACTTATTTATTCATTTTTCAACTAATTAAATGATGACTTAGTTGTTTATTTTTTTAACTAATTAAATGATCATTTTTAACTAATTAAATGATGACTTATTTGCTCATTTTTTAACTAATTTAAATGATGACTTATTTATTCATTTTTTAACTAATTAAATGAAGACTTAGTTGTTTATTTTTTTTAACTAATTAAATGATCATTTTTTAACTAATTAACTATTATTTAGGTTATTCTTCAAACAAAATTGATGTCGGAAAATAGTGAACAAAATTCTTCCGCTAATAACAAACGTTCTAAGAGAACCACTTCTGTAGTGTGGGAGGATTTTGAACTATTGCCAATCGGGGAAGATGGGATACAAAGATCAAAATGTAGGAGGTGTGATGTTGTTTATGTTGTGGAAAACAAATCTGGCACAAGTAGAATGTTACGTGACTATTTAAAATGGGAAAAAGAGCTTGTACGTGAATTTAATCAGGATATGTTTCGTTAGCAATTGGCTACAGCACTGGTGAAACACAATTTACCATATAGCTTTGTGGAATATGAAGGAATTAGTGACTTGATTAACTATTTACAACCCGGAGTAATTCACATTTCAAGAACACAACCAAGTCTGACACGTTAAAATTGCATGATATAGGGAAGAAAATGATTAGGCATTGTCTAAGCTCAATTCCTAGTCGAGTATGTCTAGCGTCTGATATGTGGACATCTATTGTCACAGATGGATATTTGTGATGATAATTGGGTTCTGCAAAAATGGATATTAAATTTTCGTCATGTCCCCCTCCACATAGTGGACCAATATTGGCACAACAAATCATCCATTTGTTGAAATACTGGGGCATTGATAAAAAAATATTTTCTATTACGTTGGCTAATGCTAAATATAATGATGGTTGGTAGAAACTTTAAAATGTCATCAACGTTTAACCAACTCGTCAATATGTGACGGCGAGTTTTTCATATCCGATGTGGTGCACACATTTTGAATCTAATAATGCAAGCTGGCTTGAAAGTTATTACTGAATCCATACACAAGGTTCGAGAATCCGTGAAATATGTCGGGGGAATTGAAGGCAGAAAAATAAAATTTGTCGAGTGTATATATAGTATTTCATTGGACTGTCGAAAGAAGGTTCGACAAGATATGCAAATTAGATGGAACTCCACGTATCTAATGCCTGAGATCGCACTTGACCGCCTTCAATCAATTGATCCCCAATTCAAAACATGCCCAACCAATGAAGAATGGACGAAGATTGATCGAATCACTAGATTGTTGAAACTTTTCTACGAGATTACAACATATTTCTCTGGAACTAAATATCCAACCGCGAATTTGTATTTTTATGTTGTTTGGAGGATACAATTACTCCAGGCTGAAGAGATGGAAAATTCAGATGAAATTATGAGTGCAATGGCTCATCAACTGAAACTCAAATATGACAAGTATTGAGAATCTTATGCCATGGTTTCATCATTTGCTGTTATTTTGGATCCTCGGTACAAGCTACAATATGTTGAATTTTGTTTCAATAAATTGTGTCCTGCGACTAGTTTGGAGAAAAAGAAAATTGTTCGGGAGAAGTTTGCATATGCTCTTTCAAGAGTACGTAAATATATCCCCTCCTGCTTCAACACATGATCATACATCAATTTCAAGCTCCAGTCGTGTGAGCGATGATATAATTGATGAAATGGATGTAAGTTTATTTACTTAATCTTAATTTTTTTAAAGATATAATTATCATTCAAATTTATTAAATGTTGACGTCATTTAGGAGTTTGATGCCTTCGAAAGCCTACATTATGGTCAAAGCAGAGTTAAATCTCAGTTACACACTTAGCTCGACAAGACCAGACTTTGATTGAAAGCAATACGCTCCGTTAGACGTTCTTAGTTACTGGAAAGATAACACAATTCGCTTCCCGAATCTTTCTGAAATGGCACGTGATGTATTAAGCATTCTTATTACAAGTGTCACTTCTGAATCTGCTTTTAGCATTGGTGGGCGTATAATTAGTAAGTATCTTTTATTTATTTTAATTTATTAAAAAAATAAATATACTTGTCTCGCAACAACATACCCTTTTATCTTACCAAAACTAGTTATGTGCATTTTGCATTTAAGGGTAATTTAGTAACTTCAAGTGAGGCATCACGGTCAAAATAAGTCAATTAACCAAGTCATCAAGGCTGGCATATTTGACTTCGCCACGAAGGTTGCAAGTACCACTCATCAGGCCCATGGTGGTGAGGGCATGGTATGCAGATGACATATAATAGGTGAAGAGGTTCATTAGTTCCGCAGTTGTTAAAGACGCCCCTGGGCTCAAGACTCAATGCGCACCTTGTTAAATTTCAACTATAAAATGCCTTTACGTATTTTCGAATGGAATAGAGAGCAATGAACCATTTCCCAACACAAAAACTAACCACAGTCAAAAGCCTAATTTGTAGTGAAACTTCATCGTTCTCATAGGCGAAGGTAACTAAAAAAAACTTCAACGGCGTTGCAACTCCGATTGATTTTGATTTTTGTTTTCACGAATTTGAGTACCTTTGCAAGTCTTATAGCTAATGCAAGAGACACTTTTGCCCCTCTTTTATGTAACTAGTAATGTTAGAAGAGGGGAAAGGGAAAAGAGGAAAACATCATAAAATCATCAATACGGAAGCATCAGATGAGAGAGAGAGAGAGAGAGAGAGAGAGAGAGAGAGAGAGAGAGAGAGAGATGCGTACATTGTGATGATGAAGGTTTCAAAAACTGTTATAAAGTTGGGTCCCCATCAGCAGCTTAGGTTTGGAATTTGGAATTTGCACCTGCAATGCAAAGATCATGGCAAATGACAAGGAAGTAGCATATATGAAGAAAAAAAATCATATTACGGTTACCGTAGACGAAATGTTTTCTACTTTTTCTCTTTTTAAGTAGCATTGGACAAGATATTTGCATAGGTTTCTCTAGAGAGTGAGAGGGTATTATGTAATAGTTAAATAGCATAACATGAACAGTAACATTACAATAAAACGTACCAGTGAAAGCCTCGTTGATATAAGGTTGGGTAAAAATCCTGATAATCGCAGAAGTTAATGTCAGTTGCATGCAAAGACGCCGGGGAGGAGTCCTGTAACTCAGGAAGCCGAAATGTGCAAGCACGTAGACAATATTTGCCGTTCTTTCTAAAAAGAGCGGAAGCGAAGTAGGTTTGATTTGAGAGGGCAGTAATATAAGGAAACTTGGTGGGAGATATTTCATTGAAGAGATGAGACAAGCCATGGATAGAATACTTTCGGAAAGAAAAGTCGAGTGAGACGGAAAAAGTATGGGCATGAATGTAATTTGCGTCCACTGCAAACTCGAACTCGAAGTCAGGCGGGTGCTCATGCCTGGTGAGGAAATCAAGTGCATAAAACTTTTCACCAGGGATAAGAGGCCAATGCTCGTTGGGAAGAAGCATCTTATTGCCAACAATATAAGCCCTTGAGGACCACGAGATGTAGCTCAAATTCTCAGTAACCAAATCTTTTTCATCTTGTGGAGCAGAGGAAAACGAGGGTAGATAGTATGGGTCAGCAGGGGCAGACCATTCCTCGGTGACAGTATCAAAAAGATACAAAGCGTCCCTAGGAGCATAGCCGGCACAGTGGTTATTTAGTATGTGAACAACAATAGTGTTGCCATAGACAGTATGGTAATCGCAACGAGTCGTATAATGTCTAAGCTGGAGTGCATATGGGGGGGCAGGCAAACTCCGCCATTGGCCTTTGCCATTTTGGGCACGAGGATCAAAGACCTCAAACATGGGATTGGGCAATATCTTATCAAAATAGTCAGCAGGGTGAAACAGATACGTGCGGGGAAAAAAATCAAGAGGGGTCCCTGCGAGGACATATATCTTCCCATTCAAGGTGACAACGAGTCCACGCGGCTTGATTGCTTTTAACTTAGGGCCCTCCATCCAGTCACTACAACATATAAGGCCTCCTTCCCTCCTGGTGATATCGCAGTACCACATTCCCAATGGGTCGTGGTCGATTTCCATTTCATTGAATTCAGTATCAAGCACAATTTCTGGGAGCACTTTTTCTCCGGCGATGGCGTAGATTCTGGAGCCTAGACTGGTAAACAGGGAGCCATATCTCCATTTGGAAGCAAGGTGGTTTAGATTGGTGACCTTCAAACCATGAGGGCCATTTGCGTCTATAGCCATCACAATCTTACGACCAGTTTCAGACACGAGAAATAAGAGCACAGCGTTGTCTGTTTCTTCTTGGACCCCATCACTGACGGGCTTCAATCTTTTTGCAGGGACACGGCTTGTTCTAGTAACCCTCCGCTTTCCCATCCTATATTCGAATTCGATTTCAGTTAGGCTATGTTATGTTTTAAACATAGATAATCCATCAATCATATATAGAGTTTCTTTCGAAAACATACCATCAATCTATTCTATTTCTATAAAAACGAAAAATAACTAACTAATACTCCGAATTATTAAGTTAGGTTAGGTTTTCGAGTTCGAGAACAAACATTATATCAGACTATTAACACACCAGACCCCAAGGGGAAGAAAGAAAACATACCTTCAGATCGCTTCAGATTGGAACACAGGGAGGGTGTTGGAACAGACGAAAAGGATTTAGGGCTCTTTCTTTACCTACACGCAAACTATTAGCATTAAACGGATTGGATTGGATTCGGACGCGAGCACGCAAATTCACATTTATATTCGTTTATGTTAAACAGATTGGGATTTGATCCGTTTATTAATTGGATCGGATCAGGAAAATTTAAATCCATATCCGTTTATGTTAAACGGATTAGGATCCGATCCGATTATCCGTTTATGTTAAACTTGATTTACAATGTTTTTATTTTCAACTCTTATTTCCTAAATTTATTTTGCAAATGTTCCAAAAAAACAAATAATGAAATAAAGAACTATTATAATATATATTTAAAATATTATTAAATACAATAAACATTAATGCCTCATTTGATGCGTCGTATAAGAGGTTCGTATTGGATAAAATTATCCTATCCAATGTTCGGTGTAATTTAGGATGGAATATGAGATGGAATAAGTTATCCAAAGTGAGCTCCTTATCTCACAAGGAGTGGGATAAAAAAATCTCAGCTCCAAGATCGTATAAAATTATACGATGTCAAAATTTGATTAATATTTACTACTCTATCCTTATTAAGTTATAAAAAAAAATTAACGCAACTTGCACTGTCTCAAGTATTAGATAGCAGTCGGCGATCTCTTTGATTCACATAACTCTCCATTCATATATTTCATCACGGTAGGGTAACCTCCTCATTTTTGTTCTATTTGATGATTTATCTTGAACTACTATTTTGGTTTAAATCAATGTAAATATTACATTAACTCACCTACTAGACAAGTTGAAAGTTATGTGTTGTTAATTCACCGCTAATATTTTGTTACTCGTATTTTTTTAATGTATTATTAACATATATGCTAGACAAGTTGAAAGTTGTGTACAATTCAATTTATTTGTTTCTGTATGTTTTCGGCGACTATTTGGGGTAAAATCGATGTTATTCAGTTGTGATTTCAAGCAATTTTCTGCAACTGATTTGTTTTGAATCGAAAGAGAAGTTAGTAAGCAACTAGTTTTACTATCTCATTATTTCTGGCGGCTCGTTTATGTATATATGATTTTTGTATGCGTGTAAGTGATTACTAGTGGTTGAGTGTGTAGAAATTATAAATACAAATACAAATACATATTTTCATCTCATAATATTATTTTTTTAACATCCCATGTGGAATTAAATATTATGTTATTGAGTTAAAATATGTGATAACAATATATTTTTTTATTTTTTTATTATTAAATACAAAAGAATGGTATTTTTAGAAAACTTGAGATAAATTAATCATATCCGGAGCATTTCAAACACAAGACTGTATTATTATATCACATCCCGTCTTCTTATTCGGAACTGTTCCAAACGCAGTATTGGAATAAGCCTTATACGGTCCATCATTATCCTATCCAATCCGACTCGTATTCTATCATATCCGGAGCCCTTATACGACGTATCAAACGAGGCTTAAGTAAAAATATTATATATATATATATATATATATATATATATATATATATATATATATATATTAATTAAAAATATTAATCGGATCGGATTATTAACTGATCGGAGTATATGAAACCAAATCCGCTCCATTTAATAAACGGGCAATCGGGTAAGCGGGTAATCGGATAATCGAATTTTAGGAATGATCCATATGCGCTAAAATGGATCGGATTCGGATTCGGATAAAATCCGATCTATTGACAGCCCTAAAACTTTACCTATTTAATACCCATACTCACTTTATATTAATAATATTTAATCCCCACTACTGCTACTAATACTACTTTAATTAATGTTAAGAATCTACTCAATTCCTTATTATTATTATTATTATTATTATTATTATTATTAGGGGTGTAAGCGATACGGTTTGGTCAATAAATAGTAGATACCAATACCAAAATCAAACTCTGGATGGTAAAATCAAACCGTACCAATTTATCACCCGGTACACCAAAATCAATACCAAAATCAAACCGACCGGTATTTCGATTTTTTCGGTAATTTCAGTTTTTTCTGGTTTCGATAAATTCTGGTTTTTTCTGGTATCTTCTGGATTTTTCTGGTTTTGGTAAATTCTGGTCTTCTCTCGTTTCTGGTTTCGATTTTTTTTGTTTCGATAAAGAGCACTAAAAGCCCTAAAAAACCAAAAACAATACCAACCAACTTTTTTAAATATTAAAACCAAAACCAACTTTTTCTAGTTTCGGTAAATTCGGAACGGTAATTTTGATACGGTATGATAATTTCGGTACGATTTTT
Organism: Sambucus nigra; assembly: GCA_949130495.1. NCBI lineage: Eukaryota > Viridiplantae > Streptophyta > Magnoliopsida > Dipsacales > Adoxaceae > Sambucus > Sambucus nigra. Next base: position 462,608,562 of record OX422222.1, on the reverse strand, counting down.
TCTCGTTTCGGTACGGTACGATAATTTCGATACAATTTTTCCTGATTTCGATAAATTCGGTACGGTAATTTCGGTAAATCATTTTTTTAAATATTAAAACCAAAACCAACCAACTTTTTTTCGATAATTTCGATTTCGGTAAGACCGGTTTCTGGTATTTTAATATATGAAACCAAAACCATTTTTTTCGGACCAAAACGGTACGGTACGGTACGGTAAAAATTCGTACCACTTCCACCCCTAATTATTATTATTACTAGATTACTAGATTTAAGCCCTCCGCTACGCAAGTGCTTTATAACACTTATTAAATAAATTAAATAATAAGAACAATCAAATTTGATAGCATGTATGTAAAAATAGTTCTAAGAGCTATTTCTGAATTTTTACTTTTTTAAATACAAATCGATATCGACAAAAGTAAAACATTTTAGGGAAATTAAAATAATTTAACGTCATTCTTCATTTGATACCAAATTCACTCAATTGTAAAAAGTAAATAAAATATACTAATAATATATAGAAATTTAAAATTATCAAAACCAAAATATATAAATTTATACTATATAAGATGAAAAATACACAAATTTCTAAGATGCTCCCAATAAATTTAATTGAACTTGAGTTTTACAACCCAAATGCAATGTTAAGGAAACAAAAAGGACTAAAAATTATTTTTTTTTTAATAAAGATTTTCATATTTCTTACATGATGTTAATTCCACCATAACTAAAAATAATTTATTTGTGGAAATATTTTAAAGTGGTGGATTATATATACAAGGAAAGATATATGACAACATGCATCATTAACTTGTTTCAAATACTACATCCACCCAACTTTTTTGTTTTCCTCTTATTCACTCTCATCAATTTCCATTAACTAACATAATGGGTTAAAAATAAATTTCGGTCCAAACTTGAAATTGATCTCCTCAAACAAAGAAACTCTTCAAAATATGTACTGTGTTTGAATAGTTTCGCTTTTGAATTTTTTTTAAAACCACGCATTCTAAAATTGTGAAAAAAGAAATTGTGGGTAGTTGTATTTAGATCGCCTTAAATCATGTGAAAGAAAATTTTATATTATATTTTTTAAAGGTAATTTGACTTAGCGGTATGATTCAATGTACTCCAAGTGACATTAATACTCTAAAAAATATCATCAAAATTTAAACAGCGGCACAAAAAAATTAGTATAATATATCACTGCAAATAATTTTGAAGTGTTTTAATTATGCAAAAGTATGACCCTTCCAGAGAAGGATATAGTTGAATTTGAAAAAAAAAATCCCAACAAAATTATGCGTTGCATATAAAGATCATGATCGTCTTTATTATCAGCAAAAGATCTTCATATTTACATGATGAAGGATGTAAAATCAAATTTGTAAGTATAACATTCCAACTAATTTTGAGGGAAGGGTATTGTGGGGAGGGAGGAATATACCTACATAAATAGCACGATACGTGGCGAGCACACTAGCCAACATGGCGAACAGCTTACGCTCCAACACGATAAGGACTACCAAGAGTCATAGATGAAGTAGAAGACTAAGGAGCAGTATTTGATTGTAACTTTAACTCTACGAGAGGTTAGGACTTATTTAATTATAACTCCTAACTCTATATAAAGGGGACCCCCCCCCCACCCCACACACACACAATTGTGAAAGGGAGCTCGAAGGATAGAGAAATACTCTCATGTAAACTCTCTCATTGTTATAATTGAACACAGTAGCATGCATGTGGACGTAGGTCGTTGATGGTCGAACCACGTAAATCTTTTGTCTCTTTTTTATTTATTATTCTACATGTATCATGGTAAATTGTCACTCCCTTTATGGGTGAGTTTTTTTACTACCACAATTGACGTCGTCTGTGAGAAGCGGCACAAAAAGTTTTTCCTTCTTGTCGACGGGACAAAGATATACATTGTGTGTTATTGAGAGAGAGATTTGTTTGGCCGAGACGTCATTAAGCTAAAAAGGAGGAGGAGTTCAACTGTTGGGAGAGGTCAGAACAGGAGAAGTACCTTGGAGATGTGGCATGTTATAGTTGTAATCGTATAACCTTACTTCATTTTTAGTGGATTTTTATTTTATCGCGTAGAAGTCACCGTGGAAGTTTTCCCTACTTTGGGGATTTACTCCGTAAAAAATATTGTGTGTACTTTACTGCTTTTTTTTTTTTATTCTTGCGAAACTGGTTAGGATAAAAATGATTATTTTTAAAAACTAATTTATTAAAAATATTAAATTGTTAACTGGTTTTATATAGTTACCCATCTTGTGTTCTTACATTCAAAATGAGTTTCCTCAAAGAGTTTAATCGGAGCTTAACCTAATAATTAACTTTGGTTAATAACTTGGTTTAGTGATTTCACCTTTGAGTACTTTTCGTGTTAGGCATTCAACTGTTCGGATGAATTGAAGCGTGATGGTGTCTGAATAACCAAATGTTGTTACTCTAATATACACGTAAAGGTTAATGTAATGCTCTGATTCACACTCGAAGAATTCCTAGTTATTACTCATGAAATTTTCATTTCCTCGAACACCTCGAGCTCGAGTTGAGGCTTACATAGCATTTCATGAAAGACTTGTACATATAAGAGAGTGATTTCTACTTTGTTTTGCTCAAAGGAGTGTGAGTGACTTATTGTCCTTCTACACCTATTTATGTCTCTTGAAGTTCCCCACACATGTATCGACTTCCTCCATATTTGTTTCCTATATGGAAAACTTACCCCCATCCCACCATCATGCACACATTCATTCATCCTCACTTAGTTACTTGAACTAAGGCTACATACACTTAATCAAACGATTTATCATTTGGGTGCAAATGTTGTTCTCTTTTTCTAAATGGGTGTCTAGGGTTCGATTAGTGTATCATTTGTCTTGTAATGTCGGGTGGATGTCAGAGTCTATATTTAAAGGATTTTTTTATATAAACCCTTCTCATCTTTTTTAGACAACGTTAAATGGTTATGAGTTTTTGAAAGGGCGAATTTGTAAAACGACATGTTATAACACCCTGATTCAATTATTCGGCGGGTCTGCAACCATTAGTCCTTTGTTCATTTCAACCCCGCATGTGAGTGGCATCATCGTTGATTCATTCCTGCAAAGGAGTGGCTAAATTCAATTGCACCGACAAGGAGGGAATGAGACATGAAATCTTGGATTTAAAGTTGAATACACTACACCAAAATGACAAAATTGTTACCTTTCAGCCGGCCACCCTTGTCAAGGTCATAATCGTGACAAAAAACACGCGTTTTGTGTCACGGTCATTGACCTTGACACGACCGTGACACAGAATTGTCACGGTCATTGACCGTGACATGACCGTGATAGCGTTTGCAGCAAAAACCCTTTCCCCCTTCTTTTTTCCCTCCCGTCGTTCCCTCCCCCTCTCTCTCTCTCTACGATGCTCTCTCTCTCTCTCTACTTTCAGGTTTAATTCTCTCTCTCTCTCTCTCTCTCTCTTCCATATATATATATATATATGTTTGTGTGTATATATATGTGTGTGTGTGTGTGTGTGTGTGTGCATGTGTGTGTGCGTGTGTGGGGGGTGGGGCAGGGTGGGGGTAGGGGGTGGGGCTGTTGTGTGTGTGTGTATATGTGTGGTGGGTGGGGGGTGTGGAGGGAGGTGGGGAAGGGTGGGGGGCTATTTTGTATGTGTGTGTGTGTGTATGTGGTGGGTGGGGGTGGGTGTGTATGTGGTGAGTGGGGGTGGTGGTGTGTGTGTATGTGGTGAGTGGGGGGGTGTGGAGGGAGGTGGGGGGGGGGGGTGTATGTGGTGAGTGGGGTGTGTGGAGGGAGGTGTGTGTGTGTATATTTGAATTAACCCATGAATTTGTATTTTTGTATTTGAATTAACCCATGAATTTGTTTTTGTATTTGAATTAACCCATGAATTTATTTTTGTATTTGAATTAACCCATGAATTTATTTTTGTATTTTAATTAAACCATTATATGAAACATACTTGAAATTAAATATAGTGCGCATAGATACTAGCCTTCTAGTTCTTATGCGTACGCATTCAATAGCCATTAGACCCGTTCGAGAGTCATTACCCCTGTAATGAGATCTCTCGAATTGTCTTGTTTGGACAGTTTAAGACTGTATAATTTCTGTATAATATTCTTATTGGCTTAAAGTTGTTACTTTTGGAGGAAGTTCTGCGGTCGTATCTTAATGTTCTCTGGGTACATACTAGATTGACAAGTGTGACTGTTATTTCAATTGACCAATTGAAATAACACTCACACCTGTCAATCTACGTCGTGTACTTGGAGAACTACGGGGATATGCTGTCGAATTTTTATCAAATCGTAACAATGTGCATGAGCTGTTAAGTATATTACAGAAAAATGCAGTCTTGAATGGGATAGGACCACTTACCCTTTAATAGGATAATTAAATGATGGGATAATTAAATAAAACATACTATAAATCTAAGTTTTGTTTACCTTTAATAGGTTTTTAGTTGTGGTAGCTGTGATGGGATATCCGAAATACAAAGAGTGGACGGGTGAGACTAATAGAATGGGGGATTTGTTTCAGAGAGGTGCTAACGAATTTGTGAAATATGCAAAGAGATTTCGTAATGATGAAGAGTTTCCGTGTCCGTGTTCTAGGTGTAAGAATGGTAAGGTGTTTGAGTGGAAAACAGTTGAACTACATTTGTTAAGAACGGGTATACAAGATAGTTATTGATTTTGGAGTTTTCACGGTGAATTGAAAGTTCTTTTTGTCCCCGACCAACCTTCACAACAACCTTCAACAAGTAGAATAGATGTAGAAGGGGACGACGTAGATCATAATATGTTAGAGGATTTAGTTGATGATGCGTACGGAGTTTATGAAGCAGAGGAGAATGAGGTTACTGATGATGTAGAAGATCAAGTGCTCGTGAAGATAACACGATAAAACTTGACGATGACTACCAAAGTTTAAAATTTAAGGCGACCCAACCATTATACTCTGGCTGTGAGAAAGATCAAACAACTTTACATGCCATGGTTGGTTTGCATAGTTTGAAGACGCAGTACGGTTTGTCTGGCAATAGCGTGACGGGAATTATGAAATGGGTGAAGGGCTTATTACCCAAGGTGAATACACTTCCAAATAGCTATCCTGTTATGAAGAACAATTTGAAAGGTTTGGGAATGAAGTATAAATCGATTCATGCTTGTGTGTATGACTGCATACTATACCGAAAGGAGTATGAAAATCTCGATCGTTGTCCGGTATGCGATGAACCTAGATATGTCCAATCTACTAGTAAGGAAGGCACAAGCTCAAAAGTGCCTCAAAAAGTATTGAAATATTTTCCCGCTGGGCCTAGATTAAAGCGATTTTTCACAGTACCATGGATTGCAGAGGCAATGACTTGGCATGCTAGGGCAGAAGTAGGGGGTAATATCATGTGTCATCCTATTGATTCTACTGCCTGGCGGAGGATGAATTTTGAGTATCCCGATTTTGCTCGAGAACAACGCAACATTCGTTTGGCTATATTAACAGATGGTTTCAATCCATTTGGAAATCTAAGCACCAATCAGAGTGTATGGCCAGTGATCCTAGCCCCACTCAACCTCCCTCCTTCACAGTGTATGAGACCTGAATTTTCGATGATGGCTTTGTTGATACCTGGGCCAAAGGCACCAAGTGATGACATTGATATCTACCCGACTCCTTTGGTAGAAGAATTAAATGAGTTGTGGGAAGAGGGTGTGCAATCATTTGACTCTTTTAGAAAAGAAGAGTTTACGCTGAAAGCTATGTTGATGTGGGCAATTCATGATTTTCCAGCTTATGGGACATTATCCGGATGTGTAGTACATGGTTATTTGGGGTGTCCTATTTGTGGAGAGGAGACTGAATCTCTTCGTCTATCCTCTAGCTTAAAAAATGTATACCATTGCCACGGGAGGTTTTTACCCCCAGCTCATAGTTTCAGATTTGAGAAAGGTTCCAATTTTTTATTGGGCGGAGTTGAACATAGGCTACCGCCGAGACAAATTTCGGGTTCAGAAATTGAAAGTAAATCTTCTGAATGTGGCCCAAATATGCCAGGTAAGAATCCCAAATTTAAGAATGTCAAGCATAAGAAGACCCCAACTGGGAATGAAACTGAGATAAGAAAGGCATGGTCTCGAAGATCAATTTTATTTGACTTGCCTTATTGGAAGAATAACCCGGTGCGCCATGTATTGGATGTGATGCATGCAGAGAAGAACTTCGCTGAACATATTGTGGGTACTTGCCTTGGGGGGAGTCATTCGAAGGATGGAGAAAATGCACGAAAAGACCTTAAAACGTTAAAACTTAAGCCACAACTATGGTTGAAAGAAGATAGTAGGGGAAGAACAATAATTCCGCCTGGTGCGTTTACTTTGACGAGTGGGGAAAGGAAGGTGCTTCTAGACACAAAATATAATTTGAAGGGCCCATCTACTTTTTCGTCCAACTTGCAAAGGATTGTGAATTATGCTACTCATGATTTACATGAGTGTAAGTCCCACGATTGGCATGTGATCATGCAATTGGTTCCTCTACTGTTTAAGCATTGTTTCTTCAAGCACAAGGATTTGCGTAAGGCTATTATGCAAATTAGTATTACCTTCTCCCTCTTGTGTGAGAAGGTAGTGAATCCAGAACACATAGTGGCCGCAAAATTGGCTGTGAACGAAGCGATTTGTGTATTGGATAAGTACTTTCCCCCAGCATTCTTTGACATAAGTGTTCACTTGTTGGTACACCTATGCGACGAGGCACTTCTTTGTGGTCCAATTAGATATCGGTGGATGTATCCGTTTGAAAGATTGATGAAAGTTTTTAAAGATTACGTCAAGAATACGCGATATATTGCAGGATCAATTGCAGAGGAATACATCACCGTGGAGTCATCAATATATACTCGGGAATATATGCCTGACTCGACCAGCGTTGATGACACTGATGAATTCGTCGATGATGGTGGTAATGTGATGGGAAAACGAGTGAAATTAACGAGTTTGCAACATGAACAAGTAGCTCGTTATCTATTTGACACACATGAAGATGTCGAAGAATGGAAAAAGTAAGTTTCGATTATTATAATGTTTAACATTATTTTAGATTATTTTATACATGATTAATTTTGTAATATGCAGTAAATATGAAGCCTGTGAGAACAATAAAAGACGAAAAACAATGGTACAATCAGACAGCGAATTTAGGCTATGATTGACACAAGAGGTAATTATAATGAAAACAGTCGTTATATAACGTTACATTACACTCAAATTTTACCACTAATATAATTAATTTATCTATATTCTCAGCTCCTAAAGATGGGTGATGCGACATCAAGGCTTGCTCGTCTAGTCACTGGACCCTTGTTCGTGGCACAAGAGTACAAAAAGTATCGATTGAACGGTTATATTTTCGGCGCTAAAGTGTACGAGGAAAGTACAAATGTACAGAACTCGGGAATTTCATACAAGGCTCTTACTTTCTTTCGAGCGAGCGCAAAAGATAAAAACATCGTTGAAGCTGAAATGACTTACTATGGTGTAATCCAAAATATATTTGAATTGGATTATATAAGCTTCAAAGAGATTGTATTTTACTGTGAATGGGTGAGAGTTGAGGATAAAAATGCTTGTAAAGTTGATCCTGTCACCAATTTGATCATGGTTGACTTGTCCAAGTTGAAGAGCAACGACCACGTGAGCGATGAGTCGTTTGTTTGTGCATTTCAAAAGGTTAAGCAAGTGTTTTACTCGGAGTATATCAACAACGAGCCGTGGTCAATTGTCCAACACGCGCCAAGGCGTCTAAATAGTAGTGTGGATGACTTAGCTGGTCCGACCGAATATCAATCCATTTTTTATGATAACCCGAATTTGAAACAATTTTTCAATTTGTAATAAATATTTCAATTTGTACCGAAACATCCATTTTTAATGCTTTTAATTGATCTGCACTTTATCATTTTCACTCTTGTGTAGTGTGCGTGTGTGGAGAGGAGATTAATACATAAATATTCCAACTACATCTAAGTTTTGTTTATACTAATCCATGAATATACGCTTCTTACCTTTAATAGGTGATTAGTACATAGTTATTTGGGGTGTCCTATTTGTGGAGAGGAGACTGAATCTCTTTGTCTATCCGAACACTAAGAAATGCCATAATCCTATGGAGCGATGCTCTGCAAATTCCTCCCAACCGTTGTGTAGCCAAACATCACCAGTTGAAGTTGTCAATTCCACCTTTCAATGGTCCACAACTTGGAACCTCTGGCAAAACATGGGAGACCATTGAAAGGTGGAATTGACAACTTCAACTGCTGATTTTTGGCTACACAACGGTTGGAAGGAATTTGCAGCGCATAACTCCATAGGATTATGGCATTTCTTAGTGTTCAGATAAGAAGGGAATTATATTTGACACGATTACCCGGGGTACATTAGTTGGAAGGAGGTGCCATATGAGCTCAAGTTAGCTGTTTAGGTGACACTACAGGTAATGTATTTATATTTATATGTCAATTTCGATTTCGATTTCAATTACGATTTATATTTATCTATATTTGAGTGGCGGATACAAATTTTATTTTATTTCAATTCAGGGGACAGGGAGTGGCCCTAAGGGTAGGCCACATATGCTCTATACTTATGTGGCTATTCGGACGAGAAGGGAAGAATAAGGAGGTGTCCCCGAGCGTCGCGGTACAAAATCTCTTTTCCATGCAAATAGTTTGTAGATTTGAGATAATTGATGGTGATGTTGTTTCTTCTTAAATAGTTTCTATTTTGAATATATATTTGCATTATCTTTAGTTTGTTTGGAGATATGATGTTTGAACAGGTACAACGTTGCTATAACAGGTACAAATATACTGCTGGACAGTGGCAGTGGCCATACTGCCCAGCAGATTTTTTTTAAATTCTGCCCAGAATTGTTACGGTCATTGACCGTGACAAGCAAGCCCGCAACAACTTTTTATCACGGACGTGTCACGGTCAATGACCGTGATAATTTTTTTAAAAAGGGCCACGGCTTTGTCACGGTTTCTAACCGTGACAAAACGTGTCACGGTCATGGACCGCGACACGACCGTGACAAAAAAAGTTGTCCCGCCTCGAAATGTCACGGTCATTAACCTTGACAAGTTGAATTTGTCAAGTTAATGACCGTGACAATTCGACAGATTTGGTGTAGTGATACGGGTTATAGGTGATTGGGATGTGGCTAAGTGTGTTGTCAAATAACAATTAATTGGAGTGAGAGAGAGAGAGAGAGAGAGGAGATGATGATGAAGAAGAAGAAGAAGAAATGGGTTTTGTGGTTAAAGTTAGAATTATTTGGTGTTCTTTGAATGGAGGGCTCGTTCGTTGTGTTTAGGTTTTCCATGCACAAAAACAAGTTTGAACCCGTGTTGTGCTGTATTGACAATACTCATTATTCAAAGACAAAAGACGAAGAGGAATATGACAAGTGGTATGAAATTCTTGCCTTTAAATTAGTTTTTTCCTTTTTTATTAAGTACACGCCATTAATTGGGTAAGCATATTGCAACCCATTAGTGTGGTTATAGTCAAAATAGAGGCTATTAAAAAAGGGTATAGCTATTAACACTCCAAAAAATCTTCTAACACTCCACTTTTGTTTCAAATAAAAGCTAAAGACTCTTACACCCTTATGATTAATTCTTTCCATTTTTCTCATTCACAAAAAGATATAAACCTCTTTTTTACCCCAAAAATTATATACATAATTTTAAAAAATGAACTGTAAAAAAAACAAGGACTGTAAAAAATATTATATAATTTAAAAAAATAAACTATTAAAAAAAGCAAAAACCTCTTTTTTATCCTGAAATCATTTTTTTTAAACAAACAATAACACAACTCAATTAAAAAGAGACACGACACGTGACAAAAAAAAATTCTCCACCTAAAACGAGCACCACCCAAATAAAAACAATACGACGCAAAATCTTTTTTTTTACCGAACATGAAAACAATCAACGAAAAATGTTGTCCGACATGAAATCTAATTTTTATTTAGCTAACACAAATGCAACACAAATAATAGTGACACAAAACAATATGACATGCCACAAACTTTAAAAAAAAAAGATACGAACACAACCTACTTAAAACGCAACATGCCATAAAATATTATTTTTTCACCTAACACGAATATGACCCAAATTAAAAATATAAAATAAACTATTTTTTTTTAATAATTAGATTATGTTAAAAAGGCACCATAAATAGAAAAATGGAATAAATGGTTCTTGAATTTTAAAACAAAAAAAAATGTTAATATTTTATTTCATCTAACACGAACACAGTCTAATTAAAATACAACACGATAAGACATGAATTCTCATTTGTTTACCTAACACGATCCAAATAAATGTGATAATATATTAAATCTTATTTTTTAATCTAACATGAACATGATCTAATTTTTGTTTATCAAACAGTTTTTTATCAAGAAAAAAAAACATTTTTTTAATAAAATTGTATTTTACTAAAACTGTTTGTAATAAAAATTGTTTTTATTAAAATTGTTTTTTATTAAAAATGCAAAACAGTTTAAAAGGGTTTAAACTGTTTTTAAAAAATACTGTTTTAAAATTGTTTTGCATTTTTAATAAGAACAATTTAAAACTGTAAACAGTTTAAAAAAACACGATTTAAAACTGTTTTAAAAAAATTCAATTTTAAAACTGTTTTACATTTTTAATAAAAACAATTTAAAACTGTAAACAGTTTTAAAAAATACAATTTTAAAACTGGTTCACATTTTTAATAAAAACAGTTTTAAAAATGTTTAATAAAATACAGTTTTACATTTTAATAAAATATTTTTTTTAATAAAAGGCTGTTTTTTAATTAAAACTGCTTTTTATTAAAATTGTATTTTATTAAAACCGTTTTTTTAATAAAAGACTTTTTTTTTATTAAAACTGTTTTATAATTATTAAAAAAACAAATTTGAGGGACTACATTGGCCAAAACAGTTTTGAAATGTTTTTGTAAACAGTTATGAAAAGTAAAAAAAAAACATAATTTTTTTTTTATTAAAAATACAAATTTTTAGTTGTTTTACAAATACATTTGTTTTAATTGGAGACAAAAAAGTAGAAATTTAAATTTTGTAAATTTAAGGCATTAGAAGAATTCTTTGGAGTGCCAATAGGTACTCCCTTAAAAAAATATGGGCCTAAATAAAACAGCCATACTAAATACATATCTAACTAACATTTGTTTCTTTCTTTTTATGAAATTGGTAACTAGATGTTTAGGACCCATTTAGCAACTCAATTCCATTTCCACGGCTTGAAATTTAATTGTCAAACAGACCATTAGTATCATATCAATTTTCATCATAAAGCAAAAACCCGAACTAAATATTTTTTAATTTTGTATATATATTAATAGTTACGATATAATGCTCTTAATAGCAATTTGTTGTAAATATCTTTAATGATTTCCAATTATCTAGTATAAATATTTATATATTTAATTGTTTAATTTAATTTGAAGACATAAATCTTCACTTTTTATTTTCTAATATGGCATAAACAAGGAAAGTTGGCCATCAACATTATCAATGGGACAATCTTATCATGTAAAACCTGATCTAAATTGTTATTCTCATTTTTTTAAATAGAAACAGAGTGCTCGCTCACTCATCAAATAGATAGGAACTAGGAAACACCTATAAACCAAGGGTGTTGATAATCTTCCTAGTATAAAATATATTATGCATTTTGTTTTAAAATAAGTACTTTGAATAAAAAAAATATCATCACGGATTTTATCAACAGTATGCACATGAAAACAATAAGCCTTATGAACCTATTATTTGCAAATCATAAACCAACAAGTTTTATGCTTCATCTATTATTTTCATTAAGTTGATCAAGAAGAGCCTCGTGGTATATAATATGTCAATTCTAAAAATTAATAGAAAATATTTGTGATATTTATTAATTTGATTTACTCACATTATTGCTAATTTTTTAAAAATCGTGATTTTGTATGATACTTTAGTGATCGACTTATTATTAAAAAAAACAGAACTAAAAATTGTTGATAACATTGTATTATGTATTTCACACGATTGTCAATAGATTTCATTAGTATTTCTATTTATAAAAGCCATGGACTCTCCATGGAAAAGATGATATATTACCTTACCCCCCTCAATTCTTGTCACCCAAGTAAGAATGTGAACTGTATCTGCTACTTTTTAATAAAACTTCTCCTCCCTCCCTTTTCTATTCTGATATCAAAAGAAACAAAATTGCTAACATAAAATTGAAGAAAAGGATGATGCTTACATTTTCATGATGAAGGTACCCACCACCAACTTCCATGCTAAGGTGTAATACACAAATGAGATCTTACAACTTGGTTCTTCTAAACAAAAAAGATTAAAAAAAAAAAAAAACGTTCGCTTTCAAAAGACTATTACAACTGGAATTCATATTCCGATGCATACAAGGTAACCTGTAAATGCCTCCAAAATAGCAACAATCCCAGAAACACTTGGCTATTCGCCTACAGTGAAATCAACATGAAACGATTAATAATCAACTCATATATAGTTAGGACCACATTTATTAGAAAAATAAAAATACTTGTCTCGCAACAACTCTTTTATCTTACCTAAACTAGTTATGTCCATTTTGCATTTAAGGGTAATTTAGTAACTTCAAGTGAGACATCACGGTCAAAATAAGTCAATTAACCAAGTCATCAAGGCTGGCATATTTGACTTTGCCACAAACGTTGCAAGTACCACTCATCAGGCCCATGGTGGTGAGGGCATGGTATGCAGATGACATATAATAGGTGATAAGGTTTATTAGTTCCGCAGTTGTTAAAGACGCCCCTGGGTTCAAGACTCAATGCGCGTCTTGTTAAATTTCAACTATAAAATGCCTTTAGGTATTTTCAAATGGAATACAGAGCAATGAACCATTTCCCACCACAAAAACTAACCAAATTCAAAAGCCTAATTTGTGGTGAAACTTCATCGTTCTCATAGACGAAGGTAACTAAAAAACCTTCAACAGCTTTTCATCTCCGATTGATTTTGATTTTTCTTTTTACAAATTAGAGTACCTTTGCAAGTCTTATAGCTAATGCAAGAGACACTTTTGCCTCTCTTTTATGTAACCAGTAATGTTAGAAGAGGGGAAAGGGAAAAGAGGAAAACATCATAAAACCATCAATACGGAAGCATGATATGAGAGAGAGAGAGAGAGAGAGAGAGAGAGAGAGAGAGAGAGAGAGATGCGTACATTGTGATGATGTGTACATTGTGATGAAGGTTTCAAAAACTGTTATAAAGTTGGGTCCCCATCAGCAGCTTAGGTTTGGAATTTGCACCTGCAATGCAAAGATCATGGCAAATGACAAGGAAGTAGCATATATGGGGAAAAAAAATCATATTACCTATGATTTTTTTTTCAATATGATTATCAGAAAAAAATCATATATGGAATTTGGAATTTGCACCTTATAAATGTTTTCTACTTTTTTTCTGTTTAAGTAGCATTGGACAAGATATTTGCATAGGTTTCTCTAGAGAGTGAGAGGGTGTTATGTAATAGTTAAATAGCATAGCATGAACAGTAACATTACAATAAAACGTACCAGTGAAAGCCTCGTTGATATAAGGTTGGGTAAAAATCCTGATAATCGCAGAAGTTAATGTCAGTTGCATGCAAAGACGCCGGGGAGGAGTCCTGTAACTCAGGAAGCCGAAATGTGCAAGCACGTAGACAATATTTGCCGTTCTTTCTATAAAGAGCGGAAACGAAGTAGGTTAGATTTGAGAGGGCAGTAATATAAGGAAAATTGGTGGGAGATATTTCATTGAAGAGATGAGACAAGCCATGGATAGAATACTTTCGGAAAGAAAAGTCGAGTGAGACGGAAAATGTCTGGGCATGAATGTAATTATCGTCCTGCGCAACCTCGGGCTCGAAGTCAGGCTTGTGCTCATGCCTGGTGAGGAAATCAAGTGCAAAAAACTTTTCACCAGGGATAAGAGGCCAATGCTTGTTGGGAAGAAGCATCTTATTGCCAACAATATAAGCCCTTGAGGACCACGAGATGTATCTCAAATTCTCAGTAACCAAATCTTTTTCATCTTGTGGAGCAGAGGAAAACGAGGGTAGACAGTATGAGTCAGCAGGGGCAGACCATTCCTCGGTGACAGTATCAAAAAGATACAAAGCGTCCCTAGGAGCATAGCCGGCACAGTGGTTATTTAGTATGTGAACAACAATAGTGTTGCCATAGACAGTATGGTAATCGCAACGAGTCGTATAATGTCTAAGCTGGAGTGCATATGGGGGGGCAGGCAAACTCCGCCATTGGCCTTTGCCATTTTGGGCAAGGGGATCAAAGACCTCAAACATGGGATTGGGCAATATCTTGTCAAAATAGTCAGCAGGATGATATTTATCCGAGCGGGGAAAAAAATCAAGAGGGGTCCCTGCGAGGACATATATCTTCCCATTCAAGGTGACAACGAGTGCACGAGGCTTGATTGCTTTTAACTTAGGGCCCTCCATCCAGTCACTACAACATATAACGCCTCGTTTCCCCCTGGTGATATCGCAGTACCACATTCCCAATGGGTCGTGGTCGATTTCCATTTCGTTGAATTCAGTATCAAGCATAAATTCTGGGACCACTTTTTCTCCGGCGATGGCGTAGATTCTGGAGCCTAGACTGGTAAACAGGGAGCCATATCTCCATTTAGAAGCAAGGTGGTTTAGGTTGGTGACCTTCAAACCATTTGTGTCTATAGCCATCACAATCTTACGACCAGATTCAGACATGAGAAACAAAAGCACAGCGTTGTCTGTTTCTTCTTCGACAACGTCATGATCATCACTCATCCTTAATCTTTTTGTAGGGACACCGCTTGCTTTAACCCTCCGCTTTCCCATCCTATATTAAAACATACAGAGTTTCTCTGCAAAACATATAACCTATACAAACACAAAATAACTAATTATGCGTACACACCGCAGGGCTCAATTGAAAAAAGATTTAGGGCTCTTTTCTTTACCTACACGCAGTCGATCGCCAAAATTCCCCGCAACTTTTTCTCCTTAACGTGGGCTGCACGATGTCGGTTCTTTCGCCCATAAAGATCATTTCTTTGTCAGCCCCCCGTTTAGTAGACTTTATTATTAAACCCTACTACTAAAAAAAAAAAAATTTAAAAAGTTTAATGATTGATGGACATTTTGATAATTGATCTTAAAAAATAAGTATAATAAAATTAAAATAGTCACACTCAATATATATATATATATATATATATATATATATATATATATATATATATATATATATATATATATATATATATATAATAATTAATGGAAAATAATAGGGAGACCCTGTTCATGGATACATTTGGAAGACACGGTGACGTGTCAGATACGGATTGGGTGTGTTTTGTAATGAACCCCATGTGATGTAAAAATCCAGCTAATGTGTATGCGACACGTCACTGTGTCGTCCAAATGTGTCCAAGAACCGGGTCCCTGTAGCAACACTCATCATTAATGACATATGAACAATATTGTGCTTAACATTTAATTGTCAATGGACTCAAAATGAGGGTGATAATTTTAGGCACGGTACAATAAAGTGATTTGAAATTGATATTAAACTAAAATGATACGTCTTGTTCGTATCATGTTCATGTGAAAATCTTGACTCATGTTAGTCGTAACACGGTATAATCTTATTTGAGTTTTTACTCATATTTTCATATATTATTATGTTTAATTTCACGTTAAAATTTTCATTGTATTTGTCGTGTGGTGTTTTACCATGACCATGTTTATTTGAAGTAAAAAAATGATTTCTATTGTATCATGTCCATACCTAGGTACTACTTTCCTTATAGTGTCACGCCCAAACACGATCCAAAAACACTAATTGTTACAGCAGACAAAAGTCGCCATAACAAAGAAACCAAAATAAAACATTCGCATAAAAAAATATAGACTTCATGTGCTTATATAGTACAAATTATATATTGGGAAAAACATAGATGTATAACCCACACCTAATGCAATAAAATTTCAAAAAAGAAAAGAAAAGGATTAAAAAAATCAATGGGGTAAAAATTATTGTAAAGAAAACATACTCCTAAATGAGTTGAATTGTTAATTTTTTATGATGCTTTAACTAGCACCACCGGGTGAAGGTGAGACTGTAAGTAACTCAAGCTCAATCACAACATAATAATGGAGTTGATACATGTAAATATGAGAGAAAGAGATGAGGGAAAGAGGATAAACACAATTATGTAGAGTGGTTCAGCCAATTAGACCTACATCCACTGTGTGTGTGTGTGAAAAATCCACTAAGCACTGACACTAATGGCCATGGATATAGAGCTCTCTCTCTCTCTCGCCTGATTACAATTGGACAGAGTTCTATTAGGGTTGTGAATAATGGGATCCATCCCCTTCAATGGAGCAGACAAAGGGTTTATATAAGGCTTGGGGGGTGTAGTATACCCCCCAAGCATGCAATTAACATGCAGTTAAGATGACATCCAATGAGATGAGTACACATGTCCATAGTGCACGAGTATGTAATGATGTAATATTCCCTCACGTGAGGAAGAGATCTTGTTAAAACTGAATTATCCACGTGTGCATGCCACTTCTGTACTTGCGTATGCTCGGACTGCTTGACATCGTCCATTGGAAGCTCGGCCTGGTCGGATACGAGGTCGCTGGCTCCGATAGTGTTGTCTCATGCTCACAAGCACAAGTATGACGTCGGTCGAATATTTCAGGCCGAGGTTGCATCACCACGACGACTCACGCTATCGGCCACAATAGAGTATGAAACTTTTCCTTGCTTGAGCATGTGAAACTCTTGTAATATCGGCTTTTCGCGTGGCCGAGACTGATCAAGACGAGGCCGACTCTTATCAGTACGATCCCATTGTTGGCCTGTGGGACCCTTCTAATGACGTGGCAGTGAGATGAGGGGACACTCTACCTCAGAGTACAAGGGTCTACTTTGGGCATATCATTCACCCCTAGCCCTTAGCCTTCTGTGTGAATGGTAGGTTGAGGGGTACGTGCTGCTGAAGGTATGATGAGACGGCTCTGACGTGTTGGGTGTACATGCATTGATACTTTAGTGGGTGACACGTTTCACTGATCTGGTTAGTTGGTGTCTGCTCCAAGTAAGGCTTGATGGCTGCGCGCTTAGGATTCCGTGCCTTTAACGATGACACTCTTGGGGAAACGTGTTTAATCATTTGGGGAATATTTAAACCCAAAAATTCTTCATTTCTCTTTCTTCTCAAACCAATCCTTCGTGCCTTCTGCTAAAAACCTCCATAGCCCTCAAAGCTTTGAAATTTGCTTTTCTTTCACCCTCAAGCTACCTCTTGCTATTTCCCTTGTCTTTAAGAGCTTGAGTTCATTCAGGTAACCTTCTTCACTCTTGGTTTTCTTCATTCTTAGTAATTTCAATCCTTTTATTGTTTTTTCGGTGACCCTCCATATTTTTTGGTGACTATATTCACCATAACTGGTGGCTTTAAGGCTGAAGACGGTAGTTCAGTGGTGGTTCTATGGTTGTTTTTAGATTTTCGAGTGTGTTGTAGGCTTAGGCTGCTATTTTTTAGGTTTCCCAACAACTCTCTAGTCACCATCTCAGGTTGGCCAAGTCAAGTATTTTCTTGGTGTACATAGAGAAAACCCTTCAAATTCCTGGGTAATCCTTTAGTTCAACCTTTAAAAGTTATTTTCCATTATTAACTTATCCTACAAAGTGTAGTCTCGTCCTTCGAATGATACGACCCTTGTATAATCTAGCAGAGGAGTTCCCAAATCTGAGAGAAGTGTTTTGAAAAGATCATACAGATAGAGATAGCCCAAGCCGAGAGCTGAAAGGCTGAGGCTTTTCCTGTTCGTCCTATCTTTCCACCTCCCTTAGCTGTAATATACCCCCAAGTCTTTGAGTCTTGCGATCCAATGTCTGAGTCGTCAGCTGCAAACCCTATGTCCACCTCTCCAACCGAGAGTGAAGTGGCTATGGACTATTCCCCCACGCAAGGTGCAGGGTCTGATACTGAGGAAATTTCTTATCGTATCTCGTCTTCTAAGGGAGACGAACCTTCATATGGCTCAAATTCTATAGAAATAATAGAACCTATCGTTGCATTTCCCCCTCATATGGATTCCATCCCACTATCGGTCGCCATCGGGGCCGAGTTTGCTGAGAGGTTTCCTAATGGCGTCCCAAATAACACCCAGGCTGAAGCCCTAAGAAATAACAGCGAGGGGGAGAGTGATTTTGACACCTCCATTGCCGCTAAGTAGGAGAGCTTTATAACTGAGGTTGATCTCTTAGCATTCATACATCTTTATGGCATAGGTCCTACTATTTCCATGAGAAAACCTCTAAAGGACGAGAGAGCTTTTGATGGCCGAGAGGGAGAGATCTGTATTTATGAGCAGATGTTCAAGTTGGGTTTTCATCTGCCTATTAACCCTATAATCCGAGCAATCCCTGCTCATATAAACCTTGCCCCTTCTCAGCTATCTCCAAATGCATGGAGGGTAATAATTGGATCCATCGACCTCTGGAGGGTTGTACATCAAACCGACCTTCTAGTTCACATATTCCTTGGCTGCTATACGCCATCGTCTTCCAAGACTCACCCTGGATACTATCATTTTGTAGCCAGGAAGTCTGAAAAAGAAAATTTTATTGGTGACTCAGACCTCAAACCAAAACTGGAAACCCCGATATTTCTTCGTCTCGGGTGCTTGGGAGCTTGCTAACCTGGCCTTTGGGACATCTGATCCAAAACTTCCTTATCGAAAAAGGATGGCTTAGGACTAAGCCCTGACAGCTATGAGAAAATCAACAAACTTCGAAACCAAGGTTCCCAAGGTCGTCTCGTCATGTTTAAGCATTTTATGACCCCATACTACCTTACTCAAACAAATTTAGAGGGTGGTCCCTTGACTGAACTTCGTAAGTTATTTTATTTTATTTTTGCTGTTAAGTGATGTCTCGTATCTTTACAAAGCCGACAAACTAATTCTGTAACTTCTTCTGCAGAGAGACCGGACGGAATTTCAGATGACCTCTGGAGCATATTTGTTCCAAAACTTAGCAAGCTCATCGACAGACGGGGCAGCAAGGTTACCCCTCCAACCGTTCAAGCCAAGAAAATCGTCGTCTCCAACAGGGCCGACGATGCTGGAAAAAAGAGGAAGGTTGCTCTAGCCGACCCAACCTCTACTCGGCCTACGAAGGCTCAGTTCTCTGATCGTGCCATCCCAATCTCAACATATGACGCCCTTGCTTCTCGGCTATCGTATTTGAAACTAATTTACCACATCGTCATTGGTCATAGTCTGAAGGCCGCAGACGCTCTCGGCTCAATCATTTCTAAGGATAATAAACATTTCCTATAGTCCATGGATGTCCCTCTACTGGCTGAGTTCGCTCTTCATCGGACTGTTCAGGTACTTTTAAGAACCAATCCATTCAAATCTTGTCTCCACGTTAAACACTATTGCTTATGTATCTCCCTCTTACTTTGTAGGGTGCGATTTCTTTTCACCGCTTGGTAAATTGGACCCTGAAGAGGATGCCCTTAATCTAGAAGGGCCAAGATGCTGAGAAAGCCGAGAAGGCATGAAAAGCCAACCTTGAAAAGGCTAGGGGGAACTGAAGAAAGAAAAGGACCTGGTCATCTCTTTGAAGGTCGACCATGAAAAGGCTCTTAAAGCTAAAGATGAGAGCATAAAGTCCAGCATCAATGCCGCTGTTGAGGAAGCTTTGGCTGGTGCCAAGGAGAAAATCATTGTTGATTACAAAACATCTGATGAATTTATAGACTTCGGCTTTGATTACCTTGAGAGGGGAATTTGGTCCACTGGTCGATGGGCTTCCCTGAAACATGTCGAGACTGGCAGCTTGTTAACCCCAGAAGACTTAGTAGGCCTTGACTTTGGTGGCCCTCTTCTCGGTACTGCCCTGGCTGAGGTTGAAAATGCTTCTTCCAGCCCTGTAGAGACGAGTCCTTTGGAATTTACAAAGAACTACGAGGAGCCTATTGGTCGTGATGATGAGGTTGAGATCACCGATGCTGGGATTGACAAGACTGCTCCAACCGATGGTCAAGTTCAGCCTTGAGGGCTTATTATCTGGCTTTTTATTTTTATCATTTTAGTGAAGATTTTGTTGTAACCTCATATGCCATTAATGAAACTCTAATTTGTTGTAATCTCGTACATCATTAATGAAATTCTTCTTTCAATGTCTTGTGTTTGCTATCTTTTGAATAACTAATGATATTTCATCTCATATTCATCACCAAATTAATGATGTTTAGGCTCTGAGATCATCAAGTTAATGATATTTTATCTCATAACTTCACCAAATTAATGATGTTTCATCTCATAACTCACCAAATTAATTTTGTTCAAAGTTTGAGATCACCAAGTTAATGATGTTTCATCTCACAACTCACCAAATTAATGATGTTTAAGGTCTAAGATCACCAAGTTAATGATATTTTATCTCATAACTCACCAAATTAATGGTGTTTAAGGTCTGAGATCACCAAGTTAATGATGTTTCATCTCATAACGCACCAAATTAATGATGTTTAAGTCTGAGATCACCAAGTTAATTGTAACACCCCGTACTTTTAAAGATATTTAAATTACAAAAGTGGGCGTAATTTGGTAATTTGAGGAATTATAGTAAATAGTAATTTTGGAATTTATGAGTGTAATTGAATAAATTCAGAATATAAGGTGAATAGTAAATATTAGTTTGTAAGTGTTAGATTAATATTTACATGGATTATATTTTCTTACAAGACTAAGAATGTGAGTGGGATTATTTTAATTACATGTCACAGTTCGGTAAAGCGACAAAGGAAAAAATATTTTAATTGGAAAACACGCGTATTGAAATGTGTTTGGTTTAATTAGTGAAATTTAGTTAAGTGACTTGGATGGAGATTTCGAGTGCACAGTTGGGTTGGGAATGGCCTAGATAGTCAAAATAAAGTATCCGGGGGTAACGTTTAGGTCCCGGGGATTTTTAAACTAGTAGGGACTCGCAATTGAGTACACGAGTCATTTTACAATTGGGTATACACCTAATTTTGGGATTAATAAGGGGAGAGCCCTAATTTCTCCCACAAAATTTGCCCCAAGAGAGATAAAGATAAGAGATAAGGAAGATAAGAGGAAGAAGAAAAGAGAGGAAGGAAGAACGGGGGATTTTCGGCCAAGCTCCACGGAATTCGACTCGAGGTTGTCGGATTTTATCCACAAGGCAAGTGTTTACTTGCTTTATTCAATTTAATGTGTATATCTCATATTATAGTTGGTAAACTATATTATTTTCATATTGGTATTATTGAATAAAAATGGGTTTTTTGTGAAATGAACTCATAGAAATTGATGTGGTAATTTCCCCCTATGAAATCTAAGCTTGAATGGATGAAAATGGTGTAATTTTTATGAGAAATGAATTTAATGGAGTTAGGGTTAGATTCTTGATTAAATGATTGAATCCCTTGATTTTAATTGATGTGTTGGTTATATCATTATGTGGAAATGTTTATATTGTTGTTGGGTGATGTTAAGATCCATGGAAATGGGGTTAAATGAGTGTTGGGAAAAATGTTGATTGGAGAAGACGATGAACAGTAAATCAGTACATTGTGGGATCGATTCGGTCAGGAATCTAATTGATTCAGCTCTTGGTCAAAATATAAAAATTGTAGATATTTTCAAAACGGTTGTGTGGGCGCTGACCGTGTATTTTTGTGATTTATTTTGGATTTATAATGATTTTTCTAAGCAAGCAGTTCCGAAATTGAAATCGTTAGCTCGGGAATCAAATTGGAAATTTTATAGACAATTCAAATGCATGCCATTTTCTGTATGATTTTAATTAGATGCTCATTTATGAATTAACAAAAAGTTATTGAAGTTATCTTTCTAATGATCTTTGAATGAGGTCAATTTGACTTATGTAGAGTGAGGTATAGTTGTTTTAGTGCAAGGTGTTTAAGCTGCCAGAACAGCTAGTTATGAAATTTTTTGAGAGAATTAAAATGAATTCCATTTTCTATATTATTTGAATTAGATGATAATTTATGGATGAAAATAAA
The DNA here is from genome assembly GCA_949130495.1 of Sambucus nigra. Taxonomy (NCBI): domain Eukaryota; kingdom Viridiplantae; phylum Streptophyta; class Magnoliopsida; order Dipsacales; family Adoxaceae; genus Sambucus; species Sambucus nigra. Next base: position 462,586,316 of record OX422222.1, on the reverse strand, counting down.
GGTATTGAAGTTATATTTCTAATGAGCTTTGAATGAGGTCAACCGGACTTATGTAGAGTGAGTTATAGCAGTTTTAGTGCAAGGTGTTTAAGCTGCCAGAAAAAAATTATGATTCGTTTCGGTTGCCAGAAAATGTGAGATTTTTCTTTTTAAGCCTCAAATGGATAAAAAATTTATCAGGGAAGTGTTTGGGAGCTTGATGAAATATATTTCTGGAATAATGATGGTAGTAGGCCTATGATTGAGTGTTGGGATTTAATTTTGTGAGAGAATTAAAGTTCAAATTCACAGGTTTGATTGTGACGTATTCTAATTCAAGATGATAAGAATATAATTACAAAAAAAAGCCTGGGTCAGTAGGTTAACAAGGGTAACTACTGAGTTGATATAACAAGGGGTAACTAGGACCCTTAGAGTTGTCTGAGCACCCTTGTATATACGATAGTGAGATAAATCGTAAGATAAATAGTATGATAAATATGTGAGAGATACATACTACGTACTAATGCGTATTATCGGGTTGAGTGAACACCTATTGATGTATAGTATATATAGGTTGTGTGAATAACTAAAGTATACTAAAAAAATAGTGATCGAAGTATGAGTCCGAGCCAATCAAGAGTAGATGGAATACTCGAATAAATACGAAAGTGAAATAAATTCGTAAAGCAAACAAGTACGATGAATATTAGAGATAAATATATTACGTACAAATATGAATAGTTTGGTTTTGTGAATACCTATAAATTTTGTACTTAGGTTGGGAGAATACCTACAGTGCCTATATGATATTGGAGTCGAGTATTAGACCGAGCCAATATTCTATTTTTTCATTTATATTTGGAGTCGAGGATTAGACCGGGCCAATGTGAAAGATAGGAGAGTTGGAGTCGATGATTAGACCGGGACAATACTCCTTATAATATATATACTGTGTGTGGAATATATACTATATAAATAATCTACTTGGGTAGAATGGTAGATGATTATACTCGAATAAATACGAAAGTGAAATAAATTCGTAAAGCAAACAAGTACGGTGAATATTAGAAAGAAATATATTACGTACAAGTATGAATAATTTGGTTGTGTGAATACCTATAAATTTTGTACTTAGGTTGGGTGAATACCAAAAGTGCCCCTATGATATTGGAGTCGAGGATTAGACCGATCCAATATTCTATTTTTTTCATTTACATTTGGAGTCAATGATTAGACAGGGCAATACTCCTTATAGTATATATTGTGAGTGAAATATATACTATATAAATAATCTACTTGGGTTGAATGGTAGATGATTATAAGATCTTCATACATCTAAAAGATAAATAAATTGGGATAATTGGAGTCGGTGATTAGATCGGGCCAATTATCCTTACAGTCTATATTGTGTGTGAAATATATACTATATGAATAATCTACTAAGATGAAGTAGTAGATAATTATTGTGTGTGAAATACATACTATATAAATAATCTACTTGGGTAGAATGATAGATGATTATATGATGTCCATACATCTAAAAAGTAAGTAATTTGGTATAATTGGAGTTGGTGATATATTGTGTGAGAAATATATACTATATGAATAATCTACTAAGATGAAGTAGCAGATAATTATTATGTGTGAAATACATACTATATAAATAATCTACTTGGGTATAATGGTAGATGATTATATGAATTTCATACATCAAAAAATTAAGTAATTTGGGATAATTAGAGTCGACGATTAGACCGGGCCAATTATACCCCGTACTTTTAAAGATATTTAAATTACAAAGGTGGGCGTAATTTGGTAATTTGAGGAATTACTGCGAATAGTAATTTTGGAATTTAGGAGTGTAATTGAATAAATTCAGAATATAAAGTGAATAGTAAATATTAGTTTGTAAGTGTCAGATTAATATTTACATGGATTATATTTTCTTACGAGACTAAGAATGTGAGTGGGATAATTTTAATTACATGTCGCAGTTCGGTAAAGCGACAAAGGAAAAAATATTTTAATTGGAAAACACGCGTATTGAAATGTGTTGGGTTTAATTAGTAAAATTTATTTAAGTGACTCGCATGGAGATTTTGAGTGTGCGGTTGGGTTCGGAATGGCCGAGATAGTCAAAATTAAGTATCTGGGGGTAACGTTTAGGTCCCGGGAATTTTTGGACTAGTAGGGACTCGCAATTGAGTACACGTGTCATTTTACAATCGGGTATACACCTAATTTCAGAATTAATAAGGGGAGAGCCCTCATTTCTCCCACAAAATCTACCCTACGATAGAGATAGAGAAGAGAGAAGGAAGAGAAGAGGAAGAAGATAAGAGAGGACGGAAGAAAGGGGGATTTTCGACCAAACTTCGCGGGATTAGACTCGGGGTCGTCGAATTTTATCCACGAGGCAAGTGTTTACTTTCTTTATTCAATTTAATGTGTATATATCATAATATAGTTGGTAAACTATATGACTTTCAGATTGGTATTATTGAATAAAAATGAGTTTTTTTGTGAAATGAACTAATAGAAATTGATGTGGTAATTGCCCCATATGAAACCTAAGCTTGAATGGATGAAAATGGTGTAGTTTTTATGAGAAGTGAATTTAATGGAGTTAGAGTTGGATTCTTGACTAAATGATTGAATCCCTTGATTTTAATTGATGTGTTGGTCATATCATTATGTGGAGATGTTTATATTGTTTTTGGGTGATGTTAAGATCCATGGATGTGGGGTTAAATGAGTGTTGGGAAAAATGTGGGTTGGAGAAG